>CM020220.1:30098399-31348399 GCA_009819775.1 Phoenicopterus ruber ruber | reverse complement strand
GGGTCATATCTTTACAAACAAACCAAAACAATGTGTCAAGAACACTTTTAGCTTCTGTATCCTACGGCAGAATATAAACTAAGGAACAGTTATTGCTTCTGCATTGCCTCATCACGCAGTGCTCTGGTCCAGTGCTGCTCCACTGCAATGCAAGAGGAAAATATCCACCCAGATGCCACGTCAAACTTTGAGGAGATGCGACACAGGAAAAAAGGCCCTAAAACTCACAGGACAGGGTAAAATCTGTCCCTAGAAATGCCATCGATGCTTTTTTGTCAAAAACGCTCAAAGACATTTTCATGCCGCATTTGTATGCTGCATGTGTCATTTTGAAAGGAGTTAGTGGATCATTTGTTGGCTATGCACACATTTGCCACTGTTCCTCATACCTTAACAGTTTGGCTCATGATCTTCCTCCTTTTCCACACACTCAGATGATGGGAATTACATTTTTTCAAGTTACTATCAGAATTATTGTCAAACAATTTCAAACCTGGATGCCTAGATGCCAACCTCTGTATTTCAACAACTTACGATTCCTGATTATCTAAGGCTGTTGGATGCCAGCAGTTTCCTTTTCCAAGGAAAGCTCTGAACACAACTCGCAGGCATTGCAAAAGGCTCAGGTAGGTGGAGGTGTGAGCACGTGTGTTTGAACACACTGTCTACTGGTACACCAACACTATAGTTGTCTGAGCAAGTAACACTGATCCCACCCAGTGTGACCATTTTTACTTTTAAGCAATCCTGAAACACACCAGTCAAAACTGGTGATAAAGAGAGAAAATACAAAGAGGTAGAGAACAATAAACAGGAGTCAAAGTTTGACTTAAAAAAACAAACCAACCAACCAAAGAAAACAAAATAAACCAAAACCAAACCCCAAAGCTGGGAAGCTTTTGAGAAGGCTGAAGAACAAAACATTCTTCTAAAACTATTGACTATTCTTCCACTGAAAAAAAAATGAAGTCACAAGTTTTGGCCATACGTCATCTGGAGACATCTGACAATCAATAGCCCCCATGAAAGGACCCCAGTTTTCAAAGCTGTGTGTCTGGAAGTCATTTAAAGTACACTTGGGTCAGAGGGTGTCCTGACTCTTCCTTGCTTAAGCTGCTTAAAGTGAAACGCCCTAAAATCTCTACTTTGGAACTGCAATTCCCTTGGAGGTGTGGAGGACCCATTGCAGGCTACTGCTGGGGGTCATGCTCTTCCCCATAGCCAGTGCTCCAGTGTGGGGTGGCAAGGAGCTGAGAGCTCCTGCTCTGCCGGCCATGGCTCCTGTTATAGCATGTCATGTTGCTCCCACAGCAGCTGACATCACCTCTCTTCTTCCCTGCACACGTGAAATGATGATACACCAGCTGGACCATACTGAACTAAATGCTCATGGACATCTACTGATTTAGTGCCAGAATTGGGAACAGAAAACAGGTCCCCTGGCTCCCACTGCTCTCTCCTGAGATTTCTTTTGCAAAGTAGAAGGTGGTTGGCCAAGGTGGTTCAAAAGGTGTTGTCACGCTGATGAGAAGTCCTTTAACAGCGCAATCCCTTGTTACTGAAACAAATTTGTGAACAGACCTGGCAGCTCCATGGAAGGCACTGTGCTAAGCACTGCCTCCAACGTTACCACGATAGGAGATAACAAAACCTAATTTGACGCTGCACAAACAGAAGACCATAGGTCCCAAAAGAGGTGGAGGGGGAATAGTTGCCAGCAGCAGAGAGATTGCGCTGTTCCTGTTGGGTGAGTTAATTCTATCCAAGAAAGGGTTGGCTTCACAGAGGGGATTGTCAGTCCACTTTCCAGCATAGGGATAATCATCTCCCAACTGCTGTGGCCTCAGAGCACTACTGTCTTGCTAAATTCTTTTTATCAGCCACCACAGATCCTTCCTTTCATATATCATTTCTATAAGTATGGGTTAGAAATACAAAAATTGCGGCTGAAATTTTACTTAATTGTTGGCTGTTGCACCCATCTTTACTTTTAAGAAAAGATCCACAACCGGAACTAAACATAGTATCCATAACAACGCCTGGATCAGCACCATAAAATGGTAATTACTGGGGTCCTAATGCTGGAGAAAACTGGGAGGCGAATCTCCATGAAGACTTCCCTAAGATCCTGACTGACAAAGAACCTCAGAATTTGGCTTTTTTCTTCATGCTTCTCTATAATTTGGTGAGCTGTAATAGCAGCAATAACTTCCAGGCAAGGCTCTTATCAAAATCACTGGATGGCTTGAAGACCCCAAGTTTTTCTTACAGTCCCTAGCTTATCCAGGCAATCAATCACTGCTGAGGAGTAACCTCCCTCTAGGAGGTTATGACAAAAAACGCACACAAATAATCGGACTGCTCCCTTATTTTCAGGCACTTTACAACCACAGAAAGCATTATGCCATTTCTGCCCCTTGCACTCATAGTATATAATTAGCTGGCCACAGAAGGACTAAAGAATGAAACTTCAGCCCATGGGCTAGATGGCACAATTGGTCTTTCCATCCTGAGCTCTAGGAGTGAATCTGATTCAGGGAGAATGAGATATTTAGTTTCCCCCAGTCTCCAAAGGACAGCTTTGTCCCTGCTATCAAACCAACAGTCTGTCACCGTTTGGCAGCCTGGTGGACCTGTAACATGTTTGCAGTATATGCGCGATCCAGATCCAGAACTGACAGGAGTAAGTTCTGTATTCTCTGGCATTTCTGCACTTAGCAGCAGCCCATGCAATAAACCCTTCACTTTCACTAAGTCCAAATTCACTTGCAGACTTCAGCTTAAAGAATAAAATACACAACAAAGCATTACCAAATCTACTCCTTTTTCCTATTCTCATGTTCCTAAAATAGACCAAGTATGTTCCTAATGCAGAGATGTACAGGGGTGTGGTACACAATGATTCATCCATGTAAGACAGTAACAGAAGCAGTTAAACATCCTTTCAGCATGATAAAAATTTATCCCACATTTTTCATTTGCAAGGCAGTACAGGCAGAGGAGACCTTCCTCCTTGTGTCAGGTGATGACTCTTGCTTTCACTTACCCCTCTTTCTCCAGTATATTTCTCCACAAATTTCCCATAGTTGTAATAGTTGAAGGTAGGGTAGCCGTCAACCCCCTCCTGCTTACACAGGTCATGGTTCTGTTCTTTGGCACAGTCCACTGCAGCGTAGGCAATCTGAAATGCAGGAGATCAGCATGAGGCAGGAGAAGACAAAGCAAGACTCCACTTCATGGTTATGCTGCTGCAGCTTAGACTTAACACTAGGGGAGACCCAAGTCTTCTGCCAAAAATGCAATGGCTTTTTTAACAGCTCAGCTGTGGAAGAAGATCAGAAGATGGTCATCAGGTCAAGCCACACGAATGCAAGAGCAGAAGCCTGCTCCCTCCCAGGGAAACACTGCGCTGCTCGCACAGCACCTGGCCTACGCAGCTGCAAGGCGTGTTCAACCCACAGTGCAGAAAATCACCTTCCTATAGCCTCCCCATTGAGCACTGCGTTAGACTCCAAACAGGAAATCCAAAGGGTGCGTTAGTAAAACCACAATGAAATCCAAGCACGGCGGTTACAGCTCTGTCATGCTGCAATAGGTTTCCTGCGGTTTGGTGTTAAGTGATGAACAGTGACAGGGTGACTTTGATAACAGTAATGACCCACCTAACCCAACCTCCTTCCTGTGGCATGGCTAATGCTCGGAAAAGTTACCTCTTCTGTTCTTGGACAAACATGGCTGGTCACTTATGCAGGCTATTAATACAGATCAATGATTTCTACCCCAAATAGCTTTTGTAAAAACTCCATTCAGTTCTCCCAAGGTCAAATGGGTGAGAGGCCAGAGCACTGTCTACCAAGTAACACATATAGAGAAGGTTGCTTGCTTGCAAACTCAGCCTGGGTTTGTTTCCTTTCCTGTCTTTTTTCAGTCTATCCTTTAAGGTAGGGACTGTATGTTATGTGCAGCCATTAGCAAAGTGGGCTTTGATTCCTTTTGAAACCTCTAGATGCTACTGTCACACAAACAAACCTTGAGCAGGAAACAGCCTGCCCTGCTCTCAGCCTGTTGGCAGCAGAGCAACACCCTGCGTCCCTGCCTGCTTCAGCACAGGCAGAGCGAGGAAGCGCAACCTTGCAGCCCCAGAGCATCAGCTCAGGCTAACCCCAGTTTAGAGCATTTGACATTTGAAACCTGAATCTGCGAAGTATTGAGGAGGGGCTGCACTTCACATTTCTGATGTTGAAACAAAATGCAATTCATAGGCTTCTACTTAAAGCAGCCGAGCCCTCTGCTGTGATTTCACACTGACTGTTCCCGCGAGCGGCAGTTCTGGCTCTGAATGTACGCTGCTGCTTACGCAGGCTTGCCTTCTCAGCCCCGTTATATGCTTTGCTGAATGGCAAGCAGGTTTAAGTACAAGCTATGTAAAAAAATGAACAAATTAGAGGAATGATTTTTGCAATTGTGGGTTACAACGTATGAAGTGCTAATTTCATAGCAGCCACATCTTAACTCGAAATTTCCGTTCCAGAAGCCTCCTTCAAACAATCTGATCAAAATACCTTTTGCTTGCATGACTTTAGGGTTGCAGTTGAACTGTTCTTCCATAATTAAAAGATCACTTGATATTCCACAATGCCCTCCAGTTTCATGGTGACACTGTCAAAATGAGAAAACCTGATCTCATTATCCTAGCAGTACTTAAAGAGATTGGCAAAGCCAACTTCAGTTAATTTGCTTGTTTTGTTTTGGCTTTGAAAGCCTGACAAGACAATACTCAGCAAGATCTCGCTTGGGTCTACCTTCAGATGGAATCATAGAATCATAGAATGGTTTGGGTTGGAAGGGACCTTAAAGACCATCTAGTTCCAACCCCCTGCCACAGGCAGGAACACCTTCCACTAGACCAGGCTGCTCAAAGCCCCATCCCACCTGGCCTTGAACACTTCCAGGGATGGGGCATCCACAACTTCTCTGGGCAACCTGTTCCAGTGCCTCACCACCCTCATAGGGAAGAATTTCTTCCTTCTATCTCATCTAAATCTACCCGCTTTCAGTTGAAAGCCATTATCCCTTGTCCTATCACTGCACGCCCTTGTCAAAAGTCCCTCTCCAGCTTTCTCGTGGGCCCCCTTTAGGTACTGGAAGGCTGCTAGAAGGTCTCCCGGGAGCCTTCTCTTCTCCAGGCTGAACAACCCCAACTCTCAGCCTGTTCTTACCTTAAATATTTGGTTTCTGTTTTCTCATTTTAAACATTAATAAGGCTATTACAGAAACAGGACTCTTGAGAGCTGTTAAAAAACATGTATGATCACACTTTTTTTTTTTTTTCCTCTTGTAAACAGAAAGACTCCTAGTCATTCAGGGCCAGTTAAAATGGAAGGTTAGGAATAATACACTGCAAAAGAGTTTCATCTAAGTATTTATGCCTTCCTGACCTTAGCAGCCAGCCAAAATTTAGAGCCCTGTTGGCGACTTCTGTGTAAAGGAGAGCTTACAATGGAGACAAACATTTATTTCATGTCACAGTATTAATGTAGAAAGAATACTGGAAGTCCTGGTTCCCTGAAAACAGGAAGAATAAATAAAACTGTTTTTTTCTCACTGCTCTAAATATCACACAGGGAGAGATTACAGCCAGAAAAAGGGGAAGGGATATGTGCACTCATCCAGATCTTAGTAGCTGGTCTGAGGCATGAAACTGTTATGACTGATGACCCATCTGTTCTTAGTGTCTTGGAGATGAGGAAAACTAGTTTTTAGTACACTGGAAGGAAGAGAAGCCCTCTTTATCTGTACCTCTGGAAACATCTAGACTGGCTTTGGTTGGAGCAAAGAGCCCTATTTCACTTACAAAAGGCTTTTGTGAGAATAGCCCCAGTGAGGAGAGGGCATGGTGGAGGAATGCCATGCTCTAAGGTACTTTTAACTTTGTTCAGCACATCTTTATTTGTTGCCTCAAAACAGATGACTGATGGACTATAAGGAGGAGGCTTCTGAAAGAAATGCTTAGTAGTCTGCTTGAGATAGAGCTCTCCTCTACAGCACATGGAAATCTAAGCTGGTCCATCTGTGCATCTGTTGTGCACTTAAATAATGCACAAAGATCCCAGTCTAAGTCTGGCCACAACAGTCACATTAGCCTAATGCTATACATAATCTAACAGGTCTAATGGTGAGGGACGTATACATCTGGAGTAGTGTTTGGAGGACATGTCCATGGTCTGTCATTCTCTGAAATGCTCCTGATGCAAGCTCCCACACAGCCCCACAGACTCGCCACTGCTCCTGCAAATGTCATTTTGAGCCCAGCTCTTCAGAACGTACATTCCCGTTCAGTTATTTTTACAGCCAGTGAGAGAAGAGAAATGGCAATTTTCAAAAGCCTTGTAACTCACACAGACCTGAGAAAAATTTCATAGAGAGAGACATCTAATTCCCAAGACTGTATCCGAGGCTGCATTTCAAATGCCTGCTGCCAACAGTAGCTGAGTAAGAGTACTTAGGAGAGCTCGAGTGATTACTTTTGAGTGGAAATGTTAAAGCAGCCTAAATATAGAGGTTGCCACCATCTCTATGCACTCATTACCATAGCATCACAGTCCTAATTGTCTTGCCTGTCTCACAGTGGAAGATCAAATATAGTGCACGGCAAAAAGAGAAAAGTAATGCTGAAAAACACTTGTAGCAAAATGCACTCCTGGACTGAGGACCAATTCCAATCTCAATTCTATCACCTTCAGACAGCTGAACGCCGAGACATACCAGAATTTCAGCAAACAGCATCAATGCCCTTTGCTTCGTTCTGTTTGTGTTTTCATGGACTGTGAATATTAAACTCCATTTTTGGTAGAGGAGTCTCCTACAGCAGTTTTCAGTTAGGGTGAATCACTTCATGACTATGCTGAAAGGCTGCACATAAAAAGAAGCAGCCCACAAAAAGAAAGACTTTCCTTGAGTCCTGGCTCAAGTGAGCAGTGATATATTGCAGGGAGGTTTTCCTCTCATTCTGTATCTTGTTATCAATGATCATTTTTTCTGCCTCACTAAAGAAGGAAACTGAGTCAGGAAAAATAACACCCCAAAACACCTCTACCAAAATCTGGTTAAAGCCTTCTGGAGAACATTGCTCTCAGAAATGATCTTCATATTCAACTTCTTCATATTCAAAAGGGAAAAAACCCTCTAAAAATCTGTGAGAAAAAGAAACTCTCCTAATGCTGGTGTAAGACTTATGTGTGTGTGTGTGTGTGTGTACATATATATGTATGAGTGTAACAGCTTTCAGCAGACAAGATTGATTTTATGGAGATTTTGATTGTTAGGGCTAAAATTTAATTTCTTGAGCTTTCCTAACTTTCCTATAACCAGAGGGAAAAATCCACTGAAAAAACATTACAGGAAGAAAAAACCCTAAGTGCTATATCTGTGCTGCCTTAGATATTGACAATACATCATTACGTACAAGTTCTCTCTCCAGAGGCAATGCTGTTCAGGTTTATCACCATCCTGTTCAGTAGCTGTAGCAGGGATAGAATAGTTACCAAATGAAAAGATAGTCAATCAGAGACTGTGGACCCCAGAGGAAGTTCTTTGGAGTACATCCAGCTTTCTTGATGTTATTGGTAACTCCTCACAACTGGTATGCAGCTTATAACAATTAATAATACCAGGTTACTATGCATTTCTTCTTTATTCCATAGTCAGTATAGTTTAACATGACTCTAGCAACATCTAGGACTGGAAAATACCTCTACCTGAAAGGGGAAGTCCCACAGCAACGTTCCATGGTTTTACCAAAGAAGTGGAAGCCTAACTGCAGAGTTGCAAACTTAACTCTGCACGGCATTAGAATGTGAGCAATGTATGACCAGCGCTGAAGAGCTCTTAAAAAAGGAAATAGAGCATGGCATATTGTTCCGATGAAGTGGTCTGATCACGAACGCCGAGCTGTTGCAAAAATCAGAACTTTTCATTTAGGTGCTTAAATAGAAGTGGAGCTATGCTGAAAATGTGACCATTGATCTCCGTGTGCCTCAACTGTAACAGAAGGATGATGCCTTATTTTTTTTACTGCATAAGTGTTAGAAGGAAAAAGAAGTACTTGCAGTATCATCTAATCACACATCAGGAATCACACTTCCCTTCCAACAGAATTACGAAACAACTTTTTGCTCTAGAGGGATCTTGCAGGTAAGGAACACAATTACATCCAGCGGTTCAAATAGATGTGTAGAAAATTGAAAGTGGGATCCCTTGACCTTCCAGGTAACTCCTCCTTTCTATTCTTAAACCTCTTTCATTTTAACAGTTTGTCTCCCAGTCACCGTATGATGATATAGTAAAAATACCTCCTGCAATCCTAGTTGCTCTCCTGTTAAAATATGTACTGCCACACACTGGTTTATTGATTCAAGGAAATAAATCTCCACTGGAGCTAATATTGACTTTTGTTATGAAAATGGAAGCGAATAACTGACTGAATATTGATTTGAGAGAGGAATGATATATGATAAGCTTTAAAAAAATTAAAATAAAAGTAAAATTGCAGCATGGAAAAGAATGCTTCCAAGCAACATTTTTAAAGTATAGTCAATTGCAGATGACAATTACCCAATTATTAGAAAAAAAAGTCTGTTGTTGCCAAATGTCTTAAAAGCACCTATGAGTAAGACAGATGCGCATTCTTCTCTATGATTACTCCATAGGTTTCTATTTATATCACGTGTTCCGGATCCTAACGGCAGTTATGAGCTGGCCTGCTAAAGCTTGTTGCAATTCAGCTACTGTTCTCAATGTGAAAGGCCTTGCAAATGGAAGATTCATTATTAGCTGCCCTGATGCGCCATAGCAGCATTACCATAGCTGCAATTCATCAGCTGTTCTCAAAGCACGCCTGTTTGCAAAGGGAAGATCCATTAGTAGGCACCATGATGTACAGTGCTAACATCGCCATATTTAATGAGTCTAATTAAAAAGAAATCCAACACATGCTTTTTAAGCAAATAGGGATCAAATTCTTGGCCAAACTCAAATATTTAACTCATTTGGATAACTCTGTACAGTAATTTGATTGGTACCATGACTTTAAAACATGGTTCAAACCTAGAAGCACGCCTGCAAAGCCAATGCACAATATGCATTGGGGACACACCAGTTTCACTGCTGACTTGCAGCCCTCGATCTAGCACCCCAACTCCCCCCTTCAGCTGCACTCTTTCCTGCAATCTCTGCCACTGCTGTTTCTGTACAAACTCACTAGAATCCAGTTGCAGTGCTCTGATTTAGGTCAGTGCATTTGTACAGGGACAGTCTTCTGTGAAAACGGCGAAGATTGGTCAAACAGCAGCCCCTTTGGGGGAGTTCCAGAGATTTGTTACTGAGAGGCCTTTAGGAGTCAAGAGCTTTCCTTCAGCAAATCCAAGCTGGAGCATCACAAATCAGTTCCTTCAAGCTGAACTTTAGGATCAGCCAAAAGGCAGAATGCAGATTTTTTTAAGATTTAGCTGGTGCCCTTTCAAGTCTCCAGAGTAGTTAGTGCACATGCCTTCCTGCTCTCCTGCTCTTCAATCTGTTCAGCAAAGTGACGATCCTCACATTTGCATTTTCTGAAGTACACTGGCCATTGCCAAAACTCGAGCTGTGGAGCACAGGCCAAAGGCTTTCCCCTGGCAGCTGTTTGCAAAGGCCACAGCGCCCCAAGGCAAGAATGCTCCAGATGGCTCCCCCCCCCTTTTTCTTTTTAAATAACTGAAAGCAATATGCTACCTGCTTCACTGGACTAGCCTTTCCACTGATCTGGTCTTATTGGCACTCAGTTCCTCCAGGTACATGGAAACACACATAGGCTCTGGTTTATGGGTTACACCCAGAGCCGTGTTTTGCAATAGCCACACACCGCTGCCCCAGGCAAGCGCGCAGGCTCGGGATTTCTGCTAAAACCACCAGCAGTGATGTGGCCAACAAGAACTGACATTTGGGGCCAATGTTCTGAGCATTGTGTTTTTAAACTCCAGCTCCAGCAGTGCAGATGATGAAAAAGTACAGAGCATTACGCACAGCCCCGGGGGGGGGCTTCTGCACCAAAACCACCCCCTTCCAGCGAATCTGCAGAGCCAGAGACACGTATTTAACAGCTTCAAGCTCTGCTCGTCTTCAGAATTCCAATGTAAAGACTCAAAGTCTCCCAAAGGATACCTTTTAAGATACCATTTATAACCAATTCAAGGCTGGAATGTTTTTGATTGTTCTTTGGCTTCTGCATAATTAAATGTTTAATTAAAGGACCACCCCTATTGAACAGAAGATACAGTTTAAATGTTACCATACTCTGTTAAAGTGAAAAAACCTTTCTCTGGGGGGGAAAGACACTACTACAGACTAAAAATGAAAATTAGCAATCTTTCCCTGTTTTTGAAAGAAGAAATACTTCTTCCTTCTTAAGCAGTAATTTTACAGAAGTTTGAAACCCTACAGAACTACAAATTAGCCAAAGTTTGAAGGCTCAGCCCAGTTTGAAACATGGGAATATGCCCACTGCTGCTTGTGGGAACAGCCATGTGCCCTTCTGAAGTCTTAAACAGGTTTATTTTCTTTTCCGCAAGGGCACAAACTGGCAGCAATAAGCACCTTGGCAGGTTATGGCTGTACACAATTAAATAGGGCTCCCCAGATAATCAATCCCTGGCACTTTTGCGAGTCACTGGGGTGGAATAACATCGTTTTCCCTAACTGCACCCACCTCTTTGAAACTGTACCAGCCTTAATATTCCCTACTGGCTCTCCTGTTCCAACTCATTACATTTTATACCTCCCCACTTCAGCCTTAAACTGAAGTCAAGAGTTGCAACTGTCAATCACTGCTCTGCTCTTGGAGTCCTTTCATAACCTGCAGTCTGAACTGAAAGCTTCACAAGCCTGCATTTACCACCACCACCATGTCCAATAAACCGCACCATGATTCTGATTGCTTGTTAATACATCCTGGGGCTCTAATAAACAAGTTTCACATTGTTTGGTACATTTGCTTCATCTCCTCTGGGTGAAATTTTAACGAGTTTAGGAAAGAGAGGCTTCATTGGGAACTACTACAAAAATGGGAAAACAAGGATACCTTCTCAGAGATCTTGGAAACAAGTAACCAAAAGGCATCTGAGCACACAAATTTACAGCAGTAAGAGAACTGAAAGCTGCATGCCTCTAAATCTTTTGTGTGCCAGAGGGCAGAAGTGATGGACTTCGAAATCTATGCAGTCAGTGATACAAGAATGATTTGTTTCTTGTCAATCTGATCCATCTTCTGCGAGTTACAGAAAAGATGAGAGGAAAAGAAAAAAAACCACGACAGAAATTGTTCTGTTATGGTAGCAGGCAGATTAATGGGGGTATAACTGTTTCAAAATTACCTCTTCATTTCCCTGTTAAATTGCCAAATCTTTTCCATGCCACACCTAAACACAAAGCAATCGTGAAGCTGGAACAAATTCAGAGATCAGAATGAAATACAGTTCACTCAAAAATAATAAGCAGGTTTCTAACTAGTTATCTGGTTAAATCCAGTGGCTCAGGTGTTTTTTTTTTAATCTCAGATATGCACATACTCAGTTAAAAAGGTTCAGCTGATGCAAGGAAATTAACTGGTGTGCTTCAGCCATCAGATGTATTTCCAAGGCAGAAGCATGAGGGTCCTAGAAGGGCCTGACATCCTGGACTCAAGTCAGCCTATTTACAGAAACGTATTATATTTATGCTATGCAAGCAAAGATTAGTTATATGATTGAGGTCTTCAGGACTGTCACACAACTTGTGGTTTCTCCACGTGCACCCCACTTACAGCTGACAAAAGTTGAAGGGGAATGGAGATAATGTAAATTTATTAATCTTTCAATGAGAAAGAATGTGTTCCGCTTCATAGAAAAGAACTCTTCCACAAAGAATTAAACAGAAAAGACAAAAAATAAAAGAAAACAGAGTAACTCAGTTTGACCAAAAAGATACAACCCCTAAGATGCAGATACATTTCTGTAAGCGTAACAGCAATTTTATCTACAAGCCTAACACCTGATCAATAAGCAAAGCCTGTAAAGTACAAATGGTGGAAAATGTTCTTAAATATCTCCAAAATTATTAACAGCAAGTTACCTTTCGATCTTCTTTAAAGACCTCGGCAGCGGTTGTAAAATGTGGAATGGCATTTTTACAGTGCGGGCACCCTGTTTGACACGGGAAGAAAAAAACAGCATAAACATGAGTTGTAAGATAGATACTGGGACAAACTCAAGCCACAAGGTGAATTAATGGAAAATTTGTATTAAAAATAATTCTAAACAAGAGTTCTCCAGTTCTGGGAAGAGCAGGACAAGGCATCTGTAGACCATGTGTCAGCTACATGAACTTCAGTACATGTTCAAAATTCCTCTCACTTCAAGCAGTTTAAGTGTATACTTTCAGTTAAGCGCCCTCCCATGTAGGGACCATGGTGCAGGGGGCTTTTCTCTATCGCCTGTCCCTTAAGAGCATTGAAAGATCACTAGCCACAAACCAACAAAATGTTTCCCTGCTGCTGTACCTCCTCATGGGCTCCACGTGAGTTATTACTGCTGTTGCCACAGATACAAGCTACATTTGGACACAGGAATTAGATGGTGCAGTTGTGAACAGGAGAAGACCAGAATTTGGAAAGGAAGTCGCTGGATGAAAAACTCCATATTGAAGACTAAGGGGAGTGTTTAGAAGTGTTCGGGAACTGCCTGTGTTAGGGCCAAGCCATCAGGATCACAAGGGAGGGGAAGAGGAGCAAGTCCAACAGGCCACACATCTTTCACATATGGAGAGCAGATGTCCAGTCCCAGGCTAGGATGACTGCTGCTAGCCTTCCTGGAGACCTTCCTCCTATTCACCACGAAACAGGCAACCCCAAAAGAGTTTTACAGACACAGCACACAAGAACCCCACAGCTTTGTGTGGGAGACAGGCTGATACTTGTTTGTACCACCGCAGCACTGGACAAAAGGTCAGTTCATCCCTTGCTTAAACATACACTAAATTTACTCAAACATTTCAGAAGAAGCCACAGAAGGGGAACAAGAACTGCTCTCTTGATTCAAGATTAGATGTGAGTGCTTTTAATTCAGAAGCAATGTTTATTGACTATGATTAATCTAACTACTCTCAAAATATCAGTACTAAGTAATGCTTTGAAAAGGAACGTACCTGCCTGTGTGTAACAAATTACTTTTTTCAAACATGGCATAAAGAGGTTTTTCACAAGCAAAGACTCAGAACACTATTTTTTGCTTAGATGCAGGGAAAAAAGGAATGGACACACTTCAGTCAAGCCTGCATAACGCTAACAAAGGCAAAAGAGTTCATCCTGCTATTATTTCTGGATAGGAACAGAACAGAGCACAGATGAGTTGCTCACAAGCTCCAATTACGGCTTACGCCAGTTGTTCATCATTGTAAAATACTGGTAAACAAGTGGCTGTGTTAGTTTTAAGTCAGTACTGAACAAATGCCCTCTTAGGAGGCTTGCAGCCACCCTCCCGTAAACGGCACTCGCTTTTTTAGCTGACAAGAAAAACAGTATCTGTGTATAAACACTGCACACCCCTTTTCACAAAGGAAGGGCTGCACACCCCTTTCATCTTCACCAAAAGGCAATTTCATTGCTTACATGCACTGCTTTGAATTTTAGAGTATTTTTTTATTTCAGAATGGGATTTTGAAAGCACTGCAATGACACACACATGTATAAATACAAGGAGAGTCTACGCAGTAACTAAGAATACTGAAAAGTCAAGGGGACATTTCCTGGGAAACTGAGGCACTTCTGCAAATCCATCTTAATGGCTTCAAACTCTTTATGCAGCATAATGACAGTCTATCCTGATGGCAGCTGTGTTTCACTGGGAGGTAGCGTAGGTCCTCTACAGTTTGCAAACTATTAACTTTGTTGAGCAGTTTGGCATTTGCCTGGGAGAAAATGGTCAAGAAAAGGAGGAGGAGGTGGTGGAGGCTAGGGCTCCAGGCTGCTCCTGTGTCCATCAGCCCACTTCAGTGACCCATTTTCTCTCTCACCACTTGCCTGTCCTGTCTGCCTGATACTGAAAAGCCTTCGGGTCAGGCCTGTCTCTTGACACATCTTGGATAATGTCCTGCACTGCGAGGTGGCTGCCTCGGTTGACTTGTTAACACTGCTCTACATGAATAAATCAGAACTAACGACAACATCTAAAAAGAATTCCAGAGACAAGAAAATGAGAAAAATCAGGCACCCCTAAAACAAGAACACTTGTTCTAGTCTGTATGCTTACATGCTGTAGTTCACTGGAAAGCACTTTCAACTGTTACACTAAAACAGAAAGGCTCCTAAAAACTTAAACCTTTAAGGTTCCCATTTCTGCTTATGATCTTGAGCTTAAAATTTAGATTTCACCAAATAGCAACTATCAAACCCTCAATAAAAGGTATTTCAAGAGAAATATGAAATGTCATGTCTTCTTATTCCCCTCTAACACCTTTATAATACATCAGTCAATGTGTTTCCCACCTTGTGGGTGCTGGATCTGCAGAGGACGGGGCATTTGGTAAAGCCTCTCTAACGTTGCGGCAGGTAAGAGCTCTCCATGAGCCACACTCTTCAAGAAAACTAGAACATGATTCAACAAATAACAAGCATATTCTTTCAGACACAGAAAAGTCCAATGGCTATTAAAAACGTAAGCTGCCATTTTACAGGGGCCAACAGATGGCTGGTAAGAAAACAGCCTGAGTGGCCGTTTAGCTGGTGACTGCTGAGAGAAGCGTCAGCAGCTGCTCAATGTCCCTTCCACCCTAGCGAGTCACCACTGCGCATGCTGCTGCACGGTGTTCAAGCCGTGGCATGGAGAAGGGCTTTGAGCATGGTTCTCAGCAAAGATGCATATCTTGTAAGGCCAAAAGGAAGCATCCAATTATCTAGACTGTTACGGCATTTTGGAAAAGGTAGGCAAAACCAAACATGCTTTGAGGTTGTGGTCAACAACACCACACACAGGAGAGAAGCGCCACATAATTCAAAACAACTGATAAAGGAACATATGCTCACAGCTTTTATTTCCTCTTCTCTGTGATCTTCTCATCTTCCCACTCTAATACCAAATGACAAAAAGTTACCTTCATTTACCGATCTGAAGCTCCATCCCTCCTCCCCTCACTTCTCTCTTGGCCCAACCTCCTTTCTTTACTGCACTGTGCTTGCAGAACTAAAACACAACCATATGGCTTTTGGCAGAGCTGACTCCAAGTCCAGTAGGCATTTTGTTAGCCTTGGACATCCATCCACAGAACAGATGTGAATGCTACACTGAATTCCCAAGGAGTTTCAAGGAGTCACTGAAAAAGGGGGAAGGAGCACATCATATGGAATAGCAGAACTTCATCTGTTACAACTCAGAAGGATTGCCAAATGCAGCAAACACTTGGAAGTCACCCAGCCCAGTCATTCTATTTAAAGCACACATGCCAAAAAAAATAAAAGCAGAGGTTGATGTCTTCATTTTGACAGACGGAAAACTTGTTCTCCCCATTCCCTCTTCACACCCACTATCACACGTTTATTTTAAGTGTTAACACTATCTTCTAGATTTGAAAGTGCAAAGAAAGGAAATGTACTGAGCACTGTACATGACGATAGGAAGCGTGCAGGCTCCTTACAAAGGATTTTCCAGATGGGCTGCAATGGAAAGAGATTAAACTGGTGGCATCTGAAGGTGTGGGTAAGGTGTCAAGAATCAAAAGGTCCTGCCCCCTTCTCAGTAGTATTTATAAGACAGTGGGTCACTATGGCCTAAAGAAGTGGGAAGATTCATTCCATTTCATTTTAGTTGAATAATCTGGGTGCTATGGTAGACGCACAGGCTTCCTAAAAGGCCAAGAGGTGGACTTTCAATTGAGCAGCATTGGAAGTAGCACTTCTGGGAGCAGAGCCTTCTAACGTAGGTGCAGGACTTTGCTTTACCAATTTTCTTTCTTTGTTTTTACATCATTGTCAAATTTGATCTCAACAGGTTTAACAGCAGATGTGAACTCAACAGTAATTTCCTGTGCCTGACTTGAGAAACCTGAAAGAAATCTGCTCCTGGAACATCCAGCCTTTCCACAGGATCCCAGCACTGGCAATCAAAACCTCTAATCACTTCTGCAAATCTTGAGCTAACTTCATTTCCTAATGCAGACACACACTTGCATCACCTGGCAGGAAAGCAAGAGAGCTTGACATCTAATGCACATGCGGTAGCATGTGTAAAGGCCATTCTCTGTTCCCAATCAGCAAACGATACAGCTTTATTACAGCTCTGGACAGACATTCTCACCTCTCTGTGCTCGAAACTTTGCACTCTGGAGGCCCCCCTGTGCAGCCCATGGTGGTATCTGCTCTGCCTGACCGCTGAAGCCTGCTGGGGGATGAGGGCTGCCTGCTTAAACCACAGGTCTGGGGATCCATGCAAGAGCACCTGCAATAGAGGGGTTCTAAGTTCTCTTTGCCTTTGCACTACAAATTTAAAATTTTACATGAACCCCGTATTTTCTACAGGGTTTTCTTCCATCATTCATGCTGTAAAGTTGGTAAGGGCTGGGAAGGCATGCTGCAGTACAGTCACGGCAGGCACTGTCACATTCCTCACCTTGAAAACCAAGTAGTTCTCGACTGATCCAGTACATGAAAAATACGGTTTCTGTGGGTAAAAATTCAAGAGGAATGTCTGATGAACAGCAGACGAGGGAAATCAAGTAAGCAAGCAAGCAGGCTTCATTTAGACCCATTATCTCTGAGGGGGGGAGGGAATCAGATTAAATCTCCTCTAATTAGAGAGGCATTTAAAGGAAAGCTAGTGGGTCTTTTGGGAGATGAAGTGATGGAAAATATATAGCCCATCTTCTTTTCTGTGGACTGAATTTACTGATAGCAGGAACAACTGCATGGTACAGCATCTTCTCTGGGTGTCTTTGAGGACAGAACCAGTGAGCCAGCATGGGTTTGGGCACAGAAAGGTGTTGGAGAGGCCAGCACAGAAGCTGGCTTCATCCTCACAGAAACACTGGTTTGAGGACTCTGAAGAAATAAAGAACTGCAGGGTTGAGCTGGATGTGGTTTCCAACATGACGCCACAAAATATTTGTATACATGATGTAAAACAAAGATATCACATTGGGAAACAGAAAAACTTACTAAGTGCTCACATCGCCTTGCAAACTTTTTTTTTTTAACCAAAAAGTAGACTGAGGGAAAAACAATATAAACCCATTTGTCAGGTAAGGTAAGAAAGACACAAAACTGATATTAAAAACCAAGTGCACATTGCCACAAACATAAGAGTAATCAAGCATATGTTGTGGCAGCAATTCAATAAATCCACAGAAATAATATCCTGTATTCAGAATTGTAAGAATGTCCCATAATTGCAGGGTCCCATGGGATGCAGAAGGGATGCAAAGAAGATTTCAAAGCAATGGAACAATCAAGTGAATAATCTATATATCTTTATTACATTCAAATAGAGATTTTTTTCGTTGGACAGGGTTTCTTTTTTTAACCGAGTGAATTGTTTAGAGAGGATAGCAAGTCAAAAGAAAAACTTATGAGATTCTTAAAACTTCAACGTACGAAAGTATTAGGATCAGATGGCAATTATAAAGATGTTTCCAGAGTAGTGTATGAAACGCACCCTGTTGGACAATAGTCACCTTATTACATTTAAAATAAAATTGTGTGAAATTTTCAGAATTGCCTAAAGGAATCAAGTTCTCTTACCAAAAAACACAGGTTTCTACTTGATTAAATACGAAAAGTGTCCTTTAAGTTACTTCATGCTTTGTTTAATTTGAAACTACAAAGACCAGTGATATAATATAACCTCTCTACAGCTGAACAGTACAACGTTAATTCAGTTTCCTTAGAAGAGTGGAAGCTGTATTAGCATAGCACATAGAAGAAAGGTGAAGCTGTTTTTAATGAATATAAATCAAAAGCTAACAATTTGTACAAAATAGATAAAGGAAGCAAATGGACATCAAAGCAGTATCTACAGTCAGCAGAGGTAATAATGATGTTTTAAGTATATAAGGGGCTTTAAATGTATTAGAAGCAAAAGAAATCCAAACAATACTAGCAATATAGCTTTGAAAGAAAATGATGGAGTTGTCAAAAGGAACTTCACTGAATATATAAATGAAAATATTAAGTAGATGTGCAGAGGGCCTCTATGCCTGGCACCTCCAAAATGCTGTTTGCAGTTCTGGGTCCACAAATCAAGAATGAGTTCAAATTGGAGGGGGCTCAGAAGACCTACAAGGAAAATAACAGGACTGGAAGGTGCGTTTTCATGGCAAAGGGAGTCAGGAAGCTCAGAGTGTCAATAGCTTAAATCAAAAGATTAGAAGTGACAGAAATTGAGAAAAGTCAGTCTAGTTTTCATTATAATGAGCTATTCAAGCTGGGTGCCAAAGGCTAAGTAACCTCCAGAGCTGGCTGCGTGCTGAAGCCAGTCAAATTCAGACAGGAAATTCACATTCCCCATCACTAGTGATTTTTAGTCTGAAAGGAAGTGGTTTTCTAAAAAAGATGCTTTCACACAGTGGTTCTCCACCTGATCAGACTGCAGCCTGTCCTTGACTCACATTGCTGAGCTGAAACTGCTACAGAGGTGATAGGGTTTTGCTGTCCTTGTATCAGTCTCCCGAGCGGCCGGGGGCTGCAGCGTGCCAGCCCCACAGGTCAGGCGAGGACGACAGCCCCTCCTGACCCTAACCTGAGCATCCCAGCCAAAGTGGCTCTACCAGTGCAGATCAGGCATTTTGACTTCAGAAAGCACTACCTTATACTTTTTGCCCACCATTAATACAGAATGATGTCTAACCCCACCCATGTTGTTTCTGTGTGTGCTTTTAGCATCTTGTACACAATAAAATCTGGTAAGTAAAGTAACAGAGTGGTGTGAGTACATTTTACATGAGATTTTTCAAAGAGATAGTTTAAACAGGCATACATTTTAATGTTGTAGACTGTTTCCGTATCAAATATACTAACTTAAACTGTCAGTATTTTCATAGCAAAGTCCTGGCCAACTCCTTAGAGGAGATCTGAAAGCCCAGTGATGTGCGAGACTGTGGCATTTGTGCTGTCTGTGCTCTATCCTCAGCATGAGGAAAGGCTCCACTCCTCCTTCAGCCCCCAGCTTCCTTTAGTACCTCTCAATGGGTGATCTCAAATGCTTTAACTAATATCAATTAATTACGTTTCAAATTGCCCCTAAGAGAGACAGATGCGATTATCCCCCTCTGTCATTACACCCAAGGTTAAATGGAGTCAGGAAGAGGTTAAGTGACTCTCAGGGTTCACCATCCTGCCTGATGGGGAGCAAGGCTGCAAGGTGCTGACTCCATTCATTCAACTGCAAAACCACAGGGGCCTCAGGGGGCTCAGCACGTAGCAGGATGGAGCCCTCGGCGTGCAAAGTGCAGAGCAGGGAATGACTTTCCGATTCCCCATCTCTGCTTGAAATCATCACCATCTAAATAACAGGGGTAGATACTGCCCTCCGTTATTGGTTTTTAAATGACTGCAATTCTAAGCAAGTGAAAGCAGCACATTGCACAGCTATCAAAGCAGACCCGGGAGCTTGTAGACCACAGAGCCTGTTTCCACTTCAAGAGTTACAAGTGATTAACTAGAATAAAAACAAGAATATTACTTGGTCAATCAAGGAAAGACAGGCCACAGACAGTAATTGCAACAGATAAGAGCTGAAAATGGGTATACTGCTTAAACCAACACAATTCGTGTAGCTACCGAAGTTATTGAATCCACAGGCAGATTTGAGAAAGGCATTTGGAGATGTTACTGAAAGGTTAATCCGCTTTTGTTCTACCAGTAGAGAATTGGAGGGCCTTTTAATTGAATATCTGGAACCAAAGCTCATTTTATGACATGACCTGACACATGCCATAATCCTATTTCCAAGACACGAGATATTAGTAATTGAAAGGAGGGGAATTTGTCCTTTGATCTGAAAAAGGTCACGAGGTTTTCAGATAAGCATCAGGTCAACCAGGGCTTGCCTTAATACTCTTAACAACAACAGGCAACCTACTGCCTATTTCACAGCATGCTGGTGGGTTTTGTTGGATTTTTTTCCGAGCTATCTGAACTCTTATTTTGTAGCACTTTGGGGGTATACAGAGGAGACAAGGGATACAAAATTCAAATCTTTGGAAACCATAGCCTTAGACAATTGCAATAGCAGCAAAGTCATCAGAACAGGCCAAACTGCAAAGGTGAGAAGAGGAGACTCAGCACAAAACTCCTGGACTGTTTTATCCACTACAAAAGGGAAGGATACAACTGACTGCAGTGAATTACAAATGACATGACAGCACTTGGCATTTGGCAACAAGCAATGCTTTAAGATGGAAAGCTGTACAGCAAGCCACCTCTGGACAGAAAGGGTTAAAGAGCAGTAGTTACATCCAGAACAAAACTGAACTGTCAGTTCCAGCTGACCTGGATTTTCCAGATAAACTGTATCATTGGTCTGCATGGCACAAATGAAGCTGGTAACAACGGTTAACCAAGTCTGCATCAGCCTTGGTTAACTACAAACATAGTTAAAGAGCAAACAAAATCATTTTGCCATCTAACATGCCAGTGGATGCAACTGGTAATCAGAAGATAAACCGCTCTGAGTTAGCAGCGATCCAGCAGAGCGCTGGGGGACGCACCATTGAACCACACCTGCACTAAGTGAGGCTCAAAAGCAGCCCCTGTTATGGTAACGTTGCGTCACCAGAAAAAGCATTTGTCTTATTGGAAATGGGTTTGATGACAATGCATAAGGATGGGTGGCATATTCGTAGTTAATTGTCTCCTAATGTACCCCACACAGACTTTAGGTGATGTTGCACCAATAGAGCTGTGTGTATGTGTTTGCGAGGAGAGAATTTCATGGGGCAGGGGCATGCACTTCCCTCCTCTTCCCCTTCTCACAAGCCTGAACTGTTTATATACTGGTAATATTTGTCACGCCAATTCAAGCAGCTGTAACATTTTAGGGTTACAACAGATTTAAAGCATGAATGCTGTTTCACTAAACAAGGGGAGCTGGATCACCCTGACAATTTTAGTTTAATGCCACAGCTCCACAACAGCCACCTCTGAGCACTTCCGTCACGGCTACACGCAGTCCTGTGAAGTGCCTCAACTTCTGAGTCGAGAGCAGTGAAAACTGTTCTCACAGCGCTAATTAATATCCTCGACACAAACAGTGGGGCTAAGAGCAGTTCTGACAGCCTGATTGCAGAGACCACTCTATAAATTCATCCTTTATCAAAACCAGCCTGTTAATGGGCTCTGTGGCATCAGCACTATTCACGCCGACAGGAATGCACCTCGCTAACGCCAGCCTGTAGCAGGAGCACCACTGATGCACAAGAGAAACCAGTTAGCGGCAGAGCAAACATATCAGAATTCTGCAGTGCCAGCCCACGCAGGATTTAAAGCCTTATTATCAGAGGGTCCAGGCCTCGCTTCTGCCTCAGTCAACAACCAGAAAATCCTTCCTGCAAGGGTTTTTGCCTTGAAACAGATTCTTTCTGTTCACCATGTTTTTAATAATTTTTTGATAGCTTAAGCTTCATTTACAAACACGCACATTTTGTTCAGGCTCTTTGACATAGCCTCCTAATGAAAACTTAACAAGATGTGCTTGCAAGCAACGAGAAAACCTCTTGGTGGGAGCCAATCCGAGGCCATCACGGGACACTGAATTCATGTGTGCTGCTGTTTCCTTGGTGCATCTGGACCCATTAACTCAACTGTTGAGTATTTTAGGCCCCTCTGTGCATCTTTCATACAGAACTATGCCATCCAGGCCTGCGCAGCGCTGAGACCCAGACCAGTCATCTCAGGCCCAGCAGCCGCTGGCTGAAGCCTCATGGTCAGTCAAAATTGTTGTGTTTTGTTACAGCAGTCCAGCTAAAATTGTGTTTTGTTATAGCAGTCCAGCTTAGCCAGAACACAGCATTATCTCACCAAACCTTCCCGTGCAAAAGCTGAGATACAGTGCAACCAGCTTTGTCCCAGCTTACTTCAAAAAATGGGAGGGATGAAAAGGAAACATTACCGCTTTCTTAAGAACAGCTTTATGATGACAGCTTGGGTCCCACGAGCAAGCTAGCAGGGCTGGAGGATACTGGCCCTGGCTGTTAGCATTAATAGCCAAAACAGCATCTGCACCCACTCTGCACGCAGTGCAACCCACTCTGGCAAGGACTCTCAGCCAAGTCCTTTTTTGTCCTTGTATATTCCTCGATGCATAACTTGGACAGAAGAAACTGGGCAGTTTTTAGCATGAAAAGACAGAGAAGGAGCATACCAGGATAAAGAATAGTTAAAATTTTGAACAAAGCCTGTGGGTAAAATGAACGCAAGTTTGCTTTAGCTCTCAGCATTTTATGCACTGCTGATGAAATACACAGGGATGGGCAGGACTGATTTAGTCATTCAGAAAAAGTTCCCTATCTATTTCTTACTTCTTACTGATGGCCAGGAGATGACCCATTAGACAGCGATGATGTCAAGCTTCCTGTTTGACTTGGAAGCCAAAGAACTCTCTCTGTTTTACATCAGAAAAATAGACAGGTACTATCTCCCACTAACAGCTTAGAACAAGACCCAGCCTTTTAATGGCTCAAACACCATCCCAAAGTCTTCTGTGATTTTATCAGGTGCCACACGATTAAGCACCCTCATTCACTTCTTCCAGCCCTGAAAGAAAAACCCTACATAAAATTTAAGTGAAGAGCCAAGGAGGCTGATGTCTCTTAATTGCACATCCTCTTGTCTCAGCACAGCCACTTACTCAATACAAAGATACCTCATTAAAATCATCCTCAGTATGGTTTATTTCTGGGTGTTCTTTGGGTAACCCCTGTGGGTCAGGCTTCACCAGAAAATAACCTTTTCCAGCTGACAAAAATGATTTCCAGTGAAGTGAAAGTTTCGCTGCTGAACAGAGAACCGGAAATCAGCTCCCAGCAAAGTATTTATTAAAAATACCCATTCTGCGAACCCTGTCGAGTCCCACAAATTGAGGCCATTTGGCAAGTTAATAACATTGGCAACTGCCGCCCTTACAAACCATTAAAAGGGAGTGTTTTCCCCCTATTATTTCTCATTGCTGCTGAAAGTCTTTCTTTTTAAGAATGCTTATTACCTTGTGTTTTTACAAAAGTAGCAACTGAATGAATTTGCTCAGTGCTGAGCCCTTCCACTAAAAGCGACTGATCTAAAAAGTAAGTGCCCCCCCCGCAACTGGACCTGTTAATGACTGGCCTATTATATATAATTCCTGTTTCTGACGCAGTTGATTCAGTTGTAGACTCTTTGGAGGCAACAATCTTAACCAAAAAATTATACGAATGTGATTTTATGTGTTGGTCTCTCATTCTTATGAGCCACAAGTGGACAGCTTCTGTTTCTGTGAAAGAATTAGTAGGGGGTATTATTAAGCCTTTCCTATTTAGAGAAAATCAGAACTCGATGGGAAGGGTAAAAAACCCCCCAAACCAACAGAACAAAAACAAACCCCAAAACAAAACAAAAAAACACTGTGTATTTCAAATTCCAGTGTTACTATTCCTAGAAACACAGCATTGCTGTGGTTGGAAGGCACTTCTGGAGATCATCCAGTCCAACTCCCCTGCTCAAAACAGGGTCAACTAGAGCAGGTTGCCCAGCACTATGTCCAGTTTGGTTCTGAGTATCTCCAAGGATGGAGACTCCACACCCACTCTGGTCAACCTGTTCCAGTGTTCAATCACCCCCACAGTAAAAAAAAAAAAAAAAAAACCACTTTCTCGTATGTTTAAGCAAATTTCCTGTGTTTCAGTTTGTGCCCGTTGCCTCTTGTCCTGTCCCCGGGCACCGCAGAGAAGAGTCTGGCTCTGTCTTCTCTACCCCCCACATTAGGCACTTACACATACTGATAAGATCCTCCTGAGCCTCCTCATCTCCAGGCTGAACAGTCTCAACTCTCAGCCTCTCCTCATGTCAGATGCTGCAGACCCTTAATCGCCATCATGGCCCTTCACTGGATTCACTCCAGTATGTCAATGTCCTTTCTGTACTGGGGAGCCCAGAACTGGACACAGCAATCCAATTGTGTCTCACCAGTGCTGAGCAGAGGGGAAGGATCAGCTTCCTTGGCCTGCTGGTGATGCTCTGCCTAATGCAATCGAGGATGCCCAGCTATGGAGTCTGTGTCCTCAGCTCTGAATTGCTTCTACAAGAGCAGAAAAGACCTAGCATAAGTTTGAGGGAGCATCACCCAAGAATAGCTAAAACTTGACTGCCACATCACCAAACAATGACATCAAAAAGGCGTATTAAATGCCAGGGATGAGCAAGGCAGAAGAGGGAACCATGTGAGTTTTAGTTAAGAGAATGCGATGGTCATTAATTTGGTACGAGTCTTTGCATCGGCTTAAGAAGAAATTCCATGTAGGATTCCAAGACCTTCTCCAGACAGAAGTTTGCATTAAAAACACAGTATACCCCTGAAGAACTATCTGCATCTCCCTATTTAATTGAAAAATGCTTACCTAGCTTCACTCAATCACATTTTTTTTCCTTAATTTAATTTGAGTAATGGAGCAAAAACATCTCCAACTAAGAAGACATGTTATTTACTGGAACTTTGTTGCCCTTTGTGATTCTGACAACTAATCACAGCTAACCGCTTCTATTTTGCACAGTTTTCAGTGCTATAGTAGGAGGAGGTTAAAATTTAATGCATTGGCAAAGTCAAACCTCAATTACCTGGGATAACGGAGTGGAGAGAGCCCACATAAAAGTAAAAATGCAGATACAACACATTCAGATAAGCTATATGAACAAACAGTGAGGACATAAGAGAAACAAGAAAAAAAGTCAGTGTGTTGAACCCAGAAGAGGCACTGATCCAAACTGGTTGGTCCAGGATGCTAAGCATTTAATTGCTGCGAGTTTGAAACAAGCTCTAGACATAGACCACAGACATGCAGCTAGTGTACTTCTGGGCATAGCTGGTTAAGCACTGCAGTCTAACTGTGCTAGGCTGGATCTATTCTTGTGCATTTGGCTCGCTTCCTGATTTGGTCCCCAGCTCCCCAAATCCCAATCATCTACATATCAGACTATGCGTGTACACCAAACCATACTCAGGCTAGTTGTCTCCTCTCCCCATTTCTGGACCACGCCAAGCAGTCACAAAAGGAAACCTGGAGTAGCTGATGGTACCCGGTACTCCAAGGACTGGTCTATGGAGATAATATAGACACAGATCCCATAGACCCTCCCAAAACACCTCTCAAATGCTGGTGCAATAAGCCTACTGCTTTCAAGTGTTCCTCAAATCCCTCATGCCAGTCCCTGGGACACAATACACACCTGTGGCATCATGCTTTGCTTCAGCAGACTGCAGCATTGCCTCCCTTTTATTTTAGGCATCCCCTCCCTCAGGGATAAGGGAGGGGGCTAACAATTACATCTTAGGACCACCAGGGCCTCAACAAGGGTCCAGAGAAGACTTGGGACAGGTGCTGTGCAGCAGAGATGCGAGCAGCCTACTCCAAGTGCCAGCCCACACCATAAGCCTGCGTGGCATAGTGGCCACCAAGGGTGCAGACCTACCCAATGGACACCAGGATGAACATGAGGCCCAAGGCAGTTACTGGCACAAGCAGCATTAGCTTTTCTGCAGCTGGCACTTTTGCCCCAAGTCAGTACTAGGGACCTGCCCCTACTGCTGCCTCCTGCCCCAAATCAGTCATGACAGTGCACAGAGATCCCATCAGGGAGGAATGGGAATGTGAAATGAAGAATATCACTCTCTGTGGGTGTCAAGTCCACAGGAGTGGATTTTTTTCCCCAGTAATTTCAAGAATTTTGATTCTGATTCTCAGTCCTTAAAATATTCCACAGGAATAACCTTTACGTTTCACCCACATTCAGGGTGATGGAGTAATGAGTTCCCCATCTTTTCCACGTGGATGTAGCAGCCTTCTCTTCCAGAGCTAAATCACTGTGAAGCACTGTTCAGTACCATTAAAGCACCGCTCAGCTCAGTCCAGAGTTATCGGCATAGCAGCAGATTGATGGTTCTCCTATACATATTAAGCAATTTGGACTGGAAGCTGCCACAGAAAAGCCAGAACTCATTTTAATTTGCATGTAAGATATATATCTGTGGCCTTTGCCTAAAGGTTTGTCACTCTAGCTGAAAGCTTTACAAAGGTCAGAATATTCAACTTTCTGCTTTAAATTCTAATGACAGATGAGAGATACATTTCTTAGCATAAATATTTATATATAAACATACTTTATATATGCATGTATACACACACCCCCAATCTTAAAATATCTCAGCATATGTGTAAGTGTAACAAATACTGTCATAGAGTCACAAGTGAATGGAGTAACATACTGTGAGTCTGCACTGACCTAAGATGTGGATCTGAATAGAAAAAGAAAATTATTTGAGATAATGGGGCCTGGCAATTTTAGCAGTGTTCCTCCTGCACTAAAATAAGCAAGTTAAGACTAATTGGCAATGTAAGCTCCAAGAGGTCTCAAGATTGAGAAAATGGTAAACAACAGCTAATCTATCAAATTTAGCAGGAGGCACATTATTACTGCAGAAAAGCAGAAAAATAGAATGATTTGTACCGTTCTATTGCATTAATGATTATTTCACAGAAACCAGAGATTTAAAATATTCATCTGCTACTTTCCCCTGCACCCAACAAAGGGCAGGCTCATTGCACTCCCTTTGTGCGCCTGCTTTCTGCTTTGCACACAGACACTTCCACATTTAGAGAGAACAAATCTGACAAATCAGAAACTGTGCATGACCCACATACTGACAACACAACAGCAACACTGACTGTCTTAGGAGTCACGGGAAGGCCAGAAGTGGTTTCACTTAACACCTCTCTGTCCTGTATATAGGTGGTCTCGTGCAGCACTGTATCCAAAACAGTGCAATAACGTGTCTGAAGGGCAGCCTCAAAGGACCCAACAGTCTTACATCATGCAAACCTTGCTTCTACAGCCTGTTCATACAGACAGGGCCAGGCTGATCTTTATTTACCACTCCTGGTGTAAGGGTAGAAGTCAACCCACAAACAACGGTATCATAATTAGCCCATCAGGCAAGTTGCCTCATGCTTTCAACCCTGAGAGCTACATACTGATTGCATGTAGTGTCTTTGCTTTAAACACGGCCTTAAAAAAGACCAAGAATTTAAGTGCCTTAAAAAGATGCAGCTAAAAACCGAAAGGGAAATAAATCTCTTTCTTTCACAGAAAGTCACTCATCAGGTAAAGAGAACTCAAGAGATGGCAAACTCCTAAATCTTACCATTTTGTGTGCAATCATTTGATTTTAAAGTTACGGCTTGCTCTTAACCAGTTGAGGTCCATGAATCAGAAATTCCTGGCACATTGGCAACTTTTAGTCAATAGGTGGTGGGAACTGGAGTTGAGAAGGGATTAAGTCCCCTTCCCCTTTCTTTACAACCTTCCAGAAATATCCCTTCTGAATTGCACCCCTCCCTTCTCCCACATCCCACATCCAGCAGGGCTTCGTGGGAGCCCAAAAGCATTCATGTTTAATTCTCTAACAGAAAAGTAAAATAAGGGGCTGCCTGATTAAACATTAAGGAACTGAGCTTTTTCTCCCTTTCTGGAAAATACCTTCAGTTTAATGGGAACAAGTTAGTAACTGCTTATCTGAAGGTTATCCATTAATTGCAGGGCTGGCCATGTGATAGGGAAGAATTTTTCTTGCATCTTGGGGGGGGCTGAGTCATGGTGCTATAAAAGCAAGTTAATACTACCTAATATTAAGTACCAGGATTATCTTCTCCCTTTGACAGACCCTTCAAAAGTTAAGAACCTGTACCAAGTCTGCCTGTCTCTGGGACAACACAGGAAAACAGAAGAGGTCCCTCCCATTCACCTAATTTATAAAGGGCCTGATTCAAAACTTCTCTAGGAATATTCTCAGGAGCTTCAAAAAGAAAGCGTGTGTGTGATGCACACAAAACAATCTGGGAGAAGGAAGCTATGCCCATATTCTCAGTGGAGATTTAAATGTAGATTTATTACAGACAAAATTTATTCCATCAAAATTTGTTCTCAGCCTCTGGGCACTGATTCCTCCTACACCACTATATCGATTTCACTACTGAAGTGCTACACTAATGAGTCAGGCTCTCCATGTCCATTGTACTACTATAAAGGATCACATTTTGTTGTACGGACCATAAAATGCAGCAGAGGAAAATAAATCTGTTTTGGTTCTCTACCCCTGCCTGCTTTGGTGTCTGCATTAACGCAATAACTCTTTAAATAAACACTGTATACTGTCTTGTTTCCATTTATAAAGATACAAATGATGGTCCCGTGCAGTTATATTCAGAATCAGCTCTTTACCCTTAAAAGTCTGGGGACAGCAAGGGAATTAATTCAGGATTTCGTAAACTGTAGGGTTTATAAAACCCATCCACGTAGAGAGGTATTTACTCACATGGCGCATAGAACATGACAAGGGTGTGCTTCTTCTTCTTCAAGGACTCCCTGAAGTCTTCTCCAGCAAGGTGGATAACGCTAGTCTGTTTTTCTTCCCATGCAGGCTCAGGTGGAGGTGGTGCTTCAGGACTAGAAAAGAAGGGAAATGAGATTGGTTTGAAAATGTTTCTGGAAGCAGGCAAAGGGGCATCACGTCATGGTCATAACTACCACGAGGGAACTGAGGTTGATCAATCCTTCAGGGTGCCTGTGCTGTAGAAAAACGTGCTCGATATTTCCAACACCAGATAACAACAAAAAAGATGCAAGTTAATTCCTGGAACTCACTAAAAATATAATTTAAGTGATGGTACTCAGGCATATGAGTAGGAATGTAGAATAACGATTTCTTACATTGCATCCAACATCTGGGTGGAAAAGCAATGCTCTTCTATCACTGTGTCATCCATAGGCATGAACTGAGAAGAGCAGCAAGCAGATGGAATCAAAAGGCAACCGACACAGAACAGCATCTTCCATTCAAACATCCTTTTTGTACTCTTTATCGCTATCATGCAAACTTCTATAAAGAATTTCATGACCTTCTCTTGAATTCAGATATTAAAGCCAGGATGCAATAATCAGCATCGTTCCACTTGGAAGACTGGGGGTGACTGAACTGGAATATTTTACCTTGATAAAGAGAATGTCAGGTTTCAATTATGACTGCACATACTGACTAGATCAGAGCAATCCCGCACATCTAGAGCGCCTCTAACAAAACTTCTGCTATTCACCAGCTCACAGACTTCTCTCAGACTCATTAAATTCATTCCTGCTGTATCTTAAATAGTGATTACTTATATAAAATCATCAGAATGGTGCCACGGTATAAAGACCTTCATATGTCGCCTTGGTAATAAATTAGCTTTTCAGACTTTCCTGTCACTTTGAATGACACCATTTTAAGTTGTATCAGGTACATAAAAACCAAGTGGAGAAAAACTTGATTTTTAAAGTCCTATTCAAGGTCACTTGGTGGACATCCATTGTATTTCCATTGATACTGATTTGCCAGTTGTTAGCGAAAGAATTAGGGCAGCTGGTCTGAATTTTCACACGAACACAGTTGGTGTGAGCTATCATCGATTACAGTTACAGTCAGAGGCGTGACTTCACCTCACACAGACCTTCCCATGCTGACCTGAAATAAGCTACCCAGATACTGGTAACAACCTAGTGTGGCAGCACGGACTACAGTCACCACAGAGGGACTGGAGCCGAAACCCGCACGGCTGCGACTAGACCACTCATGAGGACAGCTTTACACAAGCTGTGCTTTTATCTCCAGCCTGCACCCTAGATGCGTCCCTATTTCCACCAACTTCAGTGCAGCTATGACAATTTTATCCCTGGTCAGCAAACAAAGATCTTACTCTATCGCATCTCTAGTTGGGAGAACATCCAGCAGTCAAGAGCAGGAGACAAGTTGTCCGGGTTTCCCTGTGTTGCTGACTACCTGAAGCTGCAGACCAAAGTCTTCCAGAGGCACAGCAGGATCCAGGTGGGATTTACACCCCTTCCCTCTTCCTCATTGCTTATTCACCTGCCAATATGGACAGGCAGCATCAACCTGACTGTTTATCTCAATATAAATTACGTAGCGCTCAAAATACTCCAGCAAACTGGTGGAACTAGGACAGTGACTTAACGTCCCGTATTGACACAGCAGCCTGGAGCCTGAGTATGCAGGAAGGCCAAGGGAGTACTGTGTCTAAATGCAAAATACAGGTAAAACTTCCTGACATGCTACAAAGATGCTGTCAGACCATATCTATTACCTGATTTGAAGCACTCAGAGATGCAATTTTAAAAGAAAAGAAAAAACAACAACAAAAAAACCCCACACACAACCCCCCTCCCCCCACCAAGGAAGAAGGGAAAAATTAAGATTACATTCCTCATCCCAACTGCATTTAACAGTTAAATGATTTAAAAACTTCACAAAACACTGGTAGTTTTTTTCTTATTGAATAATGCAGAAAATACATTAGGCTTACAGTACCTAAAGGAAATGCATATTTTATTCCAGAATACTTAAAGAGAGAATTGTACCAGCAATTTACTTCTTTGAAATGAAATTATTTTCATCATACATCAAACTTAATTCTGCGTATTTTAGCACACCACTCAAGAAAAGTTGGTTAGTGCAGACAAAGGTGCTGTTTTTGTTGGTCTCGCTGGCTTTCCTTTAGCCCCACGTAGCTGGTATTCTAAGCATTGGCTCTGAAATGCTGGAAGGAGGAAAGTACAACTGCAGAAATTCAGTTACTAACAGTGAAATCTGCTGCTTAGTATATAAAGAGGGAACAACAAATGTTCTGTTTATTTTTCAGAGTCATTGCTATTCCTTCTCCGGTGAGAGGCTTAGAGTATATTTGAAAAATATTTATTTTGGAAAAGAAATACCGGGACAACTGTGAAAAACCCCACAGCAAATAAAGGATTTGGTGTATTAGAGACCATAATTAACATACATGTTTGTATGGCTTTGAATACTGGAATTCAATTTGGTTTTGTCAGCAAGGGATTTAGGCAGTCGATGAAGCTCGGTTTAAGGTTTACTTCCTCACCAAAGCAGTCTTCAGGAGCCGGTAAACCAGGAACCCGAACACTATCTCAGACCCTCAAAACTTACTTTAGCAGCCAGTCGATGATCTTCTTCTTCGTTCTGAGGTGTGGCAGAGTGTATTTCTCCTCTCCATCCTTAAAATACTTCAAAGTAGGAAACCCTGAGATGCGATATCTTTCTGCCAGCGCCTTGTTGACGGTAGCATCGACTGCTGCAAGGACACCTGGACTCTAAAACAGAGACCACTAACTGTAAACCCCAGCAACATACACACACCCCTCTGGCAGGAAACAGTGGACTTGGGGGCAGTCACTCATGATCTAGGTGCCTTCACTTTCTCAGGTACTCAGCACAGACACACAGAAAGGCACAGAGGACTGACGCAAAACCAGGAAGGGACATCTTATGGACTAAATGTAACCAGAGTGTTACCTGTTCTCCTGCCATTTCTGACAGGATTCCCTGTATGTAATTCACTTTATAATGCTTAAGAGCTGTTCCCGGGAATGGCATTTCCTCCTACAAATCCCAATTTTTCCCAGAAGAAATGAGCATTCTTAAAGACAAGTTTACTTCAAGGCAAATTCATCTTTCCCTAACTTGCAGGCATCTTTACACAGACCACCTTTAGAGTCACAGGAGAACAGACACTTGCAGAGTGTGGTTCATCTGATCTTTGTTTTTCTCATCTCCTCCTCCTTCTCCAACAATTACAAAGGGATTCTAGATGTCTCCACTGAAGATGCTTAAAGTATGGGGGAGACTAATCCTACTTCTCCTCTTGCATGGCGTACGCAGCATGAGACTGAATCAATAACACTAATACTTATATTACTGGATCTCTCTTCTCCAGCCATGCTGATGGAGCACTTAAGATGAAGCTAATGGAGTGATGCAACCATAAAACCAGGGTATTTGAAAGAGGGATCAACCCCCCTTTTTTTTCCAAATCTAATTCATAAATAAAAGCCTATGTTTCTTCGCATTCAATGCCTTTAAGTAAGGGAAAAAAAAAATCCATTTTGGATTTGATCGTATTATGTATAAGGCCTACAGCAGAATACATAAACATTTTTCGATTTTGTTTTCGTTCAAGACAGAATGTTCTTTCTAAGATTTTGGCAGGGCTCATGCATTAGCGATGAGACTGTACTTTGGAAGCACATTTTGATGGGTCCTGTGGGAGGATGAGAACAGCTGAATTTGTTGTAGGGAGAAAAGTCACTTTTATTAGTCCAGTTATTTATTACTGATTATTTGAAGGATATAATAAAGGAAATTAGCTTACATCACTGGCTACATGGAGAAACTCTGCAGCCTTCTCATATTCTGGCTTCATTTTCTTACAGTGCCCACACCCTGCCAAAAAAAAATATATCCAATTAAGTTGTACACGCCATGGTTATTCATTGACCCATCCAGCCATTATCAAAATCCAAAACCATGTGGTAGAGATTTACTAGAATTTAGTATGCATTTTACTTAATTTACTTGTAAAGCCTTAGTATGATCTAGGATCTTTTCCAAAGTGGTCACTCTGGTTTAAACAAAGTATTTAATCTATTAAAAAATAAGAACAAACCCCCTAAATGCACACCCACATCTCTTTCCTCCCAGAAAGTACTACGAACACAGTACTTGTCAAGCCCATCGCTTCTAGCATGCTCTTGGGCGAGGCACAACCTCACCCATTTCAGTTTCCAAATCTTTTTCTGCTTTAAAAAGAAACAACACAGGCCCTCACGTGACTTCCTGACTTTAAGCGGAGGCTTACACTAGCACAGCTTAATTGAGTAATGTAATTTGAATTAAACTGCACTGATAATAAGCCCCGCTTTACAGTGGTGCAGCATGTCCCTCTAGCAAGGATTTGCACTGATTTAATCACATCAGCGTAATTACACCACTACATATGTTCTCAACATAAGCAGGGCCTGTAAAACCGTGATAATGGTGCTTTCTCGCTTGTGCGAAGTTCTCCAGAGATCTGCCATGACTTCACTGCTAAGTGCTGATATTACAATAAAGTAAAATGAATGCATGAGTGAGAAAAGGAGATTTTAAATAAATTATTTCAGTGCAAATTAAACTGCTTTCAGCCAGTGCAATTGCTTCCAGGCAAGCTGAACTTTCAGGACCAGGTGAGGTTCCTGCGGCGACGTGAAGTTACGCTGCAGCGCCTACGGCGCGATGCTGGGCCTCCGGGCAGCCCCTTCCTCGCCTCTGCGCAGCCCCCGAGGGACCAGCGCAACCGCAGTCCCCGCAGGGTCAGAGCAAAGGGATGGAGCGTCAGAGATCGACACCCGGGCAGGGCGAGGGCCGGCTCCTGCGCGCAGACCGGAGACGCAGAGAGCCGTAATAAGGCACGTGGCACGACCCAGACGCACTGCACACGCCTGCCCCGGTGCAATGTCATCTCAATGCGATCCCTCGCCACGCTTTTTCCTCGTGTGCAGCAGCAGCCAGCTTTTCCTTCTTAGCTGTTATTGTTGGAACGGGCACTTGAAAGCCCAGACTTTGCTGAGCTTTTGAAAGTTATATCAGCAAATACAGCTAGAAATCTGTTTCAATGCAGCTTCAGCAAAAGCAGTTTCTGAGGTGTATGGGCAACAGGGTTGGGGCTCTTTTTACACCACTGTCTAAAAGAAAATAAACCAAGGACTTTGAATCTCAGCACTGCTTTGATTCCCACTAACGGGATGACTGCCGAAGCCAGCAGACACAAACCTAAGCCTGAACTCAACCAGACAACCATGTTCTATACAGCACAAGTCGAAGAGGGTTTGCAGCCAAGAAGCAATAGGACATCCAGGTGTAACTTCACCACAGCAAGCAGGGACTTTAGCAGAGCTCCAACCACCACAGCACACCGTGAAACGCTTTCAGGGCATGTTTACAGAACAGGGTGCATACATTTGAATAAAGACTGCAAATCTCACCTGAGAATTACAGCAAATACCCAAACGGTTGATCCCAGACCAAACTCCAGTTCAAACACCAACTAAGGTCCATACCGCTTCGTCATCTGCACAGCGACCGCAGCATTAAAAAGCCCCACATCCTTCTTTCGAGCAAAAAACCAATGCTTTAATGTGGTAGGAGCAGCACAACGAGGGGATCTCAGCTGGAGGAGGAAGCTTTGCTTTGGTTTTACAAGGTGGCGGGAGCATGTGCCACCAAGCTGGGAACCTGATGCGACAGCTTCAGAGGTGAATTCAGAAAGAAGCTGGAAAAGGCTGAGGAAGAGTTACTGTCTCAGCACTGCTTGTCTTGGTTAAGAGCACGAAAGAGGCTGGCAAAATGATTTATTTGCCACCCACAGAAAACTTGCAGGCATATGGCTTTGTGGAAGGGGCTGACAGTTCCCTTTGACACCTGCCCAAGTTGATTTATTTCTCCTTTTAGGAGCAGGGAACTTTCTGCATTTTGTGCTCTTCCTCACTTCTAAACAAAGGGCATCTTGAGTCGCAGCTCAGATACCTGGGAACCTCTCTGAATTAGCTAGCTCAAATTTGTACAAAAAAATACTTTTTTTCAGGGGTAACTTCACATTGGTGGGCTTTACACAGCGTGTCCTCCAGCCAGAGCAAGAGTCATACTGTGCTCTAGATGTGGTATCCACACAATCTACACTATATTCCACAATCATTAATATTAGATCTGATCAACCAAAAACGTCAAACAACCTGAGTTTTCACAAACCTATGCAGAGGACAAAAAAAAAAAACCCCAAACAAACAACAACAAAACCCCCAAAAACCCAAACCAAACAAGCTAGGCATACTTTGCCCAGGAAATAAAAAACAATCCAAAGTATCTGAAATTCATGTAAGTAATATTTTGGAGAAAAATATCCAGACTATGAAATGTCACTGATCCGGGTTCTTTCATGAATATCACAGAGACACAGCACTACTGACTGCCACAAAGCTAACTCACTCATGCTTAAAATAAAGGGGAAGCAGGATCAGGTCTTTAAAGGCACTTAAATGCAACCTGAAGTCCTCAAATCTTTATCACGCAATGCTTGTTCTACCCCTGACAGAGGACAGTATGATATGCCAGCCTGCAAAAAAAGCCACCACATTAAACTGAATCTGAAAGAGGGACAACGAATCTTAAGAGCTTCTCCCACGAATAACGATGCTTCTCTGGCCATCTTTATGAGAATTTTGCTATTGTGTGCTACAGGCTGCTTCCACCTACCATTGCAGAAAAGGGGAGATATGAATTAGAAGTCAGACCTACACAGTGCAAATCAATTCATCTCTTCTATGATTACTTATCCTACCTTTCAGTAATCCTGTGAGGATTGCCATTAAATTCTCAAGGCCAATGAAAAAGTCATTTAAATGAATTCCAAGGTCACTGCCTCTCCTTTGATTGCTACATCAGGTTGTTCAGTAGCAGCTGTATCCCTCTGCACTAAGCTCCTCTAGTTTTAGACGTTTTCTGTTCATAAAATGAATGGGAAAATAAAAACAACCCTACAGGCCCTTAGCCCAGATACTCCAATGTGCTGCATAAGGTCTGCTGGGACAGCGGACAGAAGCCCGCAGGTCTGTTGTGGGCATCTGTGATAGATGTGCTCTTAGAAGATGCACTGTCATGTCAAGTGTATACTGACATTAAAACTAAAAGACTAAGCAAGGGAAGTGACTCCTTCAATCCCAGGTGAGAAGAGAAAGGTCGAAGTCAACACAAGGATGCCCTGCAGCCTACTCCAAGCACTGACATCCTCTGAGCCTCTCTGGTTCACGGCTGGTGGAAACACCCAAGGAACTTGTAGGTATCTACACAAGAGGACTCCCACAGCCTCGGTCTTTTCTCACAGAAGACAAGTAGCTCCCCTGGAGGTGCAAGTCAGAGTTACTCTCCATCTGGCAGTCGGGGTTCAGTGCCTGGCTCTGCTGAACAGTTCTGGACAATTCCTTTGACCTCTCAACACCTCATCTTGCTCCTCTTGCACAAAAGGCTGCAAGGACCAAGGTACTCAAATGGAAAAGAGCATACGGAATAAGTGCAAAGGAGAAGCGTTACAAGACAGGAAAAAGAAGTCAAAGCTTACAAAAATCAGGGCTAGGACATCTGGTACAAGACAGGCCCTTGCTAACTGTTTCTAAATGAAGCAAGGATTCTGTTTTCCCAGTTTATTTATAATCAATCTTCTCATTTGCACTGCACAGCCAGGCAGATAAACAGCTCCTTCCTTCAATGCAGTTGCTGTCACACAGCTTAGCTCAGCTGCATCCCCAGAATGATGGCGATCACAGGTTCCCAAATTGCCCCAGCGCAGAGAAGTCACCTCCCTCCAGAATCCCACCGCAGGGCAGAGGACAACACTCGCTCAGCACTTCATCCTTCCCAGAGTGCGACCGTACTCAAGTGCAGAGGCAAAGGTCAAGTGTGGACAGAGTGATGCTACAGTGCAAGGGCAAGCAGCACATGGACACAGGGAAGGTTAACAAATGTACCGAGCAACCTTTTTCCAAGTAAATATCTATATTTGTTGCCAGTAGCCTGTTTGGCACCATGGCAAAGACTCACAATACAGAGCACAGTTGCTCCAAACATATTCAGAAGTGAACTAACACAAATACTTCTACCGTTAAAACCAAGTTTTGCTTGCAGAAGACAGGCAGGAAACCAGTCAAGCAGCTCCAGCTAAGCTCCTGCATATGCTGTCTTAGGGCTGTCCTCGGAACACAAATCTCTGTTTCTCTCTGTCATTCACTGTTTGCTTCTTTCAGGTTACGATGGCTATATAAATAAACACCCTGCTTTTGGTCACGTCCTCTCGTTTCAACACAACATCGTCTGAGGATCTGAAGCATATGTGACAAGCAAGAGATAAAAGCCAACATCCAAGTGGTTATGGACAAGGAATTTCTGACATGAAGAACCCTAGAGATAAATTAAATTGCAAATAAAGATTTTAAAGAATCATTACATTTCTGCCATCAACAGGCTACTTGAGTACTGTTATCATGTACCAGCTATTTATTGTATCATGCCAGCTCTACATCCATCTATAGCTGCATACCAAAAATACCTCCATTAGCCTGATGAGAAAATGAATTTGAAGCACAAAGCATGTCCTGCTTTCAGCAAGTGGGTCACTGGCAGTTCAGACTACACTCGTAGAAGAGACAACTTCAAGAAAAGAAAAAAAAAATCTCAAAAAATTCAGATGTACCTTTGCTCTCCAAATATTTAACACCTGGGAATATAACTTTGGTTTCTCCATTCCTAATCCCAGAGGAGCAGTGCCCTCTCAACACAGCAGAATAGCCAGCCCTTAATGCGTGCCCTGTTGTTAACTTTGAACATACACTTGTATAAATAAAAGCAAGAGTATGTACGGGACACACATACACACACATGCGACAGTCCTTGCAGCCAGGGCAAGGACACACGCAAGTCCCAGCCCTCTTATCACCTACACGAGAACACAGATGTATTCTTTTCTCCCATGGAAGTCTTTAACATGCAGAGATTTCTTACGCATCATCTAAAAGAGTAGCTCTAAGGTTTGACACGAGGCAGCTTACAGTTCTTTCACCAGTGTAGGAGAGCATAAACTACAACAGCTGCAGATTCTCTTGCATAATTTAGCCGTCTGCATTGCAGACATCTGATGGGAAATCATCCACAGATTTGTCAGGGATGGAGGATGACAAAAGCAGCTGTTTCTCCCCATAATCACAGGTATGAATTTGCAATCGTGTTGGTTGCATGTTTGCTTAATAGTTATAATGGTCATAGCCCACAGGCCATGCTCAGATCTCCAGGTTTCTGCTTTAAATAAAAAAAATAAAAAATAAAAATCACCTTATGAAGGATTAGGAGCTCAAGAAATTTTATGCATCTTTTACCCTCTGGGTACTTACTCCCACCAAACTATCTGTCTCCTTCTCACCAACAGCACTGCCTACCCAGGTAGAATTCCATATACTTAAAGATATTTCAAGGCTTGATGCTTTCTTATAAGATCAGCAGAAGCAGCTTCAACATCTTTAACGTGACACTGAATTCAAATTTTCAAGAGCTAGAAATGTGTGCACGCATACACAAGTTCAGACTCCCCCCCACCTCACTACTGTACTTTTAAAGGTAGGTTTGATCTGACCAAGTATTACATTGCTTAGGGATCAGTGACAAGCCCACAGCTTTACAAAAGACAAAGCCTGTGAAAGGTCAGCCTGGAAAAGACTCTGAGGAACTAGAAATATAGAATCAGAAGGAAAATACTTCAGCAGTTTGGATTATTGCAGTCATGCTACATTTATGCGGTTGCAGCCTAACGCCTCGGCTGCGTGGGCTGCACAGTTCATCCCAGTGACAGGAGAGCAGTACAGCATCTCATCCCCACCATTATCACCATCTCACTGGCATTGCCACAAGCTTGCAGTGCAGTCAATTTGTGCGTGCAATGATCTGTGCAAATCCAATCCCAGCATGTGCACACAGAAGAAAGTCCCTGCCTGCTTCCAGCAGCTCTTCAGTGTGAAGTTGAGGCACAAAATGACTACGAATCTGTCACCCCTTCTCCTGTCCATATGACTTGCTGAGGCGGCAGTGACCCCATCCCAGCCACCATCTCTCACGGGAGCACACGCGGCAGGCACAGATGTCCCCGGGGAAAGCCTCAGGGCACTGAGAAAAATAGAGTAGCACAGCGTGGGTCACTACCGAACGATTCAGACAGACACAAACAAGCTCCTGATCAGGCCACAGGAACAGGCCAACACCACATGAACCACCTGACACCTGCCTGGTACATGGGGATGCACGCTGAGCGAGCCAAGCCTCATCTCCCTACTTGATCACCTTGGTTGTAGAGGTGAAAGCATTTGAAACCCAATTCTTCATCATCTTTCCTATGCTGGCATAACTGTTCCCCCCCCAGCATGACTGAAACTGCTCAGTAGAAGAAGATTCATAACAGCTTCAGACAGTTACAGTACAAGTTCGGATTTTTTTTTTTTTTTTTTTTTTTTTTAAGACAGTCAGATCACTGCATTACATAAGATAAATCAGATCAAATTGAGAAGAGAGCTTAACCAAACGTATCCTCCGGGAACCTTGTCTGCGTCCACGTTGTACTCCCAGCTCCAGCAGAAGGGCTGCCTTCAGCCAGCAACAGACCTCAGCAGAGGAAGGCTCAGCACACGGGGAGAAACACCGAGCGGGCCCTGCAGGCTGCCGCCACGGGATTTAAAAGATGACAGCTCTGATGACCTCCTGCATAACACATGCTTCTGCCTTCATTTCTGGTCACGCTGGACCATATCTTCTTTTGACGTAAAAGCTCAGGGGAAAGGGTGAATATTCTCCAAGGCTAACCTCAGCCATGGGCTGCTACCTCCCAGGGGTCCCTGAGAGTTAAGCAGGGAGAGGGATTTCTGCTCTATCTTGCCTTCAGAGTGCGCGCTCTCTGCTTTTAACCCTACAGGGAGCCCTGGCTGAGCCTGGCTCCTGAAATTAGCCTTTGAAAAATATCACCCTGTCTGCAACAGCACAGACCTTAGCACACATCCAGGAAAGATCTTTAAGCTAATAATCATCTTTATTTAAAATAAACTAACAAAAAAAAATCACATGGTTCCTTATTTCCATTCCAAATTTGGCTTCAGCTTCCAGCTATTGTAGATTACGCTGCATGTATATACCCTCTTAGTCAAAACTATATGGTGCAACTGGTAGAAATCAGTGTTGGGAGACGATGGTGCCTCCTACCATCCCTCTTGGGTGGGAAAAGAAGTGAAGGAAGGTGGATCAGCTGGCATCGAGAGATATGAATTACACTTCCTACACCAGCTTGGAAGAACATGGCCCTGAGTAGGTGTTGAAAATTAATCTTCCCCTATTGAAATGTGAAAGAGAGAGACAACAGCATGGGTGCCTTAAGGTGAAATTGTTGAGAGTTTATGAAAAATACCACCAGAAGGTTTCCTTCTCAATTAAACCATAATTATTCTACATGCAAAAAAGATCCCCCCCTTCTCCATTGTCAAATGATCAACAAAATTTCACCTTGGGGAGAGAAGAGAAGTTGCACTGCTTTCCCTCACACTCTTACCCCACTATGGAAGACTTTATACTTTGGATTTAGCAATGAAAATGCCAGAGAGCAGAGTTTAGATGAAATAGCTTTGAATGTCCAGCTCAGGAAAACACCATAGCAAGCAAATTATTTCCTAGGATGCAATTTGTATAAAAAGACAGCAAAATTGATGCAATGCAAAGAGATTTTCCTAAGAAAGGTACATCCCAAAGCACTTAAGCTTACAGGGCAGGGGTGTTAAAAGCAATGGTGACATTGGCTATTACTGTGAAGATACCTATAAAAGTCAAGTATCAGGAAGGGATACTATGCAGAATGCACACTTTTTTGTCCAAAACCAGAGCAAAAGTGGTTACCAGCTGAGATGCATTCACCGACTTAGGAGAAGTGTGCTGGGATGCTTGCTAACCACAAGCAGTCGGGACCCCAGGAGACACACCTCCACCATCAGCACAATACCTCAGTATCAAAGCAATGGATTGATTCATTAACAACTCAAAAAGACAGCATCACTGCCGACTCACCATCTGAAAGGGCACAAGGAGCAGACAGGCAGGCAAGCAATCTTTCACTCTAGGTTTCTCTGTTCATTATTTACCCTTTAAAGTAAGTTCTCTACTGTACCTTCCACAGGATAATAAAAGTTGAAACCATAAAGTATTTAGGAAGATAAACTTGATAACGAAAACTCTACTGGTAATGATTCAAGTAGCGGAGATACTGTAAGGCACTTTCCAAATGAGAGCCCTGCACCGTATATTAAGCTTATCCAGGCAAGGAAATCAGTTTATTTCACAAGAAATAAAGCTGGTGCTTAATTCTTAAAGCTAATTCCTACTGTTAACCCATCATTAGAGGCAAGCAAAGTAAATCAGTAAAAATAAGTTACGCTTCACTCCTATCAGAACTTACCATGAGAGCATTAAGGGCTTACACATACACCAGGGTTAAGCTTGCGGGAGGACAGTCACTCACTCTGCACACTCAGATGAAGACTGTCACTGGACAAAAAACACCAGCTAAAATTACAGAAGTCCTTTAAAAGACCACTCTGAATAACCAAATAATCTACCACAGACACCCAGAGAAAGGCAGAACGGGGCGAGTCTCCCTTCAGCTGTCACCGCTGAGCTGCCCCTTGGCTCCCCGGCCGCCATAGCTACTTGTTTGCAGTAGTCTCAATTAGTTGGTAAGAACTTTTCAGGAGAAAGGGAAAGCAATAGTAATGCAAAAAATGAGGCAGCAAATCCCCAAAGAAACTAATGTTCCCTTCACACCACCTGCCGCACATTCACAGGAAGATTTTTTTTCTGATTGGAATAGCCCTCGCAAATGTCTTCTTTAATAGAGAAACTAATTGCTCCCTATCGGAGGCGAGCATACAGCAATGCGTTTTGAACAAATGCCCCAAATTTCGCAAAGCCCAAGTATCTACAGTTCAGCTCCTTTCTTTCCTCCATTACTACTGTCCCACATACTGCTCTCGATACCCACAACTGCTAGCAAATAAGTTGTTCAAAGTACACGCCGTGTCCGCAGAACAGCACCATGGCACAGACCAAGTCTTTAATGGTTGGACCCGATGATCTTGGAGGTCTCTTCCAACCAGAACAATTCTATGATTCTATGATAAGTCGAGATCCAGCCCGAAGGCAAGGTAGCCACAAATGCCCCAAAAGTCTGGTTTTGCTAGTCTTTCTGTTGTGAAGCTAAACCCGAGCAAGCCAGGGCTCCTCCCTTCACGTCCCAGCGTGGGCTGTAACCAGGTTGCAAGCCATCAGCTCTAGCTGTGATAACCTTGGCTAAGCTGCGTGCCCATCCGGCAGCAGATGGGGTTTCCTAAACTTGGGAGATAAAAGCCTGATTGCCTGCCACAAACCAGGGAACACCGAAGGCATCGTCCTACTTCCTTCGTATTAATCAAGTCTTTGCAGCGTTCAATTATGATATGACCTCCCTACCCCAATTCCTGCAATACTGGAGCATCTCACAGTCTGGACGTGGCTCGCTACATAAAACTCCCATGCAAGGTGAAATGTTATCTCCACTTCACAGGCTGGAAACTGAGACAAATATTTAGCAACTTGGGTCACGATTGTATAAATCAAAGCAAGGCAAGGAACCAAACTTTTACATGTCCAGGCCAAAGCTATCACTTTTATCACTGGATCATCCTTTTTTATGACTTTAGCCTGCTTGAAGAGCACAAACTGCTTCAAAAAGACAATCTTCTTACATGAACTGTGTGCTCTAGTATCAAAAGACCAACACAAAAGAGACAATGGACTCTGTCATTGCTGTCCTCACCCTTTTCATTAGGCATCCTATCAAGTTTTACTGCACAAGCTGGTTATTAGGATTTTTATACTCTCCACATTCCTATTTATATTAAGTACCACTAAAAACCCCTATTGATTTTTATTTTTAAACCCTCAAGAAACATAAGTGGGATGGTCATTAAAGGAAAAATTCATGTCAGGTTCTTAATTTTCCTGGTTTGCTGCATTTTCAAGAACTTCTGTTTTAATGTGTGATTAAATCTCCACTGAAAATCATTGTCGTAATTAGTTTAATGAGGCAGGTCATTGCACTGGCAGGTCATTGCACTGAACTGTTTACACTCCCCAAGATTTTTGGTGATATTCAAATCTATGTAATATCAAGCCACATCCTATTGTAGACTTACATGCTTTTAAATATTGACGAACCTAGTCTGAGTGTCCCAGTCCTCCTCTCTCTGAAATCAGCAGTCAGAACTTGCTCACTTCAGTGGAAGCAGATTCAGGAGCCAAGAATTTACCTGTTTCTAACTGGTTTATATGAAGAATATATCTGTTCCAAGAGTCTGCTAGTAATATACAGCTAAAAAGTACATACACACAATGAACAGAAAGTTGGCACAATTTACGCTTGTCCAGGAAAGCATTTTATTATACGTTCTATTAAAAATGCATTAAGGTAACATTAAAGTTAGGCACCTAAGGGATGTAAAGAGTCAGGAAACGTGATGCTGAAACTGAAGCAGATCTCTTCTCTTCACCTGTCTATCCAGACCCTTGAACAGCGACATTCATCATCCAAGTGCCCTTGCACAACAATTCAAGCTTTCAGTGATCAGGGCATTGCAACAGCCCATCCTGACATCTGCACTGCTTCACCAAGAAACCCAACAGAGCTAGGTACTGCCTATGACATACACGATTGTCCAGAAAGTTTGCCTTGTTCAAAGCTTTCTCTTAATTATTCTAAGAACAAGGAAAACATTTTTGTGGGGTCTAATAGGAACAGGATCGAGCCCACAACAAGCACCTTGACAGATGCATGTCTCCTTGTGTATCGTACCATGCACTAGCATACACAGCTGCATCACATGGATACGGCATCTGCCAAACTTCCAAATACACAAATACATGACCTGCCTTCCACACTACAAAATTCCAGTAATCCTTTCAAGGCTGCAGCCAAGGCAGCACAGAATTGCTTGCCTTTGTTGTCTTCTCCGACTACAGCATCACTGAATAACGAGCACAATTGTTTCTAAAGTATTGCCCATACAGAACGTCCAATTTAAAAAGCAGAGTTCATTTGTGAGGTTGGATTGTCAAAGCTTATAAAGACCTTTCAGGAAACTCTAAAGCAAACCCTTGACCGAGGGCTACATCCTGCCAAGCTTTCGGCTTCCAACTCCCTGCCATTTCACACAGCTCAAGTGCACTTTGAAAACACAGCTCTTCTCTGCAACTTCTGCCATTCAATAAGCTCTTCTCACAGAGTTATCTCCAACCAAGGACTGAGCAACATTATACAACTGAGTGCAGCTATTACTGCTGCTGCTCCTCCTAGGAAGCTACCTGATACCCCTCCACAAGGACACCAGCCAGACACACAGCTTCTCTTCGAAACACCCAATTTGGCTGATGCCAAGGCAGTGGCCCAAAGGCAGACCTTCAGTGATGAAAGAGTATTTTCCACCTGAACTAAACTGATACCATCAACAGAGACAAGCAGAAGCTTCTTACAAAGAGCTGCCACTAGATGATGTCAAATAAATTAAGGGGGTTCCTAGCACAAGTCTAACACGAACAGCTTCCCAGCTACCTACCATTTGTCTTTATCCTAGAGGCCGTCCATCTGAAGGCAGATGCCAAAAGCTCTCTATATAGCCACTGAACACAGCCAACATTTTATTTTAAAAATCACAAATGTCAGATATGACAGGGACAAAAAAAATTAAAGGATATTTCCATCCATTCCACATTCAGTGCTGCTTGTTGTTTGGATAACCCATAAGCCTTTAACCTCCAGTTAACTGGTGCAACTGCGTTGGTTTACAGTTAAAAAAAAATATCCTTCATTGAATCATGAATTAGTATGGAAAAACTTAAGATTTTATTTATTTATTTATCACAGGCTGCCAATGTTAGGCTCCTGCTAACCTGTGCTGGAAAGGCTATTTTTTCAGGCTGCACAGTAAATTAATTCTTCAGCCTTTTCAACTCATGGCCTTTCTGTTGAGGCTGCCAACAGACGTACCAATTAGCGCTCACTGCAATGCTAGCTTGCTTTCATAAGGAACCAGTGGGGGTCTGAAAGGGAGACTTATTTATTTATAGTTGTAAAACCCAGTTTGAAAAAAACAGATTTGATTTTGTGCGCACATTTTGGGTTTGCTTTACTTTAAATATAAAGTGAGCAATGGATTCCTACATCCTAATCTCACCACATGCAGCAGTAAGAAACAAGTCCACTGAAACCAATGATGGTGCACTGGCAGGAGGAGATCCAAGTCCGCTGCTTGGTTAGAAGATGGAGGCCTTCATCTTGTATTGGGCTAATTGGCTGGCATTCTTAATAATGAGTCCACAAAGTGGCTTAAAACCTTGGGTTTTAATGCACCAGAGGGAGGAGGGAAGGACGGAAGGGTGTGAAAAGCTGTTTTTCAAAGCTAAATTGATAAAACATCTCCCCATGCAATTAAAAACCTGCAAAGCTGAATAGTTGGCTTTGGAAAGCACCAACTGCGTAATTTATCGGTCTGGTTTATAAAGGGAGAGAAAATATCCGAGGAGAGGAAAGGAATTTCATGGACATTTCAACAACACGTCAAAACTACAGTGCATTTTATCATCTCAAGATTTATTTTTGCCCTCTCTCCCATTGGGGGGGGGGGGGGGGGGGGGGGGGGCAAGAAAAGGTATATCAGGGCTGCATCTCCAAAGCAGTTTCCAAGAACAAATTAAGGAGGGGAAGGGGAAAAAAAAAAAAGAAAAAGAAGAAAAAAAAAGAGGCAAAAAGCTGTATTTTCCCTGCCTTCCCTCCTTATCAAGGGAGGAAAACCGTGATGGCTCCAATATCCCCAACTAAGGGTACTGACATTTTTTCGCACCTTAAGTCCTGCAACTACAGCTTATATAAAGTCTCAGAAGTAGTCCTATGAAGAGGGCTGGGAAGAACACAGGTTTAACATGAATTTAAGCTCATGTACAAGGAAGAAATGTTGCAGGAAAAATATTTTAATAGTTTAATCATCACAGAATCATAGAATGGTTTGGGTTGGAAGGAACCTTAAAGATCATCTAGTTCCAACACCCCGCCATGAGGGGGGAGTTGGAACATCCTTTAAAAAGCAAATGCACACTCACACTAACAGTACAGCCAAAGCACCTTTTTCCCCTCTGTTACTTCTAGCATCAGTACTTGACCACAGACTTTTGTTATGGCTGATCAGGTATGGGGGGGGGGGAGCAACCATCAGAAGTGACTGATGGCCACCGCTCATTAGCAACCGAGGCTACTCAGATCTGTGCTTGCTGAATGTACCTGGGGAGGCTACAGCTCCTGGTAGCGCCAGGACATTATTCTACATGAGGCTGCAGGAACAGGTATGCTTTAAAATGTTAGCAATTTCATTTGTGTTAACAAAACATAATGAAAACTCACTCCTGTGCATGAAAAGCAGGCACTTTTAGAACCTATTTCTGAATTGGCTTTAATTTCAATCCTAGACTTTAAACACCCTTCAGTAGCATTTGAATTGACTTATCAGCAACTTGGTTAGGTTTATTTTGTGCAAGACTCTGAGATGTGCTTTGGAGAAAAATGCTGCGAAAAATGTAGAAAGGGAAATTTGTGAGGTTTTTGTTCCTTTGACAAAACCAAGTCAGAAAGACTGCAATCTGTGCTAATTTGGCAAATATTTTGGACAGAACTATTTTTAAAATTGCATTTGACTCAGCAAACAGTTTGATGGGGAAATTGAAAACACGTATGGACCTTTTTTGTGCTCAAGTGACTGAGGCGCATTTTAAGTCCCAGCAAGTCCCCATGTCACTAAAGGATTTAACAACACTTGACTGGCAGCATAACCCATATTTAGAGACATTCAGAACCCAGCTGTCATCTTGGGCATCTAAATAAATTGATGAGCTGTAGGCACAGATATCAAGAAGCACAGACAGACACGGAGTCTTTATTCTCACTGCTAGCAGAAGACTATCATAAGCTGCATAGGTGCCTTTATTTATGTTATGGTACAGAAATAGCTTTGGTTGGCGCAACACATCTTCTGTTACAGACTCAGAAATAGGCCCACTAACATAACCATGGTATCTTGTGTTAGCAAATACGATCAATTCAAGCAAACACTCCAAATCCTTTGTGGGAAAGGGCCATTTATTTCTTCTTTTGTATAGTGCAGGAGATCTCAGTTCCCAGTTTCTGGGTACACCAACAGCAACACAGAGGAAAAACACTTCAGGTGTCTGCAAGACTCCAAGTCTGGATATATCCAGGATAACACTATGTGCGCCACCAGCAATTACAAAATTTCAGCAAAATGCTTCAATAAGGAGCACAATGCTGCACATCCTTCCCAGATGGCTGGTGAGAGAGAATGCCTTCAGACTCCTGGCTAGTCAGGTCACTGTTTACCTACGCTAAATATTCAGATTTATTGAACATCCTCTTAAGGGCTTTACAAAGGAGTTTCACAAGGTTAAAAATCCTGCTTCGTGGCCCTAGTGACCTGCAAAACAAAAGCAGAATGAACTCATCCTGCCCCACCCACACTCACTCACCTTTCTCTGGGTCAGCAGTAACAACTCAAAGCAGCACATCTTCTGTTTAATGGCTGTGCCAAATTATTGCAGAAAAGGTATAAGGTCTCTGATAGCAAGAGGTGCAAGTTGCATGCTGCAGACCTTCCTGATGTATTTAAATCACACATAACTGCTCTAGTTGAACCTAGTTATGCTAGACTGCACTTAACACAAAATGCTGTGATGCCTTTAATTGGGCTAGTAAGTGCAACTGATGGTAAATAATTATAGTGTGGTCCTCAGGGACAATCCTTAGTAGCCACAGGCATGGAGAACCAATTGGCCACATTCATCACAGTGCCTAATTCTGCAGTTCACAGGTATTTACCAGGGACATGTTTGGTTCAGCTGTCTCTTGAGTATTGGGGGGGTGGGGGGGCAGGGATAAAGAGCTTCCAATTCCCCACACATCTTTTAATACTACTCTCTATTAATGCACTGGCCATCTGACTATGCAATTAAAGCATCACTGAAATAATTCTCCCTCTAGTAAAAGAATTTCTCATGCACACAAGATTGAAAGTATGCTAGAAAAACTCCAAGTCACATGTATGCAGCATGGTGACACAGGGTTTTAAGTACTTGCTAATTCCAGGCCAGAGTTGAAATCCCCTTGTTTATTCTTAGTTACACAGAAGTATATCCTGAGTTCTGGGCCTATTTTGTACATCTGTTTCAACAATTGTTTGGTTTATTAGTACATAATTTTTGGAAAAAACTTTCTCATCCTAAGCTACCAAGGTTAAAACAAGTAAGATGTCCTCTGTTTTCACCGCTTCTTTTACCAGAGTAATTTATCTCCTAATATTCATAAGGTGACTCCATTAGCACATTTAAGAAGTGCTAGAAGAAGATCTTTTAATCATGGAGATAACTGTTTATGATAGCTGTCTGTCGTTAATTAGTTTGCAAGCCTTACACTCTCTGCTGAGCATGCCCAGAGAGGATTCTTACACAGATCTTTTACACATATACAAGCTGGATTCTGCACGTAGGCATACCACTACCACCTGAATGTAAGTAAAATGCCCCAAATATTCAAGTTGCATTTAAAATGGAGTTGTTCTGGCCAGGAACATTCTTTATCCCAATTCTGAGCAGCTGGAACATGTTATCAGGAGATTGCAACAGCGTGATACAGGCATTTGGCAAATGCTATTTTAAAAGTAAATCAAAGTACTGCTGTACCTTAGCACAGAATGCCCCTTAGTACAAAACATACCTAGCTGGAAGTGCCTCTCCTCTCCATAGGTCACGCAATATTGTAACCCCTAAAATTGTATTATTTGTGTTTTAGAAAATATTAAAAAAAACAGAGCTCTGTTCAGATTTATAACTAGCTTGAACTTACTATAAAATTTGATTGTAGTTGTGTGTATTCATCTATTTTTAATCTGACTTCCTAAAGGAATAAGGTTTGCAGGGCCAACCATCAATTTCTCCCTTCTCTTCCTCCTCCCAAATACGACTGGACTCCTTTGCCCATTTACAAACTCAAAAACCAGCAAAGCTTTCTTTTCTAAGTCTCTGTAAATATACAATAATCTGGGGCTATAGAGAGAGGACACTTATCCCTAAGCATTGTGCACAGAGAGGGAAAGGAGGGAAATTCAGCAGTTACATTTCTGTCTGGCAGCTGTTGTTTAGACAAACCAGCAAGTACACAGCTCCCAAGGAGCAGCAGCCCATGCTGTTGCTCGCACGCTGGGGTTCATGGAAATCTGGGGGAAGGAAGGATGTGAGTAATGAAGGATACCTCCTGAGCAAACCAGGCTTCATCAGTTCTGCTACTGTGTTTTGGTTTTCAGACCAGGCATTAATCTCCGGTCCCACTTTCATTAGTACAAATAATCCAGTGAACACAGTGACAAAACAGCAGCCAGTCACCTGCTCCAATGGATCAAATCCCTAGACATTTCATCAGGCAAAGGAAATTCATTATTGGTATGTTTTTCAGATGAGGCTTATGAGCAGACCTTCAAAAAAGGCATTTTGGAACTAACTCCTGCTGGCTTAAAGGGAAGCAGGATTTCAGCCTCCATGCCAAGACCCTCCGTTGTTCAGCTGTGAGCACACAGCCTGCCTCCAGAGCCCTAACCTTCAAATCTATGCTCATGAAAATTAACATCTCACCCAAGTGCAACTGCCAGCACAGCAGCAAGAGGAGACAGAAGCTGTGCATCAACCAACATAGCAGATTTGAGCCTGAACCTTCCTTGGCAGACACAAAGAATTGGTAGAACCAGCTACGTAGCTGAAACAACTTGCATCCTAAGTGAACAAAGAGGTTAATGCAGTCTTCCACCCAACAGCGTACAGGAGGACGACGTGGCTGGAACAGCTTTATGAAGGCAACACCTCTGGGCAACCCACTGCATTTTTGCTCAAGCTAAAACGTCAAGTCATGAAAAAAATCATCCCAATGCATTCTCAGTCAAACAGTAATTAGTATCACTACCAGTTCTGCATTAGTTTTCAAAAGTCCTGGGGACTTAGATCAAGTTTTAGCATACTTCAGCACAATACGTAATGACCATCACCCCTTACATTGCCAGAAAACAAACTGAGGCAGAGGAGTGAAAATGCTCAAAATGACACATCAGCAGCCATGAACAAGGACTCAAGGACTCAGGAGCTCACAGTTCTCAAGTTGAGTTGCTCAATCAATCAGAGCTCTGCTTTGAAAGCAAACAACACAGAAGACGAGCTGAAAATGGGAAATCATGCTGTAAAATGATAAGTCCTCAGACTATTTAAGCATCATTACACTCTTCAGTTATGTTTTGACTCAGCCTACAAAGCGTCTCTTCCAGCAGCCCATCTCAGTCCTAAACCTGAAGTCAGCAACTTCACAAACATTTCATGCCTTGTGTATTTAACAATCATCACAAACAAGCAAAGCCTGGACTTTGAGTTCACATCTCTGTGAAACCTCCACAGAAAATCATCATTGGTTTTGTTAGCAAGCGTTTGGCTCAGAGTACAGAACAGAAAAAAACAAACTCACATGGTGCATGGAACATCACTAGCACAGATGAATGATCTTTTATGAACTTGTCGAAGTCTTCATCAGTCAGGTGATAAACTACATTTTCTTCATCTGCCCAGGGAGTCTCCGGAGCCTGTGGCTGAGGTGCCTGCGGGCTACAAGACAAAGAGACACAGCTGAAAAGCAGCTCTCTGGTGCTAAGCAGTCATTTTGGCAAGTCAGACTGCAAGGAACCGCTCTGTGCAGATGTCAATATATGTATGACACACTAACCCTACTGAACAGCTTCCATAATTGTACCCACCCAGAACTCATAAGCACTGAAACTCAGCTAAAACTGGAGGAGGAATAAAAAAATCCACAAGAAGCTCATGAGGACAGATCAGCAATGGAAGGGGATGGAGTGAGGAGATAACCAGACTGCTTAGTTATTACATTATAGAAATCAGATGTATTTTCTGTTACTCTTTTACCCTCCTCAGCAGGATGCTGCCTTTCTCACAGCATTCACACTTTGTAGTTCACAGAAGCCATTGCAAATGAAAGAAAAAGGTAGCGAGCAGAAACAGCCAATCTAACCAGTCACCTTGAATACTGACAGCATGATTAGGGCTGACAGAGGAAGAAGGAGGTGCAGTGTTGGGACCATGAGCTAGCTACACAGACCATTTCCCCAGGCATATATGGTTTTACCCTGAACAACCCTGTGACCCGGGGAAGCACTGTCATGTCCTCACTTGGCAGTGGGCTTGTAGGCCTAATGCAGCAAAGCTGCTCAACTGCATGCTTAACCTAAAAGATAAGTGACGCGTTCTATCAACTTCACTATGATTGCACGAGTTCAACCATCTTTAATGGATCAGAGCCAGAGAGACTGCTCAAAGACACGGTGGCAAATCTGGAAACTGAACCCAAACTCCTCTGGACCAGTTCAGTGCTCATCATCCCGCTAAACAATTGTTCTTGGCTTTTATTAATGTACATTAAAAAGAGAATTTGGCAGATGTGAACAAAACTATGCTAATTGACGTTTTATTTATTAAAGCAGCGTTCACATAAAGGACACCCAAACATATGAACATTTGGAGCCAGACTTTGAAGCTATTTTATCCTTGCCAGTTGTAGTAATGAGTTCCAAATACCCCCCAAAATTCCCCAAATTCTTTGGCAAAGTACAGGTCTGGATGTGACCCCATCTCTGGTGAAAGCAGATTTACTACTTTTGATTAAAATGTATTATTGTGTTAGCTGCCTGGAACAAGGAATGGCAAACGGATGATAACTCATTTATCCTGCCTTGCTCATTTCTAGGCTGAAAGCCTAGTTTGATTTAAAAAAGCAGTAGAGAGATACACAGATTCAGATAGCAAATTCTGTTGATGTAAGCAATGGGTATGATCCAAGAATATTAAGCAATCCATGCAAAACTGTGATGCACACCTCTGCTGCTGCTTATATGATAAATGAACCAAGAAACAAACATCAAAGCAAAGATCGGAGCTGCACTCCGCCAAGCAGCCGAGAGAGAAAAAGAGGCAGGTCCCCGTCCACAAGAGTTTACTCTCTAAAAGCTTAGCAGATAATCAGTTTGCTTGTTGCCAAGCCTGTAAGAGAGCAATAATCTGCAGGTATCCTGGCAGAGTGAAGGCTTTCCAGAAAACACCATGACACTTAATGAATTTGGAAGGGGAGTTGGGTTGAGTAGGCAGAGCATGATGAACATGGACACAGTGGCTACAAAGCACTGGGAGAATGCTGCGTTCAGCAGGGCCTGGCATGACCTATTTCAGTAAGAAATTAGTAAAGCAGGGCACAGGATGTTTATTCAAGTGGCCCAATTTAAAATGCTGTACATGCTAATAAGCCTACACAGGAGCTGGTAAGAAGCACCTCAAGGCCTGGAGGAAGCAACAAGCAAAATCTAAAATGTCATTTAAAACTGAGACAAGGCACATCCAACGCCTGAAGACCAAAAATAGGATGACAGAAGTCTGGAAGAGTTATCAAGAGCTAATTCAATTAAGAACAGAGAACAAGTTCTTGATTTAAGTGAGTAGCTGGTGCTAAGGAAGGACCTGAGAGGAGTCCATAAAAACAGCAAGACAAACTAAGCAGCTATTGAAAGCAGCAAGAAGCTGTCTGGCTTGCCTACCATCCAGGCTGATACAGCTATGTATCAGATTTAAAAAAAAAAGAAAAGAAAAATAATTCTGGTATGTACAAGATAGCATCTCTCAGGTTAATGATGCTGTGTGCTGGAGTAAGGCTGTATGATAGTTTCCCTTTATTGCCTCATGAAAATATCTGGAACACCATAAGATAGTAGCCAGTGCCTATTAGGAAGATAAGAGAGGTTAAGTATCCGTAAGACTGATGCATTAGCACACTTCAGCATAAGAAAGAAACACCTTCAATAAGTAGTAAAAGAAAAGGTGTTGGAGCCCTCCAAACTAGCAGCTCTTGTTCTGAAAGGAAAGAACATGGAAAATATCCTTTCAATAATTTAAATAATTCTAACATTCATTAAGTTATATCATGCCCTCCCCAAAAAATTAGCATAGATCATCCACTTTCAGCACTTTGCCAGTAACATTTAGAGGGAAAAAACAGGGAAGGGGGAGAAGGAAGAGAAAACAGTTGCTCTTCTGCAGTATGTACCTAGTGTCTACAAAAAATAGGTCACTTCATATGGCTCAATGTCTGCTGGATTCTCTTTCGAGAATCTATGATGACAGCACATGCATGCATAGTATAAAAATGCATTGGCTTTCCTCACCATGGGTTGCCATGTACACTCTGGCACTGCCGTGCCCCTGCTCCACAGAGCAACGTCTCGCATCAGAGCGATTTCCTGACATGATTTTAATATTATACTATTCTGAAATATAGCTTATACACCCTGCAGCTGTCTAATGACACTCTTTGGCTTTCCTAAAGCCCTTGCCATACCATTTGACTACTTGTAACTACAGATTCCTCAGAGTAATATAATATTATGCATGTAGCAGATTTACCCCGTATATGGTTTTAATTGCAACATCAATTACTGGCAAAATTCAAGTATGCATAATTTCTCAACATGGTTTCCTTAAAAGTTGTACTTATTATACAAAACAGGGGCAAGAAGGCTACTGCTCAGATCATCTTTTGGGAAACTAATAAGCATGCACTAACACTAAGTAAGGACAAACATCTGTCTTTAGCTCTGGACTGCTGAAATATCAGCCAAAGCCCACAGTGGCTTGTTAGCAGAGATTATCATTGGAAAGAGCTTGCAGCTGTTCTGCTTTGCCTCCAGTAGCGTGTTCACTTGCTGTCACAGCACTGATATAAAGGCACTGCATATTACAGGGATTATCTGGATATTATGTGAGCAAACAGAGGGAAAAAACCCACCCCAAACATCTAATGTTTCACATGTGGTAGCCAAGAGATAACCACATCCTTGCAAAACTGAAAAGCATAACAAAGTGCAGGTGATGAAGTCATATCCTTGCTTCGAGGGCTGATGATCTCCTCAGCATTGCTGAAGTTGCCATCTTGATCATTCATATCTGAAGGCTTAATGGACTAACGAGGCTTAAAGACTATGGCTAAATTCCTCCTCTTTGATCCACCAGGCAGTACTTGCCTGCAGTGTTTGTACCTCCTGATGCTAACAGGAATGCTGCTGTCACTTCATTCGTGGGTTCCCAATCCTGAAGCACTGAGCCTCCCACTGCTGAAGACCCTGGGCTGCCTGAAACCATATGCATGTCCCCAGTGTAGTCACACTGGTACAATAAAACAAATTTATTCTGAGCCAATTTGGCTAAGCCATATTATCACAGAAGTTTGCAACTGTCTGTTCCTTCCCATGCATGTTTCCTTTTATTAGCTTCATTTCAAGATTATTTCCGTGGCTGCAGCAAACAAGAGAGGGTTACAAAGATGACATAAAGCCCAAGAGCCGGTGCTAACTGCTAACGGCATTTCTCCATCACCAGGCTATCTCAGCTCTCTCCAGCTGCGCTATCAGCTTCACTGACGATGTGCTGATTTGCACCGGCTGAAGAGCAACTATACACACACTCACACACTTTCTCTGTCTCTCTACTGCTAGTCCTATAGGCTCATTCAGCCCCCAAAATATTTATGACTGCAAATAGCTCTCTTTAGGTAGAACAAGATGCTTTCAACACCACTTCATGTCATGACAGGAAACACAGACTTTGTAAAAATGACTGGCAGTCCGGGGTGCCTTGATCTCCTGTTTGTCTGTGCAAGACACTCCAAAGGCTCCAGCTAAAGGCTGAAGAACCAATGAGAACTGCACACCTGGTACATACATTTTCAATAAAACAACAAAGTCATACCTTTTGCAAGGTATTAAGTTCAGGCACCCAAGATCACTGGAAATTTAATTTGGCATTTTTAACGAAGCCGAGACCTGTGTATCTACATTTATTTTGGTCCACAGACCGTCTCCTATTACAGATGAAATGCAATTGTAAAATGCAAGGCATGTATGCTAAAAACCAAACATTAGGCAACCTCTCTGTACTAGTTTAGCCAATCTCAGCGGGGTAGTTTTGTTTGCTCTTCTAAGTGGAGGGAACAAGGGAGAGATGGCTGTTCCTAAACCATTACATTCTGTAAATAATGAAGAGTACATAAAAGGTGGAGTGCATGAAGTTCAATGCCTTACTTTTTCAGCCACTCTGCTATATCTGCTGCGGTAGCACCATAGTTCTCAAAGTGGAACAGGAACTTTCCTTTCCTGTTAAAGCAACAAAACAAGGTTTAGTTCTTGCCCTGGAAGATAAGAACAGGCAATTATAGTTGAGTGTTTGATTTCTAAAGTAGCAGCAAAACATAACTGACTCAAAATAGCAGATTGTAGGATATCCCCGGACATTGTATTCTTCCTTTATCCTTTCAAATTCAGCAGAGTAAACGTTCATCCCCGCAAGAACCTGAAAAAACAGAGTAGAATTGTATTGATTCTTACAATACAGCAGGAACATTACAACTTTTTTTAAAGAGTTAAGTAAAAACAACTAAGCTCTGAGCAGATTCTGATTTCATTTATATTGCTGTAAAGCAAGGGGATCTCTGTAAAAGGCAGTGAAGTTTCTCCGATTTTGCGCAAGGGGAAACAGAGCAATATTTGAGTCTAGTGCACACAAAGCACACACCAATCAGCTTGTCATCTCCTCCTTGCTCTGGAAGTGTCTTCGATTCTTTTTATTCACCCACTAACAGAAATACCTAAAGGTAATTCTTTCAGAAATACCTAAAGGTAATTCTTTCAATCACACTACTTGTGCTCTCTTTGCATATTTGGATTTTAAGCTACAAGCCTAACTACGGGGTTTTTTTCTTCTTCTGCAAGTACATGGCTTAGTTTGCATCCAAACATTAGCTAGGACACAAGAAGTTCCATCCTCATCTCTCTGGTTTCCACTCCAGCAGTGAATTTACAATCTCAGCTAATGTCCAGAAGCTCTAACCGACCAAGCACTGGCATTATCCCAGTTCAAAAATGCACTTACTGAATCAGCGTTACGTTGATGTGAAAGTAAAACGTGCCCTATTTCCATGAGCCCAGGAAATACCACATGGTATTTATATGCTTTAAATATGGTAAATTACCTGACTGGTAGGGTATAACGAAAGTTAAGAATTAACCTTGTCCTACAGATATCAAAAGAGGCACGGAAGCATAGTAACTTTTCAGACTAGCAAGTGAAACAAAAAGCCTCTCCTTCCCTTTCCTTACCTCTATCCCAACCCATGCTCCACCTCCAGAGCCCTTCCTGAGCTTCAGGCTCAGGGCTCCTACAACTTATCCTGTGCCCTGTCCAATTGTCTTCCAAAAACTTCTGACCTGAAAATTTGAAGATGGGACTGATTCTGGGTTTCTGTGGGTGTGGGATTCACACGGAGGTCATTCTGCTGTCAAACCTTCAACCGGCAAGTTGCTGAGATACCACTTCATGATTAACTTAGTTTAATGGCATTGACGGCTTAAATCATTTTAGCAGCAGGGTCTTAATCCAAACCCCTCCTCCTTCCCCCTCCAAAAACAGGATTTTCTCCTTCCAGCTGAAATACCACATCAGAATTTAATACCAGGTTCCTGACTGCAGCAAACTGCACAGACCAACCAAATGTGCTCAGAGCCAGCATGAAATAAATCTTAAAGCAGAAAAACCTCATTTGAAGGTCAAGCTTTTCTAAGAATGTGCTGGAAAGTCACAAAAAGATACTTTGTTTTCTCTCCTCTATCCTGAGAGAGGATAAAGGAAAGCTAACTGAGAAGAGTACAGAAATAGGGTTTATACTGGCTGGCCAAGTCTCTTACTTTGAATTTTCCTCGTAGTTCCAACAACCAGATTGACTTAATTCATATGAGATTATCTAGACCCAGTTCTCCCCTTCCCTTATCCTTTATGTCACCACTTGAGGGGAGGTAAATGCAATAGGATCAAGACACAGTGGTTGCTTTATAAAGCAAGAACCAGGTTCGTTAACTAACACCCTCATAAACACCAGTCTTCCAGATTTCACATTTGCCGTGAACTTTCAGAGGATTTCCTGGGTTTTAAATGGGCGTTCACAACCATTTCAGATACTCTGCTACAATTTCACTGTGTCCACCCAGCCTGCGGTGATTGATACAAGTCAGTAACTTGGATTCATTCTGGTGTTCATACATTATATGAAGCATAATTAGCAAAAAGCCTATTACAATGGGATTCATTTTTAATGACAAAAGTAACATCTTTAGCTGGCCTATAATCACAGAATTATGTAGTATCAAGCTGTCAGGGACCATCAAAATACACCTACTGCCCAAAGCCAGGATCCTCCCTCTATACCTAGGCTGCTCCTGCCAGATGTTTAGCTAATTTGCTTTTAGCAAACGACTGAATGACCCTGACTACAATTTAAGTCCATTACCTCTTGTAATAGCCACAGCAGACATGAAGATCGGTTTATTCCTTTCACCTCTGCAGCAAACATTTGACATATTTCAACACTTACCTGCTATCCACCAAGCTACTTATAACCTAAACCTACTCTGAACCTTTCCTAGCTGGCCATGTCTTCTGACCATTCCTGCTCTACTGTGACCCCTCCCTTGCTTCACAGTTTTCTTGACAGGATTGCTCCAAAATTGGTACCTCACACCACTACTTGAAGCCTTCCTAGAGCCAAGTTTAATGAACAGATTAAACAAAGCCTTCCTTTATTCGATATCTGAAGTAACTGTAGGAACTTTATTCTTCTGAAGTCTCATGTTTTTACCAAAAAAAAAAGACGAGCACCAAAGGAGGAAAGCACTTAAGCATATGCTCAAGCCGATCTTTATTGAGTAAAGCACTCTGGCATACTCAGGAAGTCCATGGGCATTAAGGAGATGCTGAAGTGCTTTGCTGACCACCAGTTCCTCCCTGCACTGGGGCCATCGGTGGGTGCATCGGTGACAGTCACTCACAAACCATGGCAATCTCTTGTGCCAAGGATAAAATAAGCCATCCTCTTCCAATTCGGAGCCCCTTTTTTCCTTCTGCACTGGGTGTAATGGAATTGCAAGATCTAAACCAAATGCAACACTGAAAAGGCCACCCTGCCTTCCTCTCAGTAATGGTACTGGGACAAGAAACAACCAGTCCCAAGAGAACACAGCAACCAACGACAGGTACAGTTCACCTTTTCATTTTTACAACCTATTAAATAGGCAATACTGTACTTCATTTTCCTGCTACATAATAGCAATAATTGGTTTTGAGCCTGGTACATCCTGACAGCTAATGACAGGTCAGATTAAAAGGCCAAACCTTCAGCTCATCCAAACCAATCATAAACTTCCCAGCAAAGCCTGATCTGGAGGTTAACATCGCTCTAAGGCACCCCATGGATAATTTATGATGGGTACAGCACAGTTAACTTTAGAAACGGCAAAATGTGTACACATCCCACTCAGGAAGCTAATTAGGTCAAATTTAGATGAACAGACTGATTTTTGTGAAAGACACAGGTGGCAGTGGCATAACTGGACTTTCCTCTGAACTGATCCTGCACTAAAAACACGCCAGCACAAAAAGCACCCCTGACCTGAGTTGCGTCAAGTACAGGCACTGCCAGCCTCAGCGCAGTGCCACAGCCCTGTCACTCAGCTGTGCAGGATTAGCCCGGATCTGCAGAAACCATTTCCAAGTGAGGAAGGAAATAATCAAACTAGTACAGATCTGGAGTTTAAATTCTCTGGTCTGAATTTAATAAAATGAGCTGCACATGGACAAGGAAGGGATAAGTGCAGGAGAACACAGCACTCTGCAGCATGCCTTCTCTCTGGCACTACCTCTGTAGGTGATTCTTTACATTCCTAATTCCTGCCCACCCCACACCTCGCAACGTACCCACCGTGCAAGACAGGAGCGCCTTCCCAAATACCGCAGCACGTGCTTCACCAAGGGGAGATGGCATTAGAGTGCTGCCTGGCTAGACAAAAACGCTCTTGAAAATATCTTCAAGGGTTGTACTGTGTCCTAAATAAATCTGAACAACTCCCACTCATTTCAGCCCTAAGCAAACAAGGATTTAGAGAAAACACTTCTGAAAAACAACTAGATGGAAGAAAGCGGGGGAGTCTGACAGAGCTCGGTGCTTATGAGAAGCAATGGCCAGAGCTGCCCTAGCGATGAACCAGAGTGCTTCATCTTTGCCTCATCACATGCCGCCTCTCCCAAGGAAACCTGTAAAAGCGACTGAACGCTCGACAGTGAATGATCCAACAGGTAGGATCAGATCAAATCCAGCTAAAGCCATGAAACAACAATCCTATTTGTCACTCACGTATTATTGGTATCTCATAAATTATACATTAAGCACATTATAAAACCTTGACTTGAGAAGTGCCTTCAACTTGCTTAGAGAGATCAATAGGCCTTATTAGTACAAATAGGTAACAAAATTATTCTGACTGCTGTTGATGGATTTTATTATGGTCAAAACTTATTTTCATTTCAAGCTGGTATGAATGCTAACTTTGTTAACAGAGCTATAGTAAAACGATAAGATTTTATTAATGCTTATGCTTGGTGGCTAGGAGGACGATCAGTAGCTAATGTAGGGAAATCCCCCTCCCACGACACTGAGATTCTCCACTAAAAAAATTGGATTAATTATCACTATAAGGGCATCCATCCTTTATCCCTCAACGAAACATCAGGCCAAAAAGCTGATCAAACCCATTATGGCAAACATTTCTTTATCTTTACCAACATGAGCTCAACAGGAGTACAAACTCACAAATTAGAAGCTAAACATAAAACTACATAATGTTAGAGCCTGTTTTTCTGTGGCAAGAGCTACACTGGATCTAAAGGGCAAGTGAGTTAACATCTCATTCTCCAAAGTTTTAAAAAGAATAAAAACCAAGAGAGAATCCTGAAGGGATATGGAACAGGGTCATTCACTTCTGTTTTGTTTCGACTCGCTTAAAAATTCTCCACTTCGATAAGTATTTGTGGTTTTAAATACTCAAAAAAGTAAAGCGTTAAATGGATTTTTTGCATTTTATATAAATCTTATCTTCTCACTTACATATTTACCCTTCAGTTCTGTGGCTGCCTGCTGGTAAGATGGCATCATTCTCTTACAAACACCACACCCTGATAAAAAAGAAATTGTGTAAGTAATATGCCAAGAATTCTATTCAGGCTGTTCTACAGAATCTGTGTTCCAAAGCATATGAAACTACATTTTTTATATACAAAAAAGTTTAAAACAAAATTCCTTATGTATTTCACTTAATTATTAAATTATTAGTTTCTAAGGATGTTACTTGCTGCATGCAGCTATTTTTACATGTTTTTCTTGCTATTCATTTTCATACTCATTTCTCATCCCAGTTTTGGAAAGAGTAACACCATCTTATATTCCTCAGGGTCTGAGCTGAGCCCAGAGAGGAACTTAAGATGAAACTTGCATTTCAAAAGTCAATGGAAGATATCACACTTGTGAACTCAAAAAAAAAAAAAAAAAGCTTTGTGTGTTTCTCATCCTTAAGGGAGAGGGGGGCAGGTACTTCAGATTCATCCCAGCTTAACAAGTCTTTGAAATTCATTTGAGACACATTTCCTAAACACATTAAATAGACATCAAAAGTTAAACAGTGCTCTGTTAATTGAGAAGACATAATTCAGAAGAAGCAACAGCCCTTGTAAGATACAGTAACTTCACATGCTGAGGAAAATACAAATGGCAAGTGAGGAAAACTACCAATGTATATAGCTGGAGCATGCTAAGAGCTGTTTGGTAACACTCTGGAGTGCTAAGCAGATTAGCACTAAATCACCTTGTAAGCACCAGGTTTCACCCCTGCCAAGAAAAATACATGCATGCACATGGAAAGGGGCAGGAGGGCAGACAGCACGAAAGGAAGGAAGCTGAAGCCAAGCACTTCAGACATTTTTTGTGGAAACTCTTGGGTCCACCATGGGACAGTAGTCAACATTTTTATTCTGGCGAAGAGATAAGAGTTTTGAAAATATCTTCCAGAAAGGAGGAATAGATTTTGCAGCCACTGGTTTAGGATCACATCAGCATGCCTGGGAAGAACATCCTTTAATCAGAGGAAAGAGAGCTCTTGTTTCTGTGGTCTTTCCACCTTTGATCTCTCTGCTCAAATTGCCAGTGAGGTAGTTAAATTAGTGCTGGTCAAAATGACAATTTCTTGGTGGGCACAGACCACTCATTTGAGGCTCACTGAGGTCTTGTAGTTTCATCCAAACCACTGGACAGACATCAAAAGATACGAGTTGTTAACACCACCTTCTTAATCCTCTGTTTCTTCTCTCTTCAGCAGCCTCAGGCTCCAAACTCCCCCAGCTATCGATCTCCCTCTCTTCCCCTCTTCAACCTCTTACTGCTCCCTGGACTCGCTTCTGGGGCACAGGCACATACCAGCACACACATACCAGCCTCCTCCACCCAGCCGTCACCCCTATAGTCCTTCCGTTCCCAGCTCTGCTGCTGCCTCAAACTCGCTGCTCCCAAACCCACTTCAGTACAACCTCTCCTGCCCACACATTTCTGGGTTATACTGTTCAGGACGCTGTCAAGCCACATATATCCCTATACAGGCATAAAAGGGTAACCTCAAAAAACTAATTTTCTTCTGTTCTTTCTTCTTGTATTTTGTCTCAAAGTGGGGGGGGCTTAAATATATATCCATTTTGCCACTAGTTAACACCTCCATTTTTAAAGCCCTGTTTTCAATGATGTTATAAACAGCTCCTTTTTGTTTCCAAATCTAGATCATCTCCTGCAGGAGTCATCTTTGACAGAGTTAACTACAAATAAATCTGAATGCCTATAAGTATACCTAATTTTTCATATTTAGTGCTGTCTGACTTCATAATATAGGTCCGAAAGTACAGTGAATGGTCTCCAAATGACAGGTAATATCTTCTAAGGAAAGCCTGCCTTTGCTGTGAGTCGTTTTACCCAGACCAAGCATTCCTGAAATATTAAAGAAACTACATTTAAGTTTGCAGTCGCTTTCATCTCCCTCTGTACTGGTATGTAATGAAAGAGCCCATTTCCTATGAATCTGCCACAATGAATCTAAAGCCCCTGCTTCCAACAAAGCAGAGAAATAATGCAGCTGTCTTCCCCCTAGCTTCCCAGACAAAGCCTCTGATGTCTTCTCGTGCCAAAGACCTCCCTGAGTCACCCCTTACAAGTAAAGAAAAGCAGAATTTCCTTTAGTGACCAGACTTGATTTGCTGCTCCCAGTTATGAAAGGTAACACTTCTATGTAACCAGTAACTTTAGCTGCCCAAAGCCAGTATTTTAATGCAACTGCTAGATGTATTCTGTCTCCAGTAACAGGAGTAAGAAAAAGAAAAATGGGACAAGAACCAAGTCAGGAGGTCTCACATGTTAAATAAAAGATGAGGGAGTTAAGAATTGCGAAATCAGAGGGGAGAATAAAACCTTACAAGTAAGCTTCCTTCACAGCAGTTTACAAAGCAGCAAAAGTATTACAGCACTGAAGACTAGCAGGTGTTTTGCCACTTCAAAAGGAGAGAAACTGGAAGGAGGAGGGTTTCTGGGGGAACGGTTCAAAGAGAATGAAGGGTTAGCTAAGGCACATTTTAGGAAGAGACTCAGTTGTGGAAAACAATTATTCACGATACAGGTAAACTGTGAAAGCACTCTGCAGCTGAACTCTCCCCGAAGGGGCAATTTACAGGCAGAGCAGGCGTATCGTCTCCCGCTGATGCTAAGGCGGCAGCAGCGACTGGGAACGACCGCGCGCCATGCCAGGCCACACAGGACCATCCTGCTGCAGAGTCTGAAAGGCACGGAGCTGCAACTAATTTAATTAAAGGAAAAAACATTCTCTTAGTGATGCATCAAACTAAGTCTTGGGCAATTCTGGCCATCTTGGCAGTACTCGGATGAGACTAAAAAGGTAGAATGGTCTTTCAGGAAGTAATTACAAGAGAAAATACACTGAGAAACACCAGATAATGCTGCCATGGGACACAGTTTTAAAGAGAATCAGCCAGCAAATTGCTAATGGTGACTAACATCAATTTCCCTATCACAGCAGCGTTGGTAGGCTTCTGTAGCTTAGGTCACGCATTCATTCCTTTCTCATGGCTTCCCTGTTTTCCAGCTGAGCAACAACTCCAGTGCAACACTATCTTCCTTTGAAGAGCTGGAAAGCCTCTAACATACCAGTCACCAGGAAACACAAAAAACCAGTTGTAAATCTGCAAAATTAAGGAACAAGCGGCCAATGCAATGACAAGATAGCAGCAATACAAGGTCAACGTCACAAAAGAAAGGCAATGACTCCAGTGTGCTCTTCTCTTTCCTTCCTGCCCCCCCAACCCCCATGAAATCCCACTTGTGTTAAATTACTCCTGCCAATGCGGGTAGGAACACCAGGATGCCTTCCTGGATGGAGTAGGAAAGATATTCCTGCTCCTGACCACTGCACTGTTCCCTCTGCCTGCAGTCAGGAAGAACAAATACGTTGGGTTTTTTCAACTCCACAGTCTCCTCCAGAGATCTTTTGCTTGTGTGGAACCAGCTTGTCTCGTGCTATGGCCAAAACTGCAAAACTAAAAAGTATGTGCAATACTCATTTGCACTTACAGCTCTGTGCAGGCCAGAGAGCTAGGCACTCTCAGACAGATGTATTAACATTTATGCAGTCAGCATACAGTGTTTCTGTCTTCTAGAAAGGACAATGGGTAAAGAAATTACAGAAAGCAGCTGCTTAAAAGAACAATAAGCAAGAGTCATCATGACAAGAGAAAGAGGAAAGACTAGGATACAAGCAACGGACAACTAGGGGAAAACTGAGGACAAACAGGCAGAACAACACAAGGAGTTGAAAGATAAAGATGGGACAAGATGGTATTAATGAGGCTTGTACTCCGACTTGGACATCTCTCAGTGGAGATGGGAGAAATAGGTGACAGGATGTGCTGGGTTACTTACATGGGGCATAGAACATCATCAGAAGGGGTTTGTCTTCCTTCTTCAGAAGCCTTCTCAATTCCTAGTGAATGAACCAAAGAAAATAAAAACAGACCTATACCCAAGGACTCCTCTTATTATTTGTGTTACAACTTTAAAAAGTTAATATAGGTATTCCTATTCCCTCATTTATCTGAGGGAAGAGAGGTCATCTTTCCTAACAGACAAGACTTGAGTTTCTTCTCCTTGCTCAATTTTAACTTGAAACAAGATGGCAAAATTTATTACAGATTCAAGTATCTGCTAAATATCCTAGACCAATATCTTCACTGTTGAGATGTGGAAGTTGCATGGCTTGGTTTATTCTCACTGCAGAATCTCTGACTGGGAACTTTTTCTTCCCTGACCCATCCAAAAAGCCATACTCTAATTCAAAAAGTCAGACTCAATAATAAACAAGCCATGCTCAGTTTCCACACTATGAAAACTTGTCAGAGCTATGAGAAGCCATTAGAATAGATTTTTCAGTACCAGCATGATAGAGAAACCAGATGAAGTTTTGAAATTGAATGCAACCCTTGGAAGACTTGTAATAAAATACAGACGGTGAACATTAAAAATTAATCTTCCTACACAAACTGAATGTCAAAATAACTGTTTCTAATATTAAAAATGAAAGCTAGAAAATTGAAAAGGCCCTTTACAAAATACCAGCTAGAGTCCAATCAATTAAAGTTTTAAAAAATCTATAGACTAGAAAACAAATACAAAAGACTAAGCTGCTTATATTAGAGAGAATATAATGGGTAGCTCTGTGGTGGCACTGGCTTTTTAAGTTAGTTTCATCATATTTGCCACTTTCCCATGTAACACCGAAAGGACAGTTACTGTACAAGGTTAAATCACTCAAAATCTGGATCCTGTTCCTTCCTGCTCCAGACTTCCTAAGACAACCTCAGGTACATGAGGGAACACCCAAGGTTTAACAAAAACCTGCAGTTCTAAGAGCAGCGTTTTACTTCCTACTTGCATCCTGCAGTGACTGCATCTTGCAAGCTGCTACACTTTCCTGAGACAAACAGGTCTATTCCACCACACCATCCACAATGCTTTGATACTTGCTGCGTAGCTGGCAGACTAATATCATGACCACATGTAGGGGAGAGGAAGGTGGGAAGCAGGAGACTTTATAGTTATCACAATCCACAAACTTTGTCAAGTCACTTAAAACAGTTTGGGTGCTTTAAACTTCGCTTCCAAAGAAAGGAAATAATGGTGCTTCATTAAGAGTTAGCACAAACATACATACTCTCTTCATCCCATATATTTATAAAACATATACAACATCTATCCAGCTAATGTACCTTTTCACTGTCAACATGCACAATGTCTTTGGCTTCGGGATCCTCCTCCCACAGTGGAGCACCTTCTGGATCCTTGAGAAAGGCCACCATAGACTGTAACAAACAAGGAAAAAAAGCTTTTAAAGCAAAATGAATGGAAACCATGAGACATCCAATCTCAAATTCATGCTGTCATGCAAACCCCATGCAATTAGTGCCTTCGCTTTTCTGCTCATATACTCATCTGATCTAAAGCAGATGAACACAAATCTCCTATTGCAGAACCAAGTGATACATGGGTGGGCACCTTCCTCATAACTGATATCCCAACTTACCAGTTCCCATTTCCACTATAAAACCGGGGGAAACAGCATGGAAGTAGATCAACTCACAGACAGTAGTTTCAAGGATCCTTCAGAGGGCTCTTTCAATGGTACTAGATCTGCAATACTTCCACAGCTACGCCCTGGCTTAGCAGGAAAGATTTCTCTTTATACAGAGGTCAGGTTCCCATGCCCTTCACCATATCTGAGTAACCTTTGAACCCAATAGGGCTAGTTGGAGGGCACACAGATACTTGCTGTGAGCAAAAGCAATGAACTCCACGCTTAAAGATCAAACTGTTTATTTGGTCAAAGGAAGAGTAATCCACCGATAGTTCCCTCTATGACCCATCTACCTAGAAACTGCACTCAATGGATTTTTAAGTAGGAGAGTAAGAAGCAAATGTGACAAGAGAAGTGGGAAATACAAGACCCTATGATTCTGCAGCTCCCGTATTCAACAAGCTGAGTACGCATGCATGCATACTTTATAACTGCCTTACCCGACTGACATGCAAGCAACAACCTGTTTTAGCAGAACACAGATATTCTCTTTATGATACAGAAATATTCTCTGATGGTTCTGATTTCAGCCTGAGCCTGAGGGAAACTCTAGCCCTCCGAAGTCAATGAGACACTCTCCATGGATTCCAGCAGAGTCACACTACCCCCCATTTCCAGCTGTACATGGAAGCACAGACCTGATCACTATTATCCTTGGATGTCTGTGCTCTAGGAAACATAATACCTGGTATTCCATGTTCATTCATCACTCAGATTGACCCTGTTTCTTTCTCTGTGGCACTGCTTGTAGGTACAATGTCCACTCCCAGACAGGATCTCTGCCACACCAGTAACAGAGTGAGGTCCCTGAGGAGCTTCCTTGAAAGTAAGAATGAGTGGATGATGCTGCCACAGCACTAAGTGAACTTATTTGGAGTTGGAGCAAAGAAAAGCTTTATTAAAGCCTTTTTCAGCCCATGGGATATTTTGCCAAAGCAGCTCATGACTGAAGAGCAGAGCTGAGCATATACTAACACACGCCAAGAGCATCCATCTAAAAGCCTAGGTTTGTACTCTACCTTCTCAAGAGCAGGTTAGCAGCACACCTGGTGACACATGCCGCTGAAACAGTCTCAGAAACACTTTTGCTACCTCTCTGCCTTTGGTAGGGCTGCTCTGGTACAACATGCCAAGAGCTTACCAACAGATAGTGGAGGTCAGCTCATTTTCCTGCATCTCAGTTGGTACTGCAAGGCTCAGGAGGATTCAGAGCTTATGGCAGGACCCATTTATTGCATTTATGTTTCTGTCTACTTGCACAGCTAATATTGAAGAGATTTGTCTTATCACAAGGGGCAGCATATATTAGTCACTAGACGGCAAGCAAAGCACTTAATGTACACAGTAAGAAGACCTAAGGGGTGAGGTAGTAGTGTTGGGACCACAAACACTTCAAGAAGAAGAAATCTGTTTTAATATGGCATTAGCAGAGAAAGGAGCTAGTGAGGAAAAAAAATAAAATCAAGTAATTTATAATGGAGTTACAGTTGTAAAAAGCTCTAAAACTAGAGCTAAAACTAAACCCAAATGATGCCCTAAGAAGGTTTACTAATATATGGGGAAAGGAGAGAAGAGGACAAAACAGAAGAGAGGTTCTACATTTAGGAAAGCTACATCAAGTTCTGCTCGCTCTCAGTCTGCACAGACCTCAACTATACACTGGAGGGGAGGAGAGAGGGGTCAACATTTTAAATGGTTAATGAGTGCAATTGACTCTGCTAGTTTCAAGAATTCCTGCGTGCCAAGTTCAGTCATTTAGAAACAGATGTGGTTAGAGGATGGGGGATTAAAGAGATTTAATTCATCCAGCCTCTCCCTCTCAGCCAAGACAGAAAAAATTAGATGTGTAATGTCTTCTGGCAGGAGTAGGCAGTATGTTGCCTTCCACTCATTACTCCATGCTGAAGAGAACTTCCTGTGTGCTTTTAAATAGGAAAGAACCCCCCCTCTAACAAACTACAGCACTTTCTAATCACAGAAAAGCAGTGGTCCCCAGGCTGCTGGGTTAGAGACCAGAGCAAGGTCCAAGCCACAGCAACCCCCACGTTGAAGAATCAGCTACGCTCCTGTCCTGACATGACATGGTCAGGACCCACTTTGACCCCATGGCACCAACAGAGCCACACTGGGCTGTAACCCACTGCCCGAACCCTTGCAATAGCTTTGAATCTTAAACACCGATTCAGCAGAATACAGGACACGGCTTCATCCAGCCTATGCTGCTAAAATCAAGTCTTAACAGCACAATAGCTGGCTATCATGTATGGACCTAGGGTTTAACCTGGAAAAAAAAATACACACAGAAACACATCCCTGTACTGTTCTCTCCTTTGAAGTATAATGCAGTAGGGATGCTAATAAAAAGACTTCCCTTGATTTCACACACAGCAAACTTGAAACGGATTCAGAGTTTAGAGTAGGACCAATTTATTGGGTTAGTCTATTCCCTTTGCTAGTACTGAGCAGATCTGTACTTTAATAAGTTTTCTCCATTTTAGAAGGAGAGTAAAACTCTCCCTGTACTTCATCCTCCAGAAAAAGCTTCATCATGTAATAAACACAGCCTGGATACTGCCCTTATGGCACTATCGAGGATTAGGACATGGTGTGGCTAAAGCAACATATGAATAGACCTATCAGTTAAGATCAAAGACTGATCTAAGCTTAGGTCCCCAACAGCACCTGACTAGAGGTACTATACTAGTACCATTCTTATATAGCATGCACTGGTATATGCTCTGAATTTCTGGCAAAAAGTAATTAAGTTTATGGACTCTGCACCAGCTGTTGTATTTGGACCCCTGTGCTTGCTAACTACCAATGGATCTATCCTTTATGACCATCTAAAACTGTTTTTAAGACTCCTAAATTCTTGGCTTTCACAACATGTAGCTACGAATTCCACAACTTTTTTTTAAACATTGCAGTTGTTTCAAATCAGCCATCCCAAAATGCCACTGTTTGCACCCAAGCTTGGAGAAAAAAAAGAGGTAATCATTCCCATTTTTCAAGCTACTCACAGCTATACAAATACCTATTGTAATCTCCTCCAGTTGTCCTTTTTTCCAGGTCCAAGAATCTTCACGTAAATATTCAAGCCATCTGTGCCTCTGATCATCCTCACTGCCCTTCTGCAGTACTTCTACACTTTTCTCTTGATCAGGAAACCAGAATCACATACGAGGCACAACATGAAGGAACCCAATGGACTCAGATGGTAGCATAACATTTCCTCTTCCATTCTCTGTTCCTTTCCTAATCATTTGACTTTCGAATACTGTCCTGGTTTTGGCCAGGACAGAGTTAGTTTTGTCTCCAGCGGCTACTGTGTTTTGGATTTAGTATGTGAAGAATGGCGATAATACACTAATGTTGTTGGTTCCTGCTAAACAATCAAGGATTTTGCAATTTCCCAGGTTTTGCTAATGTGCAGGTGCAAAAACTTGGGAGGGGTATAGCCAGTATAGTTGATCCAAACTGGCCAAAGAGAGTATTCTATACCATACATGTCATGCCCAGTATAAGTGAGCGTCGGCCAGTGGGCCACTTCCCTTCTTGTTCCCTTTTTTCGTTCGTTCGGGCCTTTTCATTCGTTTGGCTGTTCGTTCCCTCGCCTGCTCTCTCTGGAACTTGCTCTTCTGGGATAGTTGCTGGGGAATACACTCCTGCTCCCTGACTGCTGCTCGGGACGGGCTGTATCAGTCAGAGCGGTGAGAAATTGTGCATCATTCGTTTTATATATATTATTATCCTTATATTTTATTATTACTATTATTATAATTTTTAATATGTATTTATTATTTTTCCTTTGCTGTCCTGGTGAACTGTTTTTATCTCAATCTGTGAGTTTTCCTTTCTCTCTGATTCTCCTCCCCACCCCACCAGGGAGGGGGGGAGTGAGTGAGAGGCTGCGTGGTATTCGGCTACCATCTGGGGTTAAACCACAACAAATACTGTTAAGCACAGGGCCAATAGTTTCAAGCCAACCATTGTCCTGACTGGCAACTCAAAACCCATTACAATAGCCTGCATTACTCCAGCATAGTTGGAGCTGTGTCCTTTCCTTCCCTCTCATGTTCATTACTCCACAAGTTCCTACTTTCATATTGACAAGCCACTTGGTATTGTGAGAACCTAAGCCCTTCTGCAAAGAGTTGGAAATATTTTTTAAAAACTATTCCTAATAATTTTGCATCACCGAACTTTGTTATCTTGCAGTCCGCGTCCCTTTACCAGATACCCCAAACAGCTCAGATCCTAACACAGGTGTCAGCAGCAGGAGGTTCTGACTGCTAACTAACTTCCCCCCACTGCAAACACTGAGCTATCCTTTATTCCTCATTCCTCCAACAGTAAACCCACAAGGGCATCTCTGCTAATTACATAAGGATTTAGTTACTTTAAGAAATGAAAAGCTTTTCTTAAAAACCCGAGTACACTATCTGCTGGATCAGCCACATCTCTGAAATTGCTGATTACTTCAGAAGAATCCTTTCACAGCTCTTCAGAGCTGTGTCCATCATTCTCTAAAATGTCATACATATATTAATATGTCTACTGGATGCCTGGAAAGAAGATCCGAGTTTTATTGCCACAAGCTTGCTGAATGATGTGAAACAAATCCTTTAATCTCCCTGTTCTTCAGCATGTCCACCTGTCCATAAAATGGGTATGATACCCTACGTAATTGAGTTGCTCTGCTGCTCACTGTTTGTAATGTACTGGGAGATTCCTGACAAACACAGCTGAGAGAGAGGAAAAAAAGGTCACTGCCTCAACATAAGAAAACAGGGAGAAGTGGTACAGAGGGAGATATACAGAAAATATTCAGGCAGCTGTGAGCAGCAGAACAAGTAAACACTCAGCTGACTTCTTTGACCACCGCACAGCTCCGATGCACTGTACAACCTGTAAATCATTCACAGGGGCAGTTAAATTAAGAAAGACTAGAGCTCCTAGAGGGAGGGAGCTTCAAAACTCCTCTTCCACCCGCACTGGAATCACACATCCCTGTCCACAGGATGCTGCTTCCTTCTCCCCAGCAGGCAGGGCAAGAGGGAAGGGGGAAATGCTCATCACAAATCAGCAACTGAAGGAAGAAATGGTATAGTTCCTGTTGTGCTATGATTGCCTCTCAGCCCAACACTCCCTGGGGCTCTGCAGGTGCTTTCCAGTTGATCCAATCTGTAAGGAAGAGTCACAGCACTAATTCCTGGTTGCAGCACTTCATGGAGGGCAGGAAAGACATTTCATGCAGTGTTCAAACCACCCAAATTTGAGAACTAACAAGTGTCCCTTGTCCCACCACCCACCAAGAGGAAAACGAAAATTCACCAGGTGCATTTCCTCACTAAGTATAGACGGAGCCTCAGGCACTTGCTGAGTAGGCTGGGTATCTAACATCGCCCTTCCCAGTGCCAGGCAAGATTTTTACTGCAGGAGATGGGAAGATACACAATCCTACTCTCCCCACCTCAGGCAAATCCTGGATGATGACCCCAAGTGCAGGCTGAATGGACGATTCAAGCCAGGGCACGCTTCCAAGACAGTCCCCCCCATCAGCTACACCACAACAACTCTGGCTGTAAAAGGAGGGTCCAGAGAGAGCGCGCTTAGGAACGGCCACTCTGACAGACTCAGGTTCATGTAGCACCTCTCACAGGCTTTCCTCCATCCCAGGCCAAACCCCTAAACAAGCCAGAAAGGGGAAGTGAATATAATGATGTCAGCCTGGGGTGGTATCATCAAGCCTCCACAAGACCAACGATGGTGCAGAGCCAGGTTTGCTGGAGGAGAAAGAGAAATGGGAACTGGATATCAGAGCTGGACAGAAGTCATTTCTGGAAGCCAAGTCATTGCAGGACTGCAGCCTCATGTGACGATACTCCCAGTACTTGACCAGGGCTTTGCAGAGGAAGGCTGCACACTTTCGGCCTGCTTACTGTGCTTTTAGTCCATCATTTCCACAATCATCAAGATCTACACATTCGTTTCACATTTCATGTCTTCTCCCTTCCATTGCCCTCACAGAATGTTGCTTTCTGTCAAGGTTTGCAGGAGAAGAAGGAAAGTCATTTTATCCCTGCTGCACTCAGAGCACATCCATAGGAACTCTGTTTCCATAATCCAATAAAAGATAAGGCCACTCAGCTCTCTTCTGAAGTTTATAAACACACGACCTAAAAAACTCAGAGAGCTCCTTATCAAAATGCAGTATATCAGCTAATACTTCTAGTTATACTGCCATTAACAGCACCTTGTAATCAAAACAAGAAAATCCCTATTTGTGACCAGCCTGCAAGTTAACTCACAATTTACATCACAGTTCAACATGGGTTCAATCTTTTTAATAATACATAGTTTTCACGGATCTGTGGTTGACAGACGCGTACACACACAAAAACCTTTAGGTCATTCTGACAGCTGTTTATGAAGACTAACCCCCTCCCTTTCATGCCTTCAGCACGAAAAAGTACCAACACCTGTTTTTAATCCACAAATATCTCTCCATATCTAGCAAAACCAAAAGAATAATAATCAAATATTTAAATTTACCTTCAATGTGACCGCTCTGTTATATTCAGTATGAAATGCACCGTCCCTGTTGAACAAGGAGTGGGGAATAGTGTTAACTTACAGTAACGTTGCTGGAAATCATACAGCTGCTCTCCCTCACTTCTCACTAACCAGAATAACATTATCCTGCTGAAGCCACAGAACTAAGTAGAATTTACAGTACAGTAATTTAAGGGGGGTGGGAAGAGTAAGGAAAAAAGGAAGGGTGCAAAACAGAATGTAAAGCAAACAGGTTTCTAGTAAACAATTTCCCCCCTGACACTTTAACAAGAATATTTACTAATGCATCATCTTTGGAGATGGAGATGCAGCTGCTTGGTGCCTCTTACACTTAACATTACTCCCACTCCTATTTTTCCAGGAAGGAAATCTCTTGCTGTCTCACTACACTTCCCTTTCTCCACTTACTTTACAAAGTACTATCTCAAGTCAGAAAAGCAAGCACAAAGAGGTGAAGCAACTTGCCCAAGGCACATGCCAGCGGGCACGTGACAGAGAAAGTAAGAGAGCTCCAATCTCAGGCATCAGCCCTGTGCATTGGGTAGTTTTAGTCCATTGGGCATCTCTCCCAGGCCCCGCTCGTGCTTTTAGTGTACTCTATTCAACAGCAGAATAAATTTATCTCAACTTCTGTCACAACACATGCTTGCAAACTGAAGAAACGGCAATCAATTTCACATGTCAAAGGATAAAAAATAAGAAGTCTTCATGCTGCAGCAGTATGGCACTGCAAGGAGAACGAATGGTCCTAACAGGGGCATCAACAATCAGGAACTACAAATCCCAGCCCAGCACTCACTTATAATGGAGTAATTCCACTCCTTTCTCCTTTGAATTAGGATCTACTTTCATCTTCTTGCATAATTTTCGGCTTTCAGTATCACTGCAAAAAACACATATTGGAAGAAAAATGGTTACAAGAAAGGAAATCAAAAGCATTCAGTTCTGAAAACTCACTGCTGTGCTTCCTCATGAGCAATTAGTTGCAACTAACAGTAATTTGGAAGCTGTTCAGCTAAGTTTGTGGGACAAGCATTGTGGAAAGCTGCATTAGCCAATTTAATTTCTCTGTTTGCTTGGTCAGGACACAGTGAACTGTGTCAAAACCACATTCCAAAGCCAGGCCCTAACCAGTAGAAAAGCAGTCCACTCTAGCATGTCCGAGTACCTCAGCAGACCTTCTGTCCATGGGATTAACATAAAATTTAGGAAGTCAAGTTTTCAAGAAGACTGTACTACTGTTAGGGTGGTGGTCAAAGAGCACTGTTTGTGAAAAAACTCAAAGAGAAAGAGCAGGTCAGCTTTTATATCTGTCAGAAAATAACTCAAACCCAAAAAGAAACATCTTTGCGGTATCTCCAAGCCCAGATCACAAGTGGCTAGCCTTAAAAAGGTCCTGCAGAAAACAAAAACCAATTCAAATTTTGGAGCCCCAAGCCCAGCAACCCCATTCACTCTAGGTATGAGTGATGTGTCCTGGAGCCACACCTGGCAAGTGAAGGTAAAGACCATCTGCCACAGCTCCTGAAGAAGGAGGCATGTAACAGCAGAGAGACCTGCTGGAGGTGATTTTCAAACTGAGAGTGAATCGCTTCCAGCACCAGATTAGGCTAAGTTGAAGAAAAGAGAAGGGTCATGGGAGAAAACTGCATATACATTTGCTTAGGTGGGCAGGTAAAGGGTCTTCATGGCCTAACTGCTGTCCTAAACAATGTAGAAGTGAAGCTATAAGGGTACTTCAAGCTGAAGCAAACATGAAGTCAGTCAAAGACCTGGGGAGATGAATGAAACAGAACAACTACAAAGAAAAGAGGATGATTCACATTGACAAGACTATTCTTTGCATTGACAAATAGCAAGATTAAAAAGCTTGGAAACTTGTTCCCAGCAGAGGACAACTTGTACCTTTTACGCAGATAAATCAATTTAGAAAACGAAAACACTGAAAACCCATGAAGTTTAAACTGATTAGAGACACATTAGAGACACCAAGATGCAAGGGCTGCAAGAGCCCCACCAAATTAGGTGCTGCTGCCAGCCCTGGTGCTAATTCTTCCAATGTTCTCCAGCTGCCTTTCTGCAAATGTGAGGAACATCAAACAGTAAGGTCGCAGTGTGCTGCAGATGAGAGCGCACCTCTGTGGAAATTTCGCAAATGCTTACTGTAGATGGAAATGAGGAAGGGGGTGCTATGGACACATACGTCAAAATCAAAATATTATGCTGAAGGCGGAAATGAGCATTTTAAGGGACTAACAAAGCATGCAGCTACCTCACCAGAAAGGAGCACCTGTAATCCCAATTGTATATAAGTATGTTTATCTGAAGAGTCTTACTGAATTGACATTGGTTCTGCATTTTCAGATCACAGCCAAAGCTAGTAACTGTAACCCATAAATGCTTTCTTTGCTTCTCCAGGAGGCTGGAGATCTGAGCCTGAGAAGACACTTTCCTGTTGTCTGCTGCATCTTTGTTTTCCCCAGACTGCAGTGGAAGGTGGAGCTAAAACATGTCATCTGTTCACTGAATAACATGAACATCTCTCCTTGTAATAAAACTAGATTGCAAAACAGATAGCCTGGATTTGGAGTTTTGCTGAGAAGCTAGTTTGCCACATGGAGTTCGTACAGAAAGTCTGCAGCAAAATCAAACCCAGGGGCCAGAAACATCCTGTCTTCTCTCACCTGCAGTCCTCCAACAGCCCCACGGGCTAAACCAAAGCAACTCGAAGGTCAGGGAATCTCAGGAGGAGCCACCAGTTTCAGACCATCCTCCTGTCTTACTCCAGACAGATCCAGAGGCATGGAGAAGTCCTTGTGGCCCTACTGGAGCTGACTGCCAGACAGTTAACTAAAGTCAGTCTGCACCACAGTCAACATTTGTAAATGCTCTTCTAGACACTCTCAAATGTTTCCAGGATACACATACATTTGTGGCCATCTCAGCCTTGCCAAGGCAAATGTTAGGTGGTCTACCTCCAGCAACAGGGTCTGTCAAACCCTGAGATGTGCAGACAATTGTTCTGGCATGAGTAGAGAACCAGAATGAGTATCAACACAATTCTGTTGCCAGTTCTGCCACCAATTTGGTGCAAGGTCAAACCATGCGGGGGAAAAAAAGTGTAATTTTTCCTTATGTGTCACTTAAAGATCCGGATACTCATCTTAGAAAAGCTGTGGAAGGTTTATAGTTGAAAAAAGCTACAAAACATTACTACTGAGATGTACCTGTGAGCAAGCAGCTAGCAACTCCTACCAATTCATTATCTGTTTGCATGAGTTTCTATTAAAAAAAAAGAAAGATAAGAACAGCTGTTTCATTGGAAGGAAACAGGCTCTAAGCCTGCTCTGCTTTCAGGATTGCTCCATTTGTAGCGATTCACGTAGCTGCTTGAATGCACATCCATTATCACAGGAAAGAAAGCAGCAGTTTGCTCCAGTATGTCTCTTACCATTTAGTGGGCAGATTCTCTGCACCACTGCATTGGGAGTTTAGTCTGTTTATGCAAGCTATCTGCACTGATGCAAGGGATAGAAGAGGAGCAAATTCCCAGAATAGGAAGTGTCTAAATATGTATCAGTAATTTTTTCATGCATCAGTGCAGATTTTTGCACATGCCAGACCCACCAACTCGGATGCTATACTAATGATTCTTTGGAAAAAGCAGAAAAGGAGACGTACAGAAATGGCCCCGTTCTGCTTTTCCTTCTGCTTTCACTTACAGCCAGATAAAAATAACCTGCAAAGAGCAACCTGCTCTGATATCACTTGGTAATGACCATTATCCTTAATAAGAGTAAATATCAACACAGATGCAGTCTCTGCGCTGAGATTTGTCTCTTTTGGATCTCAGCCAACCGCCTCTCTCTGAAGATGAGCTCCTCAACTCTCACATGGGAGACAGTAATTAGGACTCCAGTTCTTGCAATTTAATTATACCACTTGAAGAGGCAGTGTAAGAGTTTGTTATAAAGACTAGAAGGAAAAAAAAGAAAAAAAAAAAGAAAGAAAAGAAAAGAAAAGAAAAGAAAAGAAAAGAAAAGAAAAGAAAAGAAAAGAAAAGAAAAGAAAAGAAAAGAAAAGAAAAGAAAAGAAAAGAAAAGAAAAGAAAAGAAAAGAAAAGAAAAGAAAAGAAAAGAAAAGAAAAGAAAAGAAAAGAAAAGAAAAGAAAAGAAAAGAAAAGAAAAGAAAAGAAAAGAAAAGAAAAGAAAAGAGAAAAGAAAAAGAAAAACACCAACAAACCCCCAAAACCTAAAAAGCCAGAAACCACCCCCAAAATCAGCACTCTACCACCGAGGCCAAGACACTCCAGACAAGGCACCAGCCTCAGGAAAGACCGGTTTGAGGATGAGGTCAGTAATGTGCCCCCAGCAGCCATCCTTGGCTGCCTCGTGCCATTTCTGTCCAGAGCAATTTGAACCCTTGCAGGTCCCTGCTGTGCTGCTGCTGAAGGGACCCCTGCTTTGCCTGCAGGCAGTCCCACAAATCATCCAGCTTTATCTCTGTGGAAAATCATCCAAAACATCAACCTATTTGCAATACCACAAAGGACCTAACCAGCAGCTGTCTATGTGGTAATAAGGTCAAACTTTAAGTGGCACGATGGCATGGCTTCCTTCCACACCCCACAGGCACGTTCCCCACACTCCCCCTTCCCGCAAAACCAAACCAGGGCTCCAAAATGCTCCTTTGCTGGAGAAGGGAAGACATACGGCAGCTTGGTAAAAAGAACAATAAAATGAAAGATCCAAGTTGACCTAACTAAGCAAGAAGTCTAAGTAACAACAAAGACAGCATGCATCGCAGGAATACTTCACCCCTTTCCATTCACATCCCTGTCTCCTCTACTGGGAGATACTTTTGTCATTTGGGGTTATGATGGAGCTGGCAGGAAGCCCGACTGGAGTGCTCCCTGTAAACCTCTGGGGTCCCTTGTCAGCGTTAGCATGCATGAATAATCACTTTGCACAGGCAACCAGCTGCTACCAGGGCAGGAGGAGGGCGAGGGGCTTGTGAAGGAGATCTGACCTCCTATGGCTCACCACCAGCAAAGCCAGCACCTGAAGGGGATGTGCCACGGGCGCTCCTCAGGAGCAGTGCAGGATGGTCTGCCCGTGCAGGGCTGCCCACAGGCCTGGGAGCTCGTGGCCATAAGGACAGAGAAGCAGTGAGAGATGCTGACGGCAGTCCCTGGTGGCAGGAGCAACCCAGAAAAAGGCTTTTGCAGCCTTGTGGCAAGGTAATTTGGAGAGAGAAAGAACAGAGAACAAAGCCAGACAGGAGAAACGCAAAGTAAGATCCAGGAGTTTGGCTGCAGTAAGTCCGCAGTGGTTTCTAAAACAAAACAAGTCTGAGCTGGATGGATCCTGCATAAGAGATGGTGCCCGGAGGTGGCAGTGCAAAACACTCTCCTTGGGGGCAATTCAAATATTGCCCTGGCAGGTCCTGAAGGCAGCAGGATAAGACCGAACATCCTCAGCACCATCCTCTCTCACAAGCACAACTAACATCATCTGCAGCTCCCTAATTATTTCCCTCATCACATAATATTGCCCGTCAGCTTCTCATCAGGAAGGGAAAACAGCCCTACAACCACATCAGCCTCTGGGGAGGACGGATCCGGAATGACTGTCAAATCCCCTCTTAGGAAATGACAAAAATGCCATCCAAAAAAAGTTCATATCTCCAGTTGCCAACATAATAGCAGCGTGTGCATGTGCTGTGTGGCCATGCCACTTTGATGCCACAGTGATGGCATCTACTAACACTTTGCAATGCAGACTGGACCCAGCCTTCTTTTTCATCCGTACCTACAGTGCTTCCAAGCACAAGAGAAGTGATTAATAAAAACAGTGACAGCACCAATTTACGTAACCAAGTCAGTAAATCTGCCTGCACAAAAACTATCTCGTTCCTCTATCAGCATATCACATAACCACATGTGAACCACAGACCTCACAATCCGTAAACAGATTTTGTCTCTTCTATCTGTACATCTCTCCATCTGAAACAGGGCTCAACAATTCACCTAAATTATGCTTCGGCAGTCCCTTATACCACGGTTGAGCCTGTAGACCCCAATGCGATGGAGGCTCTGTTGTATCAGTGGCTGTACAGACGAACGCTGTCACTGTCCCAACAGCTGGAAGAGATGAGACTGAGCAGGTAAGGAGGAGGAACAGGTGCCAAGAGCAGGGCGATATGGCAGAGCAGAAACAGGGCTGCCTACAAAACAAGCTTCCCAACACTGGAAAAAACTTTGGAAGGTACCAGTTAAAGCTGTCATCTTGTTACCAGCATGCTCACTCATTATTGTCTCTGTTGTTTAATTGCTTTTATTTATGTTATGGTGAAAACCATCGTACAGAGAACAACTCCAGTTATAACTTCAGGGAAATGCAACTGCACTTTCAGACCAGCCCTCAGAAGTGAATTACCAAACAGGGTTTCCCAGCCCAATGAGCAGCCTCTGCAATGCCCTCTGGCTACCTTCCAGAGAATACCCTCTCCAGACAACAGACTGATGAACATCCTGAGAAAGCATGGAGTTGAGATCCTGCCAAACAACTAATTGAGCTTGTGGCCCAAAAAAGCAGCAAAAGGGGTGTCAAAGCCAGAAATTTCCTCAAGCCACCTAAAAAAACCACATTTGCACTTGCAAACCTAATCCGAAAGAGGAAGTCATTAACAGTCAGCTGTAGTTAGATGTGCTCCTACAAGGTTTCAAAATCAAAAATGCAATTCATTAGCCATTGTTGGGGACAATATGGGATTTTGACTACGCTCCTTCCAGTCATCAATCCCACCCTCCAACAAGGAGTGTGTGATCCAGTTACACTACAGCAGCTTGTGTACTTTGCTGACCAAACAAAAACAGACCAACCCCTGCAAAACTCTCCTCCTCTCGGACTGCGGGCATTGCCTCCCCATCATCCTCACTCCTCCCTCCCAGCCCAGCACAGCAGCTGCCACAACCACTGCTGCTGATGGTATGTCACATTTGTAAGGCTCCTCATATTCTCTAATGATCCCAGACCTTTCGGTATCACTCTCTTGAGACAGATCTGAAATCACAGAAGAAGAAAAAAAATAAAAAAATCACTTCTCAAACCATCAGCCTAGCTTGCAAGAGCACTTCTCCAAAGAGCTGTGCTAAGCAGCTGCTGGATGGTAATGGCTTACATCTACTGAAACAGAAAGCCCATACGCAGCTCTCCGTGCAGACAGGCACTTAGATAGTATGATCCTGAGTGGGGTTTAAGAACCTGCAGACACCAAAATAGGAACAGAACCCAGGAGCAACAGACGTAGAAGTAATCAGCACAGGAAGCTTAAAACACAAGATTTGTCTTTGAAAACAAAGCAACATTTTGCCACCGTTCTAGGTTCATATAATAACGTTCTAATAATGGAAATTATCTTATAAAAGAAGTAACAATAGCAACAGGTTTCCACAGCACGGAACAAATGAGCCACTCAAACAATGTGGCAGATGAAAAGCTTGAATCTTTTAAGGGATGGGGGAACATGAAAAACAAAACCAGAAAACGTGCTGCTGGAAAGAATTAAATATTAGGGTTAGCAGACTGACAGGACAGTCTCTCATCTGAATTTAGGGCCTGATTTGCCCCCCTAGAACACAGCAAAAAGCCTCCCTGTGACCCATGAGTCAACTGCAGGCTTCTGCTCCAAATGCTCCCCTGAAACGTGCCAGGAATGCAAACAGAATAATCCATGTGTTGCGGAGACCCAGCACCACCCATCACCCAATACAAATGACTCCCTGTGCCCGTTAGTCAATTAGAGAGGCCAGGAATCTATAGGAATGAGATTAAAAAGAAGTATTTTCTGAAAATTAAAACCCATGAGATTAATTCTCACTGCAAGCAAGAGCGAGCCAAAGAGCAGAAAGAAACCCAAGACAAAAAGGTAACAGGTATCGTCAAGCAAAAAGAATTAAGGGAAGAAATTATAAGCTCCAGCCCTGCAGAAAGTCAAGAAGTTATAATGAACGGTACTTTCCATAGAAATATAAATCAGTAAGAGGCACTCGGCAGCCCACATAACTACACAGAAATAAGGTGAACACATTCACAGGAGCCTCCAAAGGCTTTGCAGGAACTTCTAGAAATGCTGAACACTTGAACTCTCTTTGCAAAGCAGCAGCTTTCCTCATCAGACTCATCCAGACCTCCTCTAACTCAGGCAGCCTGCTGCTACAGGGGAACACTGTCCTAACCTGGGACACAAGATGACTACCACTCTGTCTTCGAGTCCACACTTAGATAAGATCCCCCTGAAGGCAGGTTTTGAACGCATCACCCGCAGGCACACAGAGGCTGCAGCACATTGTACTGTTCCCTTGGCACCTGTTTTATGACCTTTAGCTGCACTCTGGGCCTGGAGAGGATGCTAGAGGATGTTTTAAATGAAGTATTGAACGCAGGAAAATGGAGGTAACTTTACATTAAATCTTAGCTCACTTACTTTTCGTTTTAGTCTGAAAAGCAGCAACGGTGAAGATCCACAGTTAATGAGCAATTCTAGGCGAAACTCATGGAATACACACAGTTAGGATGAAACTGAAACATGAGCCCAGGCTCGTATACCCAAGCACTACAGAGGATTTTAGTTAAACACTCTGCATTTCTGAATTAATGCAATACATCAGACTAAGTGGGTTTATGTTAGGAACGGAGAGCTTACTCAAAAAAGGAATTTTTTTCAGACTGGCATAGCACTTCCTGCATGGTCACTCTTACAGGAAAATAAAAGGGCTTTAATGTGAATTAGCATTAACCGCGCAGACAGGTTATGATAGAGACAGGAGGAAGGTACTGAAAATCTATGTTGCAAATGCACAGTTTGCCCATATAAATCGCATCCACACAAGGACCACGTTGTCAGTATAACTACACTTGCAAAGTGTTCCTGATGGACACCAGGCTTACCTCCCCTGGGCCAGCTGCAAACAGAGCCCCTGCTACCTCCCCTGGGGCTGGCACCTAACGTGATGCACCATCCACTCCTGAGCTGCCGCTGCCCTTCGCTTTCAAGGCAACTGTAGAAAAAGGCAGAAATCCCAGACACTGCAAATCTACTCGGATGGAAGGGGTTGCATCAGTGCAAGAGCAGCACTCCTTTCTTCTTCCTTTTTTCTCCCTCCATTAGATCTGGTCATTTTTACTTGCAATTTCAAAGCTTTTCATCAGCTTTAAAATTCAACTACAAGGAAGGAAGATGAGTAGACTTACTCTCTTAAATAAATCCTGCTCCTGATCGGCTTTATAGGAGTGAAGGTAAAAACTAAAGAGCAAAATGACACTTAATGCCATCTGTACCAGCAGCCTTATTTCTGAAATTCCTCCCTGCTATTTCAAGGCATTGAACAAATTCATTTATGATTGTGTGTATGAGTAAAGCCTTTCTGTATCAAAGCTTTAGGAAATGAGAAATTTGGGAAGGAAGATTTCATCTAAAAGGCAGATAAACACAGAAACTGGGGGAAATCCCAGAAAAGACAACTACACATTAGATTTGGCGCTCTCGTGAACCAGCGCGTGTGTAGATGCGTAGCCTTGAAAGGGCTGCTTTACCAGCCAAATTATGGTTTTACTTATATGCCAAGTGTCATGGGGTTGCAACAACAACAAGTAATTATTGGGGATGGGAACTACAAGAACGACACACAGGACACACAAAAGGGACTACAAGAGTAACACACAAAAGCAGAGAAAGTGGGATTAAAACCAACCAAAAATTAGTCAGACATTTTAACCAGATGGCATTTCCTCTTCCTAGCAGTCTGATGTGCTAAAGCCAAGCACACGCACTATGACAGCAGATGGAAATCACACAGCTTTGTTTATGTTTGTGACCTACAGTAAAGGGAACCATGTAAGTTTGCGCAGAGAATAATTACCCAGAGCCAAAGAAATGGGTGGTTTTTTGAAAATACGAGTCCACAATTGCGCAAGAGTTATAGTCAACAAAAAACTCGAGACAACTCAGTAACAGGAAAACCCAGGAGTGTTCACTAAATCACATTCAGGATGGAAAGAGCTAGTTTCAACCTCTTCTGCCACCTCCTCAAAGCTGCACCTGACCACAATGCCAAACACATTTTCTTCTCTTCAACAAAGCCATTTTACTTGCTTTCCACTTCACCCAAACTAGTTACACCCTTCCAAGTAACATCAGTCCTTGGCCAACCCATGATCTATCACAAAACCTACTCAAGGTGGCTAGAGGATAACTTTATAATGATTATTCTTCAAAATCAGACCTCGAGGCATCACAAACTGGGTCTGGAGCTTTGTCTGCTTTAAAGACAAGCAACGAAAATTTCATCTTTCGCTCAAGCAGTAATTCCATCTTATTGTGTTCCCAGGCACATCACTTTGTACCTTTTACTGGCCATTATAAGGATTTGCCAGGAGTTGCTATGTGTCACAAAACTCTTTTACTCGACCACATCAATGCTTACCTCCAGTTGTACTATGCCTCCAAAGATGGAGGTTTAGGGAGACGAGAGGGGACACGACGGCTCTGCAGCATGCGCGCCGACCGTCCGTCTGCCTACGCAGCACGCACCAGCTCCACTGCACCCCACCCTGCTATTACTGTTAGCAGCATCCAAACTCTGAGATCACACAAAAGGACAAGACACTTTTGGTTTTTTGCAGACATCTTAAGCTTTCAACTCCCTATGAAGCCCTTCCATTTTCAAAATTTCTATCAGTCTCCTACTAAAAATAATTCAGTAATAGTCCTCTGCTTGCTTACATGCCCATCCCAATAGCATCTGAACACATTAAATGAAGAGCACCCATTTGTGCTGCTGTAGCATTTTTCCTTTCAAAGTTCTCCAAACTCCATTGACTAATGAATCAGGCAATATTTACCCAGTTGTTTGGAAAACAGACACAGCTTTTTTAACAGCACAAAGTAACAAGTGAATCATTCACAGAGCCAGGAACAGAACCTGGGACTCTCAGATCCTATTAACGTGGTGTCTCCCCAAACACAAGTCTCAAAACACTTGCTAATGAGACGACTGATCCACCTCTCTGGGACACTCTGAAGATTTACCAACCTGCAACGTTGTGCTCTACCCCTGCTACCAGTTAGCCTCAACTCAGAAATGAAGCACCGGGTATTACCGGAAGGAAATAAATAAATAAAAGGTAGCAGAGAGCGCTCTCTGTTCAAACCAACAGCAACAAAAAGTAGCCATCACACAGAAGACTGCATTTTACCAGGCATTATTAATTCAATATTCTGTCATCTCTCACACCACTGTTCATTCAACATTAAACGCCTCAGCAAGGACTTCCTAATTAAAAGATGGAAAGGCTAGAATAAAACATATTTTTGTCACATCATTTGTGGGTCTTTCATTCACAATTGAAATAGCTTCATGTTTAATTGTGTACAGAGCCACATATGCTATCTCAGCACACAGGAGCAAACAGTGACCACTTCAATGCTGCGAGCGATTCTCGTGCTGCCCCTTCATCTCTAGCAGGAGGCGCCTATCCACCTGCACAAACTGAGTCTCCCACGAATGAGGACCTTATCTGCAATGCTGCACGCAGAGGCGTCCCTGGGCATGTTGCGCTCAGCATGGCCCTGCTCCAGCGTGGCACTTAACGCAAGTAAGCCTAACTATGCAGGAAAGGCAGGTACTTGGCACTTCCCAGCCTTACATCTCCTAAGCCCAGGTGCTCCGGGGCCTCTGCTATCCTGCTGCAAAGCAACAAACTAAGTGGCAACCTCATCCACTCCACACTAACCATCTCAGCAAGAAACCAAGTATTTCCTGACATTATGCTGAAAAACTAACCTCCCTGGTCTCCCTGAGACCACTCAACCTGGAACTGAAAGCTCAAGTCTAACCTCTGTCTCATGCCACAGACCCAACAAAAGCCGAGGCCAGGGAACATGGTTTCCATGTAAGCCAGCAATTCAGGCAGCCTGTCTCCAGCCACAAACCTGCACGCTCCCCTCTGCTGTACGAAATACAGAACGTACTGCCGAGGCTTAGCAGTCCATAATGATTTCCATCAGTGGAGCAGTATGTTCTTGCGTTCTCCTGAAAATGAGAGGAAGAAGGGGAATGACAAGAAACAAAAAAAAGCACTGTCAATAAAGAAAAAGAAAAGAAAAAGACTGCCGTCATCGCCACAGGGAAGCAGAGACACAAACCACAACTCTGCATGTATGCCAGCCTTGCCAATGCTTGGATCTGAAGGCAAAGAAGGCCGCTACAGCGGGATGTGAAGAGCAAAGCCAAAATTCCCTGCTAAATATTGCTGCCAAACAAGCCATTTCTTGTCAATATTTGTAAAACAAATTGAGCCTGTGCTGTAAATATCCCTGCATCTGTGCGCTGTTTGTTTCAGCATGAAGACTTGCAAATAAGCTTCACAGCATACTTGCACTGGGAGAATAGCTTGAGGAACTCTGGTAGGACTCAGCTGTTCAGGCCCTACAACTGGCCTTTTATGACCGGTGACAGACAGCACTACTGCAGCCTCTCTCATATTACCACTGTAATTAGGTGGGCAGCAGTTTGCAGCCACCTGTATATAAAACCAAAAAAAATTTTAAAAAAGCAATAAGCAAAGGAAAAAAAAATCTTTCAAGGAAAAAAAAAATTGTTTAAAAGTTACCTCAACACTACAAGATTGATTTCAGAATGCTTTAAAGGTTTAACAAGCAAATCAACCACAAAACTTAGTTCAGGCTCAAACTATTTGTTGGGGTTTTGGGTTTTTTTTGCATGTATCAAGACCTCCTTTGCCACAAGCCAGTCTTCCAGCTCACCTTGCCCCATGAGACAAGTTCACAAACTCCGTCATGACATCCCTCTGCAGGAGGGAGGGATAGAAGAAACATTTCTGACAAATACCCAGCTACAGGAGTGATCTAAAAGAAAGCACTGCTCGACCCTCAAAGAGAGAACTACAGCTATGGCCATGTCACAGCACCCTGTCCACTGCGTGTCACTCAGCAAGCAGCCATTTGATTGTGATATTACTGGCATTAAAGCAAATTTTGGGAACCTGCAAATCGATTCCCACATCTCCAAAACTCTTACAGCATGACCTTCACCAGGCTGCTTCACTCCCTGGGAATAACTCACCTTTCATTACAAATGGGAAGATTAACTTAAATGTTTCCCCGCCACGGTCAGAGGAAAGGTGTGGTAAGTACCAAGCTTCCTATGAAATGTCTTAAAGTACACCTGGAGGAGACTTTAAAATACATTTCTTGCAAGTAACTTCCATAACAAAGTCTGGTTTAGATGACAACATTCGGAAAGGGAGAGCATATTAAGGTTTGATGAATTGAAGTTTATTTTACAGCAAAACCAAACAACACATTTCCCTCCCCATCACCACCACTTACAAACTCAGGAGCAGAGACTGATCCATTGAACTAAGTGCCAAAACTTCCCTGGATTTCAAATTGAAGTCCTAAACACTGAATCTTTCCTTCCCCAACCCAGAACTAAAATAAATCCTGGAGATGGTTATTGCTTTGTTGTATTATAGCAGCACTTTGAGGGGCCAGACAAACAGCCTCATCATTCCAGCAGTTGTACACATGTGCCACATGCACACACACAGAATAAGCAGCAAGACCCCCAACACCAAGGTAGCCTAAAACAAAGTGGAAATAGAAGACACAAAAAGGTAGAGTGACCGCTCCACAGTCACAAATGGGGCTGATTAGAGACTAAAGCCAAGAAGCTGGCCCAGTATCCTATTCACTAGCCATCACTACTGACAAAAATTGTTTATCAGTGCTTTTGTCAGAAAAGGAGATTATATTTCAGAGGTATGCCAGATCTCCACACAACCTTCTCCTCATCAGGGTTGATACAATTTATTTGCTGGCTTTTCAGCAGGTGGGAACTGGTACAGGCTTCACTGACTTCTGAGGAGCAGCCCTGCTTTCTGCCAGCGGATGACTTGGAACACTGTTGGGCAGAGATGAAAGTGTCTGTGCACTTGGACGAGCCCAACAGAATGCAAACAGAAAGCAGAAGCAGAGGACTCCATGGGAGATATACCTGCCTGGTGGCAGGGGGAGAGCAAGACAGGTTAACCAACAACAAAAGCACATTAACTTTGATTTACCCATGACTTGTTCCAGGTCACTGTTTGACGGATGGAGGTTGGTTTCAAAAGTATAATTTTAAGGGTGCCACATGATTTTCAGAGCTGACTTAAGATCCATGCACAGTGTAGAATTTGTTCATACCATAGCAATCCACCCAAACACACAGGTAGGCAGCAAGCTGTTCCTCTGCAGTGCAGGAAGGGGAATTTGCCACCTGCAGGCAAAACTCCCAAAGCTGCAGAGGCAGAGAGGCCCTATGATACGCAAGCTAAAACCACAGGCAATGTGTTATTGAGCAGAACCACAGTGGAGGCTTTCACATCTGCAAACCAGAAAGTACACACCTGTTCATCCCTCCTCGCACAAGCAACCACTTACAAAAACAAGTTTCCCTGCCTTCACATTAAAAATTGCCATGAACCTATACAAGCACAGAGGAAGTTCTTTAAAAAAAGCACATTTTATTGAGAAACACAAATGGGTGGATGCTTCAAAACCAAGCAAACAGCCCTGCTAGTGCAACATTTGCTGTCAGAGCAGAACTGCATTGCCCTCCAGCTGGGGCACAACATGTGGGATTCCTCCTCCCCTGGTTTGTGGGAAAGCCGGAGCAGTCAGAGTTTCTATGCTACGTGCCCCCCGTGAAAGGGGATGCTAGCTGGGATCTCCAGCTTCAGGATGAAAAACGTGCTGTCAGAAAAGCAACAACAGCCATAAGGAAAAAAATATTCCCCACCACCGGTCTGAGGGAAGAGAGAATGGCAAGATGTAGGCTCCCTATAGCTATGAAGAAACTGCACAGAACGATGTGAGTTCAGTTACAGACAAAAAGTTTCAGAGCCATCAAAAAAGCTAATTCAGCAATAAAAGCCAAAAGAGAAGAGGGGAAAAAAAGGAGAAAAATAGCATGACATACCCGCAGTCTATCCAGCTTATAGTACCTCGTCCCTTCACCTCCTGGGCCACACTGGACAGCAACCTGAGTGAGCTTTCCGCAGCAGCAGCTGGAAAACAAAATAAAATAATAATAAAAATAAATCAACAACAGCATTATTACTCCACATAGAAAAACACAATGGTGCATTCCTTTGTTCTGAAGCACTGGAAGAACATTTTATCTAATTTCAAGAAACCAGTATGAGAGGGATCAGTAAAATCTTCTGTAAACTAGAAGGAATGCTGGCTGCAGCTGAAGTTGGGTGGCTCTTTCCCTCCACCCTCCCTTAAACAACACACTGAAATTCATACCTCCAGGCACTCTCCCTGACCTACATTTATGGAGCTATACTGTGTCCTCTCCTGCAAACCGGCTTCCATCCCAACACTGCCTTTTTCCTGTGGCTGGGTATTAACCAGTTTGTACCACTGCCTGCTAATTAGAGCAACTTCATTTAGAACCTTCATCAGCTGTAAGGGGAAGTCATTCAGCATCTCTGCCTCCCTCAATTCTATCCCTGTCATACACAGAAAATAACACACTTATTCTCATAATAACTCTGGGAGGTACCCAAACCAACAGTCATGAGGAGCTCAAAACTATTACAGAAAGAACCCAGAAAAGGTCCTTCCAAGAACTGGCTGTATTATAAATATGCAACTGAGATTTTTATAAAGCCACGTCTCATGTGTAGATTTCGGAAAACACTTCCATTCCAAAACAGTCTTATAAATAGTATTAAAAATAAACACAGAAGAAAAATGGGACAAGAGCTCGGGAGAGAAAAATACAGAGGTTCAAACAAGTATCAATTCCCCCAAAAATCTAACAGAAATCGTTTCCTGCCTCGATAAACGGAAAATAGAAACCCAGAGCCTCTTTCAGATCTATTTAAACTGCTGCTGCTCCACAACTACTTCAACTAATTGAATATAAGAACAGCTATATTGGGTCAAACCGAATGCCTCTATAAACCAATATCTTGTCTCCAACATCTGAGAAAGTGAAGGCCTATATAGGTCAGAGTAGACAAGTAGAGCCAGTGGGTAGTGATAGCCCCCTCAAATAATCTCTAAACAATTTTTATCTCAACATTCTCCTGAGCCAGAAACAGCTTCTTTGTATTCAACAGCCTTAGCTTGGGCCTGATGCCATCAGAGACGCCAACCCACACACGTTAGCTCTCAAGAAATTCTCCTACCCCCAATACTGACAACTGCCACCTCTCTCCAACACCGGGACGTAGACACGTGGAGGAATTCTTCGCATGTACTTAGCGTGGAACAGTTTGACAAACACTCTTTAAAAAATAAGCATTCAGGATAGGACAGACTTGTCCCAGAAGACTCACTAGTTGAGCAGCCCTGGCAGGATACCCATCTGGTAGGGTGAACTAAACATCTCCTGAAACCAATGAATTTTCTGCACGAGATAGAAATACTCATCTAGTTTTGCTCAGCTGAGAAGCAAAGCCTTTGTTCCAGCAGTACGATTGGATGCTGGCCAACATCTCATCACAGCTGGGGGATGTATATCTGGGATTAGAATTGCACCTCCAAATTACAATCTCTTTTTTTCCCCCTCCCCTCTTTCTGGGTGACAGTTAAGCAAGAGATTTCTAATTGTGCAAGGATCACTGTTCTAGGAAGAAACATTAATCCCACAGTCAGCTCTGCATGCGATGCTTTAGACTGCTTAGCAACCAACCAATTAAATAACAAAAACAGAAAAAAGAAATCTCCACAACACGGCTTTTGAACAATGCCCATACAGCAACATTTGTTTGATGAGTATCAGAGCTGAAGTGTTCTGGTCAGGCTTCTAAAAATGAAAGCAACCACCACTTAAAATATTAAGCATAAAAAGAAAATTTTCCCTTTAAAAAGCTGAATAATACAGATGTCTTATCTAAAGTGATCCGTTCAAAATCAAAAAGTGTTAGAAACTCTTTTATGACTTCCACTTTGAACCTGTTACTACAAAACCATTTGGCCAAGTTCGAGCACTCAAAGTTCCCCACTATAGCAAAACACAAATATTTTAAGAAGAAGTTGCATATATCATTTTAACTGTTTCAGAATAAGCATATCTTTAGGAAACAAAGTTAATTATTCCAGCACCTGCACACTGTTGTCTGCAAAATTCTCTGATATTTGGGGGGAGGAAGGAGGATATTGGGTCACCACATACTGCTCCAATTTGCCACACTATAAACCCAGAGCAACTCTACCAACATCATTGTGTTTAATTGAGATAAGACCTTTGCAACAGGTGAGAAAGGGAGGACCCAACCCCCAAACAAAGCATTACTTTGTATTGCTCACCTGCAGGAAGGAAAAGGAAGCAACAACAAAAACAATACAGCACTAAGGAAAATCATCTTAGTGACACATTTACTTCCTGCTGTCCAATGACTTCCACATCCACAACAGCATTCTGCACTTGCGTATGGAGCTTAAAGATTGTTTCTTCATTTTACACAGTGTCACACAAAACAACGCACTGAAACAAACAAGGCGACAAAGGAGAAAAGGTACAACAGGAGCAGAACAGAGCAAAAGGAAGAGCAAACGGACAGGTAAGAGCAAGAGTGAAGAGCCAGAAAGGAGAGTCTGAATGAGAGAGAAGACAGCAAAGAGATTCAAGGGAACAGGTGGCATGACGTGAAATGAGCCATTTCTCCCTCTTACACAAGCAGCTAATTTTTTATTTTTATATTTTGTTAATTAAAGTTGAAAGACAACCATGGGACACCCAAAGCTGTCAGAAGCAAAGATGGATTGATTGCAGTACTACAACTATTCATTAAGCCTTTCACTGTCACCAGAAAATCGAAACTTGCAAACTACTGCGATAAACACACCAGAAAGCTCTGGCTGATAGCTATTATGAGCAGCCAGTTTTGGAGACAAAGCCAGAATAAAGTGCATTTTTGACAATGTGACACAGCAATTAAAAGATCAAATTAAGACGACTCCAATCTTGAAACATCGGGACCCTCTGAGTTAGAACAAGGACACTGGTCCTGAAGAAGCCCTTGTAGTCACATAGAAGCACCGTGCAGTCACATAAGGCAATCCTGAACAGAGAGCAAGTAAGGGTGAGGAGCTTAGTCATCTGAGTATGTACACAGATGTTCAAACACACACACCTTGCTGGGCACAAAGAGCTTTGACATCAAAAAAAAAAAAAAAACTTACCAGATTTGGAATACAGCACTAGTACGTTATTCCGTGTCCTGAGAAGCTTCTTAAAATCCTTGTGGTCGCTTATTTTTTCTATGAGTGGAGACACCTTCAACGAGTACACGAACGCCGGCAAGAATGCCTACAGAAACACAAAGCCAGAAACATTAGTAACAGCTTCCATGCTGAGAAATAAAATACAAAGACAAACTGCTTTTGAAATTGCCTTGACCTTTTTCCATAATCTTGAGACATGCTGTCTTAAATAAACTATCATATCAATTTGATCAGCAAAAGCCAAAAAAAAAACCACCCAAAACAAGCCATACACATGACTTACTGAAACTAGACCAATACCACTCCCAGCAATCATCCTTAAGTGGAAAGATGAGACAAACATAATATCAAGAAATATGGTTTTAGTTAAGAAGACACCCCCTTTAAAAGTTTGTTCCCTAGTCAGATAATCAGCTAAAAATCGTTACGTAAATTTAATATACTGCAACAAAAGAAGCAGCAAATTACCACTTTGAAAGCACTCTTGTCCCTAGATCTCAGAATACTCTGCAAACTCAATCGAGTACTTTGATATCCCACAGAAGACAGTGAGAGCCATGAAGTTAAAATAACTAACCCATGCTGACACAGAGCAGATGAAGGAGGTGAAAACAGAATTTGCAAGTAATTCAGCATCCGCATTACGGCACTAACCACAACCCTTCCAAAGTGGAACAGGGCTTACATATCCCACTGACCATACAGTACCTCACACACACAACAGTGCCTTTGCCACAGGATCAAGTTTGGCTTCCACTGGCCACACGGAAGGCACAGCATTTAATCTCCCTGCATCTCAGTTCTGTATCTATGCACAGAAATTTTTTTGCCATTGCATCTTTTGGTCTATTTAAATCATGATCGCTCCAGAGCAAAGTCTGTCTTTTATCCTCCCATAAAGCAAAACTCCTATCAAAATAGGACCATAACCTCAGCTGGGGCCTTCACTGCTCATTTGTACTGCAATAATCTTCAACAATAATAATAATCTTATCCATCATGCTACGCTGCCTCCCTTCTGCATTGTACTGAATTCATACTAATGGAATGATTATGGGAAGCTTAGCTGGAGAAATGATCTAGTTTACATTCACCTTACAGTAAAACCTTAACACTTAATTGCTTGGCTAAAAGCTTTAGCTCACTTGCCTAACACACACAAGAGGTTCAACATTTTCTTAATTACAGAAGTAATTTTGATCATGTCTCATTCCAACTGGGTTGGAAAATGTGTCCAGGGTGGATGTGAGTAAGAGGCTGTTCTTGCATCCCGTGTATTACAGATTGCAGCATTCAAAACAAGGCACCAAGCCAATCAAAGTCAGAACACGCAGCCCCAGGCACTACACTTCATTACAAATTCAGCTATTTGCAAACACCACGTCACTGAGGCACAGAAACAAAACCTGCACCTACGAAACATATTTTATAAGTGCCAGAAGTTTTTACATGCAGAAAGGGGAGGAGGAGTTTTGGGATGCACAGGGTAGAGGGGAGAGGCTGAGCTGAAATGGAGGTCATCCTCAAAACAACCTCAGGACCTGTTCGGGTATTTAAAGTTACTAGAAGATATACCTTTAACATAAAATATAAAAGCACGACAGGCCGCACAGGCTTAGAGCGAACAAGTTATCCCACTCCGCAGGCAGGCAGGATTCCCACCACCAAGCCCTGCTGACCAGATGGTCTAACTGTAAGAAGGGAAGAAGCACATTTGCAAGTCAGCCCCTACTTTCAGCATAAATGTCCTTGATGCTTTAATTCAACCGACAGCCATGCATTCTTCTAAATCCAGATGTCCAGAGCTCAGCCTTCCTACTTCAGGCTGATGCATGTGAATCATTTGTGTATGTTCTGAGATAGATACGTGGTGTTGCCAATCAAAGTAGACAAATATAGTTGTGCTAAGCGGGGTGACAGAGACATGCAAATTCCTGCTCAAAACTCGTCGCAATCAGTGGCTGTACAGGAGGGATTAATCTAACATTGACTTATGAGCAGATCTCTTTAATCCTAAGTATTTTTTTTAAAAAACTTTTTCCTTCACCTCCATTTTTTTAACTATCCAAGTGTCTTAAAGTTTTACTTATGTCTTGAGTTACAGAAGGCTAAACCTAAACTTCACTGAAACTAAGGCTGAACACAGCACGAAAAAGTGAAACAACAGGTTGCTTCTTTTGGAAGCTTTCTTCATTTAGAAAACTGGACTCAAATAAGGATATTCTAGTCTATGAACTCATTGCCAAAAAGAAAGAATTGGACTAAAAAAGCCACAAAGGCCACTTTCGACATGACACCAAATGGTATTGTGAACTCCATTTAAAGCATCTGTACAGTTTTACCAATAGCTTGGAATCACGTGTATTTCATCTCTTCCAGATGGAAAGGCTGTTTAGCCAATTTCAGTGAATTTTCTTTCCCCCCCCTCCTCCTTATAATGGCAGAGCTATAAACCTCTTGAAAAATTGGATTCGGGAAACAGTGACAGCTTTAACTACTGCCTTGTCGGTGTTGCCACTAACAGAAAACTCACTGCACTCGTGGAACAGCAGGCGCTTGAAGGGAGAAGCATGTCGCATTGCATATATCCACTGCTACTTTGCCCAATTCCTCCCCAGGTATCAAATCAATATGTTACTCATTTTCCTGCAGTTTTACTACAGCAACTCTCTCCAATCCTATGGTTTAAACCAAAACCCACTGGGAAAGACATTGTGCATACAAGCACACCAGTCAGCCCTGCCGAATAAATCATCATCTCACTTTAATTATGATCAATGTGGCAGCCTTTCCTGGTTATAAAACCCAAAAGGTCCAAGCTGAAGGCATCAAGTTGGACAGAAACACCCTGCCTGCACATCTAAGGCAGCCGTAGCAATACTGGAAGGTTATCGGCTGAGCTGAAAAAAGTTCACCACCTCCCAATAAATATTTGCATTACACGGTGTTTGCAAACTGATAAGAATTAAGTAGTTCCACGCTCTCCAGCTTTCTCCTGCTGAAATTAATGAAGACCCTACCCAGGAATAAAGGAGAGGCTGGTTTATTGTTAAACCTCCCGAAGAACCTCCACCTTCGCTACCAGCTCCATTGAAGGCAAGTGATGCCAAGCAGTCATTTTCACCCGATGCCAGTCCCAGCCACGGGGCTGCTTTGCCCTGCTCCAGAGCCAAGGCTGCAATGACCGTACCAGCAGCTACAGACTCACCAGGGCTACAGCCACCAGTTCTGGCAACAGGATGAAATTAAGAGGATGGGAAAAGAGAATCCTACGGAAGCAGTTACACACTCCTCTTCTTCACGGAAAACCAGGCTTATATTCCTGCACAGCCCACAGGCAAAGCGGCAGCAAAGACAAAGCTGATTTGCATGTACTGTGCTATATGACTTTAATTGTGAGGTATGACTCAGGTAGATTTACTCCAGACATTTTGCTGAAGTCTTTGCAGGAGAGCTCATCAGCCAGGTACTGCCCAATCAAGCACGCTGCTTCTTGTTTAAATCCAGGGCACGACAGGAGATGAGCTCATATTAAAAAAAGAAGAGGTCAAGAAAGGTGACAGTCCCTCCTGGGCAGGAAGCCTCTTTTCATATGCGTCAGGAAGTGCTACATTCACACATATGGAACTCTATAAATAAGAAACAAGCTAAACTCTCTTGTCACTTAGGCATCCGAAAGCTTTAAAATCTATTCACAACCATTGCTGAAAAGTTAAGAAACACTCCAAACATTTTTCTCAAGAAGCTGCCTACCTTGGTACCCATTAAAGTAGAAGGCATATTAGGACCAACACATGCAACATCTGTGCCACCCCGGTCCTGTGATAGTTATGCTGACCAGAAATTGCAATAAAACTGAGGGAAGGTCTATTTTATTGCATGCTGCGTTTGCACAGTGCCTAGCATAATGGGTCCTCATCCATGGCTGGCTCGGTGACCTGGAACCAACACAACAGTCACCTGGTGTCCTTGGATGCAGGAAACTTTGGTGGAGACTTTCAGAAAAAGGCAGACTACATACACACAGCAGACTATGAAATGCAAATCTGGTAGCACTTCTAGTCTGCAGATTTTCCCCAGCTCAAGATCTCAATCTGAATTTATTTTCACAGAATTTTTATGGTGTAGGTCGCACATCAGTCATGTGATTGTAGTGTCTGATCTAAGATGCATGAAGCATTCTCAAGTAAAACGTAAGTGAACTCAAGACAGTCAATTCAAAACTGCTGAGAAACACTGCTATTTGAGTACACAGTACAAAACCACGCGTGCTCTAGCTCTGCCTCTGCTCGTCAAATCAAAGTATGTATTTAAATACATAATCTTGCAAGCTAGGTGGAAGAAGTCTGATCAGGCAAAAAGGTTTAATTTTTCTTCCACCCCCCCCCCCCAGCAATTCCTTGCAGGGCTGCCAAACATATGCAAGTGTTAAAGAGCAGCGAAGCACACCACAACCCCACTTCCTTAGAATTGGTACCCAAGAAACATCTGAGCTTTCAGAAACCCAGAGGCAAAGAGCGTTTCAGGCAAATAACTATTTTCTAATTATACTTCCAGGACTGACACTATTGAAAAATGTGGTCATCCCTCAGGCCGTGTTTTCTCAAAATCATCAAGGATCTGAGAAAGCAGAGTTTATTTCTCAAGTTTTTACTCTTCTCTGAATCTCATTTTAGAATGAAAAAAAAGAAAATGTCTTTCAAGCAGCCACTAAAACGTATTTTCATATTTTACATTTATTATTCAAATTAAAGGTGATAAATGCTTAACTGCTGTTCCCACAGAACCCAGTTCAATTTATGAGTTGCTCCCCATAAAAGCTTCATGACAGCACAGTCTTTTGCCAAGGATAAGAAGCATGTCTGCGGAATATTTTTTTTCTTTATTTTAAATCAAGGGCAAAGAAAACACATGGTTTTAAAAACAAGAAAATACAAATCAAAATTAAATAAGGAGGCACTATCAGAGGAGTAGTGTTGTACACTGGACAGAAAACCTATTTCCTATTTCTCCTACTTCCAGCTCAAGAACATGAAAAAAATATATTTCCCTGGACACAAATTATGCATAAAAAAATATAAATGGATATGCAGTTGAAACAGTGCTTAAGTGCCTGAATCCATATGTCAACATACAATTTTTATGCGCACACTAACACTTACATGTATAATTAGGTAGACAATTTGCACACTATTCATCAAGAATAGCTGGGGCTGACACGAACAACGCTGATTCTAGCACAACTGCTGCTTGGCAGGGATGCAGTCTTACACTCAACCACAATTTCAAAAGCCCATTTTTCAGCAAGGCACTGACTTTGATTTCTGTCTTAGCTTAACCGCCCACTGATGTCATTCTCATTTTGGGACAACAGCATTCAACCCACTGTAAATATGATCAATGAGCGACCCTGTACACATGAAACAGATTGTGTCTGACAAGGCATTTTATGGGAATCTAGCTGAAGAGCAAACCTGCCTCAAAATTCCCAGCAGTAATGGAGATGACTGACTTTAATTTCATAATTAGTTTCTTTAGGAGGGAAGTAGTTCACATTCTAAACAGAGGTCTCCTCTGCTACATTAAAATGGGGGGCAGGGGGAAGGGAACAGGCAAGAGATCCCAAGAACAAGACCTTCCCTTTCCTACTCAGTTCCCAAAATGAACCCTGTGGTGGAGCGCACACTTAACTTCAGAAGGTGGATTTGAAGGAATATCTCTGTACTGCAGTGATGGAGGTTTGTAAACCTGCAGATCAGCTGGTGGCACGGCCAGGTCCTGGGGTGCAGGTACTGTGCACATACTGAAAATACCAGGTCTAAGTCATCTCCAGGAAAGCACAAGAGAGAAACAGATCTGTGGCTCCCTTCCCCCTAATTTGTTCTCGCTTAAAAATACAAGATGTTCAAATCCAAAGCCCCTCTGTTTACAAGAATCACAGTTTGACTGCAGATGTTTTATCTTCCTTGTTCATCACACAAACCACTCATGACCTTGTGCAATAATTGCTTGCTTTTCACTCACAAGCCCTCCCTCTGCTGCTATTTACATTCAGGGTTGTGCTGCTTTGATCACTGAGCCGTTTGTAACGATTGCCTTCCAAGATGGATAGTGGTAAGTAGGACAGTCCCCTGTTTTCATTCATGATTAATATCCAAAATAGCTGTAAAAACATTTTAATCAAATGAGATGAGGGGAGAAGAATTATCTCTGTTACCAAAAGGTACCTCAAGGAAGCCTGCTAAGAATTTATTATTTGAATGAAGAGGGAAAAGAAAGGGTAGCACTTGTGTCTCAGGCTTCAGGGGTCGCAACTGAAGTAGCCCCTACAATCCCAGTGGGATTGCAACACGATCTTCTCCCAACCATATCTGCAGGGGTTCTCAAACTGCAACCTGCTGTAGGACCCCCAGCACAGAGGCTGCAGCACATTATCTGCGACCAAGACAAAAAGCCATGAACGGGCTCAGTGGGGAGAGGTGACTCCAGTGCCTCCAGCAGTATGGGATGGCCACGTGAGGAGCACTCCAGATGACACACCGGAAGACCAACAACTTCTGCATCAGAAGACTGACAGCATTAGAAAATCATGTTTTTGCCCAACAGATTTACATTTGCAGACAATCCCATTGGACACTTGTGTTTTGTTCATTTCCCGTGAGCTCCATGGAAGAACGCATTCTTACTCTCTATATAATCCAGATCAATTAACTCTCACCTCTAGCCATTCAAGGAATAAAAAAAACCAAAGCACTGTCAACATTTTATTGTGGTGGGTCATATCTGCAAGAGGCAAGTGTCGTATCTTGTTTTGTTCACAAAGGAAGGCAAACTAAAATACCGACACAGAGTGTCTTGGTATTCTTTAACTTGGGCTGAAGAATGCTACAAATAAGGCATGCCACTTAACGCCGTAGTCGCTATGTTCGCTTTCCAAATATAGAAGATAGCAAAAAATACCATGGAGACGTCAAGATTTGACTAGACTCTACTGTTCATATTGTTCTTAAACACTGGGTTTTAAGGAGCATAAGCTACAGGCATAATAGTCTACACTAAGGGTTGTTCTTAAGGGCTCTGTATAGCCAATTAATTGTATGGTTTATCACTGGGTTTCAAATGCTTAGTGAAGGAAAACCCATGCAACTATTTACTAATTAACAACTGACTGTAGTAGAGTCAATTACTAATGCTGACAAAAAACTTTCTCCTTATTATGAGTGTGAAGCTTGCTCTCTCTTCAAGCCAGGCATTGGTGCAATATACATTAAACAAGTTGATGATGAAATAATGTTTCAGATATCACTTCTGAATGAGCACATTTGGATGACTTCGGAAGCTAAGGGCATGAGCAAAGCATATGCCACATAATCCCCCACTAAAAACTGGGTTTTGAAGAAGTTTAAAGAAGTATCACCTACTCAAGAAGCACATAGGAGATGCTATAAAAAGAAGACAAAACCGCTATTAATGGGACTTATAAAGAAGAGAGGGCGAAACATGACACCTGAAAATCCTTAGCACTTTATACAGCACTTGTTATCTTCAAAGCATTGCACAAATATTAACTAATGAATCCTCACATTTTTCTGCCAGGTGATAGGAGACAAAGCTTAATTTAAATAGTTGGAGTAAGAGTCACACAGAAAGGAAGTGATCTGCAAGAGGCAAAAGGGAGGCAGCATCAGAGCAAGCCAGCACACAGCTGATCCTAGAACAGTGCGCAACCACATGCTCATGGTGTGCCATCTCCTGAAAAGTGAGGGGGAGAGAAAGAGTCTATTTGCAGTCACCCAGCAAATATGCTATATGACTATAAACCCAAAGACAACAGACAGGACATCATCAAGGCAGCCACAAATGAGATTAGCTTTGTCATCTGTGTTCTGCAAGCACACAAATCACAGTGCCCTCCACCAACGCTACCAGCTACGCTCAGCTAGCAAAGTGCCAAAACTTAAGACTCGCATCGCTACCACAATTTTTTTTGCCATTCACAAGCTTGAAATGGTGGCAGGTCAAGGTAAACCATAACTTATTTCCAAAGTGACCCTGTCTGCATCAAGAAATTTAAGGCAATGCTAGTTTGTGATCCTGGTTGCAAATTGCATTGAGTTTTTCCATTGACAGACCTCCAAACACAACTCTGAAGCAAGGTGAGTCTCACTACCCCCATTTTACTGAAATGTAAGAACTCAAGGAACCGTGTCACTGAAAAGCAAAAGAAATGGTCAACAACAGAACAAGCACCTCTTCCATCATTGATGCTCATGGTGTCGTGAACACACCCCTGTGCAGAAACACCGATTCTGCTGACCACACCATGCTTGTAGCAACATCCCAGCCCCTCTGAAGTAAACAGGAGCTTTGGTGCCAAAGCAAATGGATTCAAAACATCACTCCATAAGGTATGGAGCTGAGTAACAAAATCAGTCCTGAAAGCCAAGGTTAGATTTGGGAAGGGCATGTGAGGAGACAGAGTATAGCCCACGTTACAAGTTCTACAAATCTGCATTTTGAAGAGGGAACAGAGACAAAGTAGAAATGGGGCAGGGGGACAGTAAGGGATTTGCCTCTGCAATACCCTCCCTCTGACTGCGGCAAAACACTTCCCAAAGCAGCTACTGTAGCACAAACAGTAACTGGAAGGGAAGAGGCACTCTCAAATTCAAGCCCAAATGCCACCACGGGAAACAGCACCTAAGGACTGCAGAGGAGAAGCAGTGCTCGCACCCTGCCTGCAAACTTACCGGACGTAAAGCCACTGCTGCCACACCGCAGGGCTACCTGCAACACAAAGAGCGAGCCACGTCCAAGCCCTCCCCACAGGCCTGGATTCACAAGTCCGTGTTGGTGCTCACCGGTGCATTCCCATGACATTACTGGGACTTGAGGAGCTGGAAGCCTGAGATGTTCCTTTCAAGCCTTTCTTTGAAGGCACCGGGTTTGAATGGCACCAGGCCAAGAAGCCTGCTTCCCAATGGCTGTAAGTCAGTCAGAGTCTTTTGACTCAGTTTCTCTGACATTAAGCCAACGCTCAGAAGACTAACTGATCTTTGCCATATTGGCCTGAGATAACATTCATCTGTGTTTGCAAAGCAAACAGATCCCTGATGTGTAATCCTGTTGGAAGTAGTGGCTGGCCTCTGCTAGGGAAAGGACAGTAACCTGATACATCAGAGGAAATGCAAATCCACCTTGGTGTAAAACTCCTTCCCAATGCCTTTAACAGTAAATTAAGTCTTTCGAGCGTGAAATATAGTCAACCAACTTGACCTACCAAATAGGGAAGTATCTCTAAAGTTAAACCACAACTTCCCTATGACTCTCCGACTCATTCAAGAAATAAAACTTTACAGTAAGCAGAGATCATGGCAGTATCTTCCTCACGCGTGTCACATTCACAGGGATGCAAAGGACAACAACTTGACATCTTCCATTAGAAGATAGTGCAGTGTTTTCTTCATCCAGCTTTGTAGTTTTCCTTTTACAAATGCAGGAAGTCTTAAAGAGATAAGGATTTCAATTCTCGGAAGCCACCTCCAATTCTTGGTCCTACTTTAAAAATGAGCCCTATTTTTCAGGAGCACTATACACGCACAACTCTAGCTGCTGTCCCAGGTGCACTGCAAGCACTCAGCACTTCTGGGGGGAGGGGGGGGGAAGAAAAGAAAAGAAAAAAAAAAGTCACATTTGGGTACATAAAAAAGGACAGGCTGGAAGCAAAGACAATGTTCTCATTAACCTCTGTCCTACCAAGCAGCTGGCATTACCTTTGCTTTAACTTTACACACTGAGAATGTTCTGATTTAACAGCCTCACTGACTTTGCAAACATTGACTCAAGAAAAATTTAAAAGCAGGTTTTGCAATGTCACAGCTGTAGGCTAGTTTTTTAATCCTGGCATACAGCGAGTTACATATTTCAAGATGAAAAATCGCACCTTCAAGTGCAAGATAATGCAAATTGGAAGAAATAATTTAAACTACTTGTACACAGCAAAGGGGAAAGAATTAGCTGAATCAACAGCTCAATGAAGACATCTGCTCAGCATGCAGCATCACAGAGCAAATAAAATGCTGGGGCAAATTAAGACAGGGAAGAGAGAATAATGTGGATAAATTATAATGGCTTCGTATAATTTCACTGACAATGGCAGGCCCTCTCTGCTCATCTCAAAGACACCAGCTCTGCAATAGAAAAGGTCCAAAGAAGGGCAACTAGAATAGTTAGGAACAACAGATTCACATGAAGAAAGGTGGGGAAAAAAAATCTTTTAATCTACAAAAAGAAATCACAGCAAAATATTTACATTAGCATAAAATGAATGTAAATAAGATAGGTCTGACAGTAAGATAAGGTCTGGCAGTTGCAGTGGATATAAAAGGAAATACCACAAATAACTCCACATGTTTAGTTATTTTAAATGAAGGGAAAATTCAGTCCACTTGTAACTCCACTTGGTCCACAGTATGTACTTAATCCGAGGAATACACTGCCACAAGTATCACTGAGAAAAGTACTGTGCACACTAAAGATGAGCCACAGGGAAAAAAAGCCACACTAGGACCTGTCCAACATTTTAGGAACTGACTTTAGTTTCACTTGAAATCAATAAATAAATTGCAGATAGCAGAGGTCTGTGCTTCTAGACCAAGCTCAAAACAAAACAAAAATTGTGCAGGATGTGCAGCATTTCTTTCCCCTCCTCCTGGATGAGCTGACAGCTAGGCCCCTGCCAGGGCAAAAGGCTACATCAGACAGGGCCGATGCTTTCTGTCCCACAATGGCAATTCTAATACTAGTACAGAATAAGCATAGGGTAATTAGCAATTCCACACTTGATTTGTATGAATTAGACAAGCGCTCCTAGATCATGCATTTCCAAATACATTTCAGATCATGCGTGCGTAAAAAAATTAACGTAGTTTTTCATTAATTATTAACGCTGTTTGTCCAGGCAGAAGGAAGAACTGTAGTTCATGTCAATAAAGTAAATAAAGGAGTGCTTTAATGCATGCCTTCGCCAATCTTTTGAGCTATTTATGCTAAATTTGTGGATAAAAAAAGAAAAATCAGACTTTAAAATATTTCTGTAAGTCTAAGAGTCTCCCTGAGGTAAGGGGTGTTCCACTTTAATTTCAGTGAAACATACCCAGATCCTCCGGAATGCACTAAGATGGAGAGCGCCACATCCGAGGGATACACAGGCAGGGGCGGCAGGACTGCCCACGGGCGGCACGACTGCCCACGGCCGCCCGTGCCCGCGCACAGGTGCACAAAGACGAGAGAGGCAGCTCTGCTGCGGCAGAGCCACCGCCGAGGGAAACCCTCTGCCGCCGCGGCACCGATTTTCACACGAAACTTACTCACGAACGAGGCGCCCGCCGCTCCGAGCCCCCGGAGCCAGGGCCGGCCGGGGGCGAGCCGGGGGCTCCAGCCCGCAGCCGCTCGGGGAGACGCTGCCGCAACGCCGGGGTGGGTTTTCTCTGGGTGGTTTTTCGAAAGACAGCGAGAAGGGGAGGGAGGGAAGCAGAAAAGCGGCACACGGGCTGAGGAAACACCCGGGGCGCGGGCGGCGGGGGCGGCCGCCGCGCCCAGCCCGAGGGGCCCGTCCCGCTCCCAACTTTCGCCCAACTCCGCCGGCCGCGCCGAGCGCCCCGGCCCGGGGAAGGGGGACACCCCGCGCCCTCCCCCCGCCGCCCCCGGGCGCGGCCGCCGCCACTCACCGCCAGGCCGAGCAGCAGCAGCGGGAGCCGCCCGCGGCGCCGCGCAGCCCCCGCGCCCTGCCCCGGCACAGCCATCGCCGCCGCCGAGCCGGACCCGCTCCGGACCCGCCGCCGCCGCTGCGGGCTGCTGCCACGTCTGGCGGCGCAGGCGCGCTCCGCCGCTACCGCCCGCCCGCCCGTGCGGCGGCATGACGGGGCTTGTAGTCCGCCCTGCGGCGCGGGCCGGCTCGGGGCGGGGGGCGCTCGTCCCCCCGCGGGTGCGGCTGCCGCAGGGACCCGGCGCACGGCAAAAGAACGAAACCAAACCAAAACCCGCCAGAAACACCCCAAACTACTGCCAGCAATAGCAATTAAAAAGTAATCTCCGTCCAATTTGTTTCAGCAGAGAGTAAAAAGAGAAAATTTCCAGCTCTTCTTGTCAAATGTGCCAGTGGCCTCCCCACCAGGGCGAGCGGAGCGAGCGCTTTTTGTGCCTCCCCCCCCCTCCCAGAATATACCTTGCTCTAGAGAGCCTTCTGGCAAATAACCTTGCTCTTAATGCCTTTTTGTCAGGATCTTTAAAACCTTCTGCTGGTCTTAGATCTGGGGTAAGAGGTGAATGAGGGAACAAAAAATAAGGAACGAGGAGAAAGAGTTAACTGGAAGAGAGGCTTAGAAACTAGACTGTTCTCCTTGTAAGCTGTTCCCACTTGATATCATTAAATCCTAAAGGAGAACCCCACTTTATCCTTGCACATCAGCAACGATGCCAAAGTGCAAGCAAATAAATACACTGAGTCTGACCAGGATCAATTTGTGCAGCCTCCATTATAATCACGCTATTTGAATGATCGCTGCATCCAGACGAACAAATGGGTCCGTGCCCCTAGTTAGGCACATTCAGTGAGCCAGCTCTGCCTTGCAAGGGCATCCCAGATGTCCTGCCAGTAATCTTAATGTCAAAGCAGGTCAGCCGCATTATAATTGGCTTCCCACAAACAGAAGGGATCTTCACCTACCGCCCAGTGGCAGTGTGAAATTCTTCCTTGGCTCAGAAACATCAAAGGAAAATCAAAGGCATCTTTTCGAGTCTGATCCTTACAGCTGACTGTCGCCTGAGCATTAGACTAAGAGGTTGGCTGCAAGGGAGCAATTTGTAGATCCACACAGCTGACTGATCACTTCAAGCAGTGATCATGAAAACTGAATGCCGTTGACATTAACAAGTCCCCTGGTGGAGATGCAATTTTGCAAAGCAGAAACACACATAGAGAAAGTTATTACCGTTAACGTTTACACTTTTGTGGCATCTTTTGCAGCAGAACCAAAGCACACTTTTCTCAGTCACAGCTGGATAAACTTTAGCAAATCATTTCACAGTGCCACACCTCGCTTCCCATTTGCAGAAGGCCTCGGTTAGCCTGCCTTAAAATGGGGTTAGCAATCCTTAGCTTGCTCTGAAATGCCAGTGAATGTATGTGTGAGGCACAGTCCAGGAGCCATGAGAAGGTGTTTGGGATGAGAAAGGATACACGGCTGGAGAGAGACTTAGGGAAAGGAAGGAAAAGGTAGGAATCTTTTCACTCTACAGAGGGAGGACCCCAAACAAAACATTCTTTGCATCAAATTTCTGTACTCCTAAAGTATATGCTATCTGCACTGCCACGTCTCACCTATGGTTCCTACTGACTGCACTGGGATGGATAGAGGGATGTGCTGTACTAGTCAACACCACCACCACTGGTGCCAGCTTCCCAATCTGTAATAACGAGCCTGCTAGCAAAAGGCTCTGGATCCTCAGTTGAAGCCCATTTCAAATAAGCTATCAAAACCTCCAGGAATAGGTAACCTCTTCCTGATGCTGTTCACCTTCAGATCTCTAGCCTAGAGCTGAAAGGCTTCTGCACACAACTACCCTGACTCATCCACACTTCTCATCTCAGCTGGATATCCAGGTCCTCAAAGACTGTTTGAATCCTCCTGTGACTCTTTTGTGTAGAAAAGTGTTATATCTTCTGATGTTCACATCACAGTTGCCAGTATCAGGCAATGCAAAAGTAACCTCAATGTGGTGGAATTTCTATGCTGTGTCATCACCATACAGGATGTGCTGCCATTGTGGTAGAAAAGGATAAAATCCTGGAATGTGGTTGCTTTGTCACAGGAGTCCATTTTTATCATAATGGCAAGAGGAAACATTCTTAGTAAGGGGAAAAAAAGGAAGAAAGAAGACAAGCTATTTCAAACTGTGCTTCTGAAAGGTTATATAAAAAAATCGGGTTTGGGAAGCTGCAATTCTTATATACAGAAGAATATAAAAAGGGTATCCGTGTGGCAACTACAGCTTCTTTCTTTCAGTTCGGCTCAATAATTTGTATTGACATGACAGGCATTGCTAAAACTTAAGAGACAAGTTCATTGAGCATCTGTCTCAGGTCAAAATAATATATCAAGTATCAGCTCTAGACAAGGCTTTACATAGTGGCAACTACTTAATCAATCCAGTCGTGCATTACTAATGAACTCATTACAGTTGTATCTGAGTGCATGGCTATCCAGCATCCCAAATTTTACCCTGTATCTGTTTGGCATTAATATCATATACTGCTTGCTTCTCTGTAGTTGTAATATTAGTATATGGCACCGCAAAACAATGGGAAAGCATTCATTAATTCACCACTGAGAAGCAAGAAAGAATTACTGCCCTTGGATTATAGATCAGAAAACAGTAGCAGAGAGATTATATGATTTGCCCAAGGCTATAAAACCAGACAGTTTCAGATCATGTTCATTTCCAAAGTCTGCACAGGGTCTGCTAATCCTTACTTGCCTATCTATATTCAAACACCTCTTTTACCAAGAATAAAATACAAAACGGGATTGACAGTAAGTATGTCTGTAAGGAATTACACCTTCCACATTTCCTATACGTTGCTGCTTTATTTAACAAGCTTCATTCTTTGTTCTCTTTTTAACCTGAACAAGTCTCTGGCGGCCTCTCACAAAAGGTAAAATGAGTCACCTTTACCACAAAAAATGACAGCAGAGCAGATGGAATAAGATACAAGCATTTTGAAAGCCATATTGAATCCAGGGGCAACATGGTCTACACTGGTGTCCTGGTTTAGGCCGGGACGGAGCTAGTTTTGTTTTCAGCAGCTCCTGTGTTTTGGCTTTAGTGTGAGAAGAACAGTGATAGCACACTGATGTTGCTGGTTGCTGCTGAACGACCAAGGACATTTTGCTGTTTTCCAGGTTCTGCTAACGTGCAGATGCAAAACTTGGGAGGGGTAGAGCCAGAATAGTTGATCCAAAGTGGCCAAAGAGAGTATTCCATACCATAGACGTCATGCCCGATATAAGCGAGGGTCGGTCGGTGGGCCACTAGATCTTTTAGGCTTTTGAGGCTTTTAGACCCTTAACTTGCCTTAATCCTTAAGCTTCCCTTCGGGTTGCTTTTTGTTTCCCTATTTTTACCTTTTTGTTTTTCGTTCATTCAGCTGTTTGTTCCCTCGCCTGCTCTCTCTGGAACTTGCTGTTCTGGGATAGCTGGGGGGGGGGATACCCCTGCTCCCTGCCTGCTGCTCGGGACGGGCTGTATCGGTCGTCGGGTGGTGAGAAATTGTGTATCGTTTGTTTTATATATTCTATTATCCTTGTATATATTATCATTATTATCATTATTAATATATTTTCATATTTTTCCTTTGCTGTCCTGGTGAGCTGTTTTTATCTCAACCCACGAGTTTTCCTTTCTCTCCAATTCTCCTCCCCACCCCAACAGGGAGGGGGGGAGTGAGCAAGCGGCTGCGTGGTATTGGGTTACAATTTGGGGTTAAACCACGACAGTCCTTTTTGACGCCCAACGTGGGGCTCGAGAGGGGTCCGGCCAGCTCAGCTGAGAGAGCATCAGATTGAGGGTCCAGGGTTTAAAGCCCCCGATCAGGCTCAAAGGGTTGAGATAACAACAGCCTTGACCAGAGTGTGTTAAAACAATTTGTTATAAGCGAGGGTCGGTCGATGGGCCACTAGTTTTTTTCTAGATCTTTTGGGCTTTTGAGGTTTTTGAGACCTTTAACTTGCCCTAATAGTTAAGCTTCCCTTCGGGTTGTTTTTTGTTTCACTATTTTTACCTTTTTGTTTTTCGCTCATTTGGCTGTTTGTTCCCTCGCCTGCTTTCCCTGGAACTTGCTGTTCTGGGATAGCTGGGGGGGGGGATACCCCTGCTCCCGACCTGCTGCTCAGGATGGGCTGTGTCGGTCGTCGGGTGGTGAGAAATTGTGCATCGTTTGTTTTATATATTCTATTATCCTTGTATATATTATCATTATTATCATTATTAATATATTTTCATATTTTTCCTTTGCTGTCCTGGTAAGCTGTTTTTATCTCAACCTGCAAGTTTTTCCTTTCTCTCCAATTCTCCTCCCCACCCCAACAGGGAGGGGGGGAGTGAGCAAGCGGCTGCGTGGTATTGGGTTACAATTTGGGGTTAAACCATGACAACTGGGACCCCAAATTACATAGCATTTGCCCAAAATGAAAGCAGGGTTCGCTCACTGCCTCAACTACATCAGGTTCTCCTCCTTCCTTCCAGTGACTTCTCTTCCTTCTTTAGTTCAGCTTCAGCCAACTGATTTTGATCTGCGGGCTTATCTCCTATAAGTTTTGTGACATCTGTGTCATGGCACTGATTGCATCAGCTGAAGAGAGATATACGAGCTGGTTGCCATCAACAGATTGATGGTATCGTAGCCCTCGGCTCCTCATGACCTTTCCTACAGCTCTTCAGCACATGACGAAAAGGAAAAGAGACAGGACCATCCCCTGTAGGACTTGACATGGGAGTGGTCTCAGAGAAGAGGCACAGCTGTACATTGCTTTTCTCCAGCTGATGTCTGTCAGAGGCGAGAGCCTGAAGGCGGCTTTCCACTCCTGCTGCCTCCTCAGCACCTGGTAACAGGGCTGCAGATGCAGCATCTCCATCCACATCAGCTAACAAGTTCCACAGAAGATCATTAGCACACCAAAATAAGGGATACAAAGGTGCAGCTGTTACATAAAGGATTGTTTCTTAGGCCAAACATTCCAGTTTCATACTTTTGCATGAACTCTTTTTAACACTATTTCGTTAATGACAGAAATACATCATGCATCTCAAGGGATTGCTCTTTGTTATTCAGCTGTGACATAGCTGTGCTTTTCACCTGGTTCACTCACTACAGTCAATGGGAATGGCATGGAGGCAAGTCGGGATGGAGTTGAGTCTGAATGCTTTTATCCTCAATGCTCTGCAAGGATGCTGTATGCAGCCATATAACTCCATGCCTCCATTTTCTGCATCATACCCCTTTACATTTCTGAGGTCTAGAAGGACTGTGGACTTTTTGTACAGACCTTGCACAGCACAAAGAAGAAATACACACATGCTGTGTGCTTTCATGGGAATTTTACTTTTGTACTTTATTGTTGTTGTTTCCTTCATTCTAGAATCAAAGTACTCTTGGACCACAGGTAGACAGATGCTCTTTATATATGAGAGGAAACAAACAGTAGGTACTGCAGGAGTCAGTTAAAAGTTGAGTACAGATATTTTCCAAATATTTCTTCCTAGAAATTTTCCATTACAGTTTTTATTGCTTTCTTTAAGTCTGAGGTCTGCATGCCCCTTTACATTTAAGTGGCCCTACTGTTAAGAACACTCATTTCTTTCACTGAATCTCCAAAGCTGAATATAATGTGTTCCTGAGTAACATAAAAACCTTCTGCAGTACAGGCACCTTGCTGGCAGGTAGTAGATAATTTATGTCTCTCAGTTACCTACTGAGAGAATAGTTTAAACAAGATTAAAACAACCATTGGAATCTAGCTGTTGTGCACTGACTGCAGCACTACTGCATGTTTCCGAAGTACTGCAGTCAAGACAGTTTTCCAGTGATTTGCAGAAGCTTTATAAAATATTTGGAGGCTGTTTTACCTTTACTGCATCATCAGGGAAGTGTCAAACAATGAGCTTGTGAAGAGGGTTGAGATCTGAATCTGATTTCAATGTATAGCCCAACCACAGGTTTCCTGCATGAGGATTTACATGTCATATGATCTAGCGGGGGCTGACGTCTCCACCTGTAAATCAGAAATAGGTGCATTAGCGGAGTTTAGCTAACACCCCTTGGATTGTGATGGCGCCTACGTACCCTAGTAACAGGGGCCCAGCTGGTTATTTTAGAACAATATATGTCTCTATTCTGCTGGCAAAATGTTCGACTTTAATATGCAAGTTCACATATTGAGACTGATTCTGCCATGCTGTTCAGGGGTAGCCTCACACTAACAGCTGGCAACAGAGGAGTAGATGCGGCTGCTTCTGTGCGTAGTTATTATACCTCTGGTCTGGATACACAAAATATTCATCCATACAAAGGACTGAATATAAAGATAGGACTATAAATATACAATCAAAATACCATTTGGTGTAAAACAGTGTTTGCACTACTGGCCTCAGTCTTCAATGGAGCTGTATCTATACACAGTATCTGAGCATCTGTCTTCATGTTACATTCAAAAATGTATTAGCATTCAACCATCAGCATATATTTGCTGCAGACAATGTTCTATTTTTCGTACTTCTATCCTATGAGAATATATCCAATACATCTAATATATACATATTCAGTACTTTTCCCTCTCCATATCTAGATAGATAATTTTATATCTACTTTTATTACACATGTATATACACATACACATGTGCACACATAAACATGGCATATATTAATCAGATACTTTGTGTGGATTTATATGATTTTATATAATATTAGTAAATATCCAGGCAATGCAGTTCTTTCTCCATTTTTCAGTTTTCCTGGAATTAATTTGTGTGATTAAGTACTGCCTGTTTGAGCTCAAGATCAGCAGCCACAATGACTATGCAGTCACTCGCTGCTGTGTGCAATAAGGCAAAGTTTAATGAGAGGGATTTTCTTCCTGAAAGACACTGTCTTTGCAAGGACCACTACTCGCAGCCATATGAAAAAGGCTGCGCTGTGATGAAGGTAGCATTAAAAAAAACCCCAACCTTATGATCAAATCTGTTGGCTTTCTGTAGTTGTGCAGTCAGAGTAGCAATTCAGTAAGGAATTTACGGTCCTTAGGATTTTCTCTCTCTAAACCCCCTTCCTTCCCTGCATATTGCAGTAACCCATGTTTTAGTAGGGAAACACCACAGAGAATGCTGCATAGGAAAAGAGATTGTAGAAGAAGCAGGGAAGCAAGTGGGAATAAGGCCTTGATCCTAAGCTCTTTGAAGGTAATGGATTGACTTCAGCAGGTTTTGGCTCAATCCCCAGCTGTCAGAGAGAAAAGGCAGTAAAGGAAGGAGGAAAAACAGCTGAGAAACAACAGGGAAAAAAAGGAGGCAGAAAGAAAAAATACTGAAGATAAAAGGAAGAAATCAGAAAGGGTAAGAGGTAGAGTGCCAGGGGAAGAGAGGCAGAGGAGTGCAGTAGTGGACACTACTAAAACATTGATAGACAAGAGTGAGAAAAAACCAGCAGTGAACAATCCGTGAAATGGATTGTGCAGGAAGCTGATTTGCTCTTGGGTTTTAAGCTGGGTGTCCACATAGCACAACCTCAACATTGCCAGTGACTGAGGCTGCAACTACATTTACCTTTTGACGTGCTTTATGGCATGTCCCATGTCCCAGCTCCTCTGGTCAGGGAGGCCAGCGCTTCTTTAGGGAATGCCATGGCTCCCATGATTGTCTTGCAGGCCAAAACCAGGAGCTAGGAGACCTAAAGTCTGTTTCAAAGCCCTGTCACAAGGCTCTGGCAACTGTTAATAACTCTATAAAGTATTATTTTTCCCATTTTCTCCTCTTGAAATATGCATAAGCCTGGTGACAGGTGGTTACTCAGCTGCTGTTTGTGAAACAGAGCTTCCACTGTGAAACCCTCTAGTAGAGTCTCTGTTGAGAATGGACCATCATAGTAAGATTTGGTTGTTCTTCCAGATCTTCCTTTAAGAATACATTCACTTTTTTAAGATACTTAGCAATACCTCTGCATGGCTTTAGGCACCATAACACAATAATGAAATACTTGCAGCATTATAACAACACTGGGAGAGAACTCTGACAGCCAGGTGAATTCCTGTCTATATCTTCATTATCAAGGGTATCCTTATGCCTGTCTTCTCAAAAAACCTTATCAGACAGATGCTCGCTGCAGCTGAACAATGTTTCTCTCCTCCTGGGATTCAGCCTGAGTCTCTGGAATTGCAGTATCGCCCCAGGACAGCCAGAGAACACAGTTCCCTGGGATCCAGAAGAGTGATGGGGAGCTCCAGACAGCATCTCTCCTCCCTTCATCTCCCTGTGTCTTTGGGAAAATGCTGAGCAGAAGAGCCAGCCTGAGACTCCAGCCGGATGCAGCCAAGGCCATGATCTCTGCACATACAGGTAACACTTTGGATTTCGGACAGTAGCATCTTTGCTCTGTCTTCGTTTGTGGCCTTCTGGGAGCCCATAGGCTGAGAAGTACCCCAGGATCAGATGAGAACTGGAGTGAATCTGTGGGAGACCAGGCTGAGCAAGGAGACATGACCAGGAACTAGTGTGAAGAGCAGATCTAAGAGAGTGTGTAGAGATACAGCTAGGGATGGTGGGCAAAACTCACGGGTGGATGAGGAGTCTGCGATTGCATGAGGACATTGGGGACAGAGCCTAGGACTGAATGATGGGTTGAATGAGGAAAACTCAACTGAATTTTCAAAACTGGTGGATGAAGTTTAAGGTAACAAGACAGGAGCTAGTGGGACAGAAGAAGCTGTAGGCACACTTTCCCCCACAGCCATTAGATTCCCAGGTTTCTGCGTATGTGCTTCAACACACTCTGATCTACAGACAGCAATTTGCTATTTCTGTGAGTTAACTCTGGTGTCACAACTACCAGAATGGAAATGCTGAATTTTACTGATGTCCAAGATATAATATAATCTGCAAAATGGATTTTTTTTTGTCTGGATTGTTTTTTTTTAAAAAAAACCCTAGGAAATCACATGCACACAAACTCTGTTCAGAGGGAACAAAGTCACTCCCTCAAAAGTAAGGAGATGCTAGATTAAGAATGCTTGAAAAACCATACTAGCCTCCTTGAACATGGTTTGTAAGATGGAGATACATAATTATTTTTTTCACCACAGATTGTCTAACCTGTTTGTTGCAATAGTTGGGAGATGTATAATTAAACGCAGGAGATAACTAGAAGGAAAAAGATGGTCTTACCATTAATGCAATGTGACCTCTATAACATTGGGCAAGATGCTTAAATGAAAATTTTCCCCCATTATCTCTAAATGTTCATATCTCTGTTTCTGAGTATCCAACTTGGTATTTGCAGAAATGCTGAGCACTCATAAGAGAAACTGAATTCAATAGGAGCAGTGCAGTGAGTACTTAACACTGTGCAGATGGCTATTCTGAAATAGGAGATCTTAGACAGTTAGACTGTACACTTAGAGAATATAAGGTTGAGTTTCCTGTTCTATCTATGAGGTGGAGGGCCATCCTCTTTTGTCCTACTGCGTATTGGAAAGACAAACTTATCAACAGGCATGAAGCACTCAGGATCTTTAACAATAAATAACATACAAAAGACCCTGTGATAAAGAATGTAACTCACATGAAAGGAAAGTCTGAGTAGCATACAGTAAGGAGGCAAGGGGCATATATGGATCATGGAGGTTAAATCAAAATATGAAGAGCTATGCATGTACTGAGCACCATCTATCTGTGCACTGAAAGAGAAAGGGGAATGTGGAAAAAAAAAATATGGTCCAATATTAACAGATGCCTGTTTATCTAAGAAAACAGTTTTGGAGGAAACGAGCAGTGACAAGATAAGAGTGTGTTCAAAAACATTCTGTCAAGCCTATGCAAAATGTGTTAAGGACCTATAAAATGGAGATAATTATACTTTTCCTTGCTAGTGAAGTGCTTTGTGAACTGCTGGTGAAATCTGCTGCAAGATTTAATGCATTTTTCTTTTCACAGGAACTATAAGATCTTACCGAGTGACTCCAGGACAGCTCAAAGGATGGATCAGAAGACAACTGCAGTCAGTGGGAAGTTAGTTAATTTCAGGGGTTTTGGAGCAAAATCCATGAGCCATCAAACCCAGTTTCATTTTACGAAGTGACTTGATGTCAGGAGCTGTAGACCCTAGAGACAAAACCATGGAGTTGAGGTTATTAGGGTGACATAAGCCAGGATCTGGGTTTGGTTTATTTTTTAAACAAGTTGCGTCTTGGCAGCAACCCAGAAAAAAGCAATATATATATATAAAAAAAAATAGGAGAAAGGATAGCATGGTAATAAAACAGCTACTGAAACTAGATCTGTGCAGACAGCGAAGTCTGTGAAATATAAGAGGGGGACAGCACTGAGAGACTAATAAGGCATTGTCCAACTGAACTAGTAAAAAAGCAATAGAATGAGGTTTAGCTGAGGCTGACGGGGTCACCTCAAGCTCACTTCCCTATGCGCACCGCAGAAGGAACATAGCCAAAATGGCCACTTTTTTTCCCTTCTGTCAGTTATACAGCAGAAAAACTGAGCACCTGCTGAAGGCGCTTGTCAATGACAAGCAGCAAATGGTAGCACTAAAAGTGCAAGCCAATGCAGCAAATGTGACCTAAGAGATAGAGGCTGACAGTGAAAAATGTTGCAGATTTGAAGTGCGCCATAGCTCTCTGAGTTTATGAAAGCAGTACATCTGGGCAGCTAGCATGAGAAACAATGACAGGGCACGTGTCCGAGATGTTAGTATGGAATGACAGAAAGTGCAAGGTCCTAAGCATAATTTAGAAATCGAGTCTTACCGCTATAGTGAAAAAAAAAAAAGATAACCACATTCCCCATTTGTGTAAGCTTTTATCTTACTTTGCACACTTGCACAGTTTATCTGAGCCCCCTGCCACGCTGGGGAAGAAAGCTACATACCTAATATGTGCCATAAGTAACAGGGAGTAGCTGGGCTGCAGGTCCTCTATGTAGGTGAGGATTTGACAGACCAGGTGTGCAGGGCCCCCAGAAGTAAAAGGACCCCACATATATTTTCTTGAGTTTCTTAAGCTTAAAGTTTGCTCTGAGGGGAACGTGAGCAATCCTGGATTCAGTGAATTTGTCTGAATGAAGGATTACCGAATACTTATGTTCTGCTAGTAAACTTCCCAAGACAAGAGCTCTAAGCTCTTTTATTCTGTTGTCATGTCTTTAGAAGAATCTGCTTTTCATTAGATGATAGCATCTAGCACCATGGTGTTCTGATCTGATTAGAAGCCCTTCATGCTAGTGTATTGCAATGCCTTTATAGTAATATGTATTTTCTATTTCTTCTTAATTCAGTCTTGAGATGGTCAGAAAAGACAGAAATGGAGATGTTCAACTCTGGGTGATCTACAGATTCCTCCTTACCACAAATCTCTTGGGTTTGTGCTTTTCCCTGTCACAGTAATATCTGATTGGTTGTGTATTCATAAATGCCAGATTTTTAAGTGGGAGTGGACTTGTTTTAATATTGTCTACTTACAGGAAAAATTTAAGGGCAAGGACCTTTTGTCTAATTGGCATAAAGAGATAATTTCTTCATAAGGAACGTGGATATATTTGGCTTACATAAATCAAAACACTCAGCCATCTGTACCACGAGAGGGGCAATATGACTTATGCAAAGGAAAATCATGACTCTCAAATCTGCTGGAATTACAAAACCACAACTTTAATCAAAATCTGTTGGTTATATACTGTGTTAATACTTAAATACTACAATACATGCAAGCAAGATTACATAATGAGACTCGGCAAAATAAGTTAATTTTTCTGCAATGTCAACTCACGTTCCTTGGTTAAAGAATGTTGTGTGGAAGAAGCACAGCTGACTTCTGATACAGTTTTGCTATTATAATTGTATTTACATAGTGTAGTAAAATGCCCTTTTGAATTTCCTTCTTTTTAAAGCTGTTTATTGTTTTTCTGTTATTATGATGACAATACTACCACAAGGCCTACTTGTTTTATAATCACATTTTGGCAGATGAATTTGTTAGCATAAATATCAGATTTATTTGCCCACATTACTAGTAATGCAATGTGTTTAAATTATGACAATTTAAAAATCCATTTGACCTTTCACTTTTGATGTGTTGCTGAGTTCTGAGTTTCCTCATACACTTCGAGTGTATGAGTAAAACAGCTTCCTTCCTTCAGAGTAATTTTATGTTTTGTGTAATAAGCAGAGAAAATAAATGTTCTTTGTTTACAAACAACAGAGTCCCATTCAAGTGTTAAACAACTGTTATTATTAATTATTTACATTGTGATAGCTCTGCAGAGACACCATCATGGAGCATGGCTCTATTATGCTAGCTGCTATACAAACATAGATGAAAAACATGATTGTTGCTATTCCTTATGGCCAATATGCTAAGTTGCCCAAGGTAACAATGATTTGTTTATAAAGCAGCAAAAGGGCCTGAATTAATCCAAACAAAAAAGCCTAATTGTACTACTAAAATCATTTGTGGTAAGGAAAAAGGAAACAAAACTAGAAAAGAATGTGCTAGATTAACCTCACATCTGTTTACTGTTAAAATAATAGAGGGATCAGGTATTCAACTCTTCAGAAGGGCCATTAAAAAAAAAAAAAGACTGAGGAGGAATCAAGATGGTCGTGAAAGGAAATATGCTAAAGAGTGTGAGGCATTTTTAATGGCTATTTCCTACATCACATTCTGTGTGCTGAAATACACCAGTGCACTACTGGAGCATCAAAGTCAGAGCAGACGAGGCTGTAGAAGACGACTTAGATGACCCATTACTCTTGCCAGCTTTGGCTAGAACCCGAACAAGCACTGAGTTCCTGTTGTTGCTCTTTCTTCTGGATCTTTTTCCTTTCCCATCTAATTCTTCTACATCTTTCTATTTGTAGCTTTTTTTTTAGTAAGGGTTTTGCTTAGTTGGCCAAGATCACAGGCCTTGTTGCTATGACATTAAATAGGTTGAGATCCCTGCATTCAAAATCCCTGAACCCTATTTAACTTTTTAGGACTGGTCATGAACACACTTTTGATTCACTCATCCCATGAAATTTAATATAACAGTGATGCAGGGAGCCGAGATCTAGAAGCATTACATTAATCTAAAGTTATAAAAAGACTATTATACATTCTAATTTTGGACCCAGGAATATTTGAAAGTGTTTGTTATTAATAACATCAGCATCAGGAGGTGTTAGATCCCTTAGAAGATCTAGGTTTAAGAGGCTGATGCAGGAAGTCTGTAAAGCTACAGGCTAGCATTCTAATTACTAGATTACCTTTCTTTCTCCTATCACATTGCTGTTTCCAGCAGATTTGATTCATTATTGTTGCTTCATTTTCAGTATTATGCCAGTTTCCTGGGCAGCCAACGCAATATACTGGGTTCCTCTGAATTCTCCAGAAGCAACAGCCTCCCACAAAACCCCACTCCCTTCAGAGTGCCTATTTAAGCATGAATTTGTATGTCAGGAAAGCAATCAGGCATGCCTTTTTCTGTATGCTTGCTAAATGATACTTAACCTACTGTACTAGAATCTAGAGAAGACTGTTTTCTCCTCTATGCTTTTTCTGAGAAAAAATTGTTTCCTTTGTCTGTAAGAGGGTCTTTTCCATTAAGCTTTTGGGGAAGCAATGTCTGCTAGAAGGCACGATCATGATCATAAATGCATCTCAGCACTGCAATTCATGTGTGAGAATTAGAGGGAGCAGCCCCTGTCATTTAATCCGATCCACAGGGGACTGAGAAAGAAGCAGGTAGAAGCAGTGCCTGCTCAATTTATCAACAGCAAATCTGACAAAAAAAAGTACAGTTCTAGTCTGGTTTTGGTGGAGAGCTGAGCTTTTCATGGAATTATTTTAATTAAAAATATTTCTGGTCAATGGTACTTGTTTTCTGCAGAAAATTGCAGCTGAAGCAGTGATCATAACCCTAGCTATTACAATTTTGTAACATTATTGAAGTCTTTCATATACTTACTTGGATTGTCTTATACTGTTCTTTTTAGGCCCCTCGGTGTGTTGTGGCCATGTGACTGCTGCGATGCACCATTTCCCTGTACAAATAAAGTGAAAGAGGAGGACATGTTGATCTACTTATTTATGACAGGGAACCCAACCTACAATGAAGAATACTGTTTTGCAACACCTGAACTACAGTTCCCAGAAGGCAGCGCAGCTATGTGTAGGAATCAAAATATTTTTCTTTTTTACTGCCATTTCAGATGATTCTATCTAAAATGTCTCCTTAACTGCCCATTTTCCAAGCAGCTCTAACCAAGAATCTGCAATGAGACCGTAGAGGAAATAACAGAAGAGAGACCTAGTTAAGGAAAAAAAAGAAACCTAGACTTCCAATTTTCAGATGTCATCATCTTCTAATGAGTTTATTTTCCATTATGTGAGGTACTTAGGCTGATTCTTCAGAAAAATTGGAAGTTAATAATGATCAATCTACATTTACTCTACACATAACCATAGAGGTTATGATGCATGGCATAATTGTAGTGTACTGAATGTTTCCCTTTTATGGCTGGCTGCAGAGACTGTAATAGCCTGTTACTCATTTCTAGGTAAAGGAGTTCCTCCTTTGGTTTAGGTGGCAGGAATTTGTGCTTCTGCTGCTGAGATTTTCAAACTTGATCCTGACTGGCAGTTGTAGACAGCTACATTTAATTATCATACAAACGACATTGTTTTGTCATTCTCCTTTCAAAACGACCCCAATGCACCTGACAACAATAGGGTATCAAACAAACCAAAGATGCTCTTGGAAAGGAAGGAGTTTTCCTGAACAGTCTTCATGCCAGGGAAGAATTTATCACATGCTTTAAGTGTTCTTGTTTCTTTGTTTCATTTCTCTCAAACATGATAAAGAAATAGAGAAGACCCAAGGTTAGATCTGGCATAATTCCAACAGCAGTCCGTCTCTTATTCACCAATTAATTATTTATCTATTTTCCTGAGAAAGAAAATCAACATGCAAACAAAATCAGGATGTATTATGTGTATTTACAAGCAAATGAAACACTGCAAAGATAAAAGAAAAAATAGTATATTCAAAATATTCTTGAAGATAAGACACCAAGGATAAAGTGAAATTTCACGAATGTATTCAAGTACGTTGGCCCAAATCCATGATGGCTATTAATCCATAGCTCACAGATGAATTTTTTTCACTGTTATTTAAAAACAGAACAAAACCTGACTCCGGAGCAGTTACAATGAGCTGACAACCTTGGCACAGAGCACAATGTACTGGATTAGACTAGAGAAAACACATTTAGTTAGATAGCTGCCACCAAAGAGAAAGGATGAGCTTGTAGCTATGGTTTTGGTGCACAACTGAGGAGAGCTGGATTCCCTTCTCATGAAAATCATCTCTTCTCTGTGGGTCTGTTGCCTGAGTAAAATAAATCTGTTTTTGCTTTTTTGCGTCATGAAAACCTTCGGTGAAGGTGTTCTGTGCCATCATTTGAGATGAAACCTGGGCCTCGGAGAGCCAAAGCCATGTACCGCCTGTGCTTGAAGGATGACCCATGCAGAGCCCAGCCTCACTCACGTTTACCTGGGTGACAGCTCTGGACGTTTTAGCCAAAACATGGCTAAATTTCGATGGGAAGAATGTAGTGATACTGTTATCTGTGCTGACTGACAAAAAGGATGGGCAAAATTCGCTGGAGATGCCCCGCACGAGGGTACACCTGAGCTGGCGGGGCTGCCCGGCCCTGCCGAGGCGCAGACGGATGGGGGAGGCCGCAGGGTGTCTGCCCTGAGGCAGGACCCAGCCTGGCAGGCTGCACGTGTGGTAATGTCTTTTCCACCCAAAACTGTGAGCTGAGTGAGCTTCCCTCAGCCTGCCTGGCATCCCCTTTACCTCAGGACTGGGCGTGGCGCCCTCATGGCGCCGGGACGGTGGTGAAGGGAGAGAGACCATCAGCGGGGCCGGCAGAGCTGTGTCCTGGGGCCATGTCAGGACGTCTTCGGGGAGGTCAGGCTGTCACCCGGGAGGAGGTAAGGCCTGGAGGCATGGGTTTCAGTCATCTTTGGGACGATGGGGAAATCATGGCGTTCAAAGCTCCACATTTACATTTATAATTGATTTAGAGGACCTATGAGAGGGTTTCGTGGGGTTTTGGGGGGAAACGTGAGACTGTCCCTCCTGAGTGTGACAGGAGCTCTCTGGACAGGCACTGGGTCCCTATCACCGCTCACCTGACCCAGAGGAGGTTTCACCAGTCGTGAAGGGACAGAAGAATGCTGGGGTGCTGCTGGAAGGGCCGAAGGGGACAGCGCTGAACGCAGTCCCTGGAGTCCGGAGGTCCTGAGGGGATCATCCCTGCTTGGCAGAGTGGCTATTGGAAATGTCCCGCCTAGGGCAACAGTCAGCGCTGAGGGGGCTGCCAGCTGGCGGAGGGGGAGGGGATGGTCATTCGTAGGAAGTTTCTGTGTGGATTTCATAAAAAAGATTTGGGGAGGGGAAGAAAAGGCCAACTTTGTGGTGCTGCTTCACAAGGAACGGGTGTCAGGGCGCAGTAAGAGCTGGTGGCTCCTTGGGGTCTGGGGGTGGCAGGACATGTCCTCCCTGCCAGGGAGCAGAGCGGTGGGTGGGCAGCAGGGCAGCTCCAGCCCCAGGCATCGAGCATCTCCCTGGGGACAGGGACACAGCTCGGTGGGACCCATGGGTAGAGCTGTGGGGAGCTGGAGACCAGCACTGCTGCAGCGTCGTTGGGGCAGGAACTTGAGGGCTCCGGGCTGGGCTGGAGTGGGGTCCTGGGCCGTGGGCAGGCAAGGGGAGGCCCCGGGTGCTGGTCAGGGCATTCAGGCCTAAAAGCTTTCTCAGGGCCCTGGCAGTGGGCTGTATGCTACTGCAGGAACTGGACAAGAAATGAAATTAAATATCAGCAAATTCTGTAAAAGGAAGCATCTGATAAAAATAAGCATTTTTACCAAGCACGTACTTCAGCTGTAGAACATATTGTCACAGGAAGCCACCGAGGCCAAGAACTTAAAGAGATTGAAGAGGGTTTGGTCAGTTATATTATAGCAAGATTGCCCAAATTTGGCATAATTTATGTCAGATTTCAGAGAGATTTAAAAGTGTGTGCTCCAGGGAAGAATTGAGTCTCTCAAGAGATTAATTTGAGATTTAAAGCAGAGAAAAATGTATACGTATCAGATTATGGCACTGGCCTCTTAAGCTGCTATTAGAGAGGATACTGATTTGAACAAATTGCCAAGTTGATAACATATGACAATTCCTATACTCTAGGCTGAGTGCAGCCATGAAAAACAACAGTGTGTGTTGAAGGGCATGTGATTTTAGATTTTACAAGGGCTACACCAACTTAGCTGCTGACAAATGAAAGTATATCTGACCTGAGCATCTTTCAATCAGTGAGGTTTCATCCTTCAGGAAAGAGGAATAGCTGACAAAAATGTTATTGCTTCCACAAATTAATTCAAGTTTCCTGCTCTTTTATCCGGTACATAGCCTTTTGTTCTCTCTCTCCCCTGCCTTCCCTTTTTATTCTTGCATGCATAGGAGACAGGAATCCTCCATCACTTAGGTAGTCGCTTGTACTTACAAAATCAATCTGGTGTTAAAACATTTCTGATGACATGTGAAAAATCACCTCTGGATGTGCCAGGGTATCAGCACAGCAAACAATAAGCAGGACGTGGAATCCCGTGGCAACTCACATATGAGTTTAGACAACATCCATACAAGAGTTACAGTACGTGAACATGGAGAGAAAGCTGCCATTTGTACCAGCTGGCCTGCTGCCATTCCCAGTTTGAGAGGCAAAATGTGGTTCTTCAAAGTACACAAACTACAATTTGTGACCTTAAAGAATTCCTGGGTGAGCCTTAAAGAGAAAGTCGCATTAGTTGTATCATACGTTTCCCATAAAGCACACATCTGTGTAAAAGGTAATAAATTAGAAACATATTTCTTTATATACTTTTATCTCCTTTCTACCTAGCAAAACACCCAAGCACTTCAGGAGCTATTGGGATCCCTTTGCCTACCACTGAAGCACAGTCATTTCTGGGCTGCAAACCAGCAGCTGCTGCATGATCCACTATCAAACAGTTTGAACACTGTGTGTGAAGAACACTATCTATTGCCAAAACCACGTGGCAAGTATGACCAGTAATATGTGAACTTGGTGATTTTCAAATACTGTATTGCCACAATCTACACCTCAGATCTTTCATGGATTCTGGTTTTCCTTTCAGTGTCCCAGTCCTTTTCTCACTATTTTTCCAACATGCACCGGAGCTACCATAAAAATAGTTGAGCAAAATTAGACTGACTATAGGAAACAATGTGAAACTGAGCTTCCTTCCAGAGAAGGTGTGCATCTGCTTTGCCGCACCCCATCATTCATCATTCTCTTGCCAGAAGTGTTGGGACTTTACACTTGTTATTGTGGACTCTTTTTCTGTTGCGTGCAGCCATTTAATTTTCTCTCCAGGTCAATCTGCATGTTGGTTCTCCCCTCTCACTTGTTTGTTGCCCTCTTGTTTTCAGCATTGGCTGAAAGTTTGCTCATAGCTGGATTTTCATCAGAGATACCTGACACAGAAAGACATCAAAGAAGTAAGCTTATTTTGCAGTCTAGCTGGTCCAAAAAAAACCCCACCACCAAAACCCAAGAAAAAGAAAAAAAAAAAGAAAAAGCATTTGGAAATCTTAAATGAATCTTGACTTGAGCTCCAAGCAGCAGCGAGACATCACAGCTCTGAGACTGACAGATGCTTTACCACTGTGACAGCAGTGGTTTTAGTAGATTATAGTTTGAGAACTGCTGTGTTTGCTGAATCAGCAAAACTAACTGCCTGGAGACTAAACTGCTAATTGCTTGAATGCCTATGCAAAGATCTTGCCTGGCTTTCTCCTGCAATTCAGAGGAAGAATTAGGGCTGGGTTACAGATGAAAATCTGGATTAAAGTGAACCTGAATTTTCATAAAATGAAGACTTTCAGCTGCTCTTCACAGCTGGCTCTGTCAAAGGATGTGATTATTCAGACCTAGCTTTCAAACACTCCCAAACTTTGGGAGCTGAATCCAAATTCTAGCATTGTTATTCAGGCTCATCAACTGAACACCTTTGAGTAACTCCAAGTGGGTATAATGCAAGACATGCAGTGAGGTACCGGATGTGTGTTTCAGTGCCAATCACTGAACTTCATGAACTGTCAGTGCCATCGTTTGTAGCAATGTGGCCCAATCTCCAAAGCTTGTTTTGAATTGTGTTATGAAAAAATATTGGTATTTAGCCTGCATAATCTTTTCCCTTGTTATGTTTGGAGCAAATGACAATTTGAAGTAAGTACTGCTGCTTCAGCTCAGCATCTCATATGTTTGCTTACCTGATGCAGTGTTCTTAGGTGGTGATTAATGAGAGCTCTTGAGTCAGAGCCTATAACCATGATGAGCATTAACAGGTAAACCTACAACCAGTAAAGGATAACGCTCCTGAGGGAGGGGAAGGTACTGACTGGTATCTCAGTCTGGCTGCTTATATATTGGTCCCAATCAGATTTTTCAGAGGTTGTTACATTTCAACCCAAGCCTCTTAAAGGTCCAGATAAATTTATTCATGAGAATGAATGTTTATAGCCCAACCTGACCCTACAGAAACTGGTGGCTAACTTCTCTGATTTAATCAGACCCAGGCAGACTATTCATATTGGAATGTTCATTTTCTTCTGTGGCAAAATCAAAACTGTCAGCAGTATGCTTCTATGCAGAAACAAGGAAATGCAGAAATGCCTGCAATATTAGCAAACCTGGTGGTAGCTCCCTGTTTGTTACATAGTGGTATACAAGTAAAAATGCCCCATGTCACGAGTGCATTTAACCACATGCCTACCTTTAAGCAAGTGCTTGAATATCACTCTCGTTCCTTGAACTTTAATGGGACTTTGGGCCACTGTTCAAGGATAAATTGATATTAGTCTCCTTGAACAGCTGAGATGGGCTTGCTCATGACTTTTTTGCTTTGCTGGATCAGGGTTTATGACCCTACAAGTTGATTTCTATCCTAGTCTGTGTAAATATTTCAAGCACATATACAAAAATAAACCTAATCTTCTGCCAATATTCCACCTCTCTGGTCTCGTGACATCCAGGACACAAACCACTGATCTTTCCAATGATCTGACTCACAAATCTAGTTTCAGAAGGCACCAGCAGCTAATCACTCCTGCAGTTGGAATACCTACATTACTGCATCTCTGTTGCATGTGACTAGCTTGGAAAATGAAGTTAAACTTGTACAATAGAAGTAATTTAATACATGATTTAGAACTTTAACCATCTTACTACGAACTAATTTGCAGGCCTGCAAACCTTTACTTGTATGAGTAACCCTATGTGTTTTGATGAGGAAGGAATATTAGTGAGGTTTGGCCTGCTGACTGTAGAAATGATTGTATGATAGATCAGTGATAATATTTACATGAAATGTAGCAGTTCCATTCATGGTTCAGGGGAAAACAGTTTCAGTTTTTCTGTCTTTTTCCTTCCCTGTCACTGTTGAATCTCACATTTTTGAAGAAAGGGAGCTGAAAACCAAGCCTCGTATATCTCAGCCTGTTATGACAATCTGAATATAATATATAGGCAATCAAATAATTGATCACACTTAACCTGATTACCTACCGAATGAAATCATAGCTGAGATTAAGATAGGTCACTGCTCTAATAAGCCAATTCTGTTGACCCCCGACAAAGCTTCAAGCACCGTTATGGCTGATCGAAGGGATAGTTAGTATCTTATAGAACTGGACTTTATGTTGTAGATTCATAGAAAAATTTAGCTTGGAAGGGACATATGGAGGTCTATAAGTCCAACCTTCTGCTCAAAGCAGGGCTGGCTTCAAAATCAGATCAGATTGCTCCAGTCTTGCCAAGTTTTGAAAATCTCCAAGGTGGAGATTGAACAGCCCCTTTGGCCTCTGTCTCGGTGATGCCCTAGTCCCACTGAGATGATTTTTTTTCCGTATTTCCAATCAGTATTTCCCTTGTTGCAGTTTGTGACTGTTGCCTTTTGTTCTTTTGCTGTGTGTCTCCGAGAAAAGTCTGTGTCTGTCTTCTCCAATGGATGAAGATAGTGGAAGACTGCAATTATATCCCCTCTTGGCCTTCTCATCTCCAGGCTAAACAAACCAGTTGCCCCAGCCTCTCCCTGTACGTCAGGTGCTTTGGTCCCCTGTCTTAGCAGCCCTCCTCTGGAGTCTCTCCAGCTTGTCAGTAGCTGTTCTTCTGTGGGGCCCAAACTCCAGCTGCGGGGCCGTTCGCTCAGCCCTCAGCCTGGCCTGGCACATGGGGTACGTCTGACCCCGATGCACGACTTTGCATTTGCCTTTGTTGAACTTCATGAGGTTCCTGCTAGCTTGCTCCTCCAGTTTGTTGAGGCCCTTCTGAATGGAAACGCTGCTCTCCAGCGTATCAACCACTCCTCCAGTTTGGGTGTCACTTGATGAGGTTGTGTTGTGTCTCAGCATCCAGGGCCATATGGCATAGCAGCAGGGTAACATATTGACTTAGTCAGCAAGTGATAATTTTCAGCTTATCTGGCAGGAATAGAATTCTTGATAGTTGTTGACCAGAATTCATGGAATATTTTTGGCCACTAGACTAGACTGAATAGACAATATACTTTGCAGTATATGTTATGCTAATTAGAAATATATATATAGTAGTTGTGTTTTGATTATACGTATCTAAATATGTTTTTATCTACTAAAGGTATTTCTGATGGACAACTGCATGGAAAAGAAATACAAAATTGATAATCAGTAATATATAATTATATATATATATATAAATAGGAAGTGGTTGGAATTATCTGAGTAGAAGAATTGTAACAGCAAACTGCTCAATACCTGTGACTCAATACCTGACCCTGCCCTCTCCACCCACCCCGATCTGCGCTGCTGCACTGCGTGCCTTCAGAAGTCACTATGAAGCTCTCACTTGCTTTGCTGTTGCGCCTTATATTTGAGATGCCACCACTACATGTTGTGACGGCCAAGCTGAAGGAAGGATGTGATATTTTGAAGAAGAAGTTACAGGGGTTTTAATTGCTGAAACTGCAAAGCAGAAAGCTTCTCTCTTAGTGCACTAGCCCACTCTGCAGCAATCATTTTTCTTTATTGACATCCCTGGCTGTGCCGGCGAAGGGAAGCAGACGCACTCCGTTCAGAAGCAGTGCAGTGTACAGTCTAATGCGACAGTGTTCTTAGCTTTCTGTTAATGCAATGTTTGCCATATCCCACAATCTCTTTGCTGAGGTACTGCAAGAAAAAAGGTGGCTGTCTCTTCCAACTTTTTTCTTTAACAAAAACCTGCCACGCACTGTAGTAACGTCCAAGCCAACCTTTTCCTGGTGTTTAGGTTTACCAATGATAAAATAACAATGAACATTCATATTCCACATGTTACTAGCTCTTCTTAGGACAGCTCAGCCTACGCCCAAGATTCCCTTTCATCACAGAACTGCTTCCACCACCCTTCTCTTTGTGTGGGAGAGAAGAAGGCACCTTGCCTTAATGAATCAGGCAGTGGAGAGGGCAGAGAGGGCTCTTTGTGGGAGACCTCCATCTCTTCATACTTTACAAGGAGATTTCCCTAGTGCAGGACCTTCCATTGCATTGCCAAGTCACAAAGGGGTACAAGTGCAGTTCAAGAGGGAGCATGGCTACAATGTGCAGATCTAAGCTACATTCTCCTAAAGTAGCAGGCAGAGCTGTTGGGTTTAGGGTTACATTTCAGGTTTGTTGTTGAGAAATGTCTCCGCCTGTGAATTTGTACCTATCTTGTCTAGGAATTTGAAACCATGTTTTCCCAAAGATAATGGATCTGTCTGCATCAGTTCCTATGGGCCTATTTCTTAAGAGAGGAAAGACTTTGTCACTTGGTCACAACCATCATAGGTGAAGCTACAATACGGTTTCTTTTCAAAGCCCTTATTTTCAATACCTGTCTGAAAATCTGCAAAGTGGAGGGTTAAAATTTGAAGTAATTGGCCTCTGCCTAAAGATGAAAATATGCTTTTAAAAGCAGTTCATATTTTGATTGAGAAGACTAAAAAAGTTTCATTTGAAAAAATATTTTTTTTTCTCCTGACCTTTTCGTTTAAACAGCCCTGCAGCCAAAGTGGGTGAGATTTGAAAGTCAATTGGTTTTGATTTGAATTATAAGCATCTGAATATCACACACTGAGTAGGTACAGTATGCTTTTTAGTTAAGTTCATTAAAAGCATGCAGATACGGAAGAACACTGTATTAACTGAGTGCTATGAACTTCTTAAGTCCTCAGAATGGCTTTCCAGGTCATGAGTTCCAAATACTACACGAGAATTACAATCTGCTGAACAGATACTGAGTTTTACCAGCATGTTCACATTCCCACTACACTGGGAATTGCATTTTCTAAACCAGACACTGCAAGTTGCATTATCAAGACATTGGTCATCATATAAGTGGGTGGAGGAAGGAATGCTAATACTTTCAAAACCTGTTCACATTTAGACCCAGGCTTTTCAGTAGAGCACAGCTCGCTGGACACAACAGTTTATTGTATAAGTGGGCCCCTGTAAAGCTTTTTAATGTAGCTGTTGAAAGGAAAATTAGAATAGGGCAAGATACTGCAAAGGTTGTAATGGCAACTCGCAGCGCTGAGCTCATCTTTCAGCTGAATTGCCTAAGGTTGGGTATGAAGTCAGTAGATAAGCTGTCAACAGCCCTGAATTCACTTTCCATTCAAATCTAGTTCTTGTGCAGAGCATTCAGTGAGATGTCTGATGTGCAAAACAACATGTCTTTAAATTAAAGCTTAAGTTTAATTGTAAAGGTACCTATACTCCCCAGGGGAAAAAAAACCCAAACAACGAGAAACAACAAAAAAACGCACTTGTATTTACCAAGGAAGTTTTCAGTCCCTTGGATAATATATATCTAGGAGCACCATAGAGGTGCTCAGGGCTAGTTTTTACACTTCCAGTCTCAAGGCAGAAGTCATTTCCAATAAACACAGCCTCTAGGCTCAAAGCTTGAGTTAGAGGAGGAGGGAAAGCAGTTTCTGATGTAGTATCAAACCTCCTAATGGTGTTGTTAAAAACTAATTTTTCACCGCTCCTTTTATTTGCCAACAAATAGGTGACTGCTAGGTGCTGTATATCTTACTGCAATGTGGATGCTCACTGGGCAATGACAAGTGTCTCAGTTTAACATTCCCTCCCTCCTGCTATATCGTGTAGTTAACTCAACTTTTATGTTTCATGAGTCTTTGTCTGCAAACAGGCAACTTTCTACTTCTGTGAAACTCAGTGGGAATACTCAGGCCTGCCTCTATTAAGTATGATGACATTTGCTGACTTTGTCATGTCGAGTGACATATGAAAATTGGCAATTAATAGTACCTGACTTCAGGGGGAGAAACGATTGTACGTTGCTTGTCTGTAGGCAGCAGAGGCTTCAGACGTAATTCTCTGAAAATAAAGCAGTTGTCCCAATTTAAGCTCATTTCATTTCTTTCCAAGGAAGTGAAATACAGTCGCTCCGGTGATAGTGTCAAGTCATCCCTCTGTATTATTCTATTTGTTCCATCACAGCCTCTTCTCTCCAGGGAGCTCATTTGTATTCTCTTGCTTTCAGGTCATCTGACTCTTAGTTCCTGTCATGGATTTAACTTTGCCTTCTCTTTAGTATAAATTAAAATGTTACTGTCGCCACCAGACTGAGCCTAGAAACCATAACTGTGACTATTTAGCAACTTATTTTAGATTCAAGAAAAAAGCCATGTACCTAAATATTTTATGGCTAATTGCCATTTGGCTTCAGATCTAGATCTCAATATTCAGGATAATGCTTACTATCATCACTATTGGTGCATGCCGTTGCTTTGAGTATTTGCTGATATTGTATTTAGAAATGCATTTTTTCCCCTTTTGAGAAAACATTGCACCATCTAGAAGGGCAGTTTGGGCTCCACTTGGGTCAGTGACTTGCATCAGCACAGAGTTGTAAAGAACATTTTGCTGCCTATATTTTGACTGTTTTCCTCATGGCAACCCTGCTTCTCCCCTTGCAGTGCTATGGGGAAATAAAAACTTGCAGTAGGGTAGTGAAGTGATATGCCGAACCTATGTGCCCAGCTCTAAATTTAAGAATAATTTAAAATTTTTGCCACTGACATACGGACTTTCCCCTTCCCTCAGTCTATGTGAAATGATCTGGCCATCTACAGCAAAATTACTTTTCTAATGAGACTGCTACTACTGTGGAATCGTGGTCCAGAGATCAAGCGTGGGTGAATGTTGTTGCCTAGCCCCCAGACAATGAGGCCAGAGTCAAGGTTTTCCTCCAGATCTCCCCCTGAAACATCTACCAGTAAAGCTTATCTGAATGCCCAGACAGCTCGAGTTCAAGCAGGTCTGTGCAGCCAGGTCAGTCCTAACCAGATTGATTTTCTGTGTGCAAACGCAGGCTAACATAGCCTACTCCGGTTAGGCTGCAAAATGCAACGCAACCTGCGATTTGGGGGACTGTCTTTGGATGACCTGACTCACAAAAAGCCTACGTCTGGTCTCATCTTTTACCCCACAGATCTCTGTTCTACACTTGCAGGTCCTTGTCCCCACCAGTGCCCAACAGTACACATCTGTTATCCCACTGCCTTCTGCCCAAAGTCCTCCCATCCCTCTGAGTTTTCTTCCTCCTCCCTGCAGCTTGCTTCTCCGCTCTGTTCAACTCTCCCCAGTCCCTCTCAGTGCTCTGCACCGCTGTGTTTGAAGGCAGCAAAGGTGCCCCTGTTCTCTGCAGGCAGCGGCGCTCCCTCTTGCACAGGCAGTGGGAGCAAGGGGTTTTACCCCTGCTCCTCCAGCCGGCGCCCGCGGAAGCGGTGCCAGACCTCCCGCTGCCCAAGCCGCCGGCTGGCCACGCAGCCTGCTCACGCGTGTGCTACACAAACCCGCACCGTGTGCGGGCACCCGCGTGGACCGGCTCCCCCTGGCGCCGGGCGAGCCTGCGGGCAGGGCGGCTCCGCGCCGGGCTGAGCCGGGCGTGCGCCGGGGCCGGCCCGCCTGGCGCCGCGCCGGGCGCACCGGGAGGCGCTAGCAGCACCTAGCGGTAACAGCCGCCCGAGCGGCGGGGAGGGCGCGGCGGGGGCGCGGGGCTCCGCCGGGCGCCTCCTGCTTCTGGCGAAACTGCGCTTTGCGCCGGCTAGGAACGACCCGCAGGGAACACCGCGTCTCTCCCTCATGCGGGACAAGCCAGGAGAAAAGCAGAGGAAAGGGCGTTTCTCCAGCAGCGGTGGCTCTGGACGGAGGTGCAGTTCAGCACCTCTGCGAACGACTGTGATGAGTCTTGCCAAGAGCTGGGTCTCTGCCAAGCCTAGAACAGGAACCCAGTACATCCTCTCCCTAGTGAGGCTTAGGATTTGGAGATTGAAAACAAATTGCTTGATATAGATCACTTCACATTCAATACCCTGACTTTTCCCATGGCATTTCTATCTTTTTCAGAGAATCTGGACTGTACCACTTTGTGTCACAAGGCCTTTTCTAAAAGGATTTGAGTAGTTTCCCTGTCTGGCTGGTGATTTCGGAGACATCATGCTGTGTAATGGCATTAAAGTGTCAGGACCTGAGTGTCCGAGGAAACATTACAGGATTTCAATTCATATGCACCTTTACTCATGGGTCTCTGAGCAAGCATGCACGCACAGGACCAACAGAAGTACTGCCAGCTTTGGGGGGGGGGACGGACAGCAAAATAGTAGCAGGAAAATGCTAGAAGATTTTAGGGCAAACACTCAATCTGTTCTTTCATAGAAAAGTGCTATCCATTGGATCTTTACATGTTGACAGGCATTGGGAAAAAACTTAGTTTATACAGTCTCATGCTACTTGTTGTTCAATGCTCGGTGCCTCATCTGCAAGTCTTAGGAGGAAAAAAAGTTGAGCTGAGTCTTCTGGAAATTACGTGTGTAGTTGTGGCATTTGGTGAGGTGTTTTATCCCTGAGGATAAAACAATAGATAATCAAACCACCTGCTCTACAGTAAAACTGAAAAAGAAGGCCAATAGTGTCCCAGCACAGCAGTACAGCCCTGTGCTGTGTTCTGCTCCAAACATGCAGGCTGCTATGCATCATTATTTAAAATTTAATTTACTAAATTGAAAGATATCATCCTGTGTATTAAGGAAATGGAGGAGCTTGACAGTTATTTACTATTCATGTGTAAATTAAGATAGTTCTTTAAGAAGATGCTATCACAAAAAAATCAGCTAGACGTTTGGGGTTTTTTTTGGTCTTAGGAAAGATGGGGGTGAAAAAAAGGGGGCAGATGCGATGCCACTGTGCATGGGGCAGTTTGCTCAGCACCTTCCAGACTATGCCTGACCCCAGAGTTGAGTTTTGAGGAGAATACATAGCCACATGGCGATTATTTTGTACCCGTTACCTATCCTACACTTTCCAGTGCGAGTTTTAAAATGGAAAGCAGATCAAAAATGCTATACATATAAATAATGTATTCACTGTTTCATACAAACTGTATCCAAAAATGCGTTACTGCATGAGCGGATGTAGTGATATAGTTACTTGATTAAGGAAGAACTGAGAAATTAAGAACAGGCAAATAATTACGTATTGTATAATGATCATCTCAGTGGATCTATGCTGTTACTTCTCTGAGACCTGAATTGGGAGAACACCCACTGCCACCACAACTGGCTTTCCTAGCATTGATGAGCCATCATACAATTACACTTTTTTTATATAGCTGTAACATACTGTCAACATGAATGACTGGATCAGTTTACAGAAGAAAAAAATCCCAGTCTCATTATATACGTACACATACATATGCAACAGCATCAGTGCAGGCCATTTTATCCGGGGATTCAGCTGATAAATAACTGAGGCTCTTATCTTGCGATTTTTAAATGTCAGTAAACCAGCCCAGATGTGTTTTTATCCTTTTACTGCCGGGCTGCTTGTCCATCAGCAGGGACCGTCCTGCAGCTTTATGCGGGTGCCGTAACGGTGTACAGGCACCGCGCATCACCGCGGGAGCACCGCGGGACATCAGCCGCTTGCAAAAACACGTTTGATGCAGCCCCCCCCCAGCGTCTCCCCGCGGCCCCCGGGCAGCGGCGGGCGGTGCCGGGGCGGCGCGGGGCTGCGGGAGCTGCCGCCCGGCCCCGGGGCTCGGCGGGCCGCGGAGCGGAGCGGAGCGGGCGGCGCTGCCGCCGGGCAGCGCACAGCGGCGCTGCTTCTCCCTTGCTCTCCGCGCCGCCTACGCGCATCGCCGCGGATTTTCCGCCGCCGTCTCCGCTTCGGCGTGAGAAAACTTTGCCTCTTCCCTTCCCAGGTTCATTTCGACCCGCAGGGGTCGCGCAGGGGGACATCGCGACGGGGAGGCGCAGCCACAGCCCCGGGCCCCGGGTGAGGGGAGCAGCCGCGGGCAGAGGGACCGCGCTCCGCCCAGGGCTCGCTGCAAGCCCTGCCGGGCGGCGCCTCCAGGCGGCCGCTGCCGCGGGGTCTGCACGGCCGCCCTGCAGCCCGGAGCCCGGCCGGAGGGCCCGCGGCGCGACTCCAAGCCCCAGACCGGCGGCTCCCCTGCGCCTCGCTCCCATCCCAGCCACAGCCACAGCAAGGCAGCTGGCCCTGCCCCTTCCAGCAGGGAGGGAAGGGGGTGGATTTAAATACAAACATCGCTCCGCCGCTGGCTCTTATCCTCGCTCTCGGCTGGTGCCTTTCCTCCACCCTCAGCCTTCCCCACGCCGGCGGCACTTGAACCTGCCCGCTCGAAAAGTGTGCCATCCCCCTGTCCCCGACCCCCCCCGGGCCAGCCCTGCCGGCCCAGCTCCGCAGGGGTCCGGCCGCGGAGCGCCGCCGTGCTCCATGGTACCCCCCGCCGGGCCGGGGCGGCCGGCTGCGAGCAGCGGGGAGGGCGGCGAGGGCGATTCGCCTGCGAAGAAATGCCCTGTTGAACTTTGAATATATTAGTTGACATCAGTGCGAGTTGGGGCTGCCAGCCCCTAGCTCCCTCCTCCTTCCCTACCTCCTCCTCCTCCTCCTCCTCCTCCTCCTCCCCCTGGTCTCCGATGGAAAGAGTTGAAGCCGTGCTGATAGGAGCCGCCTGGAAGAGACAGCGGAGCGCAGGGGAGGACTTCGGTCCCAACTCCGGCCGCGCCGCGGGGACTCTGCCCACAGCCGCTCGCATGGCCCGAGGCGGCGCTCCCTAAGCGCCGGGCTGGGGAGAGCCGCCGCTCCGCTCCCCTGCTCGCCCCGCGCCGAGCCCAGCCCAGCCCCGCCGAGCCGCGCCGAGCCGAGCCGAGCCGAGCCGCGGCTGCCCCCGCTCCTGCGGCAGCCGGAGCGCGATGTGCCGGTGAGCCCCGAAGCGGGAGCCCGGCGGCCACCCCGTAAGCGCAGCGCGGCGGCGGGCCGGGGGGCGGGCGGCGGGCCCGGCCGCGGGGCGGGGGGCGCGCAAACTTCCCAACTTGGCGGGGGGCCGGGGCGAGCGGGCGGCGCCGGGATGGGGATCCCGGGGAGGTGGGGAGCCCCGGGCTGCTGCGCGGCTCCGCCGCCCCCGGCGCAGCCCTGCGGCGGCCGGCGCGGGGCAGCGCCGCGGGGTGATGGAGCGGCCGGGGGCACCCTGCGGGGCGTGGGTGTGTGTTTGTGCACGGCGCCCGGCGCGCCGTCCTCCTGCCCGCCGCGGGCTGTGGAGCGAAAGGGGCTTTTTGTTGCTGTTTTTGCGTCCGGCAGCGCTGGAGAGGACGTTAGCTAGGAGGTGGCAGCGGAGGTGGTTTCTTTCCTCGTTCTCTCCCCCTCGCCATCCCAGCTCTCCTTAAACCTGCTGAGCGGGGCTGTGGCGAGAGGGAAGGGGGTGCAGTGGTGGGAAGTCGGATAGCCTAGTCGGAGGGATATTAATGATTTTTTTTTTCAGATGGTAATTTGTCTTTGTGGTAGGGGTGGCCCATTAAATTTCAGCTCACGTCCTGATGGAGATCAAAAGCGAAGGGGAGAGAGGGAAGCAGAGAGCCTTGTGCGGCTCCTTAGCTCCCTGTATTGTTAGAAACTTATGAGGGGGGGAGGATTCCCAGAAACAACCTTTGTCGATCCAGCTCCAACACCCACACCAAAAGTTGGAGATCTGTATTTTCCAACAGTACCATCTGCTCCCCGGTGCTGCCCAGGAGCACGCTTACTGTTACGCCTCAGAGGAAACAAACAAAAGGTGTGCTTGCCAAGTCGGTACTGAACCTGTCTGTTCGTGGGCTTTTAGGTGGAGCGTAAGTGTAGAGGAGTATCTATGTCCTAAAGGTTCGCTGTCCTCTGTTGGCTCAGTTTAGAGTCTTAGATAATTTCCTGTCCTTAAAAAAGGTCTCCAAACATGGTAGATGCCAGCTCCTGGGTTTTCTTTGGTTTTATTTCTGGTTGGGTTTTAATTTTTTTTTTCTTTTTTTTTTCCTTGAACTATTTATGTATGGATATATTGGTTTGGGATCATAGTAAAGTTTCATTTTCTGTTGTGCAAGTGTTCCCTCTCATTACAGAAAATACTTCTTTTCCTAAATTATAGTCTGAGTGGCAAGAGGTTAGCTCTCTTTGCCTCTGGATGGGTTCAGTGGTAGGCTGAGACCCCAAGCCGACTGCACTGCGAACAAAATAGAAACCAACCAACCTAAAAGTTATAATGGGCTTTGATTCTTACTGCTGTTTGAGATCAGCAGAGATCCCGGGTGAGTGAAGGCAAGGAGGAGGAGGAGTGAGAGTAGCTGGAACAAGCTACACATACAGAAAAGTGCTCTCTTGATTATATGTGTGATTTGTAAGCACCCAAGGGAGAAAAATGGTCATAAACTGCAGAGAAGAAGGAAATGGGAAAAAGAAAAATCCTGCTGATATTTAACCAGATTTTTTAATAGAGGTTTCATTTTTAAACAGCTTCTTGAATCATCCATATCTTTTTTTATTTTTTCTCCCTTTTGGACCAAAACTTTTCTGTTCAGACTGGATTGGATGATAAGTAGACTCTGTACTAGGCAGGCTATAGCAGGGGATCTCTGTATTTTACATTATGCCTTTTGCATTTTCAGTGAAGTGGAGGCAATTGCTCCTTTTTTTTCTATCTTGCTTTCTTTCCTCAGAGAGATTAAGTTTTTGTCCTCTCCTGTCAGGGAAATGTTAATCCTGAAGTTATGGGGGGGGAGAGAGGTCCTGCCATTCAGAATATACATATTTGCTTTGTTCGTCCCCCCAGCCCGTTAGGCTGATGGAATTGGCAGTGGCTGCCCTCCATGACCTCCCTCCCTTCCCGCAAAGAGCTGGGGCAACCAGGGAGGAGAAAATGTGCAAACTCCAGTGAGTGGAAAAGCACAACCCCAGAAGACAAAACGCTTCAACAGAGAGATGTAGGGGGTGAAGGTCTGTGTGGGGAATGACTTTTAACAAGGTGGCCCTGGTCAGTTCATATAGACTCGAAAAGATGGCATGGGGATGGGTTCGGTAGGAATGTGCGTAGCCTGAGAGAAAGGCGATACAGGTGGTGCCATGGGATTTTAGTTGCTTTGCAGTAAGATGAAACTAGTGCCCAAACAAAATGGCTTTGGTCGTCCGGTATGATTGCCCTTTATTCTCCAGGCAGACAGCTGACTTGGGGGAACATACGCCCAGACTTTATAGTCTTTGCTCCTTACCTTGGAGTCAGTTGTAAAAGTCCTGCTTGACTTAGGCTGAGACATGATGGGTCCTTATTAAAGGATACGTTCCTGGAGAGCAGTCTCACTCTATGATATTAAACACAGCTTGAACAATGGATTTCTGTTTTAGCCAGGGTTAATAATCATGTGAGCAGCCATGCTAGGGTTAAATAAGCCCATCTGCACGAATATGTTTTCCTGAAAACAAATACATGACACGAAAAGTTTCTGTGTGAAGTCTAGGCTGTTGACTTGCTGTTTGGCAAAAGGGGGCAGTATCAAACAATACCACAAAGCAATCCGCTGCGCTGCTGCCTTTCTGCCTTGAGTACTGATGTGTGCTGTATCTACTGGGATCTGGGAATTTAGGGTGTTATCCGGTAGCCCTTATTTAGGTGATTCCTTGTAAAGACATCAGGGAGGTTAATTGACTGTGTAGAAGATGCAGGATCAAAGCTGTCATTGTTTTACTTCGTGGTTGCATCACTTCCATATGCCGGTTTGACCAGTGAAATCTTGGAAATTAAGGACAATGCTGTATGATTGCAAAGCTACTTTTGTTCACATTAAGTAGGCTGACAGCAGTAACCTTAACCTGTTCTTACTCCACTGATTTTAGGGGGAGCATGATGAAGCCCTAGCTTTGGATTGCATTTCATATAAATGCCCTCCAAGGAATTGTCATCACTGTTTTGCGTAGTAAGAAAACCAAATATTTTCTTCTCTAAATTTAACTTTCTTTGAGAACTCATTTGTTTCCAGCCTAGAGAAATATATTGATCCATCTTATAAAATATTGGTTTAGAATGCATTTAAAAGCCTTTTCACCTTTTATTTATCTATATGTCTGGAATCATTAGATTAGCATTTCTTAGTTCATTTTTTACGGAGAGCCATGGGTCATTTTACCGAGGGTCTGTCATCAGAAAGCCATGCACTGGACTCCAGCTTTGTCAGGTCTCCTGGGTGTTGCACACTGCCTCCATGGCAAAAGCTGCAGCAGCAAGTGCAGACCGGCCCCAAGAGAGAGGGGAAGTGGTTGAGGAATAAGGAGTCTGTCATAGTAACGGGAAGACGTTCCACTGCCGGGGCAGTGCCAAGATCCAGAGTTGAGGTGCAGTCCAGTGTGCAGTCTGCAACTGGATTTGCCTCGCTTCAGATAACACCCAACCAGATTATTTCTGGTGTAAAACTGAAAAAGGGAAATGGAATCATCTGCAGACAGGGGTGGAGGCAATTCTGAACGGTTCTCTAGGGGCAAAATTCATTGGTGTTCGTTGTGCAGCAGATATGTAGTATCGAGTCATGCTGAGATTGTGAAGTCAGTCTGAAGTGATGGACTTACCTTTTACAGACTGAATACTGTGAAGGTGAACTGCCACTGTTTTAGGCTGAATCCTTGTGATTTAGTCCAGGAGACAAACTGTGGAGTATTACAGTGCTACCCCTGCTGTGCCTTGAAATGGGCTGTGTCCAAATATGAGTGTTGTTGACTTTGAGGATCAATTCAACAGTTCTTTGTTATTGTTCTGTTGCCTTTTTTGTCTTTTCAAGAAGGGAAAAAACAATTCACTGAAGGGATTGTGTCAGCTAGTCTTATTGTAGGGGTTGTTTCTCTTCCTTTTGCACTGTGGGCTGCTGACTCCTCCAGCGTGCCCAGTACCAGGACTCAGCCCTTCCCTGTCCATGGTGGCAATTTTCACTAGTTTCAGTGGGAGCTGTCTCAATATGAGATACAAGACTTCGACAGGTATTTGAGCCTGCAACTCGTGCAGACACTGCCTTGCTTGATGGAGATTATTCTTCAAGCACAGTTAGTCTCAGTATTTATTTCACCCCTGTTCTCATTGTTGTCCAAAAAAATGCTGCATGGCAGCAGTTTTTCCTTACCCCAGGCTCAAACCATGTGAGCAAAGTGCAGCAGAGCTCCGGCAGCACGACTGTGACTTTCAGTATGCAAGGTCTCCTTGACTACAGCGCTGCGACTCCCAAAGTTACCTCTGCTTCAGCACTCTTATAAAGCACAAATTTTTAAGGTCCGCACAAAATCACTCAAAGTGATTTTCTGATGATGAGTGCATGAGTAGTGATACTCTAGAAGTATTACTGTTATCAAATATGTATCTACAAACCAAACGGGTTTGTTTTGTTTCAGAATGTAATAAGTCTGGGAGGTAATTTGCATGTGAAGGATGTTACTAAGTTACAGAGTATGACTCTGAATTGGTGACAGGGCTATTCATGTGCTTATAATTAAGCATATACCAAAGCACTGTGGTGGTTAAGGGCTGATGTGTCTTTATTTACTTTTTAGTGAGCTTTAAATGAGATCATAAGTAAACATACTGATTATTAGTCTTAATCCCCAAATCAATTGTGAACACCTTGGGAGTTTATAAATCATCTGTGTAATTTCATTGTTTTTCAGTAAGGGATCATTTGTGGAGAGAGCACAGGATATTTTGTTCCTAGAAGCTGCTGTGAAGGAGCTTGATCTTACAAGGTGCTACATGTTCTTCATTCTTGTTAACGCGTCTCCAGGAAACAGCACCCTACATGATCAGACCCTGATAAACACAAACCGTAGCAGTGTCTGACCTCTGTGGGTCACCTGCTTTGTTGAGCAGGCTAAATGCTTATGGGCTTGCCAGTCTCAATATATAACGTACTCCCTATTAGGCTGGTGCTGGAAGCCAAATAAGTTGCAGATTGCCAGTTTCAAAGGCTTGACTTTATCCATTGTGCAGCAACACGTGACCAGCTGGGACGTAGCAACCTGCAGAGAAGAACCATAGTCATCAGTTTTATCTCTGCCAAATACTGTGCTGCACTCAAAGGCTTAATCATAACTTCAAACCCATGAGGCAGCCGTAATTGGGAATAGCATGTGAGGATCTGGTGATGCCAAATGGATCCTCCGGTAGCCTTGAACCCTTCGTGCTATGGAGGACATACCCTGATGCTGGATAAGCTCAGATGTTAAGCAGAGATGCTGTCTGCAGTCCTGCAGAGCAGCCAGGCTAAGTCCTACGTAGATGATCTATAAGCCATTTGCAGTTTAAGAGTTTGTGGCTTCTGAAGTTTGTATATTTTGCAGATTGCTTGTGCCATAGTCTTCAAAAACTGTTAGCTTTTAAGACAAGCAGATGGCTTTAACAAAATATATTTGCTGGCACCTGGAACAGGTGGATCTGGAATCAATTTATGCAGTGTAATTTTTTCCACACCCCTTTTGGAATAATTTTATACCCTGGAGCCACCTAAGATGCTTATTATGTAGCCAATAGGGAACAGCTTCTGTCTGACTACATAAGATTTTACACATCTTTTATAGCTAATGCCTAGATTGAAATGCAAAATTTAGTGCTGGGAGTGCATGTGAATTTGTGAAACTCCCTGGAGAAAATGTGGGTGCCTGTATCAGTGAATGAATTATGCTCCTCCATAGACAGAGAGGGCTTTTTTTAGTGGTAACGCATGTCCTGTGTTCAGTGTTTGTCATTTTAAAAGTAGTGTTTTTCATTTCAAGTGCAAACCTTGTGCAGGTTACTGATGTAGAGTAAAAATGAAAAAATAACTTTAACTTTATTTGAAAGGATAACAGAATGAAAATTTCTTATGTGATATCAAAGTGTCCTGACTCAGAGATCAAATTAGTGTTTCCAAAATATGGCTGTGACAGTTATGGTTAGTTGTGTGAGAAAGGAGAAGATCCTGCCTGTCTTCTCGAGGGGCAGGAAACAAACTCCGATGAGACCTTGGCCACATCCTCATTCGTGCAACAGGATCAGGGCCAATGAGCTTACCTGGCTGTGTAGATTCGTAGTAACTTCTGAGAGGTTTTGAGTGGGTGCTAGGACCATCTCAGAGGTAGAATTAGGAACTAAATCTGGGAACACTTTGGTGCCAGCCTCTTAAGGGAAGAGGGTGCTGACTACAGATGGTCTGTTGGGCAGGTTTAATTGCTTTGCTGTGTTGCCTGGCCACGTGGAAGTTGTTTAGCCTGCTGTTTCAGCTAAAGGTTGCTTATTTATCTCCTACAGTGTTGATTTACAATAGATCAAAGATTATGGGAAAAAAAATAAGATGACAAGAAAGGAAAGGGTAGGAAGTTCACTCTGGATAACTCAGTTTGACAGGATAATATAGTAAATTCAAGAATGTAGAAAGAGATGCTTTTTGGAGCCTGTATATATAATGCAGGGAAGGAGAAATTGGCTAGGTCTCAAAAGTTTGTTAGAGTGATTACAGATCCCCCTGCCCTGCCTCATGTTCCTTTCTCTGCTCTCTCTTCCTGATTGAAGATGATTGTCTGCCAGAAGGAGATTTTCAAACACATGGTTTGGACAGGGCAATCAGTCTATATTTATAAATCACTTAATATTTCACTCTCTGACCTTTCTGGGGTCCGCTCCACATATGAAGGACATTTTCATTAAAAAATACAAAGCTGAGACTCAGTTTCTGCCTGTGTTCAAGGTGCTTCCCCAGTCTAACAGAGCTTCGCTTTTAGTTGTAATTGCAGCTAGTAACCACCTACTTAAAATAAAAGACAACAAGGGAAAGAATGTCATTAGTGGCTTGTGGCAGGATAAAGGTACATACTTTATTCAACATGAGCGAAACAGGACTATGCACTGTAACTATTCACTGTTCCAGTACTGATGAAGGATGATGTCAAGTAACACATAATACAAATTACGAAGAATTCCACCGTTCCTGTTTTGTGAGGATAACCAAGTGATATAATATTACAACTTACCCTTATTTCCGTTTTGACAACCATGCTCAGCAGTCAGAAGTAATAATCATCAGGGAGTGAAACTGAGGCATAAAAGAACTATGGCCTGGAGAATTTTGTGCTCATCTGTTAAAGATATCATGAAACATAACGATGCAGATATAGCGCCAAGTAGGATTGCCAGCGACTGAAATCAGTACGAACTAGACTTTCAGGTCTGTGAAAAGTGTGGTCTTATGTGACTTGCTCAAGGTCATAGAGTGCATTAGTGGCAGAGGCAAGGTTACAGCCCCTGAAAACACTTATTCATATACTTAATTCTAAATATGTAGTTAAATCCTATGAATGAAATGTTTCCTCTCGTTGCTTTCCTGCATCAGAGCCCTAGTCTTGTGCCTTACAAGACTGTGCATTTATCTCCTTGCTAAACATTGCCAGTAGGTAACTTGATGGTGCAAATCCTATACTCACCTAAGCAGCTCAGTTCAAGTTAGTGTGACTACAGTTTGAGAAAAAAAGTACCCTGATCGCAGGTGCACAATTGGTCTCAACATTTTGAAGATGAACTAGGGATCGTTCATGTATTTTGTATTTTTATATGCACACACAGACTTGCATCTATATTGATTGAATTAAAACAAAAGCAAGTGATTAACAGCTTTAAAATTTAACATTTCCCCCCCTTAACCAACAGAAATTGTTCCCAAGAGGGTAATTTACTAGATACCTTCTTTATTTGTTTAGGACTGTACATCAGGAATACAAACTATGATATTGCTAATGCTACGTGTTCCCTCTAATGGGTCTTTGAAATATTAAAGCAACTTATATTTGGAATGAGCTTTGCACACCTCTCTGTCTGTAGTTGCTTTGCAAATCCAGGCTTCACTGCTTTGCCCTAGAGAATGATGGGTTTACTGTACTCCTGGAATGCTAATAGCACTTTGTTTTTTCCCTAAATTTCTTCTTCATATTTATTTATTGATTCTTCATTTGAGCACAGTTTTGCAGATAATGATGGTACTACTGAGAATAGCTGGTGTGAGTTAATATTAAGAAGGCCGAAGTTACAATGCCATCCTTCTTTGCCAAGAATCTCTCTGTAAATTTCATAAGCTAAGGCATCCAAAATGCTAAATTAGTTAAGACAACTGGATAAGATTACTCCCAATGTTATATTTCATTCCTAGTTTCATAAAGACAAAGTGTATCAAGGCTGACAAATCTAAATTTACTTTTTCACTGAAAACTCGTTGGCAGATTTGCAGATGATATACTTTAGGGAAGCAGTCTTTTCTATGGTCACTTGGTCTTTATTCAAATGAAGAACATTGAATGGTGAGAGAACACATGTGAACCTGTTTTTTAACATTTCACCCTTTAATTTACATTTTACTTTTGATTCCTGGGATTTTCCCCCATCTAGTCCTTCCTCCCACAGTGGTGGACAGTAACCCCAGAAAGGTGCTTTCAGTCATTTTATCTGTCTTCCCTGAAGGCAGAGAACTTCCCTGAGCTGATTAATGTTCAAGCTGGTAAACTATTCTAAACAAGTATCCAATTTTGATTTAAATATTTCTGAAGGAAGAGAACATCATGTAATTCTTGGTTAAGTGTTTAAAATTCAGCAGCCCTCACGATCGTATTGCCTCTTAGTTTCTCAGTTGCTAGGTTCTTGGTCCTGTTATGCTCTCATCTGGAGAGCAGAGCATCACATTTTCTTGCTGTGGAAGTACTTGTGAACTGCAATCAAGTAATCTCTTAATTTCTTTGTGATATTTCAGTATGATACCAGATTCTTCTGTGTTTTTTCAATCCTTACTGCCTGATGGCTCTTCTCTGAACGCTTTCTAAGGATGCTACTGGCCAAAGAAGACAGTAGCACTGACAACTGCAAAGGTTTGGGAGAACTGGAACAGCAGAGATTGCAGAGCAGAACTGAGCAGATAGATGGCAGGAGATAAGGACTATAAAGTTGGAAGGCAGAAAATAGGGGCAGTGGCATAGGAAGCTCTTGGCATGAGGAGCCTGGTGTGATACATGCCTGGTGAAGAACTGGAGTAGCTGTAGTGCTAAAAGGCAGCAGCAGGTTTTTACTGGCAAAGGAGGATGGCTGGGAGGTGGGTTGGGACTGCAGCAGCAGCACTGCTTGTAAATCAGAGCAGCATTGTATCAGAGGAGCTCTCTGCGGGGAAATGTCAAAACATCTGTCTGCACTTTGCCTGGGCATAACCAGACTCTCTTTCACTCAGGAGCACTGTGATGTAGGCAAAGAGAAAAGAGACACTTCAGACTGAGGGCAGAGGTCAGGTTGAATTTCTGGTGAGGAAGACATTCTGTTCTTGCAAGTGTAAGGTCTGAGCCTGCAGAATAAAACTCACTTTTGCAATCTCTACAAATGCATGAAGTGTTACTCATTTCAGTGAAATGACCTGTGGATGAGAATTTACCAGCCTGAGTTTTTGATTGCTAACACAAGGCAAACACTCTTAAACTATTTCCAAAAGTTATGCTAGTGTATGGTTGGGCTGCACTAACCTTAACTGTGATACTTGTGGTCTGAAAGGACTAGAACCTTCCCATAAGTAAAACAATTTCTGTTTTTAGTTTGGAAAGATGTTATCATTTAATGAAAACTCTTTGTTTTCTGGCAGCCTACTCTGCTATCCATTTACAAAGCTCTCAAAGGACTTGGACGTCCATGAAAAGTGCAAGAGCCCAATTCTACTCCCAGATACACTAATGCAGCCTCATTGAAGAGCTGTGGTTGTGCTTGACTGAGGACTAGTAGTATGAGCCCAAAAACTCAAAGACAAGTTTGTACCTATGGGAAAGGATTGCATAGGGATAGTATTGGTCCAGAGGCACTCTCCAAAATCAGATCTGCAAGATTATGCTGTTGCACCAAGAAAAGCATTTCCAGTTTTAATTAAAACAAAACCCCAAACAACAAGATCTCTATTTCTGTTGAATTTTAAGCTTTCCAAATGTTTTAGCACGAGATGCAGAAGTAATTGATTAGAAACAGAAGTAAAATAATGAGGCTTGCTTTTTTTTTCCTTTCCCAAGCTGATTCAACTGAGGAAGGAAAAAAAAACCTCTGAAGTTTTTACTTGGATTGAGTAAGACTTTTCTCTACAAATAGACCAAATGAACTACTGAAGTGCTTCAGTGAAGTTATTACAAGGACCTGAGCCAGTGGGATTATTTACATGGCAGACTTCTACCTGGTAGAATCAGGGGTTTAAATTAATAATATAAAGAATTGGAAATAATCTGAAGTCTGTGGTTCTAATGATCTACGATATTTGTGGAGGAGATAAGGGCCTGATCCTGCACCAAGGGACATCAGTAGCAAAAGTTCCATTTATGTAAGTTAAAATTGGATTTTTCATTTTTTTTTAAAAAAAAGTTTCATATCTTGCAGTTCTTATCCAAGGACTATTTGCTTTTGAAATTGGCATACTACCTGAGTCAGGGCTGAATGAGTTGGCCTCAGGTTTTCAACCTGACAGTACCTCTTTAAAATGCAACAGTATAATTTAAGCATCTCTTATTTGTTTTGAATAGCAGAGCTAACATGTCTGTCAGTTACAATGACTTGATAGACATGATTAAAAGGCAGGAGATCAGGAAAAATGCGTGCTTATCACAGCCAACCCTCCCCGATGAAAAAGTAAGTAAGTGGCTCAGTGGCATATTTGCAATTGAGGTGTAACTAAAAGCATTTTTGGAAATGTACTTTGTAGACTGCTTTGAAATGGTGTTTTCTATTATGACCAGTTTCTGGAACAGATTATCATGATTGTAGGAAGCACTTCAAAGCAGATTGATGTAGGAAGATCTTTCCCCGAAAACTTTGGCTTCTCTGTAAGACAGAAAGCTACAAATGTGTCTGCAATCTGTGTTGTTTCAGCTACAACAGCATTTATTTGATAAAAATGGGCTGCTATTAATTTCCAAAATGCTACAAAGCACTTTGTATTTTGCTGGCCCCTCTGTTTCACAGAGGGTTTCAAAGGTTGTGTTTCCTTTCTCCCATATCCTTTTAAACTTCTGGTTTGTATTTTTTTAAAGGATGAGATTTAAACATTGTAATGAAACATTGAGCTGCATCTGACAAACAATCAAACACTAATTTAATATATCAGTGGCCAGACTTTCATAGAACAGACCTTGACGCACTATCTATATCTAGCCCATTCCCCGATCTCAGACAGGACCAACTATACCCCCATCATTCAGCTGAACACAGGCTCAAGTGATCTCAGCAGTAGCTAAACCTTGGTAGGAACTGGAAATGTGCTTAAAATATATTCATGTCTGAATTTTCACCCACAAGACTAGCTATATTCCATTTCAGCAAGACTCCTAAAAACATTACTTGTAGGCTAAAGTCTGTATCTTTGGGAATTGAAGTCTTCTACATACTTGCAAACACAGGAGTAAACGGGAAAAGCCAACTTTCTGGGTGGTATGAAAACAGGTGGTAACAGCACATTGAAGTGTGGTGGGATGCCAGTAAATTCTTCATGTTTTTCAAGGATATTGGAAAGGGAGGAAGCTTGTGCAGAAAATGATAGGCAGCAGTAAGAAGAAAGACAAGAATCAACTAGAACTGTCTTGCTCTGCTGTATTTAGTAGCACATGTAGAAGACAGGAAGAAGAATTCACAAAAAAGTTGTCGTGTTGTTTTGTGCCTTATCCAGCTGTAATATATGAAACCCATTGCATTGTCCTTTATGATTCCTAAGTGAACAAATTTCCTTCTTACCAGGGAAGATGCTGAGGCAAAGAGAAGTTGAGTCACTTGTCTAAGCTCGGACAGGGAGGCAGTGAATGAGAGTCCTGCAGTCACAGTCACTTTTTCTTTTTTGACAGCAGAAATATGATGAATTCTTTATGTTAAAGCAGAAGGGCCTTGAAATAGTCCCTGCCCTTTCTGGGAAATTATTTTTTCCTATAAAGCAAGGCCAAATGCTGTTGATGGATACCTTATGAATACTTATGGTAACTGTTAAAAAAGACATTTTTTTTTTTAATCCACAGTGTCATCAGATAAACAATTCTGACAAATTAGGTTTTGATACCAAAATATTGTGTTGCTTTTCTCTATCAGCGCTTTCAATAACTAAAGCAATGTACTCTGTATGCTATAATCCATGGATTCAGTTCAAAGTTGCCATCTTGCTATTTGAAGCCCCACCAAGACCTTTTCTTTACTCTTCTGCTCAAGCGTTTGTCACCTTCCAGAGTCTGGGGGTCTGTCGTGTTTGTTAAAGAGAATAGCTGTTGGCAGAGAGACTTTTCCACACAACTCATGTTGTAGGTTGCCTCTTGCTTTCTTATAGCCACACTGTGTCTGGTGTTCCCTACAGAATGCAGGAAAAGAGGGGCCAAATATGCTGCGAGTTCGTGTATCATCAAACACTTCAGCACTGGCCTGCTCTGCCTTGGCGCCTGTGAGGACTCTCTGTGTAACTATGCTACGTGGCACTTTAACCTGCTCATCCTCACTCACACATCACGTCATTGTTTAAAAACCTGCTTTATTCCTTGCTCAAGATGCTTCACTTCTTTCTTACTCTGTTACTTAACTCCATAAAATTTATTCTTTTAGCCTAGAATACAATTTATTTATAAAATGCGGTGAGTAAATGAAGTTATGTTATGCAAAGGACTTATTCTGGTTCTTTTTGAAAAAAAAAATGCAGATCACTTTTAAATAAGCTTCTAAAGCAGACAACTCTGTGAACCTTTTCTTACCCTTTCTTTTCTCCAACATAGAAAATTAATAGCCCAGCACCAATTTTGCCTGTATTTTTAGTGAGCATAAATTAATCTACTTAATACGTAGTATACTTCTTGCATCTACACATAATTAAATCATATTTGTTCTTAGAAACTATTCATCTAGTGTAAACCTGCTTCCTGAGTAAATATTCCTTTAATTAGTAGAACAAATAGATTGCGGGATTTGGAGTTGATTATCACAGCATTCCTTTCCCTGATGTCTGCTTCAGATCTGCACAGCAGAGAGTTGTGCTAAATACAACCAGGGAACACAGCAGCAAGCTTTTTTGCAGTTTGAAAATAAATACATCTTATGAATACTTCACACCTACGGAACCCTTCATTTGAGGATTACAAAGTGCTTTGCCATGCTGTGTGGGTATTATTTATTTCCATTTTAGAGGAGGATAAAGTGAAACAGAGAGAGATTAAGGCCCATACGCAACATCCCCGTGTTGTATTAATAGGGATAGCTGTACTGAGATATATATGGATGTACGCCACTTGTGTAGAACAGCAGAGGACATGGCTTTTCACACAGGCTAATGAGGTACAGCCTCCATTTTTGGATGCCTGGTTGTGCATTTCAGGGGTCCTGAAAGCTCAAAGCAGATGGAAGTCACGGAGAGTTAAAGACGCTGGCGATCTCGGAGTCATGCCTCTCCAGCAAGGCACCTCATTTTCAGATTTGGCCGCTGGTGTTTAGTGGCTTAGGACTGGGGTGTGCAGTAAGTGACAGAGCTGAGAGAGGAGTGCAGGCGTCCTGCTGCCCGGCCTTGCTGTGCCAGAGCAGAACAATTTGGCCACAGATGCAGATCCTTGTCTTCATCACACAACTCATCTAGGAGGTTGGAAGCTCCATCTGAACAAGCACGATGGCAAAGCCATGCGCCTGTCCTTAGTGGTTCTGCACTTGCCTCTGGGAAGGTATGTGTGTATGTGAGTGTCACCATTTCCCAGGATTCTTTATGTTGAGACTGTATAGGAGTAATTCCCTAAAAGTTATGGGAAAAATACATTTCCTGTGGGAGGAGTGTTTAAGAGTTGTCAGCAGCTTCATATTTCCTAACTGCGGGGTAAGGAGTTTCTGATAGGGGAGGGTAGATTTTGAGCTCTGACTTTCTCCTGCTGAGTTAACTAGCCAGAGTTTAAAGCACTTCCTCTCCTGAGCTGGAGTTTCTTATGTGGGAAAGAGAGGTAAGAGGCCATAGCCAAATGAGAGTCCCAATTAAGGATGCAGGTGAACAAAGCTTTTAAATGGCTGTCTTGAGTCTGAGCAGAAGACCGTGTCTGCCAGTGAAATACTGTTTGAACATATCCTTAATGAAAAGAAAGGGTTTACTGTGGAGTCAGCAGCCAAAACATCCTTTCTGCTGTTAAGAGTGCAGCATGCCACGTGTGCTGTGCTTCCTCCTGGCTTTGCTTCAGGAGTGTGGGCAATGAAGGTGGCATTTGGAAGAGACTTGGGAATGTCAGAGGTGGGAGGGGCAACTGGATGCTGTGGGGACAGCTCTTTGTGCCTGCTTGTCTTTGGATGGGTTAAATTCATAAAACCATCCCGACTCACACACATACTGACTTATAAAAATCCTCTCTTTTTACAGTTGCTGTTTTCTTTTTTTCCTCAGTGGAGCTGTTAGATGTAGCTGAACCTGGTCAGATAATGGACTGCGAAGGAACAAATATGTTGCTTAAACAAAAACATCTTTAGCAGCTAGCACGTTTAGAGTTTTATTTCTCTATGTGCACTTTAGCTCTGAAAGCGCAAGGGCTGCTCCTTCACGGTTCTGAGGGCTTCATTTTGAAAGCAAAGGCATCAACGGCCCAAGTAAGTACCTAGGATGCTGGTAGTGCTAATACAGCCTGTGTCTCGTCAGCTAGCACAGGTATGCCTACCTGTGCAGTGGTTGCATCTCCTGCCTGTGGTGGAATGATAACTAAAGAGTGCCTTTATGTGGTTTAGTGTAATCCTCTTAACCACAAGAAGATGTTCTGACTGTGTAATACAGTATCCGCTCGGGGAGTTAGCAGGAAATACCTATTGCAATTTAGATTTACATCCTGGATTATTGGGCAATGATTTCCTTTTTGCAGGAAGTTCTAACTCACACAGAGGTCAGATGGTACAAGGACAGGAAGTTTAAACCAGCTCCAGGAGGATGTCTGATGAGCGCTCTCTGCCTCAAATTTCCACTGTGAATGAGTACAAGAGTATGTGTAATCTGTTTTGTTCATTGAGATCAAAAGTTCTTTTGGGATGAGAAGTAACTCCATGGATAGCACCTTGTGCCATGCCACTCATGTGGAACCTCTACCTGTCTCTGTAACACAAATAGCAGTGGGAATCCAGCTGAAATCCAAGCACCTTGTGGTTTAAATATTTTCTCTTTGTTTTCTGATAACAATCTCTTTAGGTATTTGAAGCACTTAATGAAAATTTTTTTAGCAGGACTGCAGTATCTTAGAGAGCATTGTGTGTGTTTTTGTGTAGTTAGGAGTTGAAACCATACAGTACAGCTGGAGCCTTAGTGTTTTACTGTGCTGTGACAGGTAGCATCGATTTTACAGTTAGGTGAGACTGATTTCAAATGTTCCCTTATTGAGTTTATTGGCACCTACAACTAACAATGTTAAAAGGTTAAATGGTATGCACGTTACACTGCACACAGCCTAAAAATTTGTTTAGAGAACTAAAACAATAGTCTCTCTCATGACTGGTCCCTTCACCCTACAAAATTTCTACGTGTGAATGTCTAGCCTTGATGAGGCTGTTCAAGATCACTGGATATGGTCTTCTTACATCTTTCTTGTGTGTCTTGTGGAGAGTATTTCTGGCTGAAAACTGAATTGAAGGAAGGGCAGAATAGGCTCTTGAGCTGAACATAGTTTGAAGACTCAGAGCATTCCTGAAACATCTGGGAATGACCTGGCATCCATGGCTAGCATCAAGTCCTGTTACAGGCTTACTGTGTGAACATGAGCATGTCCCATAAACACTTCATGCTTTTTTACTCAACCCCCTTACAAAGCAAAATAGTACTCCACAGAGATGTTGTGAGGCTTTGATCACTAGGATTTGTAAAGCTCTGGGAACACTGAGTCTGGGCCAGCTACAGAATTGCAAGTATTAATGTTGCTTGGAGTCAAGTAATCCTGTATAAATGTCACCTGCTTTGGTCTGTGTTAACAGTTAGAAAGGGACATTAATTGACTGAGAAAGAGAGACATGTGCTGTGATTGCTTAAATACGGACCTGGGAATTGGTAAGTTATAACTTCTAAACTCATCCCTACCAGCAGCTCACTCATTGCCTTGGGCAAACAATGGGAAGTCAGCATCAGGTTTCTCAGCTGAAGTAATAATGCATAAGAAAAAAAAAAAAAAGAAGACAGCATTTTCTAGAGTTGTGAGAATTAATTAGAGATTGTTTTAAAGGATTGTCTGAAAAGTGCTATATATTTTGAATGGTTTCCCATCTCTGCATAGTAGTTGTATGCATAGGAAAAAATCAGTCTGAAGCACAGCTCACATTTGGTGATTTCTGTTTGAAATGACCCTTTCTTTCATCAAAACAACAGAAAGGACAGATGTGTGCTATTAAAAACAAGATGTTCTTGTTCAAACTGGCAGCATTATCTCTGAAACCCACCCTGCTGGAGCCGTGCTTGCAGAAAAACTAGATTCCTACCAGTTAGCTGCTGCTAACTCTTCCACTTCGTTCCCCAAATTACTTGCAGAACAGTTGGCATTAGCCACCCTTATTTCCTTTGATGCAAGAAGTTTGCATTTCCCCTTCTTAGATTCCTCCACACCTGTGCTCCCAGTAACAAGCAGTGATCAGTGGTGAGTCACTTGACACACTGTGTGTCTAGTGTTGGCTTTGCTCCTAGTGACATGTGCCAGCCTGGGCAGAAAAAAAGAAATTAAAAAAACATAGACCCCAAAAGCATGATAACTTGAATTATTTCCCTTCAGCCCTTCCCTTCCCGGAGTGGAAATCCAGCTTGCATATGGAGTTCACGAACTGGAAACAAGCTGCTGACTCTGTGGCTGCTGTTGGCTATGATCCTCCAAACCTCAGCATTCTAATTGAAAGCCAGACCTCTCTGGTGCATTAAGGCTCACACACTAGCTTTAATTGTTGAGCTTCCTTTCAGGACTAAGAGATTACAAAAGAGTTGCCAAAGCTCTCTTGTCAGTGGTCCATGTTCCCGGGATACCCTAGCTAACTTGACTTTGAAGTGGTCTGCAAATGAAGATGCTCTCCATTCTCTCCTCTACAAGTGCACATTGCAAGGCTCCAACTGCCACTGAAGTTCCCATCAACTTCATTAGTTGGCACCAGCTTTGATGTGGACTGAAATGCCGAGAGCAAATTGTCACTTTAGAACTACCCCTCTAAAAGTTACTCAAGAAGTTACTGTATTTGTTCCTCCTTAATTTAAAGCCTACGAACTGGCTACGAGCCTCCTGCTATGGACCTGATCTAAAGATCACTGAAATAAAAGGGGGACAGTGTCTTAAAATTCCTTCCATCAGCTTTGAATCAGTCTGTCTTTTAAAGATACTTGTCCTCTCTTCTAATCTGAACCAAGTATTCTTGGGGACTGTGCATATCTCTTCTGTTTCAGAAGTTTTTGTATTTCACTCCTACTGGCATGCCCAGTTCACAGTTCCTCTTGTTTAGTATGACTCGTGGTCTGTAGAAGCAGGTTGGTTTTCATTACTGCGTCAGACATGGATAGCTACCAAGATTGTATTTTTACAGAAGGTGGAATATATCAATGTTGTACAACTGAAGTTAGAGCCAATAGCATATTTTACCTTTTAACTAGCGAGTCTACCAAAGCCAGTATTTTTTTTAAGGTGAATGGGGACTGTACATCTGTTGCAATACAGCTGGAATATACGTCGTTAAGGGCAGGGTGCCCTCTCCAGGGGCTGGGTGTAGTGCTTTATATGCTGTCCACCTGCAATGGACTGTTTTCACTTGGCTGCACTGAACTGCAGTCATGGTTGAAAATAAGCAGATTTGTTATTTAATACCTTTGGCAGTCTGACAGGGAGTTATAGTAAAAAATCTAGAGCGCACTTGCTTGGCATCCTGTTCCCATCAGGAAGGGCTCATGTAACAACAGATGCCCATGCTTGTCCTCTTCTGCTAGGGGTGTTATACCTGCTGGAGAAAGACCTCTAGGGTGTTTCTGTTTATTGACACCAGTCTGCAAAGGATAATCATAGTACCACAGCTTCTCAGAAAGAGCCTTTTGGCCTTGGCTGCTCTTTTTGATGAGAGGGATGAAGATTGTGTTTTGTAGCCTGGAGTTCATGGGTTCCTGATGCAGGGAAGTGCTGCTGTGTTAGATTGTCCTTAGAGGTCATGGATCTGCTCTGCTGAATGCAGGAGGGCAGGTCTCTTCTGTTTCTCTGTCAGAAATCCCCCCAAAGGCAAGAGCAAACTTCAGTCGAATTGCTTCTCTTACAGGCTGGTGAATTATGTGGCTCTTTTGGCTGGAAATGGGCTGAGCTCCAACCTTTCTCATGCTGTTCGCCCTGTAACCTCTGTTCCTTTCCTGATTCCCATCCGCATTGTCGGAAGTGGGCAAGCTCCTGTCTGCCGCCAGCCGGGCTGCTGTCAACCGGGCTGCTGCCCTCCCGGCAGGGCAGGGCTCTCGCTGGCCCCGCACGAGATGCTGGCAGCTCCCTTCCCTCCCTCTGCCCAGTCCCTACAGGCCATAGTGCTTGGATGTTGTCCTTTGCTTTCATCCTCATAACCGTACCTAATCCAGTGATTACAGCTGTTTGTGTTTCACCATAAAACCTCCACATCTGTTCAATGGGCTGGTTGGGGTGGTAAGGAAAGAAGGAGTTTTCAGCCACTTCAACCTTGGGCTGAAATACACAGGCTTTTAATGACATTTTCAACTGAATGCTAACGGTAGCTGTTTATGAAGCCAAGAATGTGTCTCTTCATGCCACTCGAACATTTTACTGAGGGCAAGGGCACGATTAGTCATTCAGCAGGCAAACATCTGGTGCTTTTGCGTGCCCCGCAGCTCTTCCTAGTTAGCAGGCCTTGCATTGGCCTGGCTAAGACAGGAATGTGTTAGTGCAGACATTTTAATTTTATGCTTTTAAACACCACCATAAATGGGCAGGGGGTAAAACTTGGTTGCTCGCGTGGTCTTTTCCAGTTCTGTATCCTTGTATTTCTGGATCCCAGCTCATTCTGGACCACAATTTATCTCTCTAGGGATGTGTGATAGACAAAACAAATATAATTTTCAGAGGATTTCTAACCCATTAACTCTGTCCTTTCAGGCAGAATAGGAGTCAGAAAACCAGAGAGAATAAAAAATGCCCTTATGCAATCTCTGCTCCTTCCCTCCCCGTGCTTGGCTTCTCTTCTGAATCCCAGAGTCACCCTTTGAACACGGGCAATTCATGGCTGATAGTTGAATCATTGGAAAACTTCTTCCTTTTGTTCCTTTTTCCTGCCCTTGTTTCCTTCATCTCTGGCAACCCGCCTAGGCTTTTAATTCTAGAATGACAAGTTTCTTTGTTTTCCACAGTTGGGGAAATGCCCTTTTCCAAATGCCTCTCCTTGTAGCCCACCTGCAATAACTGGCTTCTTCCGACTCTTAGCTCATCTTTTGTCCTGTCTGAACATAAAACTGCTCACTTTGTCTTTTGTTTGTCTCCTGCCTTCTTCCAGAAGCAGTATGAGATGTGTGATGGGCTCCTAGTCCACCTGATGCAAGGTGTCTTGAAGTTTGGAGCCTGAGCTGAAAGTGCATTACAGCTGCTAGGAATGCAAACAGTGTTTGTAGACAAAGCCCTGAATTGCTCCACATATCTCAGTAGATCTTAATCACAACCTGTTTTCTTCATGCAGGCATAGCTTCCAGGCACACTCAGTCTCAGAGAAACATGGTGCAACTGCTCTGTTGTTTTGCAAAGTGCAAGGGGAAGTTCTAGTTAAAGTGACCCTCAACATCATTTAGAAAGTAAAATCTCTGTGGTGAAAAGGCTTCGCTGCACGGTATTTCAGTAATTGCAAGGTGACAGATAAAGCATACTGTACAGGGAGAACTTGTGCTTTCTGTTGTGTAATGTGTATTTATGGAGACTAGTAAGCAGAATGGTGAGGGTCTTTTGACCCAAAGAAGAATTATTAGTAAATCATAAGCTAATTAGAATTGGAAAAGGGCTGACAGCCTAGCCAGTTCATCCCTTGCTAATGTGGGACTGTTCCCTACAATGCATTTCCTCCTGTTGGCTTTAAGTAACTGAGCATCTATTGCTTCCCTTGAGAAAGTGTACCACTCACTAGTAGTGAACTCTGTCTAACAGCCAGCCTAAACTTTCCTTCACTTCCTTCCCCTTCTCCTGACTAACTCTTTTTAGATTTTTACACTTTTCCAGTATTTGTAGGTAGCTCTGTTGTTACCGTATGTCGTGTCAGTGATCAATGATCAGTGTAAGCTTCATTCTTATAAATTGCTGTTTATGCTGCTTCAAGTTTCACTCTGGAGACATACATCTTCCAGTGCCACTAATTAATGCTCAGCCCAAACTCCAGCATGCCCTTTGATAAAGCCACTTGTGCATCTTATGTGCTCTGAATAAAACTGCAGTTCTGGATACCTTTGAAAATGTGGCACCAGAGTCTTGAAGCAAGATGAGTCCAAGCAGTGGGAAGCCACTAACCCCCTTTTTTAATCTGAATGTTAACATCTGTTCATGTGGTGGCCCTAGGAAAGTGATTTTGCTTGTCAGGGTAAGTCAGGACAGCTTCCGAATCGAGGCTTGTGCATGAGACGTGCAGATTGCTTTCCCCAAACTGTGTATGGGGGGGTGTGTGTGGGGATATATGGTGCAAATGTAACTGAGATACTTCAGTCTTCCCAGCTGTGAGTTAGGGATAATGCCACGTGTACGTGCTATTGCAAAACCTTCAGAAACCAAATACTAATCCCTACTGTGTCAAATGGTGCCTTGTCTTTAAAATAGGCTCATCTGCCACCAAATCCTAGAGGAGCTCCTCCTTTTGGCTGTGTCAGATCTGAATCTTGACATCATAGAGCAAAAGGGTTTCAGAGGAAAATACTCCTTTTTAGACTATCCTTGCCATCATTCAGATTGATGATGAGGCTACCATTTTCTTTTATTTTAGCTCAATGACCAAGCAGCAATCTGGAATTATACATCAACCTCTGTGCATCACTGGCTGTGTCTTTTGGTGTAAATCACACTCATTTCATAAAAGTCTTGAACGCATCCCTTAAACTTTAATACCTGAATTTCAAGCCCAGCAGTCAGTGGAGTTTTTAGCACCAGCCAGAGAGTACTCATAGTTGGCAGGCAGATGGTCCTTTCCCCTCTTTTACATTCTTTTAACGCACTAACACTGCCAGTTGGGCGCTTGAAAGCCTCATTAATTTTCCTCACTGTTTGGCAATAAGACCTTGCTTGTTCCTTGCTGTCTTCCATTACTGAAACCTGTGCAGTTTTCAAATTGCTCCTACTTGTTGCTTTGATGTGGGGCTGGATTATTTGCCTTGCTCAGGAAGCAAATGGTGGAGATGTTGAGTGATGTAGAAACACGCTGGGATGTGATATCAAAAGCACAAGTGGTTAGAGTGTGGAGAAGAGAAATTTGGTGTGTGGGTGCAAGGAGGGAATTAGAAATGAGAGAAAAAGGGTCATGTCAAGACAATATTGATGTTAGATCCAGCAAACTCAGAGGAGACTGTAACTTTCTCTGGTTAAATTATCTGTGTTTTGATGTTGTGGAGTAACCAGTGATGTTTCTCTCTACTTTCTAGAGAAGTCTCAGGTTTCTGTGAAGCTCTGGAAGTATGGGATGCATGTAAAAATACTGGTTTTGGATACACCCCCCACCCACCCCCCCCCCAAGAGAAATGCTTTACAATGTAGGCCTCCTTAATAAAGTGAATCTGCAGAAGTGGCAGCACGGAGCTGCATGTTGAGTGATTTCGAATGGCTCCATATCTCATTATCCAAGTTACAGGATGGATTTTTTGACTGCCTGCCCTGCAAACTCATTTTGAGACAGGTGTGTTAAAAATGCATGTGTCCTTGGTTACCTGGAGAGAGCAGAGGTGCTTTGTAGCTCTGAGTTAAGTTAAACGAATAAAGCCTGTATTATTCATCAAGACAAAATCATTTTCTGAATCTGAAAAAAAGAAACTGTCTCATCTTTGAAAATCATTTATCTGGCCTTGATTTTCCTGAGGGCAGCAAGTAGAAGTCAAGTTTAAAACAGAGACTAAAACTCTTTTTCTGTGGGATCAAGAAAAGTAAATTGCCAGCAGAACTACTTTTGATCAAATGAGTGTCTGCTGCAGGAATTGACTGTGCTGCCTGCGCAGCACAATGTTACAGTGTTCATCTGCTCTCCAGTCAGTTACCATTGCTTCGCGCTCTTCCTCTTGGTGTGCCTGGAAAATTGAGAAAGATGGATGTGTAAAAGGTTTTATCATGTGGACTTCTCAAAGGTGAAGAGCTTGCTGATAGATCAACAGTAGTTGCATCTGTCAGCATACGTACAGAGAAACCACTGGCACTAGGAATTCATAGAGTCACAGAATCATAGAATGGTTTGGGTTGGAAGGGACCTTAAATATCACCTAGTTCCAACCGCATTGCCACAGGCAGGAACACCTTCCACTAGACCAGCTTGCTCCGAGCCCCATCCAACCTGGCCTTGAACACTTCCAGGGGTGGGACATCCACAGCTTCTCTGGGCAACCTGTTCCAGTGCCTCACCACCCTCCTAGTGAAGAATATCTTCCTTCCATCTAGTTTAAATCTACCCCCTTTCAGTTTGCACCCATTACCCCTTGCCCTATCACTACATACCCTTGTCAAAAGTCCCTCTCCAGCTTTCTTGTAGGCCCCCTTTAGGTACTGGAAGGCTGCTAGAAGGTGTCCCCGGAGCCTTCTCTTCTCCAGGCTAAACAAGCCCAACTCTCTCAGCCTGTTGTCATAGGAGAGGTGCTCCAGCCCCCTGATCATCTTTGTGTCCCTCCTCTGGACTGGCTCCAGCAGGTCCATGTCTTTCTTGTGTTGGGTGCCCAGAGCTGGACGCAGTAATCCAGGTGGGGTCTCACCACAGCAGGGTAGAGGGGCAGAATCACCTCCCTCGACCTGCTGGTCACTGTTCTTTTGAATTCATGGTAACAGCACCTCTGCTGATGGCGCAGAAAAGCATTGCTTGTTATGTCACAGCTTAAAAAGGACGTGACTAGCATTCTGCAGATCTCGACCTGGGGCATGATTGTCTGGGTTCTCACAAGTTGAGAAGAGTCAGATACGACGAGATCTTCAGCGCAGAATTGAGGGTGATAATCATGATTCATGTGCTGAGTTCCTCTGCCAAAGGGTAGGATGTTGCTGGAGTCATTATCTTTAAGGTAAGAAGTAATTCTGATATCCAAGCTATCTTATCATGGTCAGTATCCATCCATTTCATACCTCGGCGCTCTTTGCTTTTGAGCCCCTGAGTCTTGGAAAGATTGCAAATTGAAGCAATTTATATTCTTGCTGCCATGGTGAGTTACAGAGGAGAATAAATCTCCAGAGAAAGGTGTGTTGGGCTTGTGTGGGAGTAGGCACTAAGAAACATCACCAAGAGGAACAAGGCAGCCACAGCTGGGGTATGCGTGTGTGGGGAAAATAACAAAAGTAATATATTGATTGATTTTCCTGAGCTTTTACACTAAGAGAGAGGGACTGTGGAGAAATTTGTGCATACAAAGAATTAGGATTGACGAGTTTGGAGAATATGGATCCATACTCACTTTTGGCCTATCAACCAACTCCTCTCTTCTAAATTACTCTCCTCAGACTTGTAACAAGTAAGCTCACCAACCAGCCAGTAAGGCACAGCAAAAAATAATATATAGTTTTTGCCCTAAAAATTCAATTGATCCCTTTTAATCCTTGATGCCAATGGTATTGTTATTTTTTTTTCACTGATTCTTTCCTAGCATAGCGGTAGGTAGTAAGGTAAAACCCAAGAAACAAGGAATATTTAGCCTCCTCTCCAGCAGGAAGAGTTGCAGATGTTCCCTATACAAGGAATGTTCAAGATATCCTGTATTTGTGTCTGCATGTAATTCTCTACAGCATTTCAATTGGTCATAGTATTCCTTATCTTCTTGCCTAAAATATTTGTGCATCTATATGATATGCTGTTAAACAGGTACTGTTTTCCACTCCAGATGTGACTGTATTGCTGGACGGGGTGGAATGTCTCCTAAGGATAGTTCACAAAATACTTCATCGCTCTGAGCGTGAGATAATTCTACCAGTAATAGTACATATCGTGCCTCCTTAATAAATCTCAGACTTACTTTCTTTAAAAGGTTTAAAGAAAATCTACCATTTTTCCTACTCTTCTGTAAACTGTATTAGTTGTCACCCAGATTCTTGCAATAGCATGTTGTCTGGCTATTTTCTCCTCTTCATTATACAGCAGAACTTAATTGAACTGAATGAACTATACATGAACATGAAGTGGTGATTACTCAGCCCGGCTCCTGTTAATTCACAAATGTAATTTAACAATTAAAAAAAAATCTTAACTTCACTCGGTAGTTTTAGAGCATCGATCACTAAATTAATTAGAGCTTTCTAAATATGTCATGCAAATTATGCATTACATCCCCAAATACATATACCATATAGAATATATAAGTGCCAGGGAAGGCTTATTGCTGCAGTTGCCTGCAGTATGCTGATGTGACTACATCGCGGGATCACAGTGTAATGAGTTACAGTGGGATCCCAGTTCCTCACCAGGACTGTGGAGTCTCAAATACCCCACAGAGATGCAAGACTGGGATGACATCTTCAGACTATTGACTCTGCTCCCTGCTCTTGAAGGATGATATGTTGTGCAGTCCTTAATACATCTAGCAAGACCCATTTTTAAAGCACGTGGGTGTCTTGTCCCCACTATTCTCACTGGAAAACTGTTAAAGAAACTCAGTCCTGTGATGGTCAGAAATATTTTCTAAGGTGTATACTTATTCTATTCAGAGATAGCTTATATCATTTACTTCCTTGTATGAACACTTCCTTTTTACCTAAACAGCTCTTTTATACCTGATATATTTATAGTCAGTAATCATCTCCCTCTCAGCTTTTGTTTTACTAGGCTAAACAGTCTAAGCTCTTGAGATTCATAAAGTGTCTGATAGCATGAGTAGCTTTTCTCTGGACCTACTCAGGTTTGAATTCCTCTTCTTTGGGTACAGGACAGAAATGTACTGTATAGCTCCATTAATGCTTTCCCATCTCTGCTAGAAAAATGTGGTTTAATACAATGATGTGGTTACATTTGTCTTTTTAACAGCTATGCCCTGTTTATGGCTCAGGTGCTCATGAATGCAGTTATAAACCCAGGTCTTTATCTTACTCTTTCTAGCCAGTGATATCCACAATATTCTTGCTGTTTTTTAAATAAATGATCTTGCCCTTTGCATTATTAAACTTCTTGCTCCACACCTCTTATGTCATGTATGATATCACTGTTCTTTTCTGTATCACCATTTTTTTTGAACTGTGAATCAGCATCACTTTTCATTAGACCATGCCAAGGAATTTAAAGCGTGTGAAAGGTAGAACTCGGGCTGCAAGTTGCTTGTGTAGCTCTTGCTAAGTGTCTGCCTCATCTGCAGGGACTTGGGCTGTAATGAAGCTACAGAATCATAGAATCATAGAATTGTTCTGGTTGGAAAAGACCTCCAAGATCATCGGGTCCAACCGTTAACCTATCACTGCCAAGTCCCCCACTAAATCATATCCCTTAGCGCCACATCTAAACGTCTTTTGAATACCTCCAGGGATGGGGACTCCACCATCTCCCTGGGCAGCCTGTTCCAATGCCCGACAACCCTTTCGGTGAAGAAATTTTTACAAATATCCAATCTAAACCTCCCCTGGCGCAGCTTGAGGCCATTTCCTCTTGTTCTGTCATCTGTTACTAGGGAGAAGAGACCGACCCCCATCTCTCTACAACCTCCTTTCAGGCAGTTGTAGAGAGCGATAAGGTCTCCCCTCTGCCTCCTTTTCTCCAGACTAAACATCCCCAGTTCCCTCAGCTGCTCCTCACAGGACTTGTGTTCCAGACCCTTCACCAGCTTCATTGCCCTTCTCTGGACACGCTCCAGCACCTCAGTGTCTGTCTTGTAGTGAGGGGCCCAAAACTGAACACAGTACTCGAGGTGCGGCCTCACCAGGGCCAAGTACAGGGGAACAATCACCTCCCTACTCCTTCTGGCCACACTATTTCTGATACAAGCCAGGATGCCGTTGGCCTTTTTGGCCACCTGGGCACACTGCTGGCTCATCTTCAGCCGGCTGTCGATCAATACCCCCAGGTTCCTTTCCGCCAGGCAGCTTTCCAGCCACTCCCCCCCAAGCCTGTAGCGTTGCCTGGGGTTGTTGTGACCCAGGTGCAGGACCCGGCACTTGGCCTTGTTGAACTTCATACACTTGGCCTAGGCCCATCGATCCACCCTGTCCAGATCCCGCTGTAGCGCTTGCCTGCAAAGTTGCAGTCAGAAAGTTTTCATCTTTCAGCTCATGGTAGCAGACCATACATTTAACTCTGAATGTCTTTAGTTAAATTCCTAACGTACCTGTCATGTTGGTTTCCACAGTGTTGCAAGATCTTGTGCTGTGCTGAACTATTTCAGTGTGTGCACACTTCAAGGTACTCAGTGTTTGCTAAGATAAAACTGCTTTGCTCAGCACAGCTTTTCAACAAATGTTTCAAAAGATACATTTCTAGATGTGCCCGTGCAGAATTCTTTGTGGGACTGTAGCCCAAATAATTTTCAATTTGATTGTGATACAGATGCAGTCTATGTCAGGCTGCATATAGGTATTTACTCTTTCCTGTGTGTGTAGGATTCGGAGGTTGCCTGCTGTGACACACTGTCATTCCATTAATGAAATTGGAGCAAGCGTGATTTACTTCAAAGCAGTGGGACTCCATATGGACAAAATTTATGCCTATGTGGAGCTCCTCACCAGAGCAGGATTTTATGCAATATTACTGAATCTACTAACCTAGACATAGGTTGGAAATTCCACTTATTGGCAAAACCTGAAGGTGGTCAAATTCCACATTAAAACTATCTATTGTAGGATCCTACTGACCTACTCAGTGATTCAAGTGAGGTTACACCAGGGGATGAGTCTGGCCAGTTTATTGACCCTTGATGACAGCAGTTGTGCTGCTGATCTACACAATCGGATTGTGTTTTGGCATTGGAGGGACTCTGGGGAATCTCACGTGATCTGCACTGTGAAATTAATTTGATAATGCACCATTGTTTTCCCTGAGCTTGATCATTCATTCCCTGCTGAAGCTAAGGCCCTCAGGATCAGATTCATCACGTTTAGAAACCAGCTACAGCTTTCCATTTACAGGATGTCAAAATCCCTGTGTGGTCTTTCTCTTAAAAAAAACCCAAAGCACAGCGCTGTGTGCAAAAGGAGGCCTGACGGAGGCTTCTGCCAGTGAGGGGCACATTATCATCCCGCAAGCTTTACAATTTACTAGGAGCACTGTATCCATAATCACTGCCCCATGAAAAGCTGGCATCGAGTTTCTTTGGAGCTGATCATGGGCGAATCTGCAGGTGCTCATTCATGAAGGAACTGATGCAATCCATTCTGATGAACAGGAATCCCAACAGGTTCAGGGGGCAGCATCCAGTCCCTCCAGGCTGCGATCTTTCCGTGTCGTGCCTGCAGATTTTAGCTGTGCCAGCTAGAGGCATTGGGCCAACTCTAGCCTTGGTGTAAGTCCATTAGCATCAGTGGAGTTGCCTGCACCTACACAAGGCTAACTTTGGCCCACTGTGGTTAAACTTCTGTCGTTATTTCCACTAAGCCTTTTTCTTTATTCACGGGTTTAGAAGCTGGCTGTAAAAATGTGCTCCATGCTGACATTTGGCATACAGCATCTCCTCATTCTGGGCGGCCGGATTTTCTTCCTCTGTAAAACAAAACAAAACAAATAGAAAACCCAAACCCCATTGAGGAATTTTACTCTGATTTCCTGGATTAGAAATAAGTAGGAGTGTGTTTCAGATTCTTTCCTATTCACCTGCATCTCTGGGATGGATTTGTGTTAAAGATTATCATATGCATCTGTACGTACATACAGAGAATCTGTTCTTATGTGTGATGTCAGCTCGTATTGCCTGCTTTGGTAGTTGGGGCAAGATGACCCTTCTAGGAAATGTAACATATTGGTTAGGCCACCGTGTCCATAAATCAGTGGCTTGTGCTGAAGAGGTAGCTTCTTTGTGGTTCTGTCTCCCTTATCTAAATCACAGCAACTACTTTCAGCAAATATAGCTCTGTTTTTGTCTTCACACAAGGATTTGAGTCTTGATAAATTTGTTTCTTACTCAAAGTAAGTGAGCAGGCTTTTTAGCAGGCAAATTTCAGTTTTAGGGTTGCTTGAGAATAACGCATTGTGGTTTTGCATGGCCATTGTCTGCTAGTGACCAATGGTGTAGTGTAGACAGGTCACGTGCGAGTTTGTCGACAGTCTGAGTGAATGGCAGAAGTGTTCAGTAAACAAGGGGGGGGCTTGAATGAGTCAGTTGTCCAGATGCTCATGCCAAAGCATATTTACACGAGCATTCATGAAACTGCTAGGACTTCCTCTGGGATATTTCTTTGCATAAGTTTTTTTTGCAAATGCAGTTGCTTTATGGATAACAATAAAATCAGCCTCACAGCTGTTTGTAGACAAAAATGCATTTGCAGTGTTCGTCAAGAGGAACTTGATGGGGGGCGTTCAGATAAAAAGGGAACCTGCTCGATGCTACTGCCAGCACCCGAGGGGTGAGATTGGCTGAGAAGTGGGTGCAGTAACAGGAGACTGGTTTCTGCCCGCAGGTCTGTCCTGGATCCCATATGGCTACAGAAGACCACACAACGGTAATTAGGAAATCTAGGTGTGGGAGGGGCATATCTATTAGCGTATTTATCTATTTCACAAGGATATGGCAAATTTTGAAAGATAGTCATGCCCATGCCTTTTAAACAGCTGTACTGATTTAGGTTGTTACTGTCTCTCAGCTGTTCATTATCTGCTGCTCAGCTGACTGATCATGTAAGTATTCCTAATTTGTTTCAGTAAGAAGTGAAACAGTTCATTTAATGAAGCTTTTAATTAAGCTGATAGCAAGAAGGGATGGCCAGGTCTTAAAGCACCATTGTTTTCAGAAGTGAAGATAGGACATGGCTGCAATATTTGCAAAAGCCTATGGAAGTGCAGAGGTAGAAGTGATGGTTCGGTTCATAACTTTAAGCTATGCCTTACCCTAAATCCATAGGATATACTGTTTCTAAAACACTTTATGGACTGCTTTTTCTCCTCTGTATCAAAATACAAAGGCCTGGAAAATAGAGCCAAAGAAAACTGGAAAAAAAAGATGTTCTTGTAAAGTTCAGGCTTACTGGAAATTATTTCCAGGCATCGCAGGAAAGCTGTAGATTCGGACTTAACAATACTCGTGTTCCTTATTGCAGCGGTGTTTACATGGCCAGTGATGGAAAAATCCCAGTGTTCACAGATCCTCTTTTTTAGACTAGAACACCTTCACAGGTTTATCCAATTGCCTTTTTTAGCTCCTAAAGCATCAGTCCTGGGGAAGCATGTGTTCATGGACCTGTAAGCAGTAAGACCTTGTCTGGTTCTTCGTAATAAAAATACCACAGCCCATCTGCTTTTCCAGTTGTAGAGCTGTCCTGGTTGATGTCTCGCTGGTAGATCAGCTGCAGGGAGCACTAGATAGATACACATTTAGTATTAATTTAATGTGCACTATACAATCTAGTACATTTTCACACACTCCTTTAATAACCTTTATGCTTTAGTTTTCAGTGCTTCTGGGATTGGGGAAAAAATCAGGCCCTGAGGGCATGCTGTCTCTGCTTTTGAAGGCTCTGAGCTTCAGAGGAAGCTAATGGAAGCTGTGGGTGCTCAGGACCTCTTAAAGCTAAGCCACAGGTTGTGCTGTATTTGCTCATACAAAATTAGTACCTCATCTGCAAATAGTTCCACTTGCTTCAAAGCAATCATGAATCGAAGAAAGCACTTCACAGTAGGAGTGAGCCTTAGGGCCAGATGACTGGAGTCATTAGAATAAAGGACTGTGAGCCTCCCAGGGATGCCTTAGCTCTTTTTGAAAGGGTCAGTCTGAGGGTGTCTTGGATCCTGACGGGGCTGACATTTCTGCATGCTGCTGACCTGCACCAGCTAAAGATCTGCTGGCCACGCTGATGAACATGCTCTGCTGCATGAAGTTCTATTGTTACATTACGTTATTGTTTACAAAATAGAATGTAAACCCCAATGTTGCCATTATGTTTTCCATATATTTTTTGGTTCTACCAAAAATTCAAAGCTAGTTTTGCTCTTATCTTAAATCAATTTCCCTTTCCAGCTTTGTATTTTCTTCTTTATTGTCTTCCCTCTGCACTCCTGGAATGATTTTTAAATATTTGCACAGAAATAAAAACAAGTAGAACTGTTTCTAGGAGTCGTCCTTGTAAAGAAAAGCCTGATATTGTTATAAATGTTGGACGAATAACAAGTTTATACTTTAACTTTGAAAGCACTTTGTGATGCTCACTGTGTCATAGAGCATGTATGTGTTAAAACAATGCAGCATTTTTCATGGCCTCTGGTTTTTACTGCTCTACCCTCTGTATGTCCTTTACTGAGTCTCTGATCATTTTGGTACCTGAGCACAATTGGGGCTTGATGCATTGGAGTATTATGGATTTGTTTCTCTGCTGCCTATTTAATAATGTACCCTAGTTCAACCTGAAATTATGGCCAAAATGCAGGAATTACAGGTGGTAACTCTGTACCCAGGGTAATTTGGGAGGTCATAATGGCCTAATCTGGCTGTAAAATATAATAATTTGTCTAAACCTTTGCAAGTACTTTAAAGTACCTCAAGGTGCAAAATATTCTAAACAGAGTGAAGAGCCATCATTAGGGAGGAAATGAAAATAGCCTGGCTTGCTTAGTCCAGCAAAGCTGAGGTGGAAAGGGAATATGAGTGTCCATAAATATATAACGGGTGTTAGTACCGTCGAAGGAAAAGAAATATTTAAGCTAAAGGACTAGGCTGGCACAGGATTAGGTATGTATACATTGATTGTGAGTAAGTTCAGACTGGAAACTGTAATGTTCTGGCCACTAGAGAAGGGAGGAGCAGGCTTCTATCACAGCTTTTGAAAAGGGGAATGTGTTTAATGTGGATCATGGTTGTTTATGAAAGGGATCAATGATGTGGTTGTGCGTGAGAGCAAGAGACTGGATGACCCAGCAGAGTTCAATAAAAGAGCACAAACAGCCAAACTTTTGTTATATGCATTTAAGTGTCCAATTCAAATCGACGTCAGCAAATCCCAGCAATGTTACAGTTCAAATCGTCCTTAGTTTACCCCATTGCACATATTTCCATGATTTTGTAGGGGGTGAGATCTGGATATTATGTGTAAGATCTTACCTTGCATAAAGTAAAACTTGACATTCTCATGATGGCCAGCAGAATGCACGGTTGGAAAAGAAGTATGTTCTCCTGCTTGTCACTACTTTATTTAGACATGACTGGGTATAATAAATCTCTTGAGTTATCTTCCACATGCAGTATTCTGTATCTTATGAATCCCTTGAGTGAAGTTTAATGAGAAAGCAAGGTCACAGAACAATAAGGGAAAATTGCCGTGTTCCAGCTATGAAGACAAAAAGATTGATCCAGTCAATAGCCATTCAAGGCAGAGGAAACCTTTACATTGATTTCAATGGAAACTGGATCAGAGCCTTAGTGAGTAAATTACTGTCTGGTCTCAGCACCGTGTCTGTCTAGTATCGTGATATAACACAATTATGTCTGTGAAGACATTTTACTCTGTGTCTGTGCTGTAAAACATCAGAAATAAAAGAAAAAGTGATTCCAGTCGGAGCATTCTCCACACCGCAAAGGTCGTTAATTTTTATCTGGAGCTATGAAATATAATTCAGAATTATACAGAAAATGCACATTGGTGTTTGTGATCTCTTCTTTAGGAACAGTCATTTTCCTTCTCAAAAAAGAGCGGATAATCACTTTTCTTCGATCAGTAAGGAGAGCTCTGTACATCAATGGTTTCAATCAAATGCTGAATTTTCTTCCTTGGTGATTTAAATTAAAGATGAGTCCAAGCTGAAATGTTGGATCCTAAACCCAAGACTCTGGGACAGGTTTCTAGATTTACAGCTGGGTTGCTCTACCAGGGGAGTGGCTGCCTCAGCTGGCATGTTATTCTTGTTAGTCTAGCAAAAAAGTTGAATCCAGAGCAAGATCCACGGAGTCATATTGTTGTAGTTGCCCTAAAATATCAGTACCCTCTAGAACTACCTGTAGCGCATACACAAATCATGTTGCTGAAGGCCTACTATGAACTCCATTTCTGAACTCCATTTTCAAGGTGATGACCTGGGGCTCAGAGGCTGAGGGACTGAGCACGTATCGGTGGCAGAGCCAGTACTGAACCCGGATTGCCTATGTTGCAGTATTTAATCGTGGAGACCATCCTTCAGGTTGCTGAGCTGCATTTTAAATTTTCAGCTTGCTCTAACCTCAGAGGGCTCCCATGTCTTCTGAGTTACATGTGTGGAGAAAACGGCATTTTTTAGAAAAGTCTTCTTTCCCCTCATTAACCGTGAACATTCTTAGAATATAGTGTATTTTGGGGGCTGCCAATAGAAATTTCTTTTTCACCTCCTGTGTTGTCAGACAACAGAACAAAGCCAAGCAAAGGGAAAAGACATGGAAAACCGCATGGCAAGTGAAACCATATTGCAGTTCTGAACATTTTAGGTATGCTGGCTTATTTTCCAATTATGCAGACAAGACTGTCCCTGTTTCTTCTGCTACATAAATTGAACTACCAGGTCTTCAGGGATGGGACCCTCTCATTAAAACACTGTTTGGTGTGTTAGCATTCTGTTTCAGAGCCATCCACAGAGAATAATTGAATCTGACTATTGTGTTTGTCTGTGCAAATAGACACCTTGTGCTTTCTCTTCGGTAGCACTGCAAAGCCCCCGCTTAGTATGCACACGCTGCAGTGGTAGCTTAGCCTGCCCTCACCTGCATGGAATATGTATGTATCCTGGATGCATTTGCACGTGCTTACATCAAGCCATGCTGGCAGATTTTTATTTTGCACCATCACTGTGGGCTTTCCAGGCCACAGAGAGATGGCTCTGTGGATGAGGGAAAGCTGATACTCTTTCTGTTTCGTAGCAGGTGCTTAGACGTAAGTGTTTAACCATTGCTAAGTTGGAGATGTAAAAATTTTAGGTGCTGTGTGAGAAAACAGTTGGATCAGTAAGGAGTGTGGGCTGTACTGGTCATGTCTATATTGGCTGGGCATCCACACAGAGCTCCCTTAATCCCTGAGAGCCATCCACCATCCACTTGCTGTGGAGTGCTGTGACCTCTGTCCCGTTCGGTGAGCCCCTATCCAAGGTGCAGCTTGTCGGTGGATCCTTCAGCTCACCGAGGGGCTGTGCTGGGAGCGTGGGGTCAGCGCAGTGTTGCACCCCAGCATGGGTGTGTGCTTCCCAAAGGGCTCCAGAGCTTTTTCCTGTCATGTGATCCAGTGTGTCAGGCATATCCCATGTGTTAACTGCTGGAGCAGAGGAAACGAGAAGTCTGCAAGTGCCAAAGTTAGAACCACGTTCTCTCGTATTGCTCAGAAATGTAGAGGACGTTCCCACGGTACTGCTGCTTCCCGTCTTCCACCCTCCTGAAACATTTCAGAAAATACAAAAAACTGTCTTCACCATTTTCACTATGTTCTCTCCAGCTTGTAAATGACAAATCTGTGTTCCCATGTTCTCTTTGGGCTCTAGCTGTGCTGGGGTTACTGCCCTCTTAGGTCAGCTGCTCCTTAGGTGGTGCGAATGCTCCCTGCTGTTTTAGCGCAGATGAACTGGGTTAGAGTATATACTATTTCAACTCAAGTTAAATGACCTTTCTGCTTCAGCTCTGCATTTGTTGTTGATGTATGGCTTTGCTGGTCCCTTTGCACTGGGAGCTCATGTTGAGTTCCTTGTTTGCTCTGACCCCCTAATTCCTTTCTTGGAAAGCAGTGGCTCTGCAAGCAGTTCTTTAGCCTTCAGGGATGGACTGCATTCTTGTCTCTAGATGAATGATCCCTCCAATTTGACTAAATTAACTGTATTTTTTTTGAGTGGAACCAGCATATAAAGAAATCTGGAGCACATTGTACACTTGCCTAGACTGTGGAGACCAACTGAATACATCCCTTCTTAAAGGCAGCTCCTACTTTCTTTGCATTCCTTAGCTAGGTTCCTTTTTTGGCTTTGGTCCCAATCTGTTCCTCAAGAACTGAGAAGATGATCAAATTCAAAGAGTTAATATCTGTGGACCTAAGTGTTACTATTCCAGGTAAGGGCTCAGCTCCATGTTCCAGGGTTCTCTTTGGCATATCTTAGCTCTGCAGGCATATCTTAGCTCTGCAGATGTTCTCTCTTGTCGCTCTTTTTGTCAGATGTCACTTGTCACCCCGACCAGCTCTGGGCCATTGGGGTCAGACAGCTCACACGCTGTAAGGAGAGCAGAGCTCAAATGCTGCCCTGGTCAAAAAACTGCATCTTTGAGATGGGCTGAATCAAAACTGTCAGGGAAAAAGAGACCTGATGAGTGTACAGATTTGAGACGTGTCTGTCTCCTCTCTCCATATTGCCGAGTTTAGTTCTAAACTCTGTAGCTCTGATGCGTCTCTGGCATTTTCAGCAGTGTCACAACAATGTTGGTAAGGGAGGAGCTTCTTTAGGAGTTGGAGATGAATAGTTTTCCTTTCTCTGAACGGGCATTGAGTGTATCCGGCAGAGATAACTCACAGGAGCCTTGCTGTTAATACAACCAGAACTGGAACAGATAGGACATATTTGCGAATCAATTCCTGACTTCCCCATGCATGTCTGTCTTTATCCTCTGCCATTTCAGCAGTGTGGTGGAAGCAGATAGTATCCTGAAGCTTTTTTTCTTCTTTCTCTCTAGCATAAAACGTGCAGGAGATTATAGACATCAAATCAGAAATGCATACTAACATATTTTATGCACAAGCTAGCTCACTCTCTCTCCCCAGGTAGGAGATATTTAAAATAACTCCCGCACATTCAGAAGCACTAATGCAGTAGTTAAAGGGAGTTGGCCATAGCAGCCTCCTGAAAGACAAGTGTAGCCTAGGGTATTTGGTGCAGGCCTGGGACTGGGGAGCTGAGGTACTATTTCTGGCTCTGCTATCAGTTTTTCCTGTGCACAGTTTCCCTGTTTGTAAACACAGACACTTATCTCCTTCAGGAGAGCTTTAAAACCAGTTGAGGAAAGTCAGGGGAGAGCTGTAGCAATGAAGAACCCACTTGGCACTGGAAAAAATCCTTAATTTTTCATTTTTGTACTAATATCTAAGCAGGCTCCTGTTCTGCCTTGCCTGAGAGGCCTCTGTTAGGAGAGGGGCTTCAGCATATAGGATGCTTTTCAAACACGCAATGTAAGTCAGACCCAGCCCTGAACAGATGGCAAAAAGTGCTCCGTACAGCTAGACCTCATGCCCTGTTGCAAAGAATGGGACACTGCTGCTATAAACAGCTTGTGGGATGGATGCCTAATTAAAGAGAAGAGGCAACAAGTGAGCATTGCAGTAGCGGGGAAATGGGGAGGTAACTGGAATAAGTGGGAGTGGTTGAGCAGTCTAGATGATTGCACACAACTGGATTTCAAATTCTGGTTTCACTTAGAAAAATTCCGCTCTCTATGCCTGCACTTCTGCTTCCATTTAAAACTAAAACTATTTTTTAAACCTCTGTTTATCTATCTTCAGAAACCTGTTTCTGCCTGTTTTCATTTTGTTTTTTAAAATTACTAGTTTAACCCAGTAAGACTTACCATGGATTTTCTTAAGGGGAAGAAATGGATTCTGCAATTTCAAGCCAATAATGATCTGTCCGTGTATAACATGAAAGAAAGAAATCGAAGGAATTTTTTGACAAGGAGCAGACGTCTACGTAAACTAATCTTTTCTAAGCCAGCTGTGGAGAGGTTTAGCTTTCTGGTGTTTCCCATGAAAGCGTACATAACTCAGTGCTGTTCAGCAGTTTCAGGTCACTTGATGGGATGTAATTAGCATTCTGTAATGAGCTGGCGAGGCCACTGATGGTCTTGCCAGGGAAACGTTTAGGAGTCTGCAAAATGTACTTTGTACATCACACGCAATTGTTCGATCCATTAAGACACTTCTGCTTAGCTCACAAGGTGCATTTGATGCATATATACCGATGTGGTGCGTATAGGGGGTATGGTGCGGCTGCTTAGATGAATGTGACAATATCGAAATTGGTGGTTCACTAACAACTTGTTTTTTGTGAGATGCAACTACTATTCCCGTTGATGGCCTAGAAAGGAGAAGCTGACAGTGTAGGACGGGGAGGAGAGAACTTGGTGTATAGAAGAGCTCTGTGTGTGTGTGTGGAGGGCATAAAGCCTGAGATAAGTGATATAAAAACCCACTGTGAGTACACAGGGAATGCCTGATTCCTGCCTGTCGTAAGAGGGAGATGCTCCATGGGAGAGCAGATGTCTTCTTCAGAGCTAGTCACTGGAGTTTGGAAAGGACCTCAGGGAAATCTGCTTTAGACTTGGAGAGCAGTATACAGCACATGTTTTCTGAAATACTTTCTGACTGTGCATGTTCAGCACTAGCAATAATTTAGGCCCCAATCCAATACCCACAGAAGCTAATGGGTGTCTTTCCGTTAACTTCTTTTTAATAGACCAGGCCCATAAAGAGAAGACAAGAATATTTTTAAGAGCCTGCTAATCTGTGGAGCATGTGTTACTTTGAGTGAAATCCCCTAGCACACTGTGAACGGAAGATTCCGCTCCCCCCCCCCCCCCCCCAAAAAAAAAAAGGAAAAAGAAAAAAGAGTAAATATGCATTTGTGGGAGCTAAGAGACTGTAACAGCTGAGAAAGGAAAGGTCAGCTGCATTCCAGGCTAAAGACTGAAGATCTTCATGGTTATGAATGTGCTTTTTCTATATGTGGGATTTTTGAAGATGCCTCTGTATTAATTATACAGGGGAGAAATTAATAATAACAAGAAATCCACCCAAACAAATCCCAAACCTCCTCACTTTTTGCCTCAAAATAAATTGCATGAGTGTAAGGAGCTGTCACGGTTTAACCCCAGCCGGCAACTAAGCACCACACAGCCACTCGCTCAATCTCCGCCCCCCCGCCCCGCGCTGCCAAGTGGAATGGGGAGGAGGATGGAAAAAAAAGTAAAACTCGTGGGTTGAAATAAAGACAGTTTAATAGGACAGCAAAGGAAGAGAGAATAATAATAATAATAAAAGAATATACAAAACAAGTGATGCACAATGCAATTGCTCACCACCCACTGACTGATGCCCAGCCCGTCCCTGAGCAATGATCGTCCCCCCTGCCCAACTGCCCCCAGTTTATATACTGAGCATGACATCATATGGTATGGAATATCCTTTTGGCCAGTCTGGGTCAGCTGTCCCAGCTGTGCCCCCTCCCAGCTTCTCGTGCACCTCCTTGCTGGCAGAGCAGGGGAAGCTGAAAAGTCCTTGACTTAGTATAAGCACCACAACTACTTAGTAACAACTAACACATCAGTGTGTTATCAACATTATTCTCATACTAAATCCAAAAGACAGCACTATACCAGCTACTAGGAAGAAAATTAACTCTATCCCAGCTGAAACCAGGACAGGAGCGAGAGAGCCAACTTCCTTACAGACAAAAGGAGAAAAGGTTTTACCTGCTGTTTCATAATCCACACAGCTTTTGTTGCAAAAATATATTCTAAATGTCAAAAAACAATTTGATAAGCGGCATTATTACATTGCATGTCTGTATAACTCTATTTCATATTGTTTGTATGTGTCTTTCATATTTGTTTTTATTTTTAAAGCCAGAATGGCCTATGAGCATCTAGCCCGATTTTCTGTTAAACTACAGAACATGGAATTTCACCTTCTAATTCCAGCATTAAATCCAATAATATATGACTGTGCTAGAATTTACCTATAGTAGGAAGAAATTCAGACTTAGAGCATGCAAGAAATGGACAATCTATGACACCCCAGGTTGAAGGACTAGGTAAAGAGTAAAAAGTCTACTTTTTCCAGTTTGTTTGTCTCATTTCACCTTCTAGTGCTTTGATCTTGTTATACCTTTGTCTGCCAGATTAAAGAACTGCCTAGGATCAGATACCAGATACTGTGTGGGTACTTGCAGACTGTGATCACATCTCCTCTTAACCTGCTCGTTGATAAGCTAACAAGATTGAATTCTCTAAATCTCCCACAGAAAAGCGTGTTTTCCAGACCGTGAATCGTTCTTGGCCATTTGTTTCATACTGTTGCACCGGTGTGAAATTGGACAGGTCCAGTGGAGAATCAAGCTCTGTTGCTTTATTTATTTTGTAGAGGCTCTTGTTCTTTGAAAAGTATTAGCCTTTAAACACCTTCCAAAATGTGACCAGCTCTGTATTTCTGCCACAGAAAAACAGACAGTAGTCTAGAAGCATCTCGTCTTCTTGTGTAAACCCAGAATTTTAAGTATTTGCATACTGGTAAACGTTTCTTTAGCACTTCAGAGAGGCGGTGATGGTGAAGTAATGCTCACTGAGCCCCAAATGGTGCTTGAAAAGCTTCTGAAAGAACCAGGAAATGTTATGGTTGGGACCAATGTGATAGCAATGCTAATATTGTGTTTTTATCAGCTAGATAACTGAATCGGCTGTCTTCATGATCCTGTTGCTACTGAAATCAGTAGGGAGTCCTCCACAGACTCCCGTGGAAGCAAGAGAGTACCTAAACACTATCATCTCCTTGGAGGCTGTACCTGCTCAATCCAGTCATCTCTTTTCTGTGGCCACTGCATTTCTTGGGAAATCTGAGCATTACAGTAATACTGTAGTATAAATAAGTAGTGACTTTCAGCTGAGATCTGGCTGCAGATTTTGCTGGCGCAAACAGAAGGAGGGCCCTCACATGTTTGTTCAGTGTGCCAATAAAGAAGGAAAGTTGGCTGTTGGCTGCAGTGACACAGGGTCAAAACTGACAACCATCAAAGCCATCAGAGTTTAGGAGAAGTTCTCCTCTGTGTCATTCACTAGGTCTATCACACTAAAGCCCCATTTCTCCTGGTGTCTGCCTCTGACAGCAGGCAGCAGCAGATGCTTAGGGCAGAACCTATGCAGCATGCGGTGCATCAGTATATAGAGAATTCATCCCTAGAAAGCTGTCCCTGCATCCAGGGCTGTTATCTTCTTTAATGTTCCTAACTTAACCCTTTTTAAGTTATATCATTTGAGCTCATCTTCACCAGAAGATAAATCCAAATTTCCTAGCTCATGCTCATGTTAGATTTAGGAATACAGGCTTGTCCAACCCACCTGTTGAGAAGTAGGTTAAAATTTTAACTCCTTTTTGCCTAAACTCAGAGCCATTTGGTGTGTGGTTTGGAAACTTATGCATTCTGAATGGGGAGGGGGATTAATGGCTTATGGAAGATAGAAAGAAACATAGTATGTGTGCTCCCAAATGTGTTAGGTGGAAAGTAGCTTCTGAAAGGAAACTCAGATCCCTTATATGACTTGAATAAAGTCAAAGTACAGTGTACAAAATCGTGCTTGTGATTTCCTGGTTGTAAAAAGGTATAATTCAGCTGATGTCAGGGAAGTTATACCTGACTGATAACCAAGTAAATGACAGCAAAAGCTAGCAGTGAGCCTCCTTCTCCTACGGACCTGTTCCCCAGAGGCTGTTCTTGTAGAGCTTTCTGGGACTACAAGAAGTCTGTGAGAGCTGAAGGCATTCAGGGTGTTAAAACTTAAGTTACATGAGCATGAGGAGTTTGGTCAAGGCCTTAAGATAAGGTATAATTGTCTGTGCTAAAAGAAGTTTAAATTCTCCCTCTGTAGGCAGGAACCTGTGTTGCATAACATGTGCATGAACATTGTCAAAATCCAGCTCTTACAATTAGTACAACTGTAGTTGAAGTTGTATTGATCCTGAATGAAGAATATCTGTTTAGGGCTGGCAGAGGCAGCTTGCCTGCCAGATTCACTGGGCTTGGCACATTAAGCACTGTTCAGCCTAAACGCATGAACTTCAGCCTCCTTTGCTCCGCTTAGGTCTGCTTATATTTCAGATAAACCACCAGCAGTTTGATGTTTATAGTGGAATGCAATCTGAAAATCAATGTTCCCTTGTCTGCTTTCGCCATTGTGCTCCATTGCTCTTTGTGGTCTTGTCTTATTAAAATTACATCAGGTGTGTAGCTGTATTGTATGATTTGGTAGTTGGAACGCAGATAACACTTGGATTATTGGGTCAGACGTATTTATTATCCATTCAGAGAGGGTGGATATCTGATGTGAATTTCTGGAAGTGTCTGAGTCAATTTTGTAAGCTGAGAACAGCTTCCCCATCATTGGCTGCTGTGTGCAGACAGTCCTCTGGCTGCCGCTTACCTTCACTTTATCGTATGCTCCACTGGAGCGTAATGAGCATGTATATTGGAAAGGGCTCGTTGTGCGTGTGGTGAGAGGAAAAAACCTGTAGATGGAATCCAGCATCCAAGGATTCCCTGGCAAAGGCAGAGGGGAATGGGTGTTTCTTGACCCTTTGTACATGCTGTGTGGGGCTAGCACTTGGCTTTGGAGTCGGACGCTTCTCCAATGCTGGCACTGATTGAGGGTCAAGGGCCAGGGAGAGGCATGTGTGGGCAGAGGAGAATAGCTCCGGCGAGCAAGACAGTCAAGAGTGCTGAGCAATTGGGTGTGTTATAATGACGTCCTACTACATCTACCTGTCTTACTGTTGCCTTTTTGCCATCTCTGAGTTGTGCTTGCTTAGTGTCTCTGGATGCTGCCTGCCTTCTTGCTGGCTGTGTGCATTGGGGTGGGTAGGATAGCATGTACATCTCTGCCTGCGCTTCAGGTAGGAGTTTTCAGCTGTGGGCAGCAGCAGGTGGTACGCTACAGTACACTTACGTGGTGCAGAGCAGCATTTCTTGGAAATGCCCAGGTGAGCCCCGGAGGTGCTTGTTTAGCAATCCAGAGCCAGGTGATGACACTAGTGTGATGCCTTTTTGGGTTAATTAGTCTTCCTTGGAAGCAGGTTGCATTAGGTTGGCAGAGTGGTTACGTTACTCCCAAGTGCCAAACGAGAAGTGGTTATGTTGCTCTCAAGGCTCAGCCTTGCTTGTTGAGAGCTGTCTTGGGTGTCTGCCCAGCAGTGCGCTCCAGACACCTACTCTTGGGGATGGAGGCAGGTTTAAACAGCCTTGTCCTTGTGTGGTGAAGAGAAGGGAATCATCCAAACCAGCTCCACAGCACATGGCTGGACTTGTGCAGAGAAGGAGTCAAAGCCAGGACGAGCAATCTGGCCTCACTTGGAAGCTGAGTAATGGAGAAATACATCTGCGTGTGGTGGCCCAGCGCATAAAAAATCCCCAGCCCCTTCCCTCCCTGCAGTCCTCAGTTCACAGGCAGAACCTGCAGGTTTGGTTCAGAGAGGCTGCAAGTGAGTGAATCCCCTGCAAATTCACATTCAATTACCTCCCCCTCCCTGAGAGCCAGCTCCCTGCCCAGCCTTTTCTTGTAGAGAGATGCAGGATTGTCCTGCACCTCAGTTTCTTCACTCAGGTGCCTGCAAGCTGAAGAGGGGAGGTTCAGTGCCTTCCCGGTGAGGAGATGTGCTCAGCCAGCAGCTGCTGAACATTCCTATCAGGAGCTGAAACTCATAGACATAAAATGTCGAACCCAGCTTCATCTGAAGTCTTGAGAATATTACAAAGTTATGTGCATATTACTCAATATGCATATACAGATTGCACCTGGCCAGCCCTTGCAGCTGTACATGAAAGGGATGCACACATGGAGGAGGAGAGGGAGGGAGGGAGGGAGCTGGGGAGAGATTTCTCATTAGATTGTTATCTAGGAGATGATGCTTGGCTCAGCAAGCCTGTTGCTTCCAAGGTTATAGTTGAGAGTTTATTTTTTTGCTGCCATCATAAATAGCTTCTGGCTCCTGAGTCTGACTTGTCAGATCTTCTCCCTAGGATCAGGTATGGTCTTTGTCATACGCTTGTCTGGCTCTTCTCTGGCAAGGGCAATTTGCAGAGCAGCTCTTTTCATCCCAGTCAGTTCATCAGGAGGGACCTAGCTTCCTAAGGGTCTTTTTTGTAGAGAGCTGTCAAAATCAGCTGGGTTCAATCCATGCTTCGGTATCTAGTCCACTGGGACTTTCTCGTCCTTCATAGGCTTCCTTCAAGATTTTGTTTCCTTTCAAGTCAATCCCACCCCTGGGCCTGAGTACAAGTTGTTACTGATTCTTTCCTTCTCTGGTAGTTCAGTTGAGTTCTCCTCAAAACCAGTTTGGTAAAAAACCCAAGCTCTTGGTGCCCTGTGTGGTGTTAACACTCGTCTCCGGGCAGCTACAGAGCTGGCTGCCCGTGGGAGCTCCCAGCGTCAGGGAAGAAGCTCAAGCTGCCATATCCCTGTCTGCAAGCACCAGTGGTACTAAAAAAAGGAGGCTCACACATGCCTGGGGAGAGTTTGGATGTTGCAGAGGGGATAACTGGTAATATCAGCCCAGGGTCTATTAGCGTGCCATGCACCTCAGTGGATATTTCTATAAGCGGCAGTGCCTAAATTAATTTTGATTTATTTTGGTTCTGGATTAAGCTTTTGCAGAGTCCCCGTTTTCTTCTTCCTCTGAATCCAAATTCCCAAAGCAAAGGGAACACCTGGACTGGAAGATACTGCAGATGTCAGAGATCTAGGCTATAAAATTATAGGATATCTATTTTTCTCAGTATGGAGTTCATCAGCAGCTACACATCCAGGTATTTTATTTTAAACTATTACCACAAAATGTGGATTTGCAGCTCTACTTTCAGTGCAAATATTTTATAAAATATTGAAATTTAACACAGCTCCATATTCCTTGTTATAGGATAGTTAAACCTGTAACAGTAGTTTCTTTCTTTATCAAATCCTGTAGAATCCTATTAGCTGTTGAGCTATAAAATCCAATTGTCCTTTTTCCCTTAAGATCAGCTGAGAAGATGCGATGTAAATTCAAAATATTAGCACAGACTTTAGCCTAGGGCGAGCACTGTTCTCTGCAAGGATATAGGGCCTTCACTGTACTTACACTAATATTTGTGACATACCCTTTACCCTCAGCTTGAGACTTTGCTTTCCCAATCAACAAACCTGTCTGCTTGAGACTTATTTGATGAGGCAGTTGATGCATCCTGCTGTGAAAGTAAGCACAGCATTCAAGGGTCATTTGAAGTCCAGCGTGCCCAAGTCCTTTCTTTAAGACCACTTGAAGGAGAGGGGGAAAATTGGAAGAAAACTCTCTGAAGAGGAACTTTGCACCGAATGAGCAATTTGGATGAGAACGTTACGCAGCCGCGTGAAGCCGTGGGAAGAGATGACCACACAAGGTTAATTGCATCTGCCAAGCGTTTCCAGATTTAAAGAAAGAAGAAAAATGTTAAATCCTACACAATTTCTTTTTCTTGTCTGCCAAGTCCATTAGTAAGCTTCTTAAACTAGCATGTAGCTCTGTGGATTCTTTCAGGCCATAAGCATGTTACAGGCACGAGTAGCGTGGCCCACAAGACACTTGCGTTTCCCGCAGGAGAGGGGAGGACCCGTGCTGTAACCACCACACTGGTCATGGAGTCAGCCATGGCTCTGGCACAGCTGGAACTCGTGAACACGGCTGGGGCTGGGTCCGAACCAGCAGAGCACTCGGAGAGCTCTGCGGCTGCAGCCCCCGCGGCCCTGGGGTCCAGAAGGATTTGCTCACGCGCAGTGAATGCACAGGACTGGTGCAGAGACGGAGCACATAAGCTCTCAGCCTAATGAGAGCTGGGGAGTTGGCTCACATCAGGCAGGGCTTTTCAGCTTTGCTTCAGAGCTGGCTGTGCTGGATCTGTGCTGATTCACAGTAGTGAGGTGTCTCTTTACTACTTTCATTATCTGGTTTTCTGTTACCTGGGATATTCCAACTCCTTGTTACTTTGGATAGCAGAGCACGGATGGTATACGTGATCTGTTTTTTTCACTTAACTAACCTAGAACATAGGAGTTTAACACACAGCTTATAATTGGCATGTCATACCAATAAAACCAGCAATTAACCTGTTACCCTTGTCTGAGGTTGACAAAATAAGGAAGAAAGTTGCACACAAATTAAAGTTGTTGCCCAGCAAAATGGGATCTTTTTCTTTCTCAGAAATAGGAAAGTTTCAAAGTTCACTGAGATCAAAGAAAAACTAACCATCCAGGGGGCTTGCGCCAAGTAACTTGAAAACACATTGATTGCTTTATTGCTAAAAATCTTCTCTTTCATTACATTATGATGTAGACTAAATATGTAAAAACAGGCTTGAATTGCTAAGCTGCTTGCTCATTGAGTTCAGTAGCATAAATATGCATCTCAGTACCTCATGCTGTAGACGAGGTTTGGGAGTCCTCTGGTTGTACGCACTTGGTAGGAAGCAATATGAGGATCAGAGCTGGTTCCTGGAGGAGATGATTGTTACTTCTTTGGCAGGATGTGAGTCAGCAACAGGTAACGTATACAAAGACATGACTGGAGGGGTGAGATGGGCCAGTTTGGGTTACCAGTAGATCAGAAAGCCTCACCTATTAGCAGTGTGCAGTCATAGCCTTGGGCATGTTGTGCTCTTGCCAGATCTTGTGTAGGAAATGATGTTTGAGCAGGCCTGGTCCTAAAGAAAGACTTAGCGTTGGCAGATGATGACTCGGACGAGAGAGTTGTTCCAGCTGATTCAGTCAGGCATGGTGTCACTAGTCCTCCAGGAAAGATATTAAATGAAGTTTCTGACATTTGAAATCATTAATTATCACTTGCCACTTTTCAGAAGTGAAGAGGTGCCAGTTCCATTTTGCATGGTTACTTCTTGGCAGATTTAATAGGGTAAGAAGTCATGTAGGATTTTCTTCTCTGTACCATTAAATAGCAGCTGTGTGCATTAAGCAGTGGCCATGGTGACCTCTAGCCCCAATCCTCCTAAAATTCATCCCCTTTTTCATACATGAAGCCTGAATAAATTCAGTGTAGAATTGTGGCCATAGTGTGTAAGACACCATTATATCCTCCCAAGAAGAAAAGTACTGTAGAAATTCAAGATCAGTATTTTAAAACACCCTCCAGGTCTGGACTCCTGCCTTAAACTCTATCTGAAAATAAGCAGAAGTGCCAGACACTGCCTGTTTTGCCCTGCCGCTGGCCCCCTTCCTTCAGAGCAGATTAGGAACAAATGTGGAACTTACCGGCTCGCTTAAGCGCTCCAACGAATTTAAAAGTAAACATGCCGATAAAAAATCAACAGCCTTTTCATCGAGTTTTAACTCTCTCTGACTCGTTAGTAACAATGGAGATGTATTACATAAAATAGAAATGTAATATGTAATAATTTCTTCATCCTGTTATTAAAATTCTTTGTGATGTTTCTTTCTAGTTAGTAAAAGAGTAATGGGGTAATTGAGGGGAACTATTCACATATTGTTGGAGGAGATGAACAAACTTTTTTCCTCATTGCTATTTCCTCCTGTGAGAGAAAACACATTCCTTCTCTGATGATGTTGTGACTTTTGTCACGCTCTGCTTCTGAGTGTGTTTGTTAATTGGCACCTCTCGGATGAGCCTGTCTGTCAAAATCACATGTAGCACCTGGATGTGTAATGTAACAAAATACTCTCAATATTTGAAAGGAATTCAGATTTAATATCATATTCTATAAATAAAGTCTCCTTGTTGATATGAGATTGATGTGATATGCCTTTAATCATAAAAATGAAGTCTTCTGTGCATTTGCTTTCTAATGTTGAAGCTTTCAGATCCCAAATCAAGACGTAACTTAGGCCCATGAATAAATGCCACTGAAGTTGGTGATCCTTAGGCATATGCTTAATTTTAAGCATGTGCTTCTTAAAGGCTACACAAAGTCAGGCCCCACTTTTCTTAAAATTCATCAAATTTTCTTTTCAGACTTTATTGGTGCTCTTATTCCTGTGGATTTGGGAATGTTGCTAAGAGTGGGGATAGACTATTCCGTTACCGTAATATTGCTTTGGCCACAGTCCTGCAGCCAGATCCAGAAGAGTGCAAACTATTATCATAGGAACAGAGGTTTCCTGTAAGCTGTGCGAATTTATAACCCCCTTTCTTTACTTCTAGAAAGCTAAGTTTATATCCAAGAACAAATGATCATGCAACCAAGTTCATGGAAAAGATCATTGGCATTGAAGGAAGGGATCTCTATTAGCACGTTAAGTTTCCCAAATGAATTACATTTGTCTCTTCTCATGTGCTGTGTTCCACATCAGTGGCTTTGCAGGTTGCAAGGTATGCTCAAGCCTCTTCTTCAGTAATAATGACTATAAGTAACTGAACACAGAGAACCTCAACTGAAGCCCGCTGGGGTCAGTGAAAAGGTCCTTACTGACTGGTTTTGATCATGCCCTTGTTTTCTGTTTGGATCAAACGCCTCCTGAAGTAGGAGCTGGGTTTAGGAGAAAATGTCCAGCACTTCATGCTGGATATAGATATGGGTTTGGAGTCCTTTTCCTGGGAGGTGGAGATGTATGCATTTTGGAAAGAGAAGTATTCCACATTCTTACAGTCACATACACAATGTGGGAAGGCTGGAGAAGCATGTGGCTGAGCATAGAAATGAAGGATAAAGTGCTTTCCTTGCCCTGGCGAGACTGAACACACAGACAGAGAAATGCACACAGACAGAATGAGCCCTTTCATGCGGGGAGTCATGATTTACTGATGCACTGACTGCATACCAAGTGCAGCCGTGTGACAGGAGCAAGGCGCTGCCCCTTGGGAGGCCGGGGGGGCTGACAACCAAACACCTTGAGTCCTGTTTTCTTCTTTACACTGATATTGTTCCACTGACTGCATGAATTTACTGCTGACCTATACCAGTATGTATGTTAAGATTTAAGCCCCTTCTCGTCTTCTCTTTCCTCTATTTCCAAACTGGTGTAGAAGGCTGTGAGGTGATATCAGCAGTTTGCACAGGGAGTGCTGGGCTGTCAGCATAATGTGCTTTGCTCAGGTGTGAATGACTTTGGTGGCCAAGATACGGGCCTATTTCCTTGAGTACTGATGATCACTTACGTTGCTATAGCCCCCGCTGGGTCCCATTCTGCTGGTTATTGCAGTGACACCAAGGAAGAGGCAATCCCTTTGCCAGATCAAGGGCCTGACTCTGATTTCGTGTCCTCCGTGACAAGGTAAATGGGTTGAAGTCAATGGAGCCGTGCCAGGGTGAGAGGAGAACAGAGCATCGAGCGTGATGGATCTGCCTGCTTAAGGAGTTTTTATGGCTCCCAGGGCTGTGATGTTTGAATGCCTCACAAACTTTAAGACCACTCCTGTGAGAGAGGGAAGCAGTGTCATCCCTGCTTAACAGCTGGGGAGCTGAGATACAGTAAGATGAAATACCTTGGCCAAGGTCACTCTGGAAGTCTGTGACAGAGCAGGGTCTGCCAAATAAAACCTTGCCAGATCTCAAGCTGGTATGTGGATGGCTGGGCCAGCTTTCCTCCTAGCGTGGGGCGAATAGGCTGTCCTTGCCTTCTGTCCCCCTTTACCCTCATCTTCCTCCCTTTCTCGTGTTGCAGCGGCAGGAGCTGCTTACCTGCCGGCCACTGAACAGGATCAGGCAAAGCCTCGCCTCTGCGATGCTCTCCCTGGCACAGGCTGGCTGTGGTCCCCCGGGGCACAGGTGGAGGATGGATGCCCGTTTCCCAGGAGTGTGGGAATCCAGGGTCAGCACACCACCGGACTGTTCGTGACCAGGGTCTGAACTATAGCACCTTTCCCTCTCACATTTGTATTATTTAGGGTGACTAATCATAATAACAAATTGATTAAGGTTAACTGGATAAAGTCATCTAAGTCATATTTACTGCTAAACTAACTGCCCAGGGAGGTGAATTAATGATCTTTACAGAAACCTTTTATGGTTATTTGGCCACAAGGTGCGATCTGGTTTGATCTTTTATGCAACATAAATCAGTTTAATGGTTAAATCTGTGCTGCTAGCTGTTGAATTTAAATGAGGGCTTTTTAAATGAAGTATGATGCTTTTCCACACACAGAGGGACATTGAGCAGGTGTATATTGCAATTAAATGGGAAAACTTACAATTAGATAATGTTAAGTTTGTGACACTGGCTGACAGAAGCCTGGAGATTCATGGTGAGGGTCCATGATCAATCATTAATTCATGCCACCGTGGAAGGAGTAAAAATGCAAATGGTCTCAGTTGAGGTCAAAGCAGTGTGGGAGAGCGATGCAGGTCGTGTAGCGGATGGCTGATACCAGCCATTCATTTCAATAGCCTTGGGTTCAAATACTCTGTTGAGCCACAAATGGAAATGATTTGGGCTTAGCAGGTGGCTCTCAGCCTTTCTAGCATTTAGACATCTTTCAGCAATACCCAGGAAGGTCCGGCAGAGATCAGGGACCTATTGTAATAGGCAGGCTACAAACACGTCCTGGGAGATGGCTTCAGACAGTTGCAGATTTTCCAGGATGAGAGAAGGCTAAAAGGCTATTAGCAGCTCTCCTGGCCTTCCTGCACGTTAACACTGTGCTCCTAAATCACCTGATGTAGTCGTAGCTTCTTCTGCCCCATTTAGACAGCAGTGGTATCTCTCCCGACAGCTTACTCTTTAAATGCTGAATGCACTTCAGGAGGTGGAGGCTGACAGACCTGTGCTAATGCATCCCAGGTCAACAAATCCAATCTGAAAATGAAACCGGCGCTTCTGATCCACACAGCCTTTTGTCCAAGCCACAAGACCACGCTGCCTGCTGGGTCTCCCATGAATCCTATCTTCACCCAAGGATGGAAAAAGGGACCAACAATTAGACAGGACGGCATAGCCATGAGCTGCTTCCCAGGGGATTTGCTGAACTTGAGAGCAGTCTGTTAGACACACCTGTTTACTCAGGTGTTTCCTGAAGAAAGGGAGAAGTGTTTGGGATGTTGATTGAGCACTGGGGAAAAGTTGTTTGTAGTTGGGACGGCATGGAGAGGAGTGAATGGTTCCTGTTTGATTGACTTCTGTTCTGAGCGCTCCTATGTTAATGTTTTACTGGTGATATTAAAGAACAAGCAAAGAGCCTTGGGGCAGGTGGTGAGTTGGGGGTAGGTGAAAGGATTCATGAACTCACGGAGGGATTGGTTCAGGCAGCCTGAGACATGTTTTCCTGTTCAAGTCAAAGTTGCTGATGGGGCATGGTCCTCCTAGTCTTGTCTCCTTGTTGAGCAGAAGACAGCTGCCTTTTTTTCCTGTAGGGCTTGTTCCCATTGAGTGATGGAGCTCAAATGCTCAGTGATTCTGCCGAGGCCTTCTGCATGTGTGAACTCCCTGGTGAGACCCAGAGCAGGCAGCACAGCCATATGCTTACAGTGTTGAGCTGGGACCTGGGGGACTTGGGTCATCCAGTTACAGCCTTAACTCTTTTGCCTGGATGACTGTGTGCTTTCTGCATGTTTCCCATCCATCTCCCATCACGGAAAACAGATCTAGTAATGCAGAGCTCTGGGTAAATATTGCTTGTAAGTATAAGGATGAAAATGGCTGCATAATAATTAAGCCTGCTTACCGTGGATGTGTATCAATTTTACTGCTTGAAGTAATACAGTCTCTGTAGGAGATCCACCTATGTGCAGGATCATGGCACATCTTGGGTTATGGCTTTTCAGAACTACCAGCCAGTTTGTTTTGTTCCTCCCTGGTGGACCACCTGTGCTGAAGTTCTGTCCCAGCAAAGTCAGTAAATCATGTTTTAACACTTACAATAATCATTTACATCTTCAAAGCTCTTTGCCGACACAAGCTAATTGAAGAATCGTCGTCAACCAAGAAATCACAGTTTTGTCTTTTTGATTTTTAACTTACTATGTTACAGAAAACACATGAAGGTTGTAAGAAATGCTGGTCATAGAGCAAAAAGGAAAATTTCATGGGTTTCTTTCTTCTCTCTTCTTTTTCTGGTCAAAGCTCTGATTGATGAAGTTTTAATTCCTTTTTTCTTTATTAACTGGTATGAATCACAAAAGAACAAGAAAAAAAATGTAGCTACCTTCCTTCCAGCCTGCTTCTGCTGTGAATTTGCAGTATTGAAAATGAGGGCTGTTTGGATTCTAATGCTTTTACCTTTTGTTTATTATCTTTTTGCGCAGAACAAAATAGAGAGAACATCACAAAAATATGTGATTTTTAGAGCCTTAAAAACTGAACGGGGAGGTTCAAGATAGTGCCTGAAACTACTTCAGACAATATCTTTTTATATTACATTAAAATGCAAGTCGGTGCATTAAGTCTCTCACCACTTTGGTGAGGTAAGTAAATATTATGATCCTATTTAACATATGCCTCAAGCCACATAAAAAGCCAAATAGAGACTTGGCATACTTGGATATAAATCATTAAAACTGCATCTGCTTAAATGAAGACTGAATTCAGTCCAAGAGGGAGAGTTAGAACTGGAATTAGACTCGGTCCTCAACCCATCTCCTGTACACCAAACTGTGATTTAATAACATAGTGACATATGAAAAACTGTACTGATGACTCTGATGGCATTTCAGATTTTTGCTGCCATGATCGTTCCCCTGTTTTTAAATCAAAGCTCATTGGTTCTGCTGTGCTTGGGGTCATATAAAGGCTGACAACCAGCCTTAGATCTGGCTGGCTTACACTTGGAGGGGCCGTTGCCTGGAACCCTGGTATCGTATGAAGCTGGTATCTCAAAACAAAGTTTGAAAACTTGCTTGGTTTCAAGTTCAGTCTATATGATATGCAGTATAGGATTTCTACCAAAGTGCATAAGGAGACTTGGACTCATGCAGAAATTTTTTAAAGCACAAAGCAGGGCTGTTGTGGCAGACTTGGAAAGTGGTTTTGTTTGGAAACAGTCTGTTTTCTGTAGAAAGACAGTCTGAGGCTGGGTGGAGAATGCAGGATGCCAAATTCTTTGTTTCTTTAGTCAGGTATTGGTCTTTACCACTTCACAGAGAAATTGGCTTATTTATTTTTATTATCAGGACTTTCAGGATTCTGAAAATGGACATTATGATCACCCTATGCTGAGCCTGCACTGGTCTTTCAGTAACCTTTATCTGTGTTTCAGGATGGAAATCAAAACAGAAATCAGAGAAGCTTTGTTTCATTTCCAGACTATTAGAGTAGGCTTGTTCATGTGGTTCTCATGTGGGGTTTACTTTTGAGAAACATGGAGATGTGGCGGTTTAATTCTGTCAGCAGAGAGAATGGTCGTCAGCTGAAATATCTGGCCCTGACAAAAGTTACTCAGGGATGCATAGGTCAGTCTCTGCTCTGATTTTATGACTTGATTTTCTTGATTTGATATTTCAAGTCTGATTTTAAGATTAAGGTTGGTCCATTCTGCTGGAGGAGAGATGTAGTCACAAATCATCATAGCCTCCCAATTTAGGAAGGTCAAATGCATCTTCTCCTTTTTGTCCCACTGCTCAAGGAGTAAACCGAGAGGTAAGGATTGCATGGGGAATCTCTCTCAAAATGCATGCAGAGTCTCAGCAGTTACTTGCTTTGGTTGTGCTTTCAGATTTGCCTTGGCAGAGTTGTCCAATGAGGAATAAAAAATAGCGTTGGAGCCTGACTGTGGTACCCAAAGAAAGAGCTGGTTACTGAGCATTCAGGATTGCTCCCAATTAAAGCTGCTATAAAACATGAAGCTGATGTTCTGTGGTGATGCAGGAATTGGTGAGAAGCAAAGCAAGTGACGGTAAATCAGCTCTGCCAGCCCAAGTGTCCACCTCTCCATAACTCCGCCAGATATGCTGCGGCGAGGGAGTGGGGAAGTGGTCCAAACAGTTCAGGAGTTGGAAGCAGCTTGCAACTGGGGGAAAGGAGGTCTCTGGCTGTAGCACATCTTTATTAATTGCCAAAAAAGATTACCCACTTGACACTGCTGCTCCAAGTGCTCTGTCTTCAGTCCCACCTGGCTGTGCTGTAACTCTCATTTTCTGCTTGTGCTGCAGGAAGGTAACAAAGCAGCATTGCCATTTTCCCCGCTTTGCCCTTGAAAGGCGAAGACACTCCTTCACAGGTGGAGAGGAAAGGCCTGTAGTAAAGTCACTAGCATGGGACTTGAAGGATTTTGGTTTAATCCTTGCCTCTGCCACAAACTGCTTGTGTAACCCTGAGCAAGTCGGTTAATCTCCATGTCCTTTCAGTACTGCAGTTGTAGAATAATCCTCCCCCAGCCTTTTCCTTTCTTGTCCAGTGTATGTGCTGTTCAGGGCAATTGTGGTCTCCTTTTCTTTTGTGTAATGCAGTAACTGGACAGTGGGACTCCATGGGCTACAGGAAAAATAGAACAATAACCCAGGCCACCCAGAGCTGATTCAGGCCCGGGGCAAATGAAATCAGAGGGTGGAAAGCTGGTGCTTGCCAGGTTTGGGAGCAGGGCTCTTCCTTGTGGGTGCCTGCAGGAGTGGGATGCTTGCGCCTCTTGGGAGAGCTCTCACAGCTGTGCTAAATGTTTCTGTGCTGATGTGTGCTGGAGACGAGGACTCTGGACGGTGACGTTGCAGTGCTGCGTCAGCCACGAGGGATAACAAGGTGCTCTGCCGATAGGAGAAAGTATATGTGTGCTGTGCAAATTCCTGTGGGTCCAGATACCAGAGTCATTTCATAGCAATAAAATTCCACTTGCGGTTCTTGTTTCATTTTCCAGACCTGAGACTTGCTTTGCTTACCTGAGGTTCACAGCACCTCTAGTAAGGTTCAGAGGAGCCTAGAGGCTAAGATGGGATTTGTAACTCTGTAGGACAGTCATCATTTGAGTTCAACCTCATGCTGGACACCACACCAAGAGGCTGTGGGTTCTTCAGGTGACAAGTCACTCCCAAGCTGGAACCTGAAATAGTTTGTCACAAATCTGTATGTCCTGCTGTGGCTGAATTTTAAATGGTCCAGTGATGCCAGGTCACCCTTACGTGTTGTTGTACTTGTTACGACATCGTGTGGCTGTCAGTAATTTGCTACCGAACACTTCTGAAACAGAAGAAAGCTCTGCAGGGTGGCTGCTCCCCAGCAAGATAAAGCAGAACACAGAGGGTAGAAGAAAACAAACGACAACGCGGAGAGATGGCCAGTGGCCAGGTTTGATGATACAATTTTTAGGAAATTGTGAGTGTGTAGAGAAGATTTCTGTTTTCCCTGACACCCTAATGATTCTTGTGTCTCTGAGGCATTTGAGTGGAGAGGCATCGTGAGAACCACTATTCAGTTCTGCAGGAATAAATGGAAACCTTGTACTGCTGTGTGACAGCCCCAGCCGTTCTTCTGCAGGGGAATCGCTACATCTGAGTAACAAACCAGAAATGGCCCAAGCACATGCTGTGAGCCATTGGACCCAGCCCTGCTGAAAAGCTCTTGAGCGTGTTTTGAGGAACCTCGGAAGGGTTTGTGCGTTTGATTCAGATCTGGCATTACTTCTGTCACAGCCTCGATTGGCAATGTCCCTGCAGCAACTGGGGCCCGAGCAGTGTGATTTACAAGGGAAGTTACTATGTTAAATAAAAGTTACATAAAGAATAATTTACCCCCAGCTGCGCACAATAATGCTGCTGTAATTCCATCAAGGCGCTCTGCTGACATCAGAAACTGCCCGTGTGAAGTTTCAGTGTCTTGTTATTCTCCCCAGGCCTCACGGAGGGGCTTGCAGCTGCGGCTCGTGCTCCTTCATCGCCGTCCCTCCCCTCTCAGGCAGCCAGCAGCCGCAGCGCAGGAGGCACGGGCACGCAGCCCTTCAAGCATGAAGCCTTGCGCCTCCAAGCACATGTCATCCCCCACGCGAGCTGGTGCGGTTCAGTGGGGGGAATTACCCCCATCCCTCTGTGCTCCTGGCTGGCCGGGTGCAAGTCAGCTCCAGCCTGGAGGCTGTAACCGGAGCTCTGGCATGGTGCGGAGCTAAGTGACTCCTCAGGGCTTATTAACTAACTCCTCTTTGATGCTTTCTGCAAAAACAGTTCTGTGGCTCCTGGTTTGCATCCAGCAGGCCCAGGGCGCGGGTAGACATGGTTGGAAGCGCACACACCTAACCTGCAGGCATGGTCGGCAGTGTGCCAGAGCAATGGCCTCGTGGGCCCAGAGAACTGCTCTGCCGCCCGGCTTGCTGGATCCTGACATCTGGCTGCAAGCCCCACAAAGGGCTGGGAGCGTGAGCTGGGAGCGTGGCTGCCCCATGCGGAGAGCGGGGTGGGAGTTGTTGAGCCTGGAGTGATTTACAGCGGGCCCTCGCGCCGCTCCCTTCCTTGGGCCCCTTGGACTGTTTGAGTGCTCGTGACCCCCCAGACCCTCTCTGGTGGGACTGTGAGCTATAACGTTTCATGTGAGAGAGGGACGATGGGGGGGGATAAAAAGGAGCGAGGGAAAGGCACCTAATACGATTTCAGAGAGCCCCCTGGCAGTCCGTCCGTGGGAGGCTGCCATGTATAATAAGGAAACGATTTGTCTGGGAATGATTCAGCGTGTAAAACTCCCTCCCTGACCTCTTCCTAAGTCCCCAGCATGGGATTGCGGGAGGTTTCCAGCAGAGAAGAGCTGATAAGGCGCAATAGTTTTCATATGCTCAGAGGAGAGGTCCAAGTGTCCGTGCTGAGGCAGCGTTCTCACTGCCGTGCAGGGCTGTGTGGAGCCGCGTGGAGCCACATTTCACCTTTACCCCGTGGAGGGAGGTGGATTTTGCCCTGCTTGGAGACACATTAACCGTTGGGGAACTTTCTTTTTCTCCCCATACGGCCCTCAGGCTTGTGCTTCCCACAGCCTTTGCCCCTTGCCCTGGGGAGCACGGCTAGCAAAACCCCACTGGCAGCTGCAGAGCTCCTTCCGCGCTGATTTTCATGGGGCTGCCTCCACGCTCTGAGCTGGCCCACTGGTATTTCCCCAAGGTTTCCACCCCTTTTGTGGGTGACCGCAGGGAGGGCTGGAGGCTTGAGCAGCTGCCCTGTGGGAGCCTGGCGATGGGGGCTGGTTTTCAGCAGGGAAAATTTGTGTGAATTTTCTGGAGCTCGCTCTAGACATGAGGGTTGAATCGTTTTTGCTTCTCAGGTGCTCTGGGAGTTCCTCCTGTCCAGCACTGTAGGCCTCTACCTGACTTGCACAAATGATTACAAAACCACTGTTTCTTGGGAATTGAACTGGTTTTATAGGTTGTCAGGCTCTCCCAGCGAGTGCAGTGCATGTTTCCCGTTCAGCATTCACTGGGCGGAGGGGAAGAGAAGAGACAGCAACAAAATAAGCTCAGCAGTGTTGAGTTTGCAAATGCTGACTTTTAAAATAGTAGCCACCTGTGTGTGCTTACCTGTCCCCTAATATGCACCCTGACATTTTTGCAACTTTTTTTCATTGAAAAGCTTTATTATCTCTTGGGGTGGGGTCCTCTTTTGCTGCTTGTTTTCTGCAGTTAGTTGTACCAATGCAAAAAGGATATGAGGTGTGAGCAGATCAAACGGGCAGGGATTTGTGGGCAGCCTGAGGAGGCTGCAGGTCTCTGCCTGCTGCCACTGTCATGTGGGGAAGGAGCAGCTGCACTTCTGTGCAGTTCCCTTCCAGAGCAGCACAGCTGTCTCCAGATCTAGTGATGCTCCTTTCCTTTTCATTAGCTGAATGTAGAGATGGCCAAGATTCCTGACCCTACAAGTTCTGGGCAGTCTAAATTCTCTGAGTGGCTGAAGGCCATGAAATACATACAGTATCCCTTAGGGGGCTGGAGGGGGAACTGAGCATAATTCAGAGATGGGAGAAGAGACAAGCTCTGCAAAGGAGCAACCATTCTGCTATGAGATGAGGCTGGACTGGGCATGCAATGGGGTTTCAGGGTGAGAAGTTAATGATGATCTTCATCGGCTCACTTCCCCTACAGCAGTGACTTACACTTAAACCTGCTGCACTGCTGGTAATGTAACCAGCTCAGCACGGGGGCTGCGTTTGAACTAGTTACGAGTGTGCAGCTAAAAAGCTGCTGGTGGGCACCACAGGCTTAGTGAACTCACAGGGTGCAAGGCCAAGGTGAATGGGACACCCCGTGTTAGCCCACTAATGCTCAGCAGTGAAGGAGATGTCAGAAGTTCAAACCAGTACTTAGGGTTTGTGAATTCACCTTCTGAATGCATTGTTCCCCAGCTCCTTCAGAGACACTAGCATGGACTGTAGGTGAAATAACTCCTTTCCCTTTTATTAGGTGATATCTATTAGCAGACAGCTCATTTTCTGTTCTGTTCCTAGTGGGGACATTTTGGCCATAAGCAGTTTCCAATCTGGCAAGTACAACGAAAGTATTACAGGAAGGGAGAGGAGTCGAGGTCCATGGAGGAAATATTTTTATTCTCTTTTTCTCACTGGTTTGAAAATAGCCCCTAAGCAGAATATGTCAGCCAGGAACTGAACTGTCTCAAGTTGCCTGTTCATATGTATCAGCTAGTAACAAGTCCACTCTGCACTTCTGTCTCTTTTCTGATTTTGGTGGGAATCTGGGGAAAAGCAGCGTCAACTGGGATTCCTTCCCACGCTGTGTATCTGCTGGGTCTGACACTGGCTGAAACCTGCTGCTGTGTGGGGTGTGTGTGTGCAATAAGCTGTCCTCTGGTAATGTCTTGTTCTAGCTCCTAATATCCAGAGATTGGCTCTGAAATGTGTAGTATTTCGTCAAAAGCTTTCGCCTCTCAGCAGCCACTTTGCTATCACAATGCTGGATAGACTTGGTACCAATATGAATGCCCAGTCTCAACTTTGTGTGTTGTACTTTCTCCCCATAGCTGCCGGTACGAGTGCATTGCAGTCTGGCAAAACCAATAGTGGAGGAAAAACAGGGAGTGTGGAAGAAAATCAGCAGCTGTCTGTCAGTCATCACCTTCCTTGCTCTGCTGTTCACTTTTGCTGTGTAGAACAAATCCTGTAACCTTTCTGTGTCTCAGTTCCTTCCCGTATAATGAGGACAAATATTAATTTGTCTCCTAGTGACAGAGAGAGGTTGTGTTCATACTTACAAAGTGCTTTGGTAATCACAAATGTTCCGTCAGTGCCATATAATGCTATCCTGCCGTCTGAATGATCAGTGTTTCCCGACGTCTGGCCACTTGGAGCTCGGTCTGTGGGGTACTGCGTGGCCAGCTTCCTGCTATGCCCGTGTGCTGAACATGAGACAACCGAGAAACTGTGGGCCTGTGTCCCTGGTGCTGGACATGACACCTGGATCTGCACTATTTCTTTTTAGCCTGGTGCATTGGTAGCACACGGAGCCATCGTGGCAAGGACAGCATGTTGGACTCGATGATCTTAAAGGTCTCTTCCAACCTAAATGATTCTATGTAGCTCCATGGGGAGAAGAGGCTTGGTGTCTCATCACCTCCTCCAAGCAGCTTACACATCCCTCTTTCTCTCCCCATCACCCAGCCCGAGAGCCTTGTTCACCACCTGCACTGTGAACCCCCTGAATTTTCTGCTCTTCACTCATGGCTTGTGATGGGATGGTCAACAAACCCATCTGCTCAGGCTCTGTGATCCTGCGCCTTGGCATGGTGGGGGTCTAGCTCAGCAGTAATTAACAATGTACACTTCATTAGCACTTCCGTCGTGACTTTTCTGAGCAGTCTGTAAATGCCACAGCAGCCCTTTCTTCATTACCTTTTCCCCACTTCACTGTTGAATTAATTCTGTCAGACCTCATCCCAGAGGAGCTACTGCTCGCTCACTGATATATAAGGATTTCTTATCCCCCAGCTTTCTCTGATTTTCATACCTGGAATATTATTTCCCCTCTTGCCCTGTCCTCCCTAGACACTTAACACTTTACGTTTCATTTATAGTCCCTGTCTGATATTTTCTCTCTGCATTTTGTCGTCTCAGTCTTGTTTTTTTGCTTTCCCAGTCTCACTCTTTTATACAGAAAAACGGAGTTTGGAGTCTTTCTAATCAACTTGTAAAGCTATGCAGAGCATAAGCTCCCAGCAGCAGCATTCTAGGTGCTGGCTAAAAAATATTCCCAGAAGCCGTTCTTTCTTCTTTTTCTTTTTAAATACATTTTTCGGGTCCCTTCTGTAGAACATGGTTGCAGTGCTGCAGAAGATGTTGGTTGCATTTCTGTGGAAAAGCCCAGGACTATTCTACATGGACGGCTGTGCAACCACAAGGCAAATACTTTATTTTTCTTCTCCTAAGAGCCCTACAGAAGCTAATCTTCACAAGAGCCCCAGGGACTGGCGTCTTGCACAGATAGGAAAGCTGGCACATAGTTACTTAACCAGGGTCACAGGAGGAAATCAAAAGCAGAACTGGGACTGGGATTTTTGCACTGGTGCCTCCAGGCATGTTCTTGGAATGTCTTCAACAGGTCTTCTGCTGCCCCAGTGCATGCACACCACCTACCCTCTACCACATGCAATGGAAATTGCCACCAGGCATGGACAGCTAACAAACTTTGGTGCAGGAAGAGCAATAGGACTGAGGCATAGCTTTGGAAGAAGCACGGATTTATTGTGATACACGGTACCTATTATGGTACATGACACACAGGATACATTTTGTGAAATGTCCCTCTTAGTTGACTAAAAAAAATCAATTACTTGCATTCAAGTAGGCTCAACGGCTTTCTGTTTGCAAACAGCCAAACAGCATGAAAGTTAATTGCTCTAACATAGTCAGCAAGCCATTTGCCCTCGCACCCCAGTGTTGATATGAAGCACAGTGGCTTTGCGCAGGCAGGGTGGGAAATCCATATGGGTCATTTTTAGGACTCATTTGTCAGGGTGTGTGCAAATCCATCTCAATGGGTTTTCCTGGGCTTTGCCTCTCTGGAAACACCGCCACAGTGCAGCAGCAAACCAGGACTAGCTCTGCCCTCTGCTCCAGGCAGCGTGTTACGCTCCCTCCCCAGCACTGGCTTGCCTCCCTTCTCTGCAGCGTAGGGTATGTTGGGGGTATCTCGAGCACTGCAGTGTGTGGCTGAACAAGCATTCCTCCTTGTTCCGGGAGAGACCTGGGACCTGGGCTAGTCTGTTTAAGGTCACCTTGGATATTTCTGATGCTTGCTGCAGTGTGTTGCTCTGACCTATCTGTGTGCCAGTGGTCCCAAGCTGCTGGTTTGTAGGCAAGAAGCCGGGATGCTGCTGCTTGCTGTATACCGTCTTTTGAATCTTGCTGCTGAGGGGTGTCTGGACCCTGGGAGGGATGCTGCTTTGGTTGGGATCCATCCAGAGCATAGATTCTCTGATCACATGGCATGTGGGCTATTACTTTTTAAGCATAAATGAAACAAAGCATGAAAACTGAGATGTGATGTAGAACACGAACATCCAGCAAGTCTGGATGTTTGACTTTCACAGCTCAAGCCAGTATCTGCAGAACATAAAGGGTTAGTTATTTTAGCAGTAGCGTGATTAGGTGTTATGATCCAAAAAGCTCAGTTTTAGCTTACGTGAGAATTATATCCAATGTTTTCGTGCCTGTTAACTTTGCAGACAGCAGGTTTCCTCCAGGAGCCAGAGATCCAGGCAACTATATGAAAAGTTACTGCAAATGCACGTAGTGTCTGACTAGAGCTGTGGTCCGTAGTGGGAAGTTAGACAAGGTGAGACTGTAAAAGGCCAGTAATTGTACACAGGAGATGGCTGTGATTGCTTTGAATGTGGAGCCATTGTCAGGAACACAGAGGGAAAAGCATAGCCTATTTGAGTGCTCTTATCTCAAACTTGTGGCTAAGTGAAGTCAGGAAACGATTGGGGGGTGCTGCTGTTGTCTGTGCGTTTTCACCTCTGGGATTTGTAGAAACTTGGGATTTTGTGCTGCCTTTGGCATGGCTTTGTTACTCTTTGCCAAGTTTCATTAATCAGCAGCCAGGGGCTACATGAAGGGTACGGTGTCTACCCGATGGGAATTCAAGGACCAAAAGGAATGGTTTCAATAACGTTTGTTTAAAGACACTTCAAGGTTGTTTTTTGGCTTTTGGTTTTGGGTTTTTTGGCTCCTGAAACATAACTGCCATCCTTTATTATCAATGGCATTAGAGCTTCACGTAGTAACAGCACGCTGGGATCCATGAGAGAGTGTCAGACTGGCTTACTGCTACATGAAAAATGTCAAATCTTGCAGCATCTGAGCTCTTGATTTTTTTCTGGTTTTTAGCACTTTGGAATTTGATGCCGTCATCTTATCAAAGGGAAAAATGTCTCAAATTAGAGCTTGCTTTAAACAGATGCTTTTCAGTCTCAAATAAGTACAATTTGTAGACATAACTCGAAGAGAAATTTAGATGTTGAAGGCAGCTACATTCACCAAATTGCTGAGATCCAGCTAAACAGACGAATTTTTACTCTAGCTTCCCATCGCCCCTTGAGCAGACCTTTTCCTTCCGAGGTATTCCTCTCAGTTTGCTCTTATCCATGAGACTCCGGTCTCTCTTCCGCGCTGAACAGCACTGCTGTCCCCTTGTCTTTGTGTCTCTAATGCATCACCATTCCTGGTTGTGTGATGGCGTTGCACTTCATACACCGCTCTGTGTGTACAAAAAAGCCCTAATTATGGCATGTTAAATGAAACAGCATCTAGAGTGTGGGCTAAACTCTGGGATATTTTTAGTCTTTGTTGGCCTTGTCATGGCCCTGACTGTATTTCTCTGGGAAACAGTTGCTGAGTAGCATCATTTAGCTTGTCCCACATAATTCCGGGCTCTTGGAAAGCCAGAGTTTCCTGCCAGGCTTGAGACTTCTGGGATGGCTGTTTTCCCACTGGGATTGTGCCCGTTTTAGCATATAAGACCTCATGCCTTATTAATTTTGATGAGCTTTTGGGGTGAAAAAACAATCTTGGGACTAGATGTTGTGTTGTATTTGAGGGGGGTGGGGGTGTGTGTGTAAAATCCAAAGGTCGTGAGTTTAAACTGTGACTAGGTTATGTGTGGCAAACATCTGTATCCCCTGGCTCCTTTTGCAGAGCAATTGGAGACACGCTGCATCATTGCTGTCAAGGGTTCCTGATGCACAGATATTCCCATGAAAAGGGACAAAAAGCATTACTGCCACTGGCGAATGAAGATACTATGGATGGGTAGAGGACAGAGAGCCAAATCAATGCCTCCATGGAGAAGCGCTCACCTGAGGCCGCGGTGGCTGACTGCTGGGTGGACAGTCAGCGTGCCGGATGGGCAGCATTTAAGCTCTGCAAATGTCCGGCTGCTAGTGAGGGTATATGGGGAGAAAGAGAGGGTCCTGGCTGGGGGCGTGGGACAGAGTTTGTGATGTGGGGATGTCAGGAGGTTTGGAAGAGGGGTGTTGGAAAGCCAGGGTGGGATTACAGGGGACATAAGAGAACTGGCGTTAGTGGGGTGGCCAGGTGGGGCGGGACACCCGACCTGGATCCCATGACAGCATTAACTTTGCTGCTTCCCAAACAGCTTGCTTGAAATGCTGGAGTCCAAAATGAGGGCTGATGAACCTAGGGCCAGAGACGTGGCCCCAGCTGTCTGTCCTGCCCTGTCTGTCAGGGCCCCTGTTTCACAGCAGAGTAGGCAGTGGGGCAGATAAGCCTGTGCTGCCTCCAGCTCCTGTGCAAAACCCATCTTTTAGCTCAAACCAGTGAGGATGATGGGCATGAACCGCACTCTCTGGCTGTAAGCTGTTGTGTTTAAGTGCAGACACATGTTCTACTCTGCCCATTGCTTCAAGCAGTGCTAACCTCTGGCAAATGGTTGAGGCAGACATCTGGGGATGGTGATGCCTTAAACTGCTGTAACATGATTAACTAGGGCTCATCTGGTTTTTGAACCTATAGTATTCACCTTTGCAATCTCCTCTTTCTTACCCTGAGCACTAAAAGCTTTTTTTTTTTTGGTGTAATGAGAATTTCATGTAGCAACATGGCTACAGGATCCACGGCTTTATAAAAAAGAGAAAGTTATGAGAGACTGTATAAAATCACCATGTTCTATTATATTACATAAAAATTAAATAATACCATACTTCAGAGACAGAGAGAAGTGCTTTTATTAGCTGAGAAAACACACATGAAATTCAAGTTTTACATGCAACAGCACAAAAGGTGGGTAGCAGGGCTGGGAGCAGAACTGATTTCTTCCATGTCACGGAGGGGGGAAAAAGAGAGCCACTGAAGATTCTGAGCGTGGAATTCTTCCTCTGCTGGGCAAAGTATTACATTAAGCACTAGAGTAATTTATTTTCTACAGTCATTATACTTGCTTAGAAAAGGAAGACCTGTATATATTTTAGTTTAAAACTAATTGTTCACTTTTAAAACTGCTAAGAATCTGAGGAGTGAATTTAAGAATGAGTATTTCGAAGAAAACACTGCTGGTCCCAAACTGAACCAAGACTTAGATTAATCACAGTCTTCTGTGCAATAGAAGGCATTTGAGAATCCATCAAGTTCATGGGAAAGTGATCTTGGAAGAGCAACAAATAAATACTGTGACCTTTTGACTCTGCTAGCCCTGGAGCTGTGGTAAGTTTGCAGTCAGGCACTTGGTTCCAGACAGGAATTTTCATTGCTGCAGTGAAGTAAATCACCATGAGGAGGAGGCCTCGCTGGCCCTGTCTGCGTGGAGATATTTTCAGAGCTGAAATTCCCTGCGGGTGCCCCCTCCATCAGTGACAGCGTAAATGGGAGTCAAATGATAGATCTGCTCGTGAAATACCAGCATCTTAAACCACGTTAGTTAACGCAGTACCAGAAATGCCAGCGTTATCACTGTTGTGGTCTGCAGTGGTGGTTCTGGCTGAATCCCAACAGTACAGGACAGATTTGTCCCCGAGGCAGATTTAGTGAGGGGACGGAGGGTGCTGTAGTGCTCTACAATAGCACCGTCTTGATGTGGCACATGCAGAATACGTGAGGTTTGCCATTCCTATCCACATCTCGTCAGCAGTTCAAAGAAGCTGAATTAATGATGGGAAGTAAAATAGCTTTTTGAAAAATAATTGTTTTTCATGATTATTAATTTAATGATCCTTAGAAACAAATGCTTTTTAAACCTCATGTGAGGGGAGGGGAGTTTCTCTGCAATTAAATTGGCTGATTTGGGGTTTTTTGGCTTTGTTTTCTGTAGCCTAGGCAGAGCTGTGTCTGCCCTGGTTTGGACTCTTATGGCTCACATTTTAATTACAGTTAAGCTGCAGACATTGAACCAAGTGTCATATTGCCAGACTGGTTTTCAGACCTTGTGAGATCAGGCCTGGAGATGTTTGATTTCAGGCTCTTTCAGAGCCTGAAAACCGAAAAAGTGACTAGAGGTTCTGTTTGTTTTGACTTATATATTTTAAGGGGATGGAGGCTAATCTTTTATTGTTCAAATTTTCAGTCTTCTCTCTCCATCTTTAGTTCCAAATGAATACTGGAAGAAGTTAAACCTGGTTTCCTGCAGATTTGTGTCTTGTGGTTGGTTGTGAACCCTGATGAATGTAGTTAAGTCTCATATATAAGGCTATTTCCTATGTGGTTTAGTTTAATAAGGCATGAGTTCACATTTCAGCCCTTCCCGGAGCTACTAGATCTATGTCCTCTCCAGAGCTTGTGTTCATGAAGTTTGTAACAACTTACTTATCCTGGAAACCTCCACTTTTCTCTGGTCTGGATTAAAATTGGTCCATGAGTTCCCAAGTTATTAGGAAGAAGAGACATTCAGACAGCACGTTGGGTCTCATTTCCTTAGGAACCAGAACAGCACAGATTTTTGTGTAACTATAGGAACTAGTGCTTTAAAGAAATGACTGGCCAGTGCAAAACTTGGGATAAAAGCGAGAGTTGAAAATGATGGTTTCTCCTGATCGGTCATCATGCGCAAGGGAATAAAAGGCCTGACTGATTACCACTGAGACTGCTTGGGGAGACAATACAACCAGGCTGGATGTTGTTTTGTTCTGCTTGATTGCCGCCTTCTCCATGTGAGCTCAACGTGGCGTGTCCAGGGTGTCACGTGAGGAGAGTAAGAGGAGTTTGTGCTCTGTGCAGTCATTATCAGGTTGTCTATGGAGAATGCGGCTAATACAGCTCTTCTCAGCATTGTAGCTCCTGCTGGGGGGGTGGTCTTCTTCACCAACAGGCTCCTTGCAGTTGCTCACTGATACAGCTGCATGAGCAGAAGTCTGTAGGAGATGCCCTGCCTTTGTCTTTGCAGTCTGTGTGGGCTCTGTCCCTACCCTCAGTAAAAGGCTAAGCATGTCAAACACGCTGAGAACCATTAAAATGAGTCCTTTTCCTCTAATGCTGGCAAAATCAGCGCTGCTAAAAGGAGAGTCTTGCTATCATTGTGCCTAAAAGGCTGTTACGGAGAAGTGCATGGGACTCAGCCGTGGAGCAGTAGAAATCCCTGGGAGAAAATCACAGGCTTTGCTGTTGGCTGTAGAAACCTCCTCTCCTTCCTCAACATACGTGCTCAGTGTGAACCTGTGAAATGTCTAAGAAACAACAGCTATAAACTCACTTCACTGAAATACTTTCTTTCGCTCTTTTCATCCTCTTCCATCTACTCTTTTGTTGTGTTTCTGTTCCTTTAGTGTTGATAAAGACCCCTCATATTCATTCTGTGGATTCCCTTCCCCTCAGGCATTTGATGTAAATCAGAGTAAGATTCTGCTGGGGTTTTTCCCCCCCTTTTCATGCTTCAGGCATTAGTATAATGAAGGAGAAGGCAATGATTCTTATTTAATTTACATCCTTTAAGGCAGATACCTTTGGCATGTGTGAGACAGAAAAGACTGGTCAGTGTGGCAACGTGTGAATGACTAATTCTGGATTGAGGGCTGATCTTTCATTTATTTAGGCAAAGACAGGAACGTGCCCCTTGCCTTCCTCCCGCAGATTGCCCTCACCTGCCATACCCTCCCTTGTCACCTCTTTGTGAGCAGTGATTCATGGGCTCACCAAGAACATAGCAGCTGCAGAGCATCCCAGTTCCAGAAATGGTGACGACAACTGTGATGCTGCTCCACCACCAGCTGAGAGACGCTCCCATAGCTGGCCTGAGCAATCGCTCAATGGAAGGAGAGATCATTTGGCTGAGAGCTGTGCCAGGGACTTTCTTGTACTATACACAAAAAAGCCAAACTAGAAGAGCTAGGTTGGCCTGACCTGTCCCTGTGCAAGGGGTGAGTAGAGTCTAGCCCCCCACTGCGCCCTACACAGTATTTCCTCCTACTCTGACTCATTTCATCATGACAGAGCAAGGGGAAGCAACAAGCTTGGTTCTGCCCCTTGTTTTCCCTGTAGGGTGGCTGCACACAGCCTGATGTTTAATGTTTCTTGCAGTGAAATGGATAGAGCTTTTCTCTGGCAGGACTGAAGGGCCTGGAACTGCCTGTGCCACAATTTGTTCCCTGGGTCCTGCTCACTGGGAGAGCTGGTGCCAGCCTTTACTCAGAGCAGATGTCTTACAATCAAGATGAAAGTGATTGCACTATTAGGATTTTTTCCCCAGTCAAAAACGGCTCTCCAATAATGTAAAATTTTTCATCCCTGATCATACTGTGATGGGCGCGTGATAGTTCTTCTGCTCCCCCAGCAAATCATCCTTTCCAGTAGACAAAGGTTCGCCGATTCATTTATTCGCCATTTTTTCTGTCTTTTAAAAACTCCTTAAATTTCCTTCACTGGGAAAACATTTAACTGCTGTAAGACCTCACCATGGGTTTGAGTCTGATTTGTTGAGGCTTTGAGGCCAGACAACTTTATTAATGACAGTGGGTTTTTTTCAGATAAATCCTCCTTTTCAGAGAACATCTTTCCTAAAGAGTTTCACAGCTGATTATGGACACAAATAACTCATCAGAAAAAGTTAGTGATACTCAGTGCTTGGCAAGCCCTGAGTTATTATTCAGTTAATGCTGCGGCACTGTGCATTTCCAGCTGTGTTGCAGTGGCACACAGACCTCAGCAGCTGTTGAGGAGCTCATCAAATAGCTGTTGAGCATCATCCCTGATTTGTCATAAACCTAAAGGTTCCTCTGGGGAAAGAATGTTATCGCCTGCCACAGCCCGGCTACGCTACAGCAATGCTCCGGCACTGTCGTTATCATAGGGACGCTGCTTGTTTGAATTCCTCCTCTCTCCCCTTTACCTTTATTATTTTTTCTGTTTTGAGGAGAATTGTTCTTAGATTATTCATAGCCTTATGCTTCTAACTGACTTGTCTGGAAATGCAGTTTGGTGTATGCTTTAGGGCTACCTGGCTTCATTTCTTGCTAACCAGCTGAGTTTACGTTTTAAAAAATATTTAGATGCCTAACAATACCAAGAGGCAGAGAACAGAGGTTTTTTTCCTTTTTTTCCTTTCAGACACAATTTCAGCAGAACTGATATGATTTCCCAAATTGTTTTGGCTCAAGGAAAAAAGCTTCCGAAGATTTTCTGACCACTTCAGTCCTGGTGCTGCCGAAAACACTATTTTGTTACTCATGTGCTTCCTACAGACTTGAAAAATCCACCCCATGGTCCGGGGCAGAAAGTGTTTTGCAAATGCAAGACATCACAGTTAAGCTCCTGATCCTGGTGGCCAGCTCACTTTTAAACTCTCTGTGCTTCACATGTTTTTGGTATAATGTGAACGACGATAAAGTTTTCCTTTTCTTGATTCTATGATCATTTAGACAGAGTCTGAGTTATCGCAGCCCCTAATTTCAGAGCCCAGCTCTTTAACTCAGCCAACACCCCTTCAGGATTTTAGTTTGGAAACATGTTCAAGTCACTGCTAAGTGGTTCTTACGCTTGTATGGAAACATTATCAAAAGAGACATGGAAGTCACTCCTGGCCAAATCCACATTTGGAGGTGTCTGAGAAACACCTTGACGATAGTATTTTTCCTTCTCTAAGTTGCACGGTAATTCCAAGAAATTTGCAATGATCTGTTCCAGGGACACCCAAGTACTAGTGACAGGTGAAAGTATTTGTGTGTTTTCACAGAGAACTGCTCCTTTCGTGACTGCGCTTCTTGCAAAACTTGCCAAGTCGCTATGATTGGGCTGTGAACATCCCAGTGACTGTGCTCTATAAATATCCTGGATGGATAGAGACAGTGCAAAAAGCAAACAGAGCACTTAAGCGGTAAGGACTTTTCCGTTGGGCCTGCTGGGTTTGTGCAAGTTGTCATTGTGACTGTTTGTCACAAACAGGCTGCAAAAAATATTTTCAGCTGCTTGAGATAAAATGGACAGAGGTGGAGGCTTTGTGTTGGCTCGAAACAGTGAGATGCTTTCGGGCCAGAAATGTTCTTTCTGCTGCCAGCCCCCAGAAGACTTTTTTGGCCTGAAGGCTCATGTGTAACAGCTTATATATTAGTCCAATAAAAGATACACATGATCTACCTTGTCTCACTATCAGTCCATCACCTAAAATGTTGCTGCAGCTAATGGTGGCTCATATTTGATTTGTATCCAGTGTATTTTAAGGCTGCAAAACCATCCAGCCAGGATAGATGTCTGTCTCAGTGCTGTCTTCTGCCTGTTATTATATATACTTGTATTAATGATGAGCTATCCTGTAGTGTTAGTCGATTTAAATATTGAAAACAAATGTTCTCCTATTTCTCTGCCTTGGGGCTAGGAATGATTATTTCAGCCTCTTCAGTACATACGAATCCGCATCTGTTAGAGGTCTCTATTCTGCAGTGAGCCCAACATATGAACTCAGTTTGCAAATGCATCTGAGAAATGCTAAAATTGGCACCTAGTTCTGCAAGTACCTATCCTGATAATGTATCCAATGGTCTAAATACCACATTGCTTTGGAATTGCAGTTTTTTAGACTTAGCCACTTGGGTCAACGTCCTTCTTTCTCTTTATTGTTTACATCTTGATGTTTCAGTGTCACCAGGATACATTATTATGACCCTGGGATGCAAACAGCCCATCGCTGAGGGGTTTTTTTTTAGTAACTTGGCAACGTTATCTAAAGCAAAGCAGACTCTTGAAATTGGGACATACTGCAATACACAGGGACAATGAAAAGTATTTGTGCTACAGAGTATTTCTTGCACATTTGAAATCTCTGTTATATCAATCTTAATCAGAAAATGAGTGGCTGAAGCAAAAAGTAATTTTTTTGCTGTTTAATGTTTCTGATAAAATTAGCATTTGCAAAAAATACACTTGGAAATGGTGTAAGAGTTTCATATAATAACCTTAACAATATTAATAGTGCTGTTTATAAATATGTGTTTAGGGAGATATAAAATTGTAGATCATTGACCTGATAAGCCATAATATCATTTTCAGAGCTATTTAGGTGTGTCAACTGAATGAATGTTTAGAATCGGTGCTGCACATGTACTAAAAATTTGCATGAAAACCGCATCGATTTCAGGTGCAGAGAAAGCATTTCAATGCAGAATAGATGGGCTGCTGGATTTATCTGTATTCTAAGCTGTGAGCAGGCAGAATTTGCCCAAGGGACCCCTTGTAGTCCTAATGTGAGACGGTGTAAGGCAGTGGGAGGCATTGCATACGGGATGTAATGAAAGACTGTGAGCTGCGGCTCCTGGGTTCAGCTCCTGGGTCTGTCCCATATACCCCAATGGGGCAGTCTGTGATGGACTCGGGCGAATGCCCTCATTTCTCGCCCTTGACAAGGCAGAGCTGCTCCCGTGACTACAAGCAGAGAGGTACAAGTAGATGCTACTCTTCACGCCACTCTTGACATGAGTTTAGTGATGAGTCCTGAGCACTTTTTGGCTGCTGCGCACCGGTTTCAGCATTTGGGGGCTGCAGAGTTGGGAAAGTAGCAGCAGCAGAAGGCTCAGCCCTTCCAGAGCAGTGGGTTGAGGGAGAACCTACATCCCTAGTGAGTGGGCAGTGAAGAAGGCAGGAGGAAAACAAGAAATCTTGGGATACATTGCTATGAGTTGTAGAAAAATAACAGGAATTTCACAAAACTGATACTCCATGTGGTGATGTGCCGTTCATGATGAAGTACCTCAATGTATCCAGATCATTTTGAACATTTTGTTTCTTCAAGCCAATGTCAAGATCTTTTTGTATCCTGCAATCTGGAGCTCATTAAGTGCATGACGCATGGAAAACTGTGTTTGCCTCTTAATAATGTAATACTGGGGAAAACAAGCTCCTAACCCCATTTTCTGTTGGACACCTTCTGCATTCCAAATTCAATCAATTTTATATATGTGCACTTGAACGTTTGTACATATGTCTGTCTCACTGTGTCAGAGTGTGGATTTGAAAGTCATGGTCTGTGCAAAAATCTCCCCTAGTCACCAATCCTCGGTTGAAGGCAGAACAAAATGCATAAAACCGCAGTGCTTCATCCACCCGTCATAGCCTGAGAGATGGAAATGCCCCCTTACTGCCAATGTTACAAACAGGTATTTCTCCAGAAGGAGATATTGAAGGATGCAGTGCATTTAGGAGTTTGTTGTTGTCTGCTTCAAAGTGAGGAGAGAATCAATAATTTGTTAGGCTGTGAGCTGATGGCTTGTCTGAGTGCCAGCTCTGGTGCCCTCCAGGACAAGCTGCCAAAGTGACTGAGGGAGCAAAGCGGGATGTAAATTCCACAAGTCATTTTCCTGAAGCTCTTATGTGGGAAACCTTTAGAAGCCTCTCAGTAAGGACAAAATCCTTCCAGGCTTAATTCTTGTTTGAGCAAAATTCCTTTTGAGGTCAGTAGACCTAATCTTGAAGTCTTATCACTTGTTTACCTCGATGGGATTTGAGTGTGTGTGTGTGGGGAACAGAAGGAGGGAGGGTCTCAGGACAGGGTGTGCTGGAAATGCTTTCCTGGGAGGCTGGAAGAAGCCTGCCAGGCTTAGGCTCTGCAGAAATGTGCGCACATGTGAAAGGAAGGCTTGCTTCAATAAAAACAAACTTTGCTTCTTGCTTTCTCAGCATTGGTAGAAAGAGCAGGTGAGAATTCCTCTTTTCTACGGAGGCTCTTCGGTGCCTGAGGGTGGCCCAGCCCTATCTCTGGCCCAGCCCTATTTCTCAGGGGTGGTACAGCTCACACTTCCACATATGCGCTTCAGAGGTGGTTTGCATCTGAGACCTTCCTTCTTTTGCATCCTGGAGGAAAAAAAGCCCCCCAGGCTGGCAACCCCCTCTTGTCTTTTTAATTGCAACACAGTCCATCAAAGGGATAAGTAGTGTCAAGTATAGAAGCAGGTGAGAGCTGGGACATTGCTTTCTGTTATCCTCAAGCTGAGAAACAAGCTCTGGGTTTGCCGTGTGGCTCTGGGGAAAGAATTTTGCAGGGGGCTTTGGAGCAAGTCCTGGCTCTGCTTGCCCCATGTGCTGTCGTGGTGAAACCCCATAAAAGGCCCCTCATCCCTGCTTTGCAAATTGTGGCGTGTGAACAGTGCTCACAGCAGAGATTTCTCCTGCCTGTCTTTTTTTTTCCCCTCCTCTTTCTCCCTGCAAGTTGAAATGTATCTCCTTTATAACAGACTCAGCCTTTATTAGCCAAAGATCATGCCTCTTTATTAACCTTCCAATAAGGCTACATCAGCGGAGTGAAACACCATTCAACAGGGCATATGGCATCATAAAAGTCACTGCTGGTGTCACACAGCTGTGTACAATGCAGGAAACGGAGTTGCTGCTTTTTGCTTTTTGTTTGGTTTGAGGCTTTTTGCTTTTTAGTAAAGAGATGGAAATTGTTCTTCTCTTCTGCGTTCTGGTGAGTGACTTATAAACAGCCTGTGTAAAATTGGCTCTAGAAAATATAATCAGAAAAATATATAGGCTGTTGCCTTGTTTTTATGAATCCCAGGTCATGATACAGGGGAGATTCTGTGGTAAAGTTTCATTAAAAGTAAAGGAGGAACACTAAAAGCTCTGCTGCTGATCCAGGGAAAGTAAAACTTCGTCAAGCCGAGTAACACTGGGCCGTCTTGTACTTTATTCCCTGCTGTTTATCTAAAGCACATTTCTTACATTCAATAGATTTCTACTTCTGGCAGTTTATATCTCCATGAGTTTAAGAGCCTTTGACTAATTAAGAGCAAAGAGATTTTCACCATGCTGCCACAGCCCCACTGAAAGAATAATTTCCAAGTGTTTTGCTCTCTGGGGGCATATGAGGCCAAAATTATAAATAAATAAGTGTCTGTGTACATATACATACATATATTTAGATGTTTAGATTATATTTATATCGATACACATATTTGTTTTAAAAAAGCCTTAGAAATGAGCACCTTCAGAGGGCAGAATGTACATACGGTAACACAGCCTTCTAGGTGGGTCTCTGGTTGTGTTATAAGCTATTTGCAAATTAATCATGGAAGAAATTTGAGAGGTTTGATCCTACGGGTGAAGAAGCGTGTGTGTTTTGTGAGTGCATGTGCACGCATGCAGAAAGCGACTGTGAGGGATGCCTGTGCTTAAACTGATCAGACAAGTTTTATTACTTCTGTCCAACGATGCTGTTTTGAAATACGGCAGGCTGATCCTGTTAAGGTAGCTCAGAAATGTCTTTCCAACATGGCTTTTGGGCCATGGTTCCCACACTCATTTACTTCCTTGATTCACTTCAAAATCTACTCCCCTCAGCATTTGCTGCATTTGTTCCCGTAGATGCATTGAAAAATGGATTGTTAGCCAGTGGTTTTCTGTAACAAAAGGCGGGTTTTGGTCCAGATCCAGAGAAAGACATATAGGAAAAGATCACAACTGAGGAAATCACTGTGTCAAATTGCATGTGAAAAGTGAGAAGGTAGTACGCATGTGAGTTAAAAAAATATACAAATGAAGGGAGAGGTAATGCAATTGAAACTCACAACTGCATTAACCTTACTGATGTTGGACAGTGCCTGCCTCCACAATAAATCCCATACACCGAAGTTCAAGATTCAGATTCAGGAAAACATACCATTTCTTAACTTCATCCCTGTTTGGCAGTATGATCCAGTGCCTGTTGCACCACTGTGAGCCTGGTTGCCAGCTCTCATGAGGCTCAGGGCAGCACTCAGACCCCACAGATTTTTAATGGCAGGTAATTCCATGTATAGGTGTTTGCAGTGCTACAGAGGGAGAGCCTGGTCTGAACCAAAGCCTTCAGCAAATGTAGCCTGAGTGATGCAAAATGAAAGCAATCAGGGAAAGAAGTTCATGGAAGTTAACAAAACACCTCTCGTTTTAGTGTGATGTGTTTGAGAAGAGCAAAATCATTCATAAGGCCTGAAGGCTGAAAAGCAGCTTTGTCAGGATAAGAGAATTTACAAAAGCGTTATTATGCTGTTGCTAAGATCACACCTGTAGTATCATGCACCAAGATCATGCTCTTAACTTCAGAAACCAATCTCCAAAGGAAGACCACAACATTAAAGGAAATATAAGAGTGGGAATGAATTTAGCCAATTTCATCTAAAGAAATGTTTAACGGCAGGATGATCATCTTAACGGTCATTTAATACTAGGAAAAGGAAATGACACATAACAGAAGTAGTAACACAAAGAACAATGAATTCCATTTAATAAAGGGCAAATTCAAATTGGAAATGAGGCTAAACTTTTAGATGGTTAAGGGCAGGCAGAAAGGGAAATCGTTTGCTTAATGAGGTAGTTATGACAAACTAGGTAGAAATATTCTGGTTTCCGAATTCAGCAAGTGTGGAGTTGAATCTTTCCTGCCTGATATAGTGGGTTCGACCGGGGACCCAGCAGTGTTTTGTCAGCCTTGTCTATCATAACCATTAGTTGCATTAATAATCCATATGTGAATAAAGGCACTACAGTAGCATCAGTACATGTTGAGAATCTGTCTTTCAACTCTTAACAGTGAAGAAAGAAATTAGGTCTTTTGTGGCTTCACAATATGAAACAAAAAGTTAAATGTGCTGAGGTTGTACGAGCTGAGATTTATAGACCGCATGGAGATTTACAGCCTCACAGCATTTGCGTCTGGTCAGAATCGTGTTATAGAAAGGCTGGTCGGGACTTTTCCTAGGGTTGCGTGGGACTTGGATACTTAGCTTTTCACTGTGTTGTGGAGACAGCTGGACACCCCAGAGGTATCTGTTCAAAATCCTACTCCTTTATTCCAATTCCACTGTTTCCTTGAAGCAGAGCTGACCTGATGACTGTTAGTAATGCAACGGTTGATCTTAATTAACCACCTACAGGTCTTGCTGTTCCAAGTGGGCTCTTAGTCTTCTGCCTGCTACAGCACTTTTTAGGAGCGTGTCTGAAGACAGCCTCATGTCTGTGTTGCCAAGACGGCTTTATGAAAAAAAGGCTACGAATGCATACTGCCAGAACCTCACATCTGAGTAAAAGTGGACCAAATGTATTTCCAGTGTAAACTTACTGGAATTAGTGAACAATGCAAGAACTGATACTAATATTTAAGTCAGTGATTCTAATACGATGAAGACAAGTGATTAACAAAAATGTTTATCTCTTTGTGGCACAGATATACAGTTGATATTTCTTGCTTTATTTTAAATATACTGATAGGCACAAAGTACCTAATTAATGAGGTTTTGTAGAGATCCCAGTTAACAGCTATGATCACCAACTGGTGGGTTTTGCAGTGCCTGAAAATGAAATGATAGCATTTGGTGCATGGAAATGGCTCATATTGTCCAACACAGCTGACGATTGCTGTGTTTAAGTAACAGAATTCTCATAAGGATCTGAGCTGCTCAAAAATTAATGCAATTTTTCCAGGACCTTGATAATGATCAGGAATTGAACGTAAAACTGTGATCTCATGTCATTTGGAAAGTTAATGGAATAATCTGATGGGCAGAGCTTGCTAGGGATCTAACTGTACACTGAAAAAGAAAAAAAATGTTAAGACATTGCTCTCTGCCAGCAGCAATGGAGGTGGAGAAGACACTAGATTTTATTCCATAATTATCTGAGATGAAAATGGGTGGTGTCCCAAAGAGAAATAGAACAGTGTTGCTTTTTGTGAGGAAAATAGGTCAGCCTAAATACTAACATTGGTTGTTACATGCTGCTATGGATGTGTATGTTGGAAAGCTGGTTGGAAAATTAATTTATTCCTGTGAAAACATTGCTTTTATATAGAAATCTTTCTTTAAGCTTTGAGATTTTCATTGGAAAAATTGAAAATTATCAGTTTCCAGCTACCAGAAAGTTTCAGACAGAAACCTGTTTTTTGGTGAAGTTTTTTCCCCAGTGCAAACACATAAACGCTAGCAGGAGTAGCCATCTTTACTGGTGTGGACGTTGTTTCCTCTTCAGTAGAAATGAAACGATTTTTGCAATCTATTCTGTTTTGTCTCTTGGTTCTGCAACATCCCTTACTGGATGTACAGGCCGCCTTAGCTGCTAGCTCCTTATTCCAGTTGTGAGTCTCTAAGTCTTGGTTTCTAAGTTTCTGTTCCAGTTGTAAGTTTGTAAGGTGCTCTGAGGGCTTGTCATCCCAGTTGATCTCAGATCTTCTCTACTCTTTGCAGACGAGCTGAAAATTAGTAATAAAGTGTTTGCGATGGTCAGTGAAAGCAATGGCAGCAGTTGCACTGGCAGTAAATGTCAGAGAGCAGCTGTAAAGGCTGAGGAAAGTAGATGCAAATTATCAGGAGTAAGTGCAAGACATTTTTCTGAAATAACTCAGTCTTTTTGGCTGGGGTCAGAGAACGACAATCACGGATTTAATCCTTCCCTCATACGAGTCGTTGAAGTTGTTGAATAATAACCCATAAAATTTATACTAGTAGGTTGTTCCAGGACCCTAGGAAAGGTAATGCTCCCTGGGTGTTTCGTGGGAATGTTTTTTGGACCTATATAGCACATTACCAGTGTTCATCAACTAATATGTAGCACTTATTGGACTCAGCTGTATAACTCGGGAAGTTGAGTTGTCAGCAGGAGGTCAGAGAAAATGATCTGTTGGTTCCTTCTTGCCTTCACTGCTCTGAATAATGGTCTTAGATACCCCTAATAATGCCCACAAGCATGTGTGTGTGTGCGCTGAGCAAAGGAAGCACGGAGCTGCAGAAAGCTGTGTGATTAGCATTAAAACATGCCTTCATGCAGACAGTCCTCTGTCTTGTGAAAAGGTGAAAGCATGGATGTTTCAGAATTTGTTGGGATATTTTATAGAGCTTAGACAGGCTAGTGTCATGTGCTATTGGTTGCAGGTCACTATTTAAGATACAGATATATACATCTCTCTGAATAGCCAGTAACTTTGTGGCTTAGACTTTCAGCTGAGAAGTGAAAGACAAATGTCAGAGGGTCTGGTTAAATTAGGCAGCTTGGAGATTTAAACTTCAGTCTTTTAGCAACAAGTTGTTCCTTGGGGGGCAGATGCCAGGTGTTCTTTCCCTGGAAGGTCTCATTTTTATCCCCATGTAAAATGGGAGAAGCTTTGTGGGATGAGAAAACTTTCCTGTGTTGTTAAACTAAGGACTTACTTACAGTATCTTTCCTCCTTTAAGTAGGTGTCAGTGGCCTTTTTTTGGTCAGATACCATAGACTAATTCCTGTCTCTGCTCTGGGTCTGTAGTTGAACAGAGTAGTTCATCACCAAGGGAAAACAAGTCTTTCTTTATAACTGTTTCTCTTCATTTTATCTCTGCTTGTCAGTGTCTGGCAGATTCTCCATCCTTTACGCCGTTCCTCCGCAGCTCACTAACAGAGCCGTCATTAGCTCTGCATATAGGGCAGGCTTGGGGATTTCATTACCTCTCTGAAGTTTTGTCCACTCTTTCTCGAGTTTTCTTTGAACTTTATTTTCTTTATAGGTGAAAAAGGCCGGGTTCTGCTCTGAATCTGGTCTTCACTTTGTATGTTCTTAACACTTGTACTTACTACTGGACTGGAGTGACCTGAAGCGGTGCTGTAACTGTGCCTAACATTTCTGTTTGGAAAAGCATTTATGATGTTGCCATGTGTATCTCATTTTGTTAAGTTTACTTGTACTGTTTAGAACAATCTGAGGAGATTTATAATTGCTTGTTTTGTAATACAGCCACAAAGAATTAAGTAAAGGCTTTATAAGTAATCTCTCTTTTCCTCTAGCCAAAGAAACACTGTCATGTTTTCATATATTAGCTTATTTAGGGTCGAAGTTTGGCTTCTCTCTGCATTTGATAAGCACATATAAATGCTGCATCTGAGTGGCTCACAGAGGAATTTGGCACTTTGATTTTTAAATGCTGTGCCAAACATGTGGAGAGAACAGTGTAGCTTGATTAGAATGGAGCCCGTGCAATGATGGGAGGTATATTTTCAGCAAAAATTACTACGAGAAGAGATGACAACTTAGGAAATTAAAATTGTAACTGAGTTGATACTGGAGATGGATAACTGCTAGCTTTAGATATTTGCTAGCTAGGCAGAAACTCAAAAAATAAGTGTTTTCTGAGAGCAGAGATATGGAGGAAAGCTGGCTTTATGTTTAAGACTCTACACTGGGACTCAGAAAATTGACTTCAGTTCCTTTTCTGGCTGCCTCACAGGATGTCTCTGTAGTCTTGGGGATGATTACAAACTTTTTACCATATGTTTATGCTGCATCTAGTGATCTGGAGCCCTCATTTTAGTTGGGCTTCATGAAATTCTGGCCTACCAAATAATATTTACTCATTAGTCTCTACCAGAAAGTAAATAAATGGTCTTTGGAAAAATTAAACCGTCACGTTTACACTGAATAGGGATTCTGTGTCCTGGTCAGTGACAGATGAAAAGTAGGGCCTTCAGAGATGATGACTATATCAGACTCGACGCTCAGACCAGGCATGGGATCATTTAAGTTGTTTCAAAAAATGTTGTGAGGAGGGAGAAGGGAGAAGAAGAGATGATGCTATGAGTTATTTTCCCAAGATCTTAGTCACGTAACTCAGGAAAGAGGAAGGACCTGACAGAAGTAGAGAGAGCCTTCCTCAAAGAGGACTTTATAACATTGTTATTGTATCGGCCAAATGCAGGCACGCTTCTTTTTTAATGAAGGAAAAAAATGCCTTTTTTTTTTTTTTTTTTTTTTTTTTTAGCTAAAACATCCACAAACAAGCTTATGAGAAAAATAGAAGGCGGCCAAAGAGGCATGCCAGAGAAGGAAGCTTGCAGACTCCAAGGGATTCAGAGAAGACTGCAGCGGGACTGCCTCTGAGACGGAGTGTTTACATCACTAATTCTTGACGGGTTTACCTTCTGGGACTCCGACCTTGGCCTGCTGCCGGGACATTTGTCTTGGACTTGGCCTCTGGACTGGTGAGTTAGTGATGGAATGACACACGTCTCTCTCTGTTGTGCTGAAAGATGATGTTTTCGCATTGCTCAGTATGAGGGGTTTTGGTCTCTGATCATTCTGTTTCTCCTCCTCCAGTGATGAGAGGATGTGTCAAGTAGTTCAAGCACAAATCTGGGAGCTGGAAGACTTGGCCTCTGTTTCTGAGGCTGCCACAGCCTATTTGTGATTTTGGACAAGGCAGAGAATGACAGACATTAAGATGTAGGGTTTTCCAAATGGCTCAGGGCTCTCTTAACTCTGCTGTCATTGGACTCAATGGGACTTTCTCCCTTGACTTTGTCAGGAACAAGGACCTTATATTTCAGACTGTGTGCGAAGTAGGCAGGTTTCTGTAATCATTTGGATACAAAAAATGTGTGTCTGCTGCAGTGCAGGGAACTGGTGCAACTTTTGCAGATGCTGTTTAGTGGGTGGGGGAAGCACAGTAGGTCACATTCAGGCCCTAGTTATACCAGTTCAAATCCAAAATGATGTTGTTGGTGTGTTTAGACAGAATTCATTGTTACACAAATACCTACTACATCACAACCACTCAGTATAGGTACATGTGATGCAGTATGGGCAGGGGAGCGGTGAATGGAAATTGATTGGTTTGGTCCTAGAATATATCCCAGACTCAATAAATAGCATTGCAAGGGGTTAGCTTTGTAATACTGCTTTTCCACTGTAGCATTACAAGAAGATACTATTTACAGATTGTGCCCTGTTTGTGCTCTCTGAAACTAGGAAAAGTTTCCACTTTGGAAAGGCTGGAGCTTCTGTTTGGAATATAGAAAAGTGCCTTACGGAAATTTAATTTTCTATTTTGACAGAAATATAAAATGTTTTTCTCTGGTTTTGTAGAGTGATGGACCCAACATGGAGTTTGCCAGAATAACCGATCTGGTCCCATCCTAGTGATTCATTTCCCTTTGGACTGTCTGGCAAAGAGACAGGGGTCCACACAAAGTTGTTCCAGGGGAAGTGGCAGTATTGGTCATGCAGGCAGCTCCCAGCCTGGGAGTCCTCTGAAAAAGAGGAGGCATGAAGGAGGCGTCAGGAATTGATCAGGTGATGCCATTTGCAGAGAACAGTCTGCAGAAAGGTGTTCAGTAAGCCCCAGAAATCCCAGACGCACTTTCATTTGCAGGTTGATATGCTGAGCATAGGTTTGGTGATCTGACAAGGGAGGACGGGACCATATTGCCCAGTCTGCTGCTGGAAAAAGATAGACAGCCAGAGGGACTGAGTGCCACTGTTCCTAGAGAAAAGGGAATAGTTGTGTACTCCTTATGCTCAGGAGGCTCAGGCAAGTCTCTCCTGTACTGTAGGCGGTCTAGAGGCAGAGGAACATTGTCTCAGTGAGAGCTGCTTGGCTGCTTATTGGGAATCCTAGAAGCCTTGCCAGTTTGATCTTAAAATCTGCTTGGGCTTCTAGTAGTTTGGTTTGTGGCACGGCTGCTGCAAGCTTGGGGTTGCTGGTCTGGAGCCACCAGTGCTGTAAAAGCACAGACCCTATAAGCTGTTTTCCTGGCGTCCTGTGGCGTGAGCTGGCGGGGAGCCGTGCAGGGTGCTGATGGAGAACAACAAGACAAGCTTGGTCCCCTCACACCTCTTTCTTGATAAACCTGGTGAAACCAAAAGATTGGATTTGTCAATGATGTTGACAAATCAAGCTTTACTGTCAGAAGAGAGTCGTGTTGGGAATTTCCTGGGCGGATCTACTTACTGCATCCTGGGTCTGGTTTAGAAGCAATTGCAAAGAGTGAACTTTGCTCAATGGGTTTTACTTCTCTGATCTTCATTGCCCAGAATGGTGCTCAGCAGCTGTACTCTTTGGAAGAGAAAAGGTATTTTCTTTGACTAAAGATGTTTGCAGTTATTTCCTGTCTCCCCTTCAACTCCTTTCATATTCATATTTTCAATGCTAATGAGATTCAGGACTATATGCTAAAAAGATCCTCTGTCCCTTAAAGCTTCTCTTGGAATAGCTAAAGACAAAAAAAAGTAATGAACTAAAGCTCCCTCTGAGTCTTTGACTCATCTAATCACCTAAATTAATCAGTGTTAAAGAAAAGTGTGTGACTTGGTGCGACTACCCAGGGCTCTCTGTCTGGCTCCATGACTTACGTTGCTTTGTCTAAATATCACAGCATGCGTACAGTGGTGCTGTACACGTGGTACATGGTACATTATGCTCTGTCCTCAGGTGCCTGCCACACTTACGGTGTGTAATCAAACTGAATTTGGGATGAATGTTGGCTACAATGGAAAACTATTTCCAAGCGACCGTAGGTTTAACTTAGGCCTTTTAGGATCAAATTTTCATCTCCAGTATAAATCCACTGAAGGAAAGAGTTTATTTAGATGCACGCCCATTGAAAGTAGAATCTAGACCTAAATGTTGTCTTCAAGCAGTATCCTGGGCCCAGTCTCTGTGGTCTTCCATGTATATATATATGCTTTTGGTGACAGCCTTAAATTAATAGTCATGGCTGTATGTGGAAAGGGCAGGAATGAAAATAGTGCCTAACTCCATGGTGTTCTCAGTAGAAACATTGCAAGCAATGGGGACCAGCGTTTGGGAGGCAGCAGCCCCTAAATTGGGGATCCTCTCTTCCCCCAGCTGTGCCACTGGCTTGCCATAAAATCCTCTGCAAATCACTCACCTTCTCTGGAGGTTCAGTTTTGCTTTTGTAAAGCAGGAACAATGATTCCTTTCAGCTGTGCCTCCACAGCAGTGATTGAGCAGGGCTAACAAGCAGTAATGCTGTCTTCAGGGAGCGGCAGCGCTGAAGCTACTCTAGCTAGTGTTTTGTACTAGGAGAAGAATGGATCTTTAAAATATTTAATCAACAATCTCTGGGTATATATACCCCCACTTCTGCATTAAATACTCTTAGTGATTTAGGGCTTTATTATGTCTTTCCCTCTTTTGTTTATCTCATGTTCTCATCAACAGGAGCTTCACTTTAGATGATGATGAAGCTTTTAACCATACTTTTACTGGCTATAGTTGTTAGGAAATCTTCTGCATACTTTTTTTTTTTTTTTTTAATATTGACCCCATTCTCACTTTCTGAACTATCTTTACTTTTTTTAAAGGGAAGCAATAATGAATTTCCATATGGGCTATACCTTGTAAAAAGATTATCTCCATTTATTCTTTTTATGAAGTTTTCAGGAGGGAAGGCACTGTCCCAATGCACAGAAGCAATTTTTCTTTTCAATGGATCCTGTGACTCAAATCTAAACCTTTGCTCTCAGAGGAACACTTTTCAAATGTTTACTTACTGCTTGATTCCTGATAGACAGTCTGGAAAAAAAACAGATGAGGTGTTGCTCCTGAAAGTTATACTGCTTTATATTGTTTGAAAGGCAGAGATTGAACTGATTTGTCTAGCAGCTTGCCTTTTCTCAACTGAGGGAAAGAGTTCCTTTGTAGCTCAGGCTTTTATCAACAGTCCAGTAAAAGTGTTTTATATATATACACATAAAAATCATACAACATTTATATAAAGCCTTTCATCTTGATGGGTCCGAAGTAGTTGACAAATTTGTCAAGTAATTTGTCAACTACTTTCCTCAAAAGTTATCTCTTACTCTAGCACAAAAATGGAGGTATTTCTATGCTGGGTGAAATTATTCTTGCTACTAATACCTTTTTGAAGTAACTATCAATCAGACTTGTAATGCATGCATTACAAAATTTTAATCTAAGAATTTTAGAAACTTTTTCCTGGTCATCTAAGGGGATTTAATTAAACATGAAGCCATCTTCTTGTTCTAGTGAGGCCAGGGGGGAACTGGTGCATGAGGCGTGTTGAGCAGGAGAGGATCAGCACTGCGTGTGTGCTGTGAGTAACTGGGGAAAAAGAAGATAAATAATACAACACTGAAAAAAATTCCAAAGTCTTAGAAAGATCCCCTTCTAAGTCACTTGGTGAAAAATTCCTGTTCTGCAGAACAGCTGGAACAGATTGTTGTGTATGGGCATGAACTGATGGGGACGCCTGCTCCTCTCCGGTGCCCCCGTACCCATCCCAGGCTTGGAGAGGAGCCTCTGTGCCTAGAGTGGGTTGTCTTCCTGGGGCTGGTGATGCTCCTCACAGCAATTTGTCCTTTGCCTCACTGGTAACACCATGACCTTCTGTGGCCAGTATTTCCATATAAGCATTATATATGAGCAGTGTGTGCCTCTTCTGCATACACATCCCACATACATACACACTCTGCATCTGTAAGGCTTCATGACAGGATCCTCTTGGCTGCTGAACCTTTCCCTTGTGCAAGTCATTGGCTACTTCATGAGCAAACACGTTGCAAGGTGACTAAGGGTTTCATGATGGGATCCATAGCATGAGTGTGTTAATGGAGTCAAGTGCTATTTACTGGCTCCAACGTATTTCACTGCGCCCTTGGCTCATTCGTGCTTCCTGTATGAAACTTGGCTGAAGGAGTCAGAACTGCAAGACATCATCCCAAATTCCAGCTGGGATGCGTAACTTGGCTACACGACTCTCCCCTCTTTGCCCCCCTTAGCCACTTCCCATGTTAAATAGTTTCTCAGGACTCAAAGGGGAAGGGGGAGATAATCTCCAGGCCAATGATTCTGATAAGTAGAAAAATTGCATAAATAAATTAACCATGATTAATAGTAAGAAATTGTCACTTGTCTCACTCGCCTGGAAGTTGTAGCTTGCTGAAATGACAGTCCTTGTCTTCCTGTCGGGGGGGTGGGATGCAGAGAGTGAATGCTGGGGGTAGGGATTTATTTTACACATATTTTCAAATTGAAAAAAAGTGTGATTTATTTTCTTTTGCTGCAGCCTGCTCCCAATTTTCAGTTTACATTAATAGCTGTGGGAACAGCAGTTCTTATTGCCATATACTTTAGCTATTAACACTGTGTCTCGTTTGACAGTACATCTCTCTTAATTTTTTTTTATTCCCTTGTGATCATAAAGTATGTATCAGCCTTCCTTTTTAATCTCCTTTGGCATGTCCAGCTAGTTAATTTGTGTCTTTCTTTCCTCCTTTAGAATTTGATTTTTCTAACATCATATACTTAACCAGAAGAAACAAACTAACTCTCTATTAAAACTTCCTTTTATTATTATTATTTTTTTAATTGGAGATTTGTTTGAATTCATATTTAATGGAATGATTTCTCCAGGAGCCCCTAACAGCTTTCTACCCTAAATGTTTGCTTCATTCATATTTTAATTGCTGTAATAATCAGCATTCTGAATAAGAGGTCTTTCCCGTCGCTCAGTAAATCCATACTGGCTGAGTAAAGCATGTCTGTGATTTATGTGCAGATAAACAGCTTTGGATCCTATCCAATCACTTCATCAGTTTTAATTCGGCTGCCTAATCAGTAGCAAACAGGAGGGTTGGTTTTTGTTGTTTTTTGCTTTGTTTTGTTTTTAAGGGGGTGGGAGGTGTTAATATAGGGTTTGGCATGTTCCCTGGAATGGCACAGATAGCTCCCCATTTCTCATCATGTTCGTGTCAAAGTCAGCTCTAACTTTCTGAAAGAGTTTATAAGAGGGGATGAGATGCCAAGACCTGCCTTTGGGCTTTCGTTGGTATCTAAGGAACCACACAGATATGCAGTCTGAACAACAAGTCTGCTCTTATCTCACGTTTTATAAAGGACATCCCTCAGATGCCTGAGAAAAGTGGAAAGGCAGAAGCAGATTTTATTTCCTCTGTGTGTTTAGGGGTTGATGTCTTCAGAATTATTTTCACAGCAATCACGTCACTGCTGTTGCTGTTTCCTAATGGACATAATGACTTTGATGGGGTCCAGGAGACGGAGGTGACTGGTGCCTGTGGGGTACAGCTGCGTAGGGGCAGGAACAGTATAGCCCACTCTCACCTTTGCAACTCCAGCCTATAGGTTGCTGTTACGTGTCAGCTATGTGCACGATGCTATAAAGGCCAGGGTGGTCCAGATGACCCCAGACTGAGGCTCTTCTAACTTAAGGCTCATGACCAGAGTTCCTGACCTCATTTTTGTCTACAATAACCCAAGCAAATGCCTGTTAAGGTTAAAACATTGGACCATTTACATTATTATCTATTAGTGCCATGTGTCCAGAGGTGAAGTGTTCTCTGATTTATAAGCAGCCTCTGAAGGATTACAGAGAGCGACCCCATTTTGGTCATCAGATCTAGGGCAAGCAATACCATCTGTAATAATAAAGCTTACCTAAAGAGCTTAGCATGGTTTGAGTAGTAAACCATGGCTGTGTGTCTCTGAACCTTGTCAGCTACCTTGGTTGCCCTTCATTTCAGTGTGTAACCGTGCCTGGCCACTGGGAGACTGCAAGAGATGTTAGTAGCTGTTCTTCTGTATCTATTTTTCCTGTTTCATAGCAGCCCTTGCTACGTAAGCAAGCAGCAGGCTTGGGAAAGCTGCCCTAGGCTGGGTGGCCACCACTGGACTGTTTAGGAGACAGGTTAATTAGGAAGGAGAAGACATTGGCATTGCTACTGTGTCTTCTTGGGGGTTTACCTCATAGCCCAGATGACACATACCACCTTTTTTCCTGTTTCAGATTAAACCCCCACAGCCCTGTGTTTCACTATTACCAAAAAGAATCCCAACCAGAGCTGCTAAATTCAAACTTTTTGGCTCAGCCTTAATTCCTTGCACACACCCATAGCTGTAGGGGCTTTAAATAGAGCTTTGAATCATCATGAAATTCAGAGAATTAGGCTGGGCTGGAGGGAAGGGCAGTGGACTGGGTTTGTGGCATTTTGGGATCAGTTTGCAGTGCAGATGTGCATGTCCCAAGGGACCTTGGGCGAGGTGTTTAAACCATCCGCTGTGTTGGGTTTTTTATAGCTTGCAAAAGGGCAGTAACACCTCCCTGCCTTAGACTGGGGATGAAGAGAGGATAAAACCCATTAATGAAGGGAAGACATTCAGATCCTGCGGTGATTCTGGCACAGCTCCACCTCTGCTGCGGCAGTCACCGGGCTTTTTATCAGCAATGCTGAAAGATTTTTCACAAATGGTTGTGAGCATTTTCATAGTCTTCTTGTGCATGGTCAGAGGAAGGCACCATGGCTTGGCCAGGGTTGGGCAGCAGTCAGTGACAAGGTGGCAGTCGTGCCCCTGCCAGCAGATCCCACTTGCCAGAGCTGAGCTGGCAGCCCCAGAGGTGCGACCGTAGCCTCGGGGAGAGCGGAGGTGCCTGCTTTCTGCTGCTCTGCAAAGGCTGTGAGCCGGCTGTTGCATTAGTCCCGCAGGCTCCTTGCCTCAGGATGCCCAGTTTATTCTTTTAATTTTGGAATTCCCTGCTTTTGGCTAAGACAGCATGGATTTGGAGGGGTGTGTAGAGAGGGAAGTTTGACCATTACACTATGCTACTTACATTATCCTGCTTCTTTTTAATTGATGCCAGCACCATGGAGGGACTACCAGGCTTGGGATTTTCCTCGCTTTGACTGAGCACACTCTACAGGTCTTGTTCTTTTAACCTCAACAGGAGCTCTGGGCATCCTGTTCCTGTTAAAATTAATGTGAAACGAACTTGCAGAGTCCTGAAAGATGAGGACTATCCCATCCGTCTATCTGCTGCTTTAATGGAGAGATAGGAAAGGTTTCATGCTGTAACCTGAGAGGGGATTCAAACATCTGAGAAGTAATTTCAGGAGAAGGCTCAGTTTCATGCAAGTGAGTTTAGGGAATCCTCTATTCTCTGGCCAGAAGGGAGCTATTATGTTTAGAGAGTTAGGCAGTTTGCAGACCAGAAATCCTTCTGGTGATCAAAACCAAGAGTTTGTGCTGACCAGTGGCTTAATTTTTTAGAAAAGACTACTAGTCCTGGAGGTTTGAGCTAACAGATGCATCTTATTTCCTTACAACCTGGTATGCTGGGCTCTGAACTGCCTTCTGGGATGTCATCAAAAAAGTATTTTCACTGTTATCATTTTAAAGAGCAAGAGTCAACCGGCAGTGAAGGGTGAGTCCTTTTGTAAGATGCTCTGTCACCCCCGGGTTCCCTTGGGTTTCCCACCTTCAGGATACAGCCCTGGCAGAACAGCTGCAGAAATTTTCACCTCTTCATCCCTTTGCTATGATTTCTTCCACAAGGGAAGACTGATTGGAGAAGGAAGGAAATGTGAGAGTGCGTATGCACGTTAGTCTTAAAATGTTGAAAGGAGGGACTGTGGAAGCATTTTCTGGGTTATGGAAATGTGATGAATGAGGCTTCTTGTAGAAAACAATTGCTTCAGTCCTCTCAGTGAACTGGGTGACTGGTTCCTCTGTTGCTGCAGTTTGCTTTTTTTCAGATGTTGCTACATTTATTATGACTTTTTCTTTATTATTTTTTAATTTTTATTTTCCTTTTTCTCTCTCCTTTTCTCCTTTTTCTTTTTCTTTTTCTGTTTCTTTTTCTGTTTCTGTTTCTTTTTCTTTGTTCCTTCTTCACCTTCGCCTGTGATTCACACTATTTAGAAGCCATTGTTCAAGGAAGAATTACGAGTGGTGAGAGGTCTGCCTATGGCTAAAGTCTGATGGCCCGTCACTGAGTGCAGGACCTTAACCCACGGGAGCCCTCTGGCATGATAGAGAGTTTTGGCAGGTCAGATTTTAGTTTCCCTGGAAAAAACATTTTGTCTTTTTAGTATCTTCATTCCTTGTCTATGATGTAGAGTTAACAGCATGTGCTCCTTCTCAGGAGTGCAGTGAGGAAAATCCCATCTGTTTTGCGAATGCTCAGATATTGCTCTAATGGAAGCCATGTAAATAACTAGATAAATGATTTCAGTGAGATTGTCTGTCGAGCATGATAGGTAGCAGGGTCAGAATCTTTTCACAGTGAATCATTTCTTACTGGCTGAGTGGGATTTGTGCTCCCAAGCCATTGTGAAGAAGCGTCCTCTGATTTTTGCTGTCTCTGTCTTTTCCCTGCCTACACATTTAGCTCCTTGATCTCTTGCTCCAGGGAGCAGAGACTACCACGGCCAACGTCTGCACAGTGCTTAGCACAAAGAGTTCAGGCATAGGGTAAGCTTTGGGATGCTGCCATCATGTGAAGCTAAAGAAAATAATCTGGAATTTGTTATAATTTGTTACAATTTTTACCTCTTTAATCAGGTTTTGGTGGAATTGGGGGTTTTGGATAAGACAGAAGGGTGAAAATAATGAAAATAACCTTTGAGGGGTGCGTTTCTTGAGCAGATTTGTTCATTCTGTGCTTGCTTTGGGATCACTACCCTCGGTGTTTGAAAGAGGGGAGATATGGGCTCACAGCTAGCGTGCTAGCTGTCTGCCCTGACAGGCTTGCTGTGAGACCTGGGGCAAATCGTGTAGGCTTCGTTCACACGTCTTCATCTGCCTGCAGCTCCTGGACTCACTTGAACAGTTTAAATAGATCTTTACTAACCCATATCTGACTGCATTTGTGAGTAGTTCTGCTGACAGAATGGAGGGTGCAATGAACTCCGGCAGGGGTGAATGATGAGGCAGGGTGATGGGTGGTGGGGGCAGGAATGTCCCCAGGCAGAGCACTGCAGTGAGGAGTAAGATGTGTGTTCACAGCCTACATTTCTCACTGGTGCAAATCTCCCACTTGGAAACTGGGACAAGAGCGATTACTTGTCTCTTCTGTGAGGATGAAGCATTCAGGATTGTGAAAAGTTCAGGTAGGGCTGCACAATTTCTAAGTTCAATTGAGTGTGTTAAAATATTTATTGTTTCTACAAACATTTGCTGCTAGCAAATCTGCAGGCTAGGATTTTTGCAGAAAGCAGATAGGAAGAAAAAAGATTGCAGCTGAAGCAAGTTTTGAAGCAACCTTCATATGAGCATTAAGGAAAATTTTTACACCGTTTTGTGGTTAAACATAAATAATATGTTCTTTACATTTTGTTTCCAAAATAATGTCAAAATTTGACGTTAAATTCTCTTCCCCATCGGATAGAAGATGTAGTTAGAAATATTTACTGAAGACTCTTTTTCTGATGTTTCCACAGGTTACTAAGGATTTTCCCTGGAGCTTGACTTTGAATATGACACTTCAGTAATGCAGAGGCTGTAAGTAAATAATAGAATGTTTGCAACCCTTCTTTAACAGATGTGTTTACACTCTTTCCTGAGCTTTGCTAGAACTCATCTTTGCTAGATTCTACCTTGCAACAGGCTTGCAAGGAAGTGACTGGAAGATGACACGGTTCTAAAGTGGATCATGCCATTTTAGACACTTTGCTTTATCACCTTCTTGTCTCATTTAAGAACTCCAATAATGATTGCTTAATCTGCAGGAGGAAAGCCGAAGACATCTGTCAGTATTGCAGGAAATGCCACAAGCAGGCAAAAATAGAAATACCTCATTAGTGTAGATGAACAGTGAATAAAATGCAATGATACATTACCAGAAGCTGGCATGCAGTTGGTTCCCAGGCACAGAACAAAGGCCAAGAACCTTATTTTGTTTGTGATACTACTAATTAAAAGGGCCTGCTAGAAGCTGAATGAATGAACCCGAGGGGCTGCTGCTCTGGTCCTGTATTTGTTGGCCTTTGGTAACCTGATGTCAGAGTTGGATATCTGAGGAGTCTTATCACAGAGGAAAGCTTTTGTGCAATTCCTGGTTGTGAATGCTTGAAAAAAAAAGACAATTTCCTTCTCTTCCTCAACTTTTCCCATCTTTTTCTAAGGTGAATTACTGCACTGTTAATTTTGGTAGCTCTTTTCTGAATTCTGCATTGTTTTTCCTAATCAATTCTCTCAGATCTGCTCAATCTCCATTTAATTCAGTCAGCTACTCAACATCCAAACTTTTTGTAATAAAGAGAGTGCTAATTTTTCCTTTTATTTCAATTGTAGTTGATGGCTTTCATCAGGTGTTATCATATAACTCAATCATCTGCCATTGGAATTTGTAATTTAATCAATAAAGGAGGACATTTTTTTCAAGGAGGTCAAAAGAGAAAGAGCTTAAGGAAAATGCACAGTAAAAGGAAGGTGAAGACAAAAAAGAGTAATAGGAACTGTGGTTTGCTTTTAATAGCTGCACACCCTGGTGGCTGTATCTGCCTGGCAAATAGCAAGCAAACAAGATACCACTGTATCTTGCAAAATCTAGAGGGAAAATCATGGATGCTACTTAAGTTGCTATGACAAGTACCTTGTATCAACTCCACCACACTGCATGGTGTTAGCAACCCTGTACATCAGCAATAGTGTTCACACTAGCTGTTTGATATCAAGAGAGACACGAAGAGATTAAACTCTCTGCTATGCGAGATCCTCCAACCTTTCTGTTCACATGCCTTTGTTGCATTGCTGTTGCTTTAGTCAAGGGCAGAGCAGGGAGTAGCCACGGCGTCAGGCCACTCTTGATGTGCTCACTGAATGGCTCAAGGCTTTGCAGCACAAGGATCTCCCTGGCCTCAGTATAAGGTGGCTGTGGTCTGTGTACCTGCTCTGTCCCCTGCCTCTGTGTTTGCTTCCACTGCTTCTGCTGCCCCAAAGGAGGGGGTGGTACTGCGCTGGCTTGGCAGGATGAGGGGATGGCTATTCATTACTAACAGTGGGAGCTCTCTTGGTTTCATGCCCTGGCCAATTTGAGAAGTGCAGTGTCCGGAAGAGCATCTCTTCCAGTTCTGCTGCAGAAGTGAATTTTGTCCCAAGGATGAAGGTTTATTTTGCTCTCAGCCTCTGGAAGGCAACATGCCTTTTTCACACTGCCAAGCAGCTTTGAGCAAGGCCTGGGAGGGAGATTGAATGCCCCACTGGAGAAGTACTTGTGCTGGGTCACAGCTGGAAATCTGTCCTTGGCTCCTTGACTTCAGAGGGGGATTGCCTGGACAGGTCTCAAGTATCAGGTTTCTGAAGCATCACCTGTGGTTTTGCTGATAAATTGCTGATAAGTGTTATGGTCTCAACCTGGCAAGGTCCACAGAACTCAAGATGAGAGGTATCAAAATTATTCATTCAGAAAATATTAAGATTTAAAATTACAGTAAATCATTTAATCTTTAAGAGACATCAAAATGCTGATTTGCTCATGTCCCTCCCAAAGCCCTGTTGCTAGCACTGTAGCCACATTTTCTGCAAATGAAATGTTGAGCCAGCCGTTGAAACAGGTGCCTTGGGGGATGTTTAAAACATGTTTTTTAATTGAAGCAGGCACATTAGTAAAGAAAGGCTTAAGAATACAACATTTTGGGGAATTTTTAACATGCGCTGTGTGGCATTTGTCTCGAAGATTTTAGTACTCCCCTTGAGTGCTACTCCAGAGTGAGTAAACAGGTATTTAGAGAGTCTTTAGGTGCTTATTTTCAACCTGGGTTGACAAACTTTTCCTGTGGTAAGCACATAATTTCATAAGACAATCAGCGGATGAGCTCTACAGTGAATAATCTGAAAAAAACCCACCCCAGACACTTTACAGCAGAAGCTATCGCTTAATTGTGATAGAGACTGACCTCACGGTTTGTGTGTTGAACATTGTGGATTGAAGAATGCCTGGACAAGTGCTGCATTGAAACGGCTTGGTCCTAATTTCTCAGCAATTCTGCCTTCCTGCAGCCCTCTTGAATTCAAGTCCTGCTCCTGTTTTGCACAGCTGTACCAGAAAGTTTTGGACAAGGAATGTGTGAAGTGTGCCAATCAAACGGCTAGAAAATCTACAAAACTGCAACTGGCCAGCTTCTGAAAAATCACTCCCTCTGCCCTTGGAAAATATCATAGAAGCTTTTTCTTGTATGAGCAATATTGTCAATATTGGTTAATCTTTTTTTAATAAACCTATGTTTAAGTCTATTCCCCGAACTTTCAACAGTGCCAAAGGATTACCAAACATGCACCATATGATTGCTTATGATCCCTGGTTCCTTCTGGTGCACACCAAATAATGTCATCAAAGTCAGTGCCGTTCTGCCTGTCGTGTTTGGCCAAATATGAGAGCAGAATTTCTCCCGCTGAGTAGCTTAATGTGCTGTATTTGAAGATTGACTTTTTGGAGCAACCAGACTTTGACTGGCCAAAGCAATCAGTGTTTTGCCTAGCCAGGCAGCCTAGGGAACCCAACTGTAAGAAGTAAAAAGCTTCTGATGAGAACTGAGGTTGAAAGCATTTCTCGGGGTTGATTTAGCACTCAAGAGCTCAGTGCTTTGTGGAATTGGAGCATCCTCAGAAATAAGCCATGGCACATGCCAACTGCCCCTCTGTCCTTCTCACAACGACTTCCTCTTTTCACCTAAAAAGGAGAAAATAAGTAATTATGCTTTAGTCCCATGTTTCAGTGGTATTTTGCACAAAATCCCTCCCACAGAGCAGAATAACTGGGGGGCTGAGAATCATGCATGTATATAGGATCTCAAAAAATGCTTACATATATGTTCATTAATATTTTTCCCCTAATATCCCTTGCTTTTAAGCCGTTAAAACATTTTGAAACACTTTTATTGTTTTTTCTGTCCTGCTCCCAGCACCAAATCACCCATTTTAGTGATTCCACGCAGATTAGGAATTTGGAAAAAAAGGAACATTGCAGCCACGTCTAGCTCATCTCTTAAAGGACGTTGAGTTTTGTTTCCACTGTTTTTTGAATTCAACAGGCTGCAGAAGGACTGGGTGTCATTTAGCTATTAAAGATTTTTGTTTTCCTGATCATTGTGAAGTAGCATCATTAACACAGGCAAATTACCACGCTTCACTGTGCTGTGTCCATGGTACATTAAAGGCCCTTTCCCATTGGTAAAGCTGGGTCTATTCTTCTCGAAAACGAGGGGCCCATTGGCAGTTCTTTGGCAAGTGAGACAGCGGGACTATTTAAGGAAAAGGAGAGTGGTCTAATAAGGGGGAAGAAGTTGAACATGACAAGTGCAGGGAAAGATAGCAGAAGGCTGATTTATAAATCATTGCATAATTGGGCCAAAATATTAATCCATTTTCACAGGGCCAGGGAAGGGGGCTGCAGTTTTGGGGTAAATGAGTAACATGATTTTTCCAAGGGGCATTTTAGAAAAGTCAAGCACTCTATTCCGTTTCTCTTCCCTGTACCAAGTGCTGTGCTTTCAGACTCATGGGAACTGGTTTGTATTCCTTAATTTTCTTCTTTGGTGTATTTGCTTTTGGTGAAGAAATTGGACTTATGCTTAAATATGGCTGGATTTTCCAAATAGGTTTTTAGTTTAATAAGATGAAACCAATTAACCAGAAAAGTCATTGCCAATGGATTTTACAAGTACATAAAAATATATTGCTTTTTCTTGAAACATTTCATCACCCTTTTAAATGTTCCTTTTTCTTTCCTTTGCCACCAGTGACAAAGCACTGTGATGAATTTATCCCCTCGTGCCTTTTCCTGAAGACATTGATCTCTGGCCCTGATCGTGTGTGTATATGTGGGGGGTTGTAGGCATGTGCATATGCATCTATTTATTTCTGTCTCACTTTGCCCCTGGTGTTGTTCAGTGCATTTAACTTGTGGCCTGAGGAAAAACAGAGCTCACAAGCTACAAAAAGGTGTTCTTAAAAGGTTACTTAAAGTGGCACAGGACCCAAGGGCTAATGAGCAATCTCTCAAAACCAGGTGTTAATGCAACCGCTGAAACATTTGGTGCAGTAGAGATGTTGAGGAAGGCAGTAGCAGCTGGTTGTTACCCCGCTGCATCCCTGGGAGAGGAAATGTCTCCTGGAAACTCTTCTGAGGTCCCTCATTATGCCACCTTTGCCTTGCAAGTGAGGGTGGGGACAGGGGCACACTATGCTGCAGTGGTGTGGAGGTCTGTGGAAATGAGGTCTGGTGTCTGCCTGCCTGCCTCTGAACAGTATTGCTCATTTAATCACTTCTAGTAATATTTTATTTTCATTCTGAAATAATTCTGAATAATAAAATTGGAGGGAATTTTCATATGAGGCCTTGCCAGCCTCCTCTACCCCTAAATTTCCATCAACTCTCTGCCTTCGGGAGGGCTGGGTGACGTATAAGACATGAGTGCATGCTGAGAAACTACAGGATTTCTCTTTCCATTACCTCAGCCCTCCCCATTCCCTCATAGCCTTTCCTTCTGCTTAATTTGCAAAGGATATTAACTTCTATGAGCATGTGGGGCGTAACCCAGTGTTGTGGTTTGCCAGCCAGCAACTAAGTACCACACAGTCGCTTGCTCACTCCCCCCATGCTGGGATGGGGGAGAGAGTCAGAAGAGTCAAAATAAGAAAACTTGTGGGTTGAGATAAAGACAGTTTAATAGGGAAAGCAGAAGCTGCACGCACAAGCAAAGCAAAACAAGGAATTCATTCACTCCTTCCCAGCGGCAGGCAGGTGTTCAGCCATCTCCAGGAAAGCAGGGCTCCATCACACTTAACGGTGACTTGGGAAGACAAACGCCATCACTCCGAACATCCCCCCCTTCCTTCTTCTTCCCCAGCTGTATATGCGGAGCATGACGTCATACGGTATGGAATATCCCTTAGGTCAGTTGGGGTCAGCTGTCCCAGCTGTGTCCCCTCCCAACTCCTTGTGCACCCCCAGCCTCCTCGCTGGTGGGGTGGGGTGAGAAGCAGAAAAGGCCTTGACTCTGTGTAAGCCCTGCTCAGCAGTAACTAAAACATCCTTGTTTTATCATCAGCCCTGTTTCCAGCACAAATCCAAAACATAGCCCCATAGTAGCTACTGTGAAGAAAATTAACTCTACCCCAGCCAAAACCAGGACACCCAGGCAGGCATCACCTTGGGATGACATGCTTTTCCCTGCTCTAATCAGCTCTGTGTAAACTGAAGCATCAAGAGTCTGCTCTGATCCCTAGTAACTTTGCTAATTTGCTTTAGTTACCAGCTGATACAGAGATGACTAAAACATGGTACTTTGGGGTAAAATAGGGTGTCTGTCCAAGTACGTAGCATATGACACACAAAATTAGCTGTTGCAAACTGACATCTCTGTTCACACCAGCTTTGCCTAATTCTTCAAGAAAACATCTGTGTCATCTTTCAGATGATCTTTCAGAATAACAAGCACTAAGCTTCAGTAATGGGAGAGGCTTTAATTCTCATCTTCTGCAAGCAGTGGGAGTGCCCTTCAAGGCAGTGCACTTTTTGCATCCCTGCTTCCATTTAGCAGTGGTTCTCACATTTTAAAAATAAGTCTAGATATTTTACCAGCAGCCTGACATCATTACTCATGCTCTGTGTATTTACCATATAACTGGGAACCGAGTTGAAGGAAATGATTACATGGTGGGCTTTAAAGGAGATGATGATACCCATTTCAATGGGATGTGAACTTCAGCACAAAGCAAACAGTTGCTTCAAGTCCTTCTGGGTTTGTGAAACTCTCTCTATTAGCCACACCAAGTTGTGAATGATGCTGCCCTTTCCAAAAGCCAGGACAGCCCGACACCTCCTTCCAGTAGCTGTGGTGTGAGCAGCATGTGCTGGTTTACATCCAAGCTCTTTCACTGCTTATTTAATTCTCACTTTTTTTTGGCCTTTGTTGAATTCCTAGGCTGTCCCTCATATTAAAATGACCTTGTTCCTCCAGGGAAACCTCCTCCCATTCAAACAAATGGTACCAACACCAAATAACCGCTTTGTGGTATCCAGTTTTGTCCTGCATTTGTTTTAAAGCTTCCCAGGAACCCTTGGCTACTTCGCGCAAACTGTTAACTTGAGGGTAATAATTTTGTCTGGGTTTTGTCACAGAAATTCAATTAAGGAGGATTATGAACACAGTTGTAGGCCTGTTTCATTTACAGTTGCAAATGAAACCCAGGCCACACACTGATCGTTTATATAGGAAAGGAGATGCTGTGTAGTTTTGAGTGGCTGAATTACCTGCATGTTCCTTTGTGTGGCTTCACTTACTGCAGAAGGGAGGGGAGGGAGACTTGCAAAATGAATAAAGGAGTGAGGGAAAGGCGGGAAAGAAATCACCAAGGGAAAAACTACCCCCACTGCTTTTCCCTAGGAGGCACACTTCCCGTCTACACATAATAAACTCCACAGGGAATTTCTACCTCCTTAGAAAACATATCCCGAACGGCAAGAGTGAGTAGTCCTTTATTTATTTATTTATGGTTAACAAAGAGCAATATTCTGTTTTCATGGCCTTGGTTTGGCTCCAAGTCCCAGAGCCACCGGGGGCAAGGCATACAGTTTCACTTTTTTGCAGTTCTTATTTCTGGGCCATGGAGGCCAACTTTTTTATTCCTTTTTTCTCTTTTCAAGTTTTTCTGCAAGCAGCTGAATTCCCCAGGTAGGAAAGGGGAGTGGAGGGGGAAGGGAGGAGAGGACGTTTACCAGATTGGAGCAAAATGATAGCTGCTGCAGAGGCTGGCTCGTGGCGGAAGCAGCGTGTTTGGAAATAATGAAAGAAGAAGGGATTTTGTTTATTTTATGGGATGCCTTTTTTTAGTTACGAAGGGCAAAACAAAGGCAAAACTTGTCTTGATGTCGTCTGATGAAATGTCTGTGTTTGTAAAGGAGCAATATATCTCAGCTTTGCTTTGCAACAACAAACTAATATCTGGAGATATGTGAAGGGCACAGCACTTGGTCATCTTTCTTATACAGGCTTTGTCCCACAGCTTTGGGCTCTGTCCTCTAACCCTTTGGCTGGGAAATCCCACACTGATTTCCCTGGGGTGTTGCCTGCCTGAAGACACATAGGATGTGGCCTCCTATTACTAATGAGGCTTAGCTCTCATCTACTAAATTTTATTCATAAGGGGTTACCACCATTTTGCAGGTGGGGAAGAGAAACATGGCCCCAGTTGAGTCAAGAACAGGACAGCCCCAGTCTCCAGTCCCCATCCTGAGTATCTCCTGCTAGGGAGCGCTGGAGTGTCTGCTAAGGGACCAACACCATGCGTCGCCTTTGATTAAAGCTCTCCTCAAGTATACTCTATTTAACAACTCGTTTTCCTCTTGTTTCTTGCTTTCTTCCTGATCCTTAAATTCCAGGAAGGGTTTTACTGTCCTTACTGCGGTTTCAACTACGTGCCCAAGAGGCTTACTGGGTTCTTCACCAGCTAAGGGGAAATAAGCTCTTTTGTTTCTGCCTTTAGATGAGATACTGTTTCCATACACCTCTCTGTATATAGCCTTGACACTGTTAGAGTCTGAAAGATAGGCAAGCAGCTTGTTAACTCTCAAAAACTTCAGCAAAATTCACTGGAAGTGATGCAGTGAAGTGTGAACAATATCTACCTTTGCTCTATATCCAGGGCAATTCCTCCTGTGGTGAGGGGCTTTTACAGCAATTTATATTTATCAGTTGTTCTGTGGTAGAGCTGTCTTGTGTCAGACCAAACTTCTTGTGAGAGCTTGTTGTTGAGGCAAAACCTGGATGAAAAAAATGAAAGGCCTTATATAAAGGATGATCTGCGAGTCTTTTACCTTTTGGGCACCTTTTCTGAAGAAGTTAGGAAAATTGAATTCAGTGCCCTCAGCAGCTTTCAGTCCAGGTGAACATGACTTTGGAGCAGATATTATGACTAGATGGATCTGAGTTTGAATAACCTTGTAAAAGTCAGTGGATTCATGCTGGCACAGAAACACTGGGGGTGAAGAGGAGGAGGATCAGGATTTTGCATAACTATCAGGTTATTTTGTTGCAGCTGATTGGGACGATCTATCATAATCCAGTTTTGTTGTATAGTGGGGGAAGGAGATGGGCATCTCATCGTGAGAGTGACTCATCAGAAGGGCGTTCCCACAGGCGCCAAGAGCCGACCTTCGGGAGTGCTGATCTCCTCCCGCTGGCATACCAAGCGCCTCGCTGCCTGGCCTCACCCAGCTTTCAGGTGAATAAAGTAGGGTGAGATGAATCTCTGCCTACGTTTCAATCACATGGTTTATATTTAGTAAAGCATATAAAAGTAGCCCCTTTTTAGCACCTTTCAATCTGTAGATGGTAGAGTTAGATCCTTAGCCAGCATAAATGAGCTAAACTTCAGTGCTGAAGAGCTGATTTTGATGGAGTAACTTCTGCTTTGCTCCAGTTCAAGCGGAGTCAAATCTCTGTGGAGTTTTTGGGGGTTGTTCCAGTAGTACCCCTAAGCTTAGTACCTAAACCTCAGCAAAGGGACCAAAAGAGGCTTCATGATATGTAAGGTACACATGATTTCACATGATGCCTTATGTTTTGCGTAAAGTGCTTTGAGATTTATGACATCTGGCAGCATTGCCCTCTCAAAGTGTAGCAGAGAAATAACCCTTTCAAATCAGCTCGGATGGAGAGTGAAATGTTTTTCACTAGCCTAGTTTAAAAATCATATCTGAGCCTTTCCCTCCTGTGGCTGCTAACTGGTTTAGCACAAACAATGCACACGGGCAGTAGCCGTTTCAGCGGTTTCCCTGGAACTTGCTGTACATTTTTAATTCTTTTCTTTCTTTCTTTTTTTTTTTCTTTTGAACAAGCTTTTTTTACACAGAAGGAAAAGTGTGTGTGTAGTTGAATCATAAAGCTAGATAAAGTATTGTGAGGCTGTGTTGGATTGAGGTCCTTTTCAGCCAAATAATGACTTTATCTGCTTATAATGGAAGAATTGAAAGAGATGTGGGAAAGTAAGACTGAAACACACTTGGGAGCCTATATTTCTGTAACAAGGAGGAGGCTGACCATTAATATGGGAATTAATAACCCTCCAAAGCCACCTCTTTCGAGCAGCTGCAGTAGGAACTGGCTGTGCAGAATGCACAGACTAATTCTTTTTCAGAGCAGCTAAAATTAAATGTTTGTTGCAGCTTTATGTACGTACACTCTCAGCAGGATCCTTTTTCCTTCCCTTTAGGCAAACTCAGAGGAGGAAGAACATTTAACAGCCTCGAACCACCCAGTCTGTGTGTCATTTGTATGTGCCACTGAGCCATGCCTGGACTGTCAGTGCTTAGACTCTCCCTGAAAGGTGGAATCTGGGCTGGTTGCTAGCAATCCGTGTTGTTAGAGGCACTGGAGCAAAAATGCTAATGTTGATCAGAAGGGGAGGTTTGAAATTGTAAGCAAACAGAAAAGATCCATCGTGTGTTTTCACAGATGATGAAAGACTGACAGTGGCAGTCTGCTTATCAAATAACTAGATTTATTGAAATAGCCTGCGCTCTCATTAAATAGTTTGCTTTTTATGTTTTCGTTTTATTTCATCTTCCTGAAGGTATCTGGGTTTTTTTCAAACCTACTATTACTGCCATGGCAAACTGGCTAATTTAGATCATTTCTTCTGTTAATGCTTAAAAGAAGCATGGACTGCAGTGTTCTCTTCTTGCTGATGTAGTGGGACCTCAGCGCAAGCCAATCCCTGTCAGGAAATCTGAGCTTCCTGGAAAATAAATTATAAAATCAATGTAATAATTATAAGTTTGTTCCTTGCAAGATGATAGTGCTAGTGGAAGTGTGGCTACACATTTCATTTAGCATAAGCCTAGTGCCGTCAGCTATGAACAGAAAACGGAGTAGGATCGATCATTTTTAATCACTAGAGAGAAATAAAATGCAGAAACAAAAATGTTGCTAGCATGATACGACATCCCTGTGCAGAAGGGACTATTCCTTTCATGGCTCAGCGAGGTACTGCATTTTGTGTTTTTGTTCCCAGGGGAACAAGCTGCTGCTTTCCTCCTTTTCTGAAAAAGTTTGTAAGACGAGAAGTGAAATGTTAATAATTGAAAATGCAAGTTGCAGTAATGCCATTTGCATAAGGATGTTTCTTGACCCATGGAGGATATTCACTGTTTGTTGGAGAAAAGATCAGCAGAGGAACTGTGAGAGCCTGATGTATCGAAAAGGCTACCTGGCAATAAATGTGTTTCTCAAATGAATCTTAATGTGGTTCCCAAGACTGGAGTTCTCTATTTATAGCCTGCCCTTTTTCCTGGAGGACCTGAGATGATAGTATCAAGAGAATCAATTCCCCCCAGCACTGGGTGTGGTGGTAGTAAGTAGACATTAGCATGGAGAGAGGGTTTTTCAACAAAGGGCATGGAGACAAATCCTTCCTCCTGCAGAATTTGCTTTGTGAAGTTTAACAGTCCCAGTGACCTTCGCTGAGAAAGTCCTTCTCCAAAGACATTTTAACGGTGAACTGCATGGAGTTCACCCATCTGCTGCAGCAGGGGTTAACACTGAGTTCACTCTGCTGAGATTTTAACCTATAGTTTCAGGAATTGTGGTGGGGTTTTTTTGGGCTTTTAGGGGTTTTGTTTGTTAAGCCAGATGCTTATGCTGCAGAGCCATCCTTCCATGCTGTTTTGAATGGTAGCGGTACTGAAACATTACTCATACAGTGCATACACTGTTACGATTCCTGACTTTAAGTCTTAGCATATTTATAGGCCTCATTTCCATTTTTTGTGGTCTCATTAATGGAACAGCAATAATAAATTGAAATGTTAATGGGGGATCATTTCACCAACAGCAGAAGGTATTAACGAACTTGATAAGATAGTTGAAAGGAAAATAACTTTTTAGTAGTATAATTTTTTTAACCATAGCCCCTGATTGTCTCCTTCCAACCATGTGTAATTGGGGCAGTTTTGAAATTATGAACATCATTTCATATGGACATTTTTTTAATCAGCTTCCTGGATGTCTTGCATGGGACATGGACCATCTGCAGAAATTCCAGTGGGGGCAGCCATTCTGGAAGCTGAAGCACGATCAGGCTTTGCTGTAGTCATGGCGGTAATGATAGAAACCCAGAAAACACCTTTTGGCCGTGCGAGTTAATGATGACCTTCATTAAGGTGGTGTGAAAAAGTGGTCCTCCTTGTATGAAGTGGGCCATTCTCATCCTGTTGTGAAGCACTTGGAGATAGCATTCAGGTATGGTCTCATCTAGGAGTTAAATTCCCCAACAGACAAGGGAATTGTACCTTATGGTCACAGATTTGTGGAAGGACCCTGGGAAGTCCCTTGGCGGCACTGTATCTCACTTTTCCCACTGATAAAGTGGAGGACTTTGAGTTAATGATGGAACACAGTAGGATTTTCAGGCTTGGTCAGTTAATATCTGTGGAGAGTTAGTATCTTCTGAGGCAGAGGTGTTACACTGTGGGGCAATGCTCAGCTGGGAGTACCAAACTGTCCAGGACCTTTCCCAATGCTATACCTTGTTGAAGACCTCATTGCTGGAGTTAGTTACAGCTGTAAGGACATTTCTATATGCATGTTTAGAAGTTGAAGGCTAAAATTTGTAATAAATTCGCAGTAAATTTGCATTCTGGCCCCTGGTACAGAGCATCTGTTTGACTCTTTTGCAGCTCAGTTCTAGCAAGTTTGTTCCCAATGACTTTTCATCTCTCTTAGCACATGCATCAATGCTTTTTTGACTTTGCTTACCCACAAATATAGTAGAAGTTTTGAAGTGGATTGGCAACTTTTCGCCCATCCTTCTTTCTTTCTTTTTGTTAAACGATAAATTTAAAGGTACTAGAGTGGGTTAAGAATTGCATGTTTGAACTGGTTGTTTCCTGCAAGAGAAGAGAGATTGGCATTTCAATGTGCCATTCAAGCTAATCGTCTCATAATCAGGAGTCTAGTGACCTAGAAACTTAATATAGTCTTGTGAGTACAAGTATGTGCGCTATTTTGAGAAAACAGAAAAAATACTATTTTCAAAGGAGGGATGTGATTGGTCTAATTCTCTCTTCTTTTGTAGAAAACATTAATTTGAAAATTACTTCTGTGCGGTGTCGTTGTCTTGCTTCCGTGCAGGCAAACTGCATGAGCACGAGCCCACTGAGCTAAGCACGGGATGAGCAAGTACATATGGAAGTGGACAGATAGATAAATGCCAATGCAGGGGCATTTGAAAGGGGGGGGGGGGGGGGGGGGGGAGAAAAAGAAAAAATATAATATTATCTGTCTAGTGTTATTGGCAAATAATCAGAAAAATGACTAGAAGTATTATATTGCATTTTTTTCTTGCTTAGGTCTTGATCCAAACGTCACCAAAATGAGTGGGAAACTTTCCACGATGTGCTTGACATTTGGGCTGGGACACCTGATCCTCACTCACTCTTTCTCTGTCTCAGTGCAACAAATTGCTGAGTGCCTCAGGCAAATAACGGTATTTTCAACAGCCAGCACTACCAATGCTACCTGGCACTGGCAAAGCAAACTTAATCTGCTGTGGCTGTAATGACTCTTCAACATGTAGAGAGGAAAACAGTTGCTTTGAGTTATATGACATGGATATGGATATGGATGTGGACATAACCCAAGCATGTGGCATGGGGATATGTGTTCAGTAAGGTATCATTTTTACATAGACAAGTGACCTTAAAATGCTTATTCCAGTTTGCTGCATTGTCATCTTTTAAAGTTCTTACTCTACCTTTAGTAAAATTGTATTTCATTTTCCCCGTTTTTTATGTCTTACAATGTTCAGTGTGTGCAGATTTGGTTTGGGGATGGAGGTGGAGCACAGCTGGTGGAGTGGAGGAGCAGGGAGGGAGCAGATCTTTTTAAAGCAGCTAAACTTGTAGCCGAAAAAGATACTGCATTTATAATGTTCCCATTCTTCTCAATACTTAACAAGAAAAATGATTGTGTGTGTGTGACGTGAATATTCAGCACAGAGCTTTGGTAGCTGACCGCTCTCTTTTCACAGCCATCCAACCGCACACACATTCCTAGGGGATTACCTCACTGCCAGCGCTCCTCAAAGTGTGGGATACGCTGAAGCCGACCAACTGCAAAGCTCCTTTCTGCTCACTGCGGTGCTGATTTTAGGCAATGACCTTTAAAACCACAAACCTAACCCTACATCTACCCCCAAAAAGATTTTTCATCTGTTAGCTAAATGGAAGAGATGCTGGGCGTGGAAATAGGGTACAGTCTGTAGGTTACGTGTAGAAATTCCTCTCCAAGCTTTCCACTCTTCTTTGGCTCTAAACACTCAATAACTTCCCAGCCAGAGAATGTTTGTCCCTTCCTTCTCTCTCTCTTTTTTGTGTTCTTCCCTTGTTTTGCATATTCTGACAACACTGTTTACTTCAGCCTGCAGCTCCCACTGCTTTGTGTGCTTTCTCCCCATCTCACAATTGCACAAATAAATCACTGAGGAAAATTTGCATTTGATGGGAATTTTTAGGTGATATTAAGTTTTATGGGCAGAATATAATGTATGTGAGTTGGCTTAATTACACTGAATTTTCATTTGTGACACGGAGGTCTTTATCTGTACAAGGCTATTTTTGTCTTTCATCTTTTTTGCTATTAAACATGCCAGTGGATTTGAAAACCTGAGGATGACAGGTCTCAGAAAGTATTGTCTCTCTTGTATCAAAATATCTGCTTATGCCAAGTGGAACAAATCAGCATCATCACAGAGCTGCACAGTTAATTTATGCCAGGAATTTCTGAACGCCAGGCGGTCAGAGTCCGAGGCCCACATGTGTTGTAGCACCCTCTAGTCGCTCTGTTGGTAACTTGTCTCACTCTAGAGGAGAGAAGTTGTCTGGCAAAAGAATTTAGATCAAGTGAAAGTTGATTAAGAGTTTGTCCAGAGTTTCTGTGCCCTGATATACTACAGAGGTTGAAAGTGGCTTTCTTCCCCCGCCCAAACAGTGGTGTGTGCCCCAGAGCCCTGCTGGATTTGGCTTTGGTGAGCACAACATTTCTCCTGCTGCTGCCTGTCCTGCTGCCACGGCAAAGCTTGCGGTTGGGGTGCAGTTTGCTGTGGAGATTGCTGGGGCTGCGAACACAGGCTGCCTGTTCTGCCACCTGGGTTGAGGTCGTAACGCCTGCAGAGCAGTGGGGAGGACACGGGAAATTCATCTCATCGGCTGCTGCAGCTTTGTTTCAGAGGGATGGAGAACCAGCCTCCAAATTCCCATTTTCACCCTGCTCTTCAATATCTGAATTGAAGGAAAGGGCAGAAATGCCATTATACCCTGGGTCACACACTTAACCAGAGCATGTTTAATGCATATCACTGACCAGGAGCATGGTCTGTGGTATTTCTCCCTCCACAGGCATCAGGAAGGGCTGTGAGTCTCCTGCAGAATCCCCAGATCTGGACTCCCGGAGCACAGGTACTTGGGAGGGCTCCATACGAGTTCTGACTTTTTGACTGTTTCTCTGGAACAAGACTGGCAAATTATAGCTTGAGATTGTCACACTGATTAATACTAATAATGCTGGTGCAGCTCCCCAAAGTGCATGAGGCACTGATGAAAGTGCTATTTTCAATTTATTTATTTTTCAGGCCAAAGATTTCTACACTTGCACAACTCCCTTCGTTGCCATTTTCCATGCAAAGGGCCTGCGTGCCCCTGAGACTGATACTGCATCTGCTCCTCTGCGAAGACAAAGATAAACTGGTTCATGGTGTGTTGTTATTTCGCTTGCTCTTCAGCATAAGAACAAGCAATAAGAATGCATTTAAGATGTTAATGAAATTAATGAAAGCCAGATCTCGGAAACAGCTGAGATTGTTGACTGTCTCAGGCAGATTTGTACTTCATTTTAATTACAGATGAGCCAGAACCAAAACCCTGATTAGAATTGCTCCAGATTTTGGATCCACATCTCTCAGCTTTGCAGTTTGGATCAGTTTCCAGTGTTTAATTCTCTTCCTGTTTTATTTTTCCTTCTGATTTTACTCCAGGTGTTTTAACGTTTTCATTTTGTCTCTGTGAAAGACTGGTCTTGGTGACAGACATGAGCCCTGCTGCCGCGAGTCCCACTGGGGCTGCAGAGGTGTAATTTGGTAGCAGGATGCGCTGATACACGCTGGGGGACCGTGTACTAGACTTTGAGTTGACAAACATTTCTGTGCCATCTACGCGGGCAGGTGGCTGCCCCTACTGGCATTCTGGCAGCTCAGTAACACACGGTCCCTGGGAAGTCCTCCTTCAGTTAAATGGCAAACGTCTTTCTCTCTGGCCTGAAATGGCCACAACTCTTGACCAGTCCCCCAGCTGCAAATCTGATTGATGGTTTGTTACCATGCCTTTGTCCGTAACGCCAGAAGACTCCATAGATGGTGTGGTGTTCTCAGTTCACACGTATATCAATTCCATCGCAGAATTTATACTTAAATAAAAAAGAAAAGCCACTTGGAGACAGTGTATTAATAATGAACAAATTCCTTTTTATGTCTCCTGGATATAAGGGGACCTCGAGGCTCTCCCTGGGGAGAGAGAATGGTCTGAACAGCCCAGTTAGAAACCTCAGAGGCAGCAAGCACACAGGAAAGGCTGATTTATTATCTTTGTTCTTTCGTTGCTATACTCAAATCCCAGGAACAGCGTTACGTTGAGCCATAGATATTGTGCTCCGCATTTTTAGGGTAGGTTGAGAAAAGCACCTGATCATAATGGCTTTAAAAACAGGGATAAAAGAGGGAGAGGAAAAAATAATTTACATTAAATGCTACAGTGCTTCATTTACACAATATAATAAAAAGCAAATTTTGTGATTCAAGTAATGATTGTAGGTTATTAAACTAGGCTTTAAAGACTTTATAAGTGAAAGGCTATTAATAAAGTGATGAACATGGATGATAATGCGCTTGAAAATAGAGAGAATCTTTATTAAGTTTGACACGTTTGTTCTCCACCCACCCACTTCCCTGCTACTTTACTTGTCCCTGGATCACTATCACAAAAATGCACCAATGAGACAAAACTTTAGCTGGGAAACTACATGGGAAAGGACCACCTTCCATGGCTGCCAGGGCCTGGAGAACGTGACATTTTGGGGAGAGGTGGTAACACGGCGGATTCCCGCTGATCAGAGCAGGGGTCGTGGGGCAGCTAAAGCAGGTGGGACTCCTGGAGCCAAGTTCATCGCCAGATGGTTTCCATCTACGTGTGTAAGAGATCTCTCCTATGCCGATCATTGAGAGATTAAGCAGAGAGCTCACTGAGACACGAAAGTTGCTCTCGCTGGACAGCTGTTCAGTTAGAAAATTGGCAGCTGGTGATGCTAGCAGGCGTTGGGGCTGATGGGCAGAGCTGAGCCGTGCTTCATTAGGGCCTGATTCCCAGCATATTGAAATCAGTGGGTGCCTTCTCACTGGCTTGAAGGATCTGGCCTGGGCAGTGCTGGAGTGAGAAACTTTGACAATCATTTCACTGCTGCTTTATCTTTTTGAGGGTTAGTTCTGACTGTCGTCATATTGGGACTCACTGGCCTGGAGGGAAGGCGGCAGAGGGAGAGGCAGAGCTGTGCTGCTGAGCCATGCAGCAGACGGTAGAGCCTTCCTTCTCTCAACCGGTAATAAACTGATGCTGGTGTAAGGAAACTGCTCCCGCAGGTACTGCCTTTTGATTAGATATCTGAGAGTCATAAAAAACTTCCTGTTACAAGAGTGAGCGTATGAGACAGCCCTGCCCAACTGCAGTTTTGGATAACTTAATTTTAGCTGCTCAACTGGCTTCCTCATTTCAATGGAATATTCTGCTCTATTTTCCCTAGATTATTAAAGACTGATGAGGTTTCCAACCTAGAAGTGGCTGCATTTCAGTGATGGATGAGTTGATTCTTGTGTGGATATAGTAATCAAGGCACTTTTAAGCATCTTCGGCATGAAAGGCACAATATAAATGTGAAATATTATTTTGTGCCATGCAGCTGCTCAAATCTGAAATACACATTATGTCTCGGTAATATAGACAGTGCTTAAGACTGTTAAATTAAACTATTAAAGCCTATAGAAAAAACAGAGATGACAGAGTGCAAATTAAATCTGAATTATCATTAAATTGCTGTGCCAGTAGTTTTCAAACACATTCATAGTGACCTGGAAGAGAGCAGGGGGAGTGGAATGACATTCACACCTCCTAATTGGAGTCATTATCTGTACTTTGTAATCATGCGGCCCACAACAAGGGCATGGCTGGGACAGCGGTGACTCGGGTAGGGCAGAAGGATGCCTGTGGACCACAAGGGATACATAGGGATGTAGTGAATGTCCTGCCATCTTTCTGATTTAAAGCCAGGACATGGCCAAGCAGTCACTTTGTCAGATAGATAGTTTTTAAAGGTGATAAATGACTGCAGGCTCTTTTCTGTGCAGGGTGACTGAGGTGGGAAAGGGGGGGCATGGTGCATGGCTGGGTTGTGCTTGTGAGAAATGTTGGTGTCTCAGGGACATGCCGGTCCTTCCTTCCTTCCCTCTTCTCTCCCCTGCTAACAGCCCAGGCTCAGTGGGGGGCCTTGCTGGACCAGGGCTCGTAATAATTCCAGCTACGGGCCTTCATGGAATATCAGACAGAAAAAAGGAGCTTTTTAGGTCATCTAAATGATCTGCTTGCCAAAACTTGAGCACACCTGACAGTTATGTTCTCAGGGGCTTTGTCCTGTTCATTTATACCCAGTTGCAAGTGATGAAATTTTCAGAGCTTTCTTTAGAAGTTTATGCCTGCCTTAGTCACTAATAAACACTCCACAGTGTATTTTAAAATTAAGATTTTGCCTTTGTTTTCCTCATTTCATTACTCATGATGGTATCTCCCTGTACCTCTAAAAAATCCCTTTCCATCCTTAATCTTTACAAGCGCTTGCAGGCATGTGGGTAGCTGTTTATTGTGAGTCAACCTCATGCCAATCCATCAGTTTGCTTCTTGGAGCACTTTATGACAGCAGAAAGTGATTAATTTTCAAAGCAGACACAACCTTTAATCTGCAGAAAAGGAAACAAACTTTCCCCCGCTCCTTTGCTGATTGAATCTGGAAATGAATGAATGATACCCAACTCAAATGTGTTTCTAAAATAGTTTTCATTAAATATAATCGGTCAGTGCTGATCATCAAAAGTGTCTTGAAGATTGGCCTATATGTGTGTATGGTACTAAAGTCAGAATGAGCTCAGTGATCGATATTCATCCAACATCTTAATCTGCTCAACAGTATTAAATGGATTTTCCCAACGTCCCTGCAAAGCGGGGAAATAATGTAACTCTTGAGCAGGAATATTAAAGCAGAGAGGATAAATGTGGTGTCCAAAGCAACGCTGAGCAGCTCCTGACTTGTATCTTTGTACCTGTCATCCTGCTGTTTGTCATCATCAACCAATGCAGTTACAGGTGGGGAAAACTCCCAAGGATGGCCAAGAAAAGCCAGGGTTTGGCAAAATGGGAGGAAACATCTCACTGTGGCTTCTGCTGTATGTGTTTTGTAGTCCCAGATCTGTCAGCGGCTTTCACCGGTGGCTGAATCGGGACTAAACCCGAGCGCATGCACAACCTTAGTTCTGAGTATAGTTCATTTGTTTTCTGGGTGGTTTGTTAGTTGTTGGGCTCCTGTAGAAATGACGGGAACACAGATCCCTGTCCTTAAGTCCATCCCTTGCTACACTGCTAAAATACATTTCCTGCTTCCAGCATGGCGCTGAACCTTGGTCCACGAGAAGCTAAACTCAAATATGCAAGCCATTTTACATGCTGCTGCACTATAAAAATCATACTAATTTTATATACATATACAGTTAGCTCAGTAATGCCTAGAGATCTGTGTTCCTCCCTAGACTTACTGTAGGAAATCTTTTCAATTTCCCTGCTGCAAAACGAAAGGGTAACTAACAGCGTATTTAATGTAGTTATTTAAGGCCAAGCCTGCTATGGGACTTTTGTCTGTGGCTATGACTTCTGGAGAGATTTGAATGAATGACCAAGAAGAATCTGAATCATCCAGTCATACAAATTAAACTATTTCAATAATATGAGGGCTACTTTTCCTGATCCATAGTAATTGATGAGGCTCATTATATGTTAATATCACTCCTTTTTTTTTAATCTTACATGTAATTCGCTACAGTATTTCAATGTGAAGGTATAATTAAGATTCAGATGGCAATTTCATTCTAGACTGCTCTCTACAGTTGCTTAAATAAAAATTAGCGCTTGGGATGCTATTTTATCTAGAGGCAGAAAAAAATATTCTTTTTGATACTTCAGATGTAAATCCATTCAGTCACTGATGAGTTTTTTAACTGTGAAAAAATGCAAAGTACTACCTCTTCCAGGCAAGCACAGCTTCTCTTCCCCCTCCGTGGTTCAGTGCCCCTGCTGAAGGTCTTGTGTTCAGTGCAGCAGCTGGGACTCAGTTCCTAAATGCACAAAACCTTTGACTTTCATGGTTACAGCTGTGACCAGTTCCTCCACCTATATGTTAATGTTAATTATCAGTGTGCGTGGCACTGGTGGGTACAGCAGCCAGCCTCTCCAAGATCTGCACGACCAAGCTGTTAGTGTGCACATCCTTGCATGAACCTTTATGAAATATTTCACTGAAATTTTGCCAGGCTTATTATACGCATTAAGGGTTTATGTGAGGCTTACACTGGGCAAAAAGCCTTGGTGGTGAGGGCAGGAAAGGCATGTGTGTGTCTGTGTGCTTGTGTGTGTCATTGCTTTGTGCTGATCCTCTTCTTTACGACCAGGCTCTGGCTCTACGTGCGGTTTGATGACTGCCTACCAGTTGACTACACACATGAGCTTACACCGGGGATGCAGTTCGCTGTTGACAGAAACACTTTGGAACGTAGCATATGAAAAGAGCAAACCAAAATGTTTCTGTAATATCATGCGAGGAAAGACAAATGTGGGTGTACATGAAAACATCCAGGCAAGCCTGCTGACATGGGCAGGGAGCGGGGAGACGGGAGTTTCTGTGCTTTTATAAAGAGAGTAAAATAGTCACCACCCAGGTAGTGGGAATTTCTGAAGTGGGTGGCAAAATCTCATAACGTTTTTTGTACCAACCATTTTTTGGAAGCGATCGTTTTGTTGCTGTTTCATTTAGGCTGACATTAGGTGCTTTATGAACCCCATTTTAGAGGTTTTCTTTGCTGGCTGCTTGAAGAGAGCGAGACTATGTGTCCAGAGCACAAGCCTTGTGCCGGTGTGAACCGCGGCTGCCTGGCAGCAGTGTTGCCTGGCAGGGCAGACCGGGTCGTTTCTCTGCCTGAAGGGAGATGTGCATTTTACATCCCTCTCAGTGTGAGGCCCCACGGGGGTTCATAGGCTGTAACACACAGAAATCGTCCCACTGAAGCAATGCAGCTGCCCCAGGGGTAGAAGAAGAGCGGAAAGGAGGAGGCTGCCCGTGGCAGGGGCTGCAGCCACCATGTGGGCAGGGGGCAAAATCCCACCTCCGTCCCACTGCTGGAGTGGAGGGGACGATGTGCGAACAACTTTTTCTGTGAAGTAAGTGCTGGGGGATCTGTAAGAGCCAGAGCAATCATCAGCCTGCTCTGCAGTGGGCAGCACTGTGCAAAATCACGGAATGGCTTTCTGACTCAGTTTCCCCTTCTGTAAATTGGAGGAGATCTTTCCCAAGGATGCTGTAAAAATGATTATGTTACAGTGCTGCTGTGGTGTGAGGCACCATATGAGTCCTTCAGAGAGATAGTTTTCTGTCTGACAGCTGCTTTAAAGATGTAAAAAGAAATGCAAAGATTTGGCTTCACTTTGCACCATGTGGAAAAGCAGGATGTGTCTTTCAAAAAAGGAATTTATCACAGTGTTGTAGTTTTGAAGGACTGCAAGTGGTGTGGGTCCTGTTCTCCCCTGGTATAACTGCGGCTCCTGCTCCTGACTCACACAATAGCGGGGATTTGGGGTTGCCCGTCCGTGCAGGTAGCTGCGGTGGGAATGTGCTGTCTTTGTGCCATGTGTTGTACTGTAATGTGAGTTTTGGAACCGGGCCTGTTTTTAATAAATTGTACCTTTTCCTCAACTGCTTCCTGTCTAAATACTGTGCACTAACCCCAAAATGAGCAACCATCACAGCAGCTGTCAGTGGATTTTTGTATGTTCTCGGCAAAGACCCTCTGAGGAATTTCCTTATTAAACAGCCGAGCTATCAAAAGCGCCTTTTCCTGCCAAAAAGGGCCAAAAGCACAGAGAACTGAATGAATGTTCAGTGAAATTCTGTTGCAGTTTAACGAGACCGGGCCTTGGAAGGAGATCTCTTCTGGCTGGTGCCTGCTGCAAAGAGAGTCAAAATAATATGCTGGAGTCTTGAGCATAAAGCCTTTATCATCTTTACTTTGACCTTTTCAGGGCATACTGGTACTTTTGACATGTTGCTGATGGACACTGTTGCCCCTGGAGCTGAGCTGAGCTGGGCTGGGGGGTGTTTGTAGGGCATCACGCGCAGTGAAGTCTTGGCTACTGTGGGCAAACTCTAATCTTGGAGGCTGGGGAGTGTTGTTTCAGCCTTCAGTGAGTTTCAGATTTGATCTTGAGGAGAGAAAATACTGACCTTAGTTGCAACAAAACAAGTGAAGTTTATCACCAGGTGTGTCTGTAACTTTTGGTGATTGAGTAGAAGGGACCAGAACTTTCCAGCCTGGAAAAGAGATGGAGCAAGTGGTGGAGATCCAGCAGACAGGAGGGGGCGTGGAACAAGGAAGGGGGAAAGAGGAAGGATGTGGCTTCACTGAACACATCTGGAAGTCACTGGTTTGCTTGCTGTGTTGTTTTATGGCTAGTTCTAAAGGAGTATTGGTTTGATAATTGCTGTTGGAGGGAAATGTGTGAGAAGATCAGGGCCAGGGGTGACAGTGGAGGAATTGGCCTAGAAAAGCATTGGGACAAGGTGTGAGGGAAACAGTGGAAAGGCAGAACCTACATTTTTTGTGAAGAAGGAAGCAAAATGATCTGATTTGAAACAGAGGGTGATGTTAAAGAGAAATATCGTGTCTGAGAGGCAGACGAGCTGATCACATGCATTAAAACTATTCATTTCAGTGGTAGCACAGAAATGTGCTGTCTGCTTTTATTCCGTCTCAACCTGGTTTTGGCCGTTTTTGTTCTGAGTCACTGATGGAAGGTGTCCTTTCATGCTGCCCTCCTGTACAGACTTCAGGAGCAGGGCTCTTTTCCGGATCTAAGTCTTTCCATTATCTTATTTCTTTCCTAAGGGAGCAAAATTGATTCCCAATAAAGCAGCTGGTTGTTTTTTAAGATTCTAGCACTTACCTATTTGTTTGATCTTTTGGTTTTCCATTTAATGGGTTGCTCTGTCTGTTCTGCCTCTAAATGACTTTCAGCTGGTCTGTGGGCATGGACTGCAGCTCGACAGCCAGGCTATTGCATGCTGCACCCCTTCTCCAGGGATTCCCACCACATTGTCGGATATGAAAGCTAATGAAAAATGTTGTTTCTCCTTTTCCTTCAGTGGATTTGATTTTTATTCATTTTGTCCCTGCCTGTCAGGACTGGATGAGTGGAAAAGGAAGGGGGAGTCACTGAAGCTCTTTGGTCACAGACCCTGAGCGCACTCTGCTTCGCTCTCCCCTTGTTTCCCAGAGTAAATTACCACTTTTTTTTCATACCCTTGCATTTTCTTTATGCCTTTTTTTCCCTCCCATCATAGCCTTTTATCCTTGCTGCCTCGACTCCTTCTTTTGGTGTTGAGAGATCCTCAGCTTTGAGGCACTTCCTATTTTAGTGAATATGTTTGGCAGTAATGAACATCAGAGCATGGCCCAGGCCAACAGTGCAATACATACCTTGATATTTCTTATTTATTCCTGATTAATGTTCACACACTCAAGCCAGCCAGTTTCCAAGTTAGAACATTCTTTTCTCTGTCTCTGACCACTGCAAACTCTTCCTTTTATGTAGAGGAGAAAATGTGTTTTCCTCCTGCTTTTTAAAGGGGTGCAGTAGTGGTAAGGAGGCTGGGTTAGGAAGCTGGCTGGGAACTTTGCTCATAATACACAGGGTTGAATAGGACAAAGTCTATTCCCCAGAGTTACTTTGGTTGTGCAGCACTAGGCATTTGTTTCCGAATGATGCAAATACTGTGCAGATGAAAAAGTGAGCATGGCTGTGTCTGATATCCAGCATGATTTTTTAATACTTTTCTGAAGATGATAACTTTTACTCAGCAGGAAGCTGGTGATTTGACACACCGTATCCTTCTTGTGGGCAGTACATCCCTACAGGATTCCAGAAGGCTACTGGCAGAACTATTAAGGGTGCATATTTTAAGCAGTGCTTTCGAGAGATGCTTACAACTCTCGTTACTTGTTAGGAGAACAGGAATTGCCACGCCAGATAAAACTGGCAATCATTCTTCTCCGAAGTGCTGCCAGTGACAGTATCCGATGTTGGATGCTTTAGGGAAGATGCAAGAAACTACAATGTGCCATAAAGGAGCTTCCTCTGACTCACACCCATCAGAGCTGGCTGGTGCCCTGAAGCATGCCGATGTAGTGTAGACGGAGATTTTTAGCTCCTGACTGACATTAGGAGTGAATTGTCAATGTTACAGAGCAGAGCAGTGATGGAAGCAAAGATAGCTGAGGCGGTATGGCTTGGCCAAGTGTGGAACCAGGGAAGGTCAGGGTAAATTGAAATAGCGCAGTGGAAATTCTCAATTTTCATTACATTTGTCACTTACAATCCATACAGTTTAGTCCTTTCCTTTAATTGGACAAATTAAGTAAATAATTTATGCAAGTCCATAGGCAAATATTACAATAACGTGTGTCTTAATTTGCTCAGAATTAAAATAAGCTTTGCTGATGAGTTCTTATGGTCAATCATGAAGTAGTGAAGACTTGTGAGACTCGGAATTACCATAGAACTTGAATGAAAAATAGGTGTGCTTTTTTCCTTATCACTTAACTAACCTAATTCTGCTTTCACTTTTAACTGCTTTTACATGTTTGAGTGACTGGGATTTTGATCTTATTTCCCCATATGTTTGAGCCAGCAGAGCGACCACTCAGTTTTGATATAGTAACAATGTGGGAGATGGAGGCCACTTGACTTCCTGTACTTTCTTGACCCACCACCTATTGAACAGAGAAGTAACACAGAATTGATACAGATAACTTGGCTATAAGATCTCAATATATAGGATGTCAGCATCAGCCTGAAATATCCTGCCTGGAGAGCGTCAGACGTGAGCATTGCCAACCCTGACATCACCTGCCTTGGGAGGCTGCACCGTATCAGTTATTCTGGCAGGTGTTCCCTGGAACAAAGAGAGATTAAATATCCCAAAGAATTTTACTCAGCTGCGTAAAACATTATTAAAAAGAACTTTCAAATAAGATTTGTGTGTTACTTGCTCTCTGGCTGTGTAATGACAGGACTGCAGGCATTGCTGTCTGGTTTCTGGGTGCAGGAGGCAGAGATGCTGGCGTGGTGATGATGCTCCACTCCTGCATTTTTAAGAGGGCATTTGCTGGAGAAAGGCCTGCACAAGCTGCAGAATTGCAGCAGCTTTAGCTATGGTTATGTGGACAAATCCAGTTTTATCCAGCTTTATCAGCAGAGTGAAACTGGGTAGGACTGCAAATTGTCGCGTACATGGCCCGTGGTGTAGCGGCCAATTTCACACTGCTGCCCTCAGGGACACAGCAGACGTTGCTGCCCAGGCAGACTTGCAGGCACCGCGATTCCACCTCTTGTTCTCCTCAGAAAGTAATCAACTTGACGTTGGGGGTTTGGATTTTTTCTCTTGTGTTTTAAAGCTTCAGCACATCTCCTGCTTGTGAATGCAAAATACCACTCTGTAGAAAACTCTGTTAACGCAGGGACAATGCTTGTTGCCCTCTACATTGAACTCTTGTATTCTGGTTTTCTGGGAACTTTGCCGTTTGGGGGATCCACATCAGTAAAGCTGTGGTAGTGCAGAAGTCAGCTTGTGCTGAATTGCCTGAATTTGGTGGCTAACCTGTACTGATGTCCATGCTGTCCCAGCTTGGCTGCTTTCCTTTCTGGGTATAGCTAGATGAGAGCTGGCCCACTTTTGTCTACACTGTGCTGCAAACACTCTTGCAGTTGCATTAGAGTCTGTGATGATGATAGTACCTATTTCGTGTGCAAAATGGTGCTTAAAAAATTAAAAAGGCAACTTTCGAAAAAGGAGAGAAAAAGGAAAGAACAGAGAAAGGAAGTAAAAAGAACATACCTAGGTCAGCTGCATGCACAATTTTTCACCGTTCTTGGAAGTGAATGGCAAATCTTTCTTTCCTCTGCAATTCCAAGCTGCTGAATTGCTCTGGGATTTCTGATTTACCCAAATATCCTCTCTTACACTGAAATCAGACTCTTAATGTTGCTTATAAACTCTTCTTGCAGTTGAAATTCCTAAGTCATATTAACATTTCATCTACTGTCTTTACTCCATTGAACAGAAATAATGGAAAGAAGATAGAGTGATAAAGAAAAACACCAATGGGAAGTAGAATGAAAACTGATTGATGAGACATAATGTAGTTAAGCAACAGATGTTAAGCACCGTTAACTGATTGTCTTATTATATTCTTCCAAAGGCTCATCTCCCCTGACCCTCACAGGCCGAGTGATCTGGATGTGCGTACTGCAAGTCAATGCAAATCAGAAGCAAAACATTTGCCCATAGACTTACAAGGAGCTTTTCAGTTAGACAGTGGTGGTATAAATGCCAGCCTGATCTGATCTATTAGTGCAGTTCAGTCTAACCTCTCTAGCCTTTTAAACATGGAAAAACAACAGCTCTAAGTGGCTGTGAGGTTTCAATTACATTTGCACCCCAGAGGGACGCAGCGGTGACCTGGTGCTGATGGATTTATGAGTATGTTATCTGACAGGAAGGCGGGTTTAAAAACAATTGCTGCAACACGTGCTTAGTTATTACACTAAACTACTTTCCTTGGCTTGGACGTCTCTATTTTTCTCCTCTCGGCAGGCTGAGGTAGTCCAGGGCATTCCTACCATTGATATGAAGATGATTTTCTCATAGTTGTTTCAGAAATTGAAATCAAAACTAAAGTCATTTTAGACATTAAAAAACCCCACACCAACACTTGAATTACCAGCATGGTGAGCAGCCTTTTACTTCAGATGTTTTTTTTAAAGCTGAGAAGATTATTTTCTCTGACTAGTCTAAGCAAGAGTGATTTCAACTGTAAAAGGACAAGTTAGATTTTTGTGAACACTTTTACATTTAAATCCTTAGAATAAACATGCTTCATTGATATATTGTCTTGCCCACATTATATTATACAAGAGCTTGGTTTACTTAGCTGGAAGGCATAGAAGATTATTCTTGAAAGTTATGAATTGCTTTCCATATTCCTCTGGAGCCTTTTATTCTCTTTTGCGGCTAATCATTATCAAGGAAAGAATTAAATATTGATGGGAAATAATGAAAACATTTTAAATGGGCTGAAAAATAGACAATTGCCATGAGTATGAAAGTGTTTAAATTAAATAGTAATATTTCAGCATTCTCTAGTATGTCACAAACCTACATGTGTACATTCCAGCTCAAAACAACTGTCCTGTGTAATGGTTTCAGTTTTACAGATGTATTCACCATTAGCCTATGTGTGAAGACTGCTAAGCAGTTTTTAATTAACTTATGTCAAATGTTGCATAGCGGTACATCAACAAGAACTTACAAGAAGAACAAATCTTCATTCAGCTCAGATCAATACATGTACATAATTCATTACACCTGTACAGAAATATCCTACAAAGACATCTTAACTCTGACCCATGAGGCTTCGCAGACAGCAGACGTCTATTTTAATAATTATTGCAGTAACAGGGATGAGTAGGAATATACCCTCAGATGCTTTTGCACATAGTAGCACTTAATGGTGCCTATATGCCATCTATCTGCTTGCATTAAATTGTATGTTACCTCTGCAGAGCTAGGAGCCAAACCAGGTGTTCCAGCCGTATTAGCCCAAATTAACATCCTCTTTGATCTTGTAATAGCTTGGTGGAAGTGAATGACATGGACCTGAGCTGTAGATTCATCTGAAGGTGTCTCTTTCTCCAGCAGACTCTAGTTCTGCCTTTTCCGCTACTCAGAGCCTGTCTACCAGGCAGCATCAATGTGTAGCTATATACTATGAGTTTGAATCTTCTCAGCAGCATTCTGGTCCAAATATTTTCAGGCAAGTTGTGTGGCCGTGCTCCATTCTGCTGTGACTAAGTTGCTAACGATACCTGTAGTACACGCTTTGAAGATGGTGTGAGTGTGCTGCATCTGGCGCAGGGATTCCAGGGTAGATCAGCCCTAAAATGTGAGGAGCTCCTCACCTGAGCAAAGACTGCAAAACACGATTGGGCTGTCCAGAAAAAGGTGGTATTGAAGGTTTATAAGCTATTACTTCTGTGTTTCAGTAAGAACTACACTTTGGGAAGAAAAAAGCCCCAACACTATTCACTGCGTAATGTTTTTGAAAACACTCCTTCTGTTTTGCTACAGTTTTGTCTGTGCCATTTGCTTTTTCCTCTAGTGAAGAACAAGTGGTTGAGTCTCTGACAGTCTCAACTGGTTCAAACGTCCCTGAGTACCACCACCAAAGTGCTTGCAGTGGCCTGAGTGCCAGTACTGAGCAAGTGAAGGTCTCTGCACAGCATTAAGAGTCTGATGCCTGAAGCAAGTGACTAAAGAGGTCCATGTGTGGGTATTTTGTGATGAGAGCTCGCCACCAGTGCTGCAGCGAGAGGAGGAGAGATGAGAAGGAATCAGAGCGCTGTGGCAGACAATTATGTGGCCTTTGTCTCCTAGTTGCACAGAAAGTAGTTTGACATAGCCAACAACTTTCCTGCATAGCAAAATCTTCCTCTTAGCAGTCTGTGCATGGATCAGTCAGGAACATGACGTATGCTTTAATAATTTTTCCTTATTCCTATTGCCTTTCAAGTGGTCACTGAGGTACAAGGACAAGAAAATTTAAATGTGTGGTGACCAATACAAGCAGCTTTTGCAAAACTCACTGCCTTGATAGAGCTGTGCAGTAGCAGCATTTCCAGTCCATTTTCTGTAGCTGGTCCCTGCTGCCCACCCTACTATATAAACCAAACCAGCCTGGGAGAAACAGGAGTGTGTAACTTATCCATCCCTGCACCTCTCCAGCAATAGCCTCTTGGTGCATAAATCGATAGACTATTTAACTGATGAGGCAGAGAATATGAAGTCAGGGATTTTCACTTCACAGTATGGTTCCTATTTGAAATTTGTGTGACCTCCCTGTGACTGCTAGGTTAGTGGCAATAACACATTTTACTGAGAATATTTGGCAAGGAGGGGTTTTATTTTGTGCTTTTCCCGTCTAACAGATGGTTTTTGGTTAAAGCAGGGGTAGAAATTCCCCACAGTAGTTGCAGGGAGACTTGGCCACATCCACTGGCATTAATTATAATAATTGTCCTTCATAATTAGCCACGCGCCAGAGCTGGAGGCACAACGTCACGTCTCTGCTGACTCCATCTGATTGTTGGGTCCTTTTGCGGATTGCTCTCCCACAACTGGGAAACAGATTGTTTGGGCTGGGATTAGAGAGTTGTAGGTAGGCAGCAGCTGCTCTTGAGCTTTTTTTGTATGCTAGTTGGATGTGTGAGATCAAATTGGTTTTGTTCATTTAACAGCCTGTTCAACGGAGGAGGAAGAAGAACGTGAGCCCCTGTAACTCTCTGTTCTGATAGAAGCTCTGCCTTAGATGACACTGAAGTGTATTTATGATTCTGTTGATGATTGGTTCTTGTTCTCCTGCAAATGCAGGAAACAACCCTATATGTACCTACTTCTGGCGGAGAAACCCTTACTCATTGCATGTCATACCAGCCTGTGCAGGTGGCATTTGGTTTGACCTGAACTTGGTGTAAGCATTTACTCAGTGAATACAGCACTACTGAAATTATGTAGGGATTTTCTGCCTTGTAATTTAAACCTGGACCTGACCTCACTCTCAAGACCCTCATATTTAACATGTAAGCCTATGTACAAAGAGGAGGGCTTTCATCTGAGCCCTGAGCCTCACTGATGGTGAAGAAACCAGGCTTATACACTTCTTTAGCAGGGTCTCCTGCTTTCCGGGTTAGCACGCAGGTAGTCTAAAGTTTAACAACTTTTCCTAAAAGGATTTTAGATCCCTGGGAACAGGGGACTTACTTATGGGGTACCTCCTATACAGGAGCGATAATGTCCATTAGGAAGTATGAATATTGCAGATGAGTTACTGCAATAACCCACCTAAGCTAACACCAGTCGTGGATAGCAAGCTTGGGATGATGGGGCTTACACTGCTTACTTTTCCTCTTGAACTTAGTCCTTTGTATCAGATGCAGTCAATCATATCAAGCTACGAAGGGCAGAACTCCACTGTTGTTCCTACGTCAGCAGAACTGTAACGTCCTCCACAGCGTACAGTGCGTTTGATCACATCTGCAGTGATGCTCTGAATCCCCACAGCTTATTTCACCCTAAAATTTCAAAGCATTTCACAAACCTAGGTAACTAAGGTATTCCGATAAGCTGGACAGGCAATATAAGCACCATGTTATCAAAAAGCAAGTTAGTGTTTAGAGAGGTTAAAAGAACTGCCCAGACTGTGCTGAGATTCAAACCCAGACTTCTTGCTGGCCAGTCCTGCCCCTAAACATCGGACCTGCACCAGGTAATCTGCTGATGTGAATGATACACTTCTGCTCTTGTCGCTGGACTTGGACTGAGTTACAAGGGTGCGAATCTGGCTCCTACAATGTTGTGTGTAAATTGGTGTTTCGTGTTCAGGGTATGGCATCAATGCAATATTGAAATGAAATCCAATTTGTGTCAAGCGACCTTGACAACGTAGATACCGCAGTGATGCTGTAGTGAGTGAACAGGTAACCAACCATGCCGAGCTGCAAGATGGATGTTTTCCAGAGACACTCCTATGAAGTATGTTATGACGCCTCGATGATAAAATGATTAACTTCTCAAAGCAAAACAAAGATACTCCACTTTATCTGGAGAAGAAATGCAAGGTGGCTGCCAAACCTGAACTGTGGAAAGAAATCTGTGTTCATTGTGCTCAACTAGGTCTTTTAGAAAAGGCAATAAAATCACAGTTTCGTTTTCTTTTTGGCCTCATGCCAAGCCAAGGCTGCCACCAGGGATGAATCTGACTCTTCGCTCTGTTCAGTCTGGGGATGTGGGAGCAGAACGATACAGCTTACTGTGGCGCCTAAACCAAAACTTTCAGAGAAAGGGAGAAAATCTACATTTCCCTCCTGCATCAAGTGCATCAGATGACTTCAGCTTATGATATTGCATTACATTATTAAAGCTAAACTCCAAGGGAGCAGGTGGCCCAGTGATGTTATTTCACCTCCCAAGTCTGTTGGCAAATCTGTCATCTTAACGTCAAGTGAGAATAAATTTTGGTGGCTGCAGTCTAGGGGTTTTTCAAAAGCAGGGAGTTATTAATGGTAAAGGCTTTTAGTGTTAAATGTTTGCTTTTTGCAAAGGAGTTGACTATGATTTGTACTACTCATTGTAGAGAGGAAAAAGAGACAGTATTTTCTCTGAAGACATTCAGTTCCCAAACCATTTTGAAAGTTTGGGGGAGTTGGGACTATCTCTTCTCTAAGCTGTAGGGGGGGTGTCTAAGTCCAGGCTTGGAGGGCTATTTCTGCAGGCTTGCCTGGAGGAGAAGGCATGGATCAGAGCAGGAAATCCTTACTTGTTGCCTGTCTGCATTATGCATAGTTTAAATCAGCTCCAAATTGAAAAGAGAAATTTGAATAGAAAGAAAACCCATATCCAGTGTTCTCAGTATTCAAGAAAAAAAAAAAACCAAGGTAAAGAATCTGCATCTCAATCTCATCGTTGCGTTAAAGGAGATGTACTGAATTTGCAGAATGGCTGCAGCAAGTTGTGAATAATGTATGAAACGGAAAAATTGCTTCCCTGTGCACAGAGAGAATGCAAACTGCTGTGCTGTTTGCCGTGTGCTGGTTACACAGATACACCGGCACCGCTGGGGACCCGCGAAGAAGAGTGTAGCAAATCCAGAGTTCCTGAGTTTTCCCTCCTGCTCTGGCACCAGGCCTTAAGAAAGTTTAGAATGAGTTTTATTGCTTATAATTAATTTTTGTTCCTTTTCTCTTTTTTTCTCCTCTTTTGGCAACTGGCCAGTTAAAGGGAGGGAGGGGGAATGAGAAACATACACAAAGAGGCCAAATAAGGAAATGAGAGTCTAAATACATTATAGCTAATGTTTTGGGGTTTTTTTTAAAGCTCATCTTTCTCTTTTTCAATGTTTTTGTTTATTTACTGCTGATGAAAGATACGGATCAGTAGGCTTCACAAAAGTAAATGTTTTCTGGTGCTTTGGTTTTGTAAACCAGACCTTGGTTTCTATTGCCTCTGTGTTCACCCACTACCTTGAGTAGTTAATCTGCTTTGATATGACAAGTCAGAATCTGGTCAACTATAGGGTTTGTGCTTCAATGCATTGCAGATCAGACCTTCAAATTTTTTTTCATCTTGATAGCCTCCTGGCCAGAAAATGAGACCCGTGCCCAGTTACGTGGCATCTTTACAGTGGTGTTAAGTAAGACTTAGGGCCAGCAGGACACCAGTCTTTTTCAGAAGGTTGTCTGAACTCTGGTCTTTGAAAGATAAAGGGAACAAATGCAAGCCCATTACTTAGCTTTCATTTAAATGAAATAAGCTTTTAAAAAAATGTAAATAAGCTTTAAATCCTACGCTCTGAATTTAAACAGATGAGTGAATAGTGAAACGGAACTCGAAGAGCTGTCCCTCATTGCCAGGAGAACCTTTTGTCTGATGTGGAGAAGAAAACACAGACAATTAGTCATTTTTATGCTTTCAAAGCATTGGTTTGATGGTGCCAAACTTTTTCTGACAGATGTCATCTACTTCAGTTGTCTGCCACTCCAGCTTATGAGGTTTCTAGGGCAACTGACATCTTCATAGTGAACCACCCAGCGTATTCTCAGCATTCACAGAAGGCTGCTCTTAGAGGCTCCTTTTCCTTCAGCGCTCATAGATTTCAGTAGCTCAATTTCTAAAATCACAACAGCAAAGGAAAGTCACTGTCAGGTGTCTTCATAGGTGAGGGGTCTTGACCAAGAAGATTACTTGTAACTCTCTTGAACTTTGTTGGGAGTAACATTAGCTTCACTGCTCTGGAAAAATGTAGTTGTCTCAGCCTGGGAGCTGGGCTTCTCATCTGAGGAACAAGAGAGGTGAAGAAAAAGGCAGTGGAAAGAGCGAGCTCTGGGCTGGGGCTGCAGAGAAGGGGAGCTTCTGCAGACTGTCCATGAAATTGCTTCTATCAAAGACTCAGCAAATCTCAGTAAACTGGTATGGGATTAATTGTATTGGTAGAACCCAGTCCTAAAAGGAGAGGAGCTAGTTTCCTGGCTAAAGGAGATGGGAACCTTTGCTCTGTAAGTAAGTCCACAGCCTGGGGGGAGTTCAATGGGACGCTGTGGTTGCAGGATGCTTGTTCAAATATGTTTATTCTGTGGATCAGGAAATCCATTAACCATGCTACCTGGAAGAAATAAATAATCTGATTAGTCTGAAATTCCAGATTCTGGGGGATAATGTGTATACATGTTATGATAATTAGCTATGTTTGGCTCCAAAGTCAAATCTCTGTTCTTAAAACACTTTCTTGTGAAACATGATCGTTTCATCATTCCATGTAAGATGGATGGATAGTGATACAGAGATGTAAGGAAGCTGCACCACAGCTGGGTGCAGTCAAGACAAGAGGCATGGAGTTGCACTGATGTATTCACAGAGGTGTTCCCCTGTGTATTAATTTTATGTTCCAGTGGTGTCTGAAAGCTCTTTGACAACACTTTTAGGCTGGCTATTGTGTATTTGAAAAGCATGTAGCGTGTTGGTGGCAGCTCTTTGGTAAGCAGCGTTCTTCATTGCCCATTGGTGTCATTCTCCCTGCAATATCATCGGCTGTGTAGAGGCAGAAGCCGAACAGCATTCAGGTCTGCTCCTGGTTTCCAGGCCAAAATGTAACAAAGAAAGAGGCTTGCTGGCTCATCAGCTAGCCAAGGTTAAATGGGTACCATGCTTTTCACCAGACCTTCTCTATGAGGTGGTAAAGGGGCAAGGAAATGCAGAGAGTGAGCTGTTGAAAATAAATGATAAAAAGTTACTTATAATACTTACACTTCCAGCTGGAACCTGTTTGCTAACATCATCTACCCCAGCCACTAATGCTTCCCGCTTCCCTGATGAGTGTCCATTTTCTACTGCTGGCTTGGTGTAAGAATATCATGAATAGGATTTTTTATTTATTAGCTGTGTTAATGTGGCACACAGGAGCTGCATTACACTGAGCACAGTACAAACACATTTATTTAGACTTGTGTGAAAATTACTAATGAGAAAAGATGGCTGGCCAAAGCTCTAGGCGTTCTGACACCTCTGAATAAAACAATGACATCTCAACAGTGTTTAAAGTGATGATTCCAGCAGAAACTCAGCCAGCTGCTTCCAGAAACTCCTACAGCATACCATTAGCCTTCTCTAAATAGTCTATAAAACGGAAGACTTGACAAATGTTAGGAGATGGTCTTTACCCTGAAGTGTTTACAGTCCAAAGCCTCCATCCTTCAGAGAAGTGTCTACTTATACGATGTTGTCCAGTGAGAAGATGTTGATACTTGTCTTCTTTAAAATTATGCACGTCTCTGGATGGTCAAGACAGAAAGCAAAGGGAGAAGAAAGGAAAAATCTTATTTACTTGAAAAGAAAGAAAAGATGAAGACTTAAAGCTGAAAGGACTTGCCTGAGGCACGTAGAGAGTCAGTGGCAGAGCCCAGACTAGAAGCCAGATGTTCCAAGTCTGTGACAATATGCCTTAACAAGAATTTAAGAGAGAGATGTTTTCCTTCAAAGTCTGTTTTCACCTCCCTTTTGAATTATCTTTTGTTGTCTTTTTTTTTTTTTTTTTTAAAGGCTATCTAAAGAATGGCATGGGGAGTTTCAAACAAAAATGATACACTGAGGAATCCGAGCTTTGGGACATTTGCTTGGGTTCTGATTTACCATGAGCAAGAAGAACTGCTCTGATCCTAATTCTTAGGCAGGAACCTCAAAGATTGCAAGAGTCTATAAATATTTGCTTTATTTGCAGTGAAGAGTACAGGAAGTTCTGAGTTAGCCTAATTTAGGCTTCAATATAGGCTATTTATGTACTACCTCCTGGGACCACCTCTGATTACTGAAAGAGTGACCTTATTGGAAACCAACAAGTAGGTCTGCAGTTAATTATAAAGAGTTCAGAGCTCGCTGCAGAACCCTAACAAAGGTATTTTTGTGGATGATGTTACATGTTTTTATTTAACAGCTCAAATCAGGAGAGCTAAAACAGATGGCGTACTTGTTACTGCTCTCTGAGAGCACCTACAGAAAGACACTGATAATAACTGAGAAAGGCCAAGCCTAATAGGTCAGGAGTAATGGCAAAGATCAGGCTGTCTGGGCTCACTAATTACCATCTGAAAGCAATAATGAACTGGTCAGTGGGGTCAGGAACAGGTGATGCTGTGTGGAGGGGGAGAAAGAGGGCTTTGTTTGTCTTCTGCATTTGGAAGAAGTGGTTTAAACATTGTTGCTTCTTTTTTAACTTTATGATAATGGCAGTGACTTAATCTAATCTAAATGTGGCCTTTGGAGAAAATCTGCTTTAGGACTTTTCCAAAATAATTTCCTGAAGGAAAGAAAAATCTCTCTGAGTAAAGTTCAGTGTAACGTCTGAAGAGAGAAGCGTAAAAAGCTGACTTATGGGGCAGCAAGTTTATACACAGGATGATGCTCCTCTGGGGCATTATAGAAAATGATTATACCAGATTTTGTTCATCAAGGCAAAGTAAGCTAAATCAGATACGAGGCGAAGCCCTTAGGAGGGGGAGGAACATATTCAATTTAGTGAGGCAACTGCGATAGTAATTAAAGCCCAGATGGAAACCTTTGAATGTGTCTGGCGTCTGTGTATCCGCTGTGTTTTTTCTGTTAACTTGACATTATAAAAGGAGCACCCAAAGAATAAAGAGATGGTGTTTGAAATTTCATCAGTCAAGCACTGTCCCAAATTTGATTTATTGTAAACAATCTTCAAAAATTGCTTTGGGTGTATATGATACAGGCAGGGAGTTTTCTCAAGTGGTAATTCACAAAGAGAGAAATTGTACATTATTTCTAGATTTGTCTTCGCTGAAATGCAGTCAGGATTAATCACACCATTTGCCAGCTCTGACTGTGAACCTCTTGTACTTCGGACATATGGATAGAATTTTATTCTGCTGTTATATATTCTCTCTGAAGCAGAGCACTATGCTGTTTACTTTATGAGCAGATACACTGCAAGATTTCAGTAAAAAACCCTATACAATAAAAAAATTAATATAAAAATCAAGGATTGAAAAGGGAAATGTTGTCTTACTTTTTCCCTCTAATACACAAGCCAAGAGCAAAGGATGGTATTGTATGGAAACACTGTTAAAGGGTTAGAAAAAATGTAAAGAGTGATTTGCTGTTGCTGGTGAATGGAGGGCTGGGGGTGGCTGTAACTCTGCTGGGCTGTCGCACACACCGGGAGCCTCGAGTGTCTCCTGCCTTATGTTTGAGTCATTACTTGTATCTGGAGCAGACAGACTGCTTCCAGTCCCAAATCCTCCAGCATACGCACTACTTGATGTCTAGTACAATCATGTATGTTGTGCTGAGATTTACTACTACCACTTGAGTAACTGGAGAATTGCAGCCCCTGCTCCCGCTTCCCTGGTCTGACAGGCCAGGCGCAGGGTGCCAGCATCACTGACCAGCCTTTCGTGCCGGAGCAAGGCGGAGGACAGCTGGTTGGAGCAAGTCAAATGTACAAAAAAAAGAGGGGAGAGAGGAGATATTCCTCTCCAGGTGTGTCAGATCGCTTTTCCTCATATCATCTGTAAACACGTTTTTAGGGGCTTTTGAAGAAGTCTGTTACTCCCTAGACAGACCAGTTTATTGGCAATTTTGTGATGTTACAGTTGCAGGCAAAGCTGTAGTTAAGCATGTGTAATTAGCGGCAATATTAATGGTCTTTAACGATAGTAACTCCAGGCAGTGGTGTTTTCCCCGAGTTTTCATTACCTTTATGCTGATAATGGCTTACATCCTTTGTACTAAATCCATGTTGCCAAAATCCTTCTGGTGGTTTGCACTTAAAAAAGTATCTCCATGTGAGCATATTTCCCCCATATATGCTGTCAGTCTTCATTATCTTTTTTTTTTTTTTTTGCACTGAAGTACACGAAGCCTCTTTAGCAGTCTGTATTGTGAAATGACAACAAAAAAGCCACTTCTTAAAAATACGAAGCTTTCTTTTAACAGAGATTTTTTGAAGAGCTCTACTCTTAATCCACCTGCTCTGTGGCTACGTTTGCCCCTGTGCTCTCTGCAAGTGGTTCACTGCTCATTGATGAGAACCCAAAACCCTGCGTCCCACAACTTGTGAATTTGAGAGAGATTAATTTAAGTTTCAGGTCTAATTTTTTTTTTAATCTTCATTTTACCTCCACGTTTAATCTTAGAGGGCATAACAAGTGTATGTGTCTACGGAAGGTGTTTTTTACATAAGTCAGGTTGCCACCTATAACCTTGGCAGTGGAGTCGCAGTGTTCGTGGGCTCTGTGATCAATCCTCCGGAAAGAGATAAGAGACTTGCAGTCGATAAAAGACTTGAGTGTAGTGCAGAAGAGGAGCCTATTCCCAATCACCTTTTCAATCAGCTTTTCACCTGTCATCCTGTGACTTTGCTTAAAGCCAAACTAATTGTAATAAAAAAAAAATCCTTTTTTTATTCCCTAAACCAACATCCCATTTATAAGACCACTGGTTATATTTATGGCTCTTATACCTCCAAAGGGGGGCTGCGGTGCTTTTGTCTGCAATTTCATTGCCGCCACGGGACTAAGGTCTGAATCTTGCATCAGTGTACGTAAGAGGAGACTTGAGAGATTTATAATGGGAAAATGCTGACAGCTCCGTAATTTATTGCAAGGCTAACGGGCAGCACTGTAGTTCCTGACAGCTCCAAACCCCTGTTCTCCGGGTTAGTTTGTTTCTAATCCTCTCCCTTTGCTGGATCTTCCCCCTGCTCTGGATGAATGGACCTAGGCTGGTGAATATCTATATTGCTGCATTTTCCCTTGGTATTTTAACAGCCTTTCACTTTGAGGACTTCCTATTGTTGAAATTTGTAAGAGATTTCAGGAACTTCACAGCAGAAAGGCTTTTTCATATAAGTTGCCTTTTTTCTTGTTGTCCTTTCCCCAGCCCAGAGTATCTTACATATTCATTGTCACAGCGGATACTCCAGCAGCAGCTTTACATTTGCGAGCCCTGGTACTTTGCTGTGTCCAAAAAAGGGGTAGACACCAAACAATACCTACTTTTTAACTTATTTGAGGAGAATGCTGTGAATCTGCATAATGGTCTCACACAGAAAGTGCTTTATCTTCACGAGTTAGTGAGTCAGTTTAGGAGTATTCTATTGGCAAAAGCTTTCAGAGAAATTATGCATGGTAAATTAATGAAGGCTGTCTGAGGTATTATTGTGTGTGAATGCACATGCCATTAGAATCAATGGCTGGCTGAAAAAAGTTAACGGTCATTAAGGGACTGTTAAAAAGGCCAGTGGACACAGATTTACTCTCCTGCGGGGCTGTGGTTGGGTTAGGTGAAGACAGAGGTTGCTATTTGCCTCCGGGCCACAGGACAGCCCAGCCTTTGTGTTTTCCTGTCCCCATTTCTCTTGGCTCCTGTCACTGGCAGATTTACAAGAGCCTGCAAGAGACCGTCTTGCGAGCAGGTAAAGACCTTTGCATCACTTTTCCTTATTTTACAAGTGATTGCTTACAGAAAGTCAAAGTGGGCGATCTTGAAAGGGCTTAAAACCTCTGACCATCTCCGTGGGGGTGTGGAATGGAGCTCTTTAATGGAGAAAGTACTGTTTGGTTTTGGATGATGCCACCCTATCTGATGGTGAGTCTTTAAAATATTGCTCATCTGAGTAGTGGCAATTGCCTCCAATTTATGTTCAGATAGCAAGAAAATAAATCGAGCACTGCAACAGATCTAACCATTAGCCAGTGGTACGGGAAATGGAGCGCTAAACGCCAGCCAAAGATTAGACAACTGTGTGCCATTACAGGCAATTCAGCTGTGAATTTGTCGTACACAAAATATAAGTGACGCGAGCTATTTCCTGGGTGCCTATATTCCCCTGGGCTGTGTCCTTTCCCTTGAGCACTGTAGATTTTTTTTTTTCTACATTGCATTTTGAATGCAGTGATTTTGACTGAAATAAAATGCGTGGAGAAAATTAATGATTTGATATCTTGTTGCTGCTGCCAAAAGAAATATAAAAGAGTTTTTGATCTGAGGGCTTTAAAAAAGTGAGCTGGACCAGTTACTGATACTTACTTACTGACCTAAGTGAGTGATAAAGCGACTGTGTCGAAGTTTAATTAGTCTTGATCAAGATACGTTTTTAAGATTTAGAACTAGTGGTCTTTTGAAGAAGAAAGGCTTCTAGTTGTCATTTATGCCACAACATGTCCTTTTATCATACTTCATATGTCTCCAGCAGGAACAGTTTTTATTTTAGAGGAAAAGAGAAATGGCTCGTTTGATGGAGATTAGCACGGACAAGCTTACTAATATTGGAAGACACTTTCTCTGTCTTACCTTTTTCTCTGTTTCATATCCCACAGAGATTACCTCAGACTGCTGTGGCTAGTCACTGTTATTTATATAAAGATATGTAATGCGTTTGTGCTTGAGGGGTCGTCTGTAATGGGGTATGCAATTTCAGATTGTAGAGACTGGCAGGAATTACTGTGAAGAATTGCTTTCCAGTGACATCTTTATCCTGCCTGTAATATGTCATTGCGTGTGACTTTCAATTAATCACGCCATAACAAAACATTGCGTCTGGCGACAATGGTGTGTCCATTAATATCGAGAAGTAAGTCTCGGCTTTATGAACACAAATGCTGTCGCAGTCCCCTGCCCACTCGTGCACTTTAATCAGTAAGTCTCAACCCAGAAGGAACATTTCTCTCTTCCCCTCTCCCCCATCATCCTCCATTGTGATCTATTAAGCTGCAATCTATAACATCTCGTGTCTCTGTAATGGTCTGACGGCGTGCGGTTTTAAATGATTGCATGAATTTGACTTTGTCTCACTCTGCCTTGACCTTGGTGTCTTCAGTGTCTTCCCCTCCCTCTGTTTTTATATCGGGAGTGGGAAGTTGGGAGAGAAAATGGAAGAGTAACAGAATGGACTTTGGAGATATTTCACAGGAGGTTTAATGTTGCTCTTTGAGGAAATGGGGGAGAGAAGAGGTAAAAGAGAAACCGTTACTGGAAGACAAAACACACCGATTTGCAGGAAAAAGGCATCCTGCTGTCGAGCATAACTGGCTCCATCGACTGAAGCCTGCCGTGTGCTGGACCTCATTGGTAAGCACAACGGAAACCTTGCAGTAATTCTTCCTCTTGCTCACTCTCCCATTTCTAATAAGATTGCCAAGTAATGTATCAATTTAAGTAAGAAAGACCCCCAAATCTCATTGTCTTTTACAGCTATATCTATATCCTGAACGGAAACGTAAAGAGGCACTTGGGTGCTCTGTGCTTGGGCTACAAAGAAAGAAAGATAGTCTGGTCCCAGCCACAAAGTATGCGTCCCTGTTATTATATCCAGCCAAATTCAGGAGTAGATTCTCACTCCACTGAAAGCCCTGGTCTTTGTTCAGTTGATTTCTTTTGGGTTAGTACTGAGGTTTTACACCTTGTGCAACATAAATAGGAAGCCTGGTAGTAATAAGTGTCAATGCTTTGCTTTTTCCCCTAAGAAGGAGATGAACTTAATTTTTAAAAAGTGCTTGGCTGGACGGTGTCAGAAGAATCTCCTGAGCATCTTGAGAGCTGGTTTACAGCAGAACATTGGCATGTTATATGAAACAGAGGAAACTGATTTTTATATCTCTTCCCATGGATTAATACTGCTTGCAAATTTTCACTGGTTGCCTTGAAAAGTGCATGCTGAAAGAGGCATTTGTGTTAGTTGTGGATTTTGGCAATGGTGTGTTGGGTGCGTTGGAGTACTTTCACTTTGTGTAAATAAAAAGCAAAAGTCTTTAGGATTTTGAGGAATAACAACAAGGTTTGTAGCTCCTTGGGGAGATCCTCATGCTCTGGCTTGCTAAATCTCCCCATTGTCCCTGAATTATCAGCCAGAAAATAAAACAATAGTTAATCACGGGTTTATCTCAAACATGGTTATTCTGGGGTAAATGCAGTATTATACCAGTGCCATACAAAGTTCTTATTCCCTCTGGGCAACGTGACTTCTGCCAGTTGGCAAGGGTGTTGGTTTTGGTTCTTTAATTAAGGCTAACCCCATCTATCCTGCTGTATGAGCAAGGAATCTGACAAGATGCTGAACTCGCTAAACTATATAAAATAAAAGCACCTGCCCTCGCATGGACTTGAGGGCATTCAGTACCACAGAAGGTGATCTCCTTGGTGATCCTGGCAGACACAAACCAGCGCAGCTCCGTAAAGCCATTTACTGCCAGGTGGGGGCCGTCTGTTTACATCAAGCCTTTCCATCAGGTGAAGGCAGCTGGTGCATGTGTTAGGATCCAAGCGCACACAGGGGAGGCCTCCAAGAAGGAGGGTTTGCAATCAATTTCTCATTCCCAAATTATTTTTCCAGGATCCCCACAGTACGGTGTTTGAGTAACAGAATAATTTCCTAGCTATTAAGTGCCTGAAAATCAGCAGTAATTAACTTAGTGCAAATTCTTCTCTTCCTCTCCCTCCTCTTTGCTCAAAAAAACAAACAAACCCCCTTTCTGAACAGAGGAAATGCAGATGGAAGCCGTCTCTTCCGCCTTGGTGCAGTCGTGTACAGACTACATCTTTTTCACCCCTTCCAGTTCTGTGAATAACATAATTGCTTTGTTATCCCTCAGGGGATTTGTAATATTAACATTGGTTAATGACATTAATTCAAGTTTTTACCATTAATAAAATGGCATTGCTTAAAATTAAGCATTACATTTCAATTAGTAGTCCATCGAAGACTTTAATAGTCTGGAGCATTAAAGTGATTTTTTTTTAATTTCTTATTAATTTTTTATTGTATCATGCTAATTTCCAAAGAGTGATTGAAAGCCTAGCTGATCCAAAGAACGACCCTATCTGCCATGTTTCTTGAGGGAACTTCTTTCTTTTATGACATTATGCAAAAAGGTCACATTTCCACAAAGCAGGAATCTGTTTCAGTCACCTCCTGAATTCATTATCATCCTTTTTAGTTTTTAACATGAGGCACATGATATACAGGCACCCCAGGTGGACATGTTTAAATTAATCTAGTAATAATTGATTCAGAAGAGATTTGGAGGACAGAATTTGCATAAAAGCCATAATGAGAGCAAATCCTCTAAGGCCAGACTGAACAGCTAAGTCTCTGAATAACTTACATCTCCTAAACTAATTTGGTTATATAGGCAGGATGAAGGTGTGGGGGCTGGAGCACCATGTGATTGGAATTCATTACAAATAATTCATCTTCTCCAGAAAGCCTGTCCTCGGAGTGTATTAAAATGCTATCAGCCCCTAAATGCTTGCTCAGACCCTGCCTCCTGGAAGATGACGACAAGGTTTCTGTCCGAGGGCTTGTTTGGGCTTTTTAAAGCAGTTCTGAGGAGGAGACCTGGCACCCCAGGGCTGGGGTGTCCGCTGGCAGGCTGCTTCTCCTGCCTGATGGGAGAAGATTCAGATGTCCAGTTTTGGCTGGACACCTGAATTTGTCAAAAACACGAGTGTGGAGGATGATCCCAGCTTTCAGTCCAGATATTCCTCCCTTCCATTCCAGCATGGAGCTGCTTAGCTAAGTCATAGATCATAGGGTTTGTATTAAATCCTGGGTCACTTTGGTGTCTTTGGGAATTTAGGGAGAGGGACACCTTACAGGATGGGGATGTACTGTGTACTGTTTAGGTAAAGTAAATCCATGGACAGTGCAAATTATGACTGCAGTTCATTAAAAGAATGCAGCTAGGGGCTTTTTGAAGGTCACCTGTCCTGCTTCACTTTCTCTTTGCCTAGATATCATTTTTGAGAAAAGCTCCAAAAGGATGTTGCTGTGACCCAGCATAGTAATACCTGTGTTCTTAGGCTGGTGAGCGTCAGTTAGCAGGTAACACAGTACCATGCTCCTGGTATCAGAGAAGTTGCGTAGGATGTTTGGAGGAAGACGAAAATGCAGCTTAGCCTTTTCAGAAACTGTTGATCACCACATATTTTTCAGGGGAAAATTGATGTCACTGTTGTTTTCAGCAGATGAGGAATCAGTCCCATTTTGTTTACACACAGCAGTCAGTAACAACCTGTCATTTGTGAGCTGTGTATTTCTGCACTGCTTCCCTTCAGTGCTGTCCTGCAGCCGGGTAGCTCTGGGAGGAGCCGCTCTCCTCTACAGTATCCAAAGCTCAACGTGAGAGTCGGGGCAGACCAAAGCAGCCCTGCTGCTCCGACGAGGGGAAGAGTTAATAGAGCTCAACAGGTAACTGCTGCTGCAAGAAATATGAGAAAAGCTGGGCATGGCAGGAGAAAAAGGAGTCTGGCTGACAATTATTATTTTGTCTATTCAGATTTGGGGCATATGTAGGCTGAATGCCTTCTAGCCAAAGGTTTCCATATGATAAATGATGCTGTGCAGTGCCAAGAAGATGCTGCAGTGAAACATATTCTTGTTTCCAAGCAGGCTGAAACTTGGAGTTGCGCTACAGCAATGCTTTATGCTTATTCTCCTAGAGTTACAATCAAACCAGGAGTACGTGTTATGTGGCAACGGGTAATCACAAATCTTTGACAAAAACAAACAAGCTGTGGCTTCGTCTCCTGCACGGGCAAGCATTAAAAGAAAAAGTTCTTCTCACCCTGTTGTTGCAACGTAGCAGTAGAGGAAGGAGCTGCTGGGAGGGATGAGATGGGTTTGTGATGTGCAGCAACTGCCTTGGACCCCCTTGGCTCATGGGGCTGTGTGAGTGACGCAGGAGGGTTTGTGGGATGGAGCAGACGGGGGGCGGGTGGCAGGAGCTGTAGCCCTGGAGCTAGCGCTGGAGTCTTTAAGCTGGAAAAACAAGGCTCTGGGGAAAGTCAAGCCCATATGTTATGGCTGACTCTCAGGCAGGAGGTTGATTGGTGTGATGATTTCATGGCTCAGTTTTCGTCTGCTGGAGACTTGAATTCTGAGATTGCTTCAGATCAAAGGAGAATTAAGTGGGGGTTTTTTAAGATTTCATCTTCTTACTGTTTTCCCAACTGTGTGGTCACAGGGTCACCATAGTGGCTGCTACATAGTTTATCAGGATTGCCTACCTGCTTGACACAATCTAGGCACTGTAGTTGTCCCCTGCTTGCCCTCACGGTGTTGAAGAGAGAAACCTTGCAAGTTACCAACCTATATTAGGTCTGATACAATTTGGAACCATTGTTGCTAACTTCCTTACTAAAAATCCCATGGGATGTCTCCAGTGGACCCTCTAATTAGAGCTGAATAAAAAACTAGTGTCAGTAAAACAATGGTTAGTACTCTAATAAGTCAAAAATTCAACAACGCTTATGGTTTTCATATTAAACTGTGAGACAAAAGAAAGCCCCATACCAAAAGCATTTGGAAGAGTCCAGAGGAGTTTACTTCTCTTTCTATCTCTGCCAAGAGCTGGCTGCAGTTACTAGTGACCAAGTCGCAGAGTTGTGTCATGCCTCAGTTGCCCCAGCTGTAGTGTCACAGCTGCGGTGGGGGAGGTGTGTGAGCAGGAGCACCACATCTCTGGAAATCACTGCAAATAGAGGAGCATCTCCAGACTGTCAGGCACCACAGTGTGTCAGAATGACATTGGCTGTGCAGTGTGGTGTTAGGGGCTGTGGCTCTGCTAATTTGCAAATTTACAAACCATTGTCACATTGTGCAGGGGAGAAACTTGAAGAAAAGCTGCTATGTTAGTCTTTCTACAACAGCTATAGGCTTAAGGCATGGATCTATGGGCTTGAGTACCACACCTCAAGCCAGAAAGAGCCCTTGCAGCCAGCTGACTATTTGCAGTAAGTCTGATGCCGAATCTACTGTACTTGCATTATATAGCTGATCTGCATGTAAACAGCACGTCTGGCACCTTGGATTTACACCACCTATGCAGAGGGCTCAGCATCATGTATACAGCGAGAAAGGCAACTGTGCTGCAAGGGATGCTGAGCCCTGGGCACGCTCCCCTGCTGCAGGCAGGGCCTCTGGAATAGTTATTCTTGCTGTGTTGCTGCTGTCCCATGAGCCCTGGGATGGCTCCTCCCTTGGGCTGTGTTATACTCATTCATCCTCTCCTTTTGATGGGGCATCCAGAGACTTTGACTGGGAGCCAGGAGGTCCTGATTTGTAATCTAGGCTGCAGTAAACTTTGTGTCTAAATTGCAGTTGTGCTAAGTACCATAGCATCCATTGCATTCTGCTGTTGTGTTAGTCTCTGCCTTCATCTCTGTGTTTCACAGATGGAGCACATGAAAAATAATTCCATAGTCAGTCCAGGTCCCAGAATTACCAATATTACCTTCTCTTTGACATCTCTGTTGACAGCCTCTCAGAGAGGCTGTTCTGTGACCAGCAAATAGAAGGTCTTTCCATCCCCACTGTAGAGGTAGTCTTCTAGAGAACAGTGGAGGCATACCACCAGGGAAATAAGTGTAAGCCTTCATTGCCAAATACAATCTTTGGATAAACAGAAGACTTCAGACTCCAAGGCACCTTTTCACAAGTGCTAAATTCATACCCCAAACAAACGCTAACAAAACTTCTCATGTCTTTATATTATGTGTAGCCAGTAAAAAAAAGATCTAGAGCCCTTTGGGGAGAGCCTCTTGAAGCACTTGGGGACGCACTCAATGTGTGGTCAGGTTAGCATTACGCAAAAGCAGGTCTGAGTGTCAGCAAAGCATGTATTTATTTATGCCCACTGGGTTTGGCAGGAACCCAGCGGTACAGTATATTTTGCTCTGTTACACAGGCTTTTATTGTTGAATTAACTTTATTTAATGGGAGCTTTCTATAATAGGTTCTTGTTCTGGAGGGCCTCCTCTAAAGGTGAGGAAACAGTTCAGCTTCCAGGACCATGCAGCTATTGACTGAGCTGCTGAGGCAAAGTAACCAAGTGGTATTTGATGATGGCTCATTGATGGCATACACCAGTCCATAAAGAAGTGGACTGACACCAACCAATTCATTTTGTACCAAGCCATTATTAAGAGTTTCGTCTCTGTTACCTGATCTGAACGAGACCATCCCATTGCATTTTGTGAGCTTGATTTGGGACCTTGACCAGTCCTGGGGGGGAAGCGCACTGTCAGTCTATTGTGGGATGTAGTCCTAATAAGATCAAACTATAGACTATTACTATTCAGCTCCACCACAGGCTTCACGAGCCATGAACCTAATAGTATATTAGGTTAAACTGATTTCTTCTTTGCAACGAGTTACCTGAATTATTTATATAGATAACAGAAAGGTTGCAATAGTGACCTGTGTTGCGAGATCTTGATTGTTTATTCCTGATATAAAGCCTACTGTGACCCTGCAACTGTGCCTTGCAGACTGTGCGAGGCAGGAGCTGTGAGAGTGCCCAGTGGTCAGCATGGAGCTCGAGCTTCTGCTTTGCCGCAGGAGAGCATATTACCTGCACGCTCTTGCGATCTACCCTGCTGCTGAATTGTAGAGGTTTTTAAAAAGATAACCCTTGGATTATAGGCATGAGAGTGAGTGTCTGAGGCTTTTAGATGCTGTTGTAGTGGAGGCCATGGGAAGCCCTGAACAAGGTGGGCGCATGAGAGCATGGTGAAACCCAGCCAGAACAAGAGCTGCAGCATGGAAGCCGTTGTGAAATTAGAGGTGAGCTCGCTGATTCTTCAGGAGAATGTAAGGTGATTTAGTTAAAGCAAAACAAGATCTTTTCACAGATTCTCATCCAAACAGTAGTTTGACTATTCCCATATGTTTGCCTCAAAAGTAAATAAATGAGACAACCTTGTTATGTGGGAGCCCGGTCTAAGGGTGCACATGAGCTCTGACGTGTGGACATGCAAGTGCAGCGTGCCGTGTTTCAGCTGTGAGACAGATCCACGTGCCCAGCACAGGCATCGCTGAGGGCTGAGTGTACGGACGTGGCCAGGGGCAGAGGGAAAAGTTGTGCCTTTTCTTCGATAGTGTGAAGCGACCCTTGGAGCCAGTCTGGTGGGATGAGTTCCAGCTGGTGAGGGTGGGAGGGGAGGGCAAGGAGCGGCGCATGAATAAAGGACCGTGGTTTTGTTGGCCTTGGAGTTTTCTAGGGCAGAGCTGCCTGTGCCAGCCTGTCATAGCCGCATTGCTGAGCTGTCTTGCTTTATAATGTTTATATTTATTTCCCTTATTCTTCCAGTACGTTTTTGAATACTTTAACGTCCACCTCTTTCCATTGCTCTTCTTCCCTCTGGTATCACATTCTAATAAAATCATAACTGTGCCAATCACAAAAGATCCCGAACAGAAGAATTAATGCTTTTACAGGAGGTTCCTTTTTTAGTCTTTTTTAAAGGCATCTCTTTTCTTTAAAATGAAAAATGAAGCATTTTCTTTTATCCTTAAACTTTACTGTCACGTTTTATTAAGTCAAAATGATAGTTACAGTCAGAGGAAAGCAGGATATGAATTCCTGGTACAGCCATTTTTAAAGTGTGCTTTGTTTTAAAGCCCTGAAGATTGATTGAAGGTATTTTTCTTTTAGACGTGGAGCTTTAGTCAAAGGGGGCCTGATCTGAGTTACCCTCTGTAAATCAGGATTAGTTCCTGTGAAATCAATGCAGTTACAATGATACAATACAGGGCGAGTTGGAAAAGACTCATGCCCCGAGAATGAATAAGGGAGGGACTGTGGGTGATCCCTGAATGCTGCGCTTGTGCGAGGGGGTGAAGCCACAAGGCGAAGCAGAATTATATGCTGTCCCTATCGGGCTGCCGTGAAAGGGACTGGGTGAGAAATGGGCATGTGGCGGTGGGTTTGTGCTCACATTGGTGCTGCGGTTGCAAATCTCAGCTTCGGGGACGCACTGAGCGTGCAGAGCTCCTGCTTTACCCAGAAGGAGCAGCTCTTTGCCCATCCCCTGCCACCGCCGCCACAGTCAGGGAGGCCCATGAGCTAAGAGAGCCTGATTTAAGAGACAAGAGGATGGTGGCAGAAGTGGTGCTCTACAAAATACCTGTCTCTGGAGCATATTTCACCAGATCCAATGGAGCCTGAATTTGTTGACCTTTTTTTGGCAGAGGGCCAGAGGGATTCACTGTGCAGAGTAGGCGAGGGGAGAGAGATGCCCCATCACTGGACCTTGGGACTGTGCAGAGGCGCAGAGGACAGGCTTTTGTGAGGGAGAGGACAGATAAACTTGGACAGATAATCTTGTTGGACATTTTTATCCCTTTTTTTTAATGTGTCTGCATTGCGTGTATGTGTGGGAAATAGCTAAGGTGGTAAAGATACATCGAGATGAGCAAATAAAGAATTGAAACGATATGTCCTGTCTGAGATTTGAGTTTAACCAGGGATTTGAGCTCTTGTCTCTCATCTGCACTGAAACCTTGACAGTTGATTTCTTGAGCCCTAAGCCATTTTGAGCAGAGAGAACAGCTCTTTTTATAGCATTTAACTGTTTCTAAATGGCTTAGCGGTAGGGCAAGTTCCAGCAGTGCAAACCACTGCTACCCTGGGCTGTACTTCGGATGTGCAGTGTTTTAGCAGTCTGGATGAGGACTGGTCCTAAGCACTGGTCATACTCCAGCCCTCACAGTGAAAATGTGCAGCTTAGGCAAAATTGGAGGCTTCAGTTTGGCCATCTCCAGTAGAATTAAAATATTTACTCTTCACAACTAGCTAGTGGACTCTCCCAGGCAGTTACTAGTTTGCTCTTGGCATACAATTGACCTCCTCTTGCACATGGCACTGCTTCATATTTGGAGTATGTTTTTTTCAGAAATAAAGTTGCAGCAGCTGGGAATAATAGTTACTGAATTAAGAGTCTGTCTTAAAATATTGAGAAAAAAATGAGCAAGGCAGCCTGGGAAGGGGCAGGTTGAAGGAGTAACGTTTTGCAGTGCTGTCCACTGTCTGGATCTTGTTCAGCTGGTGCTCTAGGGCTCTGGTTTCTGTCACCCTTGATCAAGCTGGCATTTACCCATTGCCTCATTGACTCCAGTAGACACCAATTCAGGGCTGCACATGACACTGATTTTGTTCAACTTCCCAGCACATGAGAGCTCCACACATTCGATGGATGCAATTGGATGTAGGAGATATAGATAGCGGACATAGGGAAGGATACAAGTTTTTTATAATGTTTCTTTTTCATCTTTGTGTGGTCATATATTACTTTCCACTTCACATCAAGTTTGAAACCATTATTTTCATGCACACTGTGGATTTCCCTATGACAATAAGGAAAAAGAAGATGGAACTTTACCCCAAATACTGGTTACAGCTTTCTAAGGAACATTGAAGTCTCTTGGACTGTGGTAAAATCTCCCAGGGAAAGTGGCATAAATCCAGCTACTTGGCACATTTTACAACTAGTCCAGACAAAACACTAGTAAATGTGCTCTGCTTTGGCACAGAGTAGACTGTGGGATGTTATGAAGCTTTCTTGTAGGCAACTTTTTATCATTTCATGACCCTGATGAGTGTGAAACTTGAATTTACTCATCTACTGATTCTAGACCACATAGGCCCTTGGAGGAGCATAGGACCCTACCATGTGTCTTTGATTTAAGGATTTTTTTCACCTAGCTTGAGATCATTGTTTGGATGCTTAGTACATGAAAATGGCCATATTGGCTCAGACCAAAAGTCTGTCTAGCTTAGTACCTTATTTCTAGGATTAGCCAGTAATGGCTGCGCTGGGAGGAGTAGAGCATGCGTAAAGTGAGATTTCCATGACTATCTCTTCCAGTTTCCAGCAAAGATATCCAACAGTGAAGAAGTCCTTTTGCCTCTTGTGCATTTCCCACAACAACCATCACCTATCTAGGGAAAGTTTAGCTTTGACTCTTCTGGAACTTTTAGTGCATCTGAGAGCTAAACAAAATGCATCTCCCTGGGGTTCACATCTCTGTGCTGTGTTTTACTTCTGGATGTGTACTGAAAAAAATGATCCTTTAAACCAATGACTGAAAATGTAATCCGATGCTTCATCATCAATAATTTCCATTGCAGTGTGACTTGCACAACATCTCCATCATCTGAGATGCCACAGTACTCGGTTGTGTACGCCCTGCAGTATGCTTGTGCTTAACGACTAAATGCTGTGCTGGCCTTAGGTTTGAATGATTTCACATCTCTTACTTCTGCCAGTCCCATTTTTTAATTTAACATGATATTTGCTGTGTTTAAAAAAAAACCCCGCTGTAGTGAAGTGCTGTAGAACCTCCTTTGGAGAACTGGAAGGGGATTTTATACATCCCTGCATAAAATTTGCATGTATATGGGGCTGGAAAAAATGTGAAATGCTGTAATCTCTCACTCACACTAGTTAGGAAACCAAGTCCCTAGAACCACCCCAGATCCTGAATGCCAATGCTATTTTCAGTCAATGGTATGTAGCTGCTGCTGAGGACATGCATAATGGATGCGCTGGCAACTCATCTTTATATCAGTGTTTAAAGTCACAGAGAAATACAGATAAGAATAAAACATAGGATCCATCTTTCAAACCAGCTGTCTCCCATTGCTGCTGTAAGCAGTCCCTTGTTGCTCCTATGATGCCCAAAAACCTTTACAAACTTCATCCAGCTCCTTGATATTGCAATATTTTCCCCTATATTGGAGTTCACTCCATGCCATGAGCCTGTCACTGCGTATCAGTGTCTCATATTACCAGCCACCAGCCTGGCCACTTCAGCTCACTGAAGGTATTGTGGAGACTCTGAACAAAAATATAGAGGTATCGGGCACTGCAGGTGTTGACTGTTACACTACCTTTATGAATCACTACACCCGCAGGAATTGAAAATCTCGTTATGTGTGAGTTTAATCAGAAACAGCTTTATCACTAGATAAGATTTAAGGGTAGGAGGCTCCATTTGTTTGAAAACACGTGTTTGCAATAATTGAACAAAGTTACATATGCACATCAGTAAGATTAAATTTGGCAATGCAGATTTTCCTAAGCTGCAGCAGCATCTTGGGGAGCTTGTGTCATGGGCTAATTAATCCTCCATCCCCTGCCTCAGGCCTGGTAGGCCCAGGGGAGTTTTTAGAGCTATATCTTTTCTGCTGCTATTGTTAAAAACTGCTCACGTAGAAAAGGCATGACTTTCCCCTCTCCTAGCCTGAGAGCGGGTGCTCCTCCTTTTTAGCTGTGCCTCAGCTCTTGTGACTGGGAGCTATAGCATCCCACGATAATGCAGGCAATTGACTCACTTCTCACCATTCTCCCCATTAAGCTCTTTTAATTTTTATGTTACCTTAATTAGCACTTTCCTGGCAACACCTTTTAATTGGCTTTTCTTGTGTCAAGACATTTAAAACAGCAGTGGTAAAATGTATAAATCTCCTATTAGAACAGTGTTAATAGCACACGTGTTCTGGTGATGACTGATGTTGGCCTTTCCTTAGCAATCTCTTGAATGTAACATGACATTTAAACACAGACACATCATGAAACAACAGAGGAGTGAGGTGTCCACACGGGGTGACACATTTACATCTGGAGTATTTGAGATTTCATGTTGTCAGCACTGGCCATTGCACCCCGGCTACTGTAGAAGGACATATACCCCAAAGGTAGACAGATATATATCTAGGGAGCTGTGCACTTCCATTCTTTTTGAAGTTAGAAATCCAAATACAGTTTTAAATTGGGTCAATTTTTTTTTAGATGCGGCTTGTGGAATATTATCTTGTGTACTTAGCGCAAGTGGGGCTGGGATGAAAGGGGAACCTCCACCCTTCTCTACCCATGTTACACACTCTGGATAAGCATTTGTCTTTCTGAAAGTGGAATTATTTGTATTTCAGGTATCCTCCCTGGGCCTATTTTGGAAGCTAGATCTGCAGCCGCCCTTCAGTCATGGTTGTTTCAAGATTAAAGGCCATTTCCCTGTCATTGCCAAGCCTTTTTCTTCTTGCTTTTCATCTCTCAGCATCACAGAATGTACCTGAATACTCTGAAGCTGAACGTCAGCAATGTGTCAGGAAAGAACACCCCACAATTGCTTTTGAAGGTAAGAGCTTCTATTCCTGTTTCAAGTTCCAGTGGGATGATCCATTTTGAAGTCCTTCCTGGTGTTGTTATGGATGATGGTTTAGTCTGTGCTGTTTTCCGTACACCTGTGATCCACAGGCCAGTACAAGTGGCCTGATGAATCGTATTCCTTTGATGCTTTACAGTGTTTTAACTCTGAGGTTTCACAGCAGTCACTTAATTCAGGCAGTTTTGGGACTACTGGTCTAAGAATCTCCATTTCCAACTCTGCTACCGGCTTTCTGCAATCTTGTGCCACACTGAAACTGTATTTCAGTTTCCTTTTCTCTAACTGGATTCAGTAATGCTTATATACCTCACCTGGCTGGCTGGATTCAGACAATAAGTAAAAAGTGACAGAGAATTTGGACATACCTGAATGCAAGAAAAGTAAATAGTTTTAAAATTGCAGGGAGTGGCTGCCTTTTTGTTTGTTGTTTTTTGTTTGTTTGTTTGTGTTACTTATTTATCATCTCTGCTAGTAGTTTTTCTGTCTTTCATCTGGTCATTTAACTTGACAAGGTCTTAAGAATGTGAAGGGGGGGCCTTTGTGTTGCAGCACCCTGCCAAACCTGGGAAATATTTTTACTGTTCTTTTGCAACATGGAATTTCTCTCGTCCTTATCCCAGTTGGATTTTCCTTGAGTGCACATGTACTCCTAAGTTGCTGTCTGTCCAGTCTGTCCACTTACACACACGACAGTCAGATCATTACATTGGTACCACCATTATTTCTGAATTCACCCCAGACTAGTGTGTTAAGCTCAATGTGCCAGCATCATCAGATGCTGAATCTCCTTGCTAAAAATGGTTTCCTCCTAAATGTTGAAATATCGATTTTGGTTCCCATTTAAGGCTTTGCAATGCATCTCCAGTTACATTCTTTGCTAAAGGCAATTAAGTACCTTGCAATGTGTCTCTAGTTAGGTTCTTTGCTAAAGGCAATTGAGTTGTGGTTTTGTGACCTTTGAGATAGGGTTTCCAGGAAGAAAGTAGTCAAAGGCTTCCTTGCTGACCTTTCAGGGTTCTTCTAGAGAGCTTTACTCTTCTTCACAGAGGAGGAAACTCTTGTCTCTTAATTTGGAAAGTGTAAGAGATTTCTTGTCTGTTTTCCATTATCTGTGCTTTAAAGGTTTAAGTGGATTAAAGTAAATTAGCAAAATCTTTAAGCCTACATGATATGGCACTGGCTCTAACCTTGCTCTGGTGGAATGGGTAAATAAACCTTGATTTTAATTGCTAAATAAGTCTAACCATCTGTTTAACTGGGAGGGGTGAAAGGAGAAACCCTCACGGTTAAAAATGTGGTGGAACTCAGTTGGATATTTAAATGGATAATACAATAATGAAGATGTTATAGGTACAGCAAGAGAAAAAGTGTGCACTCTTTCTATTAACCAGGAGCACCAAACTTTGAGTTTACAGAGGATGTGGTTGCGGGATCCAGCACTGAGACAAATTCTGCAGGGAATATTAGAGCCCTGATTTCTAATGTTGAGGAACTGGTGGGCATTTATTGGCACTCAGTACGAGTGCTTCTCTGCAGAAGTGGTGGCTACATAAACACACTCATTATCTGCCAGTTTGCTTTGTTTTAATCAGGCATGAATTTTTCACAGAAAAAAAAATCTCTCCTCCCCTTTCACTGTTCTTGTTCCCTTCCTCTTTAATGATAGAGGGCAAAAACTGGTATGAGTTAATGAGAACTTGACAATTACACCAAAGAAAGAAAGATTGAAATTGCAGACACATCAAGAAAATGACCCAGATTATCGTTTGGGTCTCTTAAACCCAAGCTGGATTCAGAGTTACTGTTTTTCCTCAGCCCCTATTTCCTTGTGATTGTTCATGATACAGTTTAATCCTGTATTTTCTGCTGCAATGCTCAGCTGGAAAATACACATGAATAAAATTAAAGGCACCTTATTTCCACTGCACATAGTATTTAAGTTCTATGGAATATGGCTCACACCTCCAAAACCACATCTCAGTTCATAATATAATTTACCTTAAAGCTATACCCTGTTCTGATGCCAGCACAAGCAGGTTTAGGCTGCAAGGGGAGACAAGCAGGGGAATCTACATTTTATGTGCTGTTCCAAATTGCTCTGAGGATGTCTCTGCTTAACAGTGTGGCTCATGGCCTTTCTGCGGGTCTCCAAATGCATTGCCCTGCGGATCACAACCTGCTATAGAATGGGAATGCCGAGCCAACGACTGTGAGTGACCCCAGCAGCAGCTCTGCTGATGCTCCCGCTGCCAGGGGAGAGGATTATGTTACAGTAGCAATTTTCAGTGGATGGGCGGTAATAATAAGTAAGGCTCCAGACCATTCAGTCATACAGGATGCATTAATTTACTGCCAGAATGAACAGATTAACAAAACAGTTTATGTTACAAAGGGGTTGAATAGCTTCTTTTTCACAATCTTGCTAGCCAGGCTTCCCATCTCAAGACAAATGGGATGCCACAACATGTTTTGTGTTCTCCAGTCTTCAGTTCCCACCTTGCTTGTGCTCAGCCTCTCTTTTTATTTTACTTTTCCTCCAGATATGATATATAATAAGATTATGATATTCTTAACATCCAGTTGGCTGTATAATATCCTTGTCATGGAAGAATCCAAGTAAAACTCCTTTCTGTCTACTTTTTAACCTATTTCCTGAGAAATTATGTATTTTCTACATCTCATCTCTTGCTTATTGTATCTCATCCACACTAGTCAACCATCTGTTTGAACTGATATGTCTTTGTATTGCTATGGGAGGGGTAAGAAAGAGAGAATACAGTACATGACCTACTCATTTAACCAGAAAGGAGTCTACATATGCAAAATACTTTTACTTTAGCTGCATTTGGACATGAAGAAATACCTGTTCCTTTACAGAGTCCATTCCCCAAACCACCTGCCATTACTTGTGACCTTGAGAAAATGGTCTAGACAAGTCAAGGGATGTAAATTCTGGTCCTAAATATGCTTATTTTATATGCTGAAAATAAAGTTTGCACTGCCAGGAGAGATGTGGACTGGAAGGGGCTGTGAGCTGAATGATTTATCCTAGCAGACCACAGAGATATCATGAGGGACAGGTTAGGAATTTGTGCTGTGAGCGCCGTCCTGTGTGTTTGCACAGTACCAAACTAACACAATGGTGCCCCAGTTTCCCTGGGGCTTATAAATGATGCTCATTGTACAGTTCACCAACAATAATAACGTACCCAGGTTGGGCTTTTCATAATTAAATTGTTCTACTCTGTGCTTATAGGAAATCCAGTTAAAGTTTGATTTCCCTTGTTAGATCAATAAGAAAATGATCTTTTACTTCCCAGGAGCCTGTTTCTAGTGTCTTATCACCTATTTGGTTGTGAGTGGGTAGCTACATTAAGGATCTTGCATGCTTATCTGTTTTTCAGTGAGTTGAGAAATCAGTGAAACAAGTCAGGTATATTCTTATTGCATCCTTTTTTATTTATACATGCATGTACACATGCATACAAGTCCTGTTTCACTAAACAGTATGTCATACCGGCACAGCTCCACTGTGGACCACGCTGGTAAGCCAAACACCGGAGAAACTGTTTCTAGTTCCTGTCAGTCATGCTCATCTTTCTTGTCTTTTCCATATATATCTTATAATCAATAGGTTGGTCCCTGCATTCGCAACTGGGCTATGCCCTTGCTGTACTGTCCTGGTTCTTAGCAATATCCTTCATTGTTACACAGCTGTTTCTTAGGCATAAAGCACCTTTGCTGTTCATTAAAGACGTTTGGAGCTCCTTTGTAACGTGCCCCTTGGGAAAGCCAGAAACATCTTCTGCCACAGCAATACTGTGTAAAATTTGTTATTTCGAGAACCAGAGCCATGACTGACATGCATATATGTCTGTAATGGGTGCAGAGTGCTTGGTTTCAGCTTGTTTACCAAGGAATTGCTTAAAAGTTTGCAAACTCATCTGTGTTGTATGAATCACTTGAATGTTCACAATTTAACTGGAAATGAGTTGTAAACAGGTTTCCACTTGCAGTTTCTACTATTACTTATTTCTCATTAGTTTTATCCATTAATCCCTATGCTCAGGAAAAAGTATGATAGATTTTCCAGGTTATTCTCTGTTCTGTCACCCAGGGCTTTCTCCCCTGGATCATGGCAGTTAGTGTAAGCTGGAAGAACATCATTTGTCCCTGATTTAATAATTGCAGCCTGTCTTCATCCACAAAAACACCTCAGCTGATCCCATGCTGAAGCACAGGAGAGAGGTGGACTTGGTTAAATAGCTTGTACCCCAGAGCTTCTCAGGACTGCAAATCTCAGCTGTGCACACTGTATCATCACAGCTGGTGTGAGTTCTCAGTGTGCAGCATTTAACCCAGTGTCTAGTCCTCAGTCTTTCCTAGATGCAGACAAGTTGCTCTGTCTGTTGCCTCAGGTTTTCAAAATGAATTAGTTTGGGAGTGTTTAAATCTGGGATTTTATTACTTCAGACTGTCTGTAATTATTTCCTCCTACCCGATGAATGTGATTCAGGTTGCCTGAATGTAGCTTGCTATATATTTTCTCAATATTTTCTTTCTTTAAACAACATTTTATTGAAACGTGGCCAGCTTCAAACACTGAAATCTGTGGGGAGCAGTTAAGTGTTCACTTGTTGTATTGAAAGCAAAAGCTATTTTAACTTTGTGGGCTGAAGGATAATAGGGTATGATTTATTTCTTTTGAAGGTTCTTGACATTTTACCAAACACCCCCACTATTGTTGAATTGGTCACTAATACATTATTCTCTTTACTATATATTGATGGAAAAAAAGCACATTAGCATCCGTCAACTCCAAAGGCCAGCTAGGAAAACCCTTTAGGAAATTCTGATAAAGATGTACACTTTTCTTGAGCAAGTGAGATTTTGACAATCCAAACCAAAATTTTAGTTAACAAAGGATGAAGGTTGTGGGGTGAAGTATGAGAGGTATATCTGGCTAAATATCAAAGGGAAGGCAAAATACATTATGGGAGAATTGTCTTCTATCTCATAGCCTTGCTGCCCTTGAATCTCCATACAGGGAGTCCAAACGTTAACTAGTACTGGAGTGTTGATGGGAAACTGGTGGCATCCTGTGGGTGCTACAGAATATTTGACCTTCAGTGCATTTCAGTATAGATTTTGTTTCCACCAAGGAAGCCTTGTGGCAATTTTCTTTTTAATCTTGAAAAATGGAACTGTGGCAAATGAAGCTGATATTTTCTTCTTTAGGGTTGATTTAGAATTTGTTTGAAAATTATTATGACTAATAAAGTCATAAATATACAGTGGTTAGGGAAGTAATTTGGTCTCAGGCAAAACTTCTGAAAATTACACCCAACAGCTCTTAATATATTTTTCATTCCATAATAATAATTATGACAATAATGATGCTAGTTCTTTGACACTTCCCCATTAATGGTGTCCAAGGCACTTCACAAATAATTGCAATGAGATTTGATTGAAAAAATTATTCAGTGTGCTGTTCCTTGGGGCCTCAAGAAGAAAAGGGGTTTTGGAAGAGTGCCTTTCATTCACAAAATGCTTTAGACAGAGTGAATCATGACAAGCAGGAGAGAAAAGGAAGACTTTACCATGAAGCTTCAGGAAGCAAAAAGTGGTTGAGTAACTCTTACATAGTGGAATGAGGGATGGTAAAACTTAAAAGAGGTATGACAGCTCAAGTGAAGGAGCAGCCTCTGACCATGAGTGGCAGTGATGGTGAGAGGGAGGGCATCTTCAGCAGCAGGACTGAGTGAGGTGGGCTCACGGTGTGGAGGAGCAGGTCACCAGCATAGTATGCATGGACCAAGGCCGTGAAAAACTCTGGTCAACAGCAGAGTAGCTTATTTCTGTTTTCCAGAGGTACTGCTGGTGTAACTGGGGCTAACAGCAGCAGCTAGCAGCAGCATGTGCGTGGTCCTTTCTTTGGCACAGTGGTTAGACCTAGGACACAGAAGTGGGCTACCTCTTTTCAGATCCCAGGCAGCACCTCAGAGAAAGGAAGCAAGGTGAAAAGCAAAGCAAAGTGCTTTTCTTCTTTTTCTGTGGTTCAATGCAAACAAAAACATGCCTTATGGAGACCTCATTCTCAATTTTAAAGTTTACTTAGCATAGTTCTCTAACTGAATAAGTTTGTGAGCCAGTGGTATGTCAGACCTCATTTATTTAGCACATCTGCTTCTGATGAGTGTTACTATATCACATTCTCCTAAAACCTTCCATTCAAGGATGTCATTGTGCTTTGATAAAGTTCACTTTAGTACTAGCACTCTCATAAGAAATATTCTTGTTTAATCATGTGGGGTTCACCCTAGAAAGCCACAAAGAGTCTCAGCTCAGTCAAGCACTTAATATGTACTTACCTTGAAGTCAATGGGATTGTGTACTTGAAACCAAGTGTAAGCTTATGTGCTGAGCCAGGCCACAGTCAAAGTGCACAGCACTGAAACATCAAGTCTGTAAACGGAAAGCTTAGCATATCATTTTGTTTCTGGACTGTTCTGCTACCATAGGTCCAACTGGCCAACTTGTTCCTCTAGCACGGCTGAATGAAGTGGTTAAGAAATCCAACGTGTTCCTGGACTTAGTATAGGATTAGCTGGATGAAAGTCTGTGATCTGCGATACACAATAGACTGGGCTAGAGATTTTTGTGATCATTTCTAGCTTTGGGAGGTATAGATAAAATCCTGAAGAAACTCTTGTGCTTTGGCTTAAAAAGCTCTGACTTCATAGATCATCCATTCTTTCCTTTTTATAATATTGGGCAGTCCGTAGAATGTGTTTTAATGGAAGTGCTTGAGCTGCAAAATTCAGATTTGTGTTTTATACATGGGGATTGCTCTGTTTTACAGCACATTAATGAAAGAGGTAGAGGTCATTGGTGAAATGGGGTCTTTGATAATCCCTTACTATTATTAGCCAGCTTCCAATTTTAAAACAGTGATCCTTATGAGAACAGGTTCATTTCAAAAGTTTTTCAGGATTTGACAGCCTCTGCTCCGATTCATTGGATTTGACAGCCTCTGCTCCGATTCATTGATGTAACTGAGTCACGATGGGACCTTTGTCCACAGAAGACAGAAGTCCTCATAAGCCTGGCTAGCTAAAAAGTATAAACTGCATTTGACTTGGCATCTCCAGTTCAGTCTCTGGTGAGCCAGCAATAGGGGTCAACTTCTGTTTCAGAAATTCATCAAAATCAGATGTATCTGCTTCTGTGGCAGATTTGGGTACCTGCAGGTGAAACTCTCAGAGAGTTTAGCCATGCTTTCTCTGCCCTCTCCTACATTCTCACTAGTGAAACCAGTTGTCCTTAATCTTGCATGTTCTCTGCTGGCACAAGTGGCTGGTCTAGACATGTAACTGTAAGGATAGTGAAAAAAAAATCGCCTCCAGATGTGGAGGAGGCAGATTGAACGATGGCTGAACAATGACAAAGGAGTGTTTTTTCCATCAGACTGCAGTGGCTGCAGGAGCCAAGATGCAACTTGCTTTGCTGTCTGAAAAGAGGGATTATACCGATCAGAATGTCATAGCAAGCTGCAGGTGATGCATGAGCACTCACCTTATCTTTCTCAGTGAAGGAGATTGCATGACAGCTGAAGGGCTTGTCTCAGTGAACAATGGATCACGATACCTAAACATTCTCTGCAACATCCTTAAGAAAACAAGCAAGCTCTGGGTTTGCTAGCAGTGGGGCTGTGTGCGGCACCGGTTAGCCAAGTTTCACAAGGTGGTGGTGGGGCACAGGGCTATGGTGGCATGACACCGTGCAGTGCCGTGTCGGGTAGCAAGCAAGGTTTTCAAGGAGGGTTGTTGAGGAGGGGAGGCAGCATTAGGGTAGTGTTGGTAGCCTGCTGAGGAAAGCCTAATCCGTTCTTTCTACCAAGTCCTATGCTGCGTAGGTCCTGTTGATCTCAGGCACAGCAAACAGACACACTCATGACTCATGGACATGCATCTGTATCCTGCACGGACACACTCATGACTCATGGACATGCATCTGTATCCTACACTCTTGCAGCACTGTGGTGTCTCCTCTTGCTCTTGATTGGCCATTGTCAGTGAGGATCTGCAATGCTGGATGTTAGTTGGGGTTTGAGGTCTTGTGGGGGTCTGAGCAACAGGAGCCATGCTGAAGTGGGAAGAGACTCTCTCATCTTACATGACTTCTTTCCCAGTCCCCCAGGCTGAGGACTGGGGCCTCACAGAGTAGAAGTCTCCTGGCTCTCCCCTGGGGTAGGTCTTGATTGAGCTTCTGCCTGCCCTTCACCGTGTGCAAATAGGAACCCAAGTGAAATAGAGAATGGGCCACGGCTGGCCTCTCTGAGCAGAAATGCTGAAGAACTGTAGAAATGTGCAGAACTGGGAATGTGACTCACAGTCCTTTGATCTCCTTCCTTGGGGGCCCCCCAGGACAACTTAACAGCACACTGTCCCATACTGGGAGTGAGCACTAGTTCATGCTTATTGTCTGGTGTTTTCTTTATCTGGGATCGAATCCCTGGGTTCTTCCTGATAGACTGGTGTGTTTTGCCAGCTGCTTCATATTAATAACAGAAAAGTAAATAAACAAGCAGTCATAATTGTACTTTTGCAAAAATTAGGTTTGGATGAAGTTCTTTTTTCTCCATATTGAAACAATTTAGCAACACTTGTTTTGAAGAAATGATTAAAATTTAGGAAACAGAGTCAAGATGCTTGGTATGCATTAGCAACAGTTAGTGCCTCCTGTACATGCAATGCTTTACAGATAATTAGGCCTTGATGCACTAGCCAGTATCCCTAAACCCATTTAACAATTGGAAGCACTGAGACACTAAATAGTTTCATGATTCGCCCAAGACAGAGAGGACTCTAATGTCAGTGCCATTGGGCACTTGGGGCCATGCCTATATCTCCAGATGCCATTTCTCTCTTGGGATGGAAGAAGCTCAGCAAGGTCAGTTCAAGGAGGACCTGTAGGCAGTGAGGGGAGAGGCGCAAAATCATCTAGATTTGACATAACTTTAAATTTTAACATATCTAGATTACTATGAGTATTGTGATTCCTGTGGCTCCTTGAAGTGACCTGAGTCTTTGGTTCTTTTTTTTTTCCCTTCAGGGTGGTAAAGAGCAGAGCCTTTTCTTCCATCTCCTTCCTTTCCTTGGTAGCTGAGAGATGGGACTATTCCCTCTTTCACAATACCAAGAGAGAAAAAGTCTTATTCTTTTTTCTTCCAGTCATCTCCTATCCACATGTTATTGGACAGGCTGGAGAGGGACATTAGCAACTCCTTTGCTTTTGGATCTCCTTGAAAGGGCATGGCTCACTGCAAGCAGCTATGACAGTGACTCTCAGGCTACTCATGGGTTAGCTCATTGTTCCTCTCATTGGAGGAGTTGTTTCATAGTTGGCCAAGGTGGGAAGAATTGATTGAGTGGGCAGGAAATGAGGTAGAAACATGGCTGGAAGGGGAAGACTGCTAGAAAAGAAAGCAGGAGTGGGAGGGGAGGTGAATGTGGGGTCAGAGGGGTAAACTGAGTGAAACCATGAAAATGAGACAGCTGGAAGAATATCCAAGTTGGATTTGGGTACTGAGGGGAGAGAGAAGGAAACTGCTGGTTTGGCCCATTTTATAGAAGGGGTGTACTCTGCCAAAAGCCTTCTGAGTCCTCATAACTGTGAGTGGAGATCAGAGATTTAAGAAGGCAATGAAGTTAGAAATTGCAGCAGTTGAGATGAGACATATTTAATGTACAATTAAAGATTTCAATGGATCAGGTTAAAGAAAAAGAGAATACCAGTAATGAGGTGGAGGTGGTGATGGGAAGACAAGACAGCAGGGTGATATGTATGTGTAGGAGGACTTTTGGGGTAAAGCCAGCTTGAGTTTTTTGGCCTCATGAGTAAAGTTGAGCTCTGAGTGCTGACACATTTGTTTGCTCAGCTTTGCCCGTGCAGCAAAAGATTTCTCCTTCCCCTGATAAATTTGCTGAATTGTGGAGTGGTTTTGTGTTGTGGAGGCTACTTTTACATCTCAGCGTGGGGTAGGAGTGAAAGTTATTTTCCAAAGACTATTGCACTTAAGCTGTGGTGTGACCTACAAGAGAGAGCTAAAATTTAAAATGAGGCTGATACTAAAATATGAATCATTGTCAGTCTAATAAAGATAACACTGTAAGTAGAGTTTAACTTCGGTGCATCCTTGGACACGTCCACACTTGCTGAGTTTGAGAAGACAGGTGGTAGCATGGGTAGTCATTAGCCTTCTGATCTGTGGTTACAGCCTTGTTTGCTTTGTTTCTGATGGGTTCCGGTCAGTGGCCCACACAGAATGGAAAATGTGGCCTCAGTCTTAGCAGGCAACTGTCTACTTCATGAAAAATGCTCTCATGCTGAGCATAATGGAAGCAGAGGATGGTCTGAGATGGTAGGTCTGATTCTGAAAAGGGGACATTTCATCAGTCTATACAAAGAAGACAGCCTGAGACCTTACCTTATGTTACAAAGTGATTTGCATCTGTTGGTTGTTGTTGGGATCCAGCACTGAGAGTTCTCAGGGCTAGTGGGTGGTCTGTAAAAGATCTAAGTAGTTGAGTACTTGCAAACTGGAGTATCTGCCAGTCATTAAACATGGTTTGCCCTGGGCCAGGGCTGAAGCAAACCAAAAGGAGAGGAGATTGTACAGTTTAGAAGTCATGGCTGTCATCTGGACCTCCCCATGAATGCTGAAATACTCATACACAGTAACTAAACACACCATGAACTAGTAGGCTGAATTAAGAGAACTTATAAGAGACTGCAACGAGGCAGTAAGGGAAGCACTTAATGTGTGGCCAAGTTAACACTGCACAAAAGTAGGTCTGAATATCTGCAGAACAGGTATTTATTTATTCCCATTGAGTCTGGCAGGCCCCCAGTGCTGTATGTATGCTCTACTTCATTGCACAGCCTTTGCTGTTGAATCAGCTTATTTTACAGGGGCTTTACGTAATGTATGTGGTTTAGGTTGTATTTTCTGGAATGGGGTCCCTGAATCTTCCTTCTTGTTCAATTTCCCTATCTTCCTCCCTTAAAGTCTTTTTATGATATCTTTGAATAAACCCTTATTTTGCACAAAGATTCCTTGGTCCTGTTTAGTTGTTTAGCTTCTTTTGCTCCAGACTAGGAAATCCACATTGAGTATTATTCCAGAAGAGGTGTTCTTAATAATACAGTGGTTAGCCATGCTCCGTGCACCTAGCAATGGCTTTGCAATTTCAAGGCATGGGCATTTACCCTCTCTGCTCTTGCGCGGTGTGTGCTGGATGCACAAAGCTGTTAGAGCCTGCTGGAGATGGGAGCTACAAGGGGGCTCAAGTGAGATGAAGCAGTAAATGCTGTCCTTCAGACAGGGAAGTCTCAACTCAGTGTTTACATACTTCTTTCCTCCAAAACACACAGTGTAAGGGTGAGGTGGGGAGCAGCTGGTTTTGAGGAGATGAAGGCTCAAGTATTACCAGGTTTACCACATCTTTAGAAGCTGATCCAAAACCCATCAAGCTCAGTGGAAAACTGCCAATGATTTGAAGAGCCTCTGGATCAGGCCCTTAAACCCAGCTCCTGCAATTTGGCACGCTGTCTTTTGTGCAGCTGACTAATCCTCGTCCCAGTCCTGTACTCTCAGGAAGCCGGTGCAGAGCAGCGTGCTAGCAGGCTGCAGGGACCACCCTCTGAAATGGCAGCGGGCCTCTTTTTGCCTTGTCTTATGCATGCATAAAAGCCTGAGCACAGCTGTGTCTGCAGACTTAAATTTTCTGTGAAGCTTTGCCTTCTTTGCAGCTGGATACCTGAACCACCTTGAGCTGTGAAGGGACTTCCAGAGCTTTAGGGGCTCTGAATCAGACGTCTGGCGATGGATGGTGTTGGAAACTATTAAACTTTTGTTCGTTGGTCCTCATGTGGAGGAAGTGGGAGCACGGATCTTTAACCCCCTGGAAATGATTAGAGATGAGAAGCACAAAGGAGGCCTTGATGAACATTTTGCCCCTAAGCCATGTGGTTCCTCGCTTTCCGGCTCCTGCTGCCGACATGCAAAGCCAGGGCCTTGGTTTTTAATTTTTCATACTGTTTTTAAACAGATACTTTTGCAAATGTAAACATGCCCCAGCACTGGAGGTTTCCAGCCAAATTAAAGAGTCAGCACTGGAAAAATCAGCCTTCTGAGAAAAGTCAAATACAAGCAAACTCTGGGGTTCATTGGGTCCACATGTGTAAACTTCAGCTAATATGGGATAGACCCGGGGCAGCATTTACCTTGCAGAACTGAGCTAGTTTCAAAATGAAAGGCTGGAACTGGCTTCAGGGATGCCTGTGGTCTGGGCAATAGATTTGAATGTGTTGAATGAAAAAAGACCCATGTCCTGACTCTTGGTTGCATTTCCATTCCACTTTATCCCTTCCCTCTTAACAGAAAGAAAGAAGGTTGGGAAGGAAAATGTGCCGTTTGGCATTAATTCTGACAACTCACATTTAGACATTCTTAGCTAGGACCATGCTGGGTTTAATAATCTCCAACTACATGCCTATAAAAGCTTAATTTTGCTATGAGGATACATGCCTTGCAGCCTTTAATTTAATAACTGGGAAGGGTTTCTTTGTAAGTTGTACCACCTGCAGTAGTAATAGAAATCAAGACACTGCCTGTTATTTCTTGGGCTTGATTGACATTTCAGCCAACATGGAAAGATTCAAGCCACCTACTGCCTTTAATTTTTTTTTAATTATTTTTACCTGTAATTTGTCAGAGCTTGCCATTAAAAGAAGGAAGGACTGATGAGTGTACCTCTCTGAAGTGAGGAGCTTTTGCTTAGAGCAGCAGATGAAGAAATATTCTTCCTGCCACTGCACTGTAATAGTGGGTTAGTTAGTAGGAAAGAGTTGGTAGGAGAGGAGGTAAAATGACAAGAAAAATTATGGCCTAAAAGCAGGATCCTTAAAAGGTATCATCACTATATAGCAATCCCCTAATCCCACCCCCATCAGCCAGCAGAAATGCCAGGAGATCTGCAGCACATGTCAGCCGGCTAACCTACCTGAAAGGTGTTATTGTTGCTGGTTCTGCTGCTTGGCTCAGAAATGTCTCTGCAGCTAAAGAGCTACAGGAAAAGAAGACAGAGCCCCATTAGTTAGGAGAATGCCAGAGGTGAAACTGCAGTGCCTCCCTGGTGCTAGTACATCATTAAGGGTCCCAGAGGAGTGTAGGAGGTGGAGATGCTTGAAGGTTAGACGGGCTGAGTTATTCCTTAACTCATGACTTTTCATTGAAGAGCAGAGGAGGTACATGTGTTGTGTGTGGTTACGCAGTGTGACAGGAATGCTAAGAAGGGCTGGAAGCCTCCAGCTCCTGGCAACGGGGTTTTTAGGTTGCGAGGATGGAGGTCTTATTGTTGGAGAGGCCCTGGCAGTGTCCAGTTAGGAGGGGCATGGGACCAGGCCTGATGGTGTCCAGCTCCATGGTGAGGGGTCTTAGGAGCTGTTATGAAACGTGGTGGTGTTCAGGGCAGAGACAGAAGCTCCACGACAAGGTTCTGCTTTGGAAAGGGAGGCAGGACAAGTGGAGTGTGGGGCTTTTATATGTGTTTTCTTAAGGTTTTGATAACTGAAAGGCTTGATTAGGTTTCATCTGTCCCTGGAGGGAGAAAGGACTTGAAATTGCTCAACAAATATCCCTACGTCAAAGGTTTTAAACCGTTGCACATCTGTAATCCTACAAAGCATGCCAAGACGCCAAAGGCCGTAATGGGATTCCTCATCAGCATTGTCATCTCACCCCTGTGGAAAGGGGAACTAATGCCTGCAACAAAACATTCAAACTTGACTGCCTTCGGTGAGACTTCTCAATTTATCATTGGGGATATAAAATGACAATGGAGCATGTTTTTTCAGAGGTCTTTTGAACTGGTCTGAACTGCATCGTTATTGTTATGGGTCATCAGGTCATTGCCCTGTGTATTGGTATCCTGTTGGCATGAGGCCAGAAGATATTACCTTTCATGTTGAGCCTCCTGGATCTTCAACATCCAGTCCTTGAATGAGGCAGGGTTACTTGTCAACACAGAGGGATTACAGATATACTGATTTGGTCTCATTTGTGCCTTGCTCCCTTGGATATTTGCTATTCTCCATGTATTTAACAGCCGGAGTAGTTAACAGTTGGAATAAATTCCCAAGAGAAGTTCTCACTGTAAAGCTGGATGACTTTCTGAAAGATACGTATGAATCTATCCCTAGTCATTTCACGCAGTAAAGGTGTGAGAGGTTGAAATTCTGTGATACACGCAAGGTCAGAGTTGGTTACTGTATTGAAAACCAGGATTCTGTGAATGCCCAAGCATCATGCCTGAGAGTACCCTAAAAATAGTAATTCAGCTTTTTCTTTAAACAGGGGTATATTTTATTAGATCAGGATTATCTGCCCTAGATCTCGCAATTGGTGTTGTGTTAACAGTATAGCTTCTGGAAGAGCTTTGTCTCTGTAAGCATAGTGTAGCCAAATCTATTGCGTTGCATTTAACCTGTGTGACTGCAGTTTGGACAATTGCCTAGACTGGCAAATCCAAGCTAGTTGATAGAGCCAGTCTCAAGCTTGTGCAATCTCTCAGCCACAAAGATGCTGTGATGACCTCCCCAATCTAAATTAAGGAAGGATTTAACTGCTAGGGATCCCAGATGTTAGGTAAAGTGGAACCTAGAAGAGAACCTAAAACCTGAAAGAGAAGGTAAAACCTGTCATTAGAACAGCCAGGTCTTGAGTGCAGATCACTTCTACTCTAACTTGGTTTTCAGTCGTGTCCACCTTCTCTTTCTGGAGGGCAGCAGTTTCCCTTTGCTTAGCACAGAAGGCAAGGCTATGGAGGTGTTACAGCAGGCAACCTAGTCCCTTTACACCACTTAACCCTGGCACTGAAGATAGTTCCCCAGTTTTAACAGAAGTAAAATCATAGAATCATAGAATGGTTTGGGTTGGAAGCAACCTTAAGGATCATCTAGTTCCAACCCCACTGTCATGGGCAGGGACACCTTCCACTGGACCAGGTTGCTCAAAGCCCCATCCAACCTGGCCTTGAACACTTCCAGGGGTGGAGCATCCACAGCTTCTCTGGGCAACCTGTTCCAGTGCCTCACCACCCTCATAGGGAACAATTTCTTCCTTCTATCTCATCTAAATCTACCCCCTTTCAGTTTGCACCCATTACCCCTTGTCCTATCACTACATGCCCTTGTCAAAAGTCCCTCTCCAGCTTTCTTGTAGGCCCCCTTTAGGTACTGGAAGGCTGCTAGAAGGTCTCCCGGGAGCCTTCTCTTCTCCAGGCTGAACAAGCCCAACTCTTTCAGCCTGTCTTCATAGGAGAGGTACTCCAGCCCTCTGATCATTTTTGTGGCCCTCCTCTGGACCTGCTCCAGCAGGTCCATGTCTTTCTTGTGCTGAGGGTCCCAGAGCTGGACGCAGGACTCCAGGTGGGATCGCATGAGAGTGGAGTAGAGGGGGAGAGTCACCTCCCTCGACCTGCTGGCCGCGCTGCTTTTGATGCAGCCCAGGATACGGTTGGCCTTCTGGGCTGTGAGCGCACATTGCCAGGTCATCGAGCTGCTGTTGTCTCTGAAACTAAAGCGGACACTCCATCTTGGATATGAAAATAACTGCTGAGACAGCCCTGCATTTATGTGCGTTTTTTTGCACATTCTGTGGAGAATCGGAATAAATAGAAACCCTTTAAATAGATTATTAATTAGCCTTCCCCTGACTGATAACTCGGTAGGAAATCCAGTAGTGGATGTCCGGGTGAACTCACTGCTTCTAGAGCAGCTTTATTGTTTTCTGCTTTCTCGTTTTTATTGCAGATCTGAAGCCCTGGGTGTCGAATTTCACCTATCCAGGTGTGCATGACTTTTCTCAGCTTGCACTGGATGCCAACAGGAACCAGCTCATTGTGGGAGCAAGGTAAAGATAATCTTTTAATTAGTCCAGGGTTGCTGTTCAAGCTCTTTCCCTTCAGGTTCTGGCTTCAGAGGAGAGTGTGTTTCCAGCTTATGTGTCCAGTCTCCCTCTCAAAAAGAAAGCTGTAATTTATGTAGAGGGATTTATACTCCTAGTATAATTGCAAAGAAGAGAAAATTACTAGAATTTATTTTTTTAAAAAAAGATGCAATCAAAATGACTGGTTAATGAAGCAGAATGCTGGTGTTTCCCTCGGTACTGTGAATGTTAGAAGAGTGATAGTAAATCATTCTGCACCATCCCTCTGCCAGCACAGAATCTGACTTTATGGTTTATTTGCCATGGACAGACTTTCCCTCTGTACCAGGTTCATCTATGCACCTTTGTGTAAGTCGTATTGGCAATGTAAATGATTCTCTCTTCTTTTAGAATTCACTCCACAACCTGTTCACTTCATCATGTTGATATAGCCAGATCCTCACCTAATGCATTTTGGTGCAACTCTGTTGTTCTGGCCCATTGTATATAATTAGCATATATTTTCCTTTATTTTTAAACATTATTTTTATTTAGGATGCCATAAGAGGAGGGTAGAAACACACAAGATGAGCATAGGCAAGCTCTAACAAATTTAGAGCTGCATTTGTAACAGGGAAAAGAACTATGGTTCAGTGAAATAATATACGTCAGGAGTGGTTGAATCATGAGCCCCAACGACAACTATTTTTTATTGCATAATAAACAGATAAGACAACCCAAAAAGAAAAGACTAAGCATGGTCTAACAAATCAGTTTAAGTATAACATTTAGAATCAGATAACATTCATTAACACCAGTCTCTGCTATTAATGAAAAGGGAGGAAGAGATTGCTTTCTTCCCAGGTTATTCAGCATTAGAGGACAGGGAGGTGAGGAGCAGAGCTGGAAGAACTCATGATACGAACAAGAGAAAAGAGCAAGATGTGTAGCAGAGGGAGAGTTTTTTGCTCCACAGAGACAACCGAAGTGTGATTTAACATACATTTTCTGTGTGTATTTGTGCAGTAAATAATAACACTCACCTTCCTGTAGCTGTTCAAATTGCCAGAGGCCCTCCTGCTTTTCATACAGAAATATTTTACTTTTCTGTTGTGGTTTAACCCGGCAGGCAGCTAAATACCACACAGCCGGTCGCTCACTCCTCCCCGGTAGGATGGGGGAGAGAATCGGAAGAGTAAAAGTGAGAAAACTCCTGGGCTGAGATAAAGGCAGTTTAATAAGTAAAGCAAAAGCCATGCACGCAAGCAAAGCCAAACAAGGAATTCATTCGCTACTTCCCATCGGCAGGCAGGTGTTCAGCCATCTCCAGGAAAGCAGGGCTCCATCATGCGTAACGGTTACCCATGGCTTTACCTGTGCTGGAATCTTTAACCAGCAATTATTAATATTTATTACTTCAGAACGTCATTGCTTTGGGGACAGCCGTGAACAGTGCCTTCTGCCAGGCATTGCACAAACACAGGCACGTTGCTCTGAGGAATTTATGGTTTACATAATTCGGCTGCACGGCAGGTTTCCCCCCCATGCAGATGCTGCCAAGGCTGACACGCTTCACCCCTGCTCAAACCCCAGTGATACATCCTGGAGGGAGTCTCTGTCTCCGCAAGAGATTGTACGAGTGTGGTTAGACACGAGGCTACAATATCATTATAAACAGGGAAACGACAGCAAGTTTGGCTTCCCGCTGGAAGTACAATATAGTGCAGTATATTGCCTCACGAGGAAGCAGTGACAAGTATTTATAGAGTTTGCTTGGAAAAGTCAGTTTTCATGGAGCACTACCCACCTGGCTGGGAGACTGAAAGTTTCGATGGTGCCACACAGCTCTGCTGAGCAATTCTTGATAGAGTTAGTGGAGATGTAATTTCCCAGGGTGACTTTTTCAGGTTGGATATAGGCTTGGTATGGGAAAAGTGGGGACTGCTGAGCCCTTTCCCTCTTCACCGTCTCATTTCCACCCTGTGCGAGGTGACAGGGAGAGGTGGATGAGTATGGGGGTGTGGATGGGGTCCTCAGTGCTGCTCAGCACTGCGGGTCCTCTGGGTGCGCTGACCTCCTGGAGCTGTGCCAGAGAAATGGGAATGTGAAGTAAAGCCTTTTCTGTTCCCTCCTTCCCTGATAAATCCGCACCTTCTTCTGGACTATTTTTAGGGGTGATTTTTTGAGTCATTAGTTGCTCGTGCACCATCTGCTTGAATTTGCAAATGAAACAATACCTCAAAGAGATAGGAGCTGTCTCTATCCATCTCTACAGGGTGTAATTTATGAAACCTAAATTTAAATGTTAACCATGTTTAAATGTGCTACTGTAGATCATATTAGTAGTAACGCCAGCTATTCTGGGGTTGTGGAAGGAGTTTGGGATCAGGGTGGAGTTTATAAGTACTCCCACTTCTCAATTTCCTGGTTAACATCATTCTCTTAGATGATAGCGTTATAAATTATTTCAGACTAGTTCTTTCTGTCTCTTATTTAAAAGCAGTATGACCTCACCACAGCATCTCTTTGGCTTAGTTCATCTTGTGTTTCAAAGCTTCACAGAAAATGCTTCCTAGAAGAAAAGAAGATCCTGGGGCTCACGAGGGTTTTTGGTTTCAGGAATTGGACACAGCGTGACTGAAACTGTGAGAGGTATTGAGGGCATGCCATGCAGACAGGGAGCTGGAATAACACGAGCCTCAGATTTTTAAGCTTTATCCTTATCTGAGAGCCCTCCCCGAATGACTGGTGCTGTCTGAGTGCAAACCAGAGGAGTTTGATAACTCCACTGCACCAAACACCTGCCAAGTCAAAATCCCAGAAACAAAAGAATTAGTTTCAAAAGCCCACCATGGTTTCTAAGCAACGTATTTACTTGTCACAACATTTGTAAAATCCAAACACTTGCAAGTAAGGATATGAATAGTTTAGAACATTGTAAATCTCACACTACCCATATTATGAGCCACATTTCATTAAGTATAAGAAAACACATTTCAAAAATTCATAACCTTCATTTTGACTCATAGTTTGCATGATTTGTTTTTGTTTTAAAAGTAGTGTTAGTATTTTAATGTACTGTTTTTCTTCTGTGAATGAGTGATTGTTTTGAAATATTTGCTGCTTTTTTCAGCTCTTGAACATGCATGATTACTATTTGAGCTTATTTTAATGGGAGGAAAAACAATTTTCTAGACCTCATTATTATTGAGAAAAAACTTGAAAATATGATCCGAACAGCTCAAAAAACAAGACACATAAATCCCCTCATGCATTAAAAAACTGTGATGATTTTGGGAACTTGAATCCTGCTTTTTCTGTGCTAGTTATCAGCAATGCCATTTTGTCCAATTGTCCTGCTTTTTTGCAAAACACTTTCTTCTTTTCATCAAGAATAAACCTTGAATTTTCAGACCTGAGAAACCTTCCAAGTCAAAGCCAATAAAGGAGCTGAAATGGAAAATGATTGCAGCCTTGACTATGTAGAAACTTCCATCCCCCTCTAATAGCATGATCTGGAATGCTTATTGTCTTTACTTTCAATTTCTTTCCCATTATTAGATTTCAAATTTAACTCTGCTATACAGCATTCCTAGCGAGCAGTTTGCTTTTATTAACTGAGGGTCTATTTGCTCTACCTAAACATCTGAAATCAAAGAGTAATGGTGAGGAAATGGGTGGCAGTTTCTCGCAGATTAGTGTCACATAATGAGCTATAGTTTTGAATTATAGACAGAAGTTGTCTTCTGTCACGGCAGAAGAGCCACAGAGGAGATTATTCTGGTACCAGAACAAAGGCTAGGAGTCTGGGACACTGCTCTTTTGTCAGTAATACAGCTGGTGAATGGACTGGGAAGAACAGCTTGAATGAGCTGCTGTATAATAAATGGTTTAACAAAAGGAGATAAGCTGAATTTCCTAACTCGATGGGCAAGCAAAAGAAACGCGTGTTACAAAGTGGTGACTTAAAAGATGCAACTGTTTGAACTGATGGTATGTGCTTACTGTAGCTCAAGGTCAGATCTAGACACAGTCCGTAGCCATGGGCAGCAGCCACCTGCCTGGCAGCCAGACAGCCGCAGGCCCTTTGCCTACGCCAGTGTGCCTGTGCTGTGGTGGGGATGCTGAAGGCGATGATGGTGGGCCAGGAGGAAGCCTCCATCCCCATTCCTGCAGGATGTCCTAGCTCAACTCTCCAACGTTCTTCTTTTGCCCTTTCCCCTCCCTCCTTCCCTTCTCTGTCCGTAGCAGAGATGTGCTGGCCTTCCCCCATCCCCACAGCAAAGATTTCACCTGCATGTTGGAGAAGCAGTACTCCGCTCTCTCATCTGTGCTGTAGGCAGGGTGCCCAATCCCCAGGGAGGGTGGGTTTTGTGGAGGAGGTACATAGTGTAGCTGTGACATTCCACTTCCTCGAGTAGCCTTACTCCTCGAGACTATCATCTCATTACTGGCTGGGCAGAGACAGGAGCCAGTAAAGAAATGATGATATGAAAGACCCTGCTTGGAGTCAAGCCAAAAAGCATGCTTGACAGGAGCTCCCTGGCGAGGAGAACATAAAAGGTTTAAAGGAGGATGGTTGAGACACCGTGTGACGATCTAGCATGACAGCAAGCTGAAGGGAAACAGCTTGGACAACAGGAGGATGGTACCCAAACAAATGGCTGCACAGAGAGTGGCTGGAAAGCCCTAAGGGAAACATTTGACTTTTCCCAGAAGGAAACTGCGGGGGTGTCAGCTCGGGGCAGTAGCCTGCTGGGGCTGCGGATGTGAGAGGCATGGCTACGAGGGTTGGCCATTTGGAGCAAGTGGAGGTGTTACCATAGAAAACCAGCCAGAAAGCATCATGGCCAGAAGTCCTTATAGTTCTGCCTGCCAAGAGGGCTGTCAGCTCCATCAGGAGATGGAAAAGGATCATCTCTCATGGCTGTCACACAGGGAACTGCAGCTCAGGAGCCCTTGTCACAAATAGTCATTACCAAGAAGAGCCCGAAGGTAGAGCGTAGTGAGCAAAGGCTGCATCAAGGGACTCAAAACTGGCAAGTAAAGTGCACGTCATTCTGGACTACCAGACTTCTCTGCAATAAGTGTAAAGCTACTAAGTCGCTGGTGATGCAAGTCTGAATGCTTTGATGGGGGTGATTTTCGTATTTGATTTAGAGCTGATCTGAATGTGCCTGTTAATGCCAAGTAGATAGGTGCAAGAAAGGAGATATGGTTAGTTTGAGGAGCAGGGCAGGTGCTATATGAACTTTCAAGGGTTGTTTTAGGGGGAGCACAGCAGGCTGGGCGCAATGCTTCCTGGCTGTTATTGCTCCTGGCTGTATAAGCATTAAAACAACTCTGGATCATGCAGGCTTAGGAGCTGAAGGCTGAATGGAGTGACTGATGTCTCAAAAGAGTTGCTTCAAGTTGCAGTTTGCAGAAATACAGCAAATTGTAAATATACTCTAGGACCCTCAACCAGCAGGTTTGGCACCCTGAGTTTATTGAAAGTCTCCAGTGTATGATAGATTAGTCTGTCAGACACCAGGTTTCATGCAGATTTCTGGCTGAACATGGGCTCTTTCCTGCCTACTTGGCAGAAAGCTCCAGAGCACTGCAGTAAAATTCTCAAAACCTGTGCTGCTGGGAAAATATCACTCTTACCCTTGGGCACCTTCAATCCTGTCCAGATTTGGACTGCCACTGAACCCTGAAGAGAATACGTCTGCAGATTATGTCGCCTGGGCAAAAAGAATTTTGCAAACCAGGAAATTCAGTGGCAGAAGTTGGGTCAGAGTTGATCCACAGATTTAGAGTATCAGTGTTGGGTCTAAACTCTGTCAAGAATACTTTCTATTGCCAAATGATCAGGGCCCCTCATCAACATGTATCCTCGCAGGGCTTCTGTGAGGCAGGAGAGTACTAATAATTTCCCACGATAGACTGGAATCCCAGGCCCAGAGGGATTAAAAGCAAGCCTGACCTCTTAAAAGGCTGTGATGCTGAGACACGTGAGTTTATAGTAGATCTGAAAGGTAGTGCAGTGCTGCACCTAACACAGCTACTCCTGCAGTGAGACTGCACTTTCTGAAGGTACCAAGGTCTTCACGGCCTAAGAGGTCTCTGCACTTGGCTAATGTGGACATAGCCAAAACTCTTCTACGGACTCACAGAAAACCTGTGGCAGAGGTGGGATGTGGACCCTTTACTGTTGTATTTCCACCTGGTAGTTTAATCCCTTGCCCTCAGCCTTGCATCTCCAAGGAAGACTTATGACTTCAAAATGCACATGAAAGTCTGTGAGTCCCATACACTTACACTGGGACAGTGGGGCTTTGGCATGGCTGAAAAAGTCAAGTCTCATATAGCATGGAGAGACTAACATGCAAACAAGTTAACATTGGCCACAACCACATGGGTATAGCCAAAGGATAATAGTCCACAGGCTTGTCCTGTTATCAGCCAGGAATGACATGCTTTTTGTCCCTGACTACAGGGTTTGACTCCATACTTTTCTGAGACAAAATGACTGAGCTGAGTTACTGTCGTTTCTGATGGCTTGCATTCATATTGCACTGTCTTATGCCAGCTTTACCCCCTACTAAGTCACGTTTGGCTGAGAAATTACCTTGCCAGTTGAGATATTAATGAGGACGTGAGCAAGCAAAGAGCATGATAATGTTTTTGATTATATCCAGATCGTAGGAGGGTCCTGAAAGTGCTGCTGCAGAGAAACCTAGAAAAACAAATACCATCCTTTCTCACTGTGATTTTTCCTATTGGACAAAAGAATGCTCTAATTAAAGTAGCATCCTTGTATTGGGGGCTGGAGGGTGGCAGATAACACGGTGATGTGAGGAAAAAAGGGAGAATCAGTCTCTGAAATTAACAGAAACTTTCGAAGGACCACTGATGTTTTTTAAAGAAGCTGCCTGACCTGCATGGTAAAGAATATGGTGAAGGTGAGAAACCTGTGATTAGACATTGCAGCTAGTTAAATCCGTAATTGGGGGTGCACGGTTTCTTTACACAGGGAACAAAAGTGTGATTTAAAGTGCAGGTTTTAACCTCTCTGGTTGAGCCTGGGATAGTTCAGAGGGAGATTTTCCTCTCTGATACTGTGCCAGGTGAGGTCAGCTCAGCCCTTGTATAAGTGTGGAGGGGTGAAGCCCCACTGGGGTGTCTGGTTCTTACCTATAGAGTTTGCTTTCCTCTGCTGGTCTGCAAGGAGTCTGAATTTGCCATACCCCAAATATGTACTGTGCCTGATTTATATCCCTTGGGGAGCAGGGGAAGAGGTGTGGGCAGGAAAGGACGGAAGGAGAATTTTTGTAATTATGGGTTTCTGGGAACTTTGGAGCCTGGCCCAAATTTTGTTCAAAGTGTAATTTTTTTTTCTTAGTTAAAATTTGTGCATTTGCTTGAATGTGGATTTTAATTAACTCAGAATAAATAAATCAAATAAAACATTATGCTGCAGCACTATCAGGTTGCTGGGCCGGACCAATGCACAGAAGAAGCCACAGCTGTAGGAGAGCAAAGAGACAGCTTTGCCCCAGGTGTTGTACATGGAGAAGAGGGTGAGGCAACGGCAGTTTCTGGTCTGTCATCTCTGTTGGCAGAGAAAACAGTTGGTCCTTCATATTGCCTGCAAGGCAGTGTCATCTACCTCTCTGCAAATGACCTCACCGGCGTGGCAGTCTGTGTGCTTTTGCCCATCATCAGAGGAACCAGGCTTTCGGCTGACTCATGGCCAGTGTCTGCACAGCCAGTGCTGTGTGAAAGGCAATCTTGGTGCAGCGCAGGCTGATGGGAAGCATCCTTACACAGTGAATTGCAGGCCTGACTGGAAAAATATCTCATATTCTAGATAAAATGAAAATTGGTGATACCCTATCACAAGAGCAGCCACCCATGAGAGGCTCACTTGCTTTAGTAACTCACTGAGAATAATTAAGTTTGAAGATTGTATTTCAGAGAGTGAGGTGCGAGCAAACACAAGGTCAGGATATTTTGGCAAAAGCCTTGGAGTCTTGGACCTAATGTATTTTACAGCATCACAGGATGGGGCTGCAGAGCAGTTTCCTTTTGCATTACTGAAAATATTCTCTCTTGCTCTGGATAAGTTGCTGATATGTCAGTTTTATATGGCAGGGCTCACCACAGCGACTTGCATATCACTTTATATCCAGATATTTAGGTGCTAAGCCTACTGTTCTGTGCCACTGCAAAGGTATAAAAACCACAGCAAAGAGAAGGGATTGGTTGGCAATCGCTTAAGCTCACCAGCTAACTCCATCAGTATTGGCATACAAGTCATGCTGAACTCATCCAGAGTTTGAGGAAAGCCTGACAGAACTGAACATGTTTATCAGCCTAAGTAGGCAGGCGGGGGCTGCCAGGGAATATTTGAACAATAATCAGTGCATCAGAAGAAGAGGAATTTTACAGTATGACTTATTGAAAGCACAACTAAAAGTGATGGGCAAATAGGAGATCGAAGGGCCCCATGCGGCTCGGGGCCATATCAAGGTGCTGTAAGTGCTCTGTGACTCTGCCAACTGGATGAGAGGGGAAGAGAAGAGCTGTCAGTCACATGTCAAGAGAGACTTGAGATGGCATGTGGGATAATATGTGATGGTCTGAGAGATGGATTCACTTTTCTGGGAAAATAGGAACAAATGCACACACGAGTTTTGAAAATTTGGCTCAGTTTCCATCTCCAAGGTTTTGAAGAAACTCATCTAGTGAAACAGAGGGAGTGAAATGTAACCAAAAAAAAAGGAAATTGGGGCATATTTTATAAATATGTTTAAACAATATTACAGAAAAAATCCCATTCCCCATTCTCTGAAGTGTGTGCATACGGCTAATCTCCAGAAAGCAGCTGGTTCATGGTGTCTCAGGAGCATAGCAAACACTGTCACCCCAAGGAGGTGGGATCACATTGGAGCAAGGCTGTGCCTCTCCTGCCCTGGGCAGAGAGAAGGGCCAGAGACACCAAAGCCAGCTTGCTGCTCCCCTTCCAAGCCGATGGGAGAAGGGACATGGCTGTTGGTCCAAGGGCCGATCCCCTTCCTGCTTCTCCCTCCCACGGCAGCAACCATCCATCTAGATTTCTGATTATCGGTATAGTCCAAGGGTGCCACAGCCATGCTGTTGTCCTGCAGGCTCTGCAGCTATAAGCATTTGCCTCTTTTGACTCTTCCTAGAGCTGGCCCTGAGTATACAGCATCGAGCCTGAGCAGATCTGTGCCATGTGCCCTGTGCCATTAAAGCTGATGGTAGTTCTCCTCCATTGACTGGAATATAAAGGATTTGATTTTCATCTGTGTTTCCACTGAGTGGTATTAAATGGGCCTCAGTGGCAACCCAGGAATGGTAGCTGGGACCCTGGCTTAATTTGGAAGCTGCTTAATCAGAATGATATGCTGCTTGCGTAAGGAGCCTCTTCTAAGACGATGCTCCTCTAGCTCTGGCTGGATTTATCACTGAGAAATGTTGCTTTGGGAAAAGCAATTGCTCTTACAGCAACTGCATCATATTACTGTATGCCGTTTAGTATGTTTCTCTGTTGAACATCTATTGATTTTTAAGGAAGAATGATGTATCGGACAAGTTTTTATTCGATAGAAACAAAATTACTGGTGAATAAGGATCCAGCTTGTAAGGGAGATGCTGGCTCTCCACCTTTTCTCCAGCATGTGTGTGCCAGGCCCTTCAAATGAATCACTGGAGTAGCATTTGCAAACAGATCGTCACATCACACTCTGGAGCAGACATGTAATTAACTCCTTCTGAGAGCAAAGGCCAGAATCATCCTTCAGGAGCTGGATTTCTTGGGATGGTTGGCTAGTTCAGAAATGTGGATAACCATCTGAAAAGTTCAGCCACAGCTGGACCTGCATAGGGGCACTGTGCGTTAATCTAGCATGAGATTTGGTAGCCAAGAGCCCTGGGGTCTGATCTCAATTCCATCACTGACTTGCTGTGTGCTTTGGAGAAGGTCATTTAACCTTTCTCTGGCTCATTTTCTCCATTAGTATAAGGGGGGAATGATACTAACCAGCTCCCAGGGAATCATGAATCATGACTAAGCTGTGTTTGTCATGTACTGTGGAAGTATAAAGTATATCTAAGGCCTCCAGGAGCAAAGATAGGACGAGCTGACAGGAGTTGCTGGCTCCTAGCCCAAGGCTCAGCCCCAGCACGTGGCTTCCAGGAGTGCCAGGAGGGAGCATTAGTTTGTCACATGCATAATTCTGTGTCTTGTTTCGCATCGCCCAAAGGACCCTGTTCTGTTAATTATTTTTCTTATTATCTGCGCTGTGACAGTTATGAGTCCCTCTTGCAGACCTGGCTCCTGATAGCAGCACAAACGTAGGGAACACCTTCCCAGAGCAACACGAACCTACCTGAGTCTCCAGTACCTCACCTGGGCTGTGTTGGATGCCTCTTTCAGTGCCATAATAGCCCCGAAAGGGGAGAGCGACTCGTCACTCAGTTCTCTTCAGCTTTCCCAAAACATTTTTTTTTTTTAGCATGATCAAACATTATTATCAGCTTCCCTTGGCTCTGTTTCTACTTGCAGAGTAATTGTCTGCGTACAAAGAGAGGGGGCTTGAGAGAGCCTGCCCTGTAACAAGGGAGGGGTGAGCTTCTTACATCTACTATAAGGTACGGGCAAGTAGCAACATGTGAGTAGGTGTACGTGTCTTGTAGTGATACAGACCAGCTGAGATAAGGCAGCGTATTGCTGGTCTCTGTCTGCGTGTCAAAGTCCTGAGAGGTTCTGGTGGTGGTCGGCATTAGGGATCTTGTGGCTCCCGATTTGCTAGCAGGGGTTGTTCTGAAGAACAGAGAGGTTTTCTTATCTGCTTGGTGTGTGTGGAGGGAGACAGAGGTGGGAAGTGTGAACAAACCTCACTCATTTAAATAGAAAAAAGAATCTGAACCTTGAGTAGCCTTTCATTTACACCTGTTCAGTCCATCGACTGCAGGGATGTTCCTCCTGATCTACCACAGCAGAACTGAGAAGCATGCTCTCTTTTAATTAGAAGGAAGAACCTTTTAATCAGCCAGCACAGTGCTGACAGATGTAGTACCTGAAAAGAGGCACTGAAAAAGGGGCCTGAACGAATGTCTGAAGCATGTTGCAACTCTTATAATTTCAGAACTCCTAAGAGGAAGGGTCTTTGCTGTCATTCAAGCACTCTCATTATGTGGCTTCCCATTGGAGAGGCTTAATTTGTCTTGTAGATCAGTTGCTGAGTGGCATCGTAGATGAAATACTTTGCCTTCACTGCAAATTGTTTCAAGGCCAGGCAGTGCGTGAACAAGTGCACGGGCATCATGCTACAAAGTTCATCCAAGGTGTGCTTGGCTATATGAAATAAACACTTAATAAGCAGCTTTGACTTGGGAATGTCATGGCAAGCAGATTTAAGTGGATATATTCTTCCACCCTTTCTTGAAACACATCTCAGCTGCTCTCCTGCTGTTCTGGTACGTATGCTTTGCGGTACCAGGCACAGTGAACACTTAATCATTTTACAAGGCAGCCAAATACAAATTACGAAGCCAATTAACAAATACTTTCATCTACAGGATTTATACTGCAGCTTGGCACTGTTCATACGCAGACTAGCATAGAGGGCCCAGTTCGGGAAAGTAATTCAACATCTACCCAATTTCCTTGAGTGTAAATGGCACTTCAGCACAGGTTTGCATGCTGTGCCTCAACTTTGGCAGCAAGTTATTCTCCTAACCAGGGCACAGAATAGTGGACCAGGAGATCAGCTCCTGGTTGTGCTGCAGATATGATCTGTAATGTTGGCCAAGTTGCTCAATCTGTGCTTTAAATTTAAATGAGAAAGATGTCTCTTTTTCACTCTTCTGTATATATTTAGATGGCAAATTCTTCAAGACTAGGTTGTGTAGAGCAGGAGAGTCTTTACAGCAGCTAACTTCATATATCTGAGCTGGGGGATAACATCCCCCTGCAGTCAGAGGTGACAGAGAGAGGATCCACCCTCAGGTTGTTTAAATAGGCATCTGTTGTGAATCAGTCTCCAGAGGAACCACCATCAACCCACTCTGTGTCTTAACGCAACAAAACCGCAGTCTTGGCTGAGACTTCAGGGTATTAGTGTTTAACATGGGCGTTTTCAGAAATGCACTGATGTTTATGAATAATAAGGTTAGTAGTAATGATAATTAGCAGTTTGAGGCACCTTTTAATGTGTATAATACCTTTTGTCCCAGAGTACTTAGAGGAGTATAGTCGCTTGCTCTGGAGATGGCTGAAATGCAGCCAACTCTGGGATGGAACAAAGCTCATGTTTTAATACCGTGGAGTGAAGTTGTGTGACCTTTCAGGACAGAAAGTGAGTAAGAAGGTTGTCCTATCCATCCAGGTTTGTGCACCAGCTTTTTATACAGGAGAAGGAGGTTATTAGAATAGCTGGTTGCACCAGGCAATCGCTCTTCTGGCCTAGTCCAGATGGGTTTAATTTAAGAGAGAAAGGAATTAGCCAACGTTCACTTACAAGAAAAAATGAGAGGAAAAAAAAGAAAAAAAAAACCAAGAAGGCACCTCATCCATTCATGTAGAGATCTCAATGTTCTCACATATTTCTTAATCCTGCTCTTTCAGCTGCTTTAAATTATGGTTCAGCAAGGTATTAAACAGACATAACTTCAAACACAAGCAGAAAAAAGGACACAAATGGGGCAATTCTAGGTACAATAAACCATGCCTGTCATTCAGAGACCTTGCTCATTGTTGGACTGAAATTGCAGTTAAAATGCAATTCATAAAAATGGCACTGTCTTATTCAGCAGATCTTTCCCCTTGGCTTTTTACTCCTGGTATAGCTTTACAGAACAAGCATGGTTAAAAGAGCGTGTTATTAATTAAGGATTAGTCGGTTCTAGCTGGGCAGGTCAACTGGAGTCCGGAGGTGTCTCTGATAGCCTGGTCTGCTTACCGGTGTTGATATTACTGCTGAGGAGATGTGAGAAGGATTAAACAAACAAAAAGAAACTGCCAGTGGCTGTGCAGACACCAGGTGAGGCAAGCTGATGAAAAATGTAGGGAAATTCTCCTTAATGTAAGAAAGCCACAAGGTCAGACTTGGAGAGCTGAGGTTAGTATGAAGCCTGTGGAAGATCATTGTGCTATTCATGTTAGTACTACGTTCCTGCCTGGTTTAGGTCTCAGCCACCTGAGTGATCTCACCGCTAATGCTTTGTCCAGGTGCTAGACAGCAGTCACCGAGAGGACAGAGACTGGCTTTATTTAAATGGACACTATTCCTGTCTGCGTCTGTTTTGGCTGAGTGCAACGAAAATTGTATCCTTTAGATATGTCTCTTCCATTAAAGATATTTTGGTTGAATTTGCTCTGCAGTGCTACCAGGGGAAAAAACCTAATATTAAAATTTATTACTCAGTCAAACTGTCCAGCTTTTTACAAGACTAAAACAAGGAGCTGAAATCTGCATTATAAGACTTCCAAAATCAATGCATTTAAATAGCTTGCTTAACAACAAGATAGCGACTTCAAGTCCCAAGTTATGAGAACTTTCTCCTTAGGGTGTTGTAAGATTGGAGGCCAGTGACATGCTTAACTTCTCCACAAGAAGGCTTGTTCCATGATACCTCATGTCCTGGAGCTGCATTAATATTTTGGTGAGAGTAGCATGTGCTTTTCTAAGGGAGCTAAGTCAGATCAGTCACTGGATGAGAATTTACCTCCATTTTGAAATTTTAGCTGTATGTAAGGTTAGTGCCTCCAGTCTGCTGCATGCACCTGCAGGACAAAATATGTAAGTCTGTAGCTGATGCTAAAGAGTTAATAACAAATTACTTGGGAAAGCATGCAGCTCTTTGAGACAGAATAGGTTTCAGACTGTACAAAAGCACTGCTGGATCTCCAGTAACAGGACTAGGAGAGAAGATAGAGATTGTGTGTGTGTGTACTTCTCTGCATACTTACAGGAGGGATAATAATTACTGATATAATTTGTTCAGATATTGCTAATGGGTCTCATTCTTCTCCAGGTAACCAGTCCCAGTATAGAATAGGATGGTGCAAATCAGAGCAAATCAGAGCCACATCAACTGAATATTCAATACCAAGAGTTTGACTTCCTGAGTTCCCCATCATCTTTGTTCCCATCCTTCTTTACTGACAGTCAGCAGCAGTTGAGACCTTTTGATTTATTTCTAGAACTGGGACAAAGTATACAGGCAACTCTACGATTATGATTTAGGTGATATACAAGTGAGAGATAACAGAAGGAAAAATTGCTCAAGCCTTTTAGTGGTCATTATGACCCACTATGAATTTCTCATATGTTGAAGTCTGAATAACTTTGCTTGGGCAGAGAGTGCTGCTGACTACAGACCCTCAACAAGGCTCTTCAGAAGAGTCCTCGGGACCTTTTTATCACTATAGGAGCTTGCCACTGACTTCTCTGTCTTCAATGACCTAAGACTGGAACTTGCATTTCTACTAGATAGGGGAATGTCTGTATACTGGCACTTCTAGAGTGGATGAAGCAATATCATCAAAGCTGTACTTTCTACTACTTAAATAGAGCCATCTCCAAAACCATAGTTCACCTGGTATGGTATAATTGTGTCTTCTCTGGGAGACTGTGGTGACAGGGATGTTGGAAAAGGATCACAGCTCTTCACACCCCCTGACGGATGGGATGCAAAAATGTGAAGTTAGACATGGCCAAAAGCCTCAAGCACACAGTCAAGTCTGTATGGCTCAATATGTCAGCTGATTCCTGGTAACTGCATTGTCTTAGCAAGCAAAAATGTGAGATAAATCCTGTTAACTAAGCCTCATCCATAGATGTTTATGCAAATGTGTGTTCCCTCTTATTTGTGATGGGATATGAACATGCAGAAGGAGGGTTGCAGGAGCTCAGCTGATGTGTGGTGTCTCATGCTACAGTGACTTCTGTCAGGAATTCCCTTGCTTTGCCTGTGGAGATGTGATGACAGGAGGATTGGGAGTATCTGCAGTCACTGCCTTGATTTCCCTGTTGGTTTTCTGTGCAGAGAGATTCTGCAGAGAAGTATCTGTCCTCCTCCTTTTCAACAAAGTTCTGAATGGGAGCGCCCCCAAGGACAGGCTTGGGGGAAGCATACTATAGGAGTCAGCTTTGCTTCTGCTGGCTTCTGTCCAACCCCAGTTTTCTCAGAATGCAGAGGAAAACATGAGCACAGACTGTACAGGACTTCAGCCAAAGCCCTTTGAGGGTTTGCAAACAGTCCCTGTGTTGTGGGGATTTCATTGTGGTTCTTCATTATGGGTTCTGGAATATTTTACTCCAAACTTGCTCAGAACTTTGTTACGAGGTTCACTAAGACACTGATGAACAAGGGGCATATAGCTATTTTTGCATTCTGTGGAGAGGAGTCCAAGAAAAGCTTGTTGTTTGTAGAAATGAATGACCAAAAACTATGACTTGCTTTTATAACTTTTCCCTTCCTTCTTTGATAGCCTAACAGTTTGTAATTTTTCTGCTTGTTCATGCAGGAACTACCTCTTCAGACTTAGTCTACACAACGTTTCTCTTATTCAGGTATGTTCACTTTTTACTCTCCTGTTTTATTTGACTTGCTAATGAATGTTCTGTAATATTTGATGTACATTTTCAGAAGGCTATACAGTGTAAATTTGTCCAGAGTGATGGAGCAGGGAGAAGACAAATTCAGAACCAGATCCTTATTCCCACTCCAGTGATAATGCTGGGGGAAGGGCTCTTCTACACTTGCCCATTTAGACAGCCTTTCTGCTCTTGATTCTTGAGTGTTTGGGTGGTAATGGGATCTGCCGAAAATATGGCATCTTAAGGAACAAAGCATGTAGTGTGACTGATACAGGCTTAAATGCAACAATTAATAGAAATCCTTGGCTTTCATTAGAGGAGATGTCAGCAATATTTAGGAGAAGCTTTTGCTATTCCTGTCCATCCTCATTTTTAGCCATTGTTGGCCTTGAACATGGATTACTGAGGAGCCATGTTTTGCTGAATGCATTACTAAAACCAAGATTGGACAAGCATTCAAGAGCCAAAATGTGCTGAAAGATATATGTTACCCGTGACAGAATGGAGGCAAAGCAGCTAAAGTTTGAAAGGGCTTGCAAATATCCAGCAGCATTAGGACTTTCCTCCCACTGCACTGAATCCGGACTTGAAAGATGCAGCAAAAATTGTTAGTGAAAACCCCAACTGCTTATCTTTAAATAAATAAATACTTATGCTCTGGGATATTTACCATCTTCTACAGTTGCTAGAGCACCAAAGATGTATTCAGCATTTTTCAGACCTCCTGTACCTGACCATGCAAAGAAGCCATTAGAGTAGTGTTGCCAGCCATTCCGATGTGCACAAGCCTTTTCCTGTTAGTAGGAGTTCCAAGTATAGATGGAGAGAAGAAAAGATGTTTAATCGTTGTAAAATGCATTGAATCTTCCTTTAAAAGGAAAACAAAGTCCGGAGTTACCAGTGACAACAATAAAGAGTTAGAGAAGCTGATACTTCCATTTGGCAGCAGTTTCCCTTTGCAGAGCCATATTAGCATGGCTGGAAGGCTTCCAGTGAGCACACAGGAGAGGAGAGTCTCTGTCGTTATGCGAGGTGTCATACCTTCTGCAGTGCCTGTTATCACACTGCCTGACAGAGCCTCTTGTGCTTGTCAGACGAGGGATCCCCTTCCACGAAACCCAATTGTGGATCTCCCTTAGACACTTCTGAAGGCAGGCTTGGCTTGGGCCCTTTTCAATGCAGCAAGTTTCCTTTCCTACACTGCAAAACATGGGAAGTCTCCTTCTATGGCACTGGAGGATGCTGTGGGATCTCCGGTTAACATAATGAGCTTAGTTTGCTCCTGCTTTCTGGGTGTATCCGGTCACTTTGCCAAGACTTTTTGCATGACAAAGAGAGCATGGAATTATGTTGACACACGTGTTGTGAATGATGGAAGTGATTGTTTCCCGACCTAATGGTTGCCTAAGTAGCTGCTTGGCTTGTCTCCATAAAGCACATGATGGGGCTTAGAGGCACCCCTTCCCGCCTCCCCTTCGCCATGCATCATTTTAAAGATCAGATCAGAAAGTGAGACAAGAAATGCAAGGAATTTGCAGTTAGTTCTACGGAGGGTGAGAATGCAGTTTAAAAGAAGTAAACACCATGCTAATATTTGGGTTGTTTTGTATTTCCTCTTTGCTTGTAACTAAAATACAGTGTGGATCTGGTCAGGTCTGATTTGAGGGTAGTTTTTCATCTTGAGATCTGGTCTGATTTATTTCTGCTCATGGGACTTACTCTTCAGGCGGCCAGCGGTGCTAAATCTGCCTGAAGGTGCAGGATTGTGTTGACAGATGTCTGCTCCCTCGCATTTGTACTTCCATGAGGTGAGGGCAGAAATATGAGGAGTACAGTGTACAGAGACAGCAGGATATGCTGGTTGTGGGGCAAAGCCTGGCAGTGTGAGGAATGTATCTTTCTACAACAGGGTTAGGTGAAGTTTAAAGCTGTTTTTCACCGAGTGTTCTTGTGCAGTCAGTTATATCCCTAGGCTGCACTGTCCCCGTGGGGAAAAGGCAAAGGCGCATTTCAGCCCCACAGTAGTCACGGAAAGGAGAGGAGGCCAGGGTGTTCCTGTGAAGGAGATGATAACTCTTAATTGTCTTTTCAGCAAGGGTGGCAACAGCATCTCGCAGGAGCAATATCCCCATGCCACTGCCTGCTAGCACAGCAAATTCAGTACTTTAGTCTCTCATTGTGTAAAGGGTAGATTTACTAGCTCACTCTACCTAATGCATGTTTTCCTTGACAGTTATCTATTCTTTAAGCAGAAAATGAATATTTCCTGCCATTGAGCAGGCCATAATGTTTTTCATCACAACATTACTTTATTCATTGCTTTCCAATGGGAATAAATTCTTCTTTTTCTGGATTATAATCCCCTTTACGAATATTGCGTATTACAAACCCAGTGTTAACCATGTTGTTAGTCTCTGATTTTAGAAAAGTTTTAAGCTCCCAGACTTTAAAAGACTGTGCTCTTTCCTTCTACCTGTTGAATGACTGTGGATGCCTTTCATTTAAGCCCAATGCAAAATCAATTAAAATGAGGAAGAGTTCTCCATCAACTTCAAGGATCGTTTTGTGAAACCATCACTCCCGAAAATACATTTTAGGAGTCTTTAGTTCCAGAAGCTAAAGTTATGGTATTACTCCTGAATCTGTGTTGGACTGCCATTAGTATAAACTTAATTTTGTAATCTCCGCAGCAAAGAACACTCTGGAGTATCATGTAGCCACTTCATGTAGTTGGGATAGGAAGTTATTGTCTTGGAATTGCAGTAGACTAAAAGACAAAATTGAACATTATGTGGACAAGTTACTGGATAAGAGCTGTGTAAAAAGATAGCATTACCCTATAGAGCAGTTGAGATTTCAGGGGAGGGGAGGAAAAGAGGTAGATTTTAGGATATGTCAGCTGTTGGACCATATTATACTTTCATAAAGGGGTAATTTCTTTTCCTTTCTTAGCTCCTAGCTCTTTGTCTTGGATTCCTTCTCCAGAACTAGATTCTTTTGTCCCTGCTGATCTACCATGTGTCAAAGTTTGCTCCCGACTTTGAATTTTCTGTCGGTTATGCTGAGGTTGTTTCTCCAAGACTGCAGCACTGACCTTTCACGTGAGAACTAGTGAGTGGAATGGAGCAGAAACTGAAGCAGAACAAGCTCGCTTCCTACTTTGCAGAACAAAATGTCCCAATTTCTCCGAGATTTTTTCCCCCCTCTCTCTGTTTCTAAAATGTGTTTCAGAAATTCCATTCAGAACCTGAGAAACCTTTCACCAAATGAGTTTTAGTTGCATGAGAAACTTTGATGGTGGTTAATTTTTTTTTTTTTTTTTGGCTGAATGTCAATATCCAGAAGGAAATTGGCGCCAAGGTATTTTGGGGATCACTTATGATTTTTTCTGTCTGTCCTTCTTGCCAAAATTGAGGCACATTGTTAAAGAATTTCTGAAAATCAGCATCTTGAGATGCCTCAGGTGGGGTATCCAAAAGCACCTGTTAATTTTGGAAACTAGGAAGTAGCATTCAAATTCTTGAAACAGTCAAGAAACGTAATTTTAAAATAGTTACTGTTCTTAATCTTTTAGCATCTTTTTAAACAAACTCCCTGCAACATGTTTCATCTCCATCTGTAAACGGTCCTCTTGTATGCATTGTAAGCTCTAAATATTAAATATTTGATAGAACACTTTTTTAAAATGATGTGAAGTTGGAGCACGTGCTGTTTAATTTATGCATGGGCTTGAAACAAGGTTAGCTCCTAATCTGCAGCTTTCACAGTGAGGCCATAGAAAAGTCTGTTTTAAACTGGAGTTTGTAATTAATAGAGTAGGTGGAAGAGTCATTTTAAAAACATAAACCTTTGAGCAAATTTTAAAAAATGCATGATGCTGATTAGGACTTCTTAGCAAGGAATGTTATTCTCTGGTGTGCATTAAAAGCAGGCTACTTGGCAGGCAGTTCATAAATCCTAGTGCAGTGCCTGCCCCCTGTTCACCCTGGTTTTACCTGGAACTTAGAGTTCTCAATAGAACTGAGTGGGAAATGATTTTTCCAACCTTTATGAGATGCCAAGATATTTTGCACTGAGATGAAAGCAAGACTTTGACATCTTTGTAAAATCTGAAAGAGAAGGAGATGATAGACACATGGTTACTTGGGATGCAAATATTCTGGATCAAATTATTTTCTGAAGCATCAAGAGAGAGGATTTGAATGTGCATTTCTCTCATCTCAAGTGAATGACCTGGTTTGTTTGGGACATCTTTTCTCCTTTCCTTTACGTTTGTGACCAAAAATTTCCCTCTTGATACAAGGTTCCCTTCTGGACACTTGTATGATAAGTTTAATATAGAAACTGTTAGGATTTTATAAAATGTTTTTATTTCAATTATTTTTTTAATGGAAGATCTCTTGTGAAATAGTTTCTAACCAGCCCTGTGCAGTTTGTATGCTGACCAGTTTTGTTATATTGTCTTAATAGTATTTAAAATACTTCAAGAGTATGTATGTATTCCCTTTCTTAAAAACAAACCATATTTTAACAGAATATGAAAGAAAAAATGCATGCACCTATTGCAAAACTATTTGGAAGACATAAGTTATTTAATCCATTAAGAAAGACACAAAATTTTGAGATTAAAATATGCTTTAATTAACAATCTAATATTTTTTCCTGAGGACAAAAAAATTGAGTGAGGACTAAGTTCAGAGACAGAGCGTGTTAGTTCCCCAACAGTCATAACCCTGAATTTGGTAGGATTGCCTGTGGAGTTATGCACTGTCCAGTACCACCTGGCCTGCCAGAATCTAGATCTCCAATTCCAGATCTACAATTACGCCACTGTGAAACATGAAAATGCTACAAAACACACAACTTTATTTGCTTTTTAAATTTTGCTCCAAATCTATAAATGGAGAGCACGTACATTCATCTGGGCACTTTGGAGAATGTTACCCAGTCACTAGGGCATAACTAGATGAACTTCTCAGCCCCACTGGAGGTGTAGGACTTAAACCCAAGTTTAAAGTTAGCAGCCTGCTTAAGCAGCATCAGCTCTTAAGACTTGATATGAAGCTTACTGAAATAATTTTTTTTTCTGTTGCTGTTGTGGGGCTTTGGGAAGGGTATTTTTTCAAACCCCAAATAGGAACAAAACATTTCCTTACAGTCCTGTAGCAGATGAACTGCAGCTATGTATCCAGTGCATTTCTGGTAAGGATAGTTTTACTTCAATTTTTCTTCCCTTAATCTAAGGAGAAGAAACATCCCTGCTAGAGAGATGAGGCTCTTAAACTGCACAGCTGCTCCCGAAGACACACTTCCCTCCCTGCTAGTCCCTGGAGGGATCTTTAAGTCCGCGCAATAATCACTGGTAAATCAACAGTACCTATCAACAAAGTATAGTTAATAATAAGAAAACTTGCCTATCAGTCCTCAATATGTCACATAGCAACAAATGGAACAGGTTTCATATTTTGCACTTTGAATCAAACCGAGCATTAAATGCATTATTTTCTACTTATTTAGGGCTCAGTAGTCCCACATTTATGTGTGCTGATGAGAAACATGCTCTGCAAGTGTATAAAAGTGTGAGGAGAGGTGGTAGAGTTTAACTTGGTTTCTCTCTGTATAACTGAATAAAATATGATAAACAAAACCAACGGGGAACAGTGAGTAATATAGTTTACAGCACAAATTGTCACTCAAGTAATCTTCCCTGGTGAAAATACTTCACTGGGAAATTTTAAGGATTCAGAATATGTTCACAAAACCCTGGCACTCATCAGAAAACTTACAAATAATAGATAAATCTTATATCCCCAAGAGATGCTGGGTTGGCACCAGACAGGGCTTGGAGGGCCCAAATTTGTACTGCTGGCTCTGCCTGTGGGTGCCTGGGGGAAAGTTAATCTGCCCGGTTTATCTGCCTGGTGTTTGCTCGCGTGCGAAACAGGGATATGGCGCTCCTTTATAAAGTGCTGTGAGTTTTGTCAGTAAAAAGATGTTAAAGTGTTGTATTTCAGATTTACTTGCAGAAACATCCTTGAGCCAGAGCCGTTCCCATTTTTCAAAACATCCTTTCAAAAATCATGAGGAAACCAGGCATCAATATGGCAGTGCAAACCCATGGGTGCTCAGAAGCTGGCCCAACTTTGCTGAAGATATTTATTTCTTCATTCTAGTTGTTGGAGTGTCAAGATTATCATCCAATTTAAAATCCAGTTTGGGAAGTAATTTTGGGAAAGAGTGAGAATACTTTGCGTATCTTTACGTACCACTGAGCTGCCTCACAGGAACTCCATTTTGAAATGTTTGGGAATAAGCTTCACTTTCCAGAAGTCATTTTCTTAAAAGCAGTTTATTATTTGTTTCTTGCAGATTCCCAGATACTTCTTTGAATTATGTGGCACATATTTCTAGATAAAACATTTATTTCTTTATTTTCTGTCGAATGCAGTTCCCTCATTTAAAACCATAATCAAAACCTCTACTACAGCAGATGCAGTCTTTAATATGTGGCTCATAGCTGAGTTATGATTGTCACATATTTTATCAGTACGCTACATTTTTTATTAACAGATTAACATATAAATCTATTCATAAATCACCTTCCAAAGCTGCACCTAAAACCTCTCACTCTCAGTGTAGAGGTTTAAAGCTATTCCATAATAAAGCTTATATTGGCTGAACAAACTTTCTGGCAAATTCAGCTTTTTATTCTTATGGTTTCAGGTTTCCAAACCAAATCTGCTCCCTGCATACACCCGTAAAATGACTGATCAGGAGCTAGATTGTGACGTTCAGGTGCAGGTCTGCCTTCCCAGGATTTATCTGAGAGAAATTTCTACCTGGAGTGGGAGATGGGGAAGAAAACAAAGCATGTTGCCCTGGAGGTGGCCATGTCTGAAGGCCAAACTTCATCCTCCAAGAACGCGCTTCTCCAGCTCCTCGCTGCAGGGAGCTGTACTCTTTAATAGGCTCCGGCATATGCTGTTGGGAACCAACCTTGTGCTGATGTCACTCATTAGCTGAAATTCAGAGAGCAGAGAAAGCAAATCTCTTCTCGCACGCCATAGCGTTGAGTGATTTCTGAACAAAACATCCCCTCTGTCTGAGACAACCCGAGTCAGGAGTCCATTTATAGCCAGCAAAGCTTTTAAGCCCAGGTTTAGCTTTAAATAAATGCCAGTTTTCCTTTGAGAATTGTCCAAGTTAAGAACATGCTGCATGCTCAGCTGAGTGAGAATACATTTCAATATATGCATTCATAGATTTGCTAAACAGGCTCAGAGTGCACTTCCGAGCTGTGATCAATATAATTGCCCTCTAAAATGAGTATTTAGGCATGGTATAGGAAGTTCTCATATATATTTACATATTATTTATATATATACATATGTATGTACCCATACACAGAAGGATCATATACATAGGGTTGTATAGCACGTATAGGAGGTTCAGGAGCTATACCTGTTTGGATTCATACTTGGCATTAATCAGGGCAGCCTTCTTAGAGTCAGTGAAGGCCACAGAGCTGATTTACATCTGAGGGGAACTACCCTGTTGCACTCACACGGTGAAGTGAGGTTTGTGTGATGACTGTCAGCTGTGGATTGCCAGCCCGCTTCCCTGGGTAATTTGTTAGTTGGCATTCCCTCCTTCCCTGCCTCACCTCACCTAAACCCCAAAATTACTACAGGGGTTTTGGTCTTTGTCAGCAAACATTATGAGCAGGATTCAGAAACTGAGAATTTAATTAGCTGCTGAAGTCACTTACTGATAACAGTAGCATATTGGGCTCTTTATTTGATAAAACCCTGTCAGGCATTTTATGTGGAGGGAATGAAGACTAATGTTCTTATTCCTTGCAACTTACAGTCAGGACCATTAAACATCCTTTAGAAAGGGGAGAGAAAAAATGAAAATAAAAAAAAAACCTTAACCCTTGGACTTCTCATTTCTTATCACCAATGTTGCTTCTGTATCTTTGCAAAATGTATTTTGGTTTGCCTGTTTACCCTTTTTTCTCTGTGGGCTGCTTCCCACTCCACCGGCTCCAGGAGGGTCTTGGGGATCTGCGTGTACTTATGCCTTGACTGTCCCCTGCCCTGGCACAGGCATTCATCTGCTGCTGCTGTCAACAAAACCAGCTCTGAAGATGTTCCTGAGAGGCAAATCAGCCCCTTGTTGTAGGCTACACCTTAGCTAAACTGACATTTATATAAACTGAGATTTATATAAAAATGTGCTGCTTTTTCATTATTATTACTTTAGGGATATGGAGTATTCTTAGACATGGGAGAGGTTTATTCTCTAGCTGCAAATGCTGGCTTGCCACAAGGCACAGAAAGCGTTTCCTAGTTGCTCCTGTCCCAATTAGGGCACTCTGATGCGATTGTTAGTGAAGGCTCTAACGCAGGACGGGTTTAATGCAGCTACGAGCAGTCGATGTGGCAACTGCGACCTATTGAGTGTCACACGCCGAGCGCAGGGTTCACGCAGTCAGCTCCCGCTTCATGCTGTCCTGGAGAGGAGGTGATACCTCCCGCAGTCTCTCCCCAGTTCAGTGAGCCGGGGTTTGTGGAGGTGGAGAGCTGTCGATCAGTGGAGCCTGGGGAGAGGTCCTGGCACCCTGCTGCAGCTGGCGCTGCGGTTTGCCGCTTCCCGGGGATGTGCACTCTGTGAAGTGCTCTTCCTACCTGGGACCCGGCGCCCTGACCCGTCCCTGGCATGGGAGCTGAGCTGCACATGCTGGGAAGTCAATAGGAAGAGCAGTCCTTGATAATACAAAGCACTGCATCTTACAAGACGAACAATGGAGTATCTGGGCCAATTACTGCAAAAAAGCAGCAGGGTTTTTTATAAGACTGAGAATACAGGGAAATATCTACATTTTATTCTCAAAGCAGAGCTTAAGAGAGATTTAAATGATTCACGTCCCTTGCACTGGCTCTCTGCACAGGATTAAGTTTGACCCTGATAGCATCCAGTCATTTATAATGAGAGCATTAAAAGAATCACCATTTATTGATTTGCACCTCTCTAAAAGGGCCCATGAATGACCTCATATGTTTCCTTTAAAACCAACTATTGAGCTCTTAGAAAAAAAAGAAAAGAATTATTTTCTAGTAAATACATTTCATGTCAGTGCGTGCGTTTTTTCCCTAGATAAATAATCCTACTTTTTTCTGTTAGTAACAGTTTAGCTGATGTGTGTTTTACAGCTTCTTTTAAATGCAACAGTTCTGAATGACTAATACGAGGGAATTATTGGAGCCTGGAGCTGCACAGCAGGGTCACTAACATGGCCTGCACAGCTGTTACCAGAGACCCAGAGCTGGGGAGCAGAGACGGGAACGGTTTGCTCATCGCTCCTACAGGACATCGATCCTGTCTCAGCATGGCAAGCGCAGATTCCCTGAATCCTTTGAGAGCCTCAAAGAGCTTTGGCCTCCAAGGCTTCACCTACCTTCCCCAAGCCGAGCTCAAGGAAAGCACAACCCCCATGCTAAGAGGACAGTCGAGTAAACAGGCATAAACTTGACTATGCCTATAGCATGTCCGGCCACCTTGACTGGATAAAGATGGCAAGTTTTCAGGCTCAGCGGCCTTTCTTCAGGGCTGCAGGAGGAGTAGCAAACCTCCAGCTAAACAGCACCAGGCAACAGCTGCTGTGAGTTGCCTGCTAACGGGCAGGCAAAGGGAGAGGAAGGTTGGGGTGTACCACTGGAGGAGGGTGAGGGATGTGGCTGTGGGGTATCAATGAGCTGCTGGGTGCCACCACAGCTTGAATGGTCAATAGGAACAATGACCTTACAAGTATTCGGCTGTCACTGATTAGGGAGACCAAATGTGGGAAGTCAGTGGAAGATGCACAAAAAAATCGTATATTTATCTCCATTCTCTATAAGGAGAGTTTGAATAGCATGGACTAGCTGCCTCGCTCGTAGGCAGCTGTGGGGAGGTAAGGTGATTTCCAGCCATCTCCAGTCTGTGCTTTCCTTTCGCCACATGTGAAGCTGAGATAATGATACTTGTCCTCTTGAAGTACTTTGAAATATGTGGCTTTTTGTTTAAGACCTAAGTATTACACATGATGATATGCACTTGTAAATACAGGGAATTTGCCTTAATCATGAGTCTGCAAAGTTGTTATATTCTGATTCATGGTACGTGTAATACTAAGCAGTTGTTATCTTCACCTCTGCTTTCTAAGTAACCAATTATGCAACTTCAGCATGTCCACATGTTTAAAATGGACCCATTTTTCACTACTTTCTTCTGAACTTCCTAAATGAAAACCTTTTAATGTAAAAATAGAATAGTTGGGGTCTAGTAGGGGAAAAGTGCAGTAAGAATGTATCCCTTCAGATAAAAATACTTAAAATATAAATAATTGTGTAAATTTGTTTAAAAAGGAGAGCAGCTTGGAAAGAATTTGGGGGGAGGAGTAATAAAAATATGTTTTCATCGAAGACACTTTTGTGTCAGGAATGTGGATCAAATTCCATACATTATTTTAATTATTAATTAATCACTTCAGATGGGACGCAAAGCATGGGTTTGAGGTTTTTGAAATAGAGTGGTTTAATTCCTTATAAGTAAAGAAAAAGGAGTAAGAGGGCTGTAGCCATTTGAATAGGCTGCAAGGTTGCTCAAAGAGAAGTGATTTAAGCTTTATTAAGAATGACAAAAAAGTTCTTAAGTTAACCCGGGAGTATTAAGAGACAAACTGCAGTTGCCTAAGAGGAGAGGATTTTGATGCACAGGGCAGAAAGGAACGATCAATGGTTCATAAACATAGTAGTGGTAAACACAGTGACAAGAGAAAAATGTATGTGGCTAATATAATTGTTACAAATTTAGTAGCTTTTGCTGTGAGATCAGTTACTGAGGATTTAAGAACAGGGCAGGAAAAAGAAAAATATTTTTTTTTTCCCCAATACAAGATAAATGTGAAAGCATTGAAAACCACCAAAAAGGAGTTAGAAAGAAGAAGCACAAAGAAGTATACTGCATTAATCCTGCTGAAGAATCATTTTGTATTCCCTCATCTTAATTGTAAGGCTCATTCTCAAAACACATTTGTGGAATCTTTGACCTTGGTAGAGGTCAAATGCAAACGTGCTGGAGGGGAGGTGAGGGAAGAGACAGGTGGCAGGGGAATGTAAGGGCAGGACTCAAACTGAAGGAAATTGGAAAATAAATCCTGGGCTGGCAGGAGAGCGCAGACTGGAGAACAGAACAGAGAAGCTGGGAGGAAGGAATAAAAGACACTGCGTCAGAGTCTTCTTTGCAGGAGAAGGAGCAAATAAATTCCTTGTTGAGAAGAAGCTTGGCAGAGCTCACTACGGCATCAGGTGCTGACGTCTGGTGTTGGAAAAGAGGAGGCAGAAGCAAGGCAAACTGTGACAGACCAAGCAGGGAGTCTGAAGGCATCTGTTTCCCAGCCTTAGGAGGAAGCTAGGTGGATCGATGCTACGCACGGCAATGGGGCTCTGGCCGCTTACAGCGGCAGCAGGCAGGGACTGCGTCCAGCTGGGCTGGGCTGGGCTGGGCTGCGAGGGCACAGTAGCGGTTAGAAACACTTGAACTTTTGGTGGTGGGACAGGAGAGGGGCGGAGAGCTGTCTTCCCTAACATTGCAGTCCAGTTTTGATTTAAACTGTTGTGCACTTCCATTTTGCAGCAATAAACATAAGACTTGAGAAATGCCTTTTGGATTCTTGATAAATCAACCCCATTGTTTTTTTCCCCAACTGACTCCTTATGCTTCTCTGAGACAAGTATTTGATTTCCATTGATCAAGTGCTGAACACAACCACTGCATGTCTTGCTTGTGATGTGATGGTATTTGAAATGTGAAGCTTTTGATGTAAAGAAGTAAAGAAATGGAGAGATTCAGGTCCTTTCTGGCTTGTCATTTCCCCGCTGACCACTGAAAAGTGTTGCTGCATCTGTAGATAACTGTAGCCTGCTCAGAGCCTTCAAGTGTATTTAGAGCTGGATGGATGTTGGCTTCACACTTAATTGGAAATGCTGGGGAGAGGAGTTGGGGGCAGCGTACGGGGAATTCAACACTGTTGGTTCTTCACTTTCTCTGTATTTAAGTGTTCCTTGCTGATGGAGCACAGATGGTCTTAGATTAAGGAAAAAACATGCCAGAACTGCAGGCTAGGCTCAGACTGGGGAGTTAAGCTTGACATGAAATAAGCAGAAAGCTGTAATTAGCTTATCAAGAGCGTTAGGCACCTGGCAGAGGAAAGCAGATATGTAATGCACAATGTAGCTATAGAACAATAAAAAACCCCCTGAAATCTGTTTTATGAAACATGGGGGACTTTTCATCACTGGCTTCCTCTTCCAGCACAGCCTGGTAACATCTGAAAGGTCCTACTTATTCTTGGTTATTAGTGATTTATCAGAAATGACATTTTCTGTCAGTTTGTGATGCTGAGCACCAGACCCCACAGAAGCCAGAATGTCCAAAGGTCAAAATCTAGCTGTGTCGCCAAAAACTTTCCTGGGAAGCTTGCACCACACTTACCTGTGCACCATGTGTATTCCCTGGTTGCAAATATCAGTCATCTCACTGCTCCCTCTTGTTCTTTTTGCCTGTTTTTTGCAGCCACACATTGTCTTTCACCTTAACTCTAGGATTCAGGCTCACTGGTGCAAGAATTGCCATTTAATTTTAAGCAGAAATGCCTAGCAGAGTGCAGCTGAGTATTTCATGTGCTTCCACAGTACATGTCAAAATCCTGGTGTCTAGGAACAGGAGTCTGGATCCTTTCTCTAGGTATGTGAAACAAATGGAAATTCAGACATACATCTGCTGTATTGAACAAGGAAAGTACAAAGACTCCTTTTTAGCTGAGGATTTAGAATTTTTTGCCCATATTCTCGAAGATCAAAAACTATTACTTTAAAATGGGGAAGAGCAGGAGGGAGACTCTGGTTTCACTTAAGTTTCTGTGGTACAGGCAGGCTCAGGCAGGATCTCTGTTTTCAGCCTGCCTTGCAAAACTTTCTCAGTCTCTCTGGCTTGTATGAAACTGGCCTCGGCTAATTAAAGTAATCTCAAAGCTTTCCTTTGGTCTCAATAACACGTCTTTCACTTAAAGATTTCCAGTGCCTTTTTTCTCTTTTGGATGTACTACACCAAGCTTAAGTGCACAACCAGAAAAGGATATTGATAGGATATATTGAGTCACATGCACATTTATTAGTTTAATTGCACACTGCCTCCTTTTTTCAAGCCAAGACAGGACTCAAACCATGTTCAACCTCTTATATGATTTTAATGAGAATATATTGCAGTGTTTGTCATCTGAAAGAGTATTAGCCCCCCCGCCTCCCCCCCAATGCAATAGAAGTGATTTTCCTAAAGAAAAACAGGAGGCACAGGACAGTGAAAATGTCATCTTGAGGAGTTCTTCATTAGTCTCTTTAATACTGCAGGATGTGCTAGTTTTGATTCCTGAATCTCAGCCTAATTGTTGGGAGAATCAGATCCAAACTGAGCATTTCTTCAAACTTATTTTAGCTCCTTCTCACAGCAAACAAATAAATGCTGAACAAGTATATTCAGTGATGTAACCTGGAGAGGAATAAAGAATGCAAGACTTCCCCACTTTAGAAAAATGATAATGCACAGAGGTTTCACATGTGCTTCAGTGATTACGTTTTTGGTTTGAAGCATATATGGGAAGATTGCTTTTCATAACTGAACTCTTAATGTGGGTGCACAAAAATGCGCTCAGTTGACTGTGCAGGATTTGTGCACTCTGTCTGAGAAGCAGGGGGGGAGGGAACACAAAAAAATGTGCAGTGGAGAACCCTTAACATCTCTACATAGCAGTGAGCTTCAAAGAGGCACAATGGCAAGGAAACCCAGGGCAGAAAAATGAAGGAGAATAAAATCGCCTTGCTTGATGCAGAAATACAAAGGAGACTATAGCCATGGTAAATTGATTTTGTACTGAATATGGGCTGGTCCATTGGAAGGGTTTTTGAACCTCCTACTCCAGAAATCATTGTGCAAAACAGTAAGAGGAGGCTGCTTAGAAGTCTTGTCACATCCATCAGTGGAGCCCACAAAAAGGAAGGAGGGATTTAGTTGTGAATGGCGACTCTGCCAAAGAACATAAAGGGGTGGAGATGGACATCTTTTGGCGGTAGAGGAGCCTCGAAGGAAGAATTGCCTCCACTTTATCAAGGGCGACCATTGCTGTGACTCCGTTCATTGGCTCGCTTCTTAGAAATAGCTTGTTGTACCTTGTTTGTAGCAACTGAAGAAAAAAAGCCCCACAACAAAACCTGTTCTTTACAGAATAAACAGTGCTGGTGGTGTGAGAAATAGTGCTGTGGGGTGCCCACCTGGCCAGTGCCAACGGCACCTGCACGTGTATCGGCTGTACTTATATTCCCGACCTGTGCTTGACTGTAGTGGAATTTTTCTTTAATCATTTTTGACTCAGTGTGTTTTAACTTCTTTATTTAGTTATTTTATTGATTTATCATATAATCTTATGTCTCTGTAATCTCCAGTACATTTAGTAAACGTTTGTTGTCATAAGCTATAAACTGAACGTGACATGGCAAGAAACCAAATTCCACTGTGGCTGTTAATAACACAGCATGCTTAAAGTCTTGTCTCAGTTTCTGTATGCTTTTGGTCTTCAGTAATAGGAAACACTGTAAGTCATCCTTCCTTAACATCCCCTGTGCTGTTCTCCGGTTCTGGATGTTGTCATTTACTATGAACCGGCTACAGGTGAGAGCTTTAAGGTCTTTTTTTACCAGCATGCCAAATGTTCCAGTTAACTAAGACTATCAATTTGCATTTGGCCCTGCCCATGCTTTTGCATGCTTAAAAGCAATAGAAATATCCAATGGATTAAGTTGTTTTCAAAAAAAGATAAGCATTCCCATATAGTACTTGCAACTAAATCATTGCAGTGTTAAGAACTTTCAGGCAAAATGAAGTAGATCATCAGCAAAATGAAATCATTGTCACAGACTGACATTTTTCTTTACATAGAATGATAAAAATACAAACACTAGATAGTGGAAACAGAAATCCAGTGCCATCTTTATCTCTCTTCTTTAGAGCTGTATCTTTCTTCCAAAGTAACATGTTGGCATATTCATCTAACATTGCTGCATAAATGTGTAGCTGTCAGTCTAAGCTCGGCATATAGCCGCTGCAGAGTGTGTACTCCTGCTTTCTTTACCCTTATGAACAGCACTGCGATCTGATCTGTTGCTAAAACCTGTAATATGGGCATCATTCCTGGCTTCCGCAAGCCCTTCTGTTCAGGTATAGCATCATACCCGTAGCTCCTCATGTTGCTGGGACACCAGCGTCTTTGCACCCTTTCACTGATTCCCCTTTCTTTGGGACGTATCCTTGTTGCATTGCATTAGTGCTTGTATTAATTTTTTTATGGGTCTTTCACAGACCTGTTTATCACTTCCCGTAAGAGGCTCACCCCACTTTGAATCAGCCTATGAAGCCAGCATCTCTCTCCCCCTTGGTTAATGTGCCTTCTCCTCTTGCTTTCTCCCATGTGTTCCCCTGGTGTCTCAGAAGAATTCAATCCTTGATATACTAAAAATCTTCTGGTTAGGAAAACCTCACAGTGAGTTATGCGGCTGGTGAGGCGTGACCTTTCCCTGCTGTGTGGTTATGCTCCGTTGTCTCTCTGTGCTCTGCCGTCCACTGCCACCTGATGCCTCATATATTATTACGCTTTGGTTATAATGCATTTTGGCAAGGCTATACCTATGCAGGCTTGCACAGGGAGTCCTGGGCTATGATGGAAGCTCATAGGTGCTATGAAAACTGCAAATTTGGATGACAAAGAAAGTTCCATTATGTAAAAAAGCTCAAATTCTCCTCTGTGTGGAATTTAGCATCAAGTTACAAATGTTTTACAACAGGGTTACTGAAAGTATGCTTAAAGCACTGGCAAGTCAATCTGCTTGCTTCAAATATGAATTTTAATTTGGCAGTACCTCCTTAAGGTTGAGCTGGCTACTCCATTGTAAGCTGTCCTTTGTACACTAAAATTCCCAAAGAGCTGAAAAAATTACAGGTTGCAACCTGAATATGACTATCTTTATTGTCTATCTTAGAAAACACCATCTTAGTTTTAGTACTTGGTCTCAAATGTTCTTTACTAAAGCTTTAGACAATTGTCTTTAATAATAAAAACCTTGTATTTGTGCAGTGCTTTCCATTTGGGTACGCTGTAGAAACCATGATCCGTTAAGCCTCATACAATGCTCCTTTCAGATAAAGAAATGCATGGTCTGGAGCTGTAAATTCCTACCTGACACTGCAGAGAGAGGGGAGTGTCTGATTTACAGACCTTATGTTGTTTAATGGAATCTCCTGCAGGACAAATGGAAGTTGAAGACACCAAAACTCAAATTTGTTTTTGTACATGAGACTGTTGCCTTGCCCCAAGATGTCACAAAGAAGAGGATGGGATGCGCGGCATCTTGCCCATTGTTCTAATCTCAAAACCCGCTCCCTCCGCGCACCACCGATTCAGTGGATGCATTTTGTGATACTAGCAAAAAAATGCTGTCCAAGAACTCATTTTGTGCTAGACAGGAAAGTTTTTAGTCCTCAAGAGAGCCAAGTTCAGTGCTCATCTCTGCCTCTGACATGCTCAGTGGCTTTTCCTAGTCAGTTGACCTCTCTCTGCTTCTGGGTTTCCTTTCCTCCCATGTGCCTGCGTTGTCTGTTTAGCTTGTAAGCGCTCTCACACAGAAATTCTCTCCCACAGCATGTTTGTGTATTGCCTAGAAATATGGGGTCACAATCTCAGTTCATGCCTCTATGTGCTCCTATAATACAAGTAAATAACAAGGGATTTTGAAGCTGTGAAAGAGAGAAAATCTGTAACATTGACCATCCAAGAAGAACTCAAAGTAGCTGAAAATATTGCATGAAAACTAACATTTGCAGCTGGAAACTGGTTGTCTCTGTAGGCACAGACACACAGCAGAGGTACAGGAGCTTACCCATTTACTGCTTGCTCCAGAGCTGTGTTCCCGGGATGTGCTCTCTGCGCAGGAGGAAGACTGTGAAGCATTTTACCTTGCGTGTGAGATAAGAGAGGACCATGAACAGAGTGGGTTACCATGACTCAGCTGATGTACAGTAGCTCATTGGGCTGCGATAACTTGATCAAACAAAGTAGAGCTCCCGTACCTGGAGGCCGAGGCCCTGTTCTGCCAGGTGGTACAGCGATGCTCCGTCCGGGTGTGCATACAGGCTGAAAACATAAGGTGGGAGGACAGACTCGACTCTAAATCAGTGAGGCTTAAGAATGAAACCAACAAAGAAAATGTAGTCAGTCCTCCTGGAAACTCTCCTCCCTGTCTATTGGGTGCAGATGTACGCCATTTCTGTAATTTTTGTGCAATAGGTGAGCCAGGGCAGAGGAACTTCCCTCAGACTATTGCATTTCTCTTTGTAACGATGTGATAAGAGTCCGTGAGATACAGAAACATGACTATCCAAAGATGGTATTATTTGGAACCAAGTTAAAAATCCATTCTTAGAATGAGAAAGTCCAATAAATGCCAGGCCAAAATCAGTCCCGGTATAGTCAGCGACTGACTTTTGTTTATAGAGAGAAGGTCTGATTCAGAGATTAAGGTTATGGGAACTGGAACCCACTGATGGATTTTTTTTGCATGTTTGCCAGCCTCCATCTTCCAAGTGTTACATTTTGAGGTCTCCCCCAGCTGACTTACTGTGCAGCCACTCCAGAAGAGCTGTACATCTGGGCCAGTCTGTTGATAGGCACTATGGGTACTTAGTTTAAACGAAACCTACAGCTTGAGTTTTACCACATCCCAAAGCATCTGAGATCACTAAAGGGAAATCAATTAATAATTTGATAAAACACAATGCAATTCCCTTCATCCAAGCCTCCTCCTCTCCCCGCAATGAATTGACTGAATCCTGTGATCATTCCTCATACCTGTCACTGCACGCAGCAGTGATCTGTAATTTGTATACTGCAGGATGTAGCACAACTGTTTATTGAAGCTTGGCATTATGTTCTTTTGGTATTAGTTATCTGTTTATCAGACATGTTTATCACAGTTTTAATAAATTACCAGTGTTGGAACTTCAGAAATGGCCTCTAGGGTATTAAGCTACTGTGCTTTATTATTAAGAAGTTAGATTTCAGTAAGTTCTTATTTATAGAGCACTGTAAATGTGCCTTGTCCTCGAGAGACAAAAGCCAATGCTTCAAAAAGGAAATTTAACTTTCCACTTTTAGACCAAGGCAGCAAGTCTTTATGGAGAAGTCCTGGAGGATTAAATAGGGAAGAAATAGCTAAAGTGTTGTAGAAATGTTTTTACAGTACACATCATAGAAACTGAAGTTAAACAAGAACCTTTTCACAGATTTTCTAGATCTGGCCTATAGAACTGTCTTTCAGAGATTTTTTTTTTCTTCTAAGTGCTATAAGACTCAGGACTTACTAATTTCTTGTAAATGCTGTAAGATTTGCCCAGGGAAGCATCGATTTACACTGGGGCTGTCTTGTGTCGGTCTGCAAAGTATATAGAAAGATAGAAATAAACTTACAAAATGGATTTGTCCTTATCAGCAAGAAACTATGGGTGATATTTTAGAGATCTGAAATCTGTTCATCAGTACGGATGAAAATGTTGAGGGTGACATCTTGTAGGGGAATGAACTGGCCTCTGAGCAGCCGCTGCATAAAGGACTTGGTCCGCACCCCAATTTAGCAAAGTCCTTAACCATGTGGTTAAGCTAAACTGGTCTGGTAGGGTATGTAAATATGTGTTTTATTTCCATTAAAGTTGGCAGATATTAAATGCAGTGCAGAAACATGGTCCCTCCATGTTCCCCTCTCGCCAGACTTGGAAAAAAGTTTCCATACCTTGCTGTGAAATGAGCTGATCCAAAAAAAAATTTGTAAATGTAAATAAGAAATGCAGAGATTTGGGGCTGGTATAAGGAATCCAGGAAGCTGCCTTCAAAGCAAGTCTGTTTTTTTCCAGAGGTACATTTCTCTGAACATACTAGTGCCTTGTACAGTTACTGGAAAGGAAGATGTAAATAAATACACAGGGAAAGAAATGACTCTGCCAGCTCAGGTCTCTGGTGCACAACAACTGTCATATCACAACACCTCCTGCCCTCCTTCCTCATGCATAACTCAGCAAAGAGTGATGTGACTGGCAGGCTCTGCTCGGGGTGCCCTGCTTGGCACAAGCGGAGAACCAAAATCACCTCTTACTCTGTGGGTGGATTGAGAAGTCTCCCGTGGGCACGGCGGAGGGTTGATGGAAATGGAAGCTCCTGCCGTTAGCAAGCCCTGCAGACCTGAGCCTGGGACACAAGGTGCTGCTTCTATTTCTGCTGACATTAGCAGAAACCTGAGGAACTCAGTACCTTTTAGGAAATGCTGGGCATCTCACAGAATCAGTCCCTGGGTTTTTTTGCAGGAAGCCTGTACTTGGGGTTTTTTTGTCTCCTTACAAATGTACACAATGTACATTTTTGTATTACACTTTTTTCCCCTAACAGGAGAGAACAACATGATTCTGGGTCTGTCTGCAGGCACGCAAGGCTGCCAGTAGCTTGCACGGAGTACTTATTTAATGGAAGTGAGGTTGGTAACAGATGGATAGGTTTGTAATAAGAGACTTCAGAAATGAAGAACGTGTTTAATTTACCCGATAGATATGCATGTAACCTATTCTCTTCCAGTCTTTACTTTCCAGTTTTAAAGCAATGTTCTGGTTTTGCACAAAAAACTGCAACCTCTGTTGTGCAAGTACAGTGCAGGGATTAGTGTATGCTTAATCTACTAAATTCATATGTGGTATTTGAAGTAATTATAAATTGCTGGCCTGAATGTAAATGATGGTCCATAGAAGTCAAAGAGATTTTCACATCAGCATTTGAGGATGCACATAACTATTGATAACAAGACTTGCCAGTGACAGGCAGGTACTTTGGATGCCAACACTGGGATGTGCAGGTAATTAAATAAATGTATCTAGAAAGCTTCTCTCAGCAGTGTGTGCTGAATAACTGATTTGACAGCACATGACGAGCTAGAATTTCTAGAGCACTGTTGATCTGCAGTCTGAACTGGAAGCAAACCTTGATGCTCATAATTTATTAGAAGAGACATTAACTCTTTCTTTCTGTGTCTGAGCATGACATTTGAATATTCAGATATGCACTGAGCTTAGCCATTGTGGCCCATTTCTGTTAATTTCTAGTTGGACAGTGTTGCACCAGCTACACGTGCTTGTGCACGACTGCTTCTCCTGTGATTGTTCTCCTTCATGTGACTTCCTAAAGGTGCAGAAATAACACACAACCCCCCCCTTTTTTTTTTAATTGAGAAAAACTGCCTGCATAGAACTCAAGAACAGAAATAGAGATGTGAAGAACCAGGTGTCCATGCAAATAGGCTGAAGGAAGGAACATTTAATTGCATTTTCAGTTCAGGGACAAAGTTGCTAGTACTCTGGTGCCTGTCTGCACAGGCGGCTGGGCAGTCCTGCGCGTGGTTTGCATGGCTCTTGTCTTACACAGCAGCTGCAGCCCTGAGCTGGTCGTTTCATTTGTATGACATATGAATGTGGTGTTCCCCCATTCTGCACATGGGCCATGTGGGTGTAGAGGAGGTCCTCAAAATGGCTGGGAACACTGTTAGAAACCGCATTTCTTCTCAAAATGCAGGAGGGAAGAGATGCTGGAGAGCTTGTAAGGAGGTAGCATGAGGAGCTGGAGTGCTCTTGGTGAGGATGTAAAAGGGGAGGAATTGCTGACATCCTGACAGCCTAAAAAAGTGTTTGCTTGGTTGCTTAAGCACATGGCAAGTAGGGAAGCAGCAAGGAAGGAAGTACATACTGTCCTGTGTTTGTATGTAGCCTTGCTCCCAGGTTTGTCACATCTTCATCCAGGCTCTGTTTTCCATGACCCATGCCATGAAAGTTGTTTTATTGCCACATGGGTCCAGAGGTGTCTACTCTACTGCTTTTGACTAACATTTGTAGCAGGAAGTACAAAAATAATCCCAGATGTGTTTTCTGGAGCTAGGAAACTTAAATGTCTTAGACAACTAAGAAAATGAATCATAAATTCAGGATGATGACACAACTGAGTGACCAAAAACTTCTGCTGGATACCATCCAAGTGTGCAGAGGCAGCTTTCAGCGTTAAAAAGAAATAGTATTAATTTGGTTTATTGAGGGAGATGAGGAAAGGGAGGGGAGGCACCTAAGTCGGTGTGCAAGAAGATGGCTATTGAGAATCATTACGATCAAGTAAGGAGGCAAAAGTACAAAGCATCCCTTACAGTGCTGTAGTGTTATGCAGGTTAGGTAGGTCTCTGCCTCACTGAGAAACATATGGGTACACACAGATGTGCTCCAGAAGAGGGGGATCTTTCTGAGGGTTCTGTCCTGGTTTCGGCTGGGATAGAGTTAATTTTCTTCCTAGTAGCTGGTATAGTGCTGTCTTTTGGATTTAGTATGAGAATAATGTTAATAACACACTGATGTTTTAGTTGCTGCTAAGTAGTTGTGGTGCTTATACTAAGTCAAGGACTTTTCAGCTTCCCCTGCTCTGCCAGAGAGGAGGTGCATGAGAAGCTGGGAGGGGGCACAGCCAGGACAGCTGACCCAGTCTGTCCAAAGGGATATTCCATACCATATGATGTCATGCTCAGTATATAAACTGGGGACAGTTGTTTGGGGAGGGATCGCTGCTCAGGGACGGCTGGGCATCGGTCAGTGGGTGGTGAGCAATTGCATTGTGCATCATTTGTTTTGTATATTCTCTTATCATTATTATTATTATTATTCTCTCTTCCTTTGCTATCCTATTAAACTGTCTTTGTCTTAACCCACGAGATTTTTTTTGATTCTCTCCCCCATCCCACTGGGAGCGGGGAGTGAGCGAGCGGCTGTGTGGTGCTTGGCTGCTCACTGTTGTTAAACCGCAACAGCTTCTCTGACAAATGTCCAGGATGTAGTCTGATACTGGGGCAAAGTGAATCTAAGGCAGAGGAAGAAAGTTTCGTCTGCGAAGGAGGGGCTTGAGTTGGACATACCAGTGAGATGCAGGAAGTAGAGCACCCGCATTACCCAGGGAGTTTGTACAGAGAATCCCAAGACAACAGAGATGACAAGAGTGGGACATTTTGATCTGAAAAGACAGCTGATCAGTCAAGGAAAGAAACCAAACAATGCTGGAAAGCTCATGTGAAAGCCCCAAGCTCAGAGGTCTGAGCCTGCCCAGCACGTCTTACCAGGTCCGACCCAAAGGCCATGACCACAGATGTGTGTGGGCTCCTGGGAGCCCAGCAGAAGGACTTGTCTAGGCTGGAGGTCAGCTGACTGGTGCATATTCATACCTTGCAGTACAATTATTTAAACACACATTAGCTCCTTGGCTTTGCAATTATATTTTTATTATCGACAAGATGTTCTATTTTGCAGGGTTATGGATATTTTCTTTGAGTCACTAGAGGTCATTGGAGTTACTCAGCCCTCAAACTAGCTCCTCCCTGCCCCACAAAAGACATGTGTGGGACTTGTAAAACATGCTCTGGATTGCCATATTGCTTAATTATCCTCTTAGCTCTAATGAAGTGCACCCTGACTAATGGTGCAGTCACAAACAACATGTTCCTATAATTTGGGCCATCACCAAGAACTTCTGTTATCACTAGACTCATCAAGGTAGTGCTTCAGAAAGCTGAAGGGCAGTGTTGCCTAATAAAAGAAAACATTTAGGCACTGAGAACGTAGCTGGAGGGGACCCGTGCTCTGACATGAGCTATATTTACAACATGCCTCAAAGCTCTGCAGTGCAGGTGTCTGGCGGGAAGAGCTAGGTGTCCCCTAGGAGGCCAAATTCTTCTCTGTTGCATTGCTGCAATCCCAGAAGACCCTGAGTATTTGCAGAGAAGCAGCATTGATTGCTGAAGTAACCAACGATTTTTGTTTTCGTTTTGTCCTGTCAAGCACCGTTCAGGTAAACTGGGCTGTATAATGGAGAGTGCTCTGACTGTTTCTGAAATGGGAAGAAGAGCCACCTAATAAGCTCTCTCTTTTCTGGATTTTTTTTTTTTGTATTAAGGTTGTCAAAAATTGATCCAAGGTGCAAGGATACTGGGGTTAGATGAATATGGGCTAGATTTGGGACTGGGGATCAAAATGCTGCTGCGCAGTTGTTTTGCAGATGTCAAGGGCTCCTGGGAGTCTTCAGTCAAAATTCCTTGCTCTCCTGTGATGGCTTATCAATGTGAGCGCTCTCATGCAGTGACATATCCCCTCTCAGGATATGGCTAAATGATCCTTTCCAGCAAGGACTTATCCCAGCTCTCACAAAAACACTTCTGAGGCACAAGCTTTTGGCCTTCAGCCTGGATTGGACTGCAGTACATGGGAGGTATTTCCCAACCGACTCCCAGGGAAAGATCTGTGCTCTTCCCTTCTCCCACCAGATCTTTGCCTGTGCTCGTAAAGTCTTACTTCAAGCCAAATTGAACTGAATGCTCAGCTAATGGAGAAGATACCGTTTTTTTCTTTGAAAGAGGTAGAAATATCTCTTCCCCAAATGTTGTATATAAATGCATTTCCTGGGTGGTGGCATTTCTTGCAGTTCTGAGTGAGTCTCTTCATGGACTTGAGCTGGGAATGGGAAAATTCATCCCCTCTTCTTAGTGGTCTCTCATCTTTCTCCTGCAAAAAACCAGGACTTATCATGTGTCAAGGGGACAATTTCTATGGAAGCCCAGAGTTTAAAAAAATATATTGGCTGCAGTGAGAAGGTTCAAGAAGAGTTCAGATCAAGACCGAACTTTGAAGCCATTTCCTGTGCTGGTAATGGACCGGGGAAAAAAAAAAAAAAGAAATCCTGGCTCTTTTAGGGGAGCTTTGGATCTGTATCTGAACTTTGTGAGCCTGGCCTTTCCCTATGTAACAGAGCTATTTTTCTTGCACTCAGAATGATGTATTGTGTATAGTATGGATGGTTATATGTATTTTCACCTCCAGCTAACAATACCTGCTTGAATTTGTTAGGACTATTTTAAAAAAGTGCTGAAGGGAGAAAAATTGCGGAGGGCCCTGAATGGTTGAGTATGTTGCTGAATATTTTTAAAAAGTTCTCTCTAATGCAGCTTTGCTGGTCTTGACTTGTCTTGCGAAGGAAGGTGCCTCTTCGCTCTGAAGGAGTCGGTCAGAGCCAACTGGGGATCCCATGTACTCTCAGCCCCCAGTCAATAGTGCCCTTAGCCCTAATGCCTTTTACTCCACCTCAGGATCTGACCCCACTTGTCTGGCATCACAAATCACCATCCAACCTTTCTCCCCACTTCCCATCTCTCTGGCTTTCGTCTGTCAGCTCCCAGTTGCTGTTTTATCCAGCTCACTTCGCTGCAGGATTACTTAGAAGGTGATAATCTTGTGGGTAAATTTAAGGAGACCAGCAGGTTTGTGCAGAACTACTGGACTTTGCTGTAGTGAAGGTTTTCATTTTGGTGATGAAAGCTGGCGGTTTTATACAGCACTGTCCTCTTTGAAAAGAAGGTGATGGCTCGGCATGCGGGGCTTATGTCTCCGACCTTCCTGTTGAATGATGATCAGAAGTTGTATTTACATGTAAATTAAAGTCTGTCCCCTGTTAACATTCCAGTTGCTTCTGCCTCTGGACTTCTCATCTATTTATCATTTGTGTGCACTGTGAGCACAGTGGGAGTGAGATACATGTTTACCCTCACAACGCTGCTTTTAAATTGGGCTGTGTAAATTGGCTGGAGATACTTGCTCTTGTTTTGGGAGTCTCCAGACATGGTGGTTAGTGGCATTGTCTTCTGACTTGTGCATTTTGGTTTCTCAGGCAACAGCATGGGGTTCAGATGAAGACACCAGGAGGTCCTGTCAAAGTAAAGGGAAAACAGAGGTAAGTTTTGCTTTGCTACAGTGACACTGTGGGTAAATTTGTTTGCATCATGTGAAATCTACACAGGGAGCATCTGACACCAGCTTGAGCTTGTAAATTTGCAGCAGTTTAGATCCACCACCACAAGTGTATAAGCACCACCAAGCAAGTCATTTCAACGGCCCCATGTCCAAGTTATTAGACTTGCTCCGCATGAAATTTAAAGGTGATTTCACTGCTGGAGAGGACACAATTTGTGACACATCAAGGAGCAGAGTGGTGGCAAGCCAGAGGTAACATCTTACAGTGGAGTCTGAGGCTGGGCAGGTTGGCTTAGTCTCGGTACTTTTAGCAGTGAGCTGCTGACATTCGGCCACGTGGGCTTCGATGCTTGTTTGCAGTTAGAGTTCGTCTTTCTATAATTTGCTTGAACATGAGAATTGAATCTGCAAGCACACTGCAGCCTGTTCAGGTGGAATATCACAGAGCTTCTTCGGAGGCAGGTGCAGTCTGCTAAACTGCAGTTCAAAGCAAGAATTGTGTGAACCAATGCATGCTGTCTCAGAAGTTCGGCGTTTGCAGGCATTTCTGATCCAAACACAGGTCCTTTCTGCCCGTTTTCTGAGCAGCTAAAACAAACCCATGTAGCTAAAAGCAGGAAATATTGTGATTTTTCAAATGTGGTGTTGGTATTGTTCAAAAATCTTCCATTGACCACGTTCATTGTATGTAATAAACTTTATGTAATTACCATATTAACTTAATTATATATACACAAAAAAGCTAGCTTGAATTTTGCCAGAAAGGCAACAATTTACTTCATGTAGCTGTGGCGAACAGGAGTATGGGTATGCTAGAACATCTGTTAGAGTTTTGTGTAGGATCTATGTTATGCAGGAAAACACCATGGAGGTAAAATGGGCTGGGTTAGGTGAACACCAAACGTGGCCAGCCACTAGAAGAAGAACCCAACAGAAGTTGGACAAAATTAAAAAACTCCAAACCCCAAGATATAAGGAATTTTTGAATTTGTAGTCTTTGTACTTTAAAATGTGTAAAGAAAGGATTTTGCTCTTTTCTTCCATTGTAAAGTTTGTGAGATTTAAATTTTATTCCATTGTTCATAAAGAATTTGAATTTATAACCCAGAATTATTATGTCAACCCCTGGATAAAACCATGCATTTGACTGAACAAATTCTAGGATAATTTCAATTTATCTTTTTTACTGTCATGCCAAAAGAAAGCGGTGGTCTGAGCATCTTCGCTGCTGCTGCCTCCTCACACTGCAAAGAATTTGCCAAAAATTTCATGAGGATAATGCTCTGAACAGCTGAGTTTATGCTGGTTGTGATCCAGAGCTTGAAATTGTTTGGTGGGCACAGTGGCCATGGGTGTGAAGTTCTGAGGAAGAATAATTAAGCAGATTGTTAGACACTTCTTGACATACAATAAATGGCAAACAGAGGTGTTGACTAAGGGTCTGACAAGAAAATACTAAGCTACAAACAAAGGCAGAAGGGTTCTGCAGTAGTTAAGTAAACTCGGATCTCCCAAGTCTGTATCTGCTCTAACCTGTGTCCCCATGGCTGAGTCCCTTTTGGGGAGTCTACACATGTAGCACTAGCTCCAAAAATACTGAGTTTAGCCAGCTGGTAAAGCGCTCTACTCCAGCTAAGAAGTCCAACTCTGACCCAGCCTCTCTGCCCTTGGCTGGGTAAATGCAGCAAGTGAGGACCGCACGAATGTGAGTATTTCTGATTCTGCTGGGCAATGGTGGTACAAAATCCAGAGCTCTGCCTGCCTCAGCTCTGCTTTCTCAAAACTTGATTAATGGCAGTTTTCTACCTAGCACAGATGATTTGATGATAAATATGTTATGGATTGTCAGGCACTTAGATATGTGGTGATAGAGGCTAGAAATGATGAGGACCTTTGGCTCTTATATTAATTCACAGTGTAGTTTGCGTAAGTTATATGACTCGTCCATTTTCCTTGCCCATCTAATAATGTATGTATTTTAGGATGAGGTTTTCAAAGCCACCTAGTGTATTGAAATGCCTTTTTCCCCTTCATTTTCACACCTGTTGAGTATCTAAATCAGATTCTTCCTGCTGCTTAGAAAATCTCTTCCTTAGACCTTTACCATAAGGAAAATAAAAAGTGCAAGACTGAAAGCCACAAAATGCATAGAATTATAATTATTATGGCATGATGGTTACTCCACATTTGAGTACCTACTGGCCAGAGAAAAGGGATGTGAGAAATCTGGGTCCCAGATTTGAGGTTAGAAGGTAACATTAGATCATTTCTTCTGATGCCTTGTGTAGCTCTGGCCACAAATTTCACCTACTTATTCCTAAATGGAGCTCAGTAACTTGTGTTTGGCTGCTGCACCTTTTTAAGGAAGGCAAAAAGTTTTGAACTGAAGGCCTGAAGCAAACGGGCCAACTGTGCGCTTTGCTGGCTTGTTCTAATGGCAGATCACCTTCCCTGTTAACAACACGTACTTTATTTCCTCTTTGGATCTGGCTTCAGTTTTGAGTGGCTGGCTCTCATTTTGCCCTTCTCTGCTAGATTAAAGAGCCCTTTAGTTACCAATATTTATTTTTTACAAAGGCACTTCTATGCTCTTGTCAAATCAGTACTTAGGCTTTTTGATAAAGTAAAAAGCTGAGTTCTCCAAGCCTCTTTCTCTAAGTCATTTTTCTACTGCCCTTGAATATTTTTTGTGTCTCTTTTCTGCACACTCCAATTTTTCACCTGTATTCCCTTGTCAATCTCTCTAATGCCTGAGTGTGATTAAAACAGTCTTCCACCTCTTATTCACCCTCCTCTGTTCATATACCTGGCAGTTTCATAAGCTCTTCTGTCACAAGAGATCATGCAGAATTGCCTAGCCACTGTGACCACTAAATCCTTTTCACAGTTGCTAGTCTTGGGATGTAATCTCCCAGTCTAAACTAAACAAAAACAAAAATGTATTATTTTGTTTGTTGGGTCCAGCTCAGCAATATATCACTATATATATAGTGAGGCATAGGCCTCACTGGTAATCACTATTTTTGTAATCTTTAGGTTATCCACAAACGTTGGTTAAGAAAAACATTGATATTGGGCTAGTACCACCCCATCTGGGACCCTGCTAGAATGGCAAGTTTATGAACGATTTCACTCTGAGGACTTTTTCAGCCCACTAATTTATCATCAGATTTTAATCCATTAATGTATAAGTTCTTGAACCTGATTTTAAAATTAACTTTCCACAATATATCATGTGGTATTAAAACACACATCAGAAAAGTCTCTTTCATTTATGTTATTTTTATCAACTAAAACTTGTGGTTTCCTCAAAGAATTGTACATGCTTTACTTGCTATGTCTCTGGAGATCCATGCTGGCTTCCACGAGTAATTATTCTTATTTTTGCAGCATTTATAAAATGTATCGTGATCAGCACCTTAAAATTGTCCCCTGGAAGACATCCACACTACTGAGAGACAATGCAGAGAACAAAGTCAGTGTTACGCTGCCTTTCTTTCTGTCTTCCAAATGATATCACCCAGAGGTTCTAGTTAAAATGAGTGATGGATAGAGCAGAAGGGGAAGAGGTGTATTTAATTTCATTAGGAGTTGCTCAGCTTCTAGTTTGTAATTGGTTTGTCCCTGCATAGCAGTCCACATCCACCACATCTAAGGAATTTTGCCTGGCATGGAAAGTTGTGGCTTTCTAAACGTGAGCACTTTGGTCTTTCTCTTGTCTAAGCGCAAAATTATTTGTTAACTTTCCAAAAGCAGCACACCACCATTTCAAAATGTGAAAGGGGACCGTTTGTGAAAGTGGCAGTGATCCAGCCCTTACATGCTGTCCTAAGAGCTTTGTACAGCCAGGAGAAAGATGATGCACTAATAACACTTCTGGAGCAAGAAAGAACCAAGAGAAACGTCTGATAGGCATCCAGCTACCAGTTGTCCCAATGTATTTCCAGTATAGTTTCTTCCTTTTCTTGGATGATGTCCTGATGCTGGGGGGTCTTAAGATTCACACAAGGTTACAGGGAAATCCTAGCCCAAGGCTAGCGCCCACCTAAATGGGTTTGATGCAGAAGTTGCTGAATTAATGGAGGAATCTGCTGTTTCAGGCCTTCAGGTGGCTCTGTGTCACACAGAGGATGTGCCCTCTGATTATTCAGTGGAGCTGGGAATCTCCACGCCACGTACGAATAATAGGCATGCAGGTAGGACAGGCACCATATACATCCCCAGGCAAACAGATATAACTGGGAGGTGGTCACATATTTTATCCCCCTTTGTAACTGTTCCTAGACATCTGAACCTACACTCCTAGTACTTCTGCTAAGCTATCAATGCAGGATCAGCCCCCAAATTTGATTTGAAGTCCATTAAAGAAAACTTGGCTGGAAAAATCATTAGCAATTCTCTTTGCTATCATCTATTGCACTCAAAGGAGAAAGACAGCTTGGTCAGAGTATTGGCTTAAACTGATTAATAGAATTGTTTGTCCAAATAAATAAATATAGATATCTGAAAGTGTGTTAATAACAGTGCTTGAGAACATGTTAGGTCTTGATTATTTTTTAACAAATTGGGATGAACTGCAACAAATAAATTAAATGTTTGCTGTGCTCTAAAATGTCACTGAAGAGGTAACATGGAGTTCTGTTGGCTGGTTCTCTGAACTGCAGGTTGTACTCCAGGAGTTTGTGTTTCTTTACTGAGGACAACAGACCATCTGAAACAGCTATTTTTCTCATACAGCGTGTAACTGTGTTTTTAATCTATAATTAAAATGTATCAGCATGTGATGAAATAGTGTTAGCCTAAAAAAAAATTAAAAAGGAGATCTCTGACAACAGGGCTTCAGTGGTTTATTCAGAGTAAAAGGCCAATTAAAGTAGTGCCTATATATGGTTATGCTTTCAAAGCAAAATACATAGTATAATGAGATTAAGGGCTCATAACATTTCAGAACTCCAGTGTTCAGAGATGACAGATGAAATGACTCAAGAAGCACCTACAGCTGGCTTATTCGCAGCATCCTGAAAATGTCTTTGGATTTTACCTCAAACTGAGGCCGGCAGGAGTTCAGCCCCTCCGTTTGCTGATCTGTCCACATGAATGAAGGGAGTAACAGGGCATCACTCTTGGTTCTCGGGTTTGAAATGTGCTTTCAAAGCAGCCTGACATCTGTATGAGCTAGAAAGAGGCCTGGTCCTGTCTACAGTCGTGGACATTGCAGCACTCACAGTCAGGCTCATTTAAATCTAAATGTTGCAAAAACTGAAATAAATGAGGATAGGCTGGGGGGGGGGGGGGAGGAGGGGCTTCCGTGAAGTTTATTCCTTTAGTGACTGTGAGACACTGTGCCCTGTAGAGTTGAGCATTAGAAGTCTCGTACCCTTCCTTTCTAGGAAAACAAGGGTCATTAGACTGGAGAAAAGTGATATCTGCTCAATTTAAGGCCTTATCTCAAAAAAGAGACCAGCACCAGGTAATTTTGAGGAAGGAGCAAGAACTCGAAAGTGAGTAACACGCAATTCGTAGGAAAATTGGAGATATGCTTAAGGCTCTGGCAGGGAGCCACAGGTTTTTATCAGCTCTGCCATATATTTAATAATAATCCCAGCTAATATAACTGGGTTATTCTCATTAACCATATAAATACTCAGTCTTCCCCCTTTATTTAAATCCTTAATCTCTTGATCCCAGTAATATCTTCTGGTGATGAGATTTGCAGACTGATCATACACAGATTTAACTGTCTGCTCCATAATGTGAGAGCAGGATCCAAATATTCTCTCCTCTGGACAGAGCAGGGTTCAAGCTTGCCAGATTTTCTGGCTATATTAAAGCCTGTCTGAATTTTGCCTCCTGCATGCCTAGAGTTTTCCAGCCACATGGAAGGAACTGCACTAAATAGCTCTAATTTTCTGTAAGGGTTTGTGAGATCATTTTACTAACCAGTTGCCTCAGCTACGAATTGTTGCAGAGAGCAGTGTGTTGAATGACTTTTCAGAGCAAATCCAGGCTGGTTTAAAGAACACAGAGAGAAGGCTGTTCCTTGCTAGTTATTTTGAGAATAGGGTAGAAGGAGATCTAATGTAAATCTCGCCAAGAGTGTCATGAGAAAAAACCTGCAAGCTGGAGCATTTAAGTGGTTCTGTTTCTTCTTTGCTTTTGTTGGAGGTTTTCATAGACTGACATGACTGCCAGTGGGTAGAGCAATAAGAAATGCCAGATGAGCACGGTATTCCTCTTCGGGACAGGCAGGTTAGAGAAGGGGGGTCTGGTAGTTAGATCTTTGTTGCTGTCCTCCAGGATCTCCTCTGACTCAGTGTGCCACCGTGGCAAATCCTTTAGCACCTTTGTGTTTCGATTCACCCGCCTGAGAGGATAGGGCAGAAAGATAATGCACATCTGTTTCAGAACATTACTTAAAGCTGTATACATTGCTTTGAGACCAGTGGATGAAACGTACATGTTATCATTGCTCTTTCTCCAGGAGCGTGGAGTACTGTTACCACCGTCAGGAAGGCAGGTCCAGGGAAAATGCCTGCTCAGTTAATTCATAGGAACAATTACGGCTGGATACGGCCCACACCTAGTAGCATTGTTATTTAAGCAGAGTAGAAAACATCCACTAGTCACCCCAGTTTCTGCCTCCTACAGCCAATGAAATAATTAGGGGGCTTGGTGCATCCAGTTCCCTGAAAAGTATCAGCTGTCAAGTGTTTCCAGTCTAACGCCTCATCCATACTGACTGTGCTCTTTGCTACTGCAGTTGGGAATGGGCTGGAAGTCACAGATTGAATATTCTGGTGCAGGTTCAGACAGCAGCAGATATATTTGCTCGGTATGGTTTCTCTGTTTCAATAAATAACTTCTGCTTTGGATTGAATGGGTACAAATAAAACCGTGCTTAATTAGGCTAAAATAACACAATATTTTACCAGCTTCCAGCATCCTTACCAACGCAGGCTACTGCATCTTGGAGTAAAGTGTACAACACATGCGTCACTGCCAGTAGACTCCAGAAGACCATCCAGCACATGACCTTGCAGAGAAATTCTTTTTTGTGTGCTATCTTCTCAACTGGGAAGTTTTTTCTAGAAATTGAAGTTTGTTAATCTGTAATATAGTTCTGTGCAAAGAAGAGAATTCTGCAAATTAGGATTTTAGATTTCTGCAGGACAAAATTTTAGACCGGAATATATTGAGGTGCCTGGGCAGGAAAGGGTCCAGCAACATAAATGATATTAGCTGGTTTAGGCCAGAAGCTATGCTCAGACTTTGCACAAAGCAGAGAAAGGTGGAAGTGGAGGGGGAGCAGATGAGTACTCTCTTATTGTGTGAAATTTGGGTACAGCTGCATTCTGGGTTAGATGCCAAATCAGTCATATTCTGAAAACAAAACCCTGTTGGGAGAGGAGCCCATACCTTTTTTTCATAGCATCCCCTCAAGAATTTCTAGTACTTTGCAGTTAAATATATAGTGATCCTAATATTATGTGGGATTGAATAACTATACTCCATAGAAAGAGGAATTACTTAACCCACTCATGAAATGCAGACATTTCCAGCGCAGGGAATAACTAACAAGGCTCCCAGCACCACGTAACAATGACGGGAGAGGGCAGAGAGGCTGGCAAGCCCTTAGTCTTGTTAAAGGAAGCGATGAGACCTCTATTCTCAACACACAGCAGGTGGGTCGGTGCTTCTCAAGGTCCTATTTGATAGACCGATGCACAGTCACGACGACTGATCTGCTTCTGAAATACGAAGTGCTGAATCGACCCAGCTATGAATTTAAGCTCCCACGTTTGGGTGCCAGGCATTATGTATCTGATCCCTGATGCCCCTCCTGAGGCTCAAGACTGGCAGCACCTGCTCTATGGCACCCTGTAGCCTCGCCCGGGCTGGGCGAGTGCTCCTGGGCTGGCTCTGGAGTGCAGTCCCTGTGATCTTCTCCATTCAAAAGCAAGCCCCACATGTCATGCCCGTGCAGTCGCTTATCTGTGGCTAACGCTGGTGGATTCCTGCGAAATGCCGTCCTCCAACGAGTTGATTTCCATACAGCAAATGAAAGGAGATAGCACGTAATCCAGCTAAGCAAACCTCTTCCTTTCCAGATGATGGGGAGTGTTTTCACACTGCTGAATCTTGCAAATGAAGTCTTCAGGGAAATGATCAACAGCGTGGAGCGCTGTGAGACAGGGAAGCTTACAGAGTGATTGCTGCCTACAGAAGGAGAAGCAGTGTCTGCAGCTGTAGGCTCAGCTTAGTGGCAAATTATGATCTATTGGAGGGAGGAAAGCAAAGCAGCCAGGATAACCCAGCTGAGGTTGTTATTTTTTAACAAGTTTCCTTTTCTGTTTACAGTAGAATAGAATAGATTTACTTTGCTTGGAGCCCTGTGGATGCCAGTCATTAGCCGTTGCTCGTATCCTTTCCTCTGGGGTGGCCCCACAGCGCAGGGCAGGCAGGCTGGTGCCAGGCTCGCTGTACGTTTCACATCGGGGCTGTTCGGATGAACCTTGGGGCAGGCGGCTCTCGAGCCTCTTGCCCTGCCTGTGGGAGATGCACGCTAGTCTCGCACCTCCTGTTTCCTATACGTCGTGTTAGAAAATCCCTGCCTTGTGTGACCTCTTCCTTCCCCATGGCTTAACTCCCCAAAGACGTTCAGTTAGCCTGATCTGCAGTCCACAGTCTCTGGGTACAAGGCTGTGGGGAAAAAGAGAGATTGTGACTCTCTCCAACAACAGGAAGGAGATTTTCGGGGGGGGGGGGGGGGGGGGGGGCCAAGTGCAGCCCTGTGCTGCCACCCCTACCCCAGTGTGGGACATCTGGAGCCCCACACCTTCGGGGACTGGTGTGTGGAGGGAGTTGGCTATTTGTACCAGCCAATGGTTATGCGTTTGAGAAGAGAGAAACTCCTTCTACCATGGAAAATCCCGAGCACACAATCCTTGTGGGAGGTGGGAAGTAACAGCCTGTTCAAGCACAAGATTCTCCTGACCAGCCTGGTCTATTAAAGAGAAGTTCCTGCTGTTTTCCTGCTGGCACTGGTGTGATTTATAGTGCAGATGGACCCACTGTCCTTCACTGGAGTTCGTGTCTGGGTAACGTTTTCAAAGCTGCAGCATTACTGGGAAAAATAGGTCAGAAGTATCATCATGAAAAGAGTGAGGATTCCTCCTCCAGTCTAAGCACAGCACAGGAAGAGGCACTTGTGTAGCTAATACAGAGTCAACCTGATGGATAACATCCTACCCAGGGACTGTGCAGGGCTACGATTAGAGAAATAACCAGCAAATTGGGCTTGCTCACTTAGACGGGTAGCTCCCTACAGGTGTGCACTGCTTGGTATAACAAACCTCAGTCTGAGTTAGAGATAAGGAAGGTGTATTCCAGCTGCAATACAGGTAATATTTTTGATGTAATAAATAATCCCACAGTTTCCTTTTCAAAAATCCTCTGTCTCTGTCTTGTGTCCCTATAGGAAGAGTGCCAGAACTATGTCCGGGTGCTGATCGTTTATGGCAAGAAGGTGTTTACCTGTGGTACCAATGCCTTTTCGCCGGTGTGTTCTAGTCGACAGGTCTGTTTTGCCTCTTTTGTGGTGATGGAGAGGGCTGGATACATGCTCTGGGGAAGGCCAGTCATTTGGCAGGGCATCATGGCTGCAGAGAATATGTTCCAAATGTAGCTGATCTGAAATTGGTTTGGTTTTGTTCTTTGGGCTGCTTTGGGCTGCTTTGTGGCAGTGGGTATATCTGCATGGGGAGCAAAAAACTTACATTATGAGTGAGCTAGATCTGGTCAAAGTGCTGCTCATGTAAACCTTGGGTATGCTGTTGAAAATGGGGAATATAGATAAGCTTAGCTGTGAACGCCTCCTGAGCTGAATACTTAAATGTTTCCTTAAAATAAATGGCAAAACTGCCTTTAGCTTCAAGGGAGGCAAGACCAGGTCCAGATCAATGTTTATTTTTGTATTTTTTAATGACAGTGTACATTCAGGAGGTGTCTATGGAAGATTAGAAACCTGTGCTAGCAGCAGGAGCACCTGATTACACCGAGTGGGCTGGGGCCGACAGGCTTTATTGGCTGGGGAATTACCCTTCTTACAAAGCAATAGGATCAGTGAGGCTCAAACACAACTTCTTATGTTGGTAAACGATGGATGTAAAGATCAATTTACAGTCATCACTGACATTACTTTCTTATAGCTGCCTAGTTTTTTAAAATCAGGGTTTTGCTCATAGGTAGGCAAACTGAATTCTCTGTACCAGTAAGAAAGCCGGATGATCTTTAAATTCTCTCCTCTCTCCTTTCAAATACAGGTAGGAAATCTTAGCAAAATCATTGACAGAATTAATGGAGTGGCTCGGTGCCCATACGACCCTCGGCATAACTCGACAGCTGTGATTACATCACGAGGAGAACTCTATGCTGCAACTGTAATTGATTTCTCTGGACGGGATCCTGCTATTTACCGCAGCCTTGGAAATGTTCCCCCACTTAGGACAGCACAATACAACTCCAAATGGCTCAATGGTAAAGTTTTGTTGGTCATATCTGAGCAAGAGATGTATTAAAGTCAGCTTGACAGGCTTGTAAATCTTTCCCTCTGTTTTCATATTGAGATCCAGAGTTACGATGGAGAAGGGCTTCCGGTGCAATAATCAATGCAGCTTAGAAGACATTTAAAAATAGCCTGGAAGTATTTCAGAGAAGTTGATTTAGAATACAGAAAGTGGGTCTTACAGGGTACTTAACATATATATGGGTCTCTGTCTTGTGAGATGACCAAATACATCATTTTAACAAGAAAACCACTCAAAGATTTGAAGATCAAAACCAACTTAAAGCATCATATCGTTGACCCAGTTCTGCACAGTATTAAGCACCCTCTACTTCCACTGACTCAGCTGAAGATGGTTGGTTTCAGTGCAAGATCAGTCCAAAAATGAGAAATTTCACAGCACGTTATGTCCCATGTGAACCCATGCTGTTCTGGATTTATAGTTATTAAAAGCAGCTGCTACCCCGGTGTGATAATACCCTGCATCAAGCAAGCTATAGAATTTCAACCAGTAATTCCCGCACTGAGTCCACACCTTCTGACTGGGGCAAAGCACATCTTGTCTGAGCAGACTGTAGTGATGGAGACCCCAATATTCCCCCTCTCTCCTTTGACCCAGGTAAGTTGACAAGATATTCAGAATCTTTCTATTGGATTTCAGGACCTTTCAATCAAAGATACGAGCAGTGGGACTGTGCACTCTCTGGAGCTTAGTGAGACTGAACTAGGCTTCTGCAGGCATATTGAAGTCAGTATGGAGATCCGGAGTTTTAGGAGAAGGATGTCATCAGGCAAGACTGTGAATTAGGACCAAGAAGCAGCATAACCTGTATACACTCATTAGAAATACGTGCCTCTTGTCTGCGCATGAGTGAAGAATTCAGAAAGAAGCCAGATTGGAACAGGGGAGTTTAAAGAAAGACAAACAGAAACTGAGTTTCTAGTCTGTGCTTGGAAAAACTAACATGACTTTTGGATTTATAACCTTGCGCAGCATTGGTGACATTGGAGTAATTTCGTCCTATTCTGGCCACTTTTCAACAAGAAACAGAAAACTTGAAGATGATTCAGAGAAGAGCCATGGAGTGATTTGAAGCTTGGAAAGCCTGCCTCACAGTGAGAGACTTAAGGAGCTCAATTTATTTATCTTTCTGAAAAGGAGATAAAAGGTGTTTTGTTCATGATATGGAAGTACTTACATCAAGAGAAGATTTCTGGCAGGATAAAGTTCTTTAATCTAGCAGACAAGTCATGACAAGAGCCTGTGATTGGAAGCTGAAACCAGATAATGTCAAATGGAAAAAGAAGTACAGGTTGCAGCTGGGGCAGTCTTTAGTCGTTTGAACAAGTCACTGAGGAAAGTGATCGATGTAAAGCCATGTGACATTGTCCAGTAAGATCAGATCTCCTTCAAAAGTTGTGGTCTAATTCACCTGTTAGTTACAGGATCCGACAGTGGAATTGCAGGGTGAAATTCTCTGTTTCGTGTTAGACAGAAGGTCAGATTGGTGATCACAAAACGGTCCCTTTAAGGTTCACTGTTTGTTTGAAGGAGAAAGTTTGACGAGAGATGCTTTGCAGTGCCCTCCCCTCTGTACCATCATCTGCCTCCCAAACCTGCCTTGCAGCAGCAGCAGCTTGCCTTCCTCTCCCTCCGCCACGACTCTGTTCTCCTTGCACTCCTGGGCTGCAGCATTAAAGGAATTATGTACTTTCCTTTTTTCTTCTTCCTTTGAGCATTACTCAGAAATGAACATTGTGAAAGCACCCTATAAAACCAACAGGGTTTTTTTTGTTTAGTCAAATATTATTCATTGGCCAATCTTTTCCCTTTGCCAAAGAAACTGTTGGGATAAAAGACCATACACTTTAAAGCTTTGTTAAATACCCAATTAAAATATTCACTACCATACCAATTCCAGGTTCGTTTCAATTCTTGTGAAATAATAACAATAATTCTAGGAGAAAAAGAATTAAGGAGAGCTTGCTTCAGTACTGTCAGTCTGTGGCATGGTTTTGTTTTATGGACATAAGATAATCTTTTGTGCCTAGAAACTGGAAAGGCTTCATGATAAAAGCCAGATGTGATTGCACTGGGAGAGTAGGTTGAATGTTTCAGTGCAGCAGTCCGGGGAATCAGGCAGATGCACGCAGCATATTTAACACATCATAAGGTGCACTTCAGAAGTGAATAGGTGAAGGAGCCCAATGGGAAGGCTTTATGTTGTAAAATGAGTGTAGGTACAGTGAATAGTCATGCATATGCGAAGTATTGAACTCTGCTTTCACTGAAATCAGTAGAAGCTTTGCCAATAAAGTGGGGAAACAACAGGGTCTTTCCAAGATCTGAAAAATGGAACTAGAGCTGTATCCCCATGTATCATTATTCCCATCTACTGTTTTTATGTCCTCTGCTGACTCCAAACTCCCTGTGGTCCCAGCTTTGACAGCCTGCATAAAGGGAGCTGGCGGCGCAATGCATTGAGCAAGTCAGTGAGCACAGATTGATTTCTGACCTGTATAAATCTCTTCAAATGTTTGTTTTTCAGAGCCTAACTTTATTGCTGCCTACGACATCGGTTTGTTCACCTACTTCTTCTTCCGTGAGAATGCAGTAGAACACGACTGTGGGAAAACAGTGTATTCTCGTGTGGCAAGGGTTTGCAAAAATGATATCGGAGGGAGATTTTTGCTGGAGGACACATGGACGACTTTCATGAAGGCCAGGCTGAACTGCTCCCGTGCTGGAGAAATCCCTTTCTATTATAATGAATTGCAAAGCACTTTCTACCTTCCTGAGCAAGATCTAATCTATGGTGTCTTCACTACTAATGTGTAAGTTGCACTGGTTTTACTGCCCTTCTTCTATCCCCAGCAGTCTGAGACTGACAATATCCTGATTTCTTAGACAGTCTGAGCAATCATTTTTGAAAGGTCCTTTGGTTAACGTGAAGGAATAGATAGATCTCTGTTATCCATCCTGGCAACAAAGCCTTTAGGACAATGATGTTATTAATCCATGGTTCATAGATTCCTGGAGTCCATAAATGGTGACTGTGCAGTTCTAGGGTAACTTAATTTGATATAAACCTGGGCTGTGACAGACTTCTGACTTTTTGTAGTGGTAATGCTACTTGTGTAGTTCAGAGAGCTGGTCTAAAAATGACCCAACAGAAAAACATAATTAATTTTCAGCCAGGCTAACTGCCTGGACAATCTGACACAATTGTGTCAACGTTGGGGCTGATCCATGAGATGGACAGGTACATGTGCTTGGGAGAGAAGGACTGGAAGGAGGAGAGTGAGGCAGATGGGATCACAACAGCCTAGACTGAAATCAACATGAATTGCTGTTGAACACTTTATAGAAGGAAGGTCATGCGAGCTACACAGCATTTGACATTTCCAAGGGGGACTGTACCTCCGCTACAGACTGTTTCAGGTCCACAAATCAAAAGCAACATTGGAACTCCAAGGGGAAGACATGATTTCTGAAACTTCATAATCACTTCTTCTTGGCTTGATATTGAAAAAACTTGTAATTGGAATGATTTAGTGTAGCTGTGAAAGCAGAAAGGAAAAGAGGAGTTAATTAAAAAATATATTAAAAAATTCGTAATGTATATTTTTAAGTCAGGAAAACTCAAATAACTTTTTCTCTGAAGCCCAAGGCTAGGATGATAAGTTTCAAGCTATAACCAGTCTGCGTGGTATTGAGTTTCAATAATACATGTTCTCCAGGGGAGTGTTATCCTGATGTGTAAACTAGAGGATGAAAATCTGAGTTAGTTACTCCACACGACAAACACTCGAAGTGCCTTCCTCATGCTGGGTAGCCAACTTCTTTGGGGTTTTTGTGTGCAATGGAGTACTGTTCAATATGAATAAGGGTCTGTTCCCAAGAAGCCCACAGCAAACTAAAGAAGTGAGGTCTCACTGAAGTACAGGCCTTCCTATTTTAATGTGCCACTTGCTGGTGTGACAGGGCTTGAACTTCAGCCCTTGAAGTCACAAAACATCAGCCCCAACTTCCTGAGCTAAAGCACTGTTGGGAGTTTCACTATGAGGGCCAACAGAGCTTGAATGTTATTCCCGCTCTATAAATGCCAAGACGTAGGTAAGTGTTTGGCCACCCTCATCCATCTTCCATGTTTTATTTCTGCACTACTGTTGCCAGCCTTAGCCAAAAACGAGCCAATGGAGAAGCAACTAGAAAAAATAAACATCATTGAGCAGTGCACTTTGACTGTGGACTTTGGGGAAAATCTGTCCTGGGATTGAAAGAAGCATGAGTTGTTCTCTAAAAACATTTAGAGGATGTTAGCCAAACTTCCTGAACTTTAAAAGGAAACCTGGCTACTGCTTTGGGCATTTGAGATGACACTTTTTTTTTTTTTTCAATCAGAGAGGACTTCTATGCCCATAGTGATAATGTTTCGTCTATCTATTTGTCCATTCATCCAGCCAAGGACAGGAGTTGGAAATGGGAAAATTATTAATAACTGTATTATATTTATCAAAGTGGTATAGCTTTTGGAAGATAAAGGGGGACACGTAGGCTGCCTCTGGTTGAAAGGGTTCTCGTCTGCTGTTTCTGTCTCCCAGGTTTAAGGTGAGACATGATGAGTGTTACCTGTCTCCTCTGGGTTGCACTTAAGTCACTCTTCATGCGTTATGGGTGTACATTCTCTCTTGTATCTTCGGAGGACAATATAATATGTAACATTTGTGTAACTGAAGAAATGAGTTATTGATAATAGCTGAAGTTAGATCAAGTAGCGTTTTGGGTCTACAACATGATGTTCTTTTGAGAGTTCAAAGAGAAAGTGTTCCAATTTGTCATCCGACTAGGGAAATAATGGTAATTATTCTTTTAACTTCCACTGGGACTTATATCATGCTGCATGAGCTCTGCATACCAAAGAGGGTTGATGTATGCTCCAGTCTGAGTTTCTTCATAATAGAATACCGATGCACCACAAAGCTATGATTTTTTTGTTTAAAGTTATTTTTATTTTCGAAGGATCATGTTTAATGCATTTAGGGTCATCTTATATCAAAGGGGTATTAGTGGTTGTGTAACATCCACATACAGATTTATTGCTTCATGTTCTGTTACACCCAGCTGAATCAGTGGGAAAGAGAGCTTTTTGGGGAAGCTGCTTGTGAAATATTTAAGAAGTTTTTATTAAATTTTTTTCTGGGAGGTAACAGAGACAATGTTAAAACCTCCTTGAACTCAACCCATTCTCTAAACCACCTAGTTAATCACAGGAAGTAGGAGGTGGGAATAAAGGAGGTTGCGCTTCACACCAGGACGACACAGGGGCCAGCTGCACGAGCTGATGTCACTGGCTTGAGACTGAGATCAAACTTTTCATAGGGAGGGATGGGAAATATGCCAGGCCACAGATGGAAAGGAAAATGGGCCACAGATTCATTGAAAACCTCTTTCCTTTCTCCTCTCTAGCAAAGGGAAAGGGCTAAACTGTGGAGTCCTTAGCAGGGCCCTAAAAATATCCTTTCTTCTTTTTAAAAAAGGTGATTTTGTTAGACTATCAGGGTTTTATTCTTTCTTTTCCTTTTTCATTTTCTTTCTCATTCTGTTTTTTTTTTCCATGTGTGCCTCAAGGCATTTACTTGTCATCCATCATTAGCTTTGTCTTAAGAGCTGCTGTCTGTGAGCATGCACCGCGTCAGTGGTGTTCAGACAAAAGTGAAGAAAGGTTCGCCCAGCGTTGCTTTGACATGTTGAAAGAGAGCTACTCCATCACTCCGGGGATGGAAGGGGCAGGAGCGGAGAATGGGAAGGCAAAGCAAGAAGTTCTTCCTGATGTTGTATTGCTTGGAAGAAATATGCTGTGAAAGAATCTGTTCTTCTGCTTTCCAGCCTGGGATTGTGGAACAAGGCTTTTTTTTGTGCAAGAGAGTGTAATTATTGGTTTAGTAAAAAAAAAAGTGTTCTTTTCAGAGAATTCAAATTGCTTTAATTAGCAGAAAGATACATACAGCAGGGCTTGGGTTATTTAAAAGGCACCGTGACGAGTCAGTCTCTTGTGCTAGCACTATATTTAGTTTTATTCTGATATCTTTTTCTCTAAACATTGTTCTTTCTTTTTTAAAAAAAGCAAGGGGGGAGGGGAGATCTAGGAGCAGGTTTGGATTTCAGGTTACCACTTAGCAAACGTCCCCCTTTGGACTGGCTTCCCTGAGGTGCCATCACCATCTGGGAAGCACCCTCCAACCCTCTTGAGGCAAAAGGAGCTGAGCCTGCTCAGGACCTTGCAGAAATGGGTCCTCTGTGACTGAAATGGGACAGCAAAGGCTGACTGATCTGTGTGCGAGTCTGACTGGGCAGCGCAGCGTCCCTAAAACAAATAATTCGCTTCCAAAGAGTCCTTCCTACACCGGCATTTCCCTAGCCGTGCTTCCCCTGTGTGGTGCATGTGTGGTGAGTAGCCTGCCCAAGACAGATGCTCTTCCCAGCTGGGAACACAAAGAGAACTGTGATCATTGAAAACAGAGGCTTCCACGTATTAGCAAGACCTTTCTGCGTGCTGAGCTGCTGTAACAACCAGCCTGGTGTGCGCTGTCACCCTCTCCCTTCAGCACTGCATGAGTGTGCATGCATGCATGTATTTTTTTTTTTATATATATGTATACACACACATATATATAAAAGTACAAAATATTAGGGGATATATTTTATAGTTGAAGATTTCAAGAGCCTATAGAAACAGAATTTCACCTTGAGAAACGCCAAGAGAGTAAAAATTGGGTTGTTTGTAATCAATAAAGATAGGTTGTTAAAAAAAATAAAAATAAAACCAGACACAAATAATCCATGCAAATAAAACTGTATTCACCTTTCTTGTCAGAACTGCTTCTGTGGCCCTTAAATCACAGACATTTTAAAACCAAGCTTAAAATTCATTCTCAAAGTTGTCATGCAAGCCATCTGCATTTTACAATTTATTTATTTATTTTTACTCCCTGTGAGATTGGTATCACTGTACATCTACCTGGTAATTTACATGTATTTTATTTGAGTGGAGTTTGATGTCTGTTATGATGAAAATGTCAATGTTATAATGATTAAATTGATCTTTTTCTCCCCTTTTCCAGAAACAGCATAGCTGCCTCAGCAGTGTGTGCCTTCAATCTGAGTGCCATTACTCAGGCATTTAATGGCCCTTTCCGTTACCAAGAAAACCCAAGATCAGCCTGGCTGCCAACATTAAACCCCATCCCTAATTTCCAGGTACTGCTGCTGCTCTTCAGTTCACTCCAGTTCCTTTTACGTTCTATCATCACTCCAATGGGTTGATTTGTGTGGGGCTCATTTTTCCAGGTAGACCTACGGTGCAGATAAATTGTATTTCTCTGCATTTATGAGTGTTTTAGTCTGTGGAACTTCTCGCCGCATGTTGGCAAAATTTGAATGGTTTTACCGATAATAAGAATGTTCAGATTTTTTAGAATAATGAATAATTTAGATCTCTGTTACACTCATCAATGACATGTGAACTCCAAGAATGTGATCCTCACAAGGGGACATAGAGACATGTCCCCACTGAAACTGGGAAGGATTGAAAGCTGAAGCTGGACAAAGTCAAACTAGAATGGAGACAACCTATATTTTTAAACAAGAGAAGTAATTAACCATTTGGACTGCGTAAGGCTGTGATGGATTTTCCATCATTTGATAGGACCCCTAAGGCTACCAGTGTTTCAGTGCAAGAGGGACGTCTTTCCAAGACACAGGAGCTCAGCCAGAAGTTATGGACACGTCGCAGCAGTAACTGGTGGAAGAGGACACATGAGGATGGTCACAGTGGTTCCTTCTCATCTTAAAAAATCTCTTTTTTTTATGAATGAGCAGTTTTGCAGGATTACCAGTTAAGGCCAATTTGAAAATCATACAATTACAGCCTCTTTATGCCCAGATTCAGTCAGTGCAGTGCAGAGTATGTGTGACAGCCCCAGCAAACCTGAATCTTCTGAAGCATGAGCCCATTTTACAGCTCAGTCCCTTCCCATCTGGGGAATCCTAGCGAGGATGGACTTGTCTTCCTGTCCTCGCTTCCCCATAGTGAATCTTTTCAGCCTGATTGTGTGAATCTGGCTCTGCTTTGTTATGGCAAAGGTGCTGAGGCTGCCTGCAAGTGCCATCTGCCTTCAAGCTGGTGATGTCAGGGACCTTCCAAAAAGGACTCTGCAGTTGCCTGAAATCACAGGAAGAGCAGATGGGAGGCAGGTCCACGCTGCAGGCAGAGATGCGCTTGGGTTCCTGCTGAGGAACCTGATTTCTCCCCCTGAATTCCCTCATGGCACCTGAGTGAGGGCTTCTGCCTGTACAAGGTGGGACAGGATTGGGGTCTCAATCACCACCTCAGCTTGGTGCACTCAAAACCAAGAAATAAAGCTTTGCTGAAGGCCCAGCCATGCCAAATATGGCCAGGCATTTCTCTTTTTTTGAGTTTAACGAGAATATTAAGGTTAACTGAGAATCAAGGACTTTCTATCCCTTGCTGGGCTAACCCAGGAGGAATAGAAAAGGACTTTGGAAATCATTTCCATGTAGTGAAAAGTATCATATAAAATGTGGAGTGCAAAGATTGCAGCAGCAAGATGAAAGAAAAGAGTCAGAGGAAAATAAGGAAAGGAAAAGGAGGTATGTGGCGGACAAAAGGAAGATTGCAAGAAGAGATTAAGATTTTTTCAAGTACAGGAGGAACAAGAGGTCAGCTAAGGGCCTTTAGGAGATGACAAGGGTAATTTAGCGACAGAAGAGGCAGATATTGCAAAAAAAATTAAATTAATTTTTTTGCTTCAGTGTTCACAAAGGAAGATGAGGGAAAGATGCCAGGTCTTTTTTTTTTTCTTGCAGAGAGGAAGGAGAAATACTGAAGGATATAGAAGAACAGGGCAGTGCAGATAATCAGGAAATTAGAACAAAACAAAATAAAATCAAACCAGAGGGATGCTGTGTCAGCACAAAGGCTGCCAATAGACCAAAAGGATTATCGGTGACTTGATGAGAATAGAAAACAAAACCAACAATGACATTCCTGCCACGGGGACTCCTCCTTCAGTGGTGCTCTAGAAAGGAAAGTGAGTGGGGAGAAAAGCATCCAAAGCAAGACAATAGTGTAAACCAGAAGAAACATAGGAGACAGCAGAAGAGAGAGATCTAAAAACTCTTTAGAACTTGGGATGAGGCAGTCATGAAATTAAAAAGGCCACTGCAATAGAAAAAACATTAAAATCCACCTGAGGACACATCAAAAAAACACTGATGTTTCCTTAGTCTGGCTACTCAGGAAGATGCCAAAGTTCATAAAAAAGTGGCCATGTTCATAGGTGGTGGGAATTAGTATCACCCTGTTCACCTAGTTCATACAAGCTCCAAAATATTGTAGGGCTTAGTACACCAGCTGTTAGGATCCATATTTATTGGTGTAAATGTGAGGTAAATTCCTGTCAACTCATTTTAGCACGTCGTCAGAGAAGCTCTGCGTGGTGCACCTTGGAAAGACAGCCACACTGCAAAGAGTTGCTTTGATGCATATTGAGAGTATGCACATGGGAAATTTGTACACTATAGCTAGAGTGCTGTAAATCGACATCCTAATTTGCAGTATACTAACTTCTCTTCCAAGGAAAGCCCAAACACCTGGACCCCTGGGCTGCATCAAAAGCAGCATGGCCAGCAGGTCGAGGGAGGTGATTCTGCCCCTCTACTCTGCTCTGGTGAGACCCTACCTGGGGTACTGCGTCCAGCTCTGGGGCCCTCAGCACAGGAAAGACATGGACCTGTTGGAGCGGGTCCAGAGGAGGACCACAAAAATGATCAGAGGGCTAGAGCACCTCTCCTATGAAGAAAGGCTGAGAGAGTTGGGCTTGTTCAGCCTGGAGAAGAGAATGCTCCAGGGAGACCTTCTAGCAGCCTTCCAGTACCTAAAGGGGGCTTGTAAGAAAGATGGAGACAGACTTTTTAGTAGGGCCTGTTGTGATAGGACAAGGGGTAATGGTTTTAAACTAAAAGAGGGGAGATTTAGACTAGATATAAAGAAGAAGTTTTTTATGATGAGGGTGGTGAAACACTGGAACAGGTTGCCCAGAGAGGTGGTAGATGCCCCATCCCTGGAAACAGGGGGTCAGGTTGGACAGGGCTCTGAGCCACCTGATTTAGTTAGAGATGTCCCTGCTCACTGCAGGGGATTTGGACTAGATGACCTTTAAAAGGTCCCTTCCAACACAAACTATTCTATGATTCTACGATTAGTGAAAAGCAAAGTTGTCCATGGATTGAATATAGGAGTTGGCAGGAATTCTAGTTGTACCACTGACTCCCATGGCCTTAGGTAGGGTAAAGAATCAGTCACCCAGCTGTTTTTTGGAGTAATAAATCTTCTGCCCACCATGCATGGCATTGTGAGGAAGAATGAAGAGCCAGCCCTGCCTACCGACATGGACCACAAAACTACATGGAGAGTATAATCTTGCACTGGCTTTTGAAAATGCTGGATTCTAGAGATTAGTATGAGATAGAAACTCAGGCCTTAAAATGCATTATCCTTCTGGTAAGACTTACGCTGGTGTTTAAAAGACAGAAGATGAGCTCTCTTCTTCCCCCCTATTCTGGATGGACAAGGGCATTGAGTCCTACCTCAGTGCACCCCTTGGTGCTGGAGGATGGATGGACACTGGTTGACCCACCATTCACTATGAGGATAGAAGAGCTGTGTGTGGGGAGGGGGGAGCTAGTGGTTAACCTGCCTTGCTTAAGGTGAAGCCAGAGAGGTCTGTTCAAAAGGGAGCACGTAAGAGAAAAGCAGTGTGGTGAATTGGGTTCTTCCATGCAAAACCAACCCATTTTTCAGGGTTTTTAACCTCCAGTTTTTGTGCATTGTGCAGACTGAGATGCCAGGTAGAGTCTGAAGATGGTTTTAAATGCTTCAAGGATTACCACAAAAACTTTCTTTCCACTGCTAGCTTTTCATCTTTCTACAGCTAGCTTTAATTCTTTATTTTCCTCCTCAGTTTGTTAATGCCTTTTGCCCTTCTGCTGTGCTGGCTCTGGGGTATCTCAAGGGAATGAAACACCACATCACTGGTCAGTGGACCTGCTGGGGGAAACATTTATAAAGAGTGGGCTGCAGGCCAAAGCCAGGCTGAGGTCCTAAGAACAGGCTAAAGGCCTGATCCTGTGGCCTTCACACAGACCCACCTCTGCAGGAAATCAACAGGACATGGGTTTTCAGAACAATTTCAGGGTTTGGTCTTGGGCTGCTGGAGTGGGAAGAAAATGCAGGTGCTGAAGTTCAATCTTCCATGTTTAGTGTGGGACGCTGAGTGATGACAGCCCTAACGAGAACCTGACGGAGAGAGTCCTGCAGGATGCTCAGCGCTTGTTCCTGATGAACGATGTCGTGCAGCCAGTGACTGTAGATCCGTACGTGACTCAGGACAGCATTCGATTTTCCAAACTGGTGGTTGATATTGTTCAGGGAAAGGATACTCTCTACCACGTGATGTATATTGGGACAGGTAAGAGCTTACGAAAGTTCCTTCCACTTGCTCGTAGACCTAGCAGCCCTAGTAGCCTGGTTGTCACATCATTACACAGTTGTCATTCAATATCATTTTGGCACAAAACTGCATGGAAATTAGTTTGCCTGAGTAAACTAAAAGCAGGATGGAGGACTTGAGGCAGAGTCCCAAGTGAGCAGACCATAAATCTACATTGTGTTTAAGAACAACAATAACATTTTTCTCCCTTTTATAAAAACATATTTCAACTAATCAGACTAATATATAACAGTGGGGAAGAGCAAAGGTCGCTGAAATGCTCTGTGGTTTTGTGCACGTAAGTTGCCTCTCTGCGCTATGACATACTCATCTCTAAATAAGCAATAATAATACTTAACCTCCAGGCTTGACCAAGCTTTTAATTATTTCTCTCTGCACTTCCGTGTGCCTGCTGGTGTAGGACTCCCAGTGCTTTTGGGAATGGGTGTGTACTGAAATGTGATGCAGATGGGGAAGCTGAGGCAAGTGCTTTTTTGTGGTAGCATAGCAAGCCAGTGGTAGAATTAAGTATATGATATAGTCTCTTGATTTCTATTGCCATCCTCTAATTAGCAGGACACATTGCCTCTTCTGAAAATCACAGATATCTTGGATAAATGAGAGATGCTGAAGAAGAACGAAGTGTTATAAATGGTTGTCTTTTAGCCTATATTCATACTAATGATAGAGGTTAAATTAACTAGTTTGATTAATCAGAGCATATGGCCAGCCTCATGGGTATAATGTTGTTATCCTCTATTGCAGAAGCTTTGACTTTAGAATAAGATGGATTGCCTCCGTAAATGTTAGTTTAATCTCACATCTGAATGCAGTCATTGCCTCATTCTCATGTTACCACCTTTCAGGACTGTGTCATAATTTATGTAACTTTTACCACCACTTCAAAAGTGATCATCTTGGATGTGTTCTAGTAACATTCCCACTGTGGGAGCCTCCACGGACATTGATTATGATGAGAAGATTATATTTAAACTGAAATATGACATGGTTCTGCCATTTTGAGATCTTGATATTTTAAGTGAGGAGTCCAAGCTACAAAGCCAGAGAGAAAGCCAGGATGCTTTCTGCCTCATGTCATTTGTGTGGAAAGGTCTGCTGCCATAGCCTTACCTTCTTATTCGTGTTTGCTTTCTTGCCCCAGTTAGTGATGACTGAAGAGTAAGCTCTGCTGGACCTGAAACATTTAAACCAGTCAAATGCTTAAGTAGAGCCAGCCCTGCCCAGAGGCAGCCCTGAACACAAACCTAGTCCTGAGACAAACCAAGCCCAAACTTGGGCTTCAGTCTTGTTTCACACTTAAGGCCCTCCTAAGTGAAAGAGAAGCTTGGCAAGGCAGCCAGCCCCGCCACTGTAAATTGCTGAGCTTTGGCACCAATACAGAAGTTATTGGGATAGAAAGACTAAGCTTCAGCAACAATCGGGACTGACAGACCTCTCTGGGGTTTTAATGAAAATGGCATGGTTGCCCCCTTTTCCCCAGCATGAAACTCCCACAGTTTATCAGATCTTTAAATTGTTTAGGTAAGAGCACTGTGAACACAAACATACATCTTTCTGTGTATGCACTGCTCATGCCATAACATCCCCTTGTCAAGCAGGCAGGACAGCTTCTTCCAGGAAGAGGATCAATTAGATCTGTGACCCATGCAGTCATTACGGAGGCCTCTGAGATTTCCAGCAGGGCCGCTGCATCTGTTGTCATTTGTCATGGCATCAAATCACACCGATCTGCTCCATAAACCAAAAGAAATATAGACTCGAGGCACCAGAAATGATCCCTGCTATCTCGGGTCACCTTGCTGTATAACTCACTGGTAACAGGACCATACTCTTTTCTGCCTCAGTGCTCCAACTGGGAAATATTTCCAGGTACTTACTCTCCAGATGGTTCACATCCTTCTGGTTTCCCATTAAAATGCATTCACAGACGGTTTCTGTAATTTCTGAGAACTGCTGAGGATTGTAACCATGTAGCTGGAGCTCTCTCTACCACGGGCAACAGGTGACCCAGAACTAGGTTTAAAGCAGCTCTGTAAAAGTGACATTAAAATTTCTCTCTTTAGGCACATACGAAATGAAGTCAATGCCTCCAAGATTTACTTGTGCCTTGTTTCTTGTTCCATTAGAGTATGGCACCATCTTGAAGGCCCTTTCTACCACTAACAGGAGCCTGAGGAGCTGTTATTTAGAGGAAATGCAGATCCTCCCTGACGGACAACGGGAAGCAATCAAGAGTCTCCAAATCCTGCACAGCGACAGGTCACTCTTTGTGGGCTTAAATAATGGAGTGCTAAAAATTCCTCTGGAGAGATGCTCCATGTACAGAACAGAAGGGTAAGCAAATTTACAGCTCTGACATATTCCTCTTCAGCCTGAAAAGAAAAGCATCAGGGAAACATATTCCAGCCTGATTTGGTTTAGAATGCTTTTTTTCATCACTACAAGACAAAAGACACCGTTGGAAGTGCATCTCCTGATAGATACATTCATGACAGGAGCAATGAGAATGAGCAATTTTTTTTTGTATATATTAATTAATACTTATCAGAAATTAATTGTGTGTTTACTACGGAAGGACTTGCAATATTTACTTCTTTTATTTTTTAATTTGACATTTCAGTGTTGCTTTGATTAACTCCCTGTTTTTTGCTGGTGGTTCTTCTTGGCAACATGGCTGCAGGTTTCTGAATTTGGGTTGCAGCCAGCCTATCCTGGCTTATTCGAGTGATCACCTCTCAAACATCTGACGAGGCAGGGCTGGGCTGCGTGGCAACTTGTTACTGCTTTTGGAACCCAATAGCTCATCTCAACTATGTGTGACACCTCATACACCTGGATAGATTCTGTGCCTTGATTGTACCTTTCAAAGGGAGTAGGAAAAAAGACTTTTTTAAATTGTCAGCCCTGGCTCCAGAGCAGTTTTCCACCCAGAAATGTGTGTAGGAGGTTTTTGTATCCAAATAGTATCCCCCCATTTAAGCAGGTGAAAGAGTGTGATACCAACTGGTTGAGACATATGCTCAAATAATCTCCCTGAGTGTGTAGTGGGGTCTACGGTGGGTAATTGCTTGTTTACATCTCTTCAAAACCATCTTCCTTCTCCCCTCTTGCTTTCGCCTTGCTTCCTTGACAAGAGTTTTGCTGAAACTGATGTCCTCTGTGCTAGACAAGAGGAAGGAATTTGTTAACAATGTCTAAATGGATTCCTTCTTTCATGGCCTGCTGCAAGATGTCCCTGTCCTCTTGCCAAAAAAAATGGATATAGAAAATGTCACCATCATTTTATTTTCAACAAGTAGAGTTTATCTATCAGCTGGTACTAAATTCATGTCTGTCTAAATATAAAAATGCCAGCTCTTTCTATTTTTGCTGAACCTCTTAATTATCCCTTTCAGAAAATATAACTTGGTCATTACTGCAAGTTTGACACAGAAGTGTTTAATGTGTAAAGGTTTAGTTGCTTATACAGACAGGCTGACACAGAAGTGTTTAGTAAGAGAAAGAGAACCACAGCTGGAAAATGCCATCCCATCCTCAGCCCTTAAAAGCAGAGATTTAAAAAAGGTAGAACATACCAGCTGTCCTCTTCAGGCTGTCCTGGAGAGTTTCAGTTTGAGAATATTTATGTATGTGTATATATATATGATCCAGTTTCAAGAGAAATGAGTTCTTCCTTTTCTTTCTTTTCCTAATCTTGAGTTCAGCTTTCCAGTAATTTATAGATCGTGTCCCAGTTTCAGCCTGCATAAGTACTTTGTATGACACTTCCGTTAAAACTCAAATGGTGGAGGTTTGCTCAACTGCCTAAAAAAGGGACAAGCAGGGAAAAAGCTGCAGTGGCTGGAGGGCAAACGGGTGGGGGTACCTCACAGGAACACCATCTGTTTAGGAACTGAGGGCCGCGGCGCCGTCCCCCGCTAGTAACCTTAGCCCAGCAAAACAGAAACCCTGCTCCAGAGAGGTTCCCTTGCCTGCTGGTGACCACAAGCAGCCTCAGCTTTATGCACTGTATGGCACTGAGTCCTGGCTAAAATTACTGGGAAGCTTGTGTACCAACGCTGTTTTTTTTCTAAAACAAACTTTCTGGAGGCATTTTTCAGTGAAATAAGGAAGCAGTCCAGCAATTTGGGGGATGGAGACTCAAACTCTGCCTCCATTGACTAGTTTCATGATACTTTTAGGCAATTAAAGCCAGCTGCTGGACTATACCAAAGTACACGAGATAGGGTCTCCTGATGGCGTGGTGGGTGCATACGTTTGGCGATGTGGGAGGCCAGACTCTGCTGAATTCAGGTGCTGGCCAGCTAGTGTACTTGTGTACATTGTAATGGATCCTTTGCCTCATGGCTGAGTCTTGTGGGGGCACTGTGCATTTGAAAAAAAGGAGGAAAAAAAGAAGACAACTTAGGAAAGCCAAGGAAGGCCATTATTTATTTATTTCCTTAGAAGGATGTTTGTGATATTATTATTAATTTTTAAGCTAAGCTTTTTTTTTGTAGGAAATTATTCAACTGCAAATTTTTCAGCTGCAAATTTTGGAGCCCTTTTTCCCCTTAGCATCCTGGCTATGTAGGTGATAAGTCAACTTGGCCTCCTTTGTATTTCTTTCAATACTGAACTGTATCGAGAAGGATGTTTTAATTTCCTCCAGTGCATTCCACCTGGCACTTCTCCTGGGCTGTGATTTATTGCTTATTGTTGTGTCTATGTTTAATCCATGCCAATATACAGCCACCACGGGAAGAAGGACTCCCACCCCTACAACACCCCCCTTATTTTTTTGTCATGCTGTGACTTCTTGACTGGCCTCCCTGAAAAGCTCTGGTTTCAGCAGTTTTTATAATCTAATCATTTTGATGGGGGCTCAGGAAGCTTGGAGGTGATGGAGAATTTGTGCCTCCCAGGCAGGAATACCACAACTCTGTGTGTTTTCTTTGGCTCTGCCTCATGTTATCAGGAAACTTTGCAGCCTTTTACACCCTGGGGGCTGATGTGGGTTTGTGATTGCTGACATAGAGCTCTTGCCTTCACCCTGCCTTCTCCCTTCTCTCGAACAGGCGATCATGTATCGAGAGAAAATTGATCCTGGCATTGATCCCCTCTAGCGATCCTTGCCACTGTGCTGCTTTAAAAGCTTGGGGCTTGGTACTGAGGCTCAGAAATGAGGCAGAGGAAAAAGCACCAGTGAAGGGAAGAGATGGAAAGGGAAAAGGATTTCTGCCATCTCCTTTACTGTTTGTTTATTGACACGGCACCAATTTAATCTCTTAAATGGTGACCAGTAACTCAGCCCCATGTCTTGATGTTGTTCGTTGGCCCAATATATTTCTGGGTGTCTGAGCAGTGTTTTGTGTCTGCCCACTGACCTGTCTCAATCTGTCTTTTCAGAACAGCCAGTCTTAGCAACAGGGCAACGGGAAGACATCTGTAATGTCAACTGCCCAAATTTACAGGCTGGACTTGGCTGCGGGGACCTTGCCTTGTGCGTGTGTTTTCCTGTTGTGCTTCAGTGCTGCCGTTCCCCACTCTCACTGGAGAGTGTTAGGAAGATGTCCAACACGAGCAAAACCTACAAGCCCTTTGAACATGCAGCATGTTTTGAAGGCTGCTTTGCTGGGTGGTAGCTTGGCTGTGCTTGCTGCTGGATTTTGCATGGCTTTGAAATCTTTGTAACCTCCCTGCAATTTTCAAATGAGCTTGGATTTTTACCTCAAGTTGCCTCCAAGCTTTGGGGAGGGATATTTGGAGAGCCAGCACTGCAGCTTTATCACTGACACCACCATATCTCTAGAATGTGTCTGATCAAAATCCTGAATCTGAATTTTAGAGAGGTGAGGACTTCAGATCTGGACCACTATTTTCAGGTGGGGCCTATCTGTAGGGGTGGCTCAGTAATTTTTTCAAAGGGTGGAGTGAGATTATTCATTTTAGGAATTGCAGTCAAACAGGTAGGAAAATGAAGCTGGTTGTTGCAGGGAACACTTTGTGATCGCTTTGTACTGCCCCTTTGCAGGATCAGGGCTGTGGGCCTCTGAGCAAACAGACACCTCGGAGTGATTTTATAGCCATTTTTTTATTACATATTCAGATGAAGAAAAGAAAGTGTGTTTGGGAATGAGACCAGAGAGTCTTTTGAATACCCATCTTTTCCGATGTCTCTGTGCTGAGCAGTTTATTTTAATGCATTTCATGTTGATACTCATTCTTTTGTCTTCCTCCCTCCAGTTTTCTGCATAAAATTTGCGGTTCACATGATGCAGGTTGCAATTTTGGGATGTACAGTGTGGTTCTGAGAATACTTTGTCTTGCCTGTCCTCTCCCTGTCGTGCTGTGCTCATGTGTGGGGATCCCATCAGGTTGTGTGAGTACCACCTCAGGTCAGCCTCATGTCAGTGGAGATACTCATGCTTCCAAGGCTATGGGGAGAGCCAGATCCTCTTGCGTGCAACTATGACATGCTCTCATTTGAACTCTGACTGCTTTTTTGACCTTGTTGCAGGGAGTTTGCTGTTGAGTGATGCTGAGCTTTTGCCCTCCTACTTGGCCTAAATTCTGCCGTGCATCCCCTCCAGCCATCGTGCTTAATGCAAAGCTAGCAGAAATGACTCAGCTGACAAGTACTCTTATTTGCTGACTTGAGATCTGTATGAGAAACACAATTCACCTCTAAATAGCTCTGGGCCAGTGATCAGATAACTAAGTACATATAGGTGAGTAACTCCTGAAATGGCTTCAGGGAGTTTTCGGAAGAAAACGGTCAGCAGCCACAGTAAAGAAGCAGAGAGTTTTCTGCCCTCTTTCTCTCTCCAAAGTGCAAAACTGGGGCTCCAAGCACGGTCCCTGTACCACGTCCACACTGCGCTTTAGGGGGGTTGGGATATCACATGGAGGATTGCTTTGGTGGTTTTTGTTATTCTTTTTTTTTTACTCCTTATATGGTGCAAAATCCTCTGTAACAAAGGAATGAAGCACTTGAATTTAGGATTGCAAAACCAGAATTACAGGATTACCAGATTTCAGGAGTGAACCTGTTGGGGAACGTAATTGGAGGAATAATACAGTCTGTGAAGAGATCTAAAACTTTCCCAGTTTTGGGGAAAGAGTGAATTGAACATGGGCTGGAAATCCTCTGACCTCTTCATCAGAATGACAATAGTTCCTTGAAGGAAAACAAGTAACTATTGTTGGGTAAAAAGAGCGGGAGAGAAAATGGTAAAAGAGGTAGGGGAGGGAACAAAGCAGAGACTGTTGTTCAGTGGAGCCCAGCATCCAGCAGATCGCTGAGGCAACGCTGATGGCTGGATGGTTCATCAAAGACCTTGAAAATCCAGCCCCTTCTGAGCTGAGGCTGTTGAAAGTCTGGCCCAGATTTTGTTTTGAAAATCTTCTCCCTGAGCATTTTAAAAAATATCCAGTGCATTGAACATCCCTTTAAAAACAGAGGCAAAAGGAAAGGTAACAGCCTACAAAGATGTTGTGATAAAGCTTAATCATCAATTTCCATGCTTTGGCTGATATGGCCTCTCCAAAATTAAGGGAATTGGCTAATTATTGTAACACCAATAATACTGAAAAGCTTTGGAAGACTTCATAGGCAGAAAGGAGAGTGTTCAGCCCAATCTTTTGTCATCCACAGTATCCAATAATACATCAGAATAAATCACTAAACATCTGGTTTGGCATTCTGGTTGCATTTAAGTAAATAGCGAGACTCCCACTGACAGAGAATGAAGACATCAAACAGAACCATGATCACTAAAGCTCTTGGAAAGAATGAAGTTTGGTAGATGAAATGGATCTGTGTTCTTTAAATAGAAGTACAAAATTATACCATTTTCTCTATCCTGAAAACACATTTGCATCTGCTGTAGCAGGCAATTACTCCCATTTTCTTTAACGTAGCTGCTTATGTATGTAAAGTTAAGCGCATCCATACTATTTGCAGGATATGGACCTTTAAGATTTGAGGGGATGGTACAGGTCTAAGAAACCTGGATTTCAGGATAGCAGCTGAAGAGCTTCATTTGAACAGCCTGGGAAAGGGACATGGCCATGTGTGTCTGAAATCGAAAAAAAAAGAAGGCAAGGCTAAGCGGCAATGTAGTGAGCAGTGCAGTAAGATGCCGGAGAGATTGGTTTTCAGTTTCATCTTAGTTGACATTATCTTTAATGGCATGGAAGAAAGAAAATAGCGTACTTTGTAGATGGCATTTAAGTATGAGGGAATCACAAATAACAGTGAGGAGAGAAATGCAATGTGATGCCGGTAGGGAAACCAGCAAGAGGCTGAGTTTGAGGAATAAGCCTGTGCTGAGTTTGCTGGTGTTTGCATCACTGAAAGAGAGAGGAGGGACCATGAAAGAGTGGACAGGGGCTCTACTCTGACCAGATGAGTTATTACAGTTTTTCCCATTTCTATTAAATGCTCAAACCAATGGCAAGCTTTACATTCATTTTAAGCTGTCTGTGCACTTTTAGGCTCCCGCTTTTAGCTCCAAGCTACGTAAATGGCCCCGAATGAATGATGCTGTGGCAGAAGGGGAATTTAGCGGTAGCCAGAGTCGGGGGTTATACAACTGCTGAAACAGATGAAGGTCGCTTCAGAAAAAGCCAAACAAAATCAGGTAATTTCAGGGCTCACTGGCTTCTGTCTCCTTACTCTCATGACTAGGTTGCCAATTTGTTTCAGGGGGCTTTGGATTTGCTAGGAGGGGGGGAAAAGTGTGGAGGTTGAACGTGCCGAGGACTTTTGTTTGCTCCTTATTTTTAAAGCGTACTGCCAGCGTGACTTAGCTCGCAAGATCGGAACGGTTTAGCGTATGGATCCCTTCAGCTCTAGCAGGCTGGCTTTAGGCCAACTCAGATCAATGATGTCTAAAAGTCATTACCATCTGATGCCTGCTAGGTGGGCTATGTGAAATTAGTTTCAACACAGTGGCGACTGACAGGAAAGCAGGTAGTTTTCTTGGAATATGTAATGTTAGGATGACATTGATGCTATTGTTATAAAAACAAGATTAATAACTAAAGCTACCAGCAAGCCCAGGGCAGTTATCCATTGCATCTGTCAATTCTTGCAATTTGCTACTATTATGTCATAAGATTTGTATTCTAGGCAATGGTCGCATTCAGCGACATGGCTCCTGATGCAAAGAGTCTACGGCCTTACTGCTGTCATGGCTGGTTTGCTTCATGTCTCAAGCTTCCAGTCAGCATTTGCAGTGTAAAACATGAATGTGTCCAACATTAATACTGAATGAATATATTGCTACAGATGCATCATTAACTTTTTATTAGGAGATGTGCTGTTTTACCTGTTTGAGGAGACGGAAGTATCTGGAGCCAGAGCAAATTTGTTATTGTTGGTTTAAGTTTAAAATTTAAGTCCATATAAGTCATAAAATATGTATGGGTTGTAGAAAAACATAATATTGTACCGTCTGGTGTCTTTTACATGTCAAAATACCAAAGTACTGTAGATCTGTGGGAACACTCCAGTCTGCAAAAGGGTAGGGCTGGATTTCAAGAATATCCATTTACTTAAGTGATGTTGTCTCTTGTTACAAAGGGAATGGATATTGTTTGATGGCATTTTTATAACTACATGGGAAAAAGCAATGGAGAATATGTTGGCAGGACCATTTTGCCTCTTATGCAATGTTAAAATAGCCCGACCTTGGGCAAGAGATGTGTTAGATCCCCAGGGTGTAGTAGGTGGACTAATATTTATTTGCCTTTTCCAACATACATTAATCTACAAAGGCTCTGTCTAGTTGAATCTACATCTCATTGAGCAGAAAATAATTACCTAGAGCTTAACAAAATCCAACTTTCGCAAAGGAGCTGCTTGAATGTGGATTACTTTGTGCAGCCTGGGTGACAACTGTAGACTGTTTTCAGGTTTCTTTATCATCACTCACATTACTTTCTAAGTTTTCTGCCTTTGCAGTTTTCTTTCCCTTCCTAAATTCCCATTTGAGCATGATTTGTGTTTTTAAATCATTGGCATCTTCCAGAGGCTACGTAAAGCACTTATCTGTGTCCCTTGCAGTGGATTTGCTCTTGCCTAAACCACCCTTTTTCCCGTACCCACCTACACCACCAGAGTACAGGAATTTGCCATGTTCATAGAGAAGTCTCAGATCTGCAACCACAGAGCAGAAACACAGAAGCAGAGCACATCTTAATCTGGCAGCCGCCTCCAGACACTGACTGACACAGGGCAGAGACAGGGAATAACACTTGAGTACACTGATTTGCCCAAGCTGCCTTTCCAAAAGGATGTCTAGTCCCCTCTGCCTCTTTCCATATGGCAGCCCTGGGGGGCATGTTTTCTTAAGACTCAAAAGCCTGCTGAGGCTCGGAAATGGTTGTGCTTCGCAATCCAGACAAACATGCCCTGCATTCAGGAATTCCTTCTGGCTATTCCTTTCATTAGGACTTTAATAGTATCCGAGTTTTCTTGTGGATGACTGATCCCATCACTGGTAGTCAGAGGCCCTCTGTACTTCTGTTTTTATTAGAGGTCAGTTTTGTTTGGCACAGTGACAAGACTTTCTAATAGTGTTTGTGGAGCAACACTTATTCATTTTTTTTAATAACCTGCTTTACTGATGTAAACATAAATCCAGATTTAATCGGATTTTTTCTTGGGATGGCATTAATCTTCATATTTGAATAAATGCAATGTTGTTTTATTTCATGGCTTTAAAAATAAAAATAAACACCTATCCAATAAAGAAGTCACTGTTGCTAAAAGATGATGGAATGGGATGTCAGAAAGTAAGTAATGGAATAGTTTGTTGTGTAGATTGTACGAGGCCATAATCTATAAACCACAATTGATTAAAGAGATACTGAAAATGGTAGAGCAGGAGGTGGAAACTAGCAAGGCAAGGTCCCTGATGTGGAAAGGAAAATGAGGTGAAACTGCCTCTGAAAATCCTCTGTCTGTGTACTGCTTCTTTCAAATCAGTTACATGTGTTTGGCTCATAAATGGCCTTCATAGAGGTCGTTTTACACCATGGCTTTAATTTATGCATTCAAAACAGATCATGTGCAGAGCAGCAATCACTGATGCTAAGCATGTGTGGGTGATAAATTACACACGCACACTACACACGCACACTTCATCTTCTCTGCCTCTGCATCCAGTATCAAATGCCAAAATACCAAACCTTGTCTGTCCAGATTAGCATCAACTGAAGCCCTCACAGTGGTGGTGCCTGTGAGCTGTAGTATGCTCTTCCCGAGTAGTGCCCTGCTCCACAAGAAGCCCCATTAATTGCTTATGAAGTACATGGCTACTCGTCTTGAGGAAAGGGCAGTAGCATCTGGCATGGAATATGTTGTATTCACCGGCTGAGAAATGAAGCTGCTACTTGACCAGCGTCTGACTAAAGCAGCTCAGTTCCACTTGGCTTCTCTTCTCAGTGCGGAAAGATGATGGATTTGTACAGATCACTAACTCATCGCTGCAGTTTGAATTTTTAAAGGTATCAAAATTAGAGGGATTGTTTGAAGGTCTGCTGCTTTTTTCCCCTTTCTAATCTTATTTTCTTAAGCCACAAACATCCTTTTGATTCTTATTCTTCTCCTTTCATGCCATCTGGCTTTAGGGAAGACAGAAGTCCACTCTTCCTTGCACGGGCTATTGAGGTTGTCAGTAATTATGATTTGGTTGGCTGGAAGCTAATATGATTATTTGTTTAGTTCATCCCCTCCTCAGGTTGATAGCAATGGGACAGTAAGCTAACCTTGTCAGGAAATGTCTGTCTGCCAAACACAGCCGCATGCTTGCCACTAACTGACACAGCTAAAATCCCTTTATTTCTTGCAAAGGGCTGTTCTCTCAGAGCTAACTGCTCGAAGAGTGCAACAAACCAGTGTGAAATTCTGAGGTCTTATTCCCCAAAAGAGCAACGTGAACTCTGGTGCTGCCCATGCTCCTGAGATGCTGAGCACAGATGAGTGTAGGCTGCTCAGTGCCTTGCAGGATCAGGCTTATAAATGTTTGCGCCGCACCAGTTGATAGCGCTGCTATCTCTGTGCCTCTAGTGAACTAACCTGTGATGCCCATGGGGGTTTAAAGGACTAGGTGCTATGACAGTTTTATTGTATCTCCCTGGCGAACGTGATGTTCACTGCAGGTTCCAAACTCATCGGCACAAATGCAGAACCCTCTCCTGGCGCAGTGGCAGGGTTTTGTTAGCAAAGGCAGTTTGGGAAGGGAGCTTCTCAGTCTTTGGGTCTAGAGCCCTGCCTCTGCAGATCATCACGTCCTGTCATTCCATTCCTATTTGCTTTCAGTCATCAAAAAGGAGTGTGAAAGAAAGAGGTAAGAGAAAAGAGAGGGAATGAAAACTGGGAGAGCAAGCACATCCTGGCAGATGAGAGGAGCAGAGTCCTTCAGCGTGACTGCTCTGGATGACAGTTTTGTGGCTTTTGGTACAAAATGGCATGTTTGTGTGTCTTCTGTCTGGTAGTAAGAATGGGAGGAAGCTCTAGTAATTTTTTCTTTCCTTTGGTCTGTCAAAGCCTAATCTCTTGGGTCTGGTTCTATTGATTTGATGATCCATTTATTACACAGTCTAAAGCTTTTTAACTCAGGGAAAAATGACCAAAAGATGAAGTTATCTAGATTAAGAGCAAATTAAAGTGGGAATGAGAAACTTTTGAACTACAGGCGTTTAAGCTTTAATGAAGATCCTGAAATAAGACGTCATTCAGGCTATTACAAAAAAGGAGATCTTGGGCAGAACCAGAATCTTGGAAGCAGAAGCCTTTTTACAGCACATGCTATTAGTGAAGGCTGAGCACCACCAGGCTTCAAAGGCCCTGTAAAAACCCTTTTGAGTCATAGGTAAGAGTTTCCATTGACTTCAGTGGGCTGTGGATAGTGCCCCACTTGCAGAGTCTTAATCCTTTGTGTTATCCCAGATCAGTGCTGTAGAAATGATTGCAAGAGCCAACAACAGGGAGGCTTACAGCTCCCAAACAGCAGGCAGCAGGTGAGCTCTTATGAGTAAGATCTTATTTTCATGCAAATGTCCTTGGTAAGTGAGAATAAGGAACCAGAGAAAAAAACACCTTGAATAAGAGATACAAATGGAATTGTTTTTCAATTGAGCATTTTCAGTGTATGCCTTTATGCCTCAGATAAGAAATTTATTGCGAGGCAATGAATTAAAAAGTGAAGCGCTATTGATAGTAATGCCCTGTCATAATAAATCCAACCTCTTAGATATCCATCAAGAGGTATTCTCCCGAGTCCTCACTGAATGTACTACGGTTAGTAGATGGCCAGAGGGGAACTGGGGGCATGAACCATGTGGTATCATCACCATTTTACTTCCACAAACATCCCACTTTGTGGGATTTCATTAACTAAGTCATTAGCATTGATATAGCCAGTGTTAACCTGCTATGCTCGGGTAGTCGTCTGGGATAATGGGTTCCTTCTCTCTGTGTGAATTATGATGGGAGACAGTAGTATGTTGTTAGTTCCTTGAGGCATTCCCAGCCTGCCACTGAGGAGATCTAAGTGTGGTGTTCCCTGTATGTATGGAAGTCCCATTGCCTTTGAAACATCAGAATTTCATTATAGCACGTAAACTCCTTTTTGTATCTTATTTCACAGTATTTACATACTGCTCTGTGAGACTTCGGGTCTCCCAGCCTGTGTGAGACTTTTCGGCGGTATCATAATACAAAATGGTATTTACATGTAAACATTTCAATTTATTTTGTGTTCTGAACACAGGGAAATGCTGTGATATCTTTACATTTTCCACACTGAAGACTGAGAGCATATTTCTGAAGCATTTTGATCTGTGCATGCATGTATGCATACATATATTTGTCTTTTGGTGTGTGTTTGCTGGTGTGGTTTTATCTTTTAATGACATAAATAGGGATATATATTCTAAAGATATTGTAAGGATAAGAATTAAGGTGGATTTTGAAGTGTTCACTTAAAGTATTTGCCAGAAATGTTGTTCTTTTGCAGTAATGCACATTGTAATGCTTTTCCTGTTTACAAAAGGAAAAAAAATGGAGCAAATTCTGTGTAAGTAAATACATTCCTCCTCACCCTTAAGTGTATCGCTGTCAGCTGCTATAATAGGTTTCTCACTAGAGTTGAGGCAGACGAGTGGGCTCCGAATCCTGAAGGGAGGCAGACAGCATAGCTATTTTGTTTTTAGATTTCAAATGGTTTTGAGGGCCTGCCGTCAGACAGGGAGAAGTCCCGGGCTTTGATGGTTGTTAAATTACAGAGCGCGCGTTTTGACAGCCCAGCGGAGCCCGGGCTGGGCAGGAATTCGTTACACCCAGGATGCAGAGCGCAGAGACGGCGCGGCGCAGGATGGCCGTAGCTCCCTGCCAGCTTCTCCCGGGGCCCAGCGTTGTGGCCTTCTGGTGGCTCTGCGGCTCGGTTACTGCTGGCACGGCAGCTGGGGGACAGTGGCGGCGGCAGGGGACCGCAGCCTGTGATTCACGGAGTGCACCGTTAGGGATCTGTAGCTCACCGCCCGCGGCCAAGAGCAGCACATTAGCTACATGACATACATTATGATAGCGCCAGCAAAGTGGTCAGTGCCTAACCGGGATATATTGCAGCCTGCGGAGTGGCTGAGGGCTGCAGCACAGAACATATGGAGATTATTTCCTGAATTTATGCAGCACATGTTTTCCTATAAATTAAATTCAGAGAAAATGTGTATCATAATAGGGTGATGCTCACAACAGCCTTCCCTGTTATGAATTACAATGACCTCTCGCAGCTCGCTGGGTGCCCAGCGAAATGGCTTCATGCAGTTGGAAACAATAGCATGTACATGGTGTCAGGGTCTGAAAGCCTGACTGAAAGGCTCTCTAACTAAAAGCAGGGGCTTTTTTCTTTTTTTTTTCCCCCGTTGCTTCTCTCATTCTTCTCTCTAGAAAGCACCCAATTTCTTCCTGAAGTGCCGAGTTCCCTGGAGGGCGGGCAGATGCCCCCATGTCAGCTCAGTAACTACCTGGGTGCTGCCCCGGCTGAGGCAAAGGCAGCTCTGGGCGCGGCGGCAGCCCCACTTCATGGACGAGGGAGGTGTGGGCTGCCAAAACAGCAGGATGGGGGTCCTTAGCCAGAATAACGAGCAAAGCAGCACGTGTACCTTTTCTTTCCTTGGACTGAGGATCCCAAGTCTTTTCTAGGCAAATATTTGATGTTCTGTTGCCTGGGGCTGGGACAAAATCATCTTTGCCTTTTCCTTGGGTGTGTTGAAGCAGCTGAAGGAAAAATGTAGCAGAGACAGTCATTGTAACTTCCTTCCTAAAGCATGAAAGGTAAAGTTATGTTCCTTACAACTGCCTGTGTGAAATCTTTAGTAAAGGAAATGTAGGAGCTGCCATGTAGGAGCAAACTGGAAACTCAAAATATCAATATATGCACATATGTCTGTGTGTATATATATATATACACACACATATATATGTAAAGCGATGGGTACCAGACAGCAAAACAATCTAGGGTTTGCTTTGGGGCAAATCGCTGTGGAGTCAGTACAGACTGATAGAGTGTTTTCAGCTGTGCTTAAGGGACTTGCTTTTTCATTTGCAGCTGATTACAGGTTAATAGGATTTCAAAGATTTCTGGGAGGGAACAGTTCACATCTCATTGCATTTGATACCTTTTTTTTGATGTTTCATTTATCATACTGATACCTACACTTAGAATAAATTTTATTACTCTCCTGTTTAGCCTCTTGAACTGAATTTTTCCCCTTGGTCTCTTGCTGCTGTCTAATTGGCAGTTTTCAAATCATTTGGGACTTTTGGAAAGATCCTATCAGCCTTTTGTGTGATAGAAGAGAATGGATTGTTGGAATAAAAAATAATGTTGCGAATCTTTTTAGGTTTAGTCCTCTCTTCTTTGTCTTTCACTAATACATGCATGATGTGGCTTGTACTGTTATGTTTTCTTAATGAAAATTAACAATTTGAAAGCACCTCATAGGAACAACCAATACAGCTGAATTTTATCAGTACAGACTAATTCTGTGACTGACCTTCTCTGTTTAGCGGCAGTAGTAACCCTAGTTATTTTTGTTTAGCAGCTCACATGTTGGGAACACACACTTAGCCTGTAATATGGATTCAGGAGGAAAATGAATACGGCAGTGTTCAAAGCAGCCAAAAGCTTAGAAATAATGTTCTGCTGTGACTTTTCCAAACTGACATCTTGATGTTGGGATTATAAATGAAACCATTGTTCCAGAAAAGGCCAAGACTAATAGAAAGCCTTTATTACTGGTCCATTGGCTAATTCTGCTTGTCTAACCCCTTTGGATGGACACAGTGTCAGAAAACATACTCACAGAGGTTGCTTTGTGTGAGATTTGGCCTGCTGAGTGATTACATGGGTGCACAAAGATATCTCAATGACAAGTGTTCTTTGACTAAAATTTGTAAAGTCATTTTCTTTCCCTAGGCCTTGGAGAGGAGTGAACTGATTTTTAATCTACAGCTTCTATGAGTGGTATTTGCTTTGTGTCCTATCACCCTTCTGTTCAGCCATTCTCCCCTTCCAAGTAGGTAAACCTCTGCTTAGAAGAAATTGTTTCTTCTGCTGAGCCTCGGTGCAGTTGACAGCTGTCATATACAAGCGCTATACTTGAATAGGTGTCTTTAGAGCTAGACAATCTTAAAGAGCTTTAATCTTTTCTCTTTGCACATGCAGGGAATGCCTAGGAGCCAGAGACCCCTATTGTGGCTGGGATAACAAGCAGAAGCGATGCACCACCATTGAGGACAGCTCCAACATGAGCCTGTGGACTCAAAATATTACTGAGTGCCCAGTAAGTGGAAAGAGTGCAAATATTTTATATATACTGGTGTGTGAGTGTGTGCATATGTGTAGAAGGGAGAGGAAAAGTGTGTGGCAGCCTGATGAGGACTGGCTGTTAGGAGAGCATTGAGAGCCCAGTGGCACACACTAATATCTGTGCACAGCCTCTTGTTTAGAACACAGAGACCCCAAATGTATTTGTTTGCTCCAAAAGAGGGATCCCAAAGCAAGCATTCAGTCCTCCTCATGCCCACCCATGCCTTGAGTGAAGAAGATTGGATCACGCTGTTGGGTTACTGCTGAGAACCGTGTAAACCCCAGATGAAACTTGAGCTTTCTCAGGGCTGCTCCACTGTCTGCACCATTTCCTTGGCTTCCCTGCAGGTTGGGGAAATTGGAATAGCTGATGTACAGCATCCTTGGACAGCATCCAGTTCATTTTCCTGTTGGATCTCTGAGCTGGGCCCAGGAGGCAATGCTGGTGAAGAGGTGTTGCACTGGCAGGAAGAGACTTCTAGGGAGTGGCAGAGAAATAGGGCGTGCACGGGTGGTTTGCAGAGGGAACAAAAAGATGCAGTATGTACTAGAGAACACAAGGGAAGGGGAGAGTGTAACCAAGAGAGGGATGAAAAGAGAGAGAGTATTGGGTTCTAACCTCACTTTAGCAGACCAAAGACCAAATCTACATAATATTTCAAGGAGATGATAGTGTTCTTTCCTTGCCCTGGTCTCCATCAGATGCAGCAGTTTTAAAAAAAAGTGTCTCTACTTGAAGCAGTTTGAGTTGGCTCTCCGGCTCCCTTCCACCTACCCACCTGCCTTCCTCTGATGACAATGTCCAGTTCCTGGCTGTGATCCCCAGAAGCTGCCTGGCCAAATTCAATTCCTGCTGCTTGAACTGTACCTGTGAGGTTGTTGGGAGGAAAATCAGTCTTATTAAATAAATTGTAGTGTGTGAGGGGAGGAGAAATTCTCATTAATGTTCATTGTTATTATCTAATGTCAATTAGCATGTTAATATTGCTAAGTCTAGTAGATAGAGAAAGAGGACTGGATGGGTTATATCTTGAGTATGTTATTTCTGTCTGGAGGTGCTGGGATGTTTATTCCCCTTATCTTCCTTGCTTCTTAGATATTTTCCCAGGAAATATTAGTCATTACTTCAATCCATCCTCAGCTTGGCAGGCTTAAGTTTTTCACTGCTGGATTCAGAGGCTTCTGTGTTTATAACCCTCCTGTGTTGAACCGGGATGCAGTGCTTCTTGATTGCCCGTGCTGTTATCTCGTCCTGCTTAATGCCTGTGTCTGTTGATAGGTGTGTGAGGTGTTAATCCTCTAGTTTGAACATGTCTGCTGTGGTGCACACTAGGGAACAGGCTACTCCAGATCATTGTTTCAAGGTCATAAAAATCCAGCGCAGAATATTCAGGAGCTTTGGCTGTTCTTGGGGTGCTAGTTTTACATTTGTTTTAGCATTTCCATTGTAGATTATTTTCTGTTTAGGTGCTCTCATTCTGATGCATACATCAGCCTTGTGCTCTTCGACTGACGGGATGCGAGGCTGTTTAAAATCCACACGCAAGTGCTTCCTTTTCCTTTCTCCTCTGCCGCTCACTGGAATGAATTCACCTCTGGTGTGGAGTGGGATGGCTCATTTAAGCACCTACATCAGCAATATCCAAGTATTTTCTTGTGTTCAGTGCAGGATAAAGGTCGTGGTCAACAGAGGCAAGAGTCTAGGGCAGCATGTGCAAATGACCACTGGAAAGGTAGGGGAATGCAGTGACCCAATGTCAAATTTCACTGTTGAAAAAGGCCTGCCTGGGAGTTTAGTTGGATGAGTTACTGTCTTAAGAAGTCCTGGCTTTTCTCACCCCGCTTTCCTGGGCTGAGCACCAGGCGCTCAGCTGTGCTGATACAGCTGTATGTGAGATCACACTCAAGTGTGACATGGTGTAGATTAAAAGCACTCCTCCCAAATAAACTTTTCCTAACCCAGATAATGTCAGTGAGTTCTGCAGCCTAGCCCACAAACAGATGTCCTGGCACAGCTGAGAGACTGGCATGCAGCAACTTTTAAAGCCAGGACTGGCATATTACTGAATTATATCGTACAGGTGCCAGGCATTTGTGTGAGTCAGCCACAACACTAATCCAGCTTGACTGCTGCTCTTGTGCAAACACGCTTCTTCAGAGCTACTCTGCACATCTTTGTACAGTACTACCTTGTACTATAGATTCCCACTTTCCAGCTTTAATATTAAGGGACCTTAGATACAGGATTAATTTTACAGTGTTAACATAGTACCTTCTGCAATGGTTAATATATGTTATTAGCAGGTAACACCCAAAATCTGCTGAAGGTTCCTTGCTAAGTTTGCAGTGTCAAACATTTTAACATTAAGAAATGATAGGACACAAATTGCACGCTCTGCTCTTCTTCTCCCTGTATGTGCATGTGTCATATCAGGGAGTCCTGAATACATGATTGCGTGCTGTTTCTTCTTAGGCTTGGGAGGAAGGAGCGAGGTGCTTTTTGGTTTTAGGAAAATTGAAAAAAAGCCACATCCTACTTTATAATATCTTACTGATGCCAACATGAGCCACCAGCAGGAAAGGAACTTTAGATTTGGCTAACAAACTCCATTAGCTGAGCTCATGGGGTCACTGTTGATGGTGGTTGGCAAGTCAGGAACTGAGTATTCCCAACAAAGTGTACAGTCCTCTTTATCCTGAGCCAAATGATGCTCTACCTCGCAGGTTTTCATCCCAGTCCCACTCTGTGTGTCCAGCAAATCCCTGTCTCAGTTATCTGGCATCTGCTTCATGCTACCTCATTTTCTTGCTAATCAGTGCCAGTCTCCCCACTCCTCTTTTGGGATGTCTAGCAGACTTGTACCCTGCTCTCAATTCGTGTGAGCTCAGCCACTCAGAGCTGCAGTGCCTGGGATAATCCTGCTCTGGCCCACACCAGAGCATGCTCAGTGCACAGAGAGGACTTCAGGTGCCAAGATCAAAATCTATGAGTCTCTGAAAACTGTGAATTTTCCTCCCTGCCTCCCAAGGGTTTTATATCCTAGACAGATTTGAATGGCTTTTCATGGGATTTGCGAAAAGATGTTACAAGGCCATAAAGTCCAGTTCCTTGCTCTGAACACTAGCTTGTTTCAAGGAAAAGGTTGCTGCTTATGGACATTCTTTTTCCCTAGATTTGATTTTAGAAATATTTTGACTGAAACTTTGCAAGAAATTTCAGCTTCTATCAGACAGCCAGCATGGAAACTTCCAGCTGAAATAATTGAAACTTGGCAAAGTTATAAGCAGTAGACATCTGAATCCTAAGAGGAAGCATAGATGAATTGAAAGAACAAGGAATGCTCCTAGCCTTATCTGTAATATCAGAATAAACATTGAAAACATCCTGGCAGTGGAGGGTAAGAATGGTCAGTCTGAATTTTTAGATCCTGCACTTGAGCCTTTAGATAGTACAAGGAAGAAATGAAAAGGTGATGTCTTTGATGGGAGTATGGCAGTTTATAAAATATGAGAACTCTGGAACTGGTAATATTGTCAGGTGAGGGAAGGGCATTTGATCACATGTGTTTTTAAAGATGTCCTCTCTGTCTGATGGGCACTATCTTGGCTACAAAGGATTTGCCTTGTAAAGATATTCCTGAAAAAGATCAATGCGTATGGGTTTTCATCCCATTTCCCAAGTTTGCTCTTTTGAAGATATTTTTATGAATTTAAAGATGGAATAATAATCCATATGTAATTTCTTAAGTATAAAAACTTCCCACACTCACAACGTGACATGTTTATAAATCTCAACATTTCAGTTATGGCTGCTTATTTGTTTAATTTTTGGGTTGCTTCCCAGTATCACTTATGAGCCAATAATTATTTGTCAGCTTTTTTTTTTAATTGAAGCCACGGGCCATATCATACCATTGATTTCTGAACAGAACTCCCTGCTGGAATCAGCAAGGCACTCTGGCTCAAAAAAGAATAGAAATGATCCAATACTTGGATTATGACTTTTGTAAGGCAGGAGGAAAAAGGAGATAAAAATCTAGTATTAAATATCTCGAAGTAGTTCTTTTGATTTTTTTTCCCCCTGACTTTTAGCAACCCAACTGTATTGATTTTTGACTGCATGCATTTTAAAACAACAAATTCAACAACAACAACAAAACTCAGTGTTCTCTTCTCTGGGCACCTTGCCTTGTAACCTGCAGCCCAGAGCAAATTTTTACAATGACATGATAATCTATTGCAAACAAAGGTTTGCAACAGATGCTTGAAACCCCCCAACTACAGTCTGACGAGCGCAGTAACAGATCTAAATTACTTCCATGCCACTGCTGCATATTTTTGGTGCTGCTGTAGATGGGTGAGACGGGAAGATGACAGCCCACCAGAGGTGCATTGTGAGTGTTTAGCATAGTGCCAGACTTGGAGAATAAGCACAGAGCAGCGTGTTTCAGAGGATGAGTGTTTGAAAGCATTACTCCTGTGGCTGTGGTTGGTTCCCTGTGTGGCTCCTGAGCAGGCTCACAGCCTCTCTGTGCTTGGTTTCGTTGTCTGTAGAGCAGGAGAAATTATTTCCCCTCTGGGGCAGCCCAGGGGACTGATCCTGCTGACTGCAGAGCTCAGTGAAGCATGGCACAGCGGGGTTTGTCAGCGGTAGCTGGCTCAGATTTGGACCCAGGGCTGTTCACCAAGGCCCCAGCCTCTTTTTTTCTTCACCCTTGGTTGCATGCAACACTGAGGCCAAATCCAGAATTACCTTTGCCAGCAGTTTTACCAAAGCTGCTGAGCATCCCACCACCCCATGGGTGACACCAGTGGGGATGAGCCACTTGCAGGCAGCCACCATCGGTGCTGCCCCACCTGCGAGACCCTGCGCTTTGGGACGTGGGGTGGGGAGGACAGAGGCTGCTGCCAAGGGAGAGTGCATCATAGTGCTGCGCTGTAGCAAGGAAATAGCTGTACCTAGGAAGGGCCAGCTTGGATGTCTTTCTGCCTTGTGTTTCTCAAGTCAGGAGCAGAGGGGAAGCCAGAGCAGGCGTGTTCAGGGCAGCCTCCCAGACATGGTCGTGGAGTTGCTGGATTTTGCTGTCTGAGCTGGTGCCAGCAGCAGCGGTGGAGTGGGCACGAGAAAGCAGAGGTGGCCTGGGAGTGATCCTGGGAGGAGCAGGCAGCACTCATCTTCTCGTCAGCCTTGCTGCAGGGGTCCTAGCAGCTTGCTCCTCCAGCCCTTGGCTTAGGGCTCACCTAGCAGCACTGGTTAAAATAAGGGACAGGGGAGCAAGCTCTGATGCCCTGTCTTCTGGAAGGTCTTCACCAGTCCTGGGCTGAAATAGTTCTGTTTCTCATGCTTTTGGTCTGCCAGGACTACCGTATTTTTACTTCTTCATTACAGTGCACAGGAAGCTCAAGCCCCAGCCTGTTCGGCACTGTACAGGCATGAAGCAAAGCACAGAGGAAACAGATAGCAGTGTGATCTGGTCTATAAATTGCCTTGAGATGAATTCTTGCTCTTTAGCCCACTATGTGATTCTCAGCTTTAATTCCAATCACCACCATCTCCTTCGCTTTCTGTCCTTCACCCAGCTTAGCCATTTAGGCTACGGCTGTGTTTAGAAAGGGAGCCAGTTCTTACTGAGTGTTTGGACATGGCCAAACTCAGCGAGGCCCCTGTCTCAGCTGGTCACTATGGTTATACGAACGCTAACGCGGAAAATATTCTGCAGGAACAGTCCCAAGCACTGCAGAGGCAGGAGCATAATGGAGTGGGAGCACCGGCTGTTGTGTTGCTTGAAAGGCTGAAGCTGTGCAGTGTGGGACAAGGGAGCACGGTGGTTTTGTGGCATGGCAGATGGATGTTTGTGCCTGGTATGGTGCTGACTGGGTCGGCTTGGGTGCCTGTGCGCACACGTTAGGTATGCGGGGTGGAATTTGGAGGGTAAATATTGATGCGGCATTGTCTGAAAACAGCCCTCTGTTTTGAATCCTGCTCGCAAGCACGGACAGCTCCCATCTAAGCTGCATCCTAATCCCCCCAGCAGCTTTGTTTGGCATTTCTATTGTGGGACTGTCTCCAGAAATGTAAACTTGCTATTTATGACCTTTTTTCTTTTAATATTAGGTGAAAAACCTGACAACAAATGGAAGATTGGGGCCTTGGTCCCCATGGCAAGTATGTGAGCATTCAGATGGGGACAGCACAGGCTCCTGTATGTGTAGGTCACGTTCATGTGACAGCCCTCGTCCTCGCTGCGGAGGTCGCGGCTGTGAAGGGGCCAGGATCGAGGTCGCAAATTGCTCAAGGTACATCAGCATCTTTGTGGTTTTTAGGGAAAGGGAACAAGAGTTGTGCCTGTCCACAGCTTAGCTCCTTCCTTGTGTTTCTGTGACCATGTTGTTGTATCCCAGCCAAACTGAGGTATATGAGGTCCAGCTTGAAGTCAGTGAAAAATGAAGGAGCCCAAGGGCTCTGAGAGAAGAGCCTTCAGCCAGGGCTCTTGGAAGATGAGCACCCCAAATTAGTGTACTCATTAACCTTCCCTGCACTGTGCCTTGGTTTCCCTCAACTGTACAGTGAGTAGTGACCCATCAGGAGGAGGTGAGTAAGGCAGAGGTAGCTGTTAGCCAACTGAACAGCAATAAGCTAAAAAACCCCAATAAGCTCATAATTTTTCAGAGTTTGGATTCTGAGGTTGCATTGCCAAAAGCGAGCAGAGCTCCTTCAGAGCAACGCTTGTAAAGTCAGGGCCTAGTCTAGCTCTGAGCAAGGCTTGTTTGCCTCGCGCTGCGAGTCTGTGAACTGTCTGCAACACGCTGGCTAGGTGAACGCAACGGATCCTCGTCTGGCAGTGAGCGGCGCTTAGGAGGCATGCCTGCCAGGAACAGCACTTAAACAGTGCATGTAGCTCAGCTTGCGTCGAAGTGCTGCCTTTCCAGGGAAGCTTGAAACTTGTGCTTGAGCAGTATGGAAGCTAAATGTCCTCTGGTCGGGTGCCCAAACATAGCCACGGTGTTTGTGTCCATGTTACCCCACCACCTTCAGAATGCATCATGTCATGACTCAAGGAAAGACGATGCAATAGTGTAAGCACTACATAACCAGGGTGGGGCCAGCCAATATTTTGGTAAATATTGGGTCAATACAGTTTTTATCATCTACTTTATCTTCTCCATAAATGTTCATTCCATTAACGACAGCTGTCTCTTGACTCCTCCCTGGAGATCAGTGCTGGTCTTGGCACCAAAAATTCAGCAATACTCATGTTTTAATTGGCACCTCTGCTTCCAGTTGTGGGCTGTGCTGCCTGAAAGGCATGGAGTCATTCCTGCCCCTGTGCTGCCACCGTGGGCTGAGCGGAGCCTTCCCAAGGCAGGCGGTTTATGTCAGTGGCAAATGGAAAGCGTGCCAGTGGGATGGGTTTCTCAGCACTGCTCGGATGGCAAAAGAGGCAGGAAGAGCTTCTAAGAAGGGGATGAAAAATAGATTATTCAATCTTAAGACACAGGAAAACAGCATGGTTTGAAAAATAGGGACATCTGGTCATCCTACATCCGCCTCAGCCCTCAAATTTCCTTTAATTGACTTCATATGGCATTGAGATTTCTTTTTGCAAAGAAGGAGCAGGATGCTTAAAGATGAGTTCGATTAGAAAGCTGGAGATCTGAAAATGGAAGGTGTATTTATTTCTGCTAAAAATCCTGAAACACAAATAGATGCTGAGAATTGTTGGGTTTCCGAGGAATTTTTAGTAGAAATTCCTTTCCCTTTTTTGCTACAATAACAGCAACCTTCCATTTGATTTTTTCTTTTCATGATTTTACATATAAACTTTCTTCTGGGTTGAGGAGTGGGGAGGTAGTAGGTGGGTTAAAACATGACAGAATAAGATGGAAGAATAGGATTTTTATGTAACTGAGTTTCTTGTTCTTTGACCTTGTTTGGGGAGGGAGAGGGTAAGGGGAGGAGGGAGAGGGGAAGGGGAGGAGGGAGAGAGGAAGGGAAGGAGGGAGAGGGATGAGGGAACAAGAGGAGGAGGGGAGACATTTCTAACAGGGTTCTGAAATAAAGCTGCCAAGAACAGGCAAGAGTTGATAACAAATACAAAAAGTGTGAAGGGCAATGTGGGTTTAAACTTTCGTCCTCTGCCCTGATTGGTGCTACGCCAGAAAATATTTCTTGCCAGCAGTGTTATTAGTTCAGTAAATGCTTTGAAAATTAACATCTGTTTTCAAGCTTAGCTTTCAAGAACCAGAGAGCACCTGAGTTCTTGACTAGACTTTTTAGAAATATTTTTCTTTATAAAAAAAAACCAAAACAAAACAAATGAGATTTTTTTGGCTTAAGGCAGTGAAATGTCAAGATTAGGCAGTTCTGTAGAACAGCATTGCCACTGGCTCCATGCGAAATGAAACCTGCAGCACAGAAGAGATGAGATACAGTTCCTCCTCTCCTGCTCCAAGGTTCAGTAGTGCTGCCAAATCAGAGGAAGGTGAGCTTTAATAAATGCAAGATTTTAAAGATGAAAATGTTGGCTTCTGTGTAAGCATGCGGTTGAGTCACCGCGTGGCAGCAGCGTCGCAGGAGCCGGCCACCTGCACGTGCTCAGCCTGTCGCAGGAGCGAGGCACAGGGCGGTCGCCAACACCTCTGTCACTGAGGTGTGAACTAAGGGGTTTTCATCACATTTGCTTCAGGCTAAGTTACCACTGCTCAGCAGAGATGTGATCACTCATTAAACCATGAAACTCGATCTTGCCTCCGAGCTCTTCTGATTGCCTTCTGATTTCCACAGATTTAAGGTCACGCTACAGTGACGTCTGCAGGTGGCCATGAAAGCTAGAGGCAATTATTGTTATTTTTAATGAAATTTGAGATTTCCACTTAATAGGATTCAATGCTGAAGGCTTTAGGAAAACAGCAAATACTATGAAGTTTGTGATAAAACCATGGGAGCTGGCAGTAGTATTGCTATAAGAGATTTAAAGCATCAGTACCTACTGAATTAGCAGAGGGTAGGGTTTTTACATACTTTGGCAGAACTAGCATTGGTGAGTTTCAAAACCTTCATTCTTTGTGCAGAAGAGTCCAGGAGATACAACTTTTGGATTAGCCAGTGGCTCAGAAAAGGAGGGTTATGAGACGTGGGGGAGATGATGAGGGAATAGTCAGTGAGAGTTATAGCAACTACACTGTTGCCCAGCAAATCCTAGGAGACATTTTCAAAATCATTCTGCATTGGCTTCATGCTCTTCCTTTCCAGTTCTTAGAGACTTCAATGGGAGGAAAGTTAGACCAATACTAAACACTTTTGAAACTCCCTTTTCTAAATCTCTGCTGATGTAAAGTCTGGTTGAAATGAATAATCTCTTCTCCAATGAGTTCAGTGATTCCCCATCAGTGCCTTATGTGTTTTGTTGTTAAGCACGGCATGACGTGGGCAGACCGTTAGGTAACCCCCATACTCTGTTCTCTCTCACCCCTTCTGTTAGAAATGGCGCTTGGACACCCTGGTCTTCCTGGGCCCCCTGCAGCACCTCCTGTGGGATAGGCTTTCAGGTCCGCCAGCGGTCCTGCAGCAACCCCGCTCCACGCTACGGGGGCAGGGTCTGCGTTGGACAGAGCAGGGAAGAGAGGTAAGAGATGTTCACAACGCCCTGTGTTCACTTCTGTGGTTACAATGTTGGCAGCTGGAAGTGGTGGCTCTTCTATGAATGCAGAGTAAAGCTGTTTGAATGCACAAAGCAGAAGGAATTCCAGAGCCTGGGAGGGATGAGGTTGCTCACATGCATGGCCACTCTCTTTCAATGAGCCCGTGACCATCAGAGACTTCACAGCTGCCTCCCCTCTCAAGCAAGATCTTTCAGACCTTCACAAGTATTTCTGTCTTCCAAACAGAGGGCTGACCTCCTCAATGAAAGGAGAAGCTGTGCCTGCTGTTAGCAGTGTAGAGTTTATAGATACAGTTACGCTGCTCTGAGCTGTCCCTGAGGAGGCAGTTGAATATGTGCAGCTTTCATTGCCAATTGCACCATTCCTAAGTCTCTATTAATTGTGCTGATGCACCGAAAGAAGTTCAAGAGAGAATATAGCTTAACTCACAGATACAGGGTTGAGTTTTTGCAGGGCTTGGCATCAGAAAAACATCTTTTTTTCCCCTCTAAACTAAGCAAATTTCATGCAAAATCACTAAAAACCAATACTTTTTGAACCTACAGAGCTATCTGCACTATTATGCTTCTTCAAGCCCAGCCCCTCATTAAACACATGCTTCAAGGCATCCCAATTTGGTTTCCAGATTTGACATTTCATTAAAGGCCACCTCTGCCTGGCAGTAGCCTGTTGCTTGTCCCTTGAGTGGTCACTTAAGACAGATCTCTCTGCATTTCTCAGAATACAAAGGGCAATTCATTTAACTTCCTTGATTCGGGACATTTTAATGTTTGGTTTGATTTGTGGCCATTCACAATGGTCCTTTTTGGGTTTTAAAGACTACATCTGAGTCAATTGCAGTCCTGTGTGATTCAATTTGAGAACAATATTGATTAAAAAGCTGAACAAAATTAAAGTTACCTTTTGAAAAGGGGACATGAAATAGCATTAATTTAGGACCTGCTTTTAGACGCATATAGCATCTAGTTCAGCTCCAGTTGCAAACACTAATTTCTTAAGGTCCAAGCAGCAGTAAGGGCCGGATCATGTGAAGAGAAGATTGTCAAGTGTTTAGCACCTGCCATTAGTGACCGATCACTGTTGTGTTGATCTCCCATTAGTCATCCCATTGAAAATATTTACCATCCACTTTCTCTTTTTGTGACACATGGGCTTCAGCTTATGAGCTCTTTTGTGAATTCAGTGCATAAAAGTTTTGAGACTGGAGCACTTTCAAAACCCAGTCTTGACCATTTACTCCAACTGTCTCAGTGAGCTCAGCCTGGTTAACCGCTCCCTGTTCTGTACAGAGGGTATAGTTCTCTGCTGTGAAGAGGAATATTGCTAAGCTGACTGTTGTGTCAGCCTTCTGCTGGCTTTCTATGTGTGCATGATTTTCACCCAAATGCAGTGTGCAGTCTTGCATTCATCGCCATGTTGTCCCAGGGATGTGCTGACATGGATGTTTTTTGAGCAATGTGCTTTCTTCTTTCAGATTCTGTAATGAGAACAGTCCATGTCCATTACCAATTTTTTGGTCTTCATGGGGTCCTTGGAATAAATGTAGTGTGAATTGTGGTGGAGGGATTCATTCAAGGCAGAGGTCCTGTGAAAATGGAAATACATGTCCAGGCTGTGCTGTGGTATGTATTGTTTATTGACATTGCATAAGGGGCACCTATTGACATCTAGCATCTAGGGACTTGGTATTGAACTCCTCTCTCCATCTTGGTTTTATTTCTCAAGCTAAAAGAAAATTATATCCTCAGCTTTTGCTGGAGAGGGTGCTGAAATGAACTGGGAAGCAGAGAGGTGGCAGATTCCCAAAGCCAATGAAGTTGGTGGGAGTGTGTGTGTGTGTGTGTCAGCATGTGTGTCTGTGTGTGTGCACACGCATGCAGGAAAGGACAGACTGGAGGACTTCCTTTAGGCCTCTGTAGGCTTAAATATCAAGTTCTTTACCTGAAAGCACTATATATATCACTATATATATTTTTTTTTTTCTGTCCCACTCCCAAGGATGATCCTATTGAGTCAAGGAGGCCCTACATGCATCAGAAATGAGTTTCACTGTCATACTTGAGTAAACAACAGGTCAAACACCTAGTTAACCCATCAGTGAGGCAATGGCTACCCATTTTCTCTCTTTATTTTCCTTTTCCTATTCTGGCAGCTGTTTCATGCAGCTGTTTTAATTAGTTTTATGGAGAGTTTTCTTTCAGTGTAAGCAGATTCGATCTGGAACCTCCCATCTGTTCACAAGCTGTTTGGCATTTACTCTAGAATCATAAAGTCCTGAAGCATTACATTGCTTTCCCTCTGCCAGAAAAGACTGGTTTATTTGTTTATTTTTAAACAAGAACGCAATGTTTGTCACTGGAATTCCTCCCACTAGTGGCAAGAATTGTAAAGACCCCAAATCACCCCATCCCCATCCAGCCAGAATGTTGTCTGTGCTCAATGGATGCTCTACGCCAAGAATGGTTCATAGTCCTCACCAGAGAGTTCAAAAAGCCAACCAAATAAAAACAGCTGTAAAAAGAGATAATCTTAACCCATCTTAAAAATAAAACAGTAAACTTTTCAAGGAATAAACTTTACTGACATTTTGTCCTCGTGGGGCTCCTCTAGGCTGACCTGAGAGCAGCAACTCAGGGTCACAGCAGAAAACTTGTTCGCTGTTATTATTATCTATTGCCTGAGTTATTCTCTTGCCCACAATGTACCAAGCTTTCGAAGCCCCACAGGACTTTGACTCAGCAAAGAAACACAAACCTGAGGGAGACTTAAAAACAGCAAGCATAATTCACCCTTGAGGTCCACCTGAATGGTATGCACCACCACTACCTCCATAGTCACCACATTTTGTGCTACACCAGCACTGGCTTGTGTCTGTGAGGTCAGATAAGGTGGATGGAGGTTGTTTTAGATGCAGAGGGTACCCTCTTATTTTCTGGGGTGTAAATAAATCTCTGTCAGTTAGACTGATGCTGTTTAATAAGTAAGGAGACAGTGGGTTTCCTTCTCGGCAGGAATATAAGACCTGCAACCCAGAGAGCTGCCCAGAGGTGCGCAGGAACACACCCTGGACCCCTTGGATGCCTGTCAACATCACCCAGAATGGAGCCCGCCAGGAGCAGCGCTTCCGCTACACGTGTCGTGCCCAGCTGTCCGATCCCCACGAGCTGCAGTTTGGGAGGAAGAAGACCGAGAGTCGATTCTGCCCCAATGATGGCTCAGCAGTGTGTGACACTGACTGTACGTCTTGCCAGCTCTGGGGGACCATAGGGCAAGCCTAGATTTGGTGGTGGAAGGGGGAATCCTCTCAGAAAAACAAGAACCTGATTTTGTCTGCATAAGTCTCAACATGTACGACTAGTGTCACTGCAGAATGGCAGGGATAGAGCGAGCCCTGTGACTTAGAGATCAGTACAGTTGTGAGTTCTGTGCTTATGGCAGTGTATAGATTTGTTCTTGCTACTGCCAGGCTGCCCCAAGGAGAACAAGCAAGTAACAAGGGTGTAGAGAAGAAGAGAAGAGCCATTCTACAGGACAGTGTGTCTTTACTCTTCTTCCTCTCTGGAGGTCACCTTGTGTGCTGCCTCTGGGGTTATTCCCTTCACTACTGCTGTGATGCAAGGCAGTATCCCGAGGGCACATCCTCGACTGCCACAATTTGCTGCCCAGAAAGGTCATTTATCAAGGTTATCAGTAGACCCAGATTGTGTATGTACAGATTTAATTTTGCATCTAGCTTAGCTGTAACCTTATGGAACAAAACTCTTGCTAAGGGCTTTCAACAGAAACTCTTCCCCAGGGTACAGAAATCCTGATTTTATTCATGAGCTGAAGTCCTTTTTAAAAGCCCAACAACTGATTAATTTGTGATCATGTGGTTTCTTGTTTGTTTTCCTTGAAGCTCTTGTTGATGACCTCCTCAAGACTGGTAAGACCTCTGCACGGATTATCAATGGAGGCTGGTCCTTTTGGGGGGCCTGGTCTTCCTGTTCCAGGGACTGTGAGTTGGGCTTTAGGATCAGGAAGAGAACATGCACAAACCCTGAGCCTAAAAATGGTGGCTTGCCCTGCGTGGGGTCAGCAATGGAGTACCAAGACTGCAATCCGCATCCCTGCCCAGGTAACCATGATCATCTTCCTGCACGAAATTCTGAGGTGTTCTTCTCCATCTTAATGGTAGAGCCACCAAAAAAATCAGTATTTCCAAGCTGCCTTTTTTTTTTTTTTAATTTGGGGGATTTTTCCTTATTTTTTTTAAAGCAATTTTAATGACCCATGTATGTGATCTTTAGTGCTATGACTTATGCTTCACCTAGGCTGAGAGGGTAACACAGCCACATCCTCTAGAGGAAGTAGGATCGTGGCTTGTCTAGTAATTTTTTGCTTGAAGAAGGTTTGATGCTCCACCCAGTGGAGGGCATCACGGTGCATCTGCACCTTGATGAGGAGACAGGCTTAATAAATGTGGCTTAATACTGTGTAGAGATGCTTGATGTGGTGGTTCTTCTTGTGAACACTTGTTTCTTCCCCCTCTCCTGCTTACGTATTGTTCTTGCGATGGGCATCTACTCTTGACATCAGTTACCATTTCCTGCACAGCCAGCAGGGAGTATTCTTGCCTGGTTTCCTGGTTTTCGAGTTTGTCCTCATGTTTATGTTGCACTCCTGGTCCAGAATAGTAATAATAGATGATTGACTACTGTATTCTCTCTGACTTATCCTTCTCCTTGCTCTGTAATAACTATCTAAACTAAATTTGAGTGATCTTACACAAATTACCTTGCCTCTTTGCAGTTCTAGCAATTATCTACCTCTGGCAATATAGTTTGTGGCCTACACTTGAAAATGCTATATTATAATAGTATTATTATGATTCTAAAATTCAATACAAAAATAAGATTCCAATGCAGATAGGAAAATATGATCAGAATGTGTAGCAAGAGCGTAGCAGGAGTGTCAAATATTGCACTCTATGGCCTATAAAAAGAAAATAACTCTAGGACTATAAAGGCAGCTATTAGTACTATTTTGGAAGCTCTCAGTGGCTTTTCAGTAATGTCTGTGCCCTTCTTCTGTGCTGTTTTCTCCCCTTGGACACTATGATGTTTTACAATCTGTTCTGAGTGCATGATTACTATTTCTCTGTGTCTCCCTCCTTCCCTGCCTCACTCAATGTGTATACACAAATCTTGGGTTTACCTTGCACTAAGTCATCAGGTTATTATCTTCTGAAATAATGGCATGTGGACCTGCAAATCAGACAGTCTAGTAGCCTGACAAGGGGGGTGGGAATCAGGGATCTTAAGTCTCTCCCTAGTTTTATTATTAACCTGTTACGGGGCTCTGCTCAGATAAAGCCTCTGAGTTTCTGTTTCCTGAAAGCTGGAACTAGAGGTCTTGGGGGCCCCACAGAAAGGTGCCATATAAGCTCCACTTAGGTTGTACAGCACTTTTTTTCCCGAGTAAATCTGCTGTTGCTGTAGGTGAAGCATCAGGAGACAATGTAATAATAATAACAATGCTGTTTTATAAAAAGGTGTAGAATAGAATGGACTGGAATAGAATGGACTGGAATAGAATGGACTGGAATAGAATAGAATAGAATAGAATAGAATAGAATAGAATAGAATAGAATAGAATAGAATAGAATAGAATAGAATAGAATAGAATAATTTCGCTGACTACCCTAAAGAATAGTTTCTATTTTGACACTTGATGATGCAGAGTCTTTTTGTGCATAGACTTCATTCTGCATCTGCAGAACGCAGCACATTCATATCCTCTCTTGATATGAAGTTCTTGTCAGGCCCAAACATCCAAGGTTGCAAGCAAGTGCTAGCTAGTCTGGGCAGGGTGGATCAGGAAGGTGAGATACTGGGGCTCTCCAGCTTTGTCACAGTGAGAGGAGTAACCAACGACATCTACCTCTTTCTTGCTTTTCAATGTCCTTCAGTGAAAGGCTCATGGTCTTGCTGGACTCCTTGGTCTCACTGCTCAGCAACTTGTGGAGGAGGACACTACCAGCGCACGCGGACTTGCACCAATCCAGCTCCGTCTAGCGGAGAGGATATCTGCATTGGTCTGCACACTGAGGAGGCTCTTTGCAACACGCACCCATGTGAAGGTAGCCAGTTCTCGTCCCTGCTCCAGCTGGCTTGGGTGGTGGTGGGAGCAAGACACATCTGCAAAATGTTTTAAAAATGTCAGAAACAGAAACTTTTCTGTCAATTCAGTAAATGTCTATTGAGGCAGGGAAAAAGGAGACATCCCAGTGTTCAACTGCAATGCATCACCTTTCTCTTTACCTGTTCACTAGCCCATGCTCTGGCATTCTGGTGCTGGACAAGCAAAATCTTGTTAACAACTGATCCATTTAAAGTAACTGAAAAAGCAGGAGCTTGGTTCTTCAATGTGGAAGCTTACAATACAAGCAAAAGGAGTCGCGAAGCATCAATCTGTACAGTTGCTGAAGGGACAATCCTTCCTTTTTCTTACACAGACAGGCAGATGAGCATGTGCTACAACTCAGAGGACAGGGTTTAGACCTGTGTTGGTTTTGAATCACCTTTGTGTATTTCTGGTCCAGTGCAGGCTGACTCCTGCCCTTAGGAACCATAGCAAAACTCTGTAACTGCTGTAACTTGTGCTGACTGCTTGGGGTATCCCTGGGAGGCCACCTCAAAACTTGGAGGTCCTGATGCAACATTGTCCCATCCAGCTCCTTGTACGTCTTTAACCAAAGAACTGATATAGGAGCTTTTAAGACAACTCTGTGGTGCACAGTGCTCCACCAAGGGTTGGTTCAGTCCGTATTAAGAAAACTACAACCTGACAAGTAAGGTATGATGCTTGCACTGTTATTTGTATTGAGAAAATTAAATCTGCTAAAGGGCCTTGGATTAGATGTGCAAGAGAGGCCTCGGCCAGGATCCTGGCCATCCTTCGGCATGGGAGAAGTTTGGTATCTACAAGGCATCCTTTTCCTTCTTGGTGATGTTGTCTGTGTGTTTTCCTGATCTTGGATTTCAGGTGGCTGGTCAGAGTGGTCAGAGTGGAGCCTCTGTAGTGAAGAGGGCATCCAATACCGCAGCCGTTACTGCGAGGTACACAGCCCAGACTCTTCTCAGTGCGTCGGAAACAGCACGCAGTACCAAGATTGCCTGTATAATGAAATTCCTGGTATGTACAGTGTCATCGAGGAGGGAGAGGGTGGGCCAATTCAGGAGAGCAGCTCGTGCCCAGACTGACAAGCTAGGCTGAGATTTTCTCTACTATAAATTGGGTTTGGGTGCTTCTAGAAAAACAAGCAAACAAATAAACGTGTTGTAAACTCCCTTTTGGCAGGCACAGGGTAACTGGCATTCCTTTAAGGCAGCTTAGCTTTACTTTAAAACAGAATTACCTAGATCTGTAATAACTAACTAGTATTGCTTCACCTGAATTGAAGCTTTTAACCTTGCCTAGTTCATCTCAGGCAGGGTTATAAAAATTATCCCTGTTCTCAGTATGGATATGGGCAACAGAAGGTCCTTGAGTTCAGGTATCAAAAGAAGCATCCCAAAAGAGCAAAGAAATAAGGTGAGGCAGATGGAGAAAACTGGTGTGTGAAGTGGGGAGGTTAATCAAGGGTCTAACAGAGCGACACTGTTGATGGACAGATGGTCATCAACATCTCCCACCCTGTGTTTTGTGGAAATTGAATCTCTCAGGCAAATATTTGATATGGGTCTAGACTGAATAACCCCTTTCCACGTGTTCTTTTCTGGATTACAGTGCTTGACTTAAATATCTGAGATCTCTAGGCAATGGTACTCTTCTTTTTCATGTTTTTTCAGCTATCTTCTTTCCCCTAGATCGAAGAAGTTAAACAGTGATCAGGTAACAGTACTGGAGTTGTCAGGTCTTTGGAGAGGTTTTGGTGTATGTGTTTTACACCCTGAGCTTATAATTCAATTCAGAGAGACTCTCAGTTTGCTGCAGAACATGTGAGCAGCTTCTCGTGTCTGGAGCACAGGGGGTTTAATTACTTAAAGAAGTAAAGTGATGGCAAAATGACAACTTTCTCCAATCATCTTCTCTTTGTTTAGTGATCCTGCCAGCCTCCAGCATTGATGAGAGCACGAACTGTGGAGGTAGGGTACCACTAACTATCTATTTTATTTTTATCTTAACCTGGGTTCTTTTCTCCCTGTGCAGTATCAACCAAACCATTAATCTATACAGCTCATATCCCACTGATAGCCTTAATTCCACTGGAGTCTTGCTGTCTGAGTCAGACTGGAGGAATGTATCGCATGTCCACTTGTCAGTTCCAAGATTTTTATTTATTTTGGGGTTTGGGTTGGCGACCAAGGGTCATTAATTACCAGGGAGCACATTGCTTGTCTCTCTCTACCCACAGGATAAACGGTTCAGGAGAAAGGAAGGGATATTCCTCATTCCACCACTGTAAGCCTCCAGCTGTTTGGAGGCAGGTGTTTTTAAATAATCTATAAAGATTTCAGTGAACGGGGTCTCTTAGACAGATCCTTTGCTGATATAGGACAAGATTAGAGTTTATACTTGTCCTCCAAGCACTTCCTTTCATTCAAGTCCTCACCTCTCACAGGATTTGTGTCTCCTTTCTGCATGTAACTTGGAAAGATCCAGTCATTAGTGTCACTTCTCCACTGCCCTAGGAGCCCCTATGATAAAAATGCAGACTGAAGAAAATGGCAGGTTCCTCCAACATTTGAAAATGCTAGTTTCACACTAATGACCATGTCAATTCCTGCTAGCGTCACATCTCTGCTTTCCTGAAATCTAGATGATCTGCGGGCTGCCACAATCTCTTCTCCCTGTGGAGATCGTGGCCTTTTTTTGGCATGCCACCTGTGGCACGGAAATGTGGCCTTTTGGTTTGTGACTGTGGGGCAATCAATGGAATTAAGATTTTAGCACCTGCAACGTAACAGTTGGCTTTCTGCCGCACTTCTTCTCCCTCAGAGGGTGCACCGTATCTGCTTCAGTGCCAGGACTCCTTGCTACAGCTTGCACTCTGCTGTTGTGCACTGTATCCACATTTCCTTCCTTTACCACCGCCGTTGTGTTTGCTGTTGCAATCTACATTTTGTCATAGCTAATATTATTTATTACTTAGTGTTCTACAATATTTGGCAAAGAAGCCAATCAATAGAAATTCTGTTGATGCATCTCAGAAAATCTATATTTTCAAAGTGATGAACCAGAAAGCTTCCCTCCTGGGGACTCACATGGTACAAACAAAATAATTTGTTTTTTCCCTAAGATATGGCTAAAAGTCACCTGAAAAATCAGATGGTCTTTCAAAGGTGGGCGTGAAATGTAAGAGAGCTTTATATTTTAGAAAGGATTTCCTACTGTAGTGACTTGCAAATGTAGCAGTGAAATGAAACATTCACTGCAATATAAGCAAAGATGGGCAGGAGGAGAATGTGACGGACTGTCATGTGGCTTTACTGAGCACAGTTGCATATTCTGTGTTTTAGCTCTGACGAGTGACGTAAAGCAGGCAGAGTTTTTTAGAAAGGAAATGTCTTTTTTGAAAAGTCTTGTAACATTTAGTAGGAAATTATCATCTTTCTGCTGGTTTTTTGGACCATCATCTAAAACACAATAGAAAGTGGTAATCTCGCAATAGAATTTTATAGTGTGGTTTAAAAAATAAATGTAGCTTGTCAGTCTAATAAATTCTGTATGTTCCTTACTGTAATTATGATTGAAGTGCATTACTTTGCTGTAGAACTCTATTGGTTTTGTTCTTTTTAAACTCAGGAGGATATTTTTTAACTAAAGATTAGAGGAGAGCAGTAGACTAATGGGCAGAATTCTCTATTTGAAAAGCATATCAGTTAAAATGTAAGATGGCACCAAAAAAACGCGCACCGTGATCAGACTAAGAATGAACCTTATTTAAAGCCACGCTCTGAGTAGTCCCTTCCATTTCTCTGCACACAGTCAAGTCAACACAGCAGTCTGTCCAAATGAATTGGCTTTTTAAGTATTACGGGAATTTTACTGCTGCAGTTGTCACTGAGCCGATGTGGCTGTCCCCTGGGACAGCTCCCCTGGGGGGTGAGCAGTCAGGGGTCCCCCCCCCAGGCATGGGGACCCTGTCATTCCTGTTTGAAAGGTGGCAGAGCAAAGGCAGAGGAAAGGCGGTAGCACTTGGAGTCATCATCGCTGATTCTTTTTCTGTAGATTCCCCCCTGCACATAGTAAAAGACAACAGGGTCATAAAGTTTTGCCACAGAGGATTGCCTCTGGTTGCTTCGTTAACTTGGTGGCTGTAAAGGTCGCTACTGTTTGTTCTGTTGTCAGCGGAGATCTGTTGGTAGTTGGTTTTACCATGAGGTTTGAGACTTTCTGAGGTGAGGGAGGAATGAGGAGTACTGTTTGACTTTGTCTTCCCCCCACCAGCCGGAGCTGCGAGTTAGGTACCTCCCAGCGCGTGGGATGCACAACTACAGCTCCTTCCAGAGGTCAGCGCTGTGCTTGGAGGGTGCTGCTGCAATCTCACATGGAGAGATCTCTGTAGGAGGCTTTTATAGTCCAAGAGCTTTTATTTTTGAAATATTTGCACTGTAGCTACCCTGCCAGCACCTGCCTGCAACTGGCTTCCTATCTTTGCAGTTCATGGAGAAAGCCAACAAAGAAGTGTTTTTCAAGCAGTTCCCCCCTTTCCTTTCTCCACCTTATCTTTCCCATTCCCCTGAGGACCCGTGTTTCACTGTTAGTGGTACAACTACACCTCAGAGGTAGTGCAGACATGGCCAAGGCAATGCCACCCCATGAATAAGCAAGAACGCTGAGCACACTTGGATTACACAGGGGAGGAATGCGTATCTCCCCCACCCCACACACAGTCCCATAGGCATTTTGGGCAGCCGACAAAAAGGGCTTTCCCCTCCCTTCCTTCCCCTTCAGAGAAACACTGAGCATTTTTATCCCCTTATTTCCATGACACGCACATGCTTTGGAATCCATTAATGTGCATTGTTTGTACGGCTCATTTCTTTAGCTGTCAGCTTAACATAATGTTTAGTTTCAATATCAATAGAGGGGAGAGAGGAAAGACAGGGAGGGAGCTCTGAGAAAACAATGCATGAACCTGTTAAACTGTACAAGGCAGAGCTGCAGTGGGGAGACCGATTTGCAGGGAGATTATGTCAGTTTATGTTAGAACATAAGACTCTGGCTTCAACAGCTTATTAATGTTGATCCCGAGATGTCATAGCTCTGATTTGCACCTGTGGTCTTGTCGGGAAAGGGAAAAAGGCTGTTCTTTAAAAATAGCATCTCTTGTCATTTCCCTTGCAGGTTTTAGTCTCATCCATCTGATTGCCACTGGGGTCTCCTGTTTCTTCGGCTCTAGCCTCTTAACGTTTGTGATTTACGTGTACTGCCAGCGCTGTCAGAGGCAATCCCAGGAGTCAACTGTTATCCACCCAACCACTCCCAACCATCTCCATTACAAGGGCAACACAACCCCCAAGAATGAGAAGTACACCCCTATGGAGTTCAAGGTAGGGTACTTGATGAGAAATACCACAAACAGCTTGATACTACCCAAACAAATTCTGTATTTATGTCATGGCTGGAATTGAGTAGGTTTGTGTTTCTGTGACCAGCTGTTGGCATTACACATGGGGTTGAAGGGGCATTTAGCCGTACTGTCACAAAGGGGTTAAAAAGTCCCATTACTGCAGTGGGATTTTGTTCTGTTTCACCATCCTGATGAATGCCAGTCTGGCAAGTACATACCAAGACACTCCAGCCCATTCTGACTATTGTATGTATACAAATTGTCCTCTAAGAAATCAGTAAGAGCTCAGTTCAGTGCATTGTTAGTGCGTGGTAAGAGGAAACGGAGGGGAGGAAGAATAAAAATGGAAACTTCATTAGACTAATAGCTGGGAGAATGCTTATTGGTAGGATGAAATTCTGGAAATGCTTTGGGAACTGCCAAATTGGAGAGAATGAGAAAGCAGGAAGGGTTTTGCCCCCTCTATCAGTACTGGACAGAACTTACCTGAGGCAGCCATGCAGAATTCAATGATAAGCAGCAGAACTGGGAGCTGAAGTCTTAGGAGAAGATGAGTGTTGAAGTGGCATACTCTGTTGGCATGTCTGCTTGCTAAAGAGAACACGACCCAGTATCTGAGCAGATCAGACTAAGGGTGCAAGAGACAATACGCTGAGACAGTAGCGCATCGTTGCATTTGAGCATCAGTCTCCAGGTGAAGTGTGGGATCAGAGAAGTGAGCAGTGGGATGGGTGAAGGGGCTTCATGTCACCACGGGAGGAACAGCCTGCCTAAGGTCACTTGAACAGTGTGGAGCATTATTTGGGACATGAACACAAAACAGAAGGAAACCCTGCAGCTCCTTGTTCCTTTGTATAGCTATGTGCTGTTGACATTTTGATTGTCTGTTTCTGCTGATCTGGCCTGGCTTCTGACTGAGACTCAACAATAAGATCAACGGTGGGACCGTTGCTATAGTCTAAACTCTCTGGGTGTTGGGGACTATTTCTATGGAAAGCTGGGCACAGGACGATTCCTCATACATGGCCATGATTTGCAATGTGAGTACGCATCAGAACTAAGAGCTTGCATCTAATCATTTGAAAAGTCAATGTTGTTTTGGCATTTTAAAGGAAAACAGTTTGAGCTGGAAAATAACAGACCAGTTTGGCAATAAGCATGTGCTGAATTCCTTGTGTTGGGCATTGCAGCCCCTCAAAGGATCCCGCTGCCTATAAATGCAGTCTCAAAAATACATTTCCTAGCAGCATAAGGCTACAGTTGCATACAGTTTAGTAAGGGTGCAGCATCATAATGCAAGTCAGCATGGATTTGTGGAAAGTAAATCATGTCAAACAAATTGGATTCCTTTTTTAAATTAAATAAATATTGATCTAGATAGAAGGGAAGCAGCAGACATATTGGGATTTTCAGAGGCTTTTAACAAAGTTTCACAGGAGGTATTATTCTACACACTCTGGGTTAGGTAATACATTATTAAGACAGGTAAAGAACTAGGACCTGATCCTGGAAGCTTCAAACTATGAGAGTAATCCTTTCAGTTATGTGAGTAGTTGTGGTGAAGTCAATAGGAAGACCCAGATGAGAAAAGCTTGCAGGAATAAAGAGATGAGCAAGAGTATCCCCTTGTTTCTTACGCAGCAAACAATGAAGAAAAGAGGAAAATTTATTTTTGTGGCCAAAAGCAGATAGTTACAGGGTTGGCTTTGCATTAACATTTTCTTCGTGATTTATATTGTGCTATCATATGTTATCAGATGATGCTAAAACAGGAAGAATGGTTAAGATTTAGAAGGATGAAGTTGTTCACAGAATGATCTTGATCAATTGGGTAATGATAATTATGAAACGCAATATGTCTATGCCAAGTGGTGCAATGGAGTAGAAGTAATAACAAAGCTAAGCAAAGTTTAAAATAGCAGCAGATTAGTTAATATAGTATCAGGAGGCAGTTGACCTCTTTGATAGATCCATCTCTGAATATTTGATCTAGTGTGTAGTAACAGTGAGCAGCTGTTAGAGTCTCCTTTCGAGGGACATAAAGAGCCTAGGCATTAGATCAAGTTTTGAAAAGTCTAGTTTATTTAAAGGAAGGCATTAGCTAACTGGGACTGTATGAGTTAGGCTGGGGGGAGAAGGGACTTGGACACCAGGAGAGATAGACCAGATGGGGCTTATTTATAGAATGTTAGGAAGTGAAAGAGTTCAAGTGCATAAATCTGCAGTCATTGGACAGACCAAAACTAAATGTTTAGGAGCAAGGAGCTACTTGCTGAGAAGAACTCAAAGTCATGCTCTTTCAGTGTGGTGAATGAGGCAAAGAGATTTACAGAAAGGGTAAAATCTGTTTATCAAGTGAAGCCCCTTTTCTCTATTTCTGTTGAATATTTCCTTATGTTCATCTTCTCTGTCAGTCCTCCTTTCTTAAACTCTTGCCTGAAAAATCTCATTTAATACTACAAATTTGCCACTCCTCAGTGTTCCCTTGAAGAATATAGCGTTAGTGCAGTAAGAGGAAGGCTCTGTGTGCTCTGTGCTGTGTAATTACTTACAGAACTTGTTATTAGCCAGCTTTATATTTAGGAATAACTGGCAGATTTTTCTAAGGGTCAGGAGGGAGTTTTTCATGCCTTCAAGGAGCATGTGTGGTTTTATTGTGATGCTACGCAATTAACATTCAAATGACAGAGGAGCTAAAATTCACCTTCTGGAAAATGAGGGTTGGACTGAGCTTGGATATGGGCCCATCTGAATTTAAAATATGTATGTATGAAAGAAAGTGAAAACACCTGAAATTCCAGATTCTAAACCCAAGTAAGTTTCTATTCAGCAGATACCAAGAAAACTACCCCCAACATTTTTTAGGTAATGAAAGCAAAAGAATCATTGTAGGTTTGCGTGTGTGTGTGTGAAAGAGTTAATAAATCCATGATTAAGGAAATACATGGTGTGTAGACTACTTTTCAGTAACAGAAAATGATAATACACAGTGACATGGCGGTAGCAGAAGGCTGAGCATATGCACAAGTCTATTATTTTCCGTTCTTTGATAATAATAAGCCTTCTGCAACCATCTTTAGTTTGTTTTCATCTTGAAATATCTCTGCTCTCCAACCAGCAGGTGAACACAGTAGAAAGTTTGGCAGTGTTACATTCAAATGTACAGCACTGAATGCAAACTCATAAATCAAGGTGAATTTTATATGAAGGCAGATTTTAATGAAGGAAGTGCTAGCTGATATGAGCCTTGTTGGACATTTCAGCACAGCAATGCAGTAATGCAGATCGGATGTAAATATCATACAAAATGGTGACCTATTGATCATTTAGCTGATGCTAACTTGACTAGGCAGTGTTTTGCAGAAGAGTGTTTTATTTTTGCTGGCTTCTTTTCCCTTCCTGTTTTGCTTTCTCAAGAACGCTGTGAGGTTTATTATTAGCTATTTTAGCCATGATGTCTTAAAAGACTTCATGCATATGCATTTACCAGCAGCACGTTGATTTTGATTTGTTATTCACGGATCGTAGGGGAGAGACCTTTTGGGTCACCTAATAAGCAGTTCATGTTTCATTAATTGGTTAAAGTTCATACAGCACTCTGACAATATTGAAGACTGTGCAGAACAAGAGCATAATGAAATAAAAATTATCTGCTCTTCACATTTTGGCATGATGGGTTACAGAACCACCTACAACCTTCCTAGTACTGCCACGCCGATTAGTTAATAACTGGCTATCAAAGCAGAGAAGAGATCCTCTTTTTTAACATCTTGCTTCAGCTACTCAGTGACTTACTCATGTGAGTTACTTATGAGCGTCATGCTGATGGAAAGCCAGATGATCCTGCAGTAGAAGCAGGAGGATGTAGGGTCAAGGTTGAGCCCCTGTGAATTAGGAGCTCTTGGAACAGCCACACATGGAGAAAGGGTTTGGATTGAACTTCTTCCTATTGCTAAATCCTCTGGCAATAAAGAGAGCCAACTTTTTATTCTACACGGGATTTGGACAGGCAAAGGCATCTGCACATTGATCCAAATCCAAAATCCAACGGCCTTTGGATCAGGCCAGATGGGATTAGTGAGACATGTAAGTTTGCAGGATCGTTATGATGATGATTCTGCAGATCTTCTTCTTGATTGTGCTGGACAGACCTCCTTCTGTCCTGCCTTCCTTAAACACAGCTTTAGTCATGAGTCACGCAGTCAAACTCATTCTGTACTGAAGCCTCAGATAAGCTAAGGAAGCACTTGACCATTGCATCTGCTCTGGGCATCACCGCTGCTCTCGTAGAAGCTAAGGGCCAGACACTGAAGTTGTGCTCAAGCAAAACAGTCATTTATGTCAATGAGCAAATTTATTGGGGGGGAAGATGAGGTGAGAACTGAGTGAGATTCCAGGATATGGCAATGAAAGAGGGAAACTAAATATTTGATGTATCACCTGATACCTGAAGTTTCTAGGAGGACATCAGAACAATACATATTAACTTGAGTAGGACTGTGAGTCCTGCACTTGCCCAAAATTATACAGCAAATATAAATGCAGCTACCAGAAAATGGGGGGAATATTCAGTAGATCACTTGGGAGTCTGTATAAATTAGAAGCTACAATGAATATTTTTTAATAAAGTGAGAACAATGCTGTTGAGAATCAAATAACAGTGCAGAGCATACACCCCCGGTGAAGGACTCCGAACACTATGATCCACACTTCATTACTAATCCCAAATAATTCATGGCAATAAAATACCAACATGGAGGGTTATGAAACAGAAAGCAATTCTGTCTTTGGAAGAAGAATCCTTCTGAATAAAACAACAGGCTGGGTGTTTGGTGTTCAGAAAGAAATAAAGCTCAGGGTACAGGAAAGTGGATCCCTGTATGGATTTTAAATGTCTCTCACTTGGTGATGGTCATTTTCATTGCCGCTGAAAATCACATCTTTTTTATAGCGGGGAGACAGTCAGTGGTTCAAGTTTAAATGAGCTTTAACTATTGTGAAGTGCCCTAGAGGAATGTTTGTCTAAGTCAGCCTTGGTCTCTGAGGATGTTTGTTTCTCTCTGCCATGGAAAACTTAGGGCTTCTGTGTCCTATCACTTAATTTGATATGTTGCTACTTCAACTAAAATTGGCTAACCCATCTATTTGTAGCGATCACAACACATACACTGATAGCACTATGATATAAGCTTTTTTCTTTTCCGGGTGACCCTTTAGCTGTGCATCATTCAAGCCCCAGGAAGTGGCTGTTAAGTTCAGACATAATCCAGCAGCTGATGATACCCAACATTGTCAATAAGTTCTCAACAGCCTCCCTTAAGTATTTGCTTTAGCTGCATGGTGGTTTAGAGACAGATATAGCTGATGTAATCAGCTGGAAAAAAAAAAAAAAATTTAAAAATATAGTAAATCATATTGAAACTAAATTTTGTTGCCAGTGAATTTCATGTTTAACAAAGACTATTTCCCTTGAACAAAGTGGCATTTAAGAACATTAAGTACTTGAATGGTAGAGTACATATTTTTAGTACTTAGCATGAGTATAGTATTATTTGAAAAAGAAAAGTAGGGGCAGGGGGTTGTATTGGCAAAGAAGCCTTGTGCTCTTTCTTGTATGATCCTGCAGTTGCAAATATCACTTCAGGGGACTCTCAATTTACATAATGCCTGCTAGGAAGAGAAAGCAAGAGAGCTTACTGATGGGGAAAAAAGGATTAAGTGGTGCGTCTCAGTCAAAATCTATTAGTGTCTTTTCTCCCCTTTATATCATTGGGTCAAGTCAAATTGAGCAGTCAAGCATGCCTGGAGGAGTGGCTGTCCTAGGATGATTGTGCCTGTCGAGTGACGTGCATCTCTTGGAGGTGTCCTCACCCCATGGCAGCAGTGGCTCAGCGGGTTGCTTTGTGCAAGTCACAGATATCTCCCTCTCATAGATACATTATTTAAGCGTAGAGGAAACTGCCAATTCAGATCTGAATGTTTCCTTGCTCCTGCTCCCTTCGGGATGCTAAGCAGCTGCTCACAATGGTCCCCCAATGGAAACTGATCTCCACTGCATCTGCTCCTCATGCAAACCCTTCATTACTTCACAGGGCTGTTGCTGCTTACTGTGGGGTGGGAATTCACATTGTTCCTCCTCCCTCACTGTTTTGAGGGAGTCCAGCTTTTGGGATGACTTTTTGTCTTCCTCTTTAAGCCATCTTGGTAAATTTTAAGTCACGCTGGGGGTACATGCTTCATATTCATCCTGTCATGTTTTTCTCTGTTGACTCAGCCTTCTCTCCTCCTCCTTGTATGACCAGGCATATCTCCTCTACACCCAGGTCAGGGATACGGTCCATGCTCTGCCTTCTTACAGTCTAGGCTAGTCATCATGGTTGCTGACACTAGCCTTTCCTTGGGGTTGTATTACTGCAGCTGTGATGATCTGTGGACACAGGCAAGACAGGTTTGTAGGTAGACAAGTTTTGTTTTGTTTTGTTTTTAATTAGATCAATGAGTATAGCTGGAAAAAGCTGGCAGGTTTTTGAACATGTGAGCTGCTATTTCAGACCTGGAGACAGACAGATGTGTTCAAAAGTTTATCTGATTTTTCTAGCTACACTAATTGATCTAATAATTGATATTACCTTTTTCTTGCAATTTTTGCTTTTCCTGATTTCTCTGAGGTTGACATGTATCTGCCTCCACCCACTCACTCGTGCCGGAAGAAGGAGAATTAAATGAAGAAGAACTGCAGGAATGGGAATAACAAAATCACACTGTACTGACTGCTGTGTATTTACATGACTTCCCTCTACTGGTCAGAAGAGGAATATTTCAAATATACCCTAGCCTCATTTGCTGGAAGTTAATGGTTCTCCCTTGGTACAGGTGCTTGAAGTGGTTCTTCTCTCTTTGTCTTCACGAAGCTCTGGCTGGCAGTGTTATGCACATTAGCTGAGCTGGGAAATCCTCAGTGCCGCCAAGAGGTGCAGGAGGAATTAATTATGTGTTTGCAGAGGAGTTTAAAGGGAGCCATAAAAGAGGCAGGGAGCTAAAGTAAAGGGAGAGGATAATATTAGACAAACAATAAATACCAGAAAACATATAACCTTTGTGGTATACTTGGAGGGGAGCTGCCTCACTATTCTTCTGGAATGCCTCCACTAGCGAACAATGGATTTTTAAGTAGAATTATAAAGGAATGGAACTGCGTGCATACAAAATAAAGATAGCTGTGTCATAATTCAGAACTAGAGCTCAATGTCCAGAACATGTTTGGCAGCTCTGAGAGAGGACAGTCAAAATACCTGGGCTGTTTTTTCCTGAACCATGACCACCCTGTCCTAAAGAGCAATTGAGAGCTCAGGGTTGCTCAGGATGTGCTGGCTGCTGCCATGGCACAGGCTGCACAGGCTGCAGCAACACTACATCCATTGCCACCTTTCCCTGGTGCATCATTTATATATGCATGATAGGTTTGGCATAGGGTAAGCAGGAGTAGCTCTGCCTGCATTCCCTTATAGCTGGGGGAATCCTCATTAAGTCAGCTCTAACATCATCCTGAGATTTGGCATGAAGCATGTGAATAAAGGAAAGAACTGAAAATCTGCAGATGAAGGAATCTAGATGGACCGTATCTCAGAGTCTGTGAGAACCAGCTAATGAACAACTCCAATTACCTTTATAAATATCATGGATCTTGGGCAAACCCCCAGTGCCATGAAATGCAAAGGTAATACAAAAGCATTTGTAAGAAAGCAGGCCAATTTCTTCCCAGTTAATTGAGTCACTGTTAAGCTACCAAAGTCCAATGCATTCAAGTCACAAAAGTAGCTCCAGTAAGTCCGTGTGGGAATCGCCAGTTGGATTTGGGGATAAGACAAAATATCTGTAAGCACACAGGTCCACAATCGATAGAGTATGCCTGGACCTTCCCCATTCAACAAACCATATCAATAGGGTGTTAAAACCTGCTTGGTCTTTAAAATTTGGCAGAGTTGGGGCCATACTAGAGAGTGAAACCAGGAGAAACAAATGGGATTGACTCAGCTGTACTTTCAGTTACAGCGCTGGAAGCTCAATGAGAGAAATCTGTGTCAGTGTTAATATGCAGGCAAATCTGAATTAATATTTGAGAGGCAACATATCACATACTCTGATGAAATGAAAGGTAGTTGGGCTGAACTGACAGCTGAGCCGCGACCTAATACTGAGCAGGAAGAAATCAAACACGATCACTTTTTGCACAGAGTTTCAGCATTCGAGAACGAAGGGAAAGCACGAGACTGAGCTGCATAAGGGCAGATTCTCAGCTGATTAAAAATGTAGCTTCACTGGTCCATATGCCGAAAGAAAAAAGGATGGTATTGGTGTCTTAAATAATCTCGTGATGTGTAAATAGAAATTGGCTTGGAGAGGAATGCTGCTGTAGAGATTGAAACCTGGCTAATGGACTGTGAACATCGGGCAATTGTTAATGGGAACAAACGGGGCTATGGGGAGGAGTTTTTTGGGGCACCGCAAGCAGTAATGCAAGGTTTGGCTTTATTTAATATCTTCATTAATGAGCTTGGGGAGGGTGCAGTCAGTGTGTTAATTAAACTAGCAGAAGATATTAAATTAGGAGGTGTGTAAAAAAACCAGCCACTGGTATAGAAATAATGGAAAATGACCTGAGGAGGTTATAAATGTAGAGAGGAAATAACAAGGTGAGATGCAACATGGGGAGAAAACAAAGCAATCTTGAGGAAAATAATCAAAAAGCAGCTATTTAGAGGGTGGGAGATATTTGGAAAGCAGTAAGACTATAAGAGACTGAATGGAGTTAGCAGATGGCAAATTAGGCCCAGTTTTTACTTTTATTTCTATTTTTACTACATTTTTTTTTTGCACCACTGCAGTTACACCTTTGCAATTCTCAGTCTAAATGTAGCGCTGTGGGCTGGCACCGGGCTGCATGACTTGTGTTGGTAATTCACCAGAATAAGCAGCTCTGAGGCCATCTGAAAACTCAGGGCTGCTTGCTCCGATATAACCGCAATGAGGCAGAGAACTGCCTTCCCCGGACAGACCTACTGTCTGTCACTAAGGCCGGTCACTGTGGCCTTACTAGTTACCGTCAGCTGAAGCCCAGTATAGCCCAGTTGCTCTAGATGATCATCCGCACCCAATGTGAACTATTAAACTTAGTTTTAGAAGGCAGTGATTATACCTCTGATGAGTTAGTCTGAGTGCTAGAGCATGCACAAGGGCAGGTGCTGTAGCTCAGCTGACGAGCCTCTGGAGTAACACTATTGTATACGGCAGGACCCAGGAAGGGCGTACACCAAGGCATAGTAGTGCAGCAAGGAGACAGTTTACACCTTCCCACACAGCTGAGATCATGTCTGCTGTGTCCTGTGCACCAGCTATATCGGGAAGCAGCTTGGGGCAGCCCTGAATTCCTCTTTTGTGTCTGGATGCCACGTCATGGGTGTTGCCGCCACCAAATTACTGGCAAGCCAGGGATAAATAGCAAGCTTTAGGCTAGACACCTGCACTTGCCAGCGGGAAGATTTTCATCAACTCCTCAGACTTCAGTTTCCAGTTCAGAAAAATACTTAAACCTGGATTTAGCTCTAAGCAGGGACTCACTTCAGTTTGCCTTACTATTACATAGTTTGTTTTGTCATCTTACTCATGTGCTTAAAGTCAGAGTTGTGCCAAAGCATCTTTCTGACAATGGTCCTTTATGTTGCCAACTCTGAAGGTTTTTATAAGTTTAAAACGGCAGTAATATAACCTCACCCCCTCCTAAGTATAAGGATAAAATAGCTATTTTCAAACAGCTATAGAAAACTGTAGCTATTCATTTTCTTGTAATTGGATGTTAGTTCCATTGTCAACCTGAGCACATCTACAGATGCTGCCGTCATTTGGGGGTTGTTTAATTTATTTACCAATAACAATGAACAAAGAATTTCCAGTCTAAAAATATGGTAAGCTTCCATCCAAAAAGAACATGCAATCATAAGTTTAGTGTCCCAGTGGGATCTTTTTGTATCTCTTTTTGAAAGGAAAAACCTTCTTATATAGAAAATAGGTTCCTCATCTGTACATCTACCCTTCACTGTAAAGCCTGCAAACAGCCTTATTGAATTCATCAGAAAAAACTCAATACATAAACCCTGGCCACTGCTACGTTTGACTTCAGTGTCAGGGATTGTCAGCTCAAGAGATTTTATAAAAGCATCAGATGAGATAGTTTGTTTAGTGTAAGACACTAAGCAAATTTTTAAGAAAGATTGGGAAGAAGAATCATTAAAGTCTTAAAAATCACTCTTAGCTTGCAGTAAATACATGGGTCTCATAAGGTCTTTCTGGCAACTTTCCGTCTTCCCAGGGTCATTTGTAATGCATAGCTTGAGAGGCACAGCAGTGTTGTGGCATCCAGTTGATCAGAAGAAAGGGAGCATGTGGGTGGGCCAGACGTCATTTATTTTCTTGGTGTCAATTATTGCCAAAAGAGGTTATTTTAGTTGTATGGTTTGTTTTGTTGAAATGTAATTATTATGCTAATTGTTTCCAAATTTTCTGGTTAATTATAATTCTGAGATCTCTGCCTTGGTACTTTCAGAGATGTACAAGCTGTGGGAAATGTTTCATAATATTAATATATTTCCACAACCCTAAGTCATTTGGCTAATGTTCCTAGAACGGAAAAAGTAACATCCTTTAACAAGAAGGCATGGCTAGCACCATAAAACAGCTGATCTGCATCGGAAAGGCATTTTGCTCAATCTGATTTCACTGCAAGAAGCAAACGACTTAAAAGGAGCACAAAAGAACCTAAATGTTGGATCTTGGCTTCATTACTTCATTGCACAATTCCCTTATCCCTCCATTTTCCTGGGGGATGAGGGGGAGTAATGGCCATCCCACTGTTGCTACAGGAAGTCTGTTGGATGCCGTTCCAAAGAAAATTGGAAAGGCTACCTCAATTCCCTTAGGGCTAATTGTGCGACTGAGTTCAGTGGGAATGTTGCCCTTGATTTCTGCAGAGGTGGGACGCCCATGGGCTTCATTTGAGTGTTGCTAAGAAGAATGGGTTGACTACAAAGTTGCTGTCTGCTACCGGGACCCTGATTTTAGACCTTCGCCCGTGTCCACAGTAGATGACCAGGGTTAGCAGGGATTGGAGTTGTTACCCTTGGTTCCTTAGTGCCTGTGCTCACTTTGTGATGAAGGAAAGGGGAAGTTTTGCTTTGCAGTACACTGGGACATTCAACACCACAAACTTGCAAGATGGAAGCTTGCAACTATGCAGTCCTGGCACAGGCGATACATCCCTGATGAGTCATGTCCATTGGAAAGGTGTGCGCTGTGTTGTTCAGCCTCTTCAGAGAGTAAAGTGGTGATAACTTAACAATAAATGCTAGACAGAATGGTTTGAAGCTGCCCAGGAATGTCACCCAACTTTTTCTTTCTTCTTTTTACCTTTTTAAAGAGGAAAGTGTCATGAGTGGGAGGTGGAAGAACTGAAATTATACCTGCCGACAGAGAAATAGTGGAGAAACTGAGGTTGGGGGAAATTGTCCTTGCTCCCTGACTTCCCCGAGACTGTGGTGCTGTGTAGCTGGTGAAGATTAACCTACAAAACTCTTGGGAAACTTGCTGACTCTTCCCCCACACCACCCTCAAAATAGAAAAGAAGATCTGGAGCTCAAAGAGAATGCTGAGCTCCAGAAAGCCGAGTGCTTTCTGTGTGAGAAGATTAAGGAAATCTTGCCATTGCACGTCACCCTGTGGGAACGTCTTTATGGCTCTTATTTTGGTATTAGTTGTATGTGTATCAGATGCTTTTAGAAGCATGCTTTTCACTTTAGCTTCTCAAAGACTATATGGAATTCCTTTTAATTGGGGGTGGGGAGATGTTAATCTTCTTTTTAAATCAAGTTTTGAAATTTTCGTGACTGTTTATTGAAAATTGAAACATTTCATCTGTTTATGTGTGTAAGAGATGTTTATACAGCTTATACATGCAGCTGTAGGATGAGACTAGTACTGAAAGTCCCATACTGTTACGCATGAAGATGTTTTGATACATCTGGGAGAATGTAAGCAAGTAGGTCAGTGGATTATGACTTAATGACTTGGAGCAGAGGCAGAATTTGGGGGAGTAGTGGCAAGGCATTGCTGGAGAAAGAGTAACAAACGGAAAATCTGAATGATGACTTAGGCTAAAAATATCAATGGAGAAGGCTGAACAAAATTAAATGTATGCATATGGCACAATACAGTCATGTTTAACACATCCAACACTTGGCTCTACCTTGGGAGAAACAGCCTGCGAGTGCATGCCAGTATTTTGCCTCCGGTATGAATACCAGGGGGCAGAGCAGCAGACAAGGGGCGATATCTGTAAACTTTGCCCTCAGACTCTTCCAGATCTAACTAATTGCTGATACAATAGCAAGAGTAATAACAAATTGTTTCTATACGTCTGTAAATATTGAAATGCTCGGGATTCTGTTGTGCTTGGCATAGACGTGCAATTCACCAGCAAAAAGATTGGACCTTTTGATTAGTTGACAGATCAGATATAATGGAGAAAGCTGCTGCTGTTTTACATTCTCGTAAAACCATGTCCTTCTTAGTCCATCTGAAAACATCCCTGCTTGACAAAGCAGAGTTCCTGGGTCAGAGAATTTTTTTTATGTATTAGTCATATGCCAGCGCAACATAATAAAGGCTCTTCTAAAGAAAGCAGTTGAAGTTGTGCCTGCTTTTGAGTGATCCACTTGGTTGGGTTAGTGAGTGCTGGTGGCTTACCTTCTGCTAACAGGTTCTTGAATTGGCGTTAGTGGTGGACAGACCAGAAGAAACAAATGATATCAAATATGCCAGGATGGCATGGCTCATTCTGGAAGGGAGGAAGCAGGTAAAAGTATTTGACTGATGCATGTTGAGTTTCTAGTTATTAGTTGAATGGAGCACTTTTTCTAAGCACATCCCACAGGTTCTCATATTAGCTCAGGGTCTGGCCTCATTTTTGCATGGGGAATATTGTGGTTGCACAACTACCAGAAGCTTCTTTCTTCTCAAGGCAGGATAGGACCAAAATGAGGGCCTGAAATATGTTTCCTTCAGTGTTTGAAATACATTGTGCTTATGGTACAGAGACTTTGCACCAAGTGATGTTTCAGCAGTAGATGTTGATCAGGCTTTTGGTGTTTTCTGATCCTACTTACTCAGCAACCAGTCCTAAGAGGTTGTAGCTGCAGGCAGGGGGAGGCATTAGTGTTTGATATGGGAGGAAGCAGACAACAAGAAGGGGAAAATACAGGTTGAGTATCAGGAAAATTGTCATCAGTAAGGTCTGGTGAGTGCTCAGATGACTGACACGTCTCCCTGAAGGGTGCAGGAAGGTGGTGCAGGAAGGTAGTGCAGAAGGGCTCGGGCAGCAAAGGCAAGTCTTTCTTCCTTCTCTGAAACCTCTACTGAGGACAGCCTGAGCTCTAGGGCTCACTGCACTGCTTTAGTCTGCTTAGTTACTGCAGCCACAGATAAGTCCCTGCAAAAGCACCGAAGGATTGTCCCTTCTAAGAGGACTTATTGAGCATTGTCTTCAGCAGCCTCTTCTCGGCCACTGTAATATTGGGGACTTGGCTCAGAGGCGGCTGAGGTGAAGAGGCACTTGGAGGAGTTGGGCTGTGAGCAAGGGTCTGGTCTGTGTTAGTTTTTCTGATCGACTGTAGTTGTGTGGTGATGATGACTCTTGGCCTTTCCCATTGGGACTGATAAATATTGGTGGGAACACCTATGGGCGCAGCAGGCTGTTTTCATCCCCACAATAACTACAGTGAGTTCAAGTTGTCAGGAGGCTCTGACCTTGATGGCATAACCCCTATAGTGTTGGGGGCATATCTTCCAAAGGGAAAGTCGTTGGCCATCTCTGTACTGTCACAGCGAAGAATTTCAGGATGAGAGCAAGGGTTAAAGCTCTGAGTAAAACAGCACGGGAGCCCACCCAGAGAGATGTAACGGCACACCTCTTCTCCGGCAGTGCATGCATGAGTATGTATGTGTACATCTCTAAAATTCACTGCTGCCTCATTTCCCTTCTTCAAAATATCAACCAATTTCTAGTGCCAAGGAACCTAATCATCTATTTATTAAAATGAGACAGACAGTAAGTTTGTGTGGGGCAATGTTAAGGCAGTGCACATTGATCATGCTGATTTAGGACTGTACTGCCATCACAGCGTTTCCGGAGACAAATCCTTTGCAGCTAATTGTATTATAAATTCCACTAAACCATTTTCATAAGGTATTTCCCTAAGATATAAGCCCTCCATTGAAAATAAAACCAAAGAGAGCAAAGGAGCAGTTGTGGGGTTTTTTCCTAATTAAATATTATATGAAAGTAAGACAAGAGAGAGAGAAAAAAATGCAAATCCTGTTAATTAAATGCTAAGTCTGCTGTAAGGGGCTAGTTTTAAACACTGTGGGACATGTTGAAACTCATACAGATTTTCCAACTGAAAGCCAAAAACGTAGAGTCCTGAGGTTCTTGTCCTCAGATCGAGATGGTCCTGAGCCATCCCAAGTCAGGATTTTGAATTCACCAAATTTCAGAAGTGGTAACATCTGGCACGTTGTGAAGCTTAACCATCCCAAAAAGTGACCTGGATGCTGGACCACCTTCAGGAGAGCCCAGGGAGTGTGGCAGTGGGAACCAGCCTCTTCCTCCTGCCGTGGCAGCCGTGGCCGTGGGGTTACGCTGCCTGCAGTGGGTGTCCTGGGCTAGAGCCGCTGATAGGAAATAGCAGTCGTTGTGTGCAGCTGGTATGAACACCTGTGTTGCTCACCAGAGAGCAGTTCCCCCAAATACTCAGTGGTAGCTCTCGGTAAAGTGCATTTTTACAGGGGATCTCAATCGTTTTTATCAAGCTGGGTCAGAAGACACTGAAGCAGAGAGCAGTTAATTGGATTTCCCAAGGAAGCATAGCAAGCAGCGGAGGACTGAGCCTGGTTTCCTTGTTTCCCAGCCTCCAGCACAAAGCAGCAGTCTATTGCCCACACTATTTTAATATTTCTTTGGGTGACTGGGAGCAAAGCATGCCATTTCTTTTCTTCCTTCCTTGAAAGTAATTGTCACTTTGAGCGTGCCTATACAAATTCTCTCCCTGGTTCCTACAAGTGACGTGCTGTGAGCTTGTTTTAGAGTCCAGGCAGGGAGAGATTGCAGTCAGGCCAGGAGGAGGCTGCGTCTCCTCCAGTTTTCATGTATGAGATGTTTCAGGTAGTGCTCATTTCCAAAAAAGTTATTTGGTAGCTCAGCAATTGGGAAATTTCTTTGCCGGGGTACTTTGGCCATGGGAAAGCCTTTCCTTCTAACGTCTTGCATGAAACTGGGAGTTGCAGCTCCCAGGGTAGCTGTAGCTGTCAGTCTGCTATCAGATTAGGGGAAAGCATTTTCTTTTCTTCCTCCTCCTCTCCCCCTCCCCATGCAGTAAATTTACTCGATTATAAAGAATTTGGAAGATAAATGTACTGCCTGTGGCCTTGTCTTTGAGCCTAGGGGTAGCTCTGATCATTGCAGCAGTCACAGTTGGGATGTGGCTAAGCCCCAACTGTGCCATGGGCATGTGTACAAGGCGAGACTCTGCTCACCTAACTGTAGCCTCCTAAAAGTCAGGCGTCCACCGTTGGCAGGTCGCCCCGCTGCTACCAGGGCTGGGGGGGACGGGGGCTCCCCCAGAAGGAAATTTTCGTCTGCACCTGCTTTCATGCAGGAAGGAGACTTCTCGCCTTGCTGACGGAGCCCCAATGCCTGAAGTTTAGGTGGCTGAAGTTAGATGGGTCGAGTAAAGCTAGTGGAGCTGGGTATTTCATGAGCTTGAGCACTAGTTAATTAATTTTCATCTTGCCCTGAGCTGGGTCGGGTGTGAGCTCCTTGTCTCAAGGTGGAACTGAGGTGAAGTGGTTCCCCCAGGAGCATTGGGTTGTGGCAGAACAACCATTAGGTCCCAGGACTAGTTGCCTCATTAGACCTCTCCATCTCTCTGCTCCAGACAGGAGAGACGCTCCTACCCTCTTTAAAGGTGCTGTGCCCCGATCATGAGGATGCTGTAGCAAACACGCCTAGTGTTGACTCCCAAATCAAAGGAGTGAGTCCCCTGCATGACAACCATTAAAGGTGCACGTAGGAGCGACATCGGCCAGAGATACGTATAAGAAATTTAAGCCAGGGGTTAGTTGAAAAAACTGTCATAAATGTTCCTCAGCCAAATTCACAGAAATCAGATGACTGTAAAGATAAATGAGAAAGCTGCGTCAAATTATTGCATCCCCCCAAAATGGGATTTTATCCTTGTGCATAGGTAATGGCTGGCACAGCAGTGGGCTTTCATCTGGGGGGGCGGGGGACATCTGCTTGCTGGTGGGAAGAGCAAGAGCAATTCTTGCAAAAAGCAAGGAAAGGGGGGAAGAGGGGAGGGAGAAAAACCCTATTTCTAAATTTTTGTCATAAAAGGGGCGTTTGTGGTTCTCATTTTTTATGTTGTTGTTGGCAACAATTGTTACGTGGTTGTTATATTTTTTTAAGTAATTTTAGTTTTTCCAAAAGTGACCATGATTTGTTACTTATACTGTAGCTTACAGAAGTGACACACTTAATATCGGGGGGTCCAAACCTGGATATCTACCAATGGAGATGGAGATCAGGTAAATGCACACCTGCTCTTCCAAAGAGAAAAAGCTGCTGTTTGGCAACTGGTTTGAGAAGGAGCTGCAGGCTATAAGATGAGCATTTTGGAAGAGACTAGATTGAGCGCTGCCATTAATCACCAAGTTTCGCGTAGGCCCAGCATGGTTTTGTGTGACAATGATGTTCAGACAACACGCCATCTACCAGGAGACTCTGGGTCCCTGGAGAAGGCTCTGGGTTCTGGCCCTAGCAGTAGCTGAGCACAGGTCCACCGAAGGAGACCTGGCAGGAGCTGTGGTCCCCCGCAGACTAGCCCCATAGCGAGTACGATGTACCGTCTTACTCTCCCAGCCGGAGGGAAGGCGGTGGCGGCTGCAACAGAGACCGTGATGGAGAAGGCAGGTGAGAGGGAGGTGTCTGCAGGTAGATAAGAGTCATTATGTCACACCAGTACCATGCCTGTCATTTCCTCTTCTCTTTTACAGACACTTAACAAGAACAATTTGATACCAGATGACAGGACCAACTTCTACCCGTTGCAGCAAACCAATGTGTACACAACAACCTATTATCCCAGTACACTGAATAAATATGACTACAGGCCCGAGGCCTCCCCTGGAAGGACCTTTACCAACAGCTGATGATGGACAGATCCTACAGGACTGGATCACTTCCTATATGATTTTTTTTTAATTGATTTTACGGACCAAATACTGGCCCAACCTCTAGATGTAAATATTGTACAGTAAGGTCTTTTTTTTTTTTCTTTTGGTTAATTGTATTTCTTGTAAACAGCACATCTCCTTACAAGGGCAAAAATGCATATGGACCATTCTGCAGAGCTTTTGTGGATATTTGGCTGGAGATGGCTCTTACTACTGCAACTGTTTATGGCTGGAAGATCAGCGTTGCTGTCCAAGGCCGACGTTGTCAAGGAGGTGGCTGTGTGCTGGGCTCGGTGGCCACCACGCAGCACACGACGCCTGGGTGCACTCTAAGCAAGGCGAGAGGCGGCCTCCTGGGGCAGGGGTGTCTGTCCGGTGAGGAGCGTCCTTCCTGAGACAGGGTAGCAATGGTGCACTGGATGACACGGAGCTCACGAGACAGGCCGAGCGGGACTCCATCGTGCTAACAAATTGAAGAACTTTTTCTTTTTCTTTTCCTTTCTTTTATTTTTGATTTTTTTTTATGTTTCTGGGGAAAAAAAAAAAAGTTGACTTTCTAGGGCAGTGTTCCCTGTATCTTCAACAGAATCTTTTCATATTACAGGAAATACTCTCCGCAGCCTTCTTTGGTAATATGCAGCTCAGCTGATGAGAAACAACACACAAAGTGCATTACCCAAAGAAGCTTTCCAGAATGTTTCCAGTCTTAATTAAAAGAAAATTATACAGGCAGTGAGACACTGAGAAAAGTAAATGTTGGAATAACATCGGAGACATGAACTTGGAGTGCCTAACAAACAAAGATGTTTATGTCACTGGAAAAAAAGATGTGATGATTGCTGCACAAGAGCCATGGGCTTGCTTTCTTTATTCCTTTTTCTTTTTTTCTGAGAGTGTTAACTCTTTTTGTTCTAGCTTTGATCCTGATTGCATCTGCCAGGAAAGGCAACTTCAGAGGCCGTGCTCTTCTTGTGGGAAATCACCATGCTTTGGGCAAATTTTTTCTCTTGTTTTATTGTTGGTTTTTAGTTCATTTACTTTCAAAGAGTGAATAATTTTGACTTTGCAGGGGGAGGGTATTTTTGTAAGGAATGTTTCCATAGTCTGACATGACCCAGAAAGTCTGCTGCACATTCTTATAGCGTCTTCCAGTCAGTATTCTATGAAATCGTAACACAGCTGAGTAATGTGCGTTGTTTGCCAATATTTCTTTAATTTTTCTGAACGAAAACAACCCAACAAACAAATGCTGCTGCAGCTATTGAAGTAAATTGGGGCGGTAGCATTATTAAACAGTATATCCAGCCTTGAAATGTGATTTTGTGTATATGTGTGATTGTGTCTATGAGAACTGTACTAGTTTGATGCAGAAGCCATGTTGTCTACAACCAGATGTTTGTCTGACATAATTGTTTGGCAAAAAGGAAACTTATTGCTGGTGCTTAATGTACAATTACATCCAATGTGTTAGCAACGTGAACAAGTTCACCACTGTTATCATTCAGTGTTTCTAAATATTTATAATGAACTCCTGATGCTAAGGATTTTAGAATGTCGCAATACTGAGCATGAGATAAAAGTACACCCTGAAACGTGCATGAGCTCCACGTGGTTCTGAGCTTGGCTTTGTCGTCTGCATCTTACTTGAGCAATTGCCATGCCCATGCTTGGCCATTGACTCGGCCGTGTTCCCAGCAGTCCTGTTTGTCTTTGCTTTATTTCAGATTTTGATGTAAGCTGACACCGGTCGTTTCTCAGTGCTGTTCCTTTGCAGTTGCTTGTTTGGAAGCCCAGCTTGGGCTGTGTGCTCCGCTCTTTCACGTAGGCAGCCGGTACGAGATGAAGAAAGACTGTGTTGCTCTTGATAAGTATATTGCTTTTCCTGCGAGGAAAAGCCAACATGGCTCTGTAAGCCTGTTATGGTGGTTTGACCAGAAGGCAAGAATAAAGTAGCCTCCCATTTCTAAATTACTTTGTTCGAGTTCAGTTTGCAGTGATTGAAGGCTGTAGGGACACTTGTAATAAAGTGGGGTCATTAGCACTGCCATGAGGACGCCTTAGGCTCAGTGGTGCCCATCATTTCCAGCAGCTGTTCCTCTAATTTAGCGGCTCATCCTACTTCTGCTCTGGTCTCACCAGGTGAAATAGAGGGAACAGAGAGAGAGAGAGGGGGGTGCCCATAAATAGATATACTCACATTTGAAGCAGGGGGGGGCAGGAGCTGATGCAGACCTCGAAGCTCTGTCTGAAGCAACCTGCTGCAACCCCCAAGTAGGCACAGCAGCTCGGCAGCCCCAACCCCGCCTGGCAGCGTGGCCGGGGCGAGAGCAGCCGGAGTGAAGCCGGATCACCAGCAAAGCAGGAGAGCACTGGCAGCAGGTACCAGCGCCTGCAGGGGGGCTCTTCCCCGGCCCCTAAACCCCCTTTGAGGAGCGATGCCTTTGTGCCTCGTACCGTAACAAGTTCGTCTCACCGAATTTCCACATCCCCCTCAGCGATACTGAAAATCCTGACTTAAAGTAGTTCTAACAAGTATGTAGCCCAGGGGTTAAAAATTATTACATTAGACTATCAGGATGGGATTTTCCAGCTTTAATTTATGTGATTCAGAAGAAAACATTGGCTCCCAAGATCACTCTAGCCATTGGAAAGTTAAAGCCATCTCTGAGCTTCCCCTTCAGAAGATTCCCTGTATCGACGCATTCTGCAATTACCATGCACATGGCAGGATTGCAACTGGAGTTTGGGGGGATGCGAGTGAGTCAAGCCTTGCAATTATTTTCATTTTCTATTTTTCTTATTTTTTTTCCTCCTTAAACATTTTTCCATTTTCAGCTTCACAGAATAACATGATGTAAACTGATTTTTTTTTTTTCCCCCAAAGTGCCACATAGCAGCTGAAATTATTTAAATGTTCAGTTCACCAAGATAGGTCATTACTGCCATTGCGCTCAGGAGGTGGATATTTTGTAGGCTATTGGAGGGCAGATGCTTCGAGGGTGGTGCATGTGGTTATAGTTTCGTCAAGACATTCCTTCTTACCAGCCATCCAAATGGATTCAGCCCTTTTTCATATAATTGGCAATCACAGCAAGGGTCTGTAGACTCCATTCGAGCAGAAAGCAGAATCCAGGAGAGAGCGAAAGAAAGAAATCAGAACGCTTATTACTCAATTAATGTTTGCGTGAGAGTGCAGTTCTTTAAGGACGATGTTAATGCAGTGTGAGGGTTGCATTTTTTATGAGCTCTCTAATGCGTGGCAGGTTAATGACACCATGTATAGCGATATTCTTGCAATTCAGGTAATTCGGCAGCTTGATCATCAGGTCTGTAATATGTGTAGCAGCTTGAATTGCTCCTGCAGCTGGATGTTAAACTTGCTAAAATTTCCTATTCCTAAGGCCATCTTAAAGTACACTGGAAATGCATTTAGTTCGGGAGCATTGCTTTCCAAAAGACTCGCCTTGCTGTATGTATGGTTTTTCTCTTTCACGTCTAAGATGGAGAAGGGGGACCCTGGGCAGCTCCTGTGTTGGTCTAGAGACACCGGTTCTCTGCAGACCCTTTGGATAGGATTCAGGTATACCGCATGTAAAATACGCTGGAAATCTTACAGCCAAGTATGTAGCGGAAACATCTTTCATTAGGCCATTCTTCTTTCTTTTTCCGTGCAAGCGGCTGCCTTTCTCCCTCCAGAAGGGGTGTGCGCTACGGCGTTAGCCAGGCTGTGTTGGGCAGCTGCTGCCGGGCTTTACTTGCTCCAGAAATAACTTGTGCAGCTCACTAACAGACAAACCACTGGACGGTCAAACCACAGCGTAAGAGGTGCTGTCGCTTTAAAGGTGCACTTGAACGTTCAGGATGTGAGCCAGGGCTGCTCTTACATGTATGAACTGTACAGATGATACTATAGGAGAAGAATACGTATTGTCTTACCACCACTGTTCCTAATGCCTTACATTCAGAAAATGAGACGGTTGGTTTGAAATCAGCAGAGTAGGAATGGAGTCCACGTCTGACGCAGACAATTTGATGCCTCCAGTGTTAATCTGATGTTAAGCTCACCTGGAGAGAAAATTGCTGTCCACTGAGATTGATTTATTCTTTGTACCAAATGTAGTGGGGGGAGAGTTATATATATATAAATATATATATATAAAAAATGTAAATGTACAGTTTGTGTAACAACTTACTCTTTTTTTGTAATAGTGTATACATCTATCAGTGGATAGATACAGTATATATTTATAATATATACACACACAATATATATATTTAGCAAAATGCCTGCAGAGGAAACTTAGAATAAGAAAGGCAGTGCTGGTGTTCAAATTTCGTGGGGACAAAGTGAAGAAAAAAACCCTGTAAAAATCTAGTATCCTTCCCATTAGGTTTAAAAAAAACACTTTTATGGTAAATGAAATATAATTTTTTAATTGAAAAGAAAATTGATTTTTCTAGTTAGAAATGCTGATTCTCCCCTAAATCATTCTGGTTAAGAATGATTAAGAAAAAGATTCTTGTTACTGCTTATATTTTCTGAATAAGCCTCCCAAATCTCTCATGTGTATCACTGTTGTTTTTGTAATTATAAGTAGGGAGTAATTGTGCAAAGAAAATTAAAATAGCAAGTAGGAGTAACGAATATTGTACCATTAGAGGAAAAGACATCATCTATTAGAACGTGAAAAATGTCACCTTGCATGTTAAAGAAGTTAGCAACTCTTTTCTGAGTTATTGATCGGCATTATTAGCCGTGCCTTGGAGTCAGACTAGGAGGTTTTAGTACAACGTTTAGGGAGGAGAAACCCTGCAAACCCCTGGCTTCTGCTTTTCAGAGGGGTCCAAAGAAGCCACCAGGCCATGGGAGTCGGGCACCTGGTGCCCGGGGCGTCTCTGGAGCTTCCAGCGTTGGCAGTCAAGGCTCTGCAGCCCTTCCTCGCCCCATCAGTCCCGCGCGCCGGCCCGGCGGGGCACAGCACCCCTTGGAGCCGTCTGGCACAGCAGACCCATACCCAGTAAATCGCGTTTCAACACGTCACTTCAGTGCCGTGGTGACCAAGGCCCAGACTCATACCCATGAATCTTCCCCTTAAGCTTGTTAGCAGAAAACTTAAGGCAGCTTCAAGAGCGGATTTGGGGTAGGTGAGCAAATCCACAAATTTTGATGCTGCCTTATTGCCAGAGCCTTCAAAACTGGACAGAAACCCCTCTGGAGCTGGGGCCTTGTGGGACTTACCCAGTCTCTGACGTTCTGCCTGGAAATTCCTCCTTTGGGCCCTTTGAGAAATTTTAGTTTCCGCATTAGTCCTGGCTGGAGGAGCAAAACTAGCAACCTACTAGTAAGACAGCCAGAAATATAAGTGCTCAATAGCATTCAACACAAGTTTGGGTCTTGAACTTGATTTTTTTCCATTCTGCCTCCAGCCTCAGCTGCAAATTCACCCCTGCTATTCGAGAGGGTTCAGTGCTGTAAGAGCAGCATTTGGCTTTCTGCAAATCCCAACTGCGATTTGGGTTTAAACAAATCTGATCGTGAAAATTGTTAACACTGCACTCTAGTTCTGAAACATACGTGAGCAAAGTGCTGTTAATTCCTGTGCCACGGAGTCACGCAGAGGTTGGCGTGGATGGGCCATTAATAACTGAAGCAAAATGTTTTTAGTACCAAAATGTCAAACACCGTAGAAGCCAGCCAGCTGCGTGACAGCGCGGTTTCCATCCACACACCCCTCCTTCGATAACATCCAGGCCTGCGCATACTTCAAAGCGATGCGGTTAATTAGGAGCATTCCCACAGAGGAAGGTTTAGGGAGGATGAACAGTATGCGAGATGGAAATGATAGGATTTAGCTTGTAGTCGAGGTGGGAGTGTGACAGATGCAATACCGGATCTCGGATACATGGGAAATTATTATGCGAACACAGAATGCTTGCCCCAAAACAGCAAAACCTGGAGAGTATTATTGGACTCTGTTGTGAAGGCACATCACCCTTCCTATGCAATTGAACTTGATGGTACTTTAGTATAAAGGTGACCTAGACTGTAATCACTGCCTTTAGACACTGTGAATTTTTTTGGGGTACTCTGTATTTTTATATATTGTACAATGTAAAGAATAATTCAGAAATAAAACAGACCAACCTGGCAAGCCTGTGAGTTATTTCCCCTCCGTGGCTGATGCGCGGCGGGGCCGGGGCTCCTGAGCCGCGCTGGCGGGACGGGTCGGAGGGAACACGGAGGAGCTTCCTCCTGGGCTCGGGGGCCCAGGGCAGTGCAACAGTCACTCGGCCGCTTGTGCCCGGATGGGCAGCTGCAGCATGCAGCTGTCGGCTGCATCCCGAGGCCCAACTTTGGATTAGATTTGTCAGACGTTGTAGACTACGTGGTTACAAAATTGTGTTGCTGAGTATAACGCCAAAGTCTGTCGCTGCAATTCAACTCCCCTCCCAGGCAAGGCTGAACGTAGGAGCACAGCTCCGCGCCAGACTTTGGGTGCGTTTGAAAACGGTATTTCTGAGTCAGGTGCCCAATGAGGTAAGATCAAATCTGTCTGCAAGTCGGCGTGCCAAATCCGCGACCAGTTCTGCAGTACGCGTCTCCCCTGGCTCCCCAGTGCTCCGCACACGGCACCGAGTCTCCAAGGACACAACTTCTCGCTGCGCCAAGCAGAATGGCCGGCTGCAGCGAGCAAAAACATGCTCGTCTTCTGCAGAGCCCTTCAGGCGTACGTGCCCAGTTGCAATGAAATCCTATCGCTGCTCCTTCTCCAGCCCTACGTATTGATGTGAAAAGTTATAAAAAGCTGAGGGACACGTTTTGATTGAAGGATGATCGTAGCCTCGTATTGAAGAACGTTATAGCTCTTGTTGCATTTATTAATCAAAGTAAAGACCATGGAAAGTGACAGAGTCAGGAACATTTTAGTTTATGTTCCGATACAGCTCAAGACTTATATTGAAGTTTCGTACAGAAAATTACACCATAATGTCATAAAAAATAGATTGGATTACTAATAACCTGAAACGTGCTACACCTGCATACATAATACTTTAATCCTACTAAATCATAAGCTATCATTTGGGTGTTTTCATATTCTCAAGTGTGCATACAGGAATTTCTTTTCAATGCAGACCATTAAAAAGTAATTGAGAGGCACAAGATCAGTAAAAACAAACTTGCTGTGAATAAGATGGATTTTTTTCCCAGTTAGTTTGCACGATAACAAGGGGAGGCCATTTCTGAATGGTTTTGCTTTGCATCAAGACATCTCTGCGCACAATTGGAGCAAAAAGTATCACGTTAGAACCTATTTCCAATTTCCTTAAAATCTGTCTACCACAACATTTTTTTCCTAGTCGCTCATTTGATTCATTAATGTAACAGTTTCAGTTGTAGCCCCAGTGCAATTTGTTCTCCCACCTTCACTACACGTCCCAACTGTACCCTTTTTCCTCTTTAATTCTTAACTGCCTGTAGTAAACGGCAAAAACTTCGTTACTTTGCAGGTTCCCCATCGGCTTTTGATTAAGCCAAAGCCTCAGGGCTGCGCTGCCGGAGGTGGGCTGCCGAGCAGCGCCCGCCGCCCACGGGCTTTGCCGGGGAGCACCCGCAGCAGCGCAGGCAGACGCGGGGGCCCGGGCCAGGGTGCGGAGCTGGCTGCGGGGACCGCAGCAACCGCCGCAGCACCGCGGGCCCCCTCCAACCCGCCTTCGGCAGCGCTTGGGAGGTTGAGTGGAGAAGGGGTGGAGGAAAAGAAAAAAGCGGAAGGTTCCTTGTGATTCGTTTCCACATGTTTCCTCCCAGCTCCCTGCAATAAATGCTTTAGGGATGCCCTGAGCCAGATGTTGCAGTGACAAACCTGCCTTAGCCCTGTACGTCCATACGAATCCCTTTCGCTGGTGTTTTCTTTTCCATCAACGGCTGGAAATGTCTGTGGCCGATGGGGCACTTGCCTGGGCAAGGGCACAGCCAACACTCGGCGTTATGGAGGAGACGCGGGGCAGGGAACTGCAGCCCGGCCCAGTTAACGTCAGTGCCGGTGGTAACACCGGAGCTGTAGCCACGGCAGAGTGGACGAGCAGCTGCATATTGGGGCGTGATCAGGGGCAAGTCATGTCAGACCAAGCCGATTTCCTCCTCTGAACAGGCACCGTGTCCCGCAGATAGCGCAGAAACAAGAAATATCCTGCTGCCTGATTTTTAGGAAGGCTGTCGCCTCTCTCATACATGATCCTCATACGCTGCCGGGAGCGGTGTCCGGGCAGAGCACTGTGCAGACACCCTCCTCAGAAAGCAGTCCGGCTGCGGCGATGGAAAAAAGCCCCAAGTGGGTGTCCTGCTGCCGTGCCCAGCACCCCCACCGGTGTCCCCAGCCCCACCAGGGCCCCCAGTCCCCCCGTTGTGACGTGATCACAAGCCCTGGCTCCGACTCCTGAATTTCCCTTTGCCCACGCAGGCGTTTCGCTCGGCTGTGAGAGCCCACGTGGCCGTGCTGCTGTGGCTGGGCATGGGGACAGTCCCCAAGCTTGGGGACAGTCCCTGAGTCAGCTTAAATCAGCTCAGTGCAGCTCAGCACAGAGCAAGCTCCACCTCAACATGCGCAAGAGTCAACACTTTCTCCTGCGAAAGCATCGCTTCCCATGGCTTCTCGTGTGTTTCCCCCTCGAGTGTACAGCCAAGAGACCGCACGCTCTCAAACACACAGCTCAATTACTGAAAGCTTTGGAGATTCATTAAAAACGCTGTTTTGCTAAGAGCTGAAATGCAGTTTGACATGGTTTGGTTTGCTCATTCATAAAAAGCCACTCCCGGAGTTGTCGTCGCACTTTCTGTTTAAAAAGCTGAGTTTCAAATTAACCAAGAGGAAGGCAGAGTTCAGCACTGCCCCAGCCTGTTTCTAAAAGAAAAAAAACCACAACACAACCCTGCCACACACCCCCCAGACAGACAATAAATTCCTTACGTTGTCACATATGGAGAGAATCAGGCTATGAGGGTAAAACATCAGCCCATTTCCCAGGACACCCCCCGCCACACAGCCCGTCTTTGGTCAGATTCCAACACTTCAGTCTGCTTATGATTTCCCCAAACCAAAGAGTTTTCCTCTGGAGGAAGGACTGAATCAGGCTAAGGCGGTTTTCTCTGCTGAGATAAAACCGTGAAGCTGGCTCGCGGCCCCGGGTGGACTCTCGCCTTTCCCTGCTTTGCCCTCGTGTGCTCATCGGGCAGGTTTATGTTGTGACCCAGAGTTTTAACACCCTTTTTGTTTTGTTGCAACTGACCCTACGTTGACCATCTCATCGTATCAACTCAAGTGCGTGTAAGATTAGTTTGCTCTTTATAGTTTTAAAACTATAAAGACGACAAGGAAACGCCAGCATGCTGTGCTCAGGTGCTGGCCACGTCCACCCCTCACCTCCATGGTGTGTATCTCTAGTGAACACGGAATATTCCACTCATCGGATCCTTGCATCAACTGAAGCAGGTCTGGTACCCAGCAAACGCTTAAAGCTCCTTCGTGTCTCCTGGCTGAGGAGCTGTGCTGTACCACTGTCACGCTTTAGAATAAGTTTTTCAGAGATTTTCAAGGTCAAACTTCACAGTTTATGAACCAGCAATTAGCTGGAAGCAAAAAGTGGTCCTGGTTTTCCATCACTCAGGAGACAGTGTGGTATCTCCCAGACCTGGGGTTAGCATCGACCATGGCGAACGGCAACAGGCTGTCGAGGTTCGATCCATCTAACCTTGCTGTATTCTTTCATTTTTAAACCTCCCATAGTCATTTCCTTGCTGTCGTGGAAATAATGGAGCTAGCAATGGATTGCTCCCCTCTCAAGCGCAGGGTAATGAACAGCCATCAGGAACATTTGATATTTCCATGATGTGAAGCATCAATGGCCACGGAGAAAATGGTACCCATTTTTGCAGTACTTAATTTACCGTCACAAGCAAGCGATCTGTACGAGAGAGCAGGCATAACGCTGATACACTTTTATTACCCTGGCAGGAGCCACATTATTGTTTTCTGTTTTCACATTTCTTAGTAACAACATTTTTTTGTTCATAGGTTTCTTCATAGGAGCTCGGCTGAAATTATTTTTATGTTGTACCCAATTTACGTGCTGACTGACATCAGCCTGTCCGTGAGCGAGAGCCTCGCTTTCTGCCTGAAAGCCTCCTGGCAATTACCATCTTCTGCCGATCCATCGCTCCTCTGGCGCTGGAAGAGACAAACCTCGGTGCCTGGCGGTGGCTGCCCATCCCGGGGCTGCCCCACCGCCACAGAGCCGTGCTCCCACGTTCGTGTGGCTCCTGAAGAGTTAAGGTGGTTTTTGTAGCCCTTATCCGAGGATGACTTCACTGGGTGACTGGCTGTGCCGGGAGAGGAGAGCGTGCTGCTCCCGGCAGCTCGTGTGAGGGGTCCTGGCATGGTGCACGCTCCGGGGCTTCCCCTCTGCCTGCTCAAGCCCGGGTTGTAGCAAAAAACCAAAATCCCCTGGTTGCAAGTTTGTGTTCGTATGGCGGTGGGTGCAGAGCAACACCAGTGGCGGGTGTCAGGTAAAGGCTAATGTCGTGGTTCCTGACGAAGCTCGTTGGCTGCAGCCCAAACTGTGCTCCTGGAGCGGGTAAAGCACCCCGGCCGCTCGGCCCTTGCAGCCCCGGGCAGGAGTGTAAAGGCAGGCCCACCGGCATTCGGGTGCTGCTGCTGCTCTTCCCCAACGTCAGCATCCCCCGGCGCTGGGCTGCAGCCCAGAGAGCCAGAACACCCACACCCGGCATCTACAAGTGGCCTTGACTTTTTCCCCAGCTTCTGCTGGTCCCGCAGCCATTAGACACGAGGTATCTGTGAGTGGCTCCCCCACATCTGGGCACATCTGGGCACACCACCGAGTGTCTGCACCCAGCCCGGCTGCTCCCACAGGTCCTGTCTGCCCACGGGCAACTCCAGTGTGGTCGGAGAGGAAGCCACCGGTGAGGACCCAGCAAGGATGTGCCGATCAGGAAAGAGAGAATAAATGTTATTTATGTGCCAGGGAGACGGCAGATTTCAACAACTGGAAAGATAAAGTAGAAACTGGGTTAAAAAATTGCTTTGAGAAAGGGTGAGCATAGAAGGTTCACCAACGCACAAAACTACGCAGGGATCTGAGATGGACCAGAGATCTGCGATGGGAGATGGATCAGCTCTCATCCCCCCAAGGATGGAGATTTCCGTAACACTGCAAAGATAAATAGAACCGGGAACTGCATCATTAGAGGAGCCTTAAGCTCCCATATATAGCCTGGAAAGAGACTGTTGCTAAGAATAGCGGGGCCCAGATATTCCATGATACGAGAGTTGACAGATTTCTTCCCAGCACTAATAGGATGTGAGGCTATTTTAAACTTACCCTGGTAAGCAGTCAGGGCGTTACTGAAGAGCTGGTCCTAGAAAATAAACACGGATCAAGAGATCCCGGGTTGGGTCCGTTTCAATTAAATGCAGAATAAACACACGGAAGGTTATTACGAAGGGTCTCCTTTCCTAAAGCACCAACAGGGCTGTTAACGATAGGAACCAGCAAAACCAACGGGCTGGCAGCATCCTGAGTCGTGAGCCCAGATGAGGCGCGATGTGAAACGGGAGTGGGGACGGTGTGGTGGGGCAGCGGGGGCTGCCACGGCCCCCAGCGCCTTCCCCGCCCCGGTCCCCCGCTTGCTGGGGGCCCCTCTGTCCCAGCCCGCCCCTGCGTCCCTCGTTCTGCGGGGACCCTCCGTCCAACCGCAGCGCCAGACCCCCACCCTAAAACCCCACTGAAAGCGATGGAAATGTTTCTCTTGGCTGGGCTGGGCTTTGGGTGAGGCCACATTCATTTAGACTAAGCAACCCCCATTTCGTAGCAGTATCTGCAGTGTTTTTCAGCGATATTATAGCAGAAACGAACTATTTGCCTGTATTTTTTTTGGAATTAATGAACAGCAATGGCAGCACATCTGAGTAACCTCTTTAATGTGCAACAACCAGTACGTAAAGTAACACGCACTTCATGGTCAGATTCCAGTTTTGAAAAGAAATGGCACAGTGGATGTGTTACGGTGACAAGTATATAGTGGTTTCAACATTATTTTCTTAAAAATAAAAATACATCACATCAGAATATCACATACAAAAAGTAGAATTTGCCCTAAAATAAAATTCTATCAAATTCTTTAAAAAATTACAAAAGTAAAATGCATACAAACTCCAGTAAAATTGAACAGTCTTACAGGTCGAGGCTAGTTTACAAAGATGCTCTCCAACACGTAAAACCCTCTTCTTTCTCCGTGTGTTCATGCAGTTCAAAAAACCCCAACCGTTAGGTGCGTCACGTAATTAAAAGCTGTTTTCTTCATCTTATCAAGTACTTGTTTCTAAAATGCACAGCGGAAGACATTAAACTTGGTAGGGGAAAAAGAGATTTTAATCTGTTAAATATCACAGGCAGAGTAAACAAATATGTCTGGAAAATACGTCGTTGTCCCGGGGGGAGCAGCAGCCGCGGCCGCCCGCCCGTGGGGATGCCCCGGGGCTCTGCTGGGCTTGCTCAGCCCGGGTGGCGAAAGACGGGGGCACGGGGAGGCGCAGGCAGGGGAGGTGCAGGCAGGGGCCGGGGCGAGGGAGCCAACTCTGTTTTCGCATCGTGGCTTTGATTGCGCATCCCGGGCGCCCAGAGAGAGCTGGGTGCAGCCCGGGGGCACCGCACGCCCCTGACCGCCCCGGGCAGACCGGCTCTCTGGGCATCCCTTCCCTAAGCATAACCACTTCCCGCCTGTCTGTGGATGTAACCTCTCCTGCCAGAGGGGTTTTCTGTCTCCTCGGTACCTACCGTCTGTGCCTCACGGACTGTGCTGGCCAGGCACAGAAAACCAGGGTCTGCGTTCCCACAGAAGTGTCAAGGCTGAGGACGCGCAGCCCATGAAACGGCATTTCCCAGGCCAGGCTCCAGCCCGTCCCCCCCAGGATCCCAAAGTGCTTCCCAGCCCTGGCCGCAGCGTGTCCCTGCCTGGGGCGGCACACGGGGTGTCCCCCTCCCCTTTTAGAGGTGGGGAGAGCGAGGCACCCCACGCACCAGCACCCCTTCCCCCAGCCCCCGAGCAGCTCTGTGACGGAGCAAGGGCAGCGCCCAGGCTCTCGCTACCTGTCCCAGCATCGCACACGCCTGCACATCCCTCTCCGAAGGAAAACATGAGGTTTGCGGCTTTTTTGGCTTCTACAAACAGACGGACTAAGGTTGGAGGAGTGGCCCGAGCCTAAAGGGAAAAGCTCCCCATAGAGAAAAGGATTTGCTCATGGTATTTTCTTCACGTAGCGATACAAAGTGAGCGCAACGAGCCTGTCCAGACCTAACAAGTGGAGAAATCGCGTAAGGGAAGCTAGTGGGGAGAGAGATCGTGGCAGGACAAGCTGCTACTGCAGAGACCAAGTCCCACCTGCCCTCTCTGCCGCACCTCGGAAAACCAGCGCCTCCGCGCCGTGTGGCACAGCCGCAGCTGCTCCTGCGGCACAAACCTCACGTCGCAAACAGAAAATGAAGGTCAGAACCCCATCCTTGAGGGAGTAAGAAATGAGACTCTGCTAAAATGGGGCTGCGGCATTCCCTTCCCCGCCCGACCGCTGCCCCGCAGCCGGGGCGGGAATCCTCCCGCAGGGGAGGGGGGGGTTGAGCAGCGGCAGGAGGAGGACCGGGGCCGCGGGAGCGCGTCCACGCTCCGGGCGGGCACCAATTCCTCCAACCATGCTGCGATCCCGAGTAAAAGGCAGGAGCCAGCACATCTGTGCAAATATTTGCTTTTGCTTGTCAAAACTTTGGACAGAGTTACATTTCTTCCTCTATCTATTAGTTTCATCTGTCTTGAAACACAAACTGCAAAAATTATAAGCAGATGATTGACATCATCTTCTGACTTTACCAGGGCTGCCGCCTGCTCTGCGGCAATTCTCCTCCGCTGTCTGAAATGACGCTCCCGGAGGAAGCACGGCACACATTCCTGCGCCACCTGCAACCCCCTGGCAGCAGCGATGGCTGCAGGGAAGCGAACGAAGCCCGTGTCGATACTCGCGCTGCCTCACACAGCAGCGAGCCTGGAGGCTGTCTCTCCGTCGAAGGGAGGCAGCAGCCACGACGAGGCTTTTCCCCCCTACACGTGCTCCCTTCCTCTTCCCAGCCCCGACGCTGGGACCCACATCCCAGACCCCTGGAAGATGCTGCTGAAGTTCTTGTTCGTTTTGGCGGGGTCAGCCTTGCGCGCCCGTGCATCCACGGGCGCTGCTGCCTCCTCACCCCGCCACCCCCGCTCCCCGAGCCGGCCGCTTCGGCAACACCAACATCGCACACCGAATCCACACCACATACTGACGCGTGCTTTCATACCGGTGTAGCAGCTGTCCTGCCAAATTATTACAACGATCCAGGCTTAGTCTAAAGAAAACCCTAATGAAACATAAACACATCTTTGTCATAGATAATTATTAATATTTGCAAGTGACCCGATAGAAGAAATGAAGATGAAACATTAAAACCCTGCTGTCCCAGCATTACAGGACAGTTATCCCCACTGTGCAAACTGTACGATTCCCATTCATATTTCAGTCAATCCTTCCCTTTCTAGTAACAGCCGATATATGCACATCAATCAATCCAGCTTGTTTATATTGCAGTGTAAGGCTACGCAGTCACTTGCTAAGTTTACTGTAGAACAAGCCAGGCATTAACATCCCTGTCATCACAAAACTTCAAATTTTATATGGATTTGATGAACTCAACGCAGTGTTTCAGTGTTGAAATGCCCTCTGGAAACCTTCCCCTTACTCAATCCATCAGCCTGGTGCTCCCCCGAGTTACCAATGCAAACACGGACGCAGCCTGGGGTTTTCCAGCCCGCTCCGAGATTAAAGACATCCCACTCCCATTCATTTCAGCTCTGTCAGATGGTTGGGAATAACTCCGCGATGCTGTGAACCTGAGTACGCAACACGCACAGTGCCTGTCAGCTTGGCCTCTCTAGGTGCGGGAGCTTAAATTAATAATTTAAGTTTCAGGCCAATTATAGTCTGCTCATAACAGGCTATCTGCTCACACACGTGCAAAATCCTTTGGGCCTGCACTTCCTTCCAACTTGCCTGATTTTCTAAAAATCACTATTTTTATGCATATTAAGTAAATGTTTGGCCAACCCATCCCTCTAAAATTGGCTTGGGAAGGGGGAAGCTCCTCTCCGTACCTCCTGCACGGATTCTGGCTCAGGGGAGCGGGCAGCCACGCGGGGGGCGAAGGGATCAAAAGGAAATTAATGGGTAACAGCAGTGACGGGAAGCAGTAAACAGTGCCGTAGGAAGAGCGCCGTAAGTGCCGTCTACTCACCCCGAGCTTCCTCATTAGCAGCATGAACACCAGCACAGCTCCGCAGCCTGCGAGAAGAAAAGCCAGGAGCGCTGGAAGCTGAACGGAGAGTTGTTACTGAGCCAAGCAGAAACCCGAGGAGCAGCCCATACTTAAAATGAAGAACTATTTAGAGAGCGCGGTCACTACAGAGCATCCTTCCTAGCATTTTCAATACAGGACTTAGCACAATTATTTCTAGTTAGGGGGCTCTGCAGTGCTGGGAAAAAATGTTCTTCAGGGCTGTGAACTTACAGGCCACGAAGAGAAGCAAATATTGTAACTTCCCAGGGCACCCTCCTCTGCTGGCAAGTCACAGGCCAAGCAGCAGCCAACGTCGGCTACTCTGCGGCAGCGCCAGGTAATGCCTCCCTTAGATAAAAACCCTGTTGTTACTGACTCAAAAGTTACAGAGAAACTTAGAACTTTCACTAATCAATAAGAGAAATATTAACTGTTTTGAGCCTGTTCTGCGCTGCTGCCAATTGTATCGGCACTGCTTAGGGCTCTCCCTGCGGTCTCAAACTTCCAACAAAGTGCGGTTATCCTGACAGCTCGGACCCCGGGTAAAGCCAAAGGTGGACCTAGTGATAACCCATATCCAAAAAACATTCCCACAGGTTCAGCTGGGTTACTGGCACGAAATGGACTGCTCCTCCAGAGAAGGACACTGCTGCTGGGCACAGATCAGGATAAAATATTTTTCAGAGATCTCAGCAAGCACATCTGCAACCCCCCCTCCGTCCCAAGCCGGACTTGCTAACCTAATAAAATCCTGAAGCCTGAACACTGTGTGTGTGGAATGCAGCAGCGCCCTGCACAACTTCAAGTAATTTGGGAGCAATCCTTTGTTTTTCACTCAAGCAGATTTCCATCAGGCTTACTGGGAACTCTGGTTGAGCCCTGACTGCAGAACGGTGCCTGCAACCCCAGCGCAGGGCTCCAGCAGAGCCCTGCCATGCCGCTCCGCTCTGGATAACGTCTCTATTTCGGTGCAGAGGCATCGAGGGCTGTAATGAAGACCACACACTACAGTGCCCAAGACAGACACAGAAACTTCTACCAAAGCATCAAAGTTTAGGAGAGCAGCAAGCAATTCCCACCGACTCAGAAAAACAATCAACGGGGTTTAAAACAAGATGTTCACTCTGCTCCCCTGACTGTATGGAGAGCCTGCATCTGGCAGCACTGACAAATATTTGAATTGTTCGACGCTTTCTGGAACGAGAGGCAGAATAGGTTATAGTCTGAATACTGCCCGAAGTGCTTCTCCATCTTAAAATAGTCAGGACAGTGAAAGGATTAGAAATCTCTGTCACTCGGGACAGTGCCTGAGCTGTACAATTTTAATCTTAATATAGCTACAGTAAATTGCAGAAGCAGAGCTCCGAAGAGCCATCCGAGCTTGCAGCTCTGCCATGACAATGCAACTCCAATCAGACTCTTGGCAAGCGATCCTTGGTTTCAGAAGACAATAGGTAGCGGCAGCTACTGGATACTGAAACTATTCCAGGCACTAAAACATAGTAAAAATAAGTTGGACAGTTAATACCATTCATCTGAAAAACGGTAAGAGGATGATGCCAGCGGTTCTGAACGCGCTGGTTAGATTGATTTAACCAGTGTAAGTTACCTCCATTTCTACAAAGAGCCTGTTCCAAGACAGAAAAGATCATTTAGTAGCTGATACAGGCAATGAGCTAAGTCAATTTTCTGTTACTACAGTAAATAGATCCATGGCTCTGAAAACATAAAGGCAGGGAACAGCTTGTTTTATTTTACTGCACAGATACACTCCTGAGTTGAAGGTATTAGTGGCATATTCTGTCCGCAAAAGGAGAGCAGACAGAGCGAACGGATCCGTGTCCGAAAGGCAGCGCTCAGTTCAGGGTTTATTCGAGCGAGCTTACAGTGTCGGTGTCACCCCAGGGTGGCAGAGAAGAGCCCCGCGCAGGAACGAAGGGCGTTGGATTCAGACTTCTACGGCCGCCCAACGCTGCGCACCAGCCTCCTCCAGCACGTGCACGCGCCCCCTGCGACAAAATTGCTACGGTAGGAAATCATCCACCCCCTGAAAAACATTGGTGTCGCAGACAGCGTAGGTACGCGCTTCCATTCACGGCAGTGACTGGTGTAGTTACAAACAGTGGCATACCACCATCCAGAGACATGATGACTTAAAATAAAGCTATGTAAACACATACCCTTATATAACTTATATATATAACAGATATATATAAGTTTTATTTGTGTATAACAGATATAAATACGCACGCGCACACACACATAAACACACACCCCTAACACAAAGCACAGAACACACACATGGAAATACTGTAAATGATGTTGAACTGAAATCCAAGAATATAATTAAGAAATTATTAGCAGGTTTAAAATTCAGTTAAAAAACTATTCAAAGTGTCTCTAATATTTATGTTCAAGTAAGGGCCAGAACGACCACAGATTAGTACTGATAAAAAGAGCTGGCATTATATTTCCCATATTATGCCAAAACTCATGAGTTATTTCTCATTGTCAAACTCATTGTCATTTCGCCATCAGGGCACCTCATCAACTAGAAAGATGTTTTTTTAGGAAACAGTGGTTTTAAAGACTTGGGTTAACTAACAATATTGTTTAGGCACCCTCAATCATAAACTAATCCTAAAAACCACGCACACCTTAGAGTATCAGAAGAGGACTAGTGGGACTCGGACATCCACATCCACAGTGTTCAGTGGCACGAACAGGTCTGCACAGTAAAAAGGCAGTACTGGGGACGGGGGAAAGGTGACACAGTGGTGGCCTTTAAAACAGCAACATTTACCAAGGGTGACTCCCCAGTAAACTTCTGAGATACCACAGATACTCCATGTTCAGGAGATGCAGAACCATGGTGGTATCTCAGAGGCGACCACGGGTGCAAGCTGGGTTTCAGTGGCAGCTAAAGCTATCGGTTACATGTGCTCCAGGGTGGTAACAAACACCTCTAACAACACTGCAAGGATTGTTTGGGATATTTAGTATGGCTAAAAACCCGGGTACCAGTGTCTTATATCAGAAATCACTTTATTAGAATGTAAATGTAGTGTACAAGCACCAAATCATTTTAGCTTAACTGTTTAATGAACATTCATTATATAAATGACTAGTGATTTAAAAGAAAGATCTTTAAAAAAAAGATTTTTTTTTTTCCTTTCCCCCCCCGCCCCTTTTGTTAAGATTATTCACTATTTCTATTCTGATAGAAGACTCCGAAGATTACTGGTACCCCGGTGTGTACAACCTCGTGTCGGCACACACGCACGCACACACACGCACACACAACTGTACATCTCACTGCTACATCAACAGCCTTTTAAATAGAGAGCCCCAGCTCTGGCACCGGGACCTGTACATCAGATATATTCTCTTTGTGCATTTCGGCATCGTTATCACCACTCAAGTTCCACGTTTATCGCAAACCAAGGTGGTCTTGAACGTAAGAACAGCCTGTCCCTCACCCTCTCTAATAAAGCCATGATTAAGTCTTGTAATTTCTTTGTTTTTCCGCTGTTCAGCCGTGCAAATCCAGGCAGATGTGCAGACTGCAAAGCTGACTTCCAGTCTCTTCCAACGCCTCACCAGTCCAGCGTTATCACACAGAGACGACGACGTCGAGATAGAGTCTGTCGTAGGACTCGCGGAAGCACAGGATGAGGAGCAGGCTGAGCAGACACGATCCCGGCAGGCACCAGTTGAACCAGGAAAACTCTGCAAAGCAGAAAAGAGACCCAACCTCAGAGTTATCAAACATGTTCCGTGTTTAAAGCGACCAAAACTTTGATTGATGGCGGGTTTGAAGGAAATTGCTGTGTTCTGAACAAAATCCTGACAGCTCTTGATCGATAGATGCTTAACATGGTCTATGAGATTTCTCCATGGACGCCTTATGGATATGTGAAGTTATATATATATAACACCAATGCCTCCAGCTAATGTTGATCCTCCTTATTCAACCTGTCAATGGAGAGAACGGGGGAAAAAAAATAAAATCTATCATTGCTAATGGAGAATAAACCACTTCTGAAGACTCTGCTCATTAGTTCTTTGATTTCCATGGATTGAAAACGAAACAAATTAAAAGTGTAAGCAGCAGCAGGATTTGATTTTGAATCAAACCTGCTACATGGTATAAGGAGGGAAAACCAATTCCTCAGAAGAAACTTGTGAGTAGTACGATCAATTCAATTTAAAACTAGTTGCACAAACAGCTCCTCAGAAGCCTCTTTTTAGCTGTTAGACATAATGTACCGCTCTTAAAAGCCTGTGTTCCACATTCAAGAAATCGTATCGTCTGATATTTGACTACTAATTAGCAGGTTTATTTTTTTTTTTTTTAAACAAGTGCACCACAATTTCCTCCTTTTAAAATATGCCAATTTACTGAAGAAACGTTACTTTTACCGGAGATGGTGTTTTATTTCTTTTTAAGTTTCCATTACCATTATTTATTTATTTTTACGGCATCTAAACTCTTCCTCAAGGTCTGAGTTAATCAAAATCAAGACTTCAGCACTGCTCCTTTCTTAAATCTGTAATTTATATTGCTAAAAGAAAAAGCACAATTTATATTACACAATACAAAGGATAAAAGTCAGAAAGCCTAAAAAAAAAAAAATCAATCTTCCAAACCCAGTAACTTTCAACAACACCCTCCCTCATCCACCAAAACCCCTTACAGATTTGTTTAGGCAGTAATCTTATTAAAACCTTAGTAAAATTTTCCTAGGCTTGGAGAAGACCATGTTATGTGATGCCAGATGTCAACAGGCAAATGCTTTGCTATTATTTTCCTCATAATACTCTTGCTTAATTGGATTAAACAGACTTTAAACCAAATATCCAAAAAGACCGAATTTAACTTGTGAATCCTTCACGTCTTTTGTAATCCCGACTTTGCGACAGCAGTGGCGATGCATGCGAACACACCGATCGCGTGCAGCTAAAGGTCGATTTGCTTTTGGTTTTCCTTGGAAGTCCCTGCAGAAAAGGCGAAGGAAACCGCACCCGGAGGCTGCAGCTTCGGGTCTCAGGGCACAGCACGAGCAGGGAGGCTGAGCTTTAGAAAGGTTTACACCTCCACCGTGCCAGCTGGACCAAAATCTTCAGTGCACGGGAAAGTTTCCAGGGCTTGGCTCTTTCACAGCCTTTGCAATATCAGAGTACGAGGAGAAAAAGAGAGAAACCTGAATTAAAACTACTAAAGATTATTTGGCCTAAAAAGTAAGACTGGGGGAACAAGATGAATTTGACTGAGTTCTGGTTTACCTGTAAGCTTCTTAAATGCCATTAGAGGATGTATTTGAATCAAATGAAAGACAAATGTGTAAGATCGTTATCGACCTTCTAAAGGATTTTTTTATCAAAGGAGCCAATAGCACCCACTGGCATCGATCCCCCCAGTGACCACATGCGCTCTTGTACTTTCGATCATTTGTGAAACTGCATCATAGATAATGGGTCGTCCTAAGCACACAATACTTTTTAATTCTTTTGTTCCTTTGAAGAAACGGGGAAAATATTCCAAGTGCATGGATATACTAATTTCAGGTTTATCCTTACCTGCACTTACTGATACCTGCTAGGGAAAGAAATACTAGAGACCAGAAATGGCCCCAAATGCCCTATTTATGAGGGAACGAGTTCATTTTATTGTAATTCTTCAGTCAGAAGTGAGACCCTGTATCCTTATCCTCAATTATTAAGTAATTCTGAACACTGGATTGTTACTCTGAAAAATGCTGAAAAAATTCTCAGAATGTTCTGCATAATCTTTTCAACTCAGGTGTAAATGTTGGAAATAATAGTATATGGCAACAGAGTTCTCACCAATTAGTATTAATCATAAAAGCATTCTTTCAAATGTAAAGACTAAATATCACATCACCCAAGGCTAGCAGGGATGGAATTCAGATTTTACAATGATGCAGTCCAATGTCAGTATCAAAAAAAAAGAAAAAAAAAAATCATTTCTCCCAGTTTGTGTTCACAGACCACCACTGGAACGGGGTTAACGGGGTTGTTAACCTGCCTGCGATTCCCTGGCAGAAAGACACACAAACCACACTGAAAATTTGCCCCAGGCTGTAACCTTCATAATTTCAAGTACAATTCATTCTGAAATTTGTCTGTCTCTTCTTGGTTATAAAACACACCATCTTAAGAAGTACATGCACTCATGACAACATACAAAAGCTCACAATTTCTAATGCTTCGAAAGCAAAACATTGCTTCACAAATCCTGCATCATGAAGCAAATATTTACCATCACAACAAAATACAAACCAAAAATCTGCATCTTTGAAAACCATTAATAAAGATCATTTCCCTTGTAAAGCAAGATGGGTTCTTATTTTATAGCTTAGAGTAATAATATAGATTATAGTCTACTAAATAGTGAGTTGAAAGTTACGATTATGAATTATGAGGAAGCAAATAACACTCGAGAGATGAGAAAGTCTGAAAAAGTTGATGCAAATATCAAGCAAAACAGTGTTCTGCCTCGTTAGGCCACTGGGTTATCTAAAGGAACGAGTATTTCGTCTTTGAGCAGTGGTCGAGAGCTGCTCTCTCCCCGGCAACGGGGTGTCCCAGCCGCTGAACGGAGCCAACCCCAAGCGGGGCCTTTCTGCTCCGCCGTCCTGGGCAACATGGTCAGACCCTGACGGACGAGGCTGGGTTGGCTTTACCCTGGTTTTGAACACCCACACGTACAAACATTATTAATGGTCACATTACCCACGCCCTTATAAACATACGACGACAGGGTGTATCTTGATGGTTTCTGGCTACAGCAAATTCTAAGTCATATTCTAAGAATATGATGACATACATCTTGCACTAAAGCATTTCACTTTTATTAGCATGCATACAGAAAAGAACAATTAAAGTTCTTCTCCCTTGCTGCTACATGGGGGGATTCAAACATTTGATTATTAACAGAAATTGTATGCGCAAATCCTCCCTTTACTGACAAGGGTATGTCTTCATGGAGAATTATAATTTCAAAGTGGCTTAGATTTCTTACCTGTATGGTAAAACGTGAGGAAAAACAAAAGCACCCCCATAAACACGTTACTCAAAAAGGTGACAACTCCGCAGGTAATTCCTTCTGGAACAGGGTAGACTGTCTCCACAAAGAGCTCGAAGAATATCGGTACGCTGCTGTTGAGGAATATACCCAACAAAATGCAGGATGTGTACAGTGTAGCTATAAAAGAAACAAAAACAGTTATTAATTTCACGCTGGTATTTTTTCCCCCCTATTCAGAGCTGCCAAGAATACTAATACTTCAGTACCTGAAAAATGCATAAACTTATTTTTATCCTCTGTCTATCATAAAGCATATCACATCCCACTAGTTTTAGGCAGAAGGCATGTATTAATTTGGAAAGAAAAAATAGAAATACTGATTTTTTTTTTTTTTTTTTAAAAACCAAAACAGAACCAATGAAGACACATTCAGTGATTTGGAATTCACTTGTAAGTAAAACAAACAGAACAAAATTATGAATGCAAAGCATCACCTATAGCTTGATTTACCTCTGAAAAGAACAGAAACTATTGTCCTATACACAATTAGGACAGGGAGCAATTAATGCACCAAATTGGAAATGGACATGGATTAACCTTTTGACTCAGCTCTAAAGGTCAAAACTAATTTTGCTTCCATTTTACAAATAAATACTAATGATCTACCAGATATCAGGACATTAGTATTCATCACGGCCTGAGCTGCAACATGTGGAATCCCTTTTGGCGTCAAAAGGAAATGAAGGGCACCCAGCGCATGGCAGGAACGGGACATATTTGCTCACACAGATTACTCACCGCTGCACAACAAATTATTTTTCTTGGACGAATCAACAGAAGAATGCAGACATTTCTACAGTAGCCTCAGATATTTTGTTCTACAATTTCTGACACTGCCAAACACTTCACAATGTTTAATATCTTAATAGAGATGCTTAATATGCCTAGATTATCTATTAATAAACCTATTATATCTATTTCTGAAAAAAAAAGAAAACTTCAGAAGAATTTAGTACCTATTTTGAAATGTAAGTAAGTCTTTGCTAAGTAAGTGCTGTCTTGGGAAGGGGAAGATTTCCTGACCTGCAGCCTCAAGAACCTGAGGTTACTGATCAAGTAAAAAGTATAAGGAAACAATTAGAAGGCTTGGAAAAAAAAGAAAAGTCTGGAATATTTTCTGAACTTTCCACCAAAATGACAAGAAAACATAAAGAAAAATTTTTCAGATGCAAAAGTGTTAGCAAGGAAATTATTTATAGCATCTTTTCACTACAGTATGGCACAAAATCCTTAATTTTTTTCCATATGAATATATATATTTATATAAAGTAGTAATTGCATTTTCAGTTTAATTTACGTTCTTCTGTCTTGGAAAGGGCAGAACTGAAACAGCTCTGCTTCATCTTCTGTTAAACATTGCTCAATCTTTCAATTGAGAAACCGTTAGGAAGCAGAAAACTTCCAGCTTTAACAAAAAAATTAACAAAAATGAAAATCACCGTTTCTTAAAATCTGAAGAATCATAAAGAAGCAGAAAGGGCTGTCTATCAGATCCTCCATTTGACGTGGTTTGCTTCCAAGGCACAAAGACATATTTCTTTCCCTACAGAGGATTTGCCTGGACAGGCAAAAGAGGACAGAAGACTCAGCCAGAAAGATGATACCGATGGCACGACTTCAGGAGGGACAGCTGGCCCCCACTTTTGTCTAATACACTAGAATGTTCTGAGTTGTTAAGAAAAAAAAGAAAAAATAAACCATGATAACTTTTTCAAGTCTCAAATTCTCTTATTATAAACTACAGAATAAAAGCCAAAGAAATGGATGCCAGGTATGTCCAAGAGTTCTCGGAGAGGAAGGAAAAAATCAAACCAGTATTAGGATGCTTTTCCTAATGGGCTCTTCTAGCTAACACTGAACAACCGATTCCCTAGTTGCAAGATCCACAGATTTTTGCTGCAAGTCCTCACCAGTATTTAAAATTTCATGAACCTCTCTTTGAACTCCTGTTTACCTCAAACACGACTGCATATTGCTCTAACTGTCTCTAACTGCTATCAGGTGTAGCCAGCAAATTCGAGCATTGAATTCAGCTATTTGATATTTTTGTGTTGGCTTGAGAAACCAACACATAAATGAAATAGAAGTATTTCTCAAGACAAATGAACAGCTACCCCTCATTACACTCCATTAAAGGCATCTATAGATAACTACTTGTAACTTCTCGAGAAAATTTTCAGAACTTTCCCCAAAGAAAAGAAGGTGATAGCCAGCAGTAATTCTGTGTTAGAAACTCAAACAGTGGATATAGCCAGGAAGCTGCTGAAAGCCGTAACGAGCACCATCAAAAGCGGAGCTGCGTATAGAGAGCGCCAGAAGCAACGCCTCTGCAGGAAGAATGAAACCTCTTCCATAAACAGCAACAGCCAGGAAAGGGGAATCATGTGCCTCTGAACAGAGACAATCTCTAGACGTACAATTTCCAGAACCTTAGATTCACTTGAGGTGAAGGTAAAAATACACATCTAAGATTAGCAGCCATTTAAAAGATCAAGACTTCAAATCTTAGTCAATACAGTAGATGCAAAAGTTTCCATAAAACAAACAGAAGCCTTCAAAATAAATGATAGTTTAAAATATGCTAGTTGAATTACATCATTGCTCATCACTTACTAAAATGTAATAAGAAGACTAGACTGTAAGCAAGTAAGTGCAGTAACCCTGTGCTTTAGAAACTACACCCTTACATTTTTTCCTCGTCGCTACAGCTTGCTTTAGTCTCACACTTAGCAAATACACGCGCCAGCACACAACTCGCACTGCCATACCACCACGAGCAAAGCCGCTTTAGCGTTACCTTTCCCCCGAAGTATCACCTGCCTCACGCGTGCACGCCGAAAACTGCCAGCTGAGTACCAGGGACAAAACCTCCGCTCAGATCACAGATAGTACTTATAAAACAAGGTGTATGTATATGTACACACATATTTGGAAACTAATAAGAGGAAATGTCAAGGCAAAAGGACAGGCAGAATAGAGCGGCCAGTAGATGCCCATTTAAATTCTAAAACCTAATGGAAATGACAGCTTTAACTGGTAGACCTCAAAAAGCGGCTCTGAAAGTGATGGAGATGTACACATCTGAAAGCCTACAGGGTTCTCCCTTAATGGGTACATACTGTAATGATGGGAAAATATTTTTTATTGCATGTTTCTGTAAATCATCCAGGGTCTTCCTGAGTGCTATATATAAACAAGATTATTCCATTAACTTGGCAATTAAGTCACAAACGCAATTGGTCAACTAGACAGAAAGTCAAAGATAAGACATGCGGTTTCAGAAAAATAAGTTACAGGAAGAAGTCAAATAAGAGTTCAGAAGTGGTTTTTGCCTTTTATTTCATACACTAAATAGCACGTCTCATATTCCAGCTCATGGGCAACAAGATACTGTAGCCGGGAGAATCCCACCTATTAACAGAGACCATTTACTTTCCACGACAGTGACCTTGCATGGAACAAACACAAACAATTACCATGATTTTATACTGTAGAAGAACAGCTGCTAAAGTTACAGCAAATGTTTTTTCAATTAAGACAATCTTGATGACAGTCGTTGGAAATGAATATAAGGACATGAAAATGCTGACCAAAAAAAAAAAGAAAGAAGAAAAGAAGAGAGAGATGATTTACCAAGAAGCTAACATTATGTCCTAAAGCCTAACAAGGACAAACAACTAGCTTGGATAGGCGTGTGCTGGGGAAGCGTGTCATGCTATTAGTATAAAAAAGACCATTTTTTCTTAGGAAAAGGAACTAACTGCCTATGAAGCTATGCCCGAAGTTGCGTACCTGAGACAGTGGCAGCTGTGGACATCAATAAATAATGGAGCTGGGATGGGTTTCTTTAAACTACTTTGATTAATGTCATGTTTTAAAGATGTTTGTGCTAATTAAGCAGCTATTTCACAGGTTGGCCCCTGCAAAAGGAGCAGGAAAGGCAAAACACCCATCCGAAGCACAGCTGCGTCGGAGAACTGGCCTGGAGCTGCCGCGGCAGGAGGCTCAGGCCAGGCTTCGTCACGTAATGTTCATGCTTGAGGTGTGAGGCAACCCATGCTACTCCCTCAGCGCTCATTCTCCTCCTGGCCAGGAAGGAAGCAAGGACTGAAACATGCCTTCATAATAGCCCTAGGGATGTTACCAGTTAGATAAAGCAAGGTACCAACTGGGGACTGATGGTGATGCAGTGGCTTAGCACAAAAAGGAGAAAAAGCGGTAAGAAGTGAGGTTCGTTCCCGGCTTCTTATCCCCTCTAGGTCTTCAGTTACCGGATAGGAAATACATGCCCATATCTCAGAAACAGATTTTCTTTTCTCCCAGCCACAAGCTGTGGCAAAAGCTTTATACCGATTAAAAAAAAAAAAAAAAACCACACGAAAAAAATTAGGAATTCAAACAGGGATGTGATTTAAATGACAGCATGCACTTGGTGTCCCCAGATGAGCTTGCAACACAGCAGAAGGAGTCTCAAGTACCTCTGACATCCAAACAAGTTCCCAGAACTTCCCAGAACTTCCCAGGATGTTCTGCAACATGTTTAGCAATTTACTCTTAAATTATGCCATCACTAAATGTGTAACTACAGAGCCTGATCCAAACCTAAATGAAATTAATGGAAGGACCTCCACTGATGTAAATAGTTCTTATCAACCTATGTACATCTTGGCTGATTTTTAACAAAGAATATGAAATATTACCATTTCTCTTTTAAAAAAAGCATTTTGCAGATAAATTTACAAAAGAAATGCAGATACTCCAGAGCAGTATCAAGTGCAAGCAGGTGGTACAGTATCTTCTTCCAAAGTCCTTTGCCAGAAACTCTTGAACTCTGTACATTTTGTAACAAGTTCTTTTCTCAGACAAACCGAGCCAAGACTCACACAAATTTCATATGGATAAACAGGAAAGTAAATACAACTGAACATGTTCTCTCGGGTGCAGCATACGATTTAAAGTGAAACCTACAGGGATCCAGGATATTTCGTTATTGACCATTAAAACAGCATCCCAAATGCCAAAATGAAAGGATAATGCCTCATGTGGAGGGATGCTTCGTTGACTTTAGTACTTTAGTATCCCCGTAAATGATCTGAACAATTCAAAGTTAGTTCCTATCAAACTCTCTAAGTGGAACGAAACTTCCATATAATTTAATTCTTGCTACTGGCCATGGTAAGAATGGTCACGGAAGAAGTCCTCCTTAATTTTTCCATGAGAAATGTGACTCCCTCAAGGTAAGACAGTAATTTTTACTGTAATTCACTTACAGGAACAAAAAACACAATAGAAGAAGGATGTCCCTGTAGCGCGCATTTATAACATCAATATGTTTCATTGCCTGGATTTCCATTCCAGCACACACTGATCAAATTCTTATCTCATGATATAGTTATGAAAGTAACCAAAAATCTGATCAAATTGGATTTGTTCTATATACTTCCCAAGAGAAAAGCAAGTGGAACTCGCTTTGAAAGCAGAGCGTTCACTCCAGAGAACTAAAAAGTGAAGAAATTATTGAGTCTCAAAAAAAACCCCAAACATTGGGGGGGGGGGCTGGAAATCATACAATATTTGAGGCTTGCTATCAATGGACATTTAAAGTGGCCAGATTTATAGATATTCATCCCTGAAATCCTCCTCCCAAATTTCAAGCATTGTACACTATTTAACACTGGGGTTTTTAACTGTTTTTAAATACAACCCTTAAATTAGTTGTTCTTTAAGCACTCTTCCATCTGTAGATTTACAGAAGTCTTCAGGAAGACAAAGGTCATTATTCCCATCTTGTGAGTGGGAAAAGCACAACAGGAGTGGGGGTTAACGATTTGCCCACAGCCATAAGCAGGTTAATGCTGAAGCTAGAAAAAGAAATGTTTTCAGGCCACTGTTTTATCCTCTGGGTCCCCCTGCCTTATACTTATCAAGTACATCTTGTTTATAGTGAAGAAATTAAACTCATAGAATAAAACAATCGGTATTAAATCATTAACATCTCTCTTTTTCAATACTGTGCTTTGTAGATGAGGACAGGGAGACAGATGTGTTTATAATGTTCAATCTGTTGAACCTGAAAATAAAGTGTAGGCTGCTTAACCTAAATATAGTCATCAACTCATGGAGTTGCCACTGCATTCAGCGTGTCTGCCATGCAGCACTAGAAAAGATTTTGTAAAGCAAAATTCTGCTGAATGTGCTCATAAATATTAGAATATTCTTGATATGCTATGCTGAAAACATTCATTCTGAGCTGCGAGCAACTAGCATTGCATATCAATTTTTGGAAAATGCTAGTATTTGTATCCAGAGATACTACCAGCAATACAAAGTGGCAAGATACTGAAACTGGCATTACAATGCCTTACGCAATTATTTGGGGTCAAAGTATCCCATTGTACATAAATTCACATAATGAAGTTCAGTACAAAGCAAACTAACAATGGACTTGGCACACAGAAACAGATCAGCAGCTGCATTGGGAATTCAATGGAGAAAACTATTTTAATGCTCAATGTGTACATAAAATTGTCTTTGAAGCTTGCTGAAAAATGCAAATAATATACATTAAAATTAAAATTTCTTAAAAGAAAATTCAAGCTTGCTTAAAATGTAAACCAATTCCAGAATCAAGGGTTTTTAAGAGCTGTGATTAGCTGATGAGAGGTGTTTCAGACAGATGATATAGTAGCTATGATGGCACTATATCATTATTGCCTTGCTTTCTTTTTTTCCCCACACTGGCAGTTATAGTTCATACACGTGACTCTGAATACACTTTTTATAAAATCTTTTGGAGATACATTAAGAAGTCAGCAAATGACAGAAAACTTGTCTTGCTCTGTGGCAGGAGGAAAAATGGAGCATATTATGACAATGCAGAGCAATGCAGGCATTCCACAATACAAACAATGCTGAACAGTATCATTTAAAGAAAACACAAAGCAGTCATTGATTTTTAATATCTGCATTAAAGGTCTCCATTCTAAGTAATTACATTTTGTAGGAAATATCTTTAAATGATGTTGTGCCTATTTACAAGGAATTAGGAGAATATTATACAAACAAGTGCAGGAAAAAACATTTTGCTGTGACCATTTTTTCAAATACAATTCCTCCCTCAATATTTAAACCAGACATTACTACAACTGCTACAAAGAATACTGATTAAAAGAGGGGGGTGGGTTGGTTGGTTTGTTTTTTAAAAAGAAATCTTTAGAGATTTTCTTCCCTTCCCTTTAGGGTGAATAATGGACCAAACTCTCTCATCTTTTTAGCATTTCAAAAGCCTGCTTCCACGCAAAGGTACCCGAGTGCTTACTCTGCAGACCAGGTGAGAGACAGGCAGAGGGTTTTCAGAAGAGGGGAACGAGCATGTATGCCACACGATATCCACATGCTAAAGGAAAAGACTGGTTTTGGACCTGGGGAAACCACTGGCAAGGTCCACTTATGGATGCAACTTTATTCGTGGATCAAGCAGTTGTCAGGTGAGATGAAGTGGATGACGATGTTCTCTAACCAGCCTCCATCTCTAGGGTGACGCCTGCCTTAACACCTGGGCCAGTACTCCCATGAGGTGTCTTGCTTCCTCATCAAAATGACTGTCCTGTCCCATGGAAAAGCTCCCTTTTCACTGTACCAGCAGTCCCTCAGGTCATGTGGATGTTTTAGCAGTTTCCAGGTATTGCTGAATGAATGAAGATGGCAACACTTGTGGTTTTGTAGGGCAAAGTCTGACTTGCTCAAGGGAACAACATTGGAGGCAGTGCAAGAGAGGAGGGGAAAGCCCCTCACAAAATGGGAGCTAGATGGTTGGAAGGGAAAACCTCCTTGCAAGATCAAATGTAAACCTCAACAAGTCTCCGTAACAGTCAGTTTTGAACCCTGCTTGCTCTGCCTCAGCATTTGAATAAGGCTGAAAGCATGGACCAAGATCCATCACTGGCTCTGCAGCACCGCCAAGCCTAACATTTGGGCTCTTTGCCACAGGACGGGAAGAAGTTGAGGAGCCTATTATCCTTCTGGCAACATCAAACCCTGTTGCCCTCAATAACACAACAATCCCTGCTTTGCAGCAGGTGTTCAGTGATGCCTGCAAAGTAGCTCTGGGATAGGAAGCATTACATGGACCTCTAATAGCAGGGGAAAAAAAAAAAGGGGGGGAAGGCAGAGGGAGAAAAAACCCCACAATCATGGCTGCTTGTGTTTTGCACATCTTCCAGCTCTACAAAAAACACAGAGGATAACTACCTGGAAGTCCACTGTCAACACTGGTCCACTGAGTACGCAGAATGACTTCCACCTTGACCAGCTACCTCAAACCACTTCCCAAAGATGCCAGCCATCAGCCTACATTTGACCTCCTACATTTGTACTCTGATATACTCTACATCTCAAATGTTTAATTAAAAGAAGGAAAAAAAAAAAAAAGATCATCCAAATCAATTCAAATGTACCGTTTCTCCCAATTACTGTGGAATGCAGAGGTCATCATCATATTGCATCATTACGTTGAGGAATAATCTAGCATGAAGTCCTATAAATTAGCTTAAATAGCTTGTGTGTTTTCATCCGTAACAGCATATTTCATAAAGATATACCACTGCTTTTCTGTGTACAAGGATCCAAATTGAACAGGCGCATTACATCTATTTTATATGAACTTTAATGAGAAAAGGCTGATATGAACCCCCCTCCGCCTATCTATGAAGTTTAAACATTATGCCACAGAAGAAAAAAGAGGTCTTACTTGGCGGCTGCACATTAGGCCCTGATGCTTTAGATTGCCTTTTTTGAGGAATGCACCATATTGCTGGCATTTCTATTCAAAACAAGCTTGTGTTTTATAGAAAAGAGTTCAACATTTACAGTGACATATATAAGAAAAGCACAGATAGAAAACTCTAAAATATAATTTACAACTCAATCTAAGGAATCATCCATTTTAAAAGAAACAATAACTGCTTGAAAAGAACCATCCAACCCCTAGATTTTTATGAAAGGATATTAGTTTAGGCTATTTTATATCAAACCCCAAATCCTTAGGTACTTTTATGTCCTGACAGTGGACCCCCTTTCCAAAAAAACCACCATAATGCACCTACATGCTATAAACAAGTAAGAATTCTTCTAGAACCTATGTTGCATGCTGAGTTCTTTACAAAAAATAAAATAAAACCAGAGACAGAGCTCCATCAGTTTTGTTTTGGATCATTGGTGAGTGCATATGTAACGACTTTCACCTCTTGAAACCTCTCCACTTCATTCTTATGCATAGACTTGAAGGGACATTTACGTGTTTGGCTTGTTGCATCAATTCAGAGGATAGAGTTAATGTGAAAATTTACGTTACTGCAGGCTTGTAGTGATGAAGCAGGGAAGCACAAGAAATAAGCTTTTATTGCATTTATTTTAGATTTGATGGAAAAGAAAAGTGTAGTCATTTCGTATGACAATAGCCACCATGAAATTTGATTTGTCTATCGATTAAATTACATTTTATTTAAGCCGAATTTTTTTTTTAAAGTTGAAATTTCAAGATAAATCACAAATTTGACCTATCCATCCAGATGGTGTTTCTCCTGAATTGGTAATGTATTTCAATTTGCTGTACCCACTTTAGTTTATAGTTGTGACAGATGCAATGCACCAAGGGCACTTACTGAAACTCAAACTTAATTTGAGTAAAACAGTATTTTATATACTACTCTCCACACCAAACTCTTTATTAAAAATGGGAAAAAAACCAATTTTCATTTCTCCTATAATGCATAAACTTGCCTATAACAAAGATAGCACTTTATTTAAAATGGTTTTACAGAATTCTTTAATACATAAATATTTTTAAAAATCTCAATGACTTAGTTTTACTGTAACTCATTGCTCTGTTGAAGGTCTTGGAATCACGGGTGGATCAATCCTTTGGTGCAGATAGTAAGGTGAAGGACAGATTTTTAAGAACTAAGTGGTGCTAATTTTCAACTAAGGGTACAGCTCGCTGGCAGCTTGAGTAGACCTCTGAGCTCTTCCCCTATTCCTGCCAACAGCTTTTTTCCCATCTTTTTGAGGCACAGGCTGCGTTAATTTGGGGCTGGAAGAGTTCCCTGAACCTGCATGCAGGTGTAAAAAAGAGGAGAGCACAGGGTAGGGATAGATTTAGATTGCTGAAAATACTATGGGTCACTTCGGTGTGAACTGCACCATGTGTTTCCAATAACAAATGTAAGTTTCAAACCCCTAAATTCCCAGACATGTCACTGTTTCTTATACACAACGCTACTCCCATTCATCTGTTTTGTCGTGGTTTCTTTCTCACCTCTGTTATTCCAAAACAGACAAAACATAAAAACAGTCCCAAAATCAATTTTAAATGTATATTCTGGGTTCTTATTATTGGGTTTTGTTAGTTTTTAATCTTTTTATGAAGTTATTCAAAGCTGGTAAAGATATTTCAGATTCAATAGGTTTTCTAAACTTTTTTTTTTTTTTGTCTTGGTAAAACTACTGTATTGCTAAAGATACCAAACCAGGTTATAATATAGTTGATTTATGACCGCAAATATTTGCCTGCAATACCAATTATAAATAATAGGAATTAAAATCATTGTCTATACCTGTGGTTAAAGGCAGATGAGTGACACTAGTTAGACAGGTGAGAGTGAACCAGGTTGATGCTAACGTTGCTCCAGATAAAAGCAGCAGCAGTATAAACTTCAGCATGCCCCTGATAAAATCTGCAAATCTAAAATAAAAGCACAGATCAGAGCAGTACAAATGCTAATTTTCGTATTATTTAAATGTGATGCTTGACAATTAATTCAGTATATTCTCATTAAACATTTTGGACACTATAAAAACAATTTTAAAATCATTTCTCATTTTCAGAAATAGAAAAAAGACATTTTTATAGAATGGTGATATTTCTAGCTGTCAAGCTGAAGAGCCATGGATTTTTTAGCTGTCACAAAATAACAACCAAACCAGAACAATTCTCAAGGCATCAATTGAAAATACTTGGTATACAGGAAGGGTTTTTTTCCTTCTGCATTTGTTGGGCAGAACATCACACTGCTACTTAGACAGCTGTTTTGTCAGCGTTCGCCAGTCTCCCTTGGCAGACACACCGCTCAATTAGCATATGAGGAGGCTGCTGTATTTCATTCAAGACATAGTTAAGTGTCAAGATTCATTCCTGTGGGAAATGACAAAACTCCAAATACCAGAATCCCTAGATTGAAGATGACAAGGAACAGCTTCTGAACCCTCGGATGCACTGGCGATGAAGCTCTCGGTGGCTTAGGCAAAGGAGGAACTCTACACAGACGGTCACTGCTGGCGGCTGTTTTGGGTTGAAAAGTTCCAGAAACCAAGAGCCTGGTACCACTCCTCTCCTACACATGCCCCACTGACAGTCTGGGGGAGGACAGCCCCACAAGTCCTTGGCAGTCTGGCTGTTACACAGAGGAAAATATGATCTGTATACCACCTGATGGTACAATTGCTTTTTTCATCTTTTTTTTCTTTTTCTTTCAAGGAGACATAATGCATTTGAGCAGTGCTCACATGGCATAATTATCAGGGCAACTGCTCTTTTCAAAAGGGATTTCAGCACAGCTACTAAAAAAGATGTATTAGAAAAGGCAATGTCATTTATCCACTAGTAATTTTCTATAATCTCCTGCTTAGGAGATGTGATTTTGGGCCAGATAGGTTCATAGAATGGTTTAGGTTGGAAGGGACCTTAAAGATCATCTAGTTCCAACCCTGCTGCCACAGGCAGGGACACCTTCCACTAGACCAGGTTGCTCAAAGCCCCGTCCAACCTGGCCTTGAACACTTCCAGGGATGGGGCATCCACAGCTTCTCTGGGCAACCTGTTCCAGTGCCTCACCACCCTCCTAGTGAAGAATATCTTCCTTCTATCTAATTTAAATCTACCCCCTTTCAGTTTAAAGCCATTACCCCTTGTCCCATCACAACATGCCCTTGTCAAAAGTCCCTCTCCAGCTTTCTTGTGGGCCCCCTTGAGGTACTGGACGGCTGCTAGAAGGTCTCCCTGGAGCCTTCTCTTCTCCAGGCTGAACAAGCCCAACTCTCTCAGCCTGTCTTCATAGGAGAGGTGCTCCAGCCCTCTGATCATCTTCACGGCCCTCCTCTGGACTTGCTCCTAACTTGGGTTAAGTATGTATGTCTAAAAAAATGTCTTCTGCCCTCATAGCCTCCTACCTTGATTAGGCTAATGGCAGCACAATCCACCTAGGTTGGTCCATGACGAAATCTGTCCCATCTGTCAGCTAACTGCCTTCTCTCCCCTTACAAAGATCACTTTACAGGCAGACACCATATAGCTTACTTAAACAGATAATGCTACCAACATTTTGAGAACTAGGAAGCCTAGCTCTACATACACCACAAGAGAAGTACAAGTCATGCAATAAAAAAAAAATATAAAACCCCATTTATTTCCTCTTATTTTGATTCTCCCTGTGCTTTAATTCCACATTGAATTTAGCAGCGAGTAATTCAATAAGCAGTAGAGGAAGATCAATGCTGCATATAATCTTAAAAGTTTATGACTGCAGTGTTCAAGTGGCTTATGCATTAATCTCCAATAGTCAGAGGTTAGCTGCTACTGTTGTTTTTTTCTGACAATCCAAATCAGGGATCACCTCTTCTCAGTGGTTTGCCAGCTTCTTTAATTATTCTTTGGGATCACTGGGGTCAAAATCAGCAATTTTAAAAGCTTCTCAGAAGCATCTCAAAGTGCAAACTTTTGTCTTCTTTCACAGAGACTCCCCGCTTTGCCGGCTGGCAAATATCACTATTCCCTCTCCTTACTGGCAAGAGCAGTTACATATATCCCATCTAATGAAATGGTGTGAGAAATACCAACCTTCAGGGAGGGACATTCCCAGACAACAGGTCTGGAAGGGATCTCTAGGGGGTCCTCCATCTCTATCCTACCACCAGGGATACGTGGGGATGCGAGGATGATGCACAACTAAACCATTCAAGGCAGTTAAGTGGAGCAAATATCCACCTTTACTGAGCAACTGCAACTCTCTGTGACACAAAGATCCTGGTTTGGGTATCGGTGGCTGCAGTGTTCTCCCAGGAGCTCTTGGATACCACAGGACTCCAGAAGGGTCAAATACAAACTTAACAGTTTATGCAGCTACTGAATTCAGCGAGCAACAGAATAATGGGAAAAAATGACATAGCAAACTAGCCTGAACTTGGTAATCGAGGGACTTCTGCTTGTTGTCTGGTTACAGGAGAATAAAGAAGACTGTAAATCTAGTCAACTCTTCAGAATACTTGTTTCAATCAAAAAATGAAATTCTTTTTATCCTCTGACACCAGTATCCGCTTTCAAATCCCTCTGTTCTGTTTAATCCTTCTTCATCATCTAGCATGTAAGGGGATGTCTGCAGCTGCTAAAAAGGTAGGCACAACAGGAGAGAAGGTGTATACTTACCCAGACACAGACCTCTGGGCCAACTGCTGGTAACAGCCTCCTGCAACCCAGCAAATCCAGCCCTAGGCTGGATCCTACAGTTAAAATCACAAACCTGCGTTGCTGATAACACTGTCTGTTGCTAAGGAAATTATCACCATGTCATAAAGTTTCAGCATTTTGACTACACTGCAGGTTAAAAGCAGGAAGAAAAACTGAGCTGTGGAGGACAAAACCTCAGAAATATCTATGATCATTAGCAAATGTGGCAAAAAAAAACCTCTCAGAAAAGGGAATAGATTTATGTTTCCATGCAATGATACGAATGGCACTCTTTGACACTGCTTTTCTTCAAGCTAGTGTCATTTGAAAGCTGCCAAAGGGTACAGCACCTGCCAGCTGCCCAAAATAGCCCAGGCTTTTCAATTACAAAAATGCATCACACAAATTAGCTAAACATATCTAAGTTCACAGCTATTGGGACAGCAGTGGGTGGAGAACAGGAGGATTTACGTATTGTGCTGAGGAAAACTTGCACCATTTTGAAAATGACACAGATAAACAAATTTCCAAACTGGGCATTACTTTAAGTATAGATGATTTAACACCTACTGTAACGTGCAGGACCAAATGCTCCAGGGCAAGGCTCGGGTTGTTACAGTTCTAAATGGTAAAATCTGCATTGACAAAAATGGAAGGAGCAAATTCCTAAACGGCACCAATTTTGCTTTGATAAATTAGCAGAAAAAAAAAATTAGGGAGGAAAAAAACCCCACCAAAACCCAACAGCTTCTTGAGAGGTGGCTAAGGGATAGAGCTGCTTGCTTGGCAAATCACAGTTCTGACACTGAAATACATCAACTTGTCAGCCTTGACAAGAATCATTACTTAATTTTCCTAATTACAACTTTCAGCAGATTACAGTCAGACTCATCATTGATTCAACCCTACACAGATAAATGCTGAATAGGCCTAGGAGGAAGAGTCATCCATCAGGAGTGACAAATCACCTCCTCCCTCCCTTTCTGTATGCAAACCCTCCCATTTGAACTGTGTATTGCCCAAGTTAGAAAGACATATTTGGAGGCAGACTGTTGGTATGTTTTTAATTTACTCAAAAGCAAAGCTCTGAATGCTACAAAATACTGGTATTCAAGAAGGTTTGAAATCAATTTTGAAGCAGTTAAAGAGACTGTCAGCATTTCCTGAAACTTAACCCAGGCAATATATTAAATAAATTAATCTACCATAAAGACTGAGATTTGCATGTTGGCATTGAGTCAGCAGATTCTCTCCTAACAAAGTTAAGTGAGCTGCTAAGGGTGCCCCTCTACTATTGAAATGTTGCAAAGATACCAGAGATTAACTCATGATGGAAAAGATTAAACTGGCAGACTACCTGCTTCAGCATGTAACCTGCTACAGCATCTGTGTCATTTACAGCAGTTGGTTTTAAACACCTGCTTCTCTTAGAGAGAAAACCTCATATCTGATCTTCGCTAATCAAGAGTAACTCTTTAGAGGAAATCAGGGTGTGAACTTTGTTTCAATAGATTAAGTCCTTTGGCCTGCATCTGGAGCAGACAGGAGGGAAGCGCTTGTTTCTTTTCCCTAGATCAGGAGTTTTTTCCTCTCCCTCTGTCGCAGTTGCTAGGCAGCCTGCAAAATGTCAGGATGAGAAACCTCACATTTCTTTATGCATTGTGTACTCTGATGATGCACAGCAAGTGAAAAAAAGAGAACTTCAGTTTCTGTCCTAGAAAGATGCCTCTTTGGGTCCACAATCCCAGAATGGCTGCAGCGATGACAGACCCCTGCACTTGTGCTAAACTCACTGCAGAGCTGGAGTCCATAGAGTGGACATAGAAAAATCGGGACAATGCTTAGATGTCCCGATGCAAGGGGAACATGCGATTGGTTTTAATCACTTTTATAAACTCACTGCTCAAGTACCTCCTGAAAGACTTTTTCTCCCTCCCCCCATCCCTTTATTAAAGCAGATCTCAATGAAGAAAAAGCAGCAGCCTTTTGGAAGGGCATTTCATGCTTTCCCGCTCCCCATGTCATCAGCATTCGTGATGGCCAGAGAGAGCTGTGTTTGGATATATAAAAAGCATAGGTACACTCATACTTAGCGCACAGCAGTACAGCAAAAAATAGTTAGGCCATATAGGAATCCAGCAACCTGGCCAAAATGGACCCAGACTAATTTTTCTGTGGAGGAATGTAATGTTATTGTGGGTAGGCTGCCTGTGCTGCATTCCCAATATCCCTTCGGGAATCAATATGCCCAAAAGTGTTGATGGAAGGAGACAGACAGTAATTTCTTCAGTGCTTTCCAAATGTGCTACAATGGGTTCTCCCTCATACCAGGCAGCTGAATTCACAAGAACTGTGTTTAAAAGGAGCATACAGGAAGCACTTGTCAGGAGTAACAGTCTGACTTGCCAAATTGAGGTATACGCATGTGGAGCTCTCATCCCCCAGCAACCACTAACATGGAATATACAAATTATTGCTCTACAAAAACACATCATAACCGGTTTCCATTTCAAGTTTCTAGAAGATGAGAGAAAACAAGTTACGTTATTAAGAGGATAAGCTAAATGACAATCACGATTGAAGAAATGGAGAAGGACATGTAATTATTCCTACCTTGCCATTGCTATGCCAACAACACAACCTCCAACTATAGACCAAAATCCAATCCAGCCTGCATCTACCTGATAGGAAAAAAAACCAAAACAAAACATAGAGAAATGTGTTAAAGCTGAGAAAATAACACGATGTTACTTTCAAAACAAATGGTGTGCAGGATCTGCAAACTGCTAGCAACAGCCCCCGACAACAATCTGAAGTGCAAGACTTTTTCTAGGATATTCAAAAGGAAATAAATTCACTAAAAGAAAGTATGACTAAGAAGTCTATGCCCTAAATGTGACCTCTCTTTATAGAGTCTGAGTAATGTCTTCTGGATTTTTATAATACTCTATCAAAAGCTTAGAAATCTTCTCCCCACTTCACCGTTTCCACCTGGTAAACATTATTTTCTTTTACCAAAGGTGCAGGAGCCAACAATACTCCCATCTGTTTACCTGCCTCTTCTTTCTTGTCAAAAGGTGCGTACGGTTCTGAAAATACCCACTGCTGGTGGAGAGTCAGCAGGAAGAATTGTGACAGTTCTGACCAAAGCTAGTTTGTTTTGTTTAAAGTTTCAGGAGAAAAGTGGTCCCTATGTATTAATAACAGCTTAAACATAAAAACCTGATAAAATTGTATGCTAGTGCAAAATAAAAACATGCCACCTACAAAATAGCTGCTGATCATCAGTCAAGACATACTTACTTGGCTTACGTGAACTGGTGTTAATATCAAATCCAGAACACCAGACCAGCCAGAGAAAACACCCAGTGGTATAGCATAGGCTAAAGCAATCATCAAGAATCGGAAATTGCTGTGAAGACAAAACATATGCAATTAGCTGCAGCTTATATTGGAAATTGCACCAAGATTAGCTGCTAGAGTAAATGACACCCTAGAATCTACATTCTGCCCATCAAGAAAAATAGCAAAGGTCTAAAGAAGGAGTGAGCCAGGAAAAACAAGGTAGGTATCCAGCCATGCCACTGAAATTCCAGCGGCTGAGATGTTACTGCCTTAGCACTGTGATAATAAAAAAAGCCAGACTCTCCACGTAGTTCAAAGATTTTTGTAACATGCTGGGCTCACGTGTTTCTCATTTCTGCAAGCAATTCTTCCATGCATTTGCATGGGCAACCTACTTAGCCTAAGTGTATGTTAGGAACAATAAGCACTAATTTAAATGACAAAAAGCTTATTCCAAGAATAAAATCAGAGATTCATACTTTTTGAACTGTACTTTTTTTTTTTTTTAAACTGTTTTACTTCTCTTTATTTTGGTGAAAGGCAGGGAGAGCTCTGGGAATGAGATGGGTACAGTTGCAAGAGTGGAAAATTTTGACAGTTTGAACTGTCAAAAAACAGAGACAAGTATAATATTCTGCTCTAAATAGTCAACGCGTTTGCTTTTTCCTCCTAATTAAAATTATTCAACCTTTAGTATTCAGTGAAGATGAAGCAGTCAAAGCTATGCCATCATCTTCATTGTACACAGCTAAACAGGAGTTTGGCAGACAAATACCACCACCAATTTTCCACCGTAACTGAAAGCAAATGCGAAATCTTTGCTAAGGGACATCCAACTTTTCCTGAAAAATGTTTTGATTTGGGAATAAAAACAGAAAATATACTTTAAAATGTCACTGTTGCAGAGTCCAAAGTAAAGAGATTTTACAGCGATTCCAAGGTTATCCCATGGGATATCTGTGTAACCACAAAATGTGGCTCCCCCCATTCCCAAACAATTTACATAAAATCGATCCTGATCAGTTCCAGTTCCTTGGCACGCAGCGGCAATTTGATAGCACACAGTTACGAAAGCCAAGAGGGAGAGAAAGAGCTTCAAATACTCTCCAAAACATTCAGAGGTTTGCAGCTTACGCTGTTTTACTCCCCTAGAAGATCCACGCACAGCACACCAGCCAGCGTTTTTTTGCACTTTTCACACATCCTCTTCTTGAATAACACATTTCTATCACATGAACATATCCTCCTCTTTCAGTATCATTCATGTCACATTTATTTTTTAATGCAAAGAAAAACAACTCCCAAACTTTCAGCTCTTCCGCACACTGCTTATATTTCTCCGAATGCTAAAGCGTTTGCTGTCTTCCTGGCAACTTTTTTTCTCTCTTAAGAATGCCATACTCTTATCCTAGTCTATCTTGTATTACCTTGGCATCTCTTAAGGCAGATTTTCTAATGCTATTTAATACTATCCATGTAAAAGCTAATTTAATACCTGTAGAATAAAATAAAAGGGAAAGCGCCCATTTTGCACGGACATTATATAGCCATGTCGTAGATTGCAAAGAGGGAACAAGTCTGGATGTACTCTTCCAAAGTAACACTTGCTCAATATTCAAAATCTTTGGCTTTCTGAACCTCACCTTCATTAAAGAGCTACTTTTGAGGGAGCGAGTACTTCGTAACTTACTTGACCAAGATCTCCTGTGGTGTATTAATCTGTAACTCAAGCAACGAGACAGACTGGCACGTGGGATAGCTGCTCTGTGCCACGTCCAACTTCTAGTGCCAATACTAGAGAACCAGCTCTGCATCCTGACATCCTCCAGTGACAGGCTGCCACCCTGCCTAGGCTCCGGAATAAAGAAGGTGACCAGGAGAAACAGGGCATGGCAGTGACGAAGCAGCACTGATCACCAGATGTCATTCTGTCCCCTCGTCCTGCAATAGCTAGCGCTGGCTACATTAAGCGCTAAAGCTATTTGAAACATACATGTTAAGTAACAGCTCTGGTTTTCATGGCTCCAGTCACTTGTATTTGTTTTTGCAGTTTTGCAATTGCTCCACTGAAAACAGAAAAATGTGCTGTCTGTCACACCATCAGTTGGTGAACCCACACTGTTTTCCATCGTATCAGCCCTTGTGACAGGGTATCAGCATTAGCACCTCTGTTAAACCATTTGCTGGAATACGAACTGGCTTTTTCTTCTGTTTTTTCAGAAACCTACTTAATGCCACTAGAATCTGTAAGACAGGCTGGTTCAGAGGGGAGCCCCATCAAAGTCAGTCACCATTTTCAGAATAACTTTGACAGTGCCTATTAACATCACACTCTGAGCAGCTTCCATCACTGGATGGTGATGTCATATGAAAGTTTCATTAAAGAAATAATGATGCGCAAAACCCCTGTTAGGAAATTTTAAAATTGCTTGCACAGTCCCTTGAAAATGCAAAAGGCACGTAACCAGCTAAAAGCATCTAATTACTTCAAAGCAAAAATCACGACATGTTTTCTTAATGCAGATTTTAAGACTTATCAACTATTTAATTGCATTAGAATTTTTTCCATGGAAATTTGTGGCATATTCTGAAAGGGGGGGGGGGGGAAGTCACATTTGCTTCACCCAAGAGACTGAGAAAGGGCACCGCACGTTTTCTAATGGAAATTCAAACAACACTTGTCACAGTGTGTGATAGACTGCTAAAAGATTTGAGCTTAGCTCCCAAACCATGACTAATCTGTCATGTCCCACTGCAGGCTGAGAGAGTTGGTATCGGGAGATAACCAGAGATCAGCTAATCGTTATAATCTGTCAGGAGCAGGAATCCTCCAAATCAGGAGGAACAACCAAGTTCCTAAGTAAGACCCAAAAAACAGCCTACAGGGGATGGTTGACCCTAAGAAGATATTTATAATACAACTCTGCAAGAAGCAGCTCATGAAGATGATTGCTCAAGGACCTGAAGGCATGAAGGAGTGTGGGAGTTGCGAGGATGTGATAGATCCCTTTGGCGTCCAAGGAAAAAGGTCAATGACTTCAATGGTAAAGTTATGCTACACAGCTTTATTGTGAAGTAGTAAAACTGCAGCCTGGGGAGAGAAGAGGGAAATGATGAACATCTCAATTCTCATGAGTGTTTTTTGGTGGATAGTTGGGTCAGCCCACTAGCTCACACACATCCTAAATGCCTTCCACACAGGTCTTATACCAGAGGGTAAGTGTGCAATAAGGGGAAATCATGATTTCCTGGTACTCATCAGCTGATTACCTTCAGTCTACACCATTAAGTCAAAAGAAAGGCTCCCTGTGCCAAGAATTAGGAAGCCTAGATTAGGCAGGCAACAGAGCTTAGAAGCCTAACGAACCAGATGATGGATTTCTCTTGAAGCACGGCAGATACCGTTTTCTTTTATAAAAACCCCTTGCTTGATGGATTGTTGCTGAAAGGCTCCCCAAGATAAGTGGGTTTAATGAGTAACTGTTGATTGTTTCATGTACAGAGGAATGAAGAAGTGCCTTTGATAAGGGGTAGCATGGAAGACTGCATAAAGACCAGAGGGAAGAGAGATATAATGATCTACCTGATTGCATTGTAAAAAAAACTCTTGGTTCTTGGAGACACTATAAACTATGCTCATTATTTAAGCGTTCAGTTTGTTTTCTTATGTTTCATTGATTGTGAATAGTAAGCCAGCTTTGCTGATTACCTCCTGACCTTCTCCAGTATCTCAGGTTCACTGTTTACAACACTTTGAACAAGGAATCTAATGGTTATAAAGTTCCCAAATGGAGTACTGTCAACAGAAATTTTATATTTCACCTGCGGAGTCAGTTGCTGTTTGGATTTCTGTTCAACAGCATCATTTTTACAACACAGCCCTCAGGCAGGGTCTCACCACACACCAGCTTGGGTGCATAACAGCATTACTGTGTGTGCTAAGTGTCCTTATGGGAATTGCTTTTTTTTAATATCCTGAGTAGGTCACTTTGCAGACTAACCAGCCAGCTGTACTTGCACCTTCTCCCAACTGCCAGCCTGCTCCAGGATGAACACACAGGATTAAGCATCTTGTCAACTATTTACTCCCCCGAAGTGAAACAAAAGCCTCCAAAAACAAAAGAAAAAAGCCCAATGACAACGAAGGATGAGTTGGTTTTGCTGGTTCTAAATACACTTTTAGAAAGTACAGCCCACAATAGGTCTGTAACAACTAAATGCCTAAAGCTCCACAATTACCAAGTTTCAAGCAGCCCTCTGTACGCAGATTCAGCTCCTATCACTACATCACCCAAGAAACAATGACAGCAAGAGTTTGAAACCCCGCAGGGAAGTCAGCCACACTCCGCACCGTGGGAGTGGTTGTTCTTTGCCCCAGGAAATTCATCCGTGCAGTATCACGTACAGGGCACAGGCCTTCGCAATTATTTAGCTGCTCCTCTGAGACCAGATTCCCATTACACACGACATTATACAAACACTGGGAGGGGGGGACACGACGACTGTGTCTTACCAAAAGAGCCCAAGCGGGAGAAGTTGCAAAGCTGGAGATGTCACTTTTTTTATAACCTTTTTTTTTTAAATACAAAAATTTAAAGGAAACTAACTCGCCTTTGAACCTGTCCAGAAACACATCTGGAGACACTTCTCCTATTCCCACTTCATATTTTAACAAACAATTAATGAGATTTAATAGATCATATAATGGTTTCAGATAGTTCATTCATTGCTCCCACGGCTGAATGAAAGCAGCTGAATACTCCTCTGAATGACAAGCAAACCCTAAATTCATTCCAATATAATAAGCATAGAAGAAAGCACCTTATTAGTTAGTTATGCCCACTGTTGGTAATCGTTATCTCACACCTAGAGTATGCACACTGTTAACAATCTTGTATAACCTGATGCAACAGAAGCATTGCATAGGAAAAGCTGTGCTAACAGGATGACTAAAGTGGTGGTGGTGCTGAAGGACTCTGGCATGAAGGCTTGAGATATACCCAATGATTTAAAATTTAATGTCCGCTTTTTAGCAGTTAGCATCCTTTTATGTCTCAGCATTAATATTTAATTTTATTTTGTTTAAAAGCACTACAAACCAACTTGTTTGCTCAATGAGAAGATTAAAGCACACTTGTGTTTATTTATTTAGGCGCTGATCTGCTTTAAGTGGAAACCCAATGAGGACCTACCTTAAAAGCCTGCAAAAACTTCTCCTGTAGCTGAGCCGTTGACTTGCCGCAGCCACGCTGGGAGGGAATGGAGGGCGTGAGGGGAAGTAGGCCAACGCTGCGGAAAATATCAGGGAAACCATTCCAAATTCTAAAAAAGAGGGCAAAGAAAAACAAAAGTGAGAACAGGTGTTAGCATCGAAACAATGCTGTACCAAAATACGTGTTATCAGCCAGCCTGAGATACATAAATCCCACCACAAGTGCTTTACTGCTCCCAACAACAGAACTCCATAACTTGAAGGAGAATTTCTTTTTTCCTCCCCAAGCAAGATTTCAAATTGAGATGGAGAATCAATGAGATGGAGAAATACTGGCCGTCCATTCCAGTGACAGAAGCTGCGGAGAACCAGGCTCACCCATGGGGAACTCAGTGAAGCAAAAGGAAAGCTTTTGCTTTTTCTCTTCGGAGAGAATTGCATTATGAACATTTGGCCACATTTCCTCGCAATGGAAGTAACGCAGTGCAGGTAACAGCGTACTAGAGGCTTTAAACAGATGGGACTGGGGAGGCCCCAGGGCATGGAATGACAATTACTTGGCCCACAGGACGATGAAGGCAAACGAAAGGCCAAGCAAGGCAGCATCTCGGCCACAAACAGCATAGTATGGCAACAGAATATAAAGAGAAAAGCGCAGGAGCAGCCATGGCTCAGGAATAGAAAGAGCACGGGTAACAGGGAGAAAACCGAAAGAATACAGCTGTTTGCAGACGCTCCTCTTGTTCAGCAGCAGGTATTCTAGATCTTTGAAAAACTTCATAGCAGAAATTTGGACCTGAACTTGCAAAGTGATGAGCACTTCACAGAAAATACTCGGCAAGCCCCGTGATCAGACATTCTGAGGAAAAACAACTCTACCCACAGTCAGTCTAATTAATTTGTTTTACGGGCCTTTTTACAATGTATATCATGTTCTCCACAGTCCTCAATCCCAATGTTTCTCTTATCCCCTTTGAAAACAAGATTCTTTGCTGCTGGAGAGAAAAATGTATAGCTGAAGTGTGTTATCTTAAAAGAACCTGTGATCTTATAACAAAGAAGTGTTCACCGACACCACAAATAATTCCAGCAGAGCTGGATACTCAATTGCGTTCATTTTCTTTTTTCTTCTCTTTTTTAATAAATCAATATGAACATGGCACTTTGCCAACTCTTCTGCTAAACCAGGAGAAAATAAATTCAGGAAACTGAAAAGTAAATAACACTTCAAGTCTAAATGGATCAGCTGGAGATGGGGAAGGGAAATGAATGTTTCTATTCGGTATATGGAAAAAAAGTCTACACTAAATTTCTTTTGAAGGCATACCGGGAATGTGACAATGCCATTCTTCACGATCAAATACTAAAGGATTCATTTTGAATTATGTGGTGTCTCTTTTCCTGCTGTAGTCTAATTGCATGTTTTGAGGGTCAAGGGCACTTCAGCTAGACCTTCTCACTACATCTCCTCTGTTCTCCAGAAAATAGATTAATTTCTATCTTTGTGTACATTGTTTTTGAGACCATGAGCAGTGAATAAAGAACTGGCGGTAATTGATCAACCCCGATCTAAGAACGGGACGAGATGCTTTGTCACTACAGGATGATACTAGACAGGGAAGCAAGGCTTGCCAAAAGCTGTTTATCCCCTTCGCCTGCATCTAGGTCTACATTATAGGTTTATAGGTATACATATGTACGTGCATATGCACACTTTAATTAGATATTAAAGGAAGATTTCAGACTGCAGACAGGTATAGCCAACAAGAATGTGACCACACAGACCCATAAACCTTGTCAGGAGGTGCTTATTAATTAACTTCATTATACTGCAATACCGTAAGGGGAAAGGCTAGGTCTTCTTCTAAAGAATATAACACATGTTGATCATTTTTTTAAGTCACAGCAATATTTTATAACAGGTGCCCATCTGGGGCCTCTTCTAAGGGTTGCCTCAAGATTCCTGCCAGTCAAATTGCTGCAGTAGGAGCAGTATAGTAACACTTCATTTTTTTTTTTAATTATTAAATTCAGCATGCAGTCCTTGTAGTACCTTCTTGCAACTCTTTAATGTTTCCCAGTGTTATACTTTCCAGGCTAACAAATTTGCCTCGCAAGCACTGCCCTCCTGCACAAAAGAAAAGAGCAGAATTCACTCTGGAAACTAAAGCAGCTCCCTCTATTGAAGAATAAAAGTCTTTAGTGCCATCTTAGCTTTGTGTATCACACTTGCATCTCTGTCAAAACTCCACGTACTGTCAAACGCATCCAATTTCTTACCTGTTGCACTCCTTCCTCATTAGGAAACCCACACCTTTATCTCCATCATCATTTACTCTACCAGACTAGATAAAGAAAAATACATTTCCAGGACAAGTTTTAGATTGTAAGCAGGGAGTAAAAGTAAGGAAAAAAGAAATGGTAAGAAATAGGACAATATCGAGACCGAGGGAGCTGCAGTCACAAAAGAGGTGCTCTTCCACGGGAGCTACCAGCTTCTCAGCAGCGCAATGGATGCAGCAAAGCACTCGGAATTGGGCAAGTCAGCATAAATTGGTGTGCAGAAACACAGTCGTTTGTATCTCTTGTTGAGGAGTGAATCTGGAATGCTTCACAAAAGCTGGGTACCACGTCACAGTGACCTGCACCTGTCAACGTGGAGAGAGGCCTGCATCTTAGCCTAGGAAGTAGGCACCCTGCTGTCTGTGTAAGCCCCAACCAGAAAAAAGAGGTTTACAGAGACACAAGCCTCCTTGGTACAAGGTCTTTTTCCTTCAGATGGGCTACTCATAGCACAAAAACCTACCCAAACCCAGAAACCCTCCTCTCCATCTTGTCCTGAAATGTAAAAGGGGAATGAGGGCACTTTACACACACGCACATGCATTTTTTTAAACGAATAATGATTTCACATTGGTATTTAGGAAAGGACATGGCTAAAAGCTCTGGCTGCAGTCCAGAATAATTCAAGCTTCCTTATGCAATTCAGGTAATACAATTCAATCCTGATTTGCTACATCTCAGCTGTACCATTTCAGCTGTGAACCAGAACGTGTGGCGACACAGATGACACAGAAAGAGGCCGCGGTAATTCAGCTGAGCTCTTAGTCCACGTTTGAGATAAAGGAACAGCAATTTATTAAAACACAGAAGAGACTGGAGTTAACAGAACAATTTCAGAATGAGTTTATAAGCAATTGCTTCGTAATCATGTTTGAGGTTAAGTCCTTGGAAAATTAGCACACTCTTGGCACGCTGCTGATCCCAAGTTAACAATTCACATCATTACTTGTCTTTTAAAAGTCATCACCTAACTTTTGGCTGCTTATCTAATACTACCTCACACAAAAGCAACAAGCTCCACCACAAACGTAACTCTGTTAGGAATGCAGAGTGCTTATTCTGTGAAACTGGCTTTCCCATGGTATCTGAAAGGAGAAGTCATACCAAGCCTGACCACACTTGGTAAAGAAGTGGGGAAGTGGGACATTTGCGTCCAGCTCCTTGTTCTGCCACATTCTGTAACAACTTCACTAGTAATCTATGAAGTCAATTTGAGCTTCGTTTTGTGCCCAGCTCATTAAGGGGACAAACAGTACCCTACCACATGTCCCAGGTATTTTTTGGTCCACAGGTGAACAGAGCTGTGCAACTACCATGAGGCAGTTGCCCACCATGAGGCAGCCTTCCTTCCACCTCTGGAGCCCACCTGGCATAACAGGGCACAGGGGAGGCAGACAGGCAGGACCTCGCTCCTTCAGCTCTCCAGGGAACAGGGCTGAGGCGAGACAGGACAAATACCACAAGGGATTCAAAACAACCTCCTCTTTGACAGTTCCTACCAATGTTAAACCAGTTGGACATTTTGCCACCACCACTGCGATTCACTGCAGGCCAGTAATGTTCACGAACCAGCTGTTCTTCATTGCCTTAACAGCTAAAGGGGTTGTAGCTCCTGAAAAGACGCACCCCGAATGACACGACCACAAGCGTAGCCGCACAAAGAAACCACTTCTGTTCAAAGCACTTTCAAATACTAAGTAAGAACTACAGATGCCCCACAAAACACATTTCCTAGGAAGCTGAAGAGCTGCTGTAGGATCATCTTATGCTAGGATCAACGATCTCAAACAAGTCTATGGGATGTTCCCAAACCCTTGCCGGCTCAGAAAGGCAGAAAGAGCCTTGTTGAGACACAGGGCAGGCGTTCCCTACCTTGGGGACAAGCAAGATCCATCCCAGTTTCTGAAGAAAACGCTTAGGAAAACCTCCCAGAAGAGAAAGTGAATCTAATGGGCTGCTGAAAGCAACATTTCTAGTGCTACCAGACTTAAACCAGTAGTTTTAGGCCCAAAACTGTACTTCCTTTAGGCAGATGAATTCTTCTCTCTCCATGGAAAATCTGGAGAGGGACATCTAAAGCACTTCTCTAATCACTAGATTTTTCCTCCTCTTATCTACTGCTCCTCAGGACAAAGGCTGACTTGCCTTCAGTTTTCCTTCTTTCACACTGGCCATTTTCATCTGCCATGAGATTTTCAGAGTCTAACATCGTATTTACTTCTGAAAAAGGCCTAACCAACTGCAAATTTCCTTGTTGTCCTCATACATTTGAGTCCAGTAAAAAAGTAGGTTACTCAAAAATGCTTGCTGAAATAGCGATCCAACTTCTACAATGCTTTCTTTAAAACGAACAGTAGAGTGGCCCTCACCCAACAGGAGTATTAACTCGACAAAATTTCCATAAGAATAATGTCCAGGAATAAATGATCACGAACAGCTAACTCAATCCCATAAACCTGCATATAAACTACACAGTATATATACTTTAAGACTTCTGGAACACTTAGGGCTAACTCCTGGCTGAATTTCAGAGGCTGCAATTATAAGGGAGAAAAAACCCAACCAAATGTGCAACTGCCATGACATGGTAAAGTTCAGCTGCTCTTAATGCTATACCGATTTATATCCACTAAGAATCAGATCGCAGACTCTTAAGTCACTTAAGCAACTCTTTTTCCTTAAAGCTTGCTGCCAATTTTTGTAAGTCACACAAAGAGCCATAGAAGCCATTGCATGAAAAAGAACAAGGACATAAAATCTAAGTTATATGAGGTGAATTTTATCAGTGTTTTTTTCCACTAAACTGTTGTCACTTCATTGAAATTGCTCACCACATAAGAATTATGTGGTTTTAGTTAAAACCAAAATCTATTGAGTTTTAATTTCAATGTTAGATTCTTAAATACTAATAATGTAATCACATTTGAAAGGCATATACAAGTCATAAATTAAGGCTGATTTAACGCAGGAAAGAATTTAATACTGAAAGACTATTGGATTTCCATCCTTACAGAAAAACAAAAGAAAAAAACTGAACCTGTCATGGACACATTTTTTTAATGAATATTCAAGAAGCAAAAACCATTTTGGAAGCTCAGAGAAAGCATAAGCTCTCCTAAGATCAGTCGATATAAACAACTGAAATACTTCATTTGGAATCAGTCTGTACAAAAGGCTATTTTTAAATCTTTCCTACACAAAGAGAAAAAAAATTAACCCTTCTGATGGTAAAGCATTTTACAACTTCCCTTATTTTCCATCAGTCGGTAACTGTCTTCTGTGCAGACCAGCCACTAGAGGGTAGTGGTTCACAAGTACCAAACATACACATGAAAGTATGTAAATTTTTTATAATTTTTTCTTGTTTTAATTTTTATTTTTAAACCACACCTGCATACAGCACAGCCTCAATGCGGTCCTTGATGTGCTCTGTGTTGCTCTGCGACACCAGAGAGAGGTGAGATGTTCCATTAGGAGATGGCACTACAAGAGGTCCCACTAAAAACGCGCCAGCAGCACCCAGGTAATTGAGCAGCGATGCGATTGCTGTTGCTGTGGCACGTTCATCCGGAGAAAACCACGTCGTGGAAAGAAATGGTGCCGCATTCATCACAGTTGGCCCCGCCAAGCCATTTAACAGCTGCCCTCCATGAATCAGCCTGGAATACAGAACAGAGACCACAGCCATTTGGATGACAATTGCCTTTTTTTTCAAAAAAAAAAATTTAAAAAGCGTGTAAGATATTGAGTGCTGGAGATGGAGCAACTGCACAAAGAAATGAAAGTCCTGTGCAAAAAAAGGATATTCTATACACTAAAAGAAGCCCAATTAGACTGATTTAAAGAATCCAGAGCTACTCTGGTCTCATTACCTCAGATAAATGGAGAAGCAAATGTTCTCTTCAAAGCAGGAAAGGAAGAGGGAATAAAAGCGACTTTCTTTGCAGAAAAAAGGTATCATGATAGGATATAAAAGTAGAAAAGGTGTAGTAGCAGGAAAGCTTTAAATTACAAACATCTTAAACCTGACCCCTTGCCTGCATAAACCCCAACATAAGATTTAAATTAGTTACAGCAGATCCAAAACTGAAACACTCCAGCAAAATACTCTGCATATTTTTTCACTGCATTATTTATTTTTATTTACACACTCAGATGAGCTCTATGTGCCTAGAGATGAGGAGGCCGGGCTGTTGAGGTTTCCAAGAGAATCGTCTTCTCCAGCAATCTGGCCATTCTCACCATACTGTTGAACAGCCAAGCAAACCCAGATTTGTCTCATTCTTCACACTCATTGGGATTTAACAGATAAGACTGGTGACAGAACAGAGATAGTACTTCGAAGCAGTGAAGTCTCGAAAAACTTTGGCTTAATCTTAGTACTATGAGAACACACAGAAAGGACTTTTTGAAGGCTCTTCTACAGATGGAAGTCAGCCAGAAACCTTGCGCTTTGACTTTTCCAAAAAGTGATCAACCATGAAAGCCAAAAGCATTTTGGAATTTATATAAAAACCTCATGCCTAAAAAACAGCTAGCAAGTCAAACAAAACACTGCAACCCTCCAAGGTAGATCTATCCATTGTGCAATAAAATGGTGGCAGATGATATTTTTAAATGGGTGGTGTTTTTCTAAGCATAGCAGGAACTTGATGTTATTGCTGCAAGACTTGAGTTGTCAGACATAAAAAGCTATGGCCTGAAAATGGGGAAACATAAGCTAGCATTTAGGCAATGTTTCAAGCCACAAATGGCTGAATAATGTACAGTGCAGCAAGAGATTTTTAAAGCACACAAAGGAAAAAAATATGCAAAAGAAATGCTGACAGACTCTTTATCAAATTAACAAGCTAGCTTGCAATAAAAAGGAATAGATGCTACTGATTCTCAGTGGATTAGAAATTAAATTTCATTACTATTTGTTCATGATGTGCTTCAGATGGACATCACCAAGGCATGGTCACGTCTTTTTAATGCTTGTTAAACTGCCCCCCCCAATAAAATAAAATGAAATAGTTTTAAATACATAAAAAGCACTATCTAAATAAGGCGCTGGTATAGTTTTCTGGAGGAGACATCGCATGAATCCCTTATGGTTACTCTCCAACCCAGTGTACTTTGGACAAACCAAAGTATAACCTTGTGTACTTTGGTATTTTCATTCTACTTATCTCACTACAATAAGTTATTCTCAAACTTATCCTAAACTGTTCCAGGGTATTTGCAGAGCTATGCTGCATCCCCAGAAACAGCTGCATTTCAGCAGCAAGTGAGGTAAAAGTTGCAACATATAAAGACTTTATTTTAGTATTTCCTCTTGCTCTAAAGCGAATTTAATGCTTAAATTGTGGTTTTGTTACTGTGTGCTAGGAAAACTGCTTTATCACAAAATAACGTTTATAGCTAGAGGTGCCATACTAACACTAATTCTGTTCATTTATCCCACTATGATAATATTGTTTTAATTCAAATACGCGTACTCTATTGAAATCCTAAGGGCAAATAAAACTCACTAAAGTCAGAAAAAAAGTACAATAGTTCTTCTGCAGTGCCTATGGGCATGTAGGCACTTCATCTGGTAGAAGAAGAAGAGTTTTGTAAAAAAACCCAAACAAAACAACCCATTTATATATTGTGAGAATTACACATACTCTTTTCATGTACTTACACTTCAGATTTAGATTATGTCTATCAAACTCCACCACCTGAATAAAGCTCTATAACTGACCTCTATTCTGCCTCGAGTAACAGATGTTAATTTTACTTTGCAGATCCAAAGGGAGAAAGTAGTATCTTAATCCAGAATTTTAATTCTACATTACTTGTCGGTCTCAGGTTTTTTCAAAGAGCGAGCCAATTTTTGTGTCTCTGTAGGTCTCTTCTGTTGGCGTTCTCCTGGCTGCTCTCTCTCCTGCCTCACCGTGCCTGGTGCGCTGTCTCTTCCCACAGATTTGCCTTTCCATCCGCATTTTTGGCATTTACCAAGCTTGACATTATCATCCAGGGTAGAGCATCTCTTATCTTCATATTGCTTAATTTTTCAAGTCTAACATATTTGGGGTAATAAACTCTATTTTCAGACTAAATTGCCACTGATACACAGACTACTGCCTCAAATATCTCTGCATATGATAACAGCCTAAACCTTATTGTATCCATTTTTCAATACTGCCTTGAATTAAGCTACTTTTTCCTGAGAAAAAGATTATTTGAATTGTTCCTCTACACATCCTTAACTCATTTCCCTAGAGAGACAGGGACGAGAGATTCAAAATGCGATTCAGTGCATTTACTAAGCTGCTACTCCGGGAGACCTCTGTAGCAGCCGCTCCATCTGACAGAGAAATATGAACACAACAGTATTGGTGGCTTTTTGCCGTTTGTTACAACGTCTTATCATCACTGCGCTAGATTTCGGTCTCACAGCCCATAGGAGTCTCCTCTTGTACACCATCAGTGCTAAAAATTGCTCCGACACCAAGAGACATGTGTTTCTGCTATTCCCCGATTTTCTTCTTGTTTCTGCTACCGAAAAGGTGCAGAAAGCAACTGCATTTTTCCCTGTCACGATTTCGGTTTTGTTCTGCACAACAATATTTCTCTTTCCTCAGAAAAGCGCTAACAAGATAACTTTAGCTCAGGACCCTACCCAGATGTAAAGATATTTTTCAGTCTTATTACACTAACAGGGCAATTTTTATCTGTTATTTATCCAGCTCCGCTCTGTTTTCAGATGCATTATTTACCCAATCATCATCTAATTATTTTGAAGTATGAAAGAGTAGAAAGTTATTGAGTTCAAATAATAGAAAATAACACGAGAGTAGAAGGCTTTTTAATCACAATCGTGAAAGAGAAAATTGAAAAAAAAAAGACATGAGAAATTCATCCCTCACAAAATAATTGATGAGTGTCTAGCTTAAAGCAAAAGTGGGAAAGTAAACATCTACCCAAAATACCTTATTTCTAACCATTTCTGAAGCCAGGTGAGGGACTCATTTCAACATTTTAAGGTTTTTGCACACCTGACCTCTGCGCTCATGAATTTGTGTGCTCTGCCAAACCTGTAACTTGCAGTTGAACACGAGCCCTTCACAAAAAAACACAGAAACAAAAAACCCACCACCAACAACAAAAAAATTGAAAAAAAAATTATTTGAGGACTGGTAGTAAATGCTAGTGCTAAATATCATATGCCATAGCATCACAGTAATGGATAATTTATGCATTTACATTATGTATATATCTATACATAAAAAAAATTAATACACAGACGTATAGCAGACACGCACACCCCTTTGCACAAAATAAAGATCACATTTGTTCCTAAACTGGCCTCTGAATTACAAAAAGATAGAAGAAGGGATAGTTCAAATATAACAATAGAAATTAGAGAAGAAAAACTCTTCTTGTAGTATATTGTCTTCTCTTTTCCAAATTTTTGTCAAGTCACATTACAAATAACTTAAATTATATGGTTTTCATCACTTCCCTGAGAGAATATGTTATATGGGTATTAAGAAGTAACCTGGTTATATCTGCTTTATTCACTCCCTGCTGTCACTGTTGCAATATCCTAACAGGCAACAACAAAAAAAACCCATGTAAGGCTATAAATGCTGAAATTACAATATCACTGAGAGAACTGAGTATGAAAAAAAAGTGAGATTACACAGGAAAAAGGTTTTAATGATTGATGATAATACCATATAGTTAGGACGGGAAAGAGCTTCCATTTACAGTCAGCTTTATTTATCTTTTTCTCCCTGTACGGGTTGAAACTTTTCATGCATGGTCACAGTCCCGTCAGGTACTGGATTTGTTAAGCTATTAAAAAGCTATGTGTTACATAAACAATTTTTCTGTGTAGAAAACCCAGACATTTAATGTTTCTACCACAGTATGTCTCACATCTAGACTTAAGAGCATTTTAAATAAAAGAAAAATCTCATTAGTTTCCGTACTCAGATGAGGAAACAAAGGCAATGGTAGAGGGAAAATGACTTACCCAAGAAATGACTTTTAATACAACAGATTTAAACCGCAACACTAAAATAAGTCTCCAAAGCTCAGTTCTAAGATGTGTTAATTGAACTTGTTTTGGAAAGGCTAGGACTGGAGAAGTCATATCAGTATTTTAACACTGATTAACAGAGTGGAAAAAGCGTTTTCATCTTTTTTTCGGCAGGCAACACAGGGGAAGAGCGAGGCCATCAGCCCCAGTGCGTTGCTCTGACTCTCTAAACACAGATTTTCTCTACCAGCCTCTGATGAGCCCCTGGTCAACTGGGAAATGAGGTTCCTCTGGGTCCTAGGAGGGAGCAGACCTCATCTCAAGAGCCTTGTGAAGACGAGATTTTCATTTGGTTTTGGTGTCACCCCCCCCCCCCCCCCCCCAAACCTATACTATGCTTTTCCTACTAGCTGTCACGAGAATTGACTGCTTAGTCACTACTCAAGCTTCTATACAGATGTGCCTGCCAGAACCAGGACAAGACGCAACGAAAAAAAATTGGTAATTCAGTTTTGCTGCTGTTTGGTAAAGTGTAAGGAGCAACAAAGTCGCTGAGAACGCTAGCCTGCTGCTGCACGAAGATAGTGCTGTAGTGCGCCTCTTATTCGGGAAAAGTTCAGTACATTAATTGCTGATCCTAACAACTAACGCAAAAAGGGATTCCGGATAAAGAAGTTAATGTTTTACAGAAATGCATGGCTGGTTTTTCTTTCACATGCCTGACGTTTTCACTCATTGAAAGAAGTGGATTGTTCAACTCCTGCTAATTTGGAAGACAAATAAGTTTATATAGCTATTAGCTCATTGTGGGAGCTACTGGAAGCAAATGAAAGAGACCCACTGGAGGACTTCAGAGCACTTTTCAAGTGCTATTGAATTTAGCCTCACTACATGGCAACAAAGCAAGTAAATACCTCCTATTCTAGAGCGCCTACATTGATGCATGACGCAAGTTGCTTGCCCAGGAAAAGGAATATGAAACTTAGCCACATTATACATTAGGAGATTTATTGTACCTCGGAGGGAACTGATACCAGTTTTGTAAAGAATCACCTCTGATTTTTCACAGTCGAGCTACTAGAAAAGGATACAGCTTTTCCTTTAGACCCACAAAAATAAATACAACAAAAGAACCCTCTATTAATTGGAACCTTTTCAGGTACTTTTTAAGGCAGAGATAGAATTAGGAAGGTCAAGTTCATGCTTTACAGCAATTTACTGCTATGCAGTATGGGGAGAACCCGATGCAAATGCTGTCCTGTTCATAACCTGAAGAGAGTGTAATAAGGCTCTATGTCTGCAAAAGGACTGGAAAGAAAGATACCTCTGGGTAAAGCAATGAATTCATCTATTAAAAATAACATTCTGAAAGATGAATTTCATGGAAATGCACTTCCTTTCAATATTTTCATTAAATGATATATTTATACTACAAAAGCTTTATGCCTTCTGGATATTCATGGATTGAGGCCATTAGCATTTTTTAGCTTGTTTTTGATGCATGCGACCGTTGATATGTGGAATAATTTAAAGCTGTTTTTTCCCCATCAGTAAGAAAAATTGTTACAAGCAGAAAGCCTGAGTCACTGTGTGGTACATTATCTCCAGCAATAAAGTGAAAAAGAAAAGAGAAAAACTTTTGAAAATGTACTGTCGACCATTTTCATCAGGAACCGGGCTCACATCACCCACTGTACAAACCGTGGCCTCGCACAGTTGGTCACGTCATTATGGGAGCAGACTTGGAAAGGGCCACAGCATCTCCCAGGCATCCCCGCCTCACACGGCTTCTCCCACTCTTAAAGAAAACAGCAAACACATTTGCAACGGTCTGAAAAACAGTGAGTTGCGTTTTTAAATTCAAAAGAATTGGAAAAATGGAGTTACTCTGAAACTATTATTACTGAGAACGTGCCGAGAGAGACAAGGGTTTGCAAGGAGAGGAAGCGGCAACCTCAGGCCAAGACCCTGACGTCTCCGTCAGACATCCTGACAGAGGAAAGGCACGAGGCGGGCGCACAGCGAGACCCCTGGCAGTACGGTGACAAATTCACTCACATCCTCTCACCATGTTATTGCGCAGCCATCACAGCTGTCACAGGGCTGAAAAAAGGGTTTCTTCACTTAAAGCTTTATCCAAGTTTGAAGGATGAGGGCACGTGAAATCAAAGGTTCTTTTTTTTTTTTTAATTATAAGGTTTTTTTGGTTGTTTTTCTTTTAAAGCTAACCCGCTCCGCAAACCCATTTTTAAAGGAAGACATCTTTAAAGCAACACTAACGGAGGACACGCTCAACAAATATGAACAGACCCAAAATAAACAGCATTGCTGTAAACACAAAATAGGCAATTACATTATGGGCTAATGAAGCAAAACATACTGGAACCAGTTATCAGGGAAGGGCACCAGGACTGGCTGCTATCAGCGCTGCCACAGGAGAAAGCTGATGGAGATTACTTAGCACAAGACAGGTCCTAAGTAGGATTTTTAGTAAAAGAGTAGGAACATAGAGGAGATACAGCAAATTAGGGAATGGGATAAACAAGACCTATTTAAATGCTCCCGCACAATTTTTCAGTGAAAGAGCAAGAGGATGTTTTCATTATAATGCAGCAACTTCGATACAAATTCAATTAATATGAATTCTTCTTTAAGGACAGAAATTACCCAACAGAATATGAGTCACAAGACTAAGGCAGAGAGCTCAATATGATTAAAAAAATTAAAAGCTTTCTACAGTTGAGGATAACACCTGCCATTATATGAGATGGAGCTAAAAATCCCACAGAGAATATAAATTCTCTTCCCTTCCAGCATAGGCTTACGCTAGCTGAGGCCTTGTAGAAAATGCTGCTCATTAAGTACTGCTGCAATACCAAGCCCTTTCTGAGATTTCAGAGTTTCCTTTAATATATCTACTGGATTTACCACTCCAAGAATTTACACAGAGTCTGTAAACTGCCAGTTCAGCAGTTACCCCCATCGCTGGGCCAGGCGGATGACACCCACAGTGCCACGGCCGAAATCCAGCACAGGAGCAAGAGGAAAGAGCATTTGTCATCAGAACTGTCAGGCTGCCTCCTGTTTCCACCACGGCTGTTCCAGCTGAAGGAGAAGCCCGTTTGGCTGCCCCGGAGCGGCAGCGCGGATCAGTGGCTGCCGGTGCATCACGCCAGGCGCAGCTCGGGCAGCAGCAGGCGGGACCGCTGGCAGCCAGAGGGACACTGAGTCACCCACCGAATCCACCGCTACCGTCGACAGACAAGCAAAGCAGGAAAAAATTGTCCTGCTTCCTTTTTCCCCCACTTACCTCTTTTTTTGATACTATGGATTAACCCGATCCAGCCTTCCCCCAGCACTGCAGCCGAAGCACGAACCGGCAAGTGCCATCAGCGCCAGGCAAGTGCTCCATCTTAACATCCTCCTCCTCCACCCTCTGAGCTACAGCATACAAGCACGTACGTTTATTCATCTTTTTACTCCCAGAACCAGGCTTTAGATTAAATACTTTTTTCATTTCTCTTCCCCAGTGAGTTAGGGAGCGCACAACATGCATCACTCTGTCTTTCTTTTTTTACAGGCAGATTCTTCTACCATCCTCTCCTAAAAGGCTCATTTCATTCTTTGGGACATTTCAATCCCTCTTCTCCACAGTCGCTCCACTTTGGGGTGGTTTTTTGAGCACAGAAGTGTGTTCAGTATTGCCAGGGAATATGAGAGTCCTAATACATCCTTTCTTTACTGAATTACCTTTTCTGAGGTGTCCCTGTACATTTTTCATGCATGAGAATGGTGACTCATAGTTGGTTTAGGATCAGGAAAGACAAATGAGATGATCCCATGTCATTCTTTAGGCTTTCAGGGATAAAAAAGGGAAAATGTGGAACTATTAAAGAATATATCTAACAAGAATAAAATACTTGATGCAAACCAGGTTGCAACTAGCTAATAGAAACAAAATGTACCAAAGATGCAGTAAGAGCAAATCTACAAATATAATAAAGGGAAAAGTTAGCATCAATATATAGAATCATAGAATAGTTTAGGTTGGAAGAGACCTTTAAGATCATTGAGTCCAACCATTAGAGTAGGCAAAGAATTTCAAAAACCTAAGAAGTGGTATTATTAAAGAAAAAGCCATTTTACAGGAACTGCCAGTTACTGGTGTGTCCCCCATGAATGACTTTGTAAATAACTGCTCCTGTTTCCAGTGCCATTCTCCGTGTTATTGTTTTGCTGGCTTCCCAACAGATGTTTCAATGATACTTATTGCCAAGGAGCGCCCTCTCACTGCCGTGACTCAAGGTCCTCAATAACTACTACTCTGTTGTGAAATCTACTGTGAAGGCCAAACCCTACCAGCCTACAGCATACTAAGTTCTAATAAATTGCTTAATTAATATATTCAATACAGATGACAAATTATGTTACATCCTTTACTTCCATGTCTTTAATTATCCTGTCTTTCAAAACATTTTAAGAAGTCTTACATCACACAATCAGTCTTAAAAGCCACAGATTTATAGCTATGGGCTGATTTCATCATTTACTTCCTTCTTTCTTAAACGTTTCAGTTCATATAGCTTTTTGCCTAGATGTATTATTTTACAATCATATGGAACACCTAAGCTGTATGTAAATCTATTCCTAAACACAGAATATGAGATAAATATGAAGGGGGGGGGGGGGGGGGGGGGGCAGCAGGGAACAATGCTGATTTTGTCTATTAAAAAAATGGCCTCCTAGTAATGTTAGTATTCAGGATAAAGTAATCAAATTCTAAAAGAGTCCAATGAAAATATTCAAGCAGTAGTCAAAAGGAAAGGACTGGACAAAATGCAGGCAAAAAGCTTTAGCGATGCTCTTGTAACCTTCAGGGAAAGGAAGGTACAAGTTCAGGAATGGTACAATTTGATAATGTCTTTTTTTTACATTCTATATAATTTACATTAACTATGAACCGAAAAAAATAGGTGTGGCAAATGAGGTTTTCATAACATTTAGAAAAGAATAATGGTTTGAGATTTTATTTTTAAAAGTCAAATTCACTGTCACATATCTGGCACATTTTACAAACCCAGAAGCGTGTGGTACATCAGAAAAATTCTTTTTAACCCCCTTGCCTGTATACACATTAACCTCACAGGTTAGTGGGCTGGGGAGGAAAGCAGGTAAGTAAGAGCATATGTGTACGTGAGAGGGGCTTTACTAGTAGATGTATAGGATGGTTCCTCAATCTCACATGCAAGTCCATGCTTCCACATTTTCACCATGCACTCCCACTTCAGCCATCACTGAATTTATGCAGTTCTAGCATGGATTCCCAGTACAGTTTTAGGTCACACACTGGCAGAGAACAAAAATTCACCCTAAAGAACAGCTGCTTCAAGAGACACACTCAAATGTGCAACCTGAGTTTTCCCTCATACAAGTCATACATATACAGGGGCATCAAATGAACTGAAAACAGAGGTTAAGGTTTGTGTTTAAAACACGACTCAGAACTGGAGATAGTCGTAGTGTGCTGTCACACGTGAGAGCCGGAAGAATAATTACAGACTAGAAAGGAGCTTAAGAACGCACTTGGATATTACAGGTCTGTGTGAGATAAGGAGCATAAAGCAGTCAGGATTAAATGTCAGTCTTAACGGTGATTTCCTCATGTCTGTGATTGCTCTGATAGGCGATGGGCTTTAGTAGCTCTCCTTAATGTTAAATTACAAGAGCTTAGGGAGCAGAGACAGCTACAAAGTAGAAAAAAAAAACAACCCTAAACCTGACAAACCTCATGAGCATTCTTGTAATTTTATGTATCTTAACTCTGACATAATTGTCCCATGGAAATCCTTCAGTATGTTACTGCAGATTACCCAGGGACTGAAGGAACATATTACAAAACATGCAAAAAGCATTTAAAGACATTCCAGTTACACTGGCTTCTGAAACGCTCCAATATTAGCTTGTGTGAGATCTTGTCCGTCTGACTGCCTCTGTAATGTTCAAATTGTCATATTAACGCATATATACATTCAGAATAAGTGCATAGTTTAGTGCTCAGCCAGTTGTTGCTAATGCATTAAGCAGTAACGCTCATCTCAAAAATATTATTTTATTTGGTATCATGCTTCAAGTAATTGATGAAAATTGGCCTTCAGTCCTAGCCCTCAAAACAATGCAGGTTACCTGGTATAACATTACACAGTGTGTACATTTACAATGTCTCAAGAAATCTTAACTGAAAACCATCCTTTTGCTTCATACAGTTAGCTATAATTAATTCTCTGTTGATTTTTTAATCAAACTATGTAAAAGATCAAACTACTTCCACAGGCAGAGCTGCAATTCTTCAAAATTTCCCTTTTTTTTTTTTTTTTTGAGTAGGCCAAGTAATCAAATATATCAATTTCACCTGGAGATGATGCACATTTTCACAGCAGGAATAAACAAAATTAGTAACCTTTTCCATCAGGATTCTGCCCATGCTCTTTTTATTTGCCTATATGGTTTTCAATAAAATGTATCACCATATTTCATACATCTCATCAGACTCTATACAGTCCACAGCCTTTCTTTCCCTAGTTAAAGAAGCTGTTCTTTGAATGTTTCTCCTTAGGCATTTATTTCATTGTTCTCCTAGGTCTCCTCACTGCAGTTAGACTGGAAAACCTTGTTTAAAGGTGATCAGAACATGTGGAAACTCTCCTTCCCACTCCCCAAATGATACCTCACATCTAAAACTCATTTGAGAATTTCTTCTCAGGTTCTTACAGTCTGCATCCTTGCTTTGGTAAAGCCTACGGCAGCACAAGTCTTTTGGCATAAATCGTAAATGAAAAGCTACATAAGACGCCGCATTTCATTGCATTGAAGCCATCTGGCCCATTTAAAAGATATATATATATTTAATCCAATATTGGTCAGAACGGATGAACTGGATGTTGAGCACCCCTTAGCATCTTGAGAAAAGGTAAAACAAGGGCACAACAAGGACAGCTCTTCCTGGCCACCTTAACAGTACATTTTCACCTTAAAAGGGTCACTGTGAATGGCAGCACAATACGGTTAGTTCAGCCTCCCCTGCTCACAAAGTCCTTGAACATCACATTGAAATGGACAACGCTGGGCAACTAACATCAGGAGCACCTTGGGCGCTGCCTTATACGCTCACTAAGCACCTAAGAACTGAAATTGCACCCCCCCCACTTGCCACACTGCACTTAGTTTACTAAGCCTTTCATTACATACAAGCTACTTACGATCAGGGCTAGTTTTACAATCAATGTGTTTACTACATTCTCAGTCCTCTCTCTGAATCTCTTCCTTTGTTTTATCCATGGTCCCCAGTCATCTGCCTTCTACTTCACACCAAACATTTTCTTTCTCAACTTATAGGTTTCCAAGCTGATTTTCAGCGTAAGCAATACTAAGATTAAAAAAAAGGAACTTGCTGGAATAATAGAAGGACTGCCTGGAAGCTGAGTAGAATTCAAGGGAAAGAAAACCCATATAAAACCCTTTTATAAATAAGTTCTTTTCGTAGTGCTTACATATTACGCAAGCACAGCTAGTGAAGAGCTAGTACTACTACTGTTTTTAAAGAAGCAGAAAAACGTAGCAATGCCTGTACTCATTCCTCCTTCAGCATGAGAGGCAAAAGAAAGTTAAGTGAACAAGTAGTGATCCGTATTCCCTGGCTGTATGAAACTAGTGCAACTCCCATACTTACCGAGGACTCTCAGGTTCAGGATACGTTGACGCAACAATCAAATTGTTTGGATTGTGAGATTTTTAAGAAGGAATTCGTCTCTATCACGGACTCTTAAATTGCATGTATACAGAAAGCATTCATTTCAACCACAGAGAAAGCACAAGGCTACTTTGGAATGCAGACTGGAAGAGACTACATGAAAAAGGCCATTTTGCGCAAATTCATCCGTCTCACTGCACAATGCCATACATCCAACATGAGAAATATGAACTAATTATTTAACATTTGCATACAAATTACAGATTTGGGGGTTTTGTGGCACGGTTCCCTGTGTGATCGTGGGCCAGTTTCTGAACCTCTCTAAATTTCTGCTTCCTTGTTTGCAAAGCAGATTAATATTAGTTATGCAGGATGGGGTGAGGCTTAATTAACTCAAGTTTGTAAAGGCCTTTCTGATCTTCAGATACTATGTAGAGGAAGGCCTGGAAAAAATCCATTTAATAAGCAAAGAAGCATGTAAGCCCACATCCATACAACAAACATTTGGTGTATCAAATTCATACAGAAAATTTGCACTAACATTTCTTTGCAGTAGCAGTAAAAATTACATTAGCAGAAAGTATAAAATATGTATGTTAAAAATAACGAATTCACTTACTTCTTCCTAATTTCTAGGTCTGAAACTGGAACGCATCTCAGGCCAGCTCCCAATACCATGAGGGATGATGTTAGTAACACAGTTACCCTCAGACCTAAGATGAAAAAACAACAGTATTTTACAAGTTAAGTCAACAATGTTGCAAAAAAAATATTGCCTAAATATATATATTTACATGCAGACTCACAGAAGTAATGCATCTCTCTCTGAAATCATAAACACTTTGGTGCTGATATGAATTACAGATACATTATGAAATCCTGTGTTATTTTCTATACTTACACTCCAGAATTACAAAGGCTCACTCTTAGCATACTATCGCACAGGAGTGTACCTAAAATCTTACAGACATTCTTGGAAGTGAAAAGTGATAATAAAAGTATCATAAAAATGTCCAATATTCCCTTTAGAATTAGAAGCATCACGGAATATGCTCTAGCGTGTGATCTGAAATCTAGGTAGATCCAAAGAAAAATCTGGACTTGCACATTCTTTTCCAACCACTTAATGAGCACAGACACAGCACTGTTATTGTTTTCCTTCGTAATGCAGATATGCATTTCATCCTGAAGAAATACCCATTTATTCAGGGGAAAAGAGCGCAAGTATTTTTTTTGCAGTCCTTGCAATTAGGCCAGGTTTTCGCTGTGCTCAGCTCAAATTGTCTGAGGTTGTAAATATAGTACATTAGAAAAAAGCTACAATTGACTGATTCCTTGAATATGTTTTTTCCTCATACTGCGATTCTCGACTGAGAAGAACTTAGATTAGAAACAACTTTATCTTAGCGCTGCAATTCCCTTTGCCAGCAGTTTACTTGCTGCTGCTAGGGTGTTTCCATCAGCAGCAAACAGAAAGGGAACGGCGACAGCTGAGGGGCTTAACCTCCAGAATCTCGTAAACCACCAAAATCATAAACACGCACAATTAAAAACCGCTGATACAGTCTGTATCTCTGAAGTCATAAAACTTGAAACAATCTCACAACAACAAACAGAAGATAAAGGGCTTCCATGTTCTTAGCACAACATAATAAAAACAATTAAATGATGACAAACACGCAGTATCTCAAACGTTTAGGTGAAACTAGCAACTACCCAAAACACAGACGGAAAAAGAACAAGTCCCTATGATAACTCACCTAACAAACAAACGATTTCAATTCTTTCTAAAACTGCCAATTTTCAGAGAAGCGCTCCCTCTATGTTAACGACTCCTGTAATCAGCACAATTCAACCAGTAGTCGCATTAGATATTTTGCCTCCATGTGAATTTTATGGGGGTTTTAGAGCATGTATTTTACTAAAATGTAATTTTAGAGGATGAGACATCACTTTGCTCTTATTGCAACAGCTCTTAGTGCACCTCACTCACAGGTATGCAACTCCTTGTGCTGGACACTGCACAAAGCAACCCAAAGACAGCTCCTCTCTCAATTCACCTAGCCCAAAACAACCCAAACAAAAAGAAGTTCATGTTACAGGTTTTCTGAAACGGAAGTATGGCTTCCTTTGGTATGGCTCAGTCATTAACAAAAGGAATGCCACCTGCGGTCCTGCGACTCCAAAGGACACCTCATCCCTGATGCCCTGGAGAAGTATCATCAGCCGAGAGTATTTGTTTCCTTGAAGGATTTCCAACGCCCGCCCAGACTTACTTGCTTGACTCTGTGCTCAACCAGCACATGCTGCTGTTAAACTGGTATTTCAAGTGTGCGTGTTCAGAGAGCCCTAACTAAATGCCCGGATAATACGGCTGCTCAAAATCCTGTTGTTCTTCATGTTTGCTGGGCCACCCCGTGAGCCTTCATGCCATGCTTAACCCTGTATTACCATACTGCATATGTTGTGGGGGTAATTATTTGTATCAGGATCGCATATGTGATGCTTTTGCCTTTTCTCCTGGGAAATGAATCTCTGTTAGTATTGCTTTTGTGCATAATGACAACTTGTACGCAATGAGAATTAGAATTTTGTTGATGGAGAATTGAAACACAAGTCTTTTAAGTGAAAAAATCTGGTTCTCCATTTGGAAACACTGCTTCAATGTTTCAGGAAAGCTCTAGTAATGTACATATCACCTTCCTATTTTCCATGTAAACCAGGGTCTTTTTGAATTACATTTCACAAAGCGCGGCACGTTCTGCCTTTCAGGAGACACAAGGACGGAGACGACCTGGCAGGTCCTGCTCACGGGGCGCCGCAGGAGGCAGAGGCCAGGTGCAAACCCAGGGCACGGCAGTAAATGAGCATTATACAGAAATTTAAGTTTAAATCACCACAGGACACGAGGAGTGTTTCCAAATTAAAAACCTCTCTTTGATTTTCATTTTTAAAAAGATCCCCAAAACAAAACACGCAAAGTTGCAATTTAAATCTGCAGAAAAGTTTCTTAAGAAAAACAACACTAGATCTGGTGAAAACTGAATTGGATGCTGAAGTCTTCCCCCAGCCCTAAATCTAGGCTTATCTTTAATGCCAACCTTACATGTCTGGTAATTTTAAAATAAAATTATCAGTTAAAACCTCACAATCATGTATGTTTGATTTTTCCAAACATTCTTGGAAGTCCTCATCTTGAATACTATACACTGTCATGTACCACTTTTAAATGTTTTGATTGCACAGATTTTTCTTTGGCTTTTTTTTTTTTTCCCCCACCTTAACATGTAAACACACCCCTAAAAATTCCTTTGGTTAAAGCTGTTGAAAATGATGACACCAAAGTGAACAAGTAAAAGACTCTCAGACAAGCAATGTATTAGACATTTTCTTTGCTAATTACACGATGTATTTCTACCCTCTAAGCACCTTCCCCTTTTATTTTGCTTTACATTTTAACTCTCTGAATCCATTCTCCTTTTCATCTTTGTTAGAAATTGGTTTTTAATAGTATTTTAATAATTATTTCGGTATTTTTGCTTTAAACGTTGCAGTGGTCCTTAACCTGAACTGGACATCTTGTATTACTCTAAAAGGTGCACCCCAGAGCGTTTCAGATAGCAGCATGCATCATGGGGACAACAAACCAAAGTAACCAACCAAGCCTGAAAAAAAGGCCCATGAACCCTGCAAGAAATTGTTTCTCTATTTTAAAAGATGTAAGTAATTCACACAACCAAGATTCTGAGTAGATGTAATTAACTTCACTGATTTTACCCTGTAAATGCAAACAGTAATTGATGGGGGGGGGGGGGGGGGGGGCGGCGCCTACAGCTTGTTAAAATCCATCATCCAGTTCCCTTCTATCAGAGATTTCTGACACGTGGCTGGAAAGGGAAAAAACTCCTCTAAAGGGATTTTCTGCCAATGGAGGAAGTTTTCTGTTCTTTGGAGCGTTTCTCATTAGCCGCTCATTCCCTGCTCTTGCAGGAGGTTTCTGGGCCCCACAGGTGGCACGGACAGCTGAGCAAAGCGTGGCCACGCTCAGAATAGCTGAACATCAATGACAGTAACAGAAAAGTCCGAGCCAGCAGCAGAAATTGCATCAGTAATAAAAAGACATATTAATTATCATTTATGAGTGAAACAGTCGATATTGTTCAACTGTTTAACCCTCCTGCGGCTAATAACACGGTTTGCTTTACAACTTCACTAGCCCACACTGCATTTGCTGGTTTTTATTTCTTTTTAAAACCACTACCCCCAAACTCCTGCCACTGTTAGAGATTCAACACAAACTCTCAACCCATAATCCTCTTAACTCTTCTGCAAAACACAGACTTTGAATCCAGCCAAGACGATGTTGTACTAGTAAACTAGCAATGATTACCTGCGCCGGCAGGACATGCTGACCGCATCTGGCCCCTGGGACATTTCTAGCTGGCCCACTGGCTTTCTTTCCTCTCTGCTGGGAAAGCAGCTGCTGCAGCCATGCACACAGAGTGATGAACCCAGGGCCCCCCACCACAGAAAATGAGCAAAACCCCCCACACCGCAACGTGGTCCGACACCGGAGCGGGAGGCAGTGGACCCAGCTGCTCTTCAGCTCCCTCACAGCAACGTCAAGCGATAGCATCCAATACGTGGGTGTTGCATCCCCCACACCTCTTCCAGCATGCCTTACTTTCAAGATGCTTTTTAAAGTACATGAAAAGAAAATGCATTTCCCACCCTACACCGCATTACTGACTTATAACCCAGTAAGTGATTTATTACGCCCAGCTTAATAAGAAACTTGATAAAAGATGTTGTACAGCTACAATGAACTCCTCATTCCAACTATTTATACGTTATCAGTGTGTCATTCAGAAAGAGAACATGATTAACAAGTCTAATGCTTTTGACAAGTATGACCATTCCTTCCCTCACCCGTCAGTCACCTGTTATGATAAAACATCACAAAACGTGACTGACAGACTGTAAAAAACAAATCCTTACTCACACAAAATACACATCCAAGTCAAAACTGTCTTCACATCACGAAGTGGAGGTTTCTACTTCTGCTGTCTAGTGGCAGCGAAACCCTGTGTACCCCCTGGCCGAGGCCAGCGTACGGCAGCACCCCGGTTCCCCAGCTAGTGCCACAGACCCACAGAGTGCAACACACTGCTAGGTCAGAGCATCACACAAACGGCAGGTATTGTTTGGGTTTGGTTCCCCCCCACCTAATGAAGCATCCATCTTAGGGGGGGAAATTCCAGTTGGATGTGCAGAACAGGCAGTTTCCACCTTTCTGCTACGATTAACGGAAGTTTGGCCAGAGGAGAGGCTGCCGGATTCAGCCCTCCGCCTGGCACGGCCAGCAGCGGATTTCCCTCGTACAGCTCACACACCCCGCTCTCGGATGCATTAACATTTGAGGGTTTTCCTTCCTTCAGCTGCAGATACTAAAATCAGTCCTCACAAATTTGGAATACAACAAGGCTCTAATTAGAAACAAGTGACATCAGCTTGCTGCACATTTTCACAGTTTTTAAAGACGAGGCTGGAAGCAAGAGCGGTCCCTTCCGACACTGAACTGAGAGCATTTTAATTTGCTTAACTACTCTACTACTATTTTGACTAAAGTCTATCTAGCTAAAAAAAAAAAAAAAAAAAAATCTTGCCTTGATGCACACACATCAGGAAATGAAAACCTCACCAATTTCAACAGCCATTCCAACAATTCACTGTTAAATTGTGCTTTTCCTTCCAATTTAAAGCAAATTCAGTTTTCAAACAAATTCTTGCTTTGCCCTTCTTGACAAAACAAAGCACAGGATCTTGCATTTTTCCTTCTATGAAGTTAACATACAATAAACAATCTTTACGTTTGGTTTCAGTAAGCAAAACACTGAGCTCCAAGTCTTACACTATTTTTCTTTGGTCCTGGAATTGGTTTTGTGTCTTGCCTAAATACCCTCCTTACTGTTCAAGCATCCTTTTTGAAATGGATTTCTTTGCTGGATAGCAATTCTCCTTTTCATAGCAAGGGTCTGTTTCTCTCCCTTCTCAATGCATGCCTTTACACTTAGCCATATTAAAACAAAAGCTTGATTAAACAGCTCACTTGATCAGGGAATCCTGAAAGCTCTGCACAGAGTCCCTGCTTCATCATTATCTACTGCTCCAGAAATCTTGGTATTTTAAATGTAATTCTAGCAAAATTATACTAATAGCTATGCCACTTACTCTCACAAGATCAGTTATCTTTGTCATGATTAAAATACACACACACACAGAAAAATTGCTACCTTTCTACTAAACACAGTGAATAAAACTTCCGTTGTGCCTGTGCTTCGCCAAATTGACTACTGTCATTAAGGACGATAACTAGCAATCTGCTTTCAGAAGAAGCATCCTTGCATCAAGCAATACAATTCTCAAAAGAAAAGCAGCTTTTCACTGATGTAAAAAGACTTCATAGCTGAGTTGTGGTCCTGAAATCTTTCTGCTTACACACGGAACAAACTTGAAAAATCAGTGTATCAGGCCTGCCTGGGATTCCACAAAAGCACTTGATTGCAGAGGAGCATAAGGTGTGTTTGGAAGCTCAATGGAAAAGAAATACATTCTGAAGAATAGCATCAACTATGCTTGGAAGAAAGAAAAATTGGGAACCAAATAAGAAGACTGTATGCAAGAGCAAACAACTACCAGGTCATATGTAGCTAATCAAAAATTACTCCTAGTTTGATGGCCAAGATGTCATGGGGTGCTATTAAGCACAACCTGGATCTCCCTTTCTCTCTGGCTACATGATGCTGATGCTTCTGTTACTGCTCCGTCTTTCGTAAGCTGTGTTTGTAAAACGAACTGAAGCCAATTGTTTCCATCTGTTCCCCTGGCTCTGTGTGGCACCACCACAACAGCATCCAAATTTCAACTGAAAAGGCTTAAGACTTGAGTTATTTTTTTCTGATTGAAAATGAAGCAAACTCCTAGTGATCTCATTTAAGCATTTTGCAAGAGAGGTGACAGCATCCTTCTGGTATCAAATAGTAAGAACCAAGCTCCATCATATAGGACCTGACTGAAGCAAATTACACCCAAAGCTACATTTCAACCCCCAGTCTTGTCTCGGATACAAAAAGTAGACCTTTTCCTGTATGGACCCCACAACACAGCCCAGTTCCACTTTCCAGTGGAGGATTGCATGGAAAGGGCAGATTCTACCAGACAATGTGGAGGCAGATTGGGATCTCCAGACAAAATACGTACTAGAAACCTCTTGAAATGTAGATGTAGGAGGTAATGAACTTCAGAGGGGCAATTTCTCTTCATAATTTCTTAGAGCTGTTGTAACAGAATCCGTCAGCAATAGCTGCCCAGTCAACACCCAGGCTATTGGGAGGAGTTTTAAATTTCTTATAAATTAATTTATTTGCAAAATTTAAATTTGAGGAAACAAACTTTGTATGTATAAACATAGCAGCTTCAAGTAAAATAGTTCCTGTGGTTTGATACAGACTTTCTAATCAGGGTCAGAAATTCAGAAGAGCTAGTATCCCAGAAGCGTCACCACCAGCGATCCAGGGGAACCCGCAGGGAAGTCCCTGCCAAATCAGGAAGAAAGATTGGTGCCAGGAACCAGATCAGACCCAAAGATAAAGTTATTTCTGCTGCTAGCACTTGTTGCACAGACACAGCAAGGCCACCTGCAAAACTGAAAATATGAGGGCCAACACTCGTCCCTGCCTTTTTTCAGTATAACTCTCACATCAAAAACATGCATTCTCTGCAAAACGGTCATCACAGGAGTCCTTGTAAGAAGAGCGTCTCTCCCGAATTTTGAGGTTAGTTAAGAATCTTGTAAAAAATCCCAATATAACTAAGAGACTCAAAGCACAAAATTTAGCCAGCCAAGTGTTTCAGAGAGAAGACACTCATCTTGAGGGAAATGACTGAGCACATGTAACAACTAAAAAAGATATAGAAGCTGCTAGGACACAATTCTGAGAAGCAATGCTAAATACAATGCAATTGAGAATTATTATGACAATCACATAACTACCTTGCAATTCCTGAGCTGCTGCATCTTTCTGTATGTGCATCCTGATTGTAAGGAAACCAAGATGCTTAAGTATTCACACTCTAACTGAACTGCTCACTTATGGTATTTTTCTCCCCCCCCCCCCAAGCATATTAAAATCCTTATTTTCCTGTTTACTCTAGATATAGGAATTTGACTGCACCTGTTGGAAGGAATCCTAAGCTATCACAACCATGTCAAGGGGCTGCAGGGTGCGTTTGTCTCATTCGCATCAATGCGGGCAAGCCAATGCGATCAATGGACCCATCCTGGTTCGACATTATCCCAGCACATTAAGCAAGCACACGATCAATCTCTAAAAAGATGTCAAGGAAAACATAGCTTAGTTGTCCAGCCCCTCTGCTGCTTTACACTCAGTTGTTACAAACTTAATGACCCAAGTTCTTCTCTGGTGCCTTACAGAGTTAGCTCCACTACCGTGGATTTAACCACCGTTGGTGGCAGACTATACCTGTAAAAACATAGCAAGTATTCCAGACTTTAGGCAGCAGTTTAGAAGTTTGCTAGTGCAAATAATGATTTTAAGAACTGAACAGGCTTAATCTGAGCTTTTGGATACATGAAAAGGTAGTCTACAAGTATTGAAGTTTCCTTCCATATGTCAGCTAAGTTTTTTGAAGCATCCTAACAGTTTAACATCAACAATGGAAAAACAAATGGCAAAAGACGCAGACTAAAAATCTGCATTGCAAGTTTCTACAAGTGTTGTAAATTCTATTTATCAATCCAGAGACTGACATTTTGCCTGAACAGATAAAGAAAGCGCTGAGTTGAATGGTATTTGCCTGGAGATCAAAATACTGATTTCAGAATCAGTTTTAGACTCTTTACTAAAGTACCTCCTGTTCTTTAATACCATGTTTCTTGGCTTCAAAGGAGACCAATTATTTTAGCTGTTTATTGATATTATACATTTTACTGCAGAGAGCATCCATTTTATCTGCAACTAATCCAAGTGCAATGAACCTCTCTTCATGCTTGCAGAGCGCCTCCGAGAGAAGAGAGCACTGGCCTGGGGCAGCGGGGCCTGCATCTCTCGACATGCCTTATGAAATTGGGCAGGCCAAGTATCTTCTGCTTCACTTTGCTCTTCCCCTGCCTTGTTTATTCAGGCTATAAACACATGGAAACAGGAGCCAGTCTCACCATTACTATTAGAAAGGCTAGTAAATCAGGTCTTCAGGGGTCAGTGAAGTGCTAGGATACAATAAAAAAGGAGCTATTTGAGTGCTTACCAAAGCTGTGAAATTAATATACAAACACTTGTAAGAGTTGTTCTTTCTTCCTTCACCTCAGGTGCCTGCTTTCTACTCTCAACTCCAGTATTTACTGAAACACAAAGATTCGGGTGAATCATTCAATCCGTCTTTGCCATTTGATAAACTGAAAAACTACATAATGGGGCACGCGAGTGTGTACGCATGTGCTAGTGTAGACATACAGAGAGAGATGCAGAGCAACTGACAAAAATAGCTAATAATGCAGTCAGGGACTAAACCTCTTCATTAGTTTTGAAGCTAAATTATGGATGCTCATTAACAAGTCAAGAGAAAGTACAAGACAACAAGCCTTCGCTCTAGCTCTCGCTGTTGTATTCCTGGATGAATGCCGACAACCCAAGCCCTTTCAGCACCGAACAAGGGGAGGGAAGCTTTTTCTTTTCTCTTCCCACTCATTTCAGGGGCTCCCGATTGCACAGCAAGCTTAATTACCACACAACTAACTACAGATCCTTACCTGTGGCGATGGAGAGGAAAAACAATCTCTCTTGTACACATCTATCAGAGAAGATGTTCTGTCATTATCTTAGTGGTACCTGCCTACACCACACAATGGTGCATGAAATTCTTCATTTTAAGAAATACAGAGGCATTTTGCTTTGCCATGAGACAGTATCAAGAAACAGCCACGCAGCAAGGATTGGCAGCTACGCTAAATACTGCCTAGTGCATCCGCTAAGCAGGACACCAAGTGCAGTTTCTCCTTTTTCCTATCCCTGCTGCATATTGGGGGAAAAAGAGCCAGAAGAGTCTCATCGATGTAATATCCATGTGGGTCTTGTGACTTGTAGTAAAGGTCACTGAAGTGACCTTTCAATTTTCCTCTGTGTGAACAGTTTCAATGTTACTTTAACATTAAAATTCATCAGGCACTATTTAGGGTACATAGTTCATCCTAGAAGACACCCTTTGCAGCACCATAATGGGTCCTAAACCCATTACATTTTTTAAGGCTCCTGATCAATTCTTTAGGTTCATGTGATTAATTAAAAAATATCACAACTCCACCTGTCTCAAATATTCAAAAGGGATGGTGCTCATCAAAAATAACCAAATAAAACAGAAAGAGTTTCTAAATGCAGTTGTACTTGACGTCCTGTATTCCAGAAAAAAATGAGCAGACTTTGCAAAAAGCAGAAGACCTCTCACTTTCAAAATACATCACTCCCTCGGGCTGAGTCATGCGGATTTCCAGCTTTAGAAAGAGGAAAATTCTAAAAATCCTCTCTACTACAAATCTGCATGAGAAAGCTTAATTTGTAGCTTTTGAGGAAGTTGGAGCATTGATCACAAGCCTCTGCAGCACAACTATAGTTACAGCACAGCTACAGAGCCACAATAGCACAGGCACACGAGAAACATTAAAACCGAAAATTATGGCAGAAAGCGATGGAATAGCTCTGAAAGTCACCACTGACAGAAAGGCAGAGCAAGCCACGATTGCCCTTGCCCCAGGATTATAACAAAAAAAATTCTTGAAGAAACTTGTATCAGCAAGGTCTTTGGTCTGCTCAGCTGAGGCTACACCGGGTTGCCACTGGGAAAATTCTCCAAGAAGATTTGCAAAAATATTCTAACAGAGAATTACAAAAACATCATGGTTCTTAAATCTACTTCTGCTCATCTCAGCACTGACCTTGGTTTTGGTGGGGCTGGGTGTTTTTAAACAAATATTTTATATAAACCAAATATTTTTGTTTGGCAATGTCAGACTACAGATTTTCACAACAGGGAACATTATTTCAGGACCTGTGCTATGCACTACTTACTTCTTCAGCTCTGAAAAGGCAAGTAAATACCCCTGGTTTACACGGCTCCTTTCCCACAAGCAGGGCATTTCTTACCAGAAAAACAACAACATAGGTAGAAATTGGCAATGCAGAAAATATCCGAACTTTATTAACAAGTAATGAACCTCATTTTTGAATTCACTTCAGACTTGTTTTTCACTCCTAAAATGTAACATGAAACTAACTCCTAAAAACAACATTGGCCAAAAATAAATGAGTAAAATTTGTTTTGTTTGTGCAATGGTAATGCTGTTACTGGAATTTAGAAATCAGTAAAGTTGGGTTAGTTCAGCATTACCAAATGAAAATGGTTTTTCTTTGTTCATACTTAGTTTCTTCTGATAGAAAAACTAAACAATATCATATTAATTCTTTAAAGGAAACAGACTCTGTTTTCCTTAAAGGAAGCAGATTCAGCTTTTGCAGGCCAAAACCTGATCTATTCTTTTTTATCCTTAACAGAATTATAAACTAATAGCTAGGAATTATAAATACAGGATAAACATATAGCTAGCAAAACAAACGTAACACAACTTTCCTAAGCACTTTACCACTTCCATAATAAAAATCTACGAGAAAGGCCAAGGGACTTCAAGAACAGTGGAATTATTGTTGTCATTTATGTTACAGAAGTTAGCACCAGCTACCTTTATGTAGCATGGCTGCCACACTTAAAAACCTCTAGAAGAAAGGCGACTCGCAAAATTTAAATGTTTCTAAAATGCAGCAAGGCAGTGGACACAGTAATGGTACTTTTGGGTTTTCTGTCCCGTTCCACAGGGCTTTCCAGAAGGGGAGAGACACCAGCCAGAGGGGCCACATCCACCCCAGCATCCCCTCGTGCCTCCATCACGAGGCCAGACATCCGTCACCACCAAACCCACGACAGAAGGAACAGCCGCCCTCCTCTGCGTCAGCAGCACCCGGGGAGCCCTGCAGGGAGCAGGTGGCCGTGGCCCAGGGCGCCTCGGGGAAGAGGGGGTCAAGGTAGGGCCGATACACGCTCTGGCCGACGAGAGGAACTGCTAGATGGAGTTCAGAGGTCGGCTTGTGCAGAGGCAAAAGACCGGGACCTTGTTGGAGATAAGAAAAGGCAAAAAGTTCAATTGCATTCAAAGAGACTTCCCAGCTCCTGGTTTCAAAAGCACTTCTCAAGCCAGTTCACAAAAGCTGTGTTTGCTGATCTGCTGCTAGGGCAGCCCAGGAGGGGTGCAGGCACCCACCACCCCCATTATTTGCTGCTGGCTACCTAAGTCATGTTTACTATCACCTCTTGCTCACTGGGGAAGATGCTCAGCATCCTTTTCCCTGTGCCTCCTACTCAGCTTGTTCCTCCACCTTTCCCATCCCCACCACTCTCTGCCCTCCAGCTCTAGACCTCACTTCTGCATCCATGTGTCCCATGCTTCATCCACTCACTACATACTCTCCCCACCTTTCCAAGGGCTTTTCTCACATCTGTTCTCACCCCTTTGAGCCCTGAGCTTCTCACATCCAACTTCTTCTACTCCTCAACAAGCAGGAGGAGTGGAGGACAGAAGGAAGTTGGAGGACAAGATAGGCACACCACAACAGCAAGGAGACACACAGGTGAGGCAGGAGATAGAGAAGAGGAAGCAGTCAGATTAGGAAGGATTTGGGTCAAGAGAAAGTTGTGAGGGGTAGTGAAAATATGTGAGCATACAACAGGGGAGATACCAGTGCACAGCTGCCCTAGAGTTACACTCTCTGTAGTCAACTTCTAAAAGCTACTGTTGACAAAATATCTTCCCAGCTGGAACTGTGTCCTGACCCAGTTCTGGGATAACACAAGCAGTATTAAAGCACTTAGGTAACAGCTGCATAATAAAAGTAAGGGATCATATTTTACACTGGTAAATTATTTCCCTGTTCATCAACTTGTCAACATCAAGGTATGGCAAGTTACACACCCCACGCTCAGTGTGCCTGTATGTTCAATGCGCCAAAGCCTCAAGATAATATTATCCTTAGATAACATGGCCATTATTATTCACACATGAGCTATGCAAACATGTTAGGATTTTACCTTCCATCATGAGAAAGTTATTTTAAATCCAGCATGCAGTTTCCTGATATTCTTCAGTATGTGGTGTTTCAAACAGCTGTCCTAGCACCGCTGCCGCAGCTGCAAAGAAGCGTGCAAAGAGTGTAAAGAGCATGGGAGTTGTGTAAAGGGCGGTAGTATAAAGTGAAATGTCTGTGGAAACATAGTACAAAGCAGAGACTAGGGGTGATACCTTCTAACGGAAAGAGCTCCAGAAGAGCACATCTGTCTACAGCCATGATTATGCTTTCAACTCAACCTGGCCCATCAGGAGGTATGGGAAGTGCTGCTAACAATCAAGCTAGTATTGCTATGATGAATCATAGTGGCATCAAGTTAATACAACTCATCAGGTCCCAATTAAACACTCCATGTTGCTAATCACTCTGTGTATCTCAAGTGGTCTTTTGCAGCATGCCTGACTCCAGTGAGGGTGGGCCAATCAATTCTCTAATGAATCTTCACTTCTGCAAGCGCTCGCACAAATGTTCCGTGGACTTTCATGCAACCACAATATGCAAAATGAAGCAACAAAAGCTGAGTTTGGTTTAGTCTTCCTGTTTCTTTTCTTCTGATGGTGCAGAGGAAAAGCATGGCTATACAAACACACAGACCAGCAACTCATCAAAGTAAGTTTTGTAAAATCAAGCTGATCAAATATCTACTCTACTGGGATTTACCTATATTCAGCTCTCTAATTGCTTCTTTCATCTTTCCACATGAAAAACAACACTTCATCTCATCTCTTCCAAGATTTGTTAGCTCAGGAAAATTAATCCCTTTCATAGAATTTGATAGGTGTGGATCAATGTCATTTATAAGACAATGAAATATGCGTTGTTCATAGCATGCAGTAGATGATGTCCACAGGATGAGAGAGAACAGACTGGGGTAAAACGGGTATTTTGCTTCAAACTTCTTTTGCACTTGGCTGAAGTGCATTAATCACTTGCCTTTTCACCAAATATATACAGCTTTCACTTCAAATGAGTCAAGGCATTTTCTCCCCCCCCCCCCCCCCCCCCTTTTTTTAAACTAAAGCACTAAGTTCACATTCAGCTTTCATTAAATCCAAGAGAGCCTTCTGCTACTCTTGTCGGAGTTAACAAGACCTTTGCCATTAACATAAATGCTACTTGGTAGAATCAGTTGCTTATGATAAGACTACTCTCTGTAATGCCAGCATATTTCAGTCAAGTGCCAGAAACGTCACACTTTCCTTTCTCACTGGCTCCTTGCCATTCTACCCACATTTTCATACCTGCAAGTTTTCCCATGGGTATTTCTTTCCTGTAGGCTGTACTAACCTACTGAAACCACAAGGTCTGTATAAACCTTTTCTATTGTTGTAGTGTGTAAATCCTTTTAGCTTGATCTCACCAAATTATATTAGTGTCTTACAGCCCTATGCCGAGTCTTATCCTAGGCATCTCAAGCCGAGGCTCACGCTTGAACTTGACCCGTGAATTATCAAATTGGTCATTTTGAAATATTGGCCCCGTATCTTGCAGTCACGCATCTGAGATAAGAAAAGTCTATTTCTGAGATCATGACAAAAAGAAGCTGAAAATGTGTTTCTCTGCCACAAGATTAAAACTCTCAGATTTTAAAGGCTCACGATTTGTCTACTTTGTCCTTCTGTTAACCAAAACCCCATGTGTTTATCATCGCTTGGGACACAACAGAACTCTCGATACTTCCATTAAAAACTCAGCATGTTCTTGTGAGTGCCACCACAGAAAGTACTTCACACTGTCCATCTATACCAAGTGTGATACCCATCAGCAACTACACCTGCTGTAATTTTTCTAAGTTATTAGTAACATGCTACAATTTATATTTACTACCGTATTGTCTGAGAGCCTGAATGACGTACAAGGACCATGAGATGCCAAGCGCAATGGAAACACCTCAGAGAAAGTCAGTCTTCCCCATCTGTTGGCTTCACTTGACCATTCATGTTTCCACTGACTTCTGGAACAACCACCTGCCTCCTCTTCGCTCTCTGCACCCACCTTCACATCTCTCAAAATAAAGCCAAAGGCATTTCTCAAAACACTTCCTAGATGAAAATTTATGGAAAAAACAAGTTCACTTGAAGCCTTCTCCCTCCTGTCCCAGTGACCCTAGACATGAGTCAGAGGAGTCCAAAGGTCCCCTGAAAGCAAAATCAGTGTTGCCACGCACGCAGCACGAAGTGACAATCTGGGAACTTAAAACACGAAAGCTGCTATACAGAATTCTCTTTATCCATCATGTGTAGTTTATTCTGTACAGAGAATAGTTATTAAGACATTTTTATATTAGTAAGGCCCAATTTAGTACTCATACTCAATATTCATGACTATTTTGATATACAATATTCATGACTATTTTTCAGACTGTATTAAAGGATTTAACCTCAAAATTCCCAGGTGGAAGCGATAAGAACTATCAAACGTCTCAGAGAAGAAAACTGAGAAGCACAATTTAGGAGCCAGCAATGAAATCAAGAATTCGACACTCAGGAAAGGAATAACTATTCATACAAGTAAAAATATTCATGGTTTCAATAGACAAGCCAGTCTCCATTGAAAACCAAAATCTGATTATCGACGTTTTCTCTGTACTTCATAATTTAATCACTAGGATAACAATGCTATGTAAATTTAATTCCAGCAAAATATAGTTACTAAGAATGTCTATGCAACCCATCTAAGCATATACCATTTTATAAAAAAGGACCAAGAAATAGATTACATTTCACTTTTATGAGTAACATGTCACACTTCTTCAAACTCAATATAAAACCGCGTTCACCGTATTCCAAAAATTAGTGAAAAATATCACCATTCTGTTCAATTTGTTTAATGTAAATTAGCATAAAGTATTTCATTCTTCATTGCTTCTTCTTGATTATATGGGAACATAACGAAGACTGACAGTATATACTGCTTCTAGGTCTCACCTTGAAACTATGACCGTAACTAATAAAAAACCCCCAGTGAACCAGAACTAGTGAACCAGTGAACTTCCACAGAAGTATGTAAACTTTCGATTTCAATAGGAGCTAGATATATAAACATCCTAACAGTTCTGTATGCTTACATTTACAGTTCCCAGGAAATGAAACACTCAAGGCACAAAACATCCATAAACACTGAAGCATCATGTGACAAATTGTAGCTAATTTTAATCATGTAAACAACAAGGGTCCATCCAACAGCACACTGAAGTAATTTCCCATTTAATTTCAGTCTTATTGAATCTCTAAAGGTAATTATCATTTAAACAAGGACTCTCTAATCCTATTGCTAAAGAAAATGTGCCAGGTAAGACACACGTAGCTCCATGGCACGCTCCATCTTTTGACCTTTCTTCAGCAAGAAACCAACCAACCAAGACAACACCCGTAATTCTATTTATGGAAACGGGTTTTCTAACCTACATCAAAAAGGCACATACTCAAAAATGATGCACACAAACATAATTCATGAGTCTTAGCATGCACCCATCCCAGAACAGGACTAGGAAACGTTATGGATGCTGCTGCTGCCATCCCTATTACAGCACCCAGCCAAGGAGCATGGAAAGCTCCCCCAGGCTCCCGAGGAAAAGCACGCTGGCAGAAGTCTCCATGCAGCCAGAGGAAGCTGGGAGGCAGGAACAGGAACAGGGCTCGCTCCCCAAAGAAGAATTTCCAGCTGTGATATGTGAGCCTTGCTAAGCATCTGAAAATGAATGCATTTTTGAGAATGACAACAGCTCAGCAAAAGATACAAACTAGCTTTCAGTTTATAACCCTTACAGAAACACCAGCTAAACCCAGGCTCCCTCCAATGCCTCAAAGACCCTTTAAAATACAGTGTTAACACCCTTCCAAAAAGTGTCTATTCCTACTGAGTCTGTTCAGACCCTCAAGTAAGATTTTTTTTGCAATTACAGCCTTGTGAAGACCATCACTACCCTCCTGATTAAAATACACCCTCGATTTCATAAAAAACCAGGAAATCCCTATAGATCCACATGAACGTGGGCTTAAGCCAACCAAGAAAGTTTGTCATGCTGCTTCTGACACCAACACCCATTCTGGGTCATCAGAGTCCCTGGGGGAGGCGTACAGTCACCTGTAGTATCTTCTGCAGAAATTCCCCAGGCAGCCAAAAGTGACACCATATACACACCTTTCCCAGCCCACGTATTCCTCCTGTTCTCCAACTGCATTGCCTGGGTCAGCTGCAAACAGGCCTCCACAAAAAATCCAGGAGACACACTTGGCAGGCCAGGAGGGAAAAGGCCACAAAGGCCAAGAAACCCTTCAAGGTGTGAAAACAAAAAAAAGTGTAATTCCTCCATCCTGGATCCCTTCTATACAGAACTGAAGAACAGATAATTTGGGGCTTATTTAGCATACCTCTTACTAAAAATAAATCCTGCTGTCCTCTCTTCTCAGAGGACCCCATTCTTCTTTGAGAAGCTGTGATGGAACTGAATCACACAGTCCAAGAAATGCTTCTTACAAGTAGGATTATTAACACGTCTGTTATTGAATATTCAGCCTTTAATCTTCTATTTAGTTAAAAGGTAATAAAAAAGTGACCAAACCCTTATAAGCAGTACTGAAATAAGAAATGGGTGCACACATAATACAACAGAAGTTTGGCATGGAAACAGATTTACGTTTCAACTATACGCTACAATGAACAACTGAAAACCAAAAAGACAAATACTTTTGAACTTTGTCTGAAGCATCATAACACAAAATCAGACTTAACTGACAGCAGGCAGCTACGTACCACTATCGGTTAGATATACCTCTGACTGTGAAATATAGGACTATCTAACAACAGAATCTCCTCTCAAATTCTGACATGCATCATCTACAGTGTCATACTTCTGATACATGCCAGGTTTTACATGTTGACACTTCACAAATATATATTTTTTCCTGACAGTTCCTTTACTAGCTAACTCCAATGACAGATGATTGAAGCCAGGAGAGTAAATGGTGTTGTTTCTCTATATTTTTGGTACAGAGAGTGAATTTGGTGTTACGACAAGCATTTGTACCCCTAAGCAAGTGAAATACTGCCCTTGCAAGGTCACACCCAACCAACAATACAGCTTCAAAGCAGTAGCATCACACTCCTCCTGGAACACGCGTACTCCAAAGAGCAGATACCTCCCTGCAACGTGCCTCCAGTGGAAACATGCCCCAGGGGAGCAGCAGCTCTCCTCTTTGCTCCACAGGAAACCAAGTCGCAGGACTCCACCGTCACCTCCAAAGTGAACAGTACCACATTCTCTGTGGGAACCATCCAGATTCAGAAACCAGCATGAAACACAACAGGGCCCCCACAAAATCTGCTCCTGTGCAAAGAACATGCTCCAGAGCCCTTATGTACTCCTTATGCATAAAGCCAATGAGTTGAGATGCTCTATTTAGGCTATCAACCAAAATTCTCTCAACAAGGAAAGCAACAAAGCAAGAGCAAAGGGGTAGTTCATATCGGTATCTCCAATAAACATTGACATTAAAAAAAAAAAAAAAGAAAGAAAAACACCTAAGCAATCAGTTAAGGTAATGAGGAAAACACTTTTATACATATTCTCATTAAAACAAGCTACACATGAAACCAAGAAATCCAGCAACTACGTTACTAATCACCTTAAAGAAATAACAGAACACTGATGTTTCTTCTTCCCTGAGTTACTTCGAAACTTTTCCAGTATTTTTTTGCATCCCTCAGAATCAACTTTGTAGAAAATGAAGAAACAAAAATAAAGACTCGGTTCTACAAGCATAGGTTCAAGTTTAGCTTTATTTCCTTCATACCATGAGCAGAGTCAGTCTTCACTGTACAAAACGAAATAACTTACTTTGATTTTAAGATAATTAACAACACTATTATACAGCAGTCTAGACAGACATTGTCGACTTAAGTCGAAATTGCTTGAGAGGAAACTGGCTGTACAGCCACCATGGACTCATTTGGAGAATGTATTTTCAGCCCAGTATTCCCCCAGTGCCTCTTCAGTTTTAGGGAAAGCAATTCCAATTTCGAGACATGGGCCTTCTCAGCTACAACTTTTCTACCTGCCTGCCTTCACTTTCCCCTTTTTCCCTCCCCACAAATGAGCTACTAATTCCTAAATAAATGGAACGAGTAGCACTTAACATTGGGAGCCACACGGGTACGTAGGCTCCTATCTCCTGTTTAGAGGACCGTTTAAACAGGAATTACAAGACTAAACGCTTCTGTGGATTTAGGCCCAAAAGCTCAAATCTCCAAACACAAGGTACTTGACCTCGCTGGAGCGGTCCCCAGGGTGACCACAGAGGAACTGCGCAGGCCCTGGAGAAGTTCTCCAGAGACAAACACCATTTTCAGAAGTTTGCTGCCAAGACGCAATGGCCTGAACACAAATTGGGAAACTCTGCCTCGTGCTTGTCTTCTGAAACCCTGAAGCGCAACTTCTGGTTTACGTTCTCTGTCTTTTCATCTCCCTAGCGCAACTAAAAGCAAACCACTGACTTCATGTCCGGTCTGCTTTTAAAAATGAAGTATTTCTTTCAAGATGGAGTGGCCACCCCGAGCACTGACATTACTTGATCCAAACATCAACACAGGTGTTTGTTTCACAGCTGATTACCAGAAAACAGGACCATCTCCAGGTCAAACACCCGCAGGGCAATGCCAGACTGGCGCACATCTCCTCCCGACCCACACCTCAGCCCCAACGCAAGATGCCATAATTCCTCTTAGCTTTAGGAACAGCTTAAATACCTTATTTGTGAACGGCCTTTGACGTGCCTTTGTTTGAGCAGTGTACTGAAAATAGCACTCATGATGCCTTTAAAGTATTAATCATCCTCTTTTAAGACCGAGGCCACTAGCCCCGAGCGCAATGGGTGTCCCCGGGCTGGTGGCGCCCCCTCCCCCGGCCTCGGGACCACCACACCGCCCCTCACCGCGGTGTCGGCGGGACGCGGCCGCGGGACACGGCCACGGCCAAGGCCACGGCGTCCCCGCCTGGCCCGGGGGAAGCCGCAGGAGCGGGGCGGGGAGTCCCGACCCCCCGGGCCCGCCGCCCCCGGCCCCGCTCACCCTTCTTGTCCATAAGCCACATGAAGAAGAAGCAGGGCGCGAAGCCGATGGGCCCCCAGAAGACGAGCAGGGCGATGTCCCAGCCGCTGAAGCCGAAGGCCAGGCGGGCCGAGTTCTGGATGGGGCCCCAGCTGTTCCACACCAGGCCCTGCGCGAAGCCCAGCAGCGAGAAGAGCAGCAGCACCAGCCACCGCCGCCCGTAGACGCGGCCCGCCAACGGCGCCAGCCGCCGCACCGGCACCGGCACCTGCACCGGCACCTGCACCGCCGCCGGCACCGCCGGGCCCACCGCCGGCCGCCCCGGCTGCGGCCGCCGCCGTTGCTGCTGCTGCGGCGGCGGCGGCGGCAGGAGGGGCTGCCGCTCCTCCGCGCTGCTCCAGCCTAAGCCCATCTGCGGGGGCGCTGACGGGGGCCCGCCGGGGAGGAGGGGACGGGGCCGGGGGAAGGGACACCCACACTTCAACCCCCGAGCGCGGCGGCGCTGCCCCGGCCCAGCACAGCCGCATGCGCGGTCGGGGAGGGCCGGCGGCCGCCTCCTTCCTCCGCCGGCGAGGGGAGGAGGGAAGCTGCGCTGGGGAGGAGAGCCGGGCCTGGCGCCCGCGGGGAGGGAGCCGTACCGGCGGACAGCCGCAGCCCCGCGGCCTGTGGGGGCGTGCGGGGCGGGGAAGCCCCCGGGTCCCCTGGGCCGTCACCCCGCGAGGAGAGCGCGCTCGAGTTCCGGGGCAGGAGCGGGGCGGCCCGTGGGAGCCGCCGCTGGGGGCGAGGGGCTGCTCGGGTGTCACCGGCGGGGACGGGGGAGCCCCTGCCTCGGGGCCGCTGTCAGCCCCGGCTGTCACGCTGCCACCGCGGCTCCGCCCCGCGCAGCAGGGCGCAGCGGGTCGGGCTCGCTCCCGGGCCGGGCTCCCCCTTCCGCTAGCGAGGGCGGTGCCGAGGGGAGCCCGCCAGAGCCGCCCCGGAGGGAGAGCCGGAGGAGCATGGCCGGGGCGGAGAGCCGCCGTCCTCCCGCGCCGGGTAGGTGCCCTTCGCCCCTCCGCGCCCGCCCAGCCGCGGAGGGCGCCGCCCCGACCCGGGCCCGCCGCGCTGCGGCCTAGCGCGGCCCGGCTGCGCGGCGAGGTCCGGGCCCGGCAGCGCCGCTTGTCTCCCTCCAGGCCGCGGGCCGGCGGGCGGGAACGGGTGGGCGAAGCGGGGGCGTGAGCGGGGCCTCTGTGCCTCTCCTTCAGCGCCTCCTCCGAAACGTCCCCCTCAGGCCTGGGCCCGTTACCGCTGCGGCCGCAGAGGGCAGAGCTAGGCTGGCCCTTCAGCGAGCGTGGGTACCTTCGCGCGGGGAAGTTCTGCGGCTGAGCTGCTGTCCGTTTGAAGAGACAAGTAAATGGTTCTGTGTTGAGGTGGATACAAACCAGCCACGGTCTGAATTGGGGGGAAACATAGTTGGATTCAGTTCCAGCCTGCACTTAAATCCATTTTAAAAGAGTTTGGATGAATATACCATCATGTGGGCTACACTAAGCTCATTAGAAACTCTTATCATTTAAGTATATATTCATTCCATTAGGTTGTGTGCGTATCTGTATATCTACCATCTGCACTTGTCATAAAATTAATGGCTCGTATGCTGCACAATGCTTCATCTTCCCTGAAAAAATGAGGTATTTCAGTTTGGCTTGCTTAGGCATTCTGTCACATAGTCTGGAAGCTGGCTTGATAAATGCCTGTGTGCTTAATTGCGGAGAGCTGAACAGTGGGATCCATACGGGCTGGTTTTAGATCCAGTGTCAGTGCCGTAACTCCGTTGATGTGCTGGGCAGCATACATCTGAATTTCACACGTGATGCCCGTCCCACGGTTTTGCAGCCAAAACCACACACTCCCATGAAATTCTTCCCAAAACGTACGGATGTTGCATTTTGTTTACCCCACACGGTTCTGTTTGCTAGGCTGAGGTTCAAATGAGAAGTTGCACTGAAGGTGCAAAAAGGATGTTTATACTGACTGAAACCAGCAGAACTACGATCAAAAAGAAAACGAGATCTTGTCTAGAAAAGTTCAGGAAATTCCTCACAAAAATTAAAATTCATGCACAATTAAATAACGGGGGGACATACGGATAGTAACAAACTAAAATTTGAGCTTGCTGTGTACAACTGTAGTGATAAAAATAAAATACAGTAAAAATATTGGATGAGATTCAGATTTGATCATGACCGATGCATATTCCAGTAGTGCTTTGGGGCTCCAAGTAAGATTAATTCCCTGTTTTACTAGGTCTCTTTCATACATTACCACCTCAGCATCGTTTAGCCCATGCCAAAATGTTCTTTCAATTTACAATGGCTATGTTACTACTGTAATATAATTGATTCAGTGGCATTGTGCCAAAGACAAAGTGCTGTCATTTGCAAAGTAAACAAAGTGAAAAAATAGTTCTCTCTTTGAACATTTTTCAATTAACTGTAGTAATTGTGGGGGTTTCTTGATGGTTCTAGTGGCAGGAAACCCATCCAGAAGTAAGGCAGGTGGGGCTTTGCAGTGTCCTTTAACTGCAAAACTTGCCTCTTGCCTCTTACTACCTGCATAGTAAAGTGAAAACTTGAGTATAAGCAGGATCACTCTTTGATAACTTATCCAAGCCACCTCATCTTATGATGGGTTTAAAGATATTTTGACTCTTGCGTGGGTCAGCAAGAAAGAGAAATTTCTGAGAAACAGAAACAAAAGAAAGGAGCTGTCAAAATAGGCTCAGAAAATCTAGGGTTATTTGCTGTTGACTTCATCATGATTTAAATAATTTATTTTAATTGCTTGATTTGAAATCGCTCCATCTTTTCATAGCTTCACAACCCATATGCGCATCTTTCAGTCATGGCCTGACCTTTTCTATTCTAGCTATTTAATTAACACAGTGTAATATTCTGTGTGAATTATTCTTGTTTGCAGGATATGGTACCATTTAAATTTGTTAATGTAAAGGAGCAGTGCATTGTTGATAAACTGTTGGCAACCAAATTAGCTTTATCTTGCAGCTAGCTGATTGCATTATTTCACTCTTGGGTATAATACTTCTCTAAATATGCTAATTTCACTCTTTTCTCCGTGTGGTGACATTTTTACTGTTCTCATTACTGACATTTGTAATATTTGGGGTGGGGAAATCTTTTCTTGCTTGAACCTCATTATAATGTAGCTAAAGAGATTTGAATATTATCAGATGAAGTGCACATATATTCAGGCAAGTGGAAAGGTTATTTTGTCTCCTGGCCTAGAACTTTCATGCCTATAGCAGGACTTGCATGGACTTAATGGCGCCTAGATCCAAAATTGTGATACAGAAGCCCATCCAGTTACTAATTGCCCAACCACAATAGCATATCCATTGGTGCCTCCATTTCAAACCTAAAAGCTCTCAAGGTGGTTGCGTCTCTGTATTCATGCCTATCTGCCTGTGTCCAGCTTAAAACCTTCTGGAATTCATCTTAGGACGAGTTGGTGGCCTGGAGCTCTGACAGACTAGTGGTGATGGATAAAAATTACATGGCTGAAGCTGTTATTGCTGCCAAATGCTCATCCCATCCCTGAGGCAGGCCTGGCTGATCAGCTTAAGAGTTGGCACCTAGGCTGTGCTGATTTAAGCCTGGCTTATTAAGATAAACTGAAGACTTTGACAGGTTTGTTATAACCTTGAGGCATCTGGAGAGTCTAATTCAGCTTAAACACACCTATCATGTAATGGTTGAGCTGAGCAGTCCAGGAGAGTATCGCCCCCATGGTGCAACCCCCAGTTCCTAGCGCATTAAGAAGTGCCATTTGCTCTCTCCAGTCATCAGGTTTTTGACAGATTTGCTCTCCATGTGACTTTCTTCAGCGAGATTTGATGAACTTCAGCATCCCCTTGTTTCTTACGTCCCTCTCCCAACAACTCCTAACATCATATGTACAATCTTGTCATTTCTTGTGTTAACTCATATCTTGCAATCTGACAAGTAGCAATTGATTGCATACCCTACAAAGGCTAGAAGCATTTTGGCAGAAAATGGGCGAGACCCAAAATTCATTCAAAAGTGTCATTTAGCCAATTCTGAATATTCCTTCCAGCATCCAAAAAGAGGCGTGTTTTCCAGGGATTTCCCTCAACTTCTAGACTTCAGCTGGAGTTGTGACAATGTAGTTTCAGAGCTGCCGTAAACAGCACTAGTGTAGCAGGGAGCTGTAACGGTTCTCTTCTTTACGCCCCCTGTCTTGAACAACACCTTTGAAGGTGAGCCTGTGAGGTGTGAGCAAATCCCGTTCTTCCCTCATCAAGTTTTGACATCCTTTTAGTTACTTAAGAACAGGTTGTTCGGGATCTGCTCTGTCTTGGACTTGGTTTGGGCACCTTCCAATCTGTGCATTCTGTACCTTTCAGCATCTTTTCTCGCCTTTCTTTTTTATTGAGCGGTAGATAGACTTTCAGCTCTAACGTCATACAATGATTTCCTTGTACTTAAGGAGGAAAAAGGTTTTACAATGCTTTCTTTTTTCTAGTATCACTAAGAAACGAAAGTACAGACACATATTCAGCTTATGAAAGCTGAACAGTTTTATTCTTAAATTCAAGTATCAATGTTATCCAGTGGGCATTCATTTATACCTTTTGATTGCAGGCTGTGTATATCCGCATTGCAAAGTGACCATTGTAGTGGAGATGGTTCTAGGTTTGTGGTGAGCCAGAGCCCATTGCAAGGTCCTTTAGGGAGATGTGGGGTAGCTGCTTTCTCTTTTGGAGTCTATCTTTGTGGTTGGCCCATGAAAGACATCTCACCAGATTCCCTATAGACCACACTGTAGGTTCTTTACTATAGCTCTCAAAAGGAATACGCAAAAGTCACACCTGACTTGGGCTTTGAGTACATTTAAAGCATTTTGTACTCCATTTCTGCTTGTTCTGCCACTCATCACCTGCTTAATGATGAACATGTAGATGATGATTGTATCTTCTTTGAGGGGGAGGTGGAAGCTGCATGATGTCTTTTATCCAAGCTCATTTTGATGGCTGCTTCCCTACCTCACTTAGACAGCCTTCAGGCTCAGTGTCTTAGGTATTTTAGGGATGTTATGTTGGAGCTCCAACTTCAGCTGACCACGGTCCCTATGTTCTTTCATTTTATTCGGGGCCACCATGTGCAAATAACTGCAAACAACATCAATAGAGTATTTGGCATCCCAAAGTTGTGTTAGGGAAATCCAGTTTCAAAGACTGATGGTTTCCTGTCTTCCTGAAAACCTGAGAATGATGGAAATGAACTGAGTCACATGAGGATGGTAGGCTTGAGTTGGGAATACAGGGTGGAAATCTCCACCTTTCTCCTTGGGCTAGGACTGCCTCAGTGTAGCTCTCATTGTGTCTGATGCCAGCAAGAAGAGCTAATCATATTGCTCTGGTACTGGTCTGTCCATTGTGTCTCTGGTGAATGTATTTCTCATTTCTGATCAGACTCTGTCATTGTTCTCCTATTGTCTTACATCAAAGCAGCAAGGAGTAACTTAATTATTGCTCTGATATAATTAATGACGTAGGCATTAGGGAGTTTGTTTCTATTGGTCTGGCTAGTCATGCTTGGCTGTCATACAATAGGTATTCTGCGTGCTCTCCAAATGAGTCTTCCGAGGACCTGATTGTCTGGGTAGGTGTTTGGGCTGAGATCCATACTGAAGACATAATGCTCACAAAATGTTGTTTGTCTGTTTGGAAATGTGACTCTCTATCATGTAATTCTGTATAGAAAAGAGGCTAAATTGATTACTTCTGTCTGTGCTTTTCTGAACAGGGGCATATATGATTTAAGATTAAATTATTCTATGCTTTGTGATCACAGACACAATGACATTCTTGGGAGTAGATAGAGTAGCACGAGATTTTGATTTCCATTAGAGTATTTCAACAAGAGCGATGGTAAGGCAGTTTGGATGTCTTGGTATAAAAGTGCAACTTCAACCTTTTGCAATTTTATTGTTTTGCTAATGTTCAGGGGGTTATCTTAAATTTCTATGTACTGTGTGCTTTTGAAGACTGGATATAGAAAACATTATTGCTTCTAATACTAATATTGCATTAGTCAATGGTTGACATAGTGACATTAATGTTGAAAAGGAATCTGAAAATATTGAAACTCCTCTACTGAAAGGACTTTTCCAGATATACTAAGTTGACAAACACTGAGTTTTGGTAAATTTTGCATATCACAAGCTTCCAAAATTCAAAGCAGCAGCACTGTCATGGTTTCTTCTAAAATTAAAGGTCACCTTCAGTCTGCAGAAAAGCAGGTGCAGCTGACGAGAACAAGAGTTCATGCACATCTGACTGGAGATTTGGGCCTACAGAGTCCTTCATCGTTTCTGATATTTAGCTCTTGATGCTTACAGATAAAGAAACTTTGCAGGCAGTTGTTATTTGAAAAAGAAAAGAGAAAGAAAATCTCTGGAGGAAAGATGGTAAGGAGATGTTGACACCACTAGCAGCAGCTTGTTGTATTATAAAGTTGTGAAATATAAGCTTCTATGTAACAAGGCTGTGCTTTTTCAGTAAGAACAGTGTTTCTTTTATACTTAATATTTATATTAAAAACCAGAACTAACATTAAAGATTGAAAATTAAATTAGAAGAGCTGGGTAGTTCACATTTTGGTGAGCTGTATTAGGTCAAATGTATCCTTAGCTCTACATTATGTCAAAGCAAGATTTTGCATTCTTTATATGAATCCCAAGATTAAAAACATACACCTTTAACAGTTTTTCACAGACAAATTTCATGTTACTGCATGAGAACCTTTATAAAAAGAAATAGCAACTTGAATCAAAGGTTAAGCTCACTTCTGCTTGTTTTACCCATGCTGAAAGAAATGGAATGATGTAAACAGATGGAATAATAGCCATGCTTTTTCTTTAATACTCCTATAATAATGGCAATCCCTGAGTCTAATACCCTGATTGTGCATGTTGGTTATTGTGCACTTCAGAAACTGTTCTTGAGGTTCACGTGGTGGGTCTCTCTGGTTTCTTTCAATTCAATAATTTATGTAATTCAAAAATACTTCTGTTATTCTTTTAAAGTATAATTTCATTCTGACAATTATACCTCTAATTGACTCAGTGATTAATCATAATTTGTATCCTATGTATTATAATAATGAACGAAGTCTTGTATACTTCCATCATAACCCCTTTGTGGATCAAATTCAAAAGGCTCAGTTGTATTATTGACTATTTATTACAATGGCTTATGGGAAAAACCATATTTTTAGAATACTATTGACTGTTATTGACTATTTACTACAATAGCTTATGGGAAAATGGTGTATTTTAGAAGACGTAGATTCTTTTGTTGCTGTCATTTTGAAGTTCTTGTCAATTAAGTTTTCAGAATAGGCCAACAATAAAGTCATAAATGGTAACAGTTTCTGACAGTGAATTTTATACAGTGCATTCATTAGTTTAAGAGTAGTGCATTTGTATTTACTACTAACAAGGAATAGAAAAAGAAATAGAAATAAACTTTATTTATGAACAAATTATTTTTTTCTTAGAAATACAGATGTTAGTTCCCTGATGTGCCAGTTCTCTTACTTTCAATCATAATGTTATATTAGTATAAAGCTTTGTATTAAACATCCCATCTATTAGGAAATGTTGTGAGAAATGTGTATCAGTGCCGCTGGGGTATTGGGAAGAAATGGCTTTACTACTGAATTTCCTCTGCAGCAGGTGGGTGTAATTTACACCCCAAACAGACAGAAGGGTGGAGATGTAGCAGCCTAGCGTAAGGAAGAACAGTCTCTCCTTTGGAGAAACTCTTTTATATCCTGATGGAAGGTTTTGGTCAAAGACCATAGTCTTTTCCTTCACAAGAAAATGAAACGCCATTTATCCAACAAGTGCTGCAGTTTCACTGTGTTTCACTTTGCTTTCAGCAATTTTGCCAATAAGAAGTATACAAAGTTCATTGGAAATACATTTAGTGTGACTTCTGTCGGTTGTACATATTCTAACTTTTCTGGGTTTGGGGGTTTGGGAGGGGAAGGGCGTATTTCAAATGGCAGAAGACGAAGGCAGGAGCTGTAAGGACAAGGAAGGAAAGGAAAACATTTTTTCTACTAGAGGAGACCAGAAGAGCTGAGGTCATTCAACATTCAGTTAGTTAGTGAAAACCGACACGACTGCTTTCTAAAAGTGCACTGCAGGGTGGGAGGAGAAGAGACAACAGGCAGAAGCTGGCCAGGGCTTCAGAAGGAGCTTTCTAGGAAGAGCCCTAGGGGATTTAGGAAGGAATTTCATAAATGTATGCCTGAGATGATATGCTGTCATTTAGAGCAGGGGCGGGAAGTCCCTCCCCGTGCTGTGTTCTGGGCTCAACCTCTTGCTCCACCCCTGAGAAGTCTGGCAGCTATTTCCTTTTCTTTATCGGAAGGACAGTTTGAGGTTTGAGGGCATAGCCCACACTCTTATCTTACTGCATGTCTTGAGTCACTCAGACTTACTGCAAGGAAAGCTGTAAGATGCTCAGCCCCGCTGCAGCAGGGCTGGAAAGTGAGTGCAAACACAAATTCCTCTTTTGGCCTCTTTCTTTTCTTTTGTTGCTCTCCTTCCGCAGTAGCAGACCCGGAGGGCGAGGAAGGGTGTGTTGATTTCAGGCTACCGGAGTAAGCTTCAGGTGCCAGTCTTACCAGTGCAGAGATGGGTTTGACCGGTCTGTCCCGAGAGGGTCCATGCAACTGCTAACTATCCTTCAGTAGCCAAAATATCTATGCAAATCTCAGTTAGATGCCCCCCGGCTATGCTGCATTTGCAGTATTGACATTCCCGGAGTGAAAAATAATAGTCACAGCAATAACTGGTCAGGAAGTAATACCTAGATGTTCATGTGGTATATCCTGAAAACTGCCCGTGTATATTTAGATACATTCTGTTTGCTGGGAGTAGGCTGATTATAGTGCATAACATTGTAATCACATGCAGATTGTTTAAAGTTGTTTTTTAATTTACAGAGTTAATGTATTGTGAAATCATTACATCTGACCTCCAAGCCAAGTCACTTCTCTTTGGTTTGGGGAGTTTTCCCATCCTCTCCTATACCATCTCTTTCCCGCTCCTGGTGGATAGTTCAGATTTTGGAGGTTAGTTGATTTTTTGAGTGACCTGGCTGCTCTGTATTAATATGTTCAAAATGCCAAATCTTTCTTCTAACTTTTTTTTTTTTTAAAAGAAATAAGGATAATGAAGCATTACAGATTTGCAAGAAAAACAATTTGATGATGCTTATACCAAATGCATTATCAGGATTTCCTTGTACTCCCTCTTTTAGAAAATAATTTTAATACCTCTCAATTAAATCTCATATTTAAGCAGCAGGGTGTTTTGGCAGAAGCCAGCTACCACACACTAATGAACTCTTCTAATTTGCTAAATTATTTTAAATGAATGACAGTACATTTAGCTTTTTAATGACAGTACATTTAACTTCTGAACAACTTTGATCAAGTCCACTTCGTTGGACTACCTGCTGCGCTAATCTCTTTATTCCCAAACCCCACTCAGTTATTCGGAAAAATTGTTAATCAGAAACAGTAAATTATTTTCTCTCTTAGAAGCACAAAGTCTACTGGAAAGTACTTAGCCAATTCATCGCTTTTCTTTTACCTGCCCTCAGTGCTGAAGTCTGGATAAGTCTTCATATTTGACAACACTTCATGTAAAGACGACTGGAGAGCTTTGGTTTTTTAATTGGAAGCTCTCTATTTCGCAGTGTGTTACCTTTCTAAAGAACACCTACATTTTTCGCCAATTATATAAGCTGTCACAAAACTTGAGCTAAAACTTGGTTCGTTTTTTCAGTTCTTGGTTGGATTCTGTACACACCTTGTGTAAAGTCAAAACATGAGACAAATTATTCCTGCTTCCTTTTGTACTGTGAAGCCACATCATTTGTTGAGCCTGCTAGAAAGAACTAATTTAACAGTATTCCTTTTCTCTTTTGGATCAGAGTACAACTGAGAAAATGAAGACTCCAACAGAGCTTTTTTTTTTCAAAGGAAATATGCATTTCTGTTCTTTCCTGCTACCTGATCTCCCCTAGGAATTCAGTATCTAATGCCCAAGATGTGCCATGGACATTTTGTTTCTTTGCAACACATTTTATTTATACACCTTTTACTTACACACATCCATGTCCAAGCTGTATGCCCTTACATATGCTATACAACCTCAGGTTTTGCCTAGGAATCAATTGCCATCACTTTCAGTTTAGGAAATAACTGAGAAGCAAGAGCCCAGCTTATGAGGTCTTTGTGAAACTATGATAACAACAACTTAGGAAAAGATTATTATTATTTTAAATTACAAATTTTTCTGCTAATCTCTCTTTCAAGAGATATCTTCACATACCTCTTTTAATTACCTTTTACCACTCCTACAGTGTAGAGTTCTATCAGAAATCTGTGTTGGTCATGAGCAGAGTTCTCCAAATTATCATAATATCTATTTGATGTAGTATGTGATATTTACATTTTATCGCGTGCCTTTTCTCTAACAGGCATTTAGATATGCATGACAAATATTATGGGGAAAGAATTATGTTTAGCTGACTGCTGTTCTCACCAAGGAATACATAAAACTGAATCAAGACACTTGAAGGTTCTTCACGCAAAATCAGCAAGAATCCCCATTTGCCTTTGCAAAAAACCCTCATGTTCATTTATGTAACGCTTTAAATTTTTTAAAACGTTTCAAACTTCACTGCTGATTATATCATGTGTGTGATTATCTATATCAGGAAAAGATACATACTTATTTAACAATGATTTTAATACTGTTTGACAATAGGAATGATTAGCATCTTACTAAGACAGACTGTTCTCTTTCATTGTTTCTAAATTTTAAAGGGAAATAGGTTTACAACTGAATAAAGTGTGGTGACATGACAAAAATTTCCAGCTAACATTGGGTAGAGGAGAGGCTATTTAATGTAATTGTGTGGTTTTTATTTGGCATTGATTGATAGAAACTCTCCCAGTAGCTTGAGCTCTGAGCTTCCCACTGTATATTCACTGTGGTTAAAACCACACCTTTCAAAAGCACAATATGCATGTGGAAATCACATTAGAAAGCCACACAGAATCAACAGTTGGCTTCAATAAGCCTTCCTGTCTCCAAGTAAAATTCCTGCTTTCGTAGCACACCCCAACTGTTGACCAAAGTTACAGGATAAACCTGAAGCTTTTGCAATAAACCTCAGCTTTATAAAATCCTCCAAAAAAGTGCCACCAATTTCTTGCATTTCTTTGGATTTATGTCCTCTAAAATAATTAAATGTACTGCCCTTAAAACAAAAATAATTGAATAGTCAAAAAGACAGCCATGCGGTGATAAACGTAGCCTAAGCAGGAATAATTTCATTTTTATGAGTTGGAAAATCTGAAAGGTACGTAAGGCCAGCCAGCTCCCACATTGTGAAAGCCGCCTCTGTACGATACTATAATTACACCGGTTAAAGACAGAAAAAGTTTTATAAACCCCCCTGGGAGTCTTCAGATCTGGACTGAGTCTTACCGTAGTCTTTGAACAGCATCACTACGAGAAAACATGCTGAGCTTTAGCCTCTTACCGTGCCTACGGCCAGCTCCCGGTAGCTGCACCAGCACGTGCCGTCGTGTCTGCAGATGGTCTTTCTGCCTGCTCTGGACTCACTCCCTCTAGGTATACTAACCTATTGCTCGGAAGCCTCCAGAGCCTCCTTCCGCGGGTAGTGAAGACCATATGGTAGGACATACGGTCTCCGTGAGGCCTCCTTATGTCCTGGTTGTGCAAGTTGCTGGAGCGCGAGACTGAAGGCCAAGTGTCGTAGACATCTCTATGTCACAGCAACACCATCCTGTCAAGTGTTGCTCTGCGTATGAGAGGAAACGTGGAAAACAAACCAAAACCCAGACTCCCTCCTGTCATCTGCCTTAAGAAAGAGAAGCCATTTAAAAACTTCATGTTCCATGAAGATAAAATATCGGAGGTCTTTAGCTTTAAAGCTTCAAGATGGAGTTTTCATGAGAGAAAGGAGAGAGGGGTTCAGTTTCCCTGGAAGTCCGTGGGAGAAGGCACCCCTCGACTGTAGGAAACCCCAGCCCTGATACCTCCTACTGAATCTGTGTGAAGACAGCAGCTTAATTTAGAAAACTAAAAAGTACAGCTATGCTGGAGTATAAATCCTGTCGAAAGAAGGGGGACTCCCAAAAGTTACCAAAGAGATATGGCATACAGCATGCACAGGGCTCCTCTTACTCCTGCCATTCACACTTCAGCAGTCATATATTTATTTTAAACTGTTATGTTTGAAACAATCCTGAAGAGCCTTCCTCGATGACCTTGTTCCCGGTGGGTCATCTTCTGTGTTTCCCCCAGCTGGCACCGCTGGGCTGCCCCGGGTGGGAGATGCTGGTTCTCCACTACCTGTCCCACCACCCACACACGGGGAGGAGCGAGAGGCAAAATTAGCGCCCAGCAGTAAGGGGAATTTTCTTGTCCTGTGTTTATTTAAGGCATTGTGCATGCCAAACCATAATTTGACCCCTAAACAGAGTGATTGAATTGGTTTGTTTGTTGTAAATGAGCTGCTAGGAGTCATGGGGAGCCATACGTATCGATTCGGTATGTTAAATCTTAGGCATTATACGGACACAAATTCTGGATGAGTTAACTTCAATAGAGGTTAAAATAATGAATGGATTTTTTTATGATCTGGAGTTGTAGTCCGCTGCTTCAGCTCTACGGAGCTGTTATGTTTGCCTTTTTTTTTTTTTAAATCAGGTTTTCCTTCTCAATATGTCCCTAAAGAAAAGTTGTTCTGAAAGTGCTGAGTTTATTCAAGGTTGCCAGCATTTCAGCTTGACAGTTTCAGTGGGGCATATAAATCTCTAAACAGCAAAGGAGTAAGTGGAAATCTCAGGTTAGTTTAGTTCTTGGAGTGGCACAGTTTCCTTTCTCTAAGATTTTGTAGATGAAAAGGAATTTTAAAACGCTTTACAAATACCTGCTGGTTTGGTTATGCTGCTGTTTCTTAGTTTAAATCAATGCGTAGGAACCTGGTTTGCCATCTCTGACAGTGCTCTACACTTCTTGGAAAGAATCCCATGCAGAAAAACTGTTACTCATAGAATTTGTGTTTTCTAAACTCTGAACATTATTCATAAGATTTTTTTATTGTTAGCCTAATTCTAAACAGTTTGACTACAGTGCTTTACTGCCTAAGCTACAAGGAAAAATTCTAAGCACATGCCTTTTTTTTTTTTTTTTTTTTACATTTTGTGTGGTAATACACTGCTTTAAACTTTAATTTACTGTAGGAATGTTCTTTCAGTGTTTGCAGTAGAAATTTGACTTTAAAAAAATCTACAAATATGATAACCATAAACAAAGGAGGTGTTAGTTCTCAATGTTTCCTATGCTATGGGAGATGATAGGTAACACTTCATGTATCATAAATCATCTCTCTACAGCTGTTTTTTTTCTTTACATAGGTGAAGATGTCAAACCATTTACTCCTGGGAAAGCCAAGGAAATTGTGATGTCTCTACAGCAACCTGCAGTCTTCTGTAACATGGTTGGCGACTGGCCAGCCCTGCACTGGAATGCGAAATACCTTTCTGCGGTGTTGGATGGAAAGACAATCCAGTTTAGGCTAGGTCTGAAGACAGTGGATTTAGGTGAGACTGAGCTGGACAGGCATTACATGTCACAGATGTCTTTTTTAGGTTCTGCAGTCCGCTACCTCTCTATTATCACTGTTCACTCTCTGATGTATTGCTTTTCACCGCAGGTGTTGTTTTTAGGACATTGGTTTTGGCCAACAGTGGAACTCTCCTTTCTTGTGTGTTTATTCTTAGTATGAAGTCTGGTGGGTAACAGTAACATATAAGAATCAAGCGTCTCGGTTTTCTTTCCTTGCTTTGTAGTGTGTGTGTTTGGTCCTGGTCTTTTATATGATTCAGATGTTCATGTGAGCTGAGCTTCCATATCCACAAACCTGAGTGCATTAAAGAATTAGCCAATTAACAGATCTATCTTGGGGTTTTTTTCTGTAAAATTGTGATAATTCTCACCTTCCTCCCAGAGGTTTTATAAGACTGTGGTGGTTTTCAGTACTTTAAGGTCTTGTGATGAAAGATGCTATAGAAGTATAAAGCATTAAGAAAATCTCTTGTCACCAGTACAGTAATTTCACCTCTAACCCTCCAGATTCACTGAGACATCTAGGAACATGCCATGGGAGAAAGACAGTTTTTGCACTTGATTTTAAATACTACAACTCCATTTCTGTCTGTAGCCACACAATACTAGTCGTAGTCTATCCGTGGACAGAGTTTCATACCAGGGAGGGAAGATACAGGAAACATGCTCCAAGGTGGCAGTCTGCAAATGCAAACTGAGGTTATGCATTGCTTTATTCGTGCCCTGTACGTCCTTTGCCCTCCCAGCCACATACCAAAATACATTTTGCTATGTGCTTTCTCCCTTTTGTCTAAAGTATCTTGTCTCCATTCAGTCTTCTTTTTCCCTAAGCCAGACAAACCCAGTTTTTAAAGAACGTTCAATGTAAGTCATGTTTTTTTAGACCCCACCTAGCTGTTCTTTCTGTACTCTTCTAACCTTCAGTTGGACCACCTCTTCCTTGGAATGTAGGGTCTGCACAAAGACTCCAAATGAGGGTCTGCCAGTTCCTATGGAAGTGGTAGGATTACATCACATTATCTTACTTAACAACACTGTGTGAAATTTGCTTTCTCCACAGCATCATGACCATATTATTTCATGTCCAATTTTTGCAAGAGAAATGGTGAAACAGAAAGAAGTGTTAGAGGGAAAATGCTTGGCATTTTAGGATTTCAAAGCATTTTACCAGCATGGATTAATGATTCCTATGTCATTCCTGGGAAAACAGATGTTATTTATCCATTTTCTACAGATGGAATAACTGAGGTGTAGAATTAATATGTTGATACATATCTTTACAGCAATATCTCTATAGTTTGATGAGGTATCAGCCAGTTCTTGCACTACATGTAAAAGGCATCCCATTGCCAATAGGGAAGAAGCTGCATATATATGATACTTTCCTTGATACCTTGTTAATATATTTCAGTTGTAATATGCAAGGCTTACCAGGTAAAAGGATAGTTTTGGTCCTAGTCTCCATTAATTAGTAGGCACTTTTTGAGAGCCAAATGGGTATTCCAACTGAGAAAGCTTCTGATGGGATTGATGGAGTGTTACATAGCTAAGTGATGGATTGATGCTACCAACTAAGTAGATAAGAGTTATTACTTAACAATAACTTGTAATCACTAGGGATATAGAGTGGATTTAAATTGGAATTTGTATCTTGAAGTTGCAGCTATCTGTATTTTGCTTTTTCCTAAAGGCGTCAATCCCTAGACAGCAATCAGTTTGTCTCCAGGAACCTCCATTATATGCTAATGTGAGCTAGAAATGTCTTCAAGAAGATGGGTAGAGCCTTCAGCGGTTATATTGTAACTGACTGAGACCTGTGATGCTATGAAAAATTTGCATTGTAAGGATATATTAGTGAAGCTGTTAGCCAAGCCATCTGAGTCTGAAGTAATGTAATACATTTCATGTGCCACTGTCATTTGGAAGATGGTTGATCTCACTCTTGTATGCTTAACGTTGTTTTTCAACGAAGACCTCTCTATCTTACTGTTGTTCATGCTAACTTTCCCGGATGAAACAGAGGCAGTGATGTGGTTAGAGAAAGCAACAGAAGAATACAACTAAAATTGTATTGATCTCTCTGAATATTCCTCCCATGTTTACAGTAGATTCATTGCCTTAAGACTAGATGGGACCACTCCTGCCACTGAGGTGGAAACATATGCAAGAATGAAACTGTTCTCCTCCTTGTGGGTATATTTTGGTGTCACTCTGAAATGACTGCTTCAGAGTTTCTGAGGTTATTTAAGCCACGAGGTTCATTGGGAAGATCCTAAATGATTTGAGACCTCTTACTATGACAACTTCTTGTATTTCTTTAGTGCTACATCTACAGCCTGGGTGGGGATTCCCAAACTGAAGATTCCTTGATATAAAAAAGTGAGAACTGCAAATGGGGCAACTTGGTAGGAGTTGCTTGGATTTTATATTTGCTTTTCTTGCTAGTTTGGAACTTCCTGAGGCATATGGATGCAGAAGGCACATTTGAAACATGGCAAACATGGGAGCTAGCAGTATTACTTGTGTGAATTATTTGTACCTACCTAACTTTGTGTGTTTGATAGTATTCTGTCTGATTACACAAGTTAAATGGTATGTGTCTGTAAGAGGGGAAAAAATACAGCCAGAGGATTGAGCATTGACAGAGATAAGATACCTCCAGAAAGAGTACCAGCATTCATTACAAGAACAGTGAAGGTGCTATTAATCAGGAAATCCCTACCCATCTAGTTCCAGTCACACTAAAAGATTTATTTTTCTGAGGTGGAATAAAGGGTGGGGAGCAGCTACAGAAGTTGAGTTTCTGGTAGAGAAAATGCAGCTTTATAGCCTGTCTTATCTGATGGCTACCTGGAGCACACCAGCAGTTACAAAGGAAGAAGAAAGCTCACACAAAGCTGACTTCTGTATGCAGACATTTCTTATTTTGACTATTTTCTCTGGTTGTGTAGTAAAATGAATAAACGATGAGTTTACTGTGAAGAAGCTAGAGAGAGCAAGAGGTTGTCATGCTGATCAGTTATGAGTCACAAGATCTCTGGAGGAAACTTCTCTTGGAGATGCTGCAACTTGGACATCTGCCCAAGAGGTTTTACCACTAAGGATGGCGAAAGAATTCAAACCTCTGAGGTTTGATATAGAGAGGGACTGCAAAGGTGGCTATAGACTCAGTAGCTGAACAGGAGGCTGAAAATATAGTACAAATACCGTACGCTGAGTAAGTGTCACATAAAGCTGAGATTTGAGGTGTTTATTGGAGTTGGATGTGGATGGCCAGTTTTTTGGTTTGTAAGTGTGCCTGGGCTTTGTTGTAGTATTAAAACGTTATTCCTTGCTTGGATGATTTGTTTAAGTAATTTTAATTCCCCAGCAGCTGTGAATGGACATTTGGTTTTCTTTTAAGTTTAAAGAAATGGAGGAGACATTTCACTTGCATTCTTACTGGAGCTTTAGGGTGTTTTCTAAGGCTATTATCCTTTTTTTCTACATTTCCCTTAGTATACATTGCAAACACTGTCTTTCTGAGTAGAACAGAATTTGACATGTCAGGACCAGACCTTAACTAAGGAGGGGAGGTGCATCCTCCAAAAAGCACTTCTTCCCTCTCTCCCTCCTGTTTCAATTATCTGTGGCATCAGGTGGGAGACAGGAGGACTGTCATGCCTTCAGATACCATGTCATCAGACAGCACTGGTAGCTTACTTTAGACTTACGTGGCTTAATCTACAATTTATGAATTACAAACCACCTTCAGCTTTTAGTCATTAAGTATTAGCAAACTGGTTAATAATGTTGTTGCTTTCAGCTACCCACTGCTAACATTTTTACCCTAGTTGCAGTCTACAAATCCATCTAAGCAGTCTGTCTAGATTGCCCAAATATGCTTTTTATTACTATTTATTTTTCCATAAGCACCCACACCTTGGTACTGAACAAGTTATTAATTAAACCAAGAACGCTGCCATGAGGAGATTGTATCCTAGAAGATAGTCTTGCCTTTCATAGCTGAAATTTTTTAAATGAAGTTCAGAGTGAAATACACTGTGGGGTAGAAAGAACATATTTCTTGCCTTTAAAACACTTGCTCCTGAGTTATCTTGGAAAATAAGCAGTGTCCTGAGCACCCTTTGTTCTCATCAAAATAATACAGATATTGAGCCACCTTCAGTAGTGCTTGTATCTTTTATGTAATTTTTCCATCAGACCATCTTTTAGTAAAATGATGTGCATTGCATAATGACTGGGTATCAGGAGAGGGCACTGGACTGCAGCACAGGCAGGGAATCAGATAGAGAGGGGTTTGGGTGTTGCGGGTGATTTGTATGTCTTGTATGCAGTTCTTAGGTAGGGAGCCCTTCTACTGCACGGACCTAGGTTACGGATTGCTGAATAGTGGGGCTTATCTGACATTTTTAGTTAATGAATTTGATAGTGAGGGGAAGGAAAACCACTACCTAGACTACGACAATGGAAAACGGCAAAACGATAGCGATAAAGGTTGTAAAAGCTGTTCTCCCGCCCAAAGGGAATAAGAACAAATGTATGAGACTGTATGGGAATTGCTGCGATAACAAAGTGAGAGCAGTAAAGACCGAAGAGCTGCTGCTGCTGCACAACGGTGAAAGGATCCTATTTCTGAGCAGCTCTGTGCAAGTTACACAAGGTTAAATTGCAACTCTGTCATTGTCATTCATGCAGGCTGCAGTAATTTTTTCCCAGTAGTAGTTACAGTAAAGTGAGTGATTTTTTTTTTTAACATTGGGTAAGTCTCTGAAGCTGGCACAATTAGCAGCTGTGGGAAATTAAGATCTCTGATTAGCCAGAAGTAAAGTATGCTGTGATGTGGGTTATCTTGTAGGCCTTCCAAGTAACCTGACCTTGAGCTGAAAGGCTGTATCAGTCAGCCTGACCAAAGCGTGACGGGAGCAAAACATTGCTGGTAGATACTTTTATGTCTGCTGAGGAACACCACAGTATGATTTTGTCAGTCCCAAATGAAAAATAAGGACACACAGCGTTTTAGATGGATCATTGGCACGCGTGTGGCTCCATAATTTGCTTCTTACACATTACTGTGCTTGCTTTAGGTGGGAAAGGGAAAGATGAACATGTCCATCTACATAAATCCATGGAGACAAAATAAAGGGTACACAAATCCTTGTGTGCACGTTTTCAGCTCACACTTAAGAAGGGAGATGAAGCAAAGGACAGGCTCTCAGTTGTTTAGGGAACTTGGGCATATTATTGAGTTACTGTGCTTATGGGTGCCTTGCACATGAACAACAGTAACTATTGGTGTGCTTTTACCTCACAGCAAGTTCAAAGTAACAGCCATTCACTTAAACCTTAATGAAAAAGCAATAGTCTCAGACTGTAATTGTGAGCTAGGTGATGAGAACCATTTTATCGACCAGAGTCAAGCCACCTAGTCCCACTTTGTATCTAATGTTGCATCTAACCAGAGCTGAGAGGGAAACTAGATATTATTTTTGCTGTTTCTGTGCTCAGTGCTCATGTAATATTTGGCTTTTCTTTTGTTGCTTTAGATCCCCAGTTTGAAACCAGGTGTAGCTATGTGGAGGCTACGCTTGAAGAGTTTTTGGCTTGGAGTTGTGGGCAGCCTTCTTGTCTCTCTGGACCATTCAGTTGTTACGAGTACTCCAAATATTGGGCTTATGCTGACTACAAATATATTGCCAGGATATTTGAAGACAAGCAAGAAATTTTCCAGGTAGAGCATTAATATTATCTCCTTCTAGTTTAATCATTGCAAATTATCTAATGTAGCTTCTGAAAACCCTGCTGCTATCCCCCCTCTGCTCCTTTGGACATTTATTTTAAAAATTTGAAATAAAAGCTATTGCCTTTCAGGCTAACGGAGAACTAGTACCAAGTGGCAGCCATCTAAAATTCTGGTTCTCCTTATGTGCTTAAAAACACCACCACAAGTGACAAAAAAAACTACCAGATTGGCAGCATGCCCCTTCCCATTTAGCCCAGCATCATTTTGTGACTGGGCAGGCTTGGGGAGCACCGAGTCACGTGTGTGACCTCTGCAGCTGAACACCTTCCCTGCACCTCTGCTGAAGGTATAGAAGTGAGGTGGGAATAGGGTGTGGAGATGACAGGCAGCTGGCAGGCCTGGCATGCTGCAAACTCGAGACCTTGTTGCTGCCCCACATCCACCTTGTACCCGAATGGTACCCAAATTAACAGCTCCACTCAGGAGAGAGGATTTGATGGCGTGGATTCACTTGTAGCACCAAGGCTGTAACATGGTTTCGCTCCATGTTTTGCCTTGTGGCTCATTTTCTCAAGTAGCACAGTTCCTTCCCTTAATATATTTAGGTTAACTGTTTGCAAGGAGGCAAGATTCTGAGTCCCCGGGATTATTGTACCTTGATTGTCCGTGGAGTCAGTAAAATACATGAAGTAACCTGTCCATGGAAGTACATAATCTATGGTAATTTTCAAATGCAGGTATTAGGACACTTAGCTGGAGTATTTTCTTTTACTTTCTTCATGTCTATCTGCTGTTTCAATGTATTGGTTCATCTACATTCTTGCTACTTCTCCTTACAAACTGTAAGGGGGCAAAATTAAGGATAGCTGTACAAAAGGTGTATTTTTTCAAAAGATATAAAGAATAGTAAATGAAGCCTTATTCATTTCTACACTTTCAAATGTGAAGATGGAATCATAATTCCCTGCAAATAATGTATCACCAGCATGACAGGGAATATGAACTGATAAGCCCCTTCAAATTAATTATTTCCTCAGAAAGTGTTTCCCGTGCTCCTTATATGTATTTTATTCTTTTATACCAGTAAGATCAGTATTTTTCAGTGCTCAGTCTTTTTTCAGACTGTCTCCTTTCCCATTGTTCTGTGGGTGGGAAAGTAAGTTTGGGCACGGAGACCATCTTACCTTTCTTTCTCCCCTCCCTTCCTCAGCACACTGAAACACAACCAGGATCACATAACTTGGGCTGCATGACTGATACTGGGTCGTGTTGTTTGAACTAAGTTGGGAGCTCCAGGGATGTTTCAGGCTTCCCCATATCTTTGAGTGACGTCCTCTATCTGTGGTCCTGCCTTGGTCTTCTCTCTTTCTGCCTCAACAGACAGCATTTTCCTGTGTTTTATGGCACAAGATAATAGCAGCTCAGAAGACTGAGCTTCATTCGATCAATAAAAACACACTTGAAGGTAACAACCATTTTCATACATCCTTCTTCCCTTCGCCCCCATTCAAGAACAAAATTGAGGCTCCAGGAATTGCATTTGTGTGCAGGTGTCACGCCACAACCTCATCACCTGACCTATAACAAGCAACAGATTGTACTGCAATTTTAGAATAGACACATGTAATGGTTATGCCACGGATTTTTTTTTAAAGCAGAATCTGGGAAGGAAAAAATCGATGGTGTTATGCAAGCAAATATGGTGTATGTCATCTGCCAGTTTCACAGGCATGGGAGTGAAATGCATCCGTCAGTTCCAGACTCATATGGCTTTTGAAACACTGCTACACAATTTATACCAGCCAAAAGAGTTCTTTGTAGAAATTCTCTTCCATTCTTGTGTGAATTTGATGATAACCCCTTTTTTCTTTTTAGATTTTATTTAGATTTACGTAAGGTGACTTGAAGGGGAAAAGAAGGCCAACTGCACTGTTATTTATAGTGATTAATAGGGCCATTTAGAAGTTGTTTGAAATTTAGATTGCACTGTTTATCATTTACAGTTGTGTGGGCTAAGGTAATGATTCCATTATTCTAATCTGTGAGCAGTATCTTGCATCTTATATTTTTTGTTCAGTTGATATTTCATTACTGAATTTGAGATATAAATCAGAAGCAAGATATATGCGTGAAGTTTAAATAGAAATGAGACCTTTTAAATTGACATACGGGTACAGATTAACTTCATTATAAGAAGCAAATGAAATAAATATAGTTCACAAGTAATGTGCCATCTGTTATGGTTGAAACACCTTTTACTGCATTTCTTCTTGCTGTGGCTTTTTATTGTAGAAAAGGAACCCACTGACAAGATTTCAGTAATCCTACCAGTTCCTTTTCAGTTTGTTGGTTAAAAACTATTTTACCCATAATCGCTTCAACTATTTACTACAGCTGCAGCATTTTCAAAAAGTTCTTTTAAATCTAATGTTGATTATGTGTGCTTTCTTTCCACTTAAATTGTAACAAAATACAAAAACGATTTAGGTGTGAGATTAAAGTGTAGAGATGGTGTTATGCTTAACTTTATCACTGAAATAGTTGTATTGGATTTTAAATTTTATGGCTGCTGAAATCTATAGGAGCAACTTTTTCTTTTTGATTTTTTGCTGCCTTTGACAAATGTTTATATTACACTTCTGCATTTTTTTCAAATGGTATCTTTAAAATCAATAACGCTGAAATTCAAAATCCTTAGCAACATCTAATTTTTGGGAAGGCTATCGCTCATTTTGAGGGTTTCCTGATGCAGAGTCAGGGGGAAGTCATCCTTATAATAATGTCTAGCTGTAGTTTTCCTCATCCATAGATCTTAAAAAGGGATATTCATCCACCTGTCTGCAAGCAGCTAGCTTACATACTTAAATTAGGAGGCTAGACTCCTATTTGCTCTTTATAGACAGTGGAAAGAGAGAGGCTTTTCCAAGGGGTGATTGAGAGTGCTTTGACAAGAGCAGGAGCCAAGCTTAAATTAGGTTCCTAAAGTCAGGTGATGTGAATGACCCCAAAGTGCTTTACTGAAATGGAACAAATACCGTTATCTTCCTTTTCAAGATGGGAAAAATAAAGCTCAGAGATGAAGTGATTTGCCCGAGACCACCAGGAAGCCAGGAATTGAATCTGTTTCCTAAGGCTCAGTCTGGGGCTCCAGCCAAAAGGCACCAGTATCTCTGGCCAGTATGCTTGAAATGCTTTCCAATAAACAAATGATCAGGCCCTGCAGGTGGCAGGGTCAGCTATAGAAAGATGGGAGAGCTTTATCCAAGCTATACAGAGCCATCCTGCAAAACCCTTGAACTATCTGAAAGATACCTCACTGTCCCTTCTTCCCACTGTCATCCCCAAGGGATTGCTTGTGGGAGCACCAGTGGACTGGAAAGCTCCAGGATCATGTTCGTAACAGATGCATGTCTGTTCTGCCCTTTCTTGCCACGTAATCGAGTTGTTTTAAGTTCACTGTCTCCGCAATTGCCAAGGCAGAAGAAGAATGTGTCCATTAAATAATAAGGAACTTAGAAAAAACAGCATACCATGGGGGTAAAGTCATAGCAATGGGGTAAAGTCTGTATTTCCAGAATACATGGAGAAACCTGAGACAGGAGCAAAGAGAGAGCAAACATGCCACGTGGATTATCAAATTGCTTTGAAAAGGGAATAGGGATTTTTCCTTCCTTCCTTTCATTCTTTTTTTTTTAAATGCCATATACCAGAATTTTTCCAAAAGCAATCCTGTGCTTGGATAGATGGTTAAGACTGGAGAAAGAGGAAAAAAAAAGTGTTTGAAAAGAAGGAAAAGAAGCTACGTGTGGCCACGAGTGGTTGGGCAGTCCTTCTGTACTGCAAACGAGTAACTTGACTAATATGAAAGACTGGGATGAGAACTGGAGACAGAGATCTGGGAGGCTGTGTAGTCAGACAGAAAAAGAAGAAAGTCAGCAGAAGAAACGCCACTAGAGAGGAGAATTTTGGAGGAAGGGGCACAGGCCATGCATGCGGGAACCCCACCAGGGAGTAACAGCTGCAGTGGATAAAGAGCGACTGAGCAGTGGAGGGAGAAGACAAGACTCGGAGAACTGAGGGTAGGATGTGAATCAGTTCAGCAGCTTACATAAGCAACCTTCTCATTGCTGTAGGATATAAGGTGGTCTGACTTTGGTTTTCCTGGAAGAAGTGGAAAAGAGAGCACGCTGTGGATTGGTTCTGAAGGAGCAAACACCCCCTGCCATTTGGACTCCTACGGCTGCAACTTAGTGTTGCAAGTACAAGGAAGGTAATAAGTGCATATACATACAACAAATACAGGGGAAAGTTATACTGTGCTATAAAGTTAGTTTTGGACTCTTGACTATTAATTCTAGGTCCTGATTATTTTAGTTTTCTGAGCTCTCAATGATTGAAGAGCATCAGAACTGTTCTATAGGAAATGGCAGAACTTCAGGGGGTTGGAGTTTGACTGGGTCATGGAGGTAACACAATTTTATTTTCTTCTGTTTGAGGAAGATCTTTTCTGATCTGTGTGTTATGTGGTCCCATAATAAACATTTTAATCTTCCTAGTAGTTATGAATTCAGGAATTTGGAATTAGGAGATAAAGAGTTAAAAATAAAAAACCCAGAAACAAAATAAACTACTTTAGACTTTTACAATATTCTCTGTGCAAGAGCCTCTAATAGCCTGCTAGAATTAATTTAAAAGGGGAACATCAGAATGGGAGCAGCCAGCTGTGAGCAAAGTTGAAAGGGACACTTGAGGCTCCAAACTAATTTTGGAGCATGTGGCTTTGTTGCTGTATCTTTCTGCCTGTTTGCATGCTGTGTTCCCCTCCCCACCCCCTTTTCTTTTTCTCCTTTCCTTGTATATTGGCCTCAGGGGTTTTCTGTTATCTATTATTGCTAGAGTAGCAAAACGAGTTGCATGCATTTTTTAGGTTTGATAGTATAGAGTGGAAAGAGTAATTTGCCAGTGGGATTTTAATGTGATTAATTACTCTGGCATTTTATAGAACATTAAAATCATGGTGGTCTTGTGATTAAGGTGCAGGATTGGAAGTCAGGCATGCTGGCTTCTATGCTGGGCAGTGCCACAGATTGACTGGCTTTAAGGCCTGGGGCAAATGAATTTGTCATCATCTTATCTGTAAGAAGGGTAGCTCTGTTTAGCTCTCAAGTGGGTTTTCATTCATGTTGATAAACACCTTTGAGATCCTTGGGTGAATGTGCAGCAGAGACACTCTGGAAGCACCCCTCAGCACTGCGCTTTGCTGCAGCCAGTCCTGTAGACTTCAGATCGCATCAGTAAGCATCGTGCATTGAAATCCAGGCACTTAAGTGTATTTAGGAGCCAGAAATCTCATTGAAAACCATGAGACTTACATGCCTAAATATCTTCTAAGGATCCACCTAAACACTGGGTGTACTAAATAAGTACAGTAATCTAGCAGACCTGATACCTCCTCTGCCTCATTGATCTCTACCTTCAGGTGTTGAACTCGAGCCAGAGTTCCAGCATCACATAGCAATTTTGCCTGCCTTCCCAAGACACTTCCTCCCCCCTGGGTAGAACAAAATCCTTGTTCCTCTCAGGGAAAGAAGCAGCCTAAAGCCTTTGCATGGCCTGCAAAGACAAAGTTGTTTTTCTCTTCAGAGCAAAGCCTATAAATAGATTGCAAACTTCCACAAGCTTGTGAATCCTGTGCTTCTTCAGAGCAGAAAGATTCCCTTTTGAGACTCACAAACACGACAGGCTTTGTAACAGAATATAAGCTTATGCTAAACTTAAATAGATTTGCCTTTGTAGGAAAGCCAGGGATGACTCCTTAGCCCTTTGTTGCTATCATGAATTTCCTCCTTGCATCCCACGGGCTTCTTAATTTTTTGCTTCATGATATTGCTTTGTCATGAGCCTGCAGGATTAACCCATGAGGCTCCTAACCTAGTTATTCTCTGCCCCTTCAGAGGGTCTAGCTTGGAGAGCAAAATAAAGTTGCAACAGGGCTTGGGTTTCAGGAGAACTATTTTTTGTGCTTGCACCCAGCAGTGGCTTTCGTAATTACCAAGAAACGTCAGCGGCCTATGGCACTTTCATCTGTGCCGATCTCTACAGTTCTGGCTATCCTGCTATTCCTTTCTGTTCTGGTTTTGTGCCATTTGGCTGCTTTTCTCCCATTTTCAGATCTGTGACTTAGAACTGACAACCAGAAGAAGTAGGCAAAAAGCAAGAAGTGAGTACCAAGGAAAGGGACAAAAAGCAAAGATCTTGCTAGAGTCTGAAACAAAATGGAGAGCTGCACATATTGTCCAACTGTGCTGGAAAGTACTGCCTTTACTTTTCCATTGCTTAATGCATGGGTCACTGTTGTACTGATTGTCTGGCACCTCTTAAATGTAATAAATTCTCCCTTTGTGTATTCCTTTCTGGTTATTTCCATCACCTAAAGTATTGCTATATAAAACTCCTATTTCTAAATAACATATGTACCTGCTAAGATATTTTATTTATAGTACCCATAAAACTGGCACCACCAGTTCTGGCATATTCTTTTTTTCTCTCTTTGATCTGGTCTGTGTAAGTGAAATAGAGACATTAGCTCCTGAGGACGCGGTCCATGTCTCAGCTCTGCTTGGCCCTGCACTGCGGTGTGTTGACCCGCTTCTTTGGGCGCATAGAGACCAACCTGGAACATGAGTGCCCTCGTGAGCGGAACAGCCCTGTCCTGCTCCATCTGGGCATTTAGTCACGCCACTGAGTTCTTAAACCCAGTGGCCCACACAAGCCACATTTTCATCCTGTGGTACTGATAACACCGAAAAATACAGGTGTTTCAGGATTCTTTTGTGTACGGATGCCCCTAGTTTTTATTTATGCCATTGCCCTACCTGTGGCATAGCAGCATCAATGTGACTTTTACTAAGAATGCGGGTTCTGTGACTAACAGCCAAATAAGTACTGTAGGTGATGACACGAAACAGAAGATCACGTCCATACCCCTTTACTGTTACCATTCTAAACACACAATACCCTCCTTTTAAAACAAACATGGGTATAGTAGCTATTCATTCAGTGAATGAAAGTACGTTGTCTTTAACAAAACTGTTTCCCCTGGTTTATAGAGCAATTTTTAATGCTCTGAGCATCTGTAAGTGCTGCGTGTTGCTCTGTAAAAGGGAGGAAGGAGGAACCAGATGGGAGAGCTTTTTTTTTAAATTTTATTTTATCTGCCTTTTAAAAATAATTGGTGAGAAGCTGTAAATCTTTTCAGTTAAAAAAATTAAAAAGTGGAATATTTTAAAAACACTTTTAGGAGACAGCCTGTAAGCATTGCCTGTGTTCTCACTGCGTAGGAGATTCACACAGCGAGGCAGATTTATGTTTTATTGAAAACCTTGCTACTGCCTTTAGTTCTTTGCTGTAACTGACAGGCACTGAATGCATCTTTATCTTCTCTCTATTTTCAGGAAGCGATGGCACCTCTTCCCACCTGGTGACACCAGTTTCCTTTATCCCACCAGGATCCCTTATGAGGAATCCAGCATATTCAGCAAAGTCAACATTGCCAACCCTGATCTGAAACGCTTTCCTGAGTTTAGGAACACAACAGCCCATGTGGTTACACTCAGTCCAGGACAGGTACCTTCCGCATATAAGGTTTACATTAGTTCAAAGATTCTAGTAAATTATTTAACTGGCTAATTAAGGGCTAGGAAATCTTAACAAACTGACTGTGGCACTTCACTCCCCTTACACTCTGCACTCAGGCTTGATATATTTCTCTCAGCATGGGAACTTTCTTTGCTCACAGTTATTTTACTAGCCTTTTTTGTACAAAAGCTGCAAACATTTGGAGAGTTAGTTCAATTGGCTGCCCAATTCTATCGCAGTTCTTGCAATCACCTCCAATTTGTCTGCTTTAAAACTTTCTTCAACAGTACTCCAACCCATCTACTCTGAAACCAGTATGTTCCATAAAATGTATTTGATTAATGAGCGTGTAGAGCCAGCAAAGGAACTCTTATTTTGATAGTGAATAACCTTCACCGGGGAACATTGGCCCAACTTGTTGCTTTAAGAGCAGAGTATTTTAATGACGATACTTGCATTTAGAGCGTGCACCATCCAGAGGTTTCACAGCGCTTTACAAGGATGTGAGGAAATTATTAACCCTGTTTTACTGAGAAAGTTCAGTTATAAGTGCCTGCCTTATAGTCACACAGGCAGTCAGCAGCAGTATGAGAGTAGGGCTCAGCACTCTTACTTCCTAGTTTCCTGCCGTAAATAGTGTCCTTCTTTATTTAATCAACATGGTCTGTATTTGGAGTCTGAATTACCCTTTTTCATTTGTTCAGCAGTGCATGTCCTTGTAAAGCACTCCTGCGCATCTCAAACTGTCAGGCCTTTCCAAAGGAATTTTGCAATGTTCATTGCTCCGACTGCTTAAGACAGCGGAGTTGCTGCTTCTAGAGCCTTTTCACCGTCCTCTACCAGATGTTGTCACCTCTTTTAACCTGCCAGCTCAGCAACTTGTGCAAGTATTCCCTTGCCCCTAGCTGGCAAACCTGGCTACCTTCAACAATTGAAAGAACAGATTTTTGCTAATCCAGGTAGTTTTGAGGAGGCAGAGTGAGGGGTGCTCCTGTGAACTGGTGAGATGGTAGACTGGAGGAGGATAGTAGTTTCCAGCAAGAGGATGATGTTTATCAACTGGGAAGAGTATGCTCTTCTGCTGGTATGGTTGCAAATGGGGAATCTGTGATCAACCTTCATTGTTTGCACTACATTAGCTCCTAGCCGTACGCCTAAAGCAAATGATTAATTTCACATTCTGCACTTTGTAAGGTGCAGTGTGCAATAATTTAAAGCACAAAGAACAAATTTTTACTATTGCTAAAATTGCCACATTCATTCAGCATTGCATTATCCATGATCTCCAACACTATTTCAATTTACAATCTCCTTTGGAATGATCAAGTATGGTAGTGAACCTTTAATATGATCTTAATTTTAATTAGGCTTAAAGCAATTACAAATTAATCTTGCTAGGAATAAAGATCTTGGGCCAGCTCAGGAATACAAGTTGTCTGCATTGCCATGAAGGAGATACTGTTTGGATTTCTGGGGAGAAAGTAATGCAGAGGCAATGATGGAGCAGTGAGGTATCGCCTTCATCCATTTTATCAGCACCTTTTAAGCGGTGCTTTCCAGCATCTCATCCAGAAGCTTATGGGGCAGGTGGCTGGGGACTGCTGCCGTGTGATGAAGAGGAAAGGAATGACCTAGAACAGCTCCTTTGTTAACAAGGGAGAGGATCCCTAAATAATAACAGTCTTGATACATGCTTAGCAGTGGTTTTCATGTAGAATTAATACAATTACTTCAGAATTTGCAGCCAGCTTTTTTTTTGTGTGTGATAATACATAGCATCTCCACTCCTTCCCAGAGGGTATGCAGAACATTTTGGATTAGATATTGTAACAATAAAGGGTTGAAAAATAAAGACAAAGGTGTTCTTAGGTATTCAGGAGAGCAACTGCATGTAGGGTGAGTGCATCGTTGAATATGAAAAACTTAATGTGTCTAATGCCACCTTCTGGTCGTTGTTTGCTACAGGTCATTTTTCTACACCTATTTAAGGCTTTGAAGCAGAATTCCTTCCTATAACATTGTACCAATGCACAACGTGTACTTCAATTTCATCCTTTGTGCCCTTTCACTGTATTGTGAAGAGGTGAATCTCTGTTATGAATTCAGGTAGTTGGCTGAGACTTTAGGTTTTATAAGGTTTCATCCTGTACTTGATTAGTGGCTGTAAGCTGAATTTCCACGCAGGTCTTAATACAACTTCTGGTTATACATTAGCATTCTGTTGTTGTGGTTTAACCCCAGCCAGCAACTAAGCACCACACAGCCTCTCACTCACTCCCCCTCAGTGGGATGGGGGAGAGAATCGGAAGAGTAAAAGTGAGAAAACTCCTGGGTTGAGATAAAGGCAGTTTAATAGGGAAAGCAAAAGCCACGCACACAAGCAAAGCAAAACAAGGAATTCATTCACTCCTCCCATCGGCCCGCAGGTGTTCAGCCATCTCCAGGAAAGCAGGGCTCCATCACGCGTAACGGTTACTTGGGAAGACAAACGCCATCACTCTGAATGCCCCCCCCTTCCTTCTTCTTCCCCAGCTTTACATGCTGAGCATGACGTCATATGGTGGGGAATATCCCTTTGGTCAGTTGGGGTCAGCTGTCCCAGCTGTGTCCCCTCCCAACTGCTTGTGCACCCCCAGCCTCCTCGCTGGTGGGGTGGGGTGAGAAGCAGAAAAGGCCTTGATTCTGTGTAAGCGCTGCTCAGCGGTAATGAAAACATCTCTGCATTATCAGCCCTGTTTCCAGCACAAATCCGAAACACAGCCCCATACTAGCTACTGTGAAGAAAATTAACTCTATCCCAGCCAAAACCAGCACATCTGTTCTCAATACAAATTATGATAAAATTTAGATATCTAACTTACTTAAATAGGCAGCTGAGTAGTTTTAGGGGTTGCAGCTGTACATGAATATATATCCATAAAGTTACAAGCTCAAGCTGTATCACACAAATGTGGGGGTTCCTTATAAATATTTGGACCTGGTCACCTATGTGGTGGTTGCAAGGCTGAGTGGTAAATATGGAGCAGGAGGTTGACTGCTCGTGGATTTGTGCTCATTGAACAAGTGAGTTTTCACCCAAAGCATTAGTATTTTATTTGTTCATAAATTCTGCAGTATTTTTAGTAACACCTTGATTGTTTTCACAAATATACTAATACTGCTTAAAAGATCACAAATGGGGCAAAACACATCTGTTCTCCTATCTTCCACCCCGTGCTCTGGGACAAGTGTTAAGAGAGTTAGGGTAAGATCTGCTACCCTCAACTTAAACCCCATCCAGGACAGATGTCCTGTCTGCCATCAGTGGGAAGAACCTGGCACCTCTACAAGAGGATTCATCCTCCCTGTCTTCTACAATTACAGTCCTGCAGGAACATTCATCCCATCTTGTCCTTCAGCACAGGCTATAAAAGGAGCCTACGCACATAGATGCTTAACTTTTTTGATTATTAACAATAGGGGAGATGAATCCCACCTGAAAAGGCTACAAAAACCTGAGATGCTATACAAACACAAAATCATTGATCGTTCTTTCCTCTACTCCACTTCTCACCAGCTTCTTGCTTCCTTCTAGCTCACTAATGTAATTGTTCTTAATCCATCTTCCTCTTAATCCATATCCATATAACTAGACAAAAACACTAGAAAGTGCATCTCAGCTTGTCTGAAGGTAGACACACGAGGCTCCACACATCTGCCTTTCTAACGGAGAGCACGCACCATGTATGCTGGGCTCCCACGAGCAATGCCATTCTCTCTCACGCTACCTGGGACAGGAGGGGTAGTGGACAGCAGGAGCCATGCTGTCCGAGGCAGCACACAGCTGCCCTGCTGCCTGCTCTCCTGCTGCCTGGCCCTGCGTCCCAGGTCCAGCCTGGAGCCAGAGGAGCTGCAGTGCAGCTCTAGACACCAGAGATGTGAGGAAAGGCCTAACTGAGCTAGTCTCAGAGGCACATTGAGTCTGAGAAGGATGCTTCCTTCCAGCCTTGAAAGACATTGTCACGGTATGGGAAGAGCGATTTAAAAGTGATCAACATTATTGCTTACTGTCTCTCACCGTGGTCTGCTGCTCAGCAGCTCTCCTCCCCTGCTTTTCTTGCCTGCCTTCTGAAAGTCTAACGAAACACGTCTCAAACTCAGTCTGTGTCCACAGCTACAGTTATCACTAAGTTCCTGTGTATAGCTGCAAGGTTTTCTCTTTCTGTTCTCCTGCTGCAGTATCTAACACCCGAGGGGATCCTGCTTGGCAGCCAGAGCTCACAACAGTGCAGGCAGACCTGACTTCTAACCCAACCCTGAGCAAGCAGAATCTTCATGAAGTCAGGGAAGGACTTCCCAATGTGCCACCTTTAAAGAAAAGGGGTGACAACTTCAGATTGGTCTTAAAGTGGAAAGCAGTAGAACAGAAAGTATCAATAATTAAGAAAAATTTTTAAAAAGGTGTTTAGTAAGTCAGGAAATGCAGGAATTCAGATTTTTTAAAAGGCAATAAACTGTTCCAGTTCAAAGTGTATAAAATACTTTTTCAAAGGATTTGCAGTGAAAAGCTGCTTTTGCTGGAAAAGAGTTTAAGTGATTTTAGTAAAGGAGAATTCAGAGTTTTCTGCGGCATTATGCACAGTAGATGGTTGATAATTCTGTTCTGGAGAAGGAAGAGAGGATTTTCCTGTGGGAGACTACAGAGCTGGCCCCAAGTCACCCCATAGGGAAGGCCCTGTTCAACGTGGCAGACAGCCCAGCTTATCCTGTAGACACCAGAAGTATCACCTCCATCACAGAAGAGAGAGTTTGGTGATGAAAACACCACTCAGCCTGCAACACAGATGGAGAACCCCATGAGTGCACAAAAAGTCAAGCAAACCGAAGGAGAAGGCTGCCAGTTCCTGCCTCTACTTTTCCGCCTCTTCCCTGAACTTCCCTCAGTCCCTCGCCTGGGTCCCTATGGACACAGCGTGGTCACAGCCCCATTCCCTTCCTGTTCACAGTGCTTCTGCCCAGGGCTGTGTCTGTGTTCCTGCCGTCTGTGGCCCTGGGCGCTCTGTTCCAGGGGGTGGGAAGACACCAGCTCAGGAGGGGAGCAGGGTAAGAAGCACCTTCCTGGCACCAGGGCAGCCAGGCACGGGCTGGGATGGGACATAGGCTGGTGTGGCAGCACTCCCACAGAGTCCTCACATGGCGCTCCCACAGAGTTGGCTATACATTTATTTATTTTTCATTGCCAGGGTTGCACGCAGCTCTGGGATTTGCTTGGGTCCTCCCACATCCCCCCATATTTTTTTTTCCCATCACACTGTCTTTCTTTGGTGCTTCCTTTTTGCGTGCATTACCCAAATATCTTTTCCTAACAAGCAGGAATTTCTTGGTATAATATTTTACTTCAGGGTATGCTCTCTTTTTGAAGCAATTCCACCTTTGCCCTACCTTTGCACTGTATCGAGTTAATCATGTCCATTGAGAATTTAAACCTGTTCTGTTCTCTGTGCTGTACAAGTCTTCAGCATTGCTCCACTTGCTCTCCCAACTGTTCTCTTGGTCTCTTTCCTCCTGTTACAGACTAGAATTTCATTTTATCTTTTCTGGGATTTCTGTCCTACTTGGTCTTCATCTGCTATATTTGCCTATCACTACCCTAAATATTAAAATTATCTGATTGGTTGCTGTTTAGATTAGTATCTTCCCAGCCCACAAAGTTAGATATCTTCTGTAGAAAGCAGGCTAACGCACAATTCTCTCTTAGCTTGGAATAGTTCTGTCTTGCTTTTGCACTTTACATTTTCCCTGCAAAGTGTTTGCTGCATTTGTGTGTGTGTGTGTTATTTCACTGTGGTTTACTTTCACATTTCCTATTGAGATGTTATTTCAAATGTAGCTAAATCTGTGTCCCATGTTCATAAACATATGGAAGTCTGCTTTATTTTATTGTGGAATTGATAGTTGGGGGTGGTGGTGGGTGGTTGTTTTGGTTTTGTTGTGGGGTTTTTTTGCTTCTAGTTTGTAAACCTAGAACAATACTAGTTTGTAAAGGCAGAAGAATCCTACTCTACTTCTCTTTGCTGGATTATTTTTTTGGTCTTCTGTTAGTTCTGCTGCTCCCTTACCAGCTGTATTTTTTGGTTTTAATAACTTTTTTCCCATTTCTTTGTCTTCCTTAAAGTTTTAGTCCTTTTGCTTTTAGATAATTTCAATGTTCTTGCTGCCATAAATCCTTCTTTTAAACAAGCACAAGCTTGCCCAAAAATAAAGAGGGAAAGCAAGTATCTTTATGGTACCTCTTTTGCCTTTTTGAGACACAGCTCTGTAGCTCCTCTAGAAATCACATCAGCAAACAGTGCCAGCTGCAGAAATACACAACTTTGCAGTTATTACCTTAACCTGCTGGCAAGTAAAATCCAATTAGTCTCTCCAAAGACCAAGTTCCTCCACTTTGGTTTGAAAAGACTGGACTAGTTAGGGGGGGATTGTATTTTCCTCCTAGCTATACCCCCTCTTTCCAAAGCAATTTTGTCTCTACTTTGCACATGAATCACGTTGAGGAAGCACGTTCCATTCCTAATTTCCATCTTGTTTTTTCCAGGCAGCCCCTCTTACTGAAACATTTATACACTTCCCTTAATTTGTCTCTTGCTTTTGTTCCCTTGCTACATACTCCCTCTGCACCATACCCCAGTTCCCTAGTGTCTTCATCCACTTCTCCAGCATGTTGCAAGCTCACTCTTCCTACACAAGTCTCACAGCAAGGACCCCGTTGTTGGAAGCAGCTACTTACTCCAGAAGCTATGCCTTCTTCTGCTGTACACCAACATTTTCCAGGCTTCGTCATTATACCCTGTCACTTGGATGCCACCCAGATTCTTTAACAGATCGCAATGTAAGATCCCCTATAGAGCAGATGAGTGGTTTTGTAGGATTCTGCCATCAATGAAACGTGGCCAAACACTTGCTAACAGATAAACCCATTGCAGCTAATGCAACTGCACTTTAAATGAAAAGTGTAGGTTTCTGTGATAAAAGCACCGCTCTGAAACTTGTTCTGTGTAGAAAACATGTTTTGGCTTCAGTCTGTGTAAGGTTTTGTACACTTTTAGATGTCAGGAATAACTAATTGGTGATTTTTTTTTTTTTAATAATGGCTCTGCTGTACTGGATTAAAGTACAATTTCCAAATGTTTTTGACCTTTAGAGAGCCAGTGCTTTTTTGTTTGAGTTAAATTGAAACCCGTGGAGAACATTTTGTCCTGTGGCCCAAAAATGACTCTGCTCTGACTGTCCTGTAAGTAAGTGTTTGCAGGACTAGGGCCTCAGTCATTGTTTCCTACGCAGACATTTTCTCATTAGCCATGTTTTGATATAATGAAGCACAGGGCTATCTAGGTAGCAGAACATTCTTTTAAGTAATTTGTGTCTACCAAGAAAAAGAATTGTCTGCAATTCAGATACAGATCATTGCTTCACTTTCTCCATTCTGAAGTGTATATTTTTATCTGTCTCTAACCATTTTTATTCCCTGTCAAAAACCATCTTTTACGCTTTTCTTGATAGCTCTATGTTAATCTAATGTTCAGTAATCTGTAAAGCTTGTACTATATCATCAAAACAACATAAATGTCTTTGTACCATAAAAGCCATGGGTTAGAATCAATTTTATGTCACAGCTATCATCCTGATAAAGTTGCAAAGCTCTGATCTAAACTAGATTGTCATGAATTTTGGGACGTATTCTTTTAAAAGCCTGTCTTCTAAAAGTGACAAGTTTAATACTGGTGACTATTTACTAGAATTAAAGCTGCATATTGTTAATCACCTAGACGAGCATTAGGATACCTGCTTTTTGGGGAAGCCAAAGAAGCAGTCCTTCTAACGGAACTGGGAAGTCTGCTCAGTTGGAGAGTCCACAAAAGAATTCTTGCTTGGCTGAGACTTTCTCTAAAGCCCTGCTCTACTGCTACACCAGCTGCACTCCCTTTGTACAGCCAGACCTTGCTTACCTAGAACAGCTATAAGGTTACAGTCCTGCTTCACATGAGGAGTTTGGATGAGAGGTGGTTCTGGATCATGGCTACTTCTTTTGTGATAATGTGGATACAATGGGAGGAGAGAGGCGGCATTTAAGTCTTGAGAAAAGGCTCTTTAGAAGAAAGAAAGAAAGAAAGAAGAATCACCACCCACCCCTATTCCTTGCCTCATTCTGCCTCTGCATCCCACAGCACCATAATTAACACGTTATCTTTCTTCAAGCCTCTGCTAGTACCCTAATGCGATGTTTCCGATTCCAGGTCCTGCTCGTTCCAAGGCACTGGTGGCACTATGTGGAATCCATTGACCCCATCACTGTCAGCATAAACTCTTGGATTGAACTGGTATTTTCCTGTTTATGTCATGATGAAGTAGTGCTTCCATGTTTGCATATATTATAAAGAGTAGGAAAGCTGACAAATAATCCTGTCCCAGATTTGATGACCTCATGAGACACTTTTGAGTGGTGCTTACATTTACATAGCATCTTTTATCCTGAGGATCCCAGAAAACTTTCAGACTTGCATGTTCTATTAGCATTATTTGTCAGCTACCACTAAAATGCAGCTATGCTTTGCTGGTAGCACAACATGCAATTCAAGGTTTTTGCTAGAGAAAGTCGGGGAGAAAAAAGCAGCATCTCTAGCAAGAAAACAGTGAATATGACCTCAGCAGAGAAATGATGCCACTCAGAACTGACGCTGCGTTTCCTACTTAGCTGCATTGAGCAGGAGCTTTTGTAAGGATCAAGGCTGAAGCATTTTGCCCCTTGCCTGCCAAGTTCAGCCCTATTGGGTGTGCTGTGTTCAGACGCTGGTGAGGGAAGAGCCCTTATGGATACAGTTTTTCCTGGAGAACCTTCCAAGGTTCCAGATCTGAACCCCCAATTCAGCAGAAATCACATGCAAGTTTACCTCAATCGGGCAAACAATTAAACACAAGCTAAACTTTTCATGTCCAATTTCTTATGGACTAGCTAGCTTTGTGCTGAATAGGGGATGACAAAACCGCAGCTTCACCTCAAGCACATGCTTACATGCAAAGCTAAATTAGAATTTCAGTCAGATTAATGTGATAGGAAGGGGGTGGCAAAGGATTTTTGAATTTTCATTTTTCTGATAGTTTGGATTTGCCTGGAGTTGGATCTTCTCAATTAATTAATTTTATTTTCCTCAGGCTTTGATTTTTCTTTCTAGGATTAATGATAGGTTAAGTCATGTTAACCAGTATGTATGGGATGGTTTCAGTGATATCATCTCAATGCTCCAGAAGGTTTTCTGATTCAAATTACTTTATCATTAATCCTAGCTTAATATAAAAAAGACCCTTTGAAATGGCCTGTGAAGGTTGCCTCACTAAAATACTTACTGCCTTTTTTTTTTTTTTTTTAAAAAATCCCTTTATTAGACTGGAAATCTGCAGGGGAATGAACACATGCATTCAACTGCTGTTCAAAGGCTACACGATACATTTCTTATACAAACATCAAACCAAGCATTTGCAGAGTAGAGGAACTCACTTGGGTGTTTCCCTCATGGAGAAATTTTCCAGATGAGACTATGTATTTAGAAAGGATAGCAGGCCGACAGCCCGTACCGAGTTCTTATATAGCCCTGAGTACAGTCAGGCTGCCTCCAGTGCCAGAGAACACACCAACGATATTGTAGAGCAACCATTTAAGCCTGCCTTAAATTTGAGCAGCCTTTGAGGTAATTCAGAAGAAACTGGCTGTGTGCCCCCTGCTTGGAAAGACGCTGACGTCACCACACACACTTGTACCCTAAGCAGTGCCTCACAAATTGTCCCCGTCTGGAGGAACAGGTCAGGACTGGATCAGTTGTGCGAGGCTGGTAACTCCCAGATGGCTGGGTGGTGCGTTAGCTATAGCATTTCTAGCTGTTCTTACGTACTGCAAGGAAAAAAATAGTGGAACTAAACTCCATGGTCTTTCTGGTCATAAAGATCTTGCAGAAGTCACCAAGTTCCTGTTTGGTGACAGCGAGAGCAGGTAGTTGTGTATGACATCATGAGCAGAGGAGCGTTTGCTGGATCTTGCTAATGTATGACACAGACACTCCCCTTCCCCACATATCAAAAGCTGCCATAAACAGGTGTAGCTATTGCAACCCAGGTGAAAGTTCCTTACAGAAATTATCCCTACAGCTGATGATGGCAGCACTGTTAGGCATTGAGCAATCCATCTATAAAAATAAATTCTGACATGGATGCTAAAAGACAATACCAAGAACATTTCCATTACCAAGTCAAGCAGTTCTTGCTTGCAGCTGTTACCAGCTGCTTTCATATTGACAGATGTGACTCATGCCAACATTTATAGTCCTAGTGAAACCATTAATTATATTGGTAAGACTTTAGAGTAGAAGTTTAATTTGTTTTCAGCTAGATGTGAGCTACTCAAAGTATTCCTTGCTTCCTAACACACTCTCATGCAATCAGTACAACCCTGTTATTCAGCAGGCCAGGATGAATACCAAGAGCGCAACACATCGAATCATAGAATTGTTTAGGTTGGAAAGGACCTTTAAGATCATCAAGTCCAACCGTTAACATAGCACTGCCAAGTCCACCACTAAACCATGTCCCTAAGCACCACATCTGCACATCTTTTAAATACCTCCAGGGATGGTGACTCCACCACTTCCCCGGGCAGCCTGTTCCAGGGCTTGACAACCCTGTCAGTGAAGAAATTTCTCCTAATATCCAATTAAACCTCCCCTGGCACAACTTGAGGCCATTTCCTCTTGTCCTATCGCCTGTTACTTGGGAGAAGAGACCAACACCCACCTCACTACAACCTCCTTTCAAGTAGTTGTAGAGAGTGATGAGGTCTCCCCTCAGCCTCCTTTTCTCCAGGCTGAACAACCCCAGTTCCATCAGCCGCTCCTCCTAAGACTTGCTCTCTAGACCCTTCACCAGCTTCGTTGCCTTTCTCTGGACACGCTCCAGCACCTCAATGTCTTTCTTGCAGTGAGGGGCCCAAAACTGAACACAGTATTCAAAGTGCGGCCTCACCAGGGCTCAGTACAGGGAGACAATCACTCCCCTAAGTCCTGCTGGCCACACTAGTTCTGATACAGGCCAGGATGCCTTTGGCCTTGGCCACCTGGGCACACTGCTGGCTCATATTCAGCCGGCTGTCGACCAACACCCCCAGGTCCTTTTCCACCGGGCACTTTCCAGCCACTCCCCCCCAAGCCTGTAGCGTTGCCTGGGGTTGTTGTGACCCAAGTGCAGGACCCGGCACTTGGCCTTGTGGAACCTCATACAATTGGCCTCGGCCCATCGATCCAGCCCATCCAGATCCCTCTGTAGAGCCTTCCTACCCTCAAGCAGATCAACACTCCCTCCCAACTTGGTGTCATCTGCAAACTTACTGAGAGTGCACTCCATCCCCTCGTCCAGATCATTGATAAAGATATTAAACAGAATGGGCCCCAACACTGAGCCCTGGGGAACACCACTTGTGACCAGCAACCAACTGGATGTAGCTCCATTCACCACAACTCTTTGGGCCCGGCCATGCAGCCAGTTTTTTACCCAGCAAAGAGTATGCCTGTCCAAGTCCTGAGCAGCCAGTTTCTCCAGGAGAATGCTGTGCGAAACAATGTCAAAGGCTTTACTAAAGTCTAGGTAGACAACATCTGCAGCCTTTCCCTCATCCACTAAGCAGGTCACCTTGTTGTAGGAGGAGATCAGGTTGGTCGAGCAGGACCTGCCTTTCCCAAACTCATGCTGACTATGCCTGATCACCTGATTGTCCTGTATGTGCTGCATGATGGCACTCAAGATGATCTGCTCCATAACCTTCCGTGGCACCGAGGTCAGACTGACAGGCCTGTAGTTCCCCGGATCCTCCTTATGGCCCTTCTTGTAGATGGGTGTCACATTTGCCAGCCTCCAGTCAACTGGGACCTTCCCAGTGAGCCAGGACTGCTGATAAATGACAGAAAGTGGCTTGGTGAGCACTTCTGCCAGCTCTCTCAGTACCCTTGGGTGGATCCCACCCAGCCCCATAGACTTGGGTGTGTCTAAGTGGTGTAGCAGGTCACTGACCATTTCCCCTTGGATTATGGGGGCTTCATTCTGTTCCCCGTCCCTGTCTCCCAGCTCAGGGGGCTGGGTGCCTGGAGAACAGCTGGTCTCACTATTAAAGACTGAGGTAAAGAACGCACTAAGTACCTCAGCCTTGTCCTCAGCCTTTGTCACTATGTTTCCCCCCCCCCCCCCCATCCAATAAAGGATGGAGACTGTCCTTAGCCCTCCTTTTGTTGCTAATGTAGAAGCATTTTTTATTGTCTTTTATGACAGTAGCTGGATTAAGTTCTAGTTGGGCCTTGGCCCTTCTAATTTTCTCCCTGCATAACCTCACAACATCCTTGTAGTCCTCCTGAGTTGCTTGCCCCTTCTTCCAAAGGTCATAAACTCTCCTTTTTTTCCTGAGTTCCACCCAAAGCACTCTGTTCAGGCAGGCCGGTCTTCTTCCCCAACAGCTCGTCTTTCAGCTCATGGGGATGGCCTGCTCCTGCACCTTTAAGATTTCCTTCTTGAAGAATGTCCAGCCTTCCTGGACTCTTTTGCCCTTCAGGACTGCCTCCCAAGGGACTCTGCCAACCAGTCTCCTAAACAGGCCAAAGTCTGCCCTGCATAAGTCCAAGGTGGCAGTTCTGCTGACCTCCCCTCCGTACTTCTCCAAGAATCGAAAACTCTTATCATTTTGTGATCGCTGTGCCCCAGATGGCCTCCAACCATCACATCACCCACAAGTCCTTCTCTGTTCACAAACACCAGGTCCGGTGGGGCACCTTCCCTAGTTGGCTCACTCACCAGCTGTGTCAGGATGTTATCTTCCACGCACTCCACACCTTAAATCATTTCCGCACGTAGATACCAAACTCTGTTCGGGGGGTTGGCTACGAGGCCATTAATAAGCCAAGCATGCAAAGCCACAAAATGCTAAGAGCACTTCCCCCTGCTTCTATCCCAAATTCTGCTCAGGGTTCCAGGATGAGTTACTGCCTTCAACATCCGTACTAGGAAGATGCATGGTTTGCTTGACATGTTCCCCAAAGCCACAATTAGGCAGTTCAGGGCTGTGGGTTGACAAGGTTACATCTTTCTTCCAAAACTCGTATGTCTAAGCATCCCAATGAGAGCAGATTTACCTATCCACTCCTAGGCACTTGTCATTGAAATAACTATACCATGCATCTTGTTTGGAGTCTGATTGTCTCCTTCCATATACCCTTCCCTTCCACATACAAGAAGTTCAGTTAAGCAGGAAAGCAAGCTTAAAAAGATCCTATAAAGTTTTGTTCTGTTATCCTAAACTAGCTAGTACCCAGCTGCACGAGGGGTTGATGCAGAAAGTGAAGGCCTGAAACAACCAGTTACTAACTTAGTATTTAAGTTTTGCAGGAGAGCTTTCAGCTGAAACATGTTTTTCCCTCTGCTGATGTTTAAAACTGCAGCAGTATGTCAGCTACCATTACACGATAAAATATTTCCTGAATTTCCCTAAGACTCACTTTGTGCCTCTGTAGCCCCCAGATAGTTGCTGCCTTGCTGTAACATCCTGTGTGGTTTAAGTACTGAAATTAGACATAATATGTAGATATATAAAATTTGCTGTGTACTTTCATGGTCCTTCTAGTCCTAAAGAGCTATATAAATGCGTACATTAATTAAATGCTAACATTGCATTGTAATTTCAAGCACCAGATTCAATTAACACTAGTAAGGAAAAAGATTACATACACACATTAGAATCTATTTTATGCAAATCCTTATTCAGATGAGTAGTCACACCAAAGCCTGTGCTGTTACTCACGTGGGGGCTGTACGCGTGTCTAGGAGCATCAAAAATCTGAAGCCTTTCACTGACTTCACATGCGGGAGCAGGGCGTTCAGACTAGGGCCATCCATTTAGTTCTTCCCAAGAACTTCCACGTTTCTGCAGAGACCCAAGTGCTAACCTACCTCCAAACGCTTTCTGTTCCCCTGAGGCAGGATGCAGATCATGAAGCCCGTGTAGAAGAAGCAATAACTCGAATGGTGGTATGTGCCATAAAATCAGCAGAAGATCCCGGTGACGGAGATCTCTGGCTAAATCCCACAGAGGTAAGCCCTCTCTTGCTCCCATTATAGCAGTGATAACAGAGAATTACTGACATTTTGCTTAGCTCCCCCTGAGTCTTTCTGCTGCCTGAGAAAAAGAATTTTAAATTCCTTCCCTTCATGTAGCAGAAGTAATTCATGGAAGATAATCATGCAACACCGAATTGAAACATACCTCCTTTTAACTGAGTGTATCCTGGCTGTTTTCTTAGGTTGAGGCAACATCCCATGAAATCAATCTTCAGTACCTGAATAAAGCAGTGTCTGCATATTTCAAGTGTCAAAAGGCAAGTGTGTCAGAGCAGGCACGTCCCAGCAGCGCTGGTGAAGAGCAAAGGACAAGCACCTCGTGCAAGAGAAGGAAAAGGGAAGTTGGCTGTGAACAAGAGGGCTGCAGATTACTAACCCATGAATTTGGCTTTTCAACATTTAAAGCAGAAACATTGGAAAAAACACCTTTTGGGCCTCATCTAATTCAAGTTTTACCACAGTCTCAAGAAATAAGCTCAATGGGTGCGGTTGCAGTTGAAAGTGACGGTAGAGATATTCTCCGTGAAAATGAAGGGGGACATTTTGGAAAATTACACTGCACCAGGAAGCAGTTGGTAATGACTAATGACTGTGAAACACCTGCACATCAGATGGATTCAGACGGCAGTCCAAACGCTTCACAAACAGCCCTTTCTACCAATGATTTGCTCGACTGTTTGGTTAATCCACGTGTCATCAGTTTAGTGGCTCGGCTGCTGCTGGAGAGAACAAGAGTTTAGTGCTGGAGTGCTTTATCATTTCTGAAATAAAGAAATCAAATGGCAGCCTTGTTCTGGGTGTTTAAGCTCAGTAATAATTGAACGTTTCATTTCAAATAATTTTTAGGTACAGACAGACACAGTTAATGGTTAAGTGGCAGACTGAAGTTGAGCTGAAAGAAGAATAAGTGGTTCATGATGGCTGGGAAGAGAAAGGTGTGCTTAGTCAGAGCGCTCCTCGGTGTTAAGAGCAAAACAGAGCATACACAGTCATTATCCCACCTTGTTGTGTGGATGGGATCTTTAAAACGTTCTGCAGCTCTGAGCATTGGCTGGGGACCGCTGTGCAGAAACAAGCAGGCTCTGCATTTCAGCAGGCAACAGCATGGTCTGCAACTCCTCCTGGATTAGGTTTGCTAGACCTAAGCTGTCAGAAGGGGGTGTGTCACGTTACTGCAGGGGTTTGGTTTTTGTTGGGTTTTTTTGTTGTTGTGGTGTGTGGGGTTTTTTTCCTTTTTTTTTTTTTTCCTTTTAAACTGGAGCAGGCTAACTGTGCTGACTGACAGCTTCAGTCTGAGCACCCTCTCTGCCTCAGGGACCAGGCAAACCAGCTCTGGTCTCAAGGCATCCCTCAGTGCAACGGTGAATCCTGCAAGCAGCAGTCACTAGGAACAGACGTGGCTTAGCCATGTTGAAGAGATACTGCAGCACTTAATGCTTCACAGGTGGGGTCAGAATGGGAAAGCAGACCTGAAGGCAGATGCATTTGATCCACGCCTACATTCAAGTAATAGACTTGATTCATCCCCACAGGCACAGGGATTGTAGTTTGCACTTTCCCCAGAGGAAGGCTCATCCCAGCAGAAAGATTAGTGCACTGGGCCTCAGGGTGGGCGACCTAAGCCCTTAAGAGGCACACCAGAGGCACTGAACCCTGCGCTTGCTCACACCCCTCCGCTGCCAAAGCTGGTCAGCGGCTGGAGGACTGAAAAAGCACTTCTGTGCTGTCCTTCAACATTGCACTTCCCAGGGCTGGGAAGATGCAGAGTGGCATCACTAGTGAAACAAGCATGGCTTGATGATAGACTCAGGAGGTGGTTACGTAGCAGAGGGGGGCTAAGAGTGGGAGAAGGTAGACTGACTGACTGTGGACTGCAGCCCTTGACCATATTTAAAGTAAAATGGTCAATAAGTGATTAGTTGATCACTTTAGAAATAGTAAGTTTAAGTAAACCTAACCTCAGCCAAGAGGTACTGCACTCGCTAATGCATCTGCTTCCTTCCACAAAATAGGGAAGCTTTTGTCACAAAGCTCTAGGAGGGAGCGAGACAGAAGCCCTTGGCAAGAAAGCGGCCCTCAGCTGGTTCAGAAACACTTGAAGCTGGGAGACAAAAGGCCATCGGGAAGTTACTGTTATGATTTATTTAAAGCCAGTTGAGCACAGTTCCCTGTCTCTAAGGAAGAAAACAAAGCAGTTATGACTTTCTAGCCTTTGTCCCACTCTTTACCATAACAATCAAAATTTAATGACTTTTTTTCCTTTTGGTTGTAAGTGGTTGCCGTACAAGACCATCCTTTCTTCAAAGTATAGTAGCCCTTGGATTTGTTTTTGAAGGCTGGGTGGTCTTTGATTAAAAGGTTATAAAACTTGAAAATATAGGGAAGAAGGTGGGTTAACACTGAAGCTGTGCGTGGAGGCTTGAAAAAAGCTGGAAAGCAAGCTGCCGAGATCTTCTGGGATGCTCTTGCCTCCTCTGCTTTCTGTCTGTGGTGGCATTTGCCCTCGCCATAGCCTCAGAGGGGTTCTTCTGGGACAACTGTGAAGCCTTTGCTTTCAAAACTTGCCTTTGCTCATGTCTATTAGCACCTACAGACCAGTTTCTGTCATTAACCTGTTTCCACATTCATAACCCTGCATGACCAGCCTTCTGTTTTGTGGTATTTCCTTTGCCTGATGCCTATTCCCTGCTAAATACATGAAGCTAGTGCTGTTTTCACAAATACCACCTTCCAGCAATTTACAGTTGAAAAATCATGATGGCAAAGGTTCTTTCTCTCTGCTTTTAGACAGATTGCGGGTTGGCAGGGCCCTGACAGACAATGGTAAGTGCTCTAGATAGGCACCAACAGGTCAGAAATCCAGAAATTTAAACACACACACCCACGTCCCCAAACATAATACACGTGGAAAAGGATTAAATTGAAAAGGCTCGAAGGTTCACATTTAACAAGCACAGAAGCCTTATCCTGATGGGCCCTTTTGGGTGCGGTTACTGCAGCTACTGGATGGGGCAGGATTTGGCTCATTCTTCTGGCTGGCAGGGAAGGACAGACGAAACAAAGCGGTACACGTAGCTTGCTGGAGACCTTGGCTTTGGAAGTGACCGAGTTAGTAGTAGGGGCCATATCAGCTCTGTCTTTGACCCAGAAGCATCAGATGTCCTGCTTTGCCCTCGTAATGGGGCTCAGACCCCGCTGACACCTGTGTATCGTTTTCTGCAGCAATCCGCAGGCAAGATGTGATTCTCGGCGGCATCTGAGAAAATCCACTTTCCTTATTTTATGTTAATACACCAAACTGTCTCAATGGGGTTGCACCACTGCGACAAGACCAGAATTTAATAAACAGTCCCGTTGATACAGTTTATGTTTGTGTGTTGGCACTGCTGTGCCAAAAGGATTAAAAATTAGCTAGGAAACATCTTAGTCACATCTGCTGCCTTTAGTGATGCACCAGGCTCCGAGGAGCAGAGCTGTAGGATACAGCAGCGCCATTTCGATGCACGGGGGCATCTCGCAGAGCTGTGCTTCGGTGACAGCCCTTCCCCAGGCTGACCAGGGGGCTGGGACCAGTCAGGGATTGCTGCTGGGAGCGGTTGCAATGGGGAGGAGGGGTTGCAAATGCTTCCTTTTAATTCACTGAGCAAAAATAGTCCTGCAATAAAAAAGCTTTTATATCTAGAACAGATAGAGGTGGGGGAGGAAAAGCACAGGCAGCAGAGTGGAGGAGGTGGACAGCAACACCGCCTTCGGTCCCCACGACGTGAACTTCCTTAGCTTTAGCTTTCCTCCCCACACACAGATCGGTGTAACATACCCCCCGCGATACCTACGCTGAACATGTTCTCCCTTTGGATTCAGAATGCCTGTCCTTGAAAAGGCTCCTTGAACTTTTCAAAGGTCTTTGCAGGACTTGGCCCCGCAGGCAGTGGCTTCGGTACCTGTGTCGGAGAATCCGTCTCAGACTCGGTGTAGGAGCAGCCGTTCTCAGAAGGCTGAGCCACCCGTGCTGTGTTCAGAGGCGCGTTGCTCACCACTCTAAACAACTACCCTCTGTCTGGGGAGAGTCGCAGTTTATGCCTGTCCAGGTGCAGCCTGTGATTTAAGGGCCAGGCTGTGGCCAGAAGCCATCAGCAGAGGGGACGGGAGGAGAGCGAGCGAGCCGTTTAGGATGCTAGGCGAAAGCACCAGAAGGACTTTGTGTCTCAGGGGCGCAATATAAAATCTCAGTCATACACTCGGCACACAAGGGTAGAGCAAGAAATGACCACAGATTCAGTAAGTCACGTATGGCAAATGGCTCACACATCAGTAAGAGAAATTTATAGCTCTGACACAATTTGCAGGATACTGAACGCGACAATTTCTGACACCATTTCTAAATTCAAGGCCACTGGGTGGAGAAGCTCAGACGAGTTTCTACATATTCATAGCATTAAAAATAAGTGATTTCTGACTTCTCTGGTGACAGCCTGGCTCAAAGAGCAGGAACCCAGCTCCTAGCCCTCCACAACCACCAAGAGAAAACTTTCTTTCCCCCACAAGAGAGTATCTCCTGCTCACTGTGAGCAGCAGGCATGGCAACGGCCGAGATGGCGGCCTGGAGCCATCACCAGGGTGGTCACAGTGGTGACATGCTCATCATCTCTGCTTCAGCTGAGTGACGGTAAGTGGTTGTCACTGCATGGCTCAGTGACGAAGTTAAAGCCGTGCTCCAGCCCAGGGGCCAGGCCAAGCCGCAGGCTGGCCACCACATTCATCTCCCCATGCACGTCCCATCCGTCCCCATTGCCCAACGGAAAGCTTGGGTCTGCCCTGCCCCAAAACTGGGCTTATGAAGTGGTTCACAGACCGGTCTGGTTCGTCTCCCCTAGGCTGTTTGATGTTGCTACTCTCTGTCCCTGAGCACAGCCCTCACCCAAAGGGATTCGCATTTTGCTTGTGTGCAAAGAAAAAAAAAAACCATACCCAAATCAAAAAGTCCCACCTCTCAAGAGAGCAGGAAGGGAAAACCCCAAATAGTTACATTTTCCAGAGTTTTAGTCTCTCACTGAAACCCCCCCCTACATTTCAGTGGGTGCCATTTTATTTCACAGCACTATTTCCCCCCACGTTCACATCTCTCGGGACTTCTGCTCTGGCCCTGTTTGCTTGATGCCGCAGAGCAACTCCATTGCAGAGCCGTGACATATGTTATGATATAGCATTAACCATAAACTCACGTTTTAACTGACAAATGTGGCATATTGAAGAGGCAGAGAGAATCCTTCCACAGTGCTAATTGCCTTTTAAAATAAAGGCAATGCTACAAACCAGTACTTCTGCCAGTTAGTAAGCTCCTTGCCGTGTTTCTTGGCTACAAACGTGAAGTGTTTGGGTGTACGCAATGGGCAGGCTTCCGCTTCGGGGGAGCTGCCTGACGTTTCTGGTGTTACTACAACAGTGGCTGACGGGGAAAGACCATTGCAAATGGGTGGCCTGGTTTTACCAGCCAGTTCCTCTGAACGGGTGAGGAAAGGGAGCCTACCTCTTCTGCACCGTGCTTTTCTGTCCTCCGGGCGAAGCGGCCTGATCCCATAGCGAGATGGGGACAGATGTTGCCACATCAGCTGAAGGGGCAGCAGGACGATGGCACCTCTGCCTGAAGAGCCACACGTTTTGGAGCTGTGTTTTTGGAGACAGCCCAAGTGGATGCTCCGCTAGACATTTATTTCTCTAATGGGTGGGGTTTGTCAGTCTTAATGGGTTGACTGGGAGCTAGAAGCTCTGGTCACCTTCGGACAGTCAGCTTGGCAGGACCGCAGCACCCAGGGGTAGCAGGTGCTGTGGGTCAGGGATGGGGGGAGGCTTTTTGTGAAAGTCTCCCAGAAGCCCTGGGAACGCAAGCAGAAACCCAGGAGCTCTCCGACCTCCCAGGGCCCCTGTGCTGGGGGACCTGGGGAGCCCTGCAGCGGGTAAGCGCGTCCCACAAGCCAGAAGCGCTGCTTTGCAGCCAAACCTCACATGCATTACAGCTGTCCCGGTCCTTGTGTTGTCGCTTACCTATTTACAGGGGCAGCGTGACAGAAAAGACGTGGCTAGCTCCCCGCTCAGCACGCGTTACGGTTTCTCAGTAAAAGCTAGCTCTAGGTTTCGAGGGCACAAACTTTGTTCCTTCCAAAGCTCTGGAGAGATTGTCCCAGCAATGAGTTCTGATTCCTTGTGGCGACCCATGAAAACCACCTCACGGAGGTCTGAAGCTGACACTTCAAGCACCAAAAAACACTTAAACCCAATTTCCCAGCAGAAGAGGCAGGCCTGCCATCTTCCCAGGTCAGATAGGTCACTCACAAAGAGGGGTTTCATTTCCCTGGGGACTGTTTGACTCATGTGGAGCCACTCTCTGCCCCATCACTGCTGTGGGGAGGGCACCTCTGAGCTTCCACGGCAGCCAGAGGGTTAAACTTGTTCCTAAATTCCTCTCTTACTCCTGCCGTGCCCCTTCCTCCTGCTTCCCACAGCCTGGGCCGAGCCCCTTCAAGGCACCAGGCACCAAAACTCACCCTTCCCATTTAACCCGCACCGGCCTTGTCCCGCCCTGCCCGCGCACATGAATCCAGGCCAATTAGCAGCAGCGCTAACAAAACGGGCTGAAAAACCACCATTAACATGAAAAATGGTGCTGTGTAAATAGAAGGCACAGCAAGCGGGGCCATAACACAACTTATTGCCATCCCCAGACAAACGGCCTCATAACTTACAAGGAGCTCGATGCCTTGCATGAGTTTTAGCGTGTTTTTCCCTGGGGAGGTAATGCATTACCTCTGCCCCGCGCTCTGCATTCACTCAGGGCTTTGGGTTTTTATCTGGAGAGATTAGGGTCTCTGCCGTGGTTAAAAACGGAGCTTTCTGCTACGTAGCAATAGTTCATTGAAATGTGGTTTAATTCCTTGTTTGCCGCTACCTTGACTGAAAGCTAAAGAATTGCCAAGATTGATGCCGCACGCTGCACACAGATCATCGCTGCTTTAGCCACGACTGTCTTCTGCTGCTACCCCACCAGCCCTGTCTTCCACCCAGCGGCGGCCCCCTGGGGACAGCCCAGCCTGGGTGAGCCTCCTTTTCTGCCAGCTAGGGACACGATGGGATCAAAGGTCTCCAAATCACCAACATACATACTTGACTCTAAGCACGTGAATAGACCCGATTGCCACTAAGTTACATCCATGAGGAGGAGCCTTATGGGCAGGTCAAGGCCAGAGAGCAACAAGGCTAACTCCAGGATATAACATATGCCATCAGAAGCATCCCCAGCCCCATGGCTGCTTTTCTGTGTCTGCCAGCCTCATTATTACCACTTTCAACTTCAAAATAATGTTTAAAACTCTATTAGAAGAAGCACTAGAGCATGGACCGGTAGAAAACAAGCCAGCCCTGACTGGGGCAAGGGAGAAAGGAAGAGATGGCCAAGCAGGTCTTTCCCATCCCTTCCTCTTTGGGGAGTTAATTAGCAAGACAAGGTAATGGTATTTGTGCCTTTACTGCGTGCACTGATTACAATAAATTTTGTCCTGCATGTTAAAGTCAAAAACATCTCGCATCCGCCAAAAAGCAATCAGGACCAATTAATGAAGATGTAATTTCCCCAGATGCTGCTATTAACATAATTCACAGTGTTCCTAGCAACATGAATATAATTAACCCAGTTAACCACCGCTCTCGTCACCGCTGCACCGAGCTGCCTGCGCCCAGAGAAGAGCCTCGCTGAGCCCTGTGCCCAGGTGGCAGGTCCTCAGGGCTGCAGGTCAGAGCTGTTCCCCGCTCCCTCTCCTCCAGGGGTGGGTTTGGGAGTCACAGACGCAGCTTGCAGCTCAGCAACGGCAAAGGCTCTTCTTAGAAGCAGGACAACACAACAGCCCGTACCCCACGCAGTTCATATAGCTCAGACACATCTCTCCAAGGGGATGGGCATCGCTGCAGCAGACCCACCCCAGGCCTGGAAAAGGCACACACTCGGGTTGGTCAAACACGTGGCAAAAATTAAGACAGTCACTTAACCCGGAGTGCCCTCCGGCTCTTTTTTCCAGATTCATGCCCTGCATAACAACAGAGCAAGCACCCAGCTTTGCCTTCACCACTACGTGGAGCACAACAACTTACCGTTGGAGAGCAGCAAGACAAGCTGGGAGCCAAGGGTGGCCCTCACCAATGGGGTGCAGTCCTACAGGGGCTCGTACCTGGGTCCATCAGCACCTCCACACACAGCAAGCCATGAACCAGGTCCAGGGTCCCACCAGGGTCCAGCAGCTGGGAGCAAAAGGAGACAGGGCTGGAGAAAGATGACAGCATAGGTCTAAAGTCCCTTTTGAAGGCAGGGCTCAAGCCAGGACTGCTGGCCCAGAGCTGAGCTGAAACGGGGCTCCAGAGCCCGTGGGCGGGTGTGGGACCCAGGTGAGGCTGGGCAGGGCCATTAGGGCCTTCAGGTGCTTCTCCTCCAGTGATAACGGGGGTGAGCAACCATCACACGCTTTATGTGCTGCAGCCTGAGCTTGCTGGGAGCTGGGGATGGGTGATGCTCCCTGTGCTGATGGGGAACGGCAGTGGGATTTCATTCCTGGTCTGTTTCTGCTTCTTAGGCAGCAACCTGGGGTGAGGAAGAGGGGAAGATGAAGGTTCAGGTATTTAGACCAAAGTTCAGGGTTTTCCCAGTGCCTTGGTCCTTGCTGAGCTGAGGCAAAAGTCTCATCCTGTGTCTCTGTCTTGCTCTCACCTCGTCGCTCTCCAAACCCAGGAGGCAGGAGCAGGAGCTGCCCCTGGGAAGGGGAGGATTGAGCCTCCTGCAGCCCCTGGGCCACGTTTTAGGAGCAAAGCAGGGTTGCTGCCTGCTTTTGGGGTGGGGTCAGCGAGATGCTTTAGCTAATCCTAGTAGCTTGCACAGAATTACTTCAGTTTTCCCCGATTTGAGAGGAGAATTGATGTTTTCCAGTGGTCAAAATCAGTCAGAAGCAGCAGTTTCACCCATGTCTGAGTGTGCCCTGAAAGGATTTCTGGGTTTTGGTTTTGGGGCTGGGTTTTATTTCATTTTCCCTCCATTTTCAATGAAATTTCACATTGAAAAACCACAGGCAGTATCTCTAAAAAAGTTGGAAGGGCTTTTCTCTCCTGAGGGAAGAGACCTTGATTTCTCTCCTGGCCTTTTTTCTGGTGAGAAAGGAAACAAGAAAGAGCATGTTAAAAATTAATGTGTTTGGGTTTTTTTCTCATGAGTGTACAAAGTTTTCAAATGAATTTAAACTATTTAGTTCTTTCTTTTGATAGCTTTGGTCAATAGGGAGTTGATTCCCCAACCAGCTCCCAGAGCACCTTGAAGCTCCTAAAATTTGGAGAAACATTGACCAAACCCTATTTCCAAGCTTGAGACCACCAGTGCTTTAAATAATTCATCTGGTTTTTTGCAGATTGATTTAACTCAAATCACCTGAAACTACTAGGCTTGAAAATGTGGGTCATCTGCCGGGTCAGAAAAAGCAGGACACTTTAATGGAAGTACAGACCTCTCTAAACCGGTGAGTCGTTTAACAATTACCTGATATAATAACATGTAAAAAGATGCTATGGACAAAGGTGAGATCATTCACGTTAATTAAAATGTCTGAGCCGCAACACTCCTGCCTTAACAGCGGGTTTAAGCTGCGGCGTTGTAAAGCGATGACAGAATGGTCGTTGCTTTCGTGTAATTAAGGGAGAAACAGAGAATTAACAAGTGCCTTTGGGAGGGCCGGGGAAACGCCACCAGCGCCTCACGGTCACGGGGCGGGTGGCGTCTGGGGGTGGTTCCTGGGCACTAGTGGGAAAGCAAAGTGCCGGGGTGAGGGGCTGCCGCCAGCGTGGGCGGCTGCTGCCCCCGGGGATCGCCCGAATCCCGCGCTGAGAGCGGTCGGGATGCCCGCTGCTCCCCAGAGTGGCTCCCGTTTGCTTTTCCCCGCGGCCGCAGCCCTCCTGCCTTTCGCCCCTTCTCTGAGAGACGCGGCCACCAAACCGGACGGGCTGCAAGCACCAGGGACAACCTGGTGACACGTTTGAAGGTATTTTCTGTGTAATGTGCTGCCCTTCCCCATCCCATCCCGCGCTCCCAGCAAGCCTCGGCCGCGCAGGCTGCCCGGGCTGTGCTGCTGCCCCGGGGAGGCATGAAATATTCATTGGGAAAAGTGAGCAAGAAAGCGAGCGATTGACTCTGCGGCCGGGCGATTAGGGCACGGGCGAGGGGGAGCTCAATTATTCATACCTAGCAGAGCGGCTTCGATAGCAGGGAGAGCAAAGCCTCCCAGCACCCTGCTGCCGGCAGCTGGAAACCTTCCGGGAGCAAGAGAAACGCCCGCTCGCTGCTTCCCCATCCTCATCCCACTGGCATTCGTACCCCTTTTTGCAAGGGATGCAATTTGGTCCCCAAACCCCAGAGTGGGGCCAAGACTCTGCACCCCCAAAAGGAGGAACCTGGGGGGAGAGAGGGAGCCCTGGTGCTGGTCCCACGTGGTTCCCTTCATCCCTCATCTGCAAGATGGAGATAATGACCCTGGGGGGTGGGGTGGGGGGGGGTCAAAATATCTGAGGCATCATAGAAAAGCCAGCAAGGAAATCTGGTCCCCCCTGGCAAGCAGAGGTAACGCCTCCCTCCTCGCTGGGCTGCAGCCAGGTATATGCCCAAACCCCCCCCCGCCTGCCCAGGGGTCTCCCGGCAGTGCCAGGGGAACACGGTGCTCCCCCAGCGTCGCCCTGCCTCCGTCTGGGCGCTGGGCCCTGCCTGCCCCTGCCACTGAGCACCCAAAACCGTGCCCACGCAGCGCTGCGGGCTGGGGCCGCAGGAGGATCGTCTCCAGCGCCTGGGAGCACCAGCCCCGCCGATGCGCAGCACGTGCCAAGGTGGCTTTTTGAACAAAGTTTTCTTTTTTTTTTTTTTTTTTTTTTTTTGCACCACAATAATTCTTTTATTCCATCGGCTACAGAAAATCAATGCGTCTTTTCGGTTAAAAGTCCTGGCGTGAAGCTTTCAGTCCCTTAAATCATCTTCCTGTGATTTAAGGGGAGGCAAAATCCAGCTCTGGTGCCAGCTGCTGTGGCGCCTTCCCACGAGGAGCCCCACCGCAGAAAGGTGACCTGCCGGGACGGCGCGAGGGGCCGAGCCCCCCTCCCCTGCCCCTTCGCCCTCCCACCCCCTGGCCACCCCACAGAGCACCTTCTCCCCCAATTCACAGCAGCGACTCTCCCAGGGTCGGCTCCTCCACCCTGCTCGCACCCCGCAGCCCCCCAGAGCCGATGCGGGGGGGGGGGGTCGGGGCCGGCGGGACCCCCAGCTCCCGGAGGGTGCCTGCAGGAGCAGCCCTGTGCCACCGAAACCCCGCAGCGTCCTTTTCACTGGCAAACGGCACAAACTCGGTGGGGAAATCGCTCGAGCGCAGCAAACGCGGCGCCGCCGGGAGGCCATTTCCAGCCCGCTCCCGGGAGCGCGGCGGCACCCGCATACTAATCCAGCCAGATGTTATTAAAGCCTTGATCAAATTAAACATAGAGAGCTTTTAAGTTCTCCCTTTGGATTTATCCGGAAGGAATTCTTCTGAGAGGTTCAGCTAATTGACGAGTTACTTTTAAAAAATTTTGGCAGCCTGCTCGGTTGGAGCATCAGCACGAGGGAGCTGCTGCCCCTGCGCCCGGCCAGGGACGGCGGCGGCATCCAGGTGTTTCCCTAAGCCTTTACGGACTTGGCTGAAACATCGGGAAGATGCGGAGAGCCCCAGAAATAATTTTTAAAAATTCTGTACGGAAGGCTTTTCCTTCCTTCCCACCGTCGGATTCACTTCTTTCCCCCCTTGAAATAAAGACTAATGTTGCCGAATCCGAAAGCACGGCTCTTTTGCCTCGCCTCGCAAGGAAAGAAAATAGCCTTGCTCCCCTTTTAATGCTAATGCATGAAAAATCTTCTGGCGAAATCTCCATTTATCAAGCCAGACTGAAGGGCACACAGCGGAGGAGCGTATTGCCCTGCCGCCTTTTACCTTGTACCTCTGTTTGTATTATCAAATGGCGTGATTAAGAAGATTGCTTTTTCTTTTAAGTGCCGCAGGACAGAAAATTTACAGCAAAGGGAAGCAGGAAAGGACATGGGTGCGGCTTTACATTGAAGTTGGAGCGTTTCCTAACAATTAAGAGGGAGGCACGAAGTTCGAGGCACAAGGTGATTTTCAGCATCGACGCGCCGCGTGCCCGGCGTCACCGAGGGGCAGTGGGAAGCTGCTGGGGCTGGAGGGCTCGGGCTGGGGCCGCGGTGATGCCAGCAGGTCAGCCACCCCCCCCCGCTGTCCCAACCGCAGGGAGCCGCTCCGCCGCGTTTATCAACCAGGAACGCAGTAATATTGATGATTTTCACTGACCCAAACGCAATCTTTTAAACAATTATTTATGCAATTAATAGAGAAGTCAAATAACCCAAATGAATGATAACATTTTAAAGTAATTATTTGCTACAAATGAACACAAATGGTTTCAATATACAATGCATTAACTCCAGCAGTGGGGAAATTCATCCTAATTAGAGGTGCACTCAGGCTGCGGCACGTTCGTCAGGGCGCTCAGCTCCGGGACCCGCCTGAAACCCTTTATCAGCTCTTAATCCATATTTTCTTCCCTCCCATATTAACTCCTCATTTTACTTTCGAGTAACACACGTCCACGGTGAGCTTTTCCTTTCTGTCCCTTAACTGCTCCACTTTGTCCCATTTAACCCCGCAGGAGGTACGGTAGTGGAAGGACACAGTCGAGCCATAAAGCTCATCTGCTATAAAGTAATTTCTTCTTGCATGGAAAATTTGTAGCGGACAATGAGAGCATTTTAATGCTGGCCTCTCTCTGCCAGCAGCCAAATTCTCCAAGAGCAGGGGTGAGTCCAGATATCAACAACAATTCTGATGGCACTGGGTGGGAGCTGCTCCCCGGCCCTTCCAGCCAAACCCCACCACTTGGCCAAACAAGGACCATGCCTCGAATCGACCATCAGGGCGGATATTTTGTGGGCGTAATGCAGTTTCTTCCACTTAATTCAATCACTGCATAATTAGATTATGTTCTCTGACATTTATTTGTTCCAAAGGCACACAATTTCCAGCTTTTATTTCTGTCCTTCCAGGCAGCTGATATCGGACGATGCCATCAGTGGTGACAGAAAGTTCCTGTTTCAGTTGATGAGAGAGCAAAGTTCTGGGGGAAGGAGAGGCAGAAAAGCAGGGATGGAGGAGGACTTGTGATAATTCAGGATGATTAGGGCTAATTGCCCCGGTTTACTGCCAGTTGCAGTTTCCGAGGCAAAACTGCTGGGCTGTGAAGTCTGGAGATGTCCCCCGGGTGCTCGCAGTGATGCTGAGATGGGCCATCTGGTGCAGGCTGCCCGGTTGCCCACGGGACTTGCTGTTGTCCCACCGCTCCTCGTGGAGCTCTGCCAGCGTGCGTGGGGCAGGGTAAACAAAGGGACAGGGAAGTTGTCCCAGCAGATCCGGCCATGGCAGCGGGATGGAGGAAGACGCTTGGTTTGCTGTAGAAGTGCCATACGGAGACAGCTACTAGGAGTGATCCTTGGTGCATTGCCATGGCACCATGTGGGCAGACAAACACCAAACCCGGCCGTGGTTTCTGCCAGCGCGTTTCCCCATGGGGAAAACCAGAAAGTACCTGTCTGCCCACAGCATCCTTCCTCCTCCTCCCCCTCCGACGTGGCTGGCTCGCTCCCTGCAGTGTGGCGGTTTATGTCCCTCATTAAACACAGCGCTGGCTGCACCTCATCCTTTCACGGGCGTATTGGCTCTTAATTTCAATGACACCTCCTGGCAAAGGAGTCCAGTTAAATATTTCGTTTAGCTGTGTCAACGCTGTCGCATCTGGCTTTCCCTCTTGTGCCCGTCTGACAGCCACGGGTGGATGTGGCCACGTTTGCCCGCCTCTAATCCTCCTCTCCCATCCTCGCTGTTGGCCTCACCTCCATCACCCTGCTTCACTCGGTATCTCATTGAAGACTGAGGCAGTGAAATCTCATCTTGGCAGACCTCTGTAGGAGCAGGATTGCACCCAGACAGCTTATATTTGTATTAAGCAACAAGTCAAATCCACTCCTCCAGCTTACACGGGTCACCACCACCCTGGAGCTACACAAACCAGGAGCACCTGGATTGCTGGGCTGCCTCGAATGCCTGTGTCGCTATGTGTGACATCCCCACGCTCACATTAGCCTATTTTTCAAGGCATCTAATTTGCTTTTGGAGACTCCCAATGCTCAGGAAAGCAAAATGAGAAGAGACTTGGCTCCTTCCCCAAAAGAAGCACAGCTGATATATAAAACGTTCCCTGAGTGCTGTGTGTTTGCCTTGCCCTTGCGCGGCTTAAATATTGCATGAGGCTCATGGAAATGGGGAGAAGGGCTTTTATTACTACTAGTTTTGCCTGTTTCTCGTTAAGTTTTGCCACCTCCATGGCCTCTCTGGCCAGGTGGGATCCTGCCGGCTTGGGTTAAGGTCCCAGGCACCCTCCGGGCTGGCTGGGAGCCCCTGGGCCACCTCCTCCTGCCTGTCCCTCTCCGGCTGCTGGTGCTGGGGGCCGGGAAGGGGCCGTGCGGGGGGACCGGCCCGGCCCACCAGCCGCTCTCCGTCACCTGCACCGGCTGCGGCAGCCCTGGGAAATGAAGCCACCACATCAAAGCACTCCGTGAGGCAGAAAACCTGGTGAGCTCCTCCAGCAGAGCCCGAATCGGCAAGGAAAGCATCGTTTGGGATACGGGATATTCGTACGCGGCAAAACCTTTCACCAGGAGAGAGCTGGCCTCCACCGCGGCCCCGTCAGGAGTGACTTCAAAGGGTGTCCGCTGGCCAGCTGCCCCACTGCTGTTTCCCCAGCACCTCCACGCAGGCAGGGCTCGGGGAGCATGAAGGGGGTCTGGGAGGGCATTTATGGCCCCCCGCGGTGGGGCCGGCCTGCGTGGAGATGGGTCAGGTGCAGAGGCGGACGATGGTGATGGGAACAACGTGGGAACAGGCAGCGTTCCCACTCTCAGGCGTTTGTGTGCATTTGGATATCTGCGGAGAGATGTCCGCACTACTGAAAGCGATGGTGGTAAGGAAGGAGCCTTTTCCAACAGAAATATATTCTTATTTATTTCTGGGACCTGAAATTTTACCTGTGCCTCACGCCCTGTGGCAGCCATAGGAGCAGACCTGCCAAAGTCATCTTTGTGGAGAACAGAAGTTTGGAAATAACGGGAAGCTTTTATCCAGAACAAAACCTTTGTCATAAAACTTCAGAAAATGAATTTCTTTTTCAATGGGTCCCCTGGGGCCTAAAAAATAAATATCTGAGGATTCATGTAGTAGTAAAAGTCGATAAAAATCTTTGAAGCAAATGGGCTATTGAGGAATTATGCGTGGAAATGAATGGATGGATTCTTCTGCAAATCTCTTCATAGAGGTGCCCTGACATAATGAAGACACAGTAGATGCATTAGTAAAAATCCTCTTTTTAATAACTGCTATACCTTATGGTTTTCCTAAAGCGACGGTTTACCAGATGGAAAATCCACTTAAAGATTTTTATCTAGAAAGGAGACGGCAGTTGTTCAGCGGGAAGGAGCCAGCTTTGTTCTCCATCCCCTCCCTGGGCTGGGGGATGCTGTACCTGTCTGCGTAATGCCCAAGAGCACTAAAAGCCTTCCTTTCCCCTGGCAAGAGGCGGTCAAAAGATGTTCTGGGCTCCACAGCCAACTTTATGGTAGCAAAATGCAGGGAGAAAAACACAACGTATGGAAATACGGTGGTTCCTGGCCAGGGCGACGCCAGGCACGTCCCCCACGGAGCACCCGACGGCCAGACAACGCACCGGCCCGACCCCTCGCTGTCCCAGCGGCCAGGCACCCAGGACCCCCAGCCCTTGGCGCGACGGCTGCGCCCGCCCCACGTCCAAACCGGCCGCGGACGTAAGGTCCCAGTTCGCGGTGCTTGTTCTGCAGCTTGTAATGGTGTTTACCAGCCCTCGCAGGGGGGGTTTCACGCACCCCCTGAAGAACACGAGCCAAGTTAATTTCACAGAAGTGCCAAGCTTTGCTGCGGGAACATTGCTCCCCGCTTTAATTATTATCGATTTTCATTTTTCCAAGGAAATGTTGGGCCTCTCTAAAGCCCCCGCTGCTGACTCCGGAGATCTGGGAAGGATTTTGGCTGAGCCAGCATTTCTCTTGCAAATCTAAATATTTATGCTACAGCTGTGTAAACAGCCAAAACTTGAAGCGGGGGTATTTTTAGTGTTCTTGAATTGCAACAAGAGATTAAGACGGACGTGTCATGCAAACTCTAACGTTTTCTTTTGCCATTTACAGCACATTGTTGCTGATGGGCTTAGCCCCCTCAGCACCCTTTCTAAAGGTGCTTCGCTCTAATTTTTTATATGGCAAATCCAGATGGGCAGGAATTAGATGGTTGTTACTTTATGTTGCATCGTCTATCCGGATGCCAAACGTACATCTGCTGAATGCAGTGGTTTAAAATGATACAACATTAAAGAAAAAAAAAAAAACCAGCCTGTTGTTAAAACATGATATTCAGGAGGGAGAAAAGTTATTCCTTAGTGTGCATCCAAAGAATATGTTACCAATCTTAGCACGACCCTCCGCAGACTCTTCTCACGGAGAAATGATCACACAGTCTTTACTCAGCATTGAACAAGCTGAAGTTTTGTTTACGAGAGCCGACCCTCACCTTCTCGGCTATCGGCTATGTTATCCGTAACTGGCTGCTCAAAGCTGGGTGGGAGCATGTACATGCCTGATAAGGTATCGAAGCGATTGCAAACCCGCTCCCTGATTTTGGCCGGGATGTGCCTGCAAGGTAAATAAGGGCTTTAAATGTGTGCACGTGCAGCGTCTCTGCGGAGCTGCTCCCAGCTTTGGCCAGCTGCCTGCAGACATCGCTGAGGCTGGGAGCAAGCATGAGGAGATGGGAATTGCAGGGGATGAGCACCCTGAGTTAAACACAGTTCAAAACAGATAAAGGAAACAAAAGAAGTTTTTTTCTCTGGTCATAGTGAGAAAAGCTGCGGCTTTCCCTTCGTCCCTGGGCACGCACACGGCACTTTTGGGACTGTGCCACGGGCCAGGACAGCCTACAGCCTCAGGCTTGCCTTCGGCGGCGTTTTAGCTCTATTTGGGGCTTCATCGGAGTGGTGAAAATGGCTTGGTCCCCTTCTCATCCCCAAACCAGCCTTGGCCCCGTCGCAGAGCCGGTGGGGGGGATACCGGGGGGTGGCAGTGAAGGAACCCTAGGACCATGTCCCAGACTGCCACCCCACTGCTGTGCCTCCCGGGGCGAGCGCCCACGCCTCGCCGGGCACTTGGTGATATCTGACTTGAACAGCTCAACAGGGAAGGGGGATACAAATGCCCGGCGATGGGTTTTCCCTAAATAACCACTTCACTTCCGAGCAGCGCCGCTGCTGCTGGCGCCTTGCCCAGGCGACGAATTGATTCCCCTAATTAACAGCCCCGTTGGTCGGTGGCGTGTCCGGGAGGCACGTGGCGTGGGAGCCCCGGCCGCGCTGGGGCAGCGGGGGGAGGCACGGGGAGGTGCCCGCCTGCTCGTGGGGGTTACCCCGCAAAGCCCCGCAGGAGCCGCCCCCGGAGCATCCCTGCCTGGCCGGGCGTGTGGCGCCGCTGCGGGGTCCCGGTGCAAGAGCCGGCACCGTCCCCCGCGGCACAGCGGGAGCTTCGGCCGGGGAGGATCCTGTCACAACAGAACAGGGGGCAGCTCCCGTGAAAAAAACCTTCACTGGAAGAAAAGTAATGGAAAACCTCCCAGAAAAGCAGCTATTTTGGAAGTGTGGCATCCACCCAAGTGGAAAAATATGAAGATCAAACCACCGGGTGGGCAGGGGGCTCAGACATGAGTCCTCAAAAGCAGTTTCTGCTCGGCTTTCAGTGTTTCGGGACCTCAGTCACCTCGAATGGGGGCAATTCATCGGCATACTCCAGCACCAGCCACACACACGTGCTCAAGCCTTTTTACAACAGTTGATTAAAACGAGACACGTGCTCCCAGCACCGCACAGGAACAGAGCTCCAATTTCAAGCCAGGGAGGCCTTGTACCGTCGGGGATTTATCTGACACGGTTAATATTAGGCAAACAATTTCTAACAGGGTAACATTCCCAGAAAGACAGGATTTAAATTTTCAGGTGCAAAAGAAAAGCTGGCGACCAGGGGCTCAGTTTTCTCCTGGTTTTCACCGGGGAGGTTATCGTAGTTTGCAAAGTGCTGCCGAGGGAAGGAGGACTGAAACCAGCTCCTTATGCTCTGCCACTTAATTAATTTTAAGCACTTTACAGTAAAACACAATTTGGCCCGACTTCTACAAATGAGAAGAGAGAGCAGTGAAAATGCCCAGCTCGCTCAGCTGCGTTGTGCACCCCAAACGTGCTGCAGCCAGATGTGGGAGCTTTTCCACCTGAATATTAAACAAGGAAAGGAAGGTAATTCAAGCCTCCTAAAATTAAGGGTCTAAATCCATTTACATTTACAAACTCTGTAATTAAATAATAAACCAAAATATTATGGCTTGCGCTCTAAATGTGAATTCCTTTTCTAAAGAGAATATATCTAAAATTACATTACAGTCCCTTATTTGTTTAGCGTGCTGCGGTCCCTGCTTGCAGGAACGAAAAAATTGCATGGAGAGGAAGGAATGAAATCCCTGAGTCCCAGAGCCCTGGCGGGTCCCCTCTGCTTTAGCCCAGGCAGGCTCAGCCAGGCTTTACCTCCCAAAGCCGTCGAGGCGCCTGCAGCAGCACGAGCATCTTCCTTCCCCATGGGCAGATGAGCCGGTACCCGACCTCATCCCATGCCCGACCCGCTCCTGCCGGAACCCTGCTCCGGGGTCTGTCCCCGCTGCATGACCTGCCCCGAGGTGACTGCTCAGGGGTGCTCACTCTGCCCCATCACACGGGCTCTCAGGGCCGAAACACGGGAAAGACCTGGGTGCTCGTCCCTCCCCCGCGCCCTGCGCCGGCAGCAGCTCCTCTCTGTGGGGCCGAGCTGGGGCTCGAGGCACCTCGGCTGCTCCCAGCGGCCTCTGCCCTCCCTGCCTTTGAGCACAGTGACGGCGGCACAGACGCCTCTCGTCTGCTCTTTTATTTGCAGTCTTGGCAAAGAAATGAAGGGAGTGAGACGAGGAATAGAAGCAGTAAGTAATGCACAGCTGCTGTGCTTTACATTTCCCATGGCGACAAAAACAAATCGCAGCCTGCGTGCAGCACGGCCACGTCTGGGCAGAGAGAGGGCTTGGGGGAGGTTGTTCTGTTGTGGGGAGTTTTTTTATGGAGCATTTACTTTACTTGTTCTTGGGGTGTCCTCTGTCTGCTCAGGCCGAACCACAGCCACGTGCCGGCACCGCCAAGGGTCCCACCAGGCACACAGCGAGGACTTGCGGCAGGCCAGCGTGCAAACAGCTTCGGGAACCTTCTCAGTTCCAAGTCTCTCTCACCCATCGTCTCAACATCAGCTACTGCTTTATGAGTATTTAAAGGCCTCATGTACATGTGCATGGCCTGCTGCAGCAAAGCTTCCCCCCAGCACGGCAGGGAGGAGACACCAGTTCATCCCAGTGACACGCTGGGACCGGCGGCACGGCTGCATCTGACCACGGGTCCAGCAGCAGCTGTCACCCATCCCATCCCCTCCTCTCCATCCCCAGGGAAAGGCAATGCGCCCAAGACCCTTATCTCCCCGTGTCAGGGTCACCTAAACTCATCCGTCACTCCTTCTCCCTAAACTCATCTGTCACTCCTTCCCCCTTTTCTTTTCTTTTGTATCTCGCTGCGCTGCTGAAGCAGCACCGGCAGCCTCCGCTGTTCAGAGCTTCTCCTTCATTTCTCTGCGCGTTTTAAGCTCTGCGAGGCAGAGAGCCGAGTGCCTTTAAAACCACGTACATCAATTATCACCACAGAGTTTTCATCCCGCGCAAGGGCACAATAGGCAATGCAAATAGCACAAATAAAGTGTTTGATATTTAATGATCCCGCACTGGATGGGGAAGATGTGCTCTTGAACAGGAGTCGCTTTCTCAAGCCCGTGCAATACAGAAAGACCCCTGTCTTTCATGACTAATTGAGCCCTAATGATTTTCCTTTATCATCCAAAATGAAAACACAGGATTTAAGGGGTGTTTCATTGCAGCGCTGTGCGTCTTTCTGTTCATTTATTATTCCCCACGTTAAAAGCATGCTTTGACTTGTCCTTCTGAATCCGCTTCTCTCTGGTATTGCCGCTGTTTTTGTAGTTCTGTCCCTTTGCCTCTGACGGCCCAAAACCAGCCGCCACAGCTCATGCGGCCTCTGCCAGGAGCAAAGGTGCCCGGACCATCCCCATTAGACACACTGTCCTCCAAAAACTTGTGGATTTGGGCATTTCAAACCGAGTGTGAATTCCCAGGGTCGCACAGGCAGGCTCCGTGCTGGAAGGGAGGCATGGGTGCACGGCTGGCCCTGAGGCACGGGGGGACGGGCTCACCCCCAGCTTTCATGGGGACAATGGAAATACCAGAAAGGACCAGGGCAGAGCAGATCCTGAAGCAATGATGCTTCCCATGGCCGGAGGGCAACGGTTTGGGATGAGCTGCTTGCTTGCCCTGGCTCCCCAGAAGCGAAGCCCACCGCTCCCCTCCCCGGCACGCTCACGCACCGCTGCGGAGTGCATCTTTAACAGGGAGAAGAGAAGGAAGAACTGTTTTTGCCAGGCAAATGGCCAGGGTGCGCACCATGCGCCCACTCCTGGGCTGAGCCCCGCGTTCAAGCAGAGGCACCGACATAAGGGAAAGATGGCAGGCCAGGAGCGTAATTGCGCAGCCAAATCATTCTGCAAATGACAACAGCTCAAATCATTATACAGCTCTCTCTGGCCATCTGCTGTAATTAAGGCTGGGCTCCAAGGTGCCATCGCAGCCCCATGACACATTTCCGAAAGCCGCGAAGCCACCTCCAGAGCTGTCCTTGAGACGTCAGCGTTAATGGGAATCGACAGGAACTTGGGCTCCGGAAGGACTAACATGGATGCCGGGTGCATGTGAGCTAGCAGGAACGGAGCCGCGCTGCTGCTGGGGCCCCGATGTCCCCTTGCGCAGCAGCAGTGGGTGCCGGCACCCGTGAGAGCGGTGGCTCCGCGCCCGGCCCAACCCCAGCTGCCTTCGCCCCAGCAGCCAGATGCAGCCCAGGCACCAGTGTGGAAACCCCACGGGTGTCAGTGCCACTGAGCACACACAGTTCCCTTGTGCCCATGGGAAAGGCTGAGGATGGGTTTGGTCCTTCCAGCTGCCACTTCTCTGACTCCGGCGTTGACACCGAGCTCGGCGCCAGGGTGCTGGCGGGATCTCAAGGGGGATAAAAGCACTGCCGGAGCCTGGCCGCAGGGTGCCGAAACACGAAGCGAAAAGCATGGCTGCACCCCACCTCCCTCGCCCCCGAGCGATGCACCAGCCGCGGCGCGGAGCTGCAGACTCCCGTCATTTTTCTAAGTATTCCTCATCTCCTTCAATGCCATTAATCAGACTATTTCAATTAACGGACCTGAACCGTTGAACAGACCTGTCCTGCACTAATATGTTATTAATTGGGTCAGGTTGGATGGCAGCAATATTGAGTGCCATGCGGCTCCGAGCTTTCATCGTCTGGTCCAGGCTCGTTTCATTTATCTAATCGCCTCCTCAATGCCACAGGGGCCCCGTTCGCTTTTTCCCTCTCCACCCACCTTTGAGGTAATCTGATACATTTTCTGCATTGTCTGGTATCAACTACACACTGAAAAGAGTCATATCTAATTTACAGTACTCTACTTTCCCAAGAAAAATCAATGATTGTTTACATTACTATCTTACAATACCTATTTTAAAGTAATTCATGGCAGGACCAATGCTATTAATTTTATTAAGCCGTTATTAGTGGGCAGATATTATTCTACTCCATTGATCCTAAGTTGATGCAATTACCACTTACGAAGCTAGCACCGTATGTCTGAAAACTTCAATTCCGTTTGCAACCTGAAACTGTACATTAAAATCGTGCCAAGCCAGATGCTGGTGGTGGAAATCAGGGAGCCTGCCGCATTTCCAAGCTGATTCAAAACAAATAAGGAACTGCCCAAACTTTATAACTTAAATCCTTTTAAAGCGGAGGTACTGATATCAGCCTGGAGCCCAGCCATTCCCGAATGCACCGTGCCGAAGGGAGAGACGTACTCAGAGCCTCTCTTCAAGCCTCCCAGGTCCTATAGTTCATAGAAATCCCATCGTTGTGGATTACCGGTTAACCAAAACATCCTCTGATGTGAATGGCAAATTTTACACACAAAACTAAGTTTAGCTCTGTCTGCACAGAAAGCACACCAAAAGCCGGGACAGGCCCATGTCCAGCTGAGTGTGCGTTTCATTCTGTTTGCAGGGGATGAATTTCACCCAGAGGCCTCAGATCTCCTTTTCCTCTTCTCTATGTAAAAGAATGAATAGCAGAGCAGTGTGGGAAAATTGAGTGAGACAAAATGGTGCAAATCACCCAGGTCTCAAACGTCTCCAGGAAATCCAACAGCACGGAGTGACCATCTGATGGTTAGAGGTGTGAGGGGTCCCGCAGGGCAGGGGGGTACAGGAATCCCCATCGGTGATGTCCACCCTGTTGAGAGGCCATGTGGGTGCCCAGTGCGGGCTCACAAGGCATAAAAACTTCTCTTTAGTCAGTAGGAATCAGAAACTGCAGTTTAAAACAAAAATAAGGGCTCACTCCTAAGCAGCTTGGAAAAACATTGGCTCAACCACGTCCTTTTGATCATGGACAGAAATATGCTTTGTGTGTATTTGCAAGTCGATAAAAACCTGCCACTCAGGGAATGGGATGAAAGAGAGAAAAGAAAGACAGTTCCTGCCCCAGGATCTTGCACTCTAAATAAAAGGTGTTGGATGGATGGATGGATGGATGGATGGAGATAGTGGAGAAGAGTGAACCAAGGAAGAGATAGGAGCCTGCAGGACCGGCAGCCTCACCATGGTTAAAGTGATGATAAACACAGGGTTTGAAGGAAAACCATGATGTCTACTGAGAGCCTTGGCGATGCAAGCAGGAGGAAATTGGGCCCCTAGGAGGCCTGGCTAGCCAGGACCCGTAGCCTGTGGAGTACGTACTACCAGAGGGGGACCTCCTTTCCGCTAATGCTTTGGCCCAGAGTTATTTCAGAGCGACAGATGCATTTGTTTGGGGCATACAGTTTGATGTGAGGCAAATAACTGCGCTGTCAAATGTATTTTAAAACACTATGATGCAATTTATGAACCCTCCTTCCGTAAAAATTAGGCCAAATGAGACTTTTAAACTATTTGTATGAGAATACTTGCAGTACCTCCTAGCAGCATCAGGTAGCTAATGTAAATCACCTGGATGTGGAGAACAAGGCCAAGTTACACCAGCTGAGACTCTGGCCCCAGAGTCCCCCCAGAATAACATGAAAAGGTATCATAAAACTGCTGGTTCCTGGCAAGTGGTTAATGCTCTGGAGAGGGCAATTGATTTATGGGACCTACTGCACTCAGCTAAAATGGTTGTTCAACATTATAAACCAGCAGCCTTGTCTCCCATGCAAAACAAATAAATGAAGAAATAAATTACATGCTTCTCTCCACAACTGAGAGGTGTTCTGCAGCCAGGAAGCTCTGCAGGGCGGCTGCACGTGCTGCAGGAGGGCCTGTGCCAGGGCTCAGCGAGCCGCCCCGCAGCCGGGATGTGGGAGCAGAGGCCATGCGGTTCGGCTGGGATGCTCCTTGCTGCCCACCTCCCGGTCCTGGCTCCCGGCAGGCTCAGCCACTGGGATTCACTGTGGGGTCAGCAGTGGGAGCATCCCTGAGATGGGCACGTACCTCCTCACCAGGGTGCTTCGGGGACACAGGAGCGGGCACGGGGACTTCCCAGGCCCAGCAGTTCTTACCCTGGTCATGAACAAAGTTGTTCGCAAGGTGGTGCTGAAATAGAAGTTCGGATTCGTGAGCATTATTGTTATTGAAAGGGGCGGTTTTTAGCATTTTCCCTCCGTTGTACTTTTTAAACTGTTTAAAGTATACCTAGATGGTTTTTTTAACCCTTTTGGAGAGTGGAGGACCGGGGTTAAAGCTTCTTCTCCCTGCGGGAACCGGGCTGTTAGCAGGAGGAGCAGTGTGACCTGTTTGCTGCAGAGTTTTTGGGAGCCCAGAGCACTGACCGAGCCTGCAAACAGCTCTCTCCAGGCAGACCAGAGGCACACGAGCCCGGTGCCTGTCCCCGATGCTTGACACCCTTCACCAGGGGGTATATTATAAGTGAAGCCCTCGCCTGCCTCTCCATCCAGACAGCTCAGAGTCCCTTGTTGGAAGCTGCGACAGGGTTTGGCTCATCAGCGTATTGGGATGTTTTATTTTATCTGCCCGCACAAGCCTGCATGCAGGGATAGATCAGATTAACATGGCTGATGAAAAACATCCTCCTCTTTATCCCCTCTGACAGCAGCAACCCTTTATCAACACTCTGAAGGCAAAGTTTTCTCAGCCATAAGTTTTCTGCCTTGGGGGTTCGGTTTTTTTTTTTTTTCCAGTAGAATTTTCCTATTTTTTCTTCAAGAAGAATCAAAACATTTTGATGGAAGATTTTTCAGCCATCCTTATGCATTAGACGTGGTGGCAGACAGGCCTGGCACATCAACATCTGCTCCTTCTCACTGGATTAAATTTAATATCTGGTGTATGAGTGCTAACCCTCCCTCGGAGCTCCGCTGGGGTCAGCTCAATGAGACATACCTGGCTTGGAGAGAAGAAAATAGCTCCTTTTCTGAGGGTTTCCAAATGCTTTTCCAGAGTGACCCTCTCATCATTTTATCCCCTCTTACAAAGCTAACTTCATAATGTCCTCCGATGAGGCTTTGGGGAGGACAGTGTTATAAATTGCAGCTCAGTGAATCTGCCACTCACTGCTGCTAATATACTGCATTTATCCTTGCCGCCACAGAGGCTGTGGCAGTGAGAGGAGAGAAGGAGAAAAATAATTACTTCCCGCTCAGCTTGTCACCGAATCCCTTCATCAGCCCTCTCCCGTCTTTCTCGGCTGCGTTAGTGACTCGCCAAGCTCCGCTGCGCCGGGGCTGGATTCAGCGGCACTGACGTTAATGGGGCATGAGGATGGGGAAGGCGTTGGGTACCACAGGCACTGGGAGACCCTCGGTGCCCAGCACGCCCCGGGCTGTCCCGCTTGCATGCACCGAGTCCCATCAGCCCCGACGGCTGCTGCTTGAGTGCCATTAGGATCCCCTAATCAAGACACGGGTTTATTTCAGCCAGGAAGTCTTACCCCAAAAGCATCCCCAGTGTGGAGTGAGGGAGAAGAGGAGGTGTCTTCTCCGGGTGGTTTTTTTTTAAATATCCTTCAAAGGTTACAGATGTGGGAGAGCCCAATGTTAAAATCTCTCTCTCCTGGAGAGGACTCAAACTCCACATCCTCATTCAGCAATGATGTGGATCAGCCAGACATTGAGTTAAAAGCAAAGATATTGAGTCATGAAATGAACCCAAAACAAGAAGAATTTGCTGGTTGGTGCTGAGATTCCCAGGAGCAGCAGCATCGTCCTGAGACCTGAAATTAGGTGGGATATCAGAAGCCCTTACCTGGGACATGTATTAAATTGATGACAAATATTTTGACCAGCACCTGATGGGCCATTTTACTGTTTTTCTTCAAGTTCTGCAAGGTGGAATAAAAGGCCAACAGCAAGGGCCATTTTCCTCTGGGGAGGTGGCGGACACGGGGACCACTGGCAATGCAGTGAAGGTATCATCTCGCTTAACCGGCCTGGCACTGCCATCACTGGAGTGTCACGCACTGAAACTGATGTGCCATGTGATAAATTTGATGCACTTCACACTGAAATTGATGCATCACCTTTGGAATCAAATTTATCACCTCTTCCATCACACTCCATATACTGAATCAGAGTCACCACCTACTGAATTAAAAACTTCACATGCAGTTCACATCACATCATAAATCAGGCCAAAATGGAATTAAATGCATTGTATGCTAAGAACTCATTCATCACCCCATAAATTAAACATGGGACAAGCCTCTTAGCCTGGATGTGCCCAGATGTAGCCCCCAGAGTCCACTGGGGAAAACATGACACCATTGAAGTCACTGAGGGCTTGGCCATTAATTTCAGTTATTATTTTCAATGCCAGGACCTACTGTGTACCAGGTCCAGCTCTGTCCTGGACCAACCCGAAACTGGGGTCCCCACAACTTCTGCTGTTAGTGACTCTCCTCTTGAACCATCCACACTCCCCGCTTGGAGGTTTAGGCAGGAGCCTGGAGGAGAGAAGCAAATTGGACCTTGTCCCTGCTCCTGCAAGGGGGAACGTCAGCAAGAGGCCAAGAGGGCTTTGCACCCCTTGCTGGCAGCCACACACAACATCGCACACACGCAGCACCTCTCATCTTCAAAGGACCGTGCACCACGAAGGGCCAGGGTCAAAGTCCCAACATCCTTGCTGCTGGAGGGGAGCATCCTCCTCCTAAGCCCTCAGCAGGGCTGCAGAGGGCTGGGCTCAGCTGCAGGGCGCCTGACACCCCTTCTACGGTCTTTGGACTTCGAGGCAACAGGAGGAAAAAAAAAACAGGCTCAGGGATTCATGTGGTGCCAGAGTATCCGAGACAGTTCAGCCCTCGGCAGCAGGTGTTGCTAGTCCTGCGTGACAGACGGGAAACAGGAGCACAGAGCAATGGGTACCGGCTGCTCGAGGCCAAAGCTAGAGACTGGGGCAAAGATAAGACTTAAGAAATTCTTTTCTGAAATCAGGATACTATTTTCTCCTTTTTGTTATCTATGTTAATTTTGGCTTTTCTGACAGCACCTCCCTGTGTGCTCTCGCAGCACAGGAATCCCCTGTGCTATCCCCATTCCTCAGGGAAAGGTGGGACAAACTTCAAGCTTGACTGAAGCACGATGCAGTCAGATACATCCTTGGATCCAATCCACAGTCTTTCCTTTTATTTTCCTATTCATCTAGTCCTCTCAAAATCTGCTCAGGAGCAATTAGAGCCTGTCAGCTAGAAACTGATGCAACTTCTATTTAATTAGCCCAGCAGCCAATAAAGATCTCATTCATCAATATCTCATGGAAGGTGTGGTTGGTGGGGGCGAGATTTGTCATTTCTTCCCTACATCCAGATGGCTGCGGAGCATCTATCAGTGATCCGATCACACGCATGGACTCGTGTGCGCATCTGAGAGACCGACCAGCTGGGAGACATCCAGAAAGCAGTTACAGGAGAAAATAGTGCAAGACTGTCCCAGATGCTCTGTTAGCAAGTCCCATTGGTAACTCCGTCTCCAGAGCATGGCCAACCTGGGCAGCAAGTGACCCTGGTGGGATGAGCAACTTTAGAGGGCTTTTCCTCTTCTGACCCACTTCGCTGCCCTTCCCAGCAACAGGAAAAGGCAGGGATGTGTAAGGAGGGCCAAACGCCAGCAGGATGAATTGGGGGAGGCCTGAAGAAGTATGGGGTTTGCCCCATACCTGCTGCCTTTGCCCTGGGAAGGGGATTAACAGCCCCTTTCACTGCGCTGCCACACTGACAATAAACACATTAGAGATGGCAAAGCAGGAGAGGGGAAATTAGTACCCAGACTGACGGATCCCAGCAAAGTTTTGGGGTGTACAACATGCCAAAGAAAGTCTTTGGGTGACACCTTCTTGGCCTGAAAGCTTCTTAAATTGACCATCAGGGTATCAAATACTTGCCTGACCTTCTCCTGCCAGACCATCTAAGCAGTACACATCTGGGTTGGGCTTTTCCCAGAGACTGGGCAGAGTGGCCAGGAGGATGGGGGGGTACGTAAATCTGTCACCATGCAGTCTCTGTGCTGGCCTCATGTCATGAAAAGGAGGTTTCACCAGCTCAGACCTGCAAGAGTGGGTCCCTGCAGGAATCACTTGCCAGCACTGTTTGCAGCCTCACTATCACAATTCACTGAACAACAACAAAAAAAAATCCGCTATCACAGGACAGTTCATAGATTACAAACATGAGTGATGGTATCTTCATAATTAATGATTATGAGAAAGCAGCTTAATAGTTTGGTTCCTTGTGGCTGGTTTGATTTGTAATACATGGCAGCTGGTGTAAGCAAAGCAGGTAATTGGAGCCAGTTTACCCTTGGTGTGTCCAGCTGGCAGCTGCACTTCACGAACTTGCATGTAGGGCTGTTTTTTCTCAAAGCCTTAACCCTCAGCAGCAGAAGAGGGCTGCAAACATAACCACATCGATAGCCATATTCCCAAGCTGGGAGATGGTTGGGGACCGAATGATGGGCAGTTTCTTGCTGCTGCCCTGCACATCTGCAAGTTGCTGTGGTCAGCAAATCCCTCCTAGCATTCGCAGAGAAAATGCCCGTGCTCAGCTCGGGGCATCAAACAGTGCCCTGAGCCACCCGGCTGCTTGGTGGTTATTAACGGAACATCATAGCTGGCATATTACTGTGATTGATGCTGCATCAATCAACTGGAAAAGTGTTAAGCAAGCCTTAAAAAGAAGTGAGATGAAGACTTAAATACCAGGCTAAAATGTCCATACAATGGGGATTATTCCAGGATTGAAAACACACGTGCAGACATGCTGAAATACACAGCTGTGCCCCTCTCCCCACTGGCCACCTCTAGTTCCAAGGGAAGTGAGTAATGAGTGCTTACATTGCAAACGGGGATGGGCAATTAGCAGAGGGCATATACAAACTGTGCTCAGAGCAAGTGTGTGGTTTTACTGCTTATCAAATAAAAAGTAATGAAGAAACACTCTCTCTATTAACACATTATTTCAAGCCAAGCTGTGATGCTTGCCTGCTTTTATGCTGTTCCATCAAGCTTTGTTTGATTTGGCTTATTTTTGCTTAAGACCAATGTGGTACACTACAGCCAGAGTTGCCAACTTTATTCATTTTTGCTGGTGTGATGTTTGGTATTTCAGAACTCCTAGGGGCTCCTCTTTTAAGGAGAGTCTCAGATTTTCTTGCATTAAAACAAAAAATTTGTGGCCAGGTCGGTTGTGGAGAAACTTATGTGCGGCATCCAGCTTCCCAAACCCAAAAGGTAAACAAACAAACAAACAAAAACTCCCACAAAAACCAAACAAAAAACCCCTCAAACGTGTTATCTTTTAATCATCTGTGATTTTCAAACACTATTCCCTTGGGGAACCCAGCTCACAGATTTTCTGCTAACAAAAGGTGATTTTACTTGAGAACAAATTCACTTCTCATCTCCAAAGCCTGGCTCGCACACTGGTGAATTCCTGTATTGTGTATGCAAAGCCCACGGTCAGAAACCGCAGGGCAGAAATGGCCCAGCGCCCAGCATGTGCTCCAAAGGGGGTGCTTCGTGCTTTCTTTGTTTCTCTATTCTGGTGCTGTGTTTTCCCCCAGAAGATGCCCCTGCCTCTGTGACAGCTTCCTTGCTGGTTCACTAACCCTTGCTTAAACTCTGGGGGATGCATCAGGCTTTCCCATGGGGTGTGGCACCCTCCTTGCTTCACCTGCAGCCAGAAACACCAGAAACAACCTTCCCAGGCAGATGTTGGCTCTTCAGCCCTTTCCATACCCCTTTACCCTGTGCTCCGACCTGGAGCAGGCAGAGAGGAAGCTGCTGCAGAGCATGGATGTGTTTTACCAGTCCCAGGACCTGGACTGAATGTTTCCCAGTGCCACCTCCAGTGCTTTACTGAGGACCAAATCCAGTACGTCCTTCTGGATCTCTCTTTTCTACGGAGGCTCAAGGTGGTCTCCTTGCTCCCATGCTTGTGCTCAGAGAGGACCTTTCTCTTAAAGCACGCACTTACAATCTGAGCAAGATCAGGGTTGGGAGAGGAAAAACAGCTCCTTTTGCCAGGCCTTCATGTTAAGCTTCTATATTTAAAATGACTACATAAACTAAGAAATTAATAACAAGTCTAAGCACTTTACCAGGCAAATCCAATTTCTACTTAGGAGAATAGGAGGGAATAAAGCTAAAAAATTTGCTTCAAGGATGAGATTTAATTCAAAGTGCCAGTGCCAGTTCTTCTACTGCACTTGTAGGTTTATAGAATAAACCTGCTAGCAAACAGTCGTATTAAACAGGATCATCATTAATCCTGAATTCAGCTGTCAAAAAGACTGAGATTGCAAACTGAGAGGGGAACAAGGAAAGCCTGGTAATTTGTTTGTTAAATATTTGCAAACTGTCATATCAATAATGGATAATAAGAAAATTTTGGCCCTCCAGAGCTGATGCATAACACAAAGCTTTGCTGTATTGCACCTAAACTATTATCAATAGCACATTTATTATTATAATAGATGAAAAACAAGCTTCCTGGCTGAAAAACAAGATCAATTTGAGCTCAAGCTATTTGGACATATTCTAAATGTTGTAATTAAAATGCAGCATGAATGTTCCTTAAAAAAAAAAAAAAGAGAGAAGAATAGCCCTACTACAATTACATATGCCATCTCAGTAACCTGAGAGAAAAAAACAGGCAAAATTGTAATTGTGTCCAGTCAGACATTTCTCATCTTCAGGGCTTGATGCAGAGCCTAAGCTAACAGAGCTTTTCCTACTGGGTCAGGATCCAGCCCCAGGCTTGAGGATTTGATGCAGGGAGTCAGCCTAGATTGCACTGAGCTCCCTTGTGTGGGTCAGGATTTGATTAGAGTCCAGCAAAGAAACCCAGCTGAGCTCTATCTTGCTGCAAAGACAACTGTAGTTTATGGGGGAAAAAAAACCTCAAGCAACTGTAGAAAGAGATAAAGAAGCCACCTGTGTGAAAGGTTTCACTCCTGGAGCAAGTGCCTTGGGGACAGAAACAGTCAGAGCGACATTCCCCCCCACCCCACATCCCCAAGGTGTTATCACACACATCAAAACCTGCAGGAGACAAACGTGACTCTCGCCTCCCCCAGCAATTAGAGGCTTGCAGACACTTTCCGGGGCTGCCTGCCACCCTGCAGAATTGGGCATTTCTTTTGTTCTGATAAAGAAGTGACTAGTGAGTTACAGCAATCTCCCGGTAGCTCTCTAAATAATTGCATTCTCTTATGTCTTTTAATCATAAGCCCTTCGAGGCTCATAATACCACATGTGCAATCCAAATTGGCCCATCAGTTCAGTTTATCAAAGGGACCTAATTTAATCCCAGTCTTTGATGGAGACAGGAGCGGTCAAAGTCTGCCCTAATGATTTGCTAAGTTTACTTAGCTTGCAGATCTGTGGCGTGAAGGGCACTTGGACTCCAAGCACAGCATTGATAATGGAAAGCCATGATGAGGAAGACAAAATTGGCAAGAGCTTGACAGTCTGAACCAAGAGAAACCACAGCAGAAACCTGGAACAACAGTGGAGACTAAAGAGGCAAAATAAACCCCGTGATGGGTGTAACCACAAGTAACATCATGAGATTGGTCAAATAAATTGTTGGAGGCATCGGCTCCCTCGGAGTGAATATCACTACTGCGAGAGACCCACCAAGGAGAGGGTCAGAGCAGACGAATCCAAGCCAGGAAATGCAGAGCCAGAGGAAAGCAGGAGCGAAGTGCCGGGGATGGCAGAGCTGCTCTTACCTGGCAGCACCCCCTCCCAGCCAGAGCAGGATGCAGTAGCTATGAGAGCACACCTTTCAATAGAAAAGTGCCTGCTCTTCCTCTAACACGCTGAAAAAGGGCTCAAAACTTTCAGAGTTGAGCAGGTTCAGTCTAGGTCCATCTTTTAAAACCACTGGGATGACTTCTCTGCTCCTTTTCAGCCCAGTAGGTCACCAGCTAGGAAACGCTGAGCAGACGGAAGCGAAAACCCAAAGGAAGGAGCCCAAATCCCTGGCTTCAAGGGATGCTGAACAATGAACAGTATTAGGACTAAAGGCACCAAAGGTAAGGTTTTTATGGAAAAGCTAAAAGCCCAACCTTCTCTGGAAAAGTGAGGGTTGACAGGAGGAGACTGGAGCAGTTTCACTCCCTAGCTGTGAGTGATAGATGTGAACAGTAAAAGACTGCAAAAAAAGAACTTTACTAGACAAAACCAGCTGGTTCTGAAGCATTCAATGGCTTTTAATAGTTTTCAGCTCAAACAGAAGAGGGAACTCAGAGCCTGCATTACAGAAGCTTGAGGAGTGCTGCGGGCTGTGAGAAATGAAGCACAAGCCCTTTGGTTTTAACCAGCATGTACGAAAAGATGGTGAAAGAAGGGCCAAAGGAGTCGTCTTGTAGGGATGTAAAGGACTATACTGGCATCATTACCTCAGAGGGATTCTTCGTGGCACTATCAAAGTTTCAGAAGAAGATGGATGGACCATCTGTCTGCAAACAGGCAAGGCCATTTATTTATTTTATACAGAGAGTGCAGGTGCTCAGGACAACCTTTGGAGAGAAAAAGAAAGAAAACCAGTGACATTGCAAAAGTAAAGCCACAGCCAGCAGACAGCAAAGGGTGAAATGCAAACATTACCCAGGCTGGCTAATCCCCACAAAGGGACTGGCTGAACCCAGTGTATGGCTGTATAACAAAAGAAACCACCTGCAATACTGTCAGGCAGCAGAAAATGCCCTTCACTGGGTTAAAAACATGTCAAATCCTTGGTCTCATGAGGGATGTGTTCTTCGGAGGAGTGGGGGACCTGTATTTGAGGAAAGCTTCCAGAGAGGTGCTTGTGAGAGAACAGAGAAGGAGAGCTCTGACCTCCCCTTACTCTAAGGCGGTGATGAGATGGGGGGACTGTGCAGCTCTCTCGGCCAGCCCTGAATAGCTGGGCAGCTAATGCCACTGGCTGTGACTGAGAAAGGAGGAGAAAAAAGCAAGTTAAATACACTCTATGGAAAAAGGGAACTTTCCTCTCTTTGCTCTGCAGATTTTGGGCTGTATAAAGTGTCAGGAAGCAAAGCTGGCGCTGACAGACCACAAATGGCACACAGGTGGGCTGGCCAGTCCTGGGACCTGGGAGCTGCAGCCCCCTGAGAGGTGTCCAAGCATCCACTGGCCCCTGCTGAGCTCAGGGCACAGTGGGAGCCAGGCTGCATGGCCTCGTATGTGGGGAGCCACCATGATTGACAGCAGCTTGCCTTTTTGAAAGGCAGCAGCTCCCGGCGCCTGCTGAATTCCTGCTGGACTGTTTCACCTCTAACTTGGGCAGGAAAAATCCATATTGGCACAGCACCTTTGAGAATTTTCTGTCTTTGGTGAGGATAGCATGAAGGCCTACATGGAGAGCATTTTGATGGGCAGGTTAAACAGGGAAAGAGCCCGAACAAAGGCTCCAAGCAGATTTAGGTAGAGTCAGAGCTCAAAGCAACCAAATTCACTTCCACTCAAAGAAACTTCCCTTGTGGGTTGGCACATAACACTGCGAGGTCTGGGAGACACCAGTTACCTGAGACCTGGTCACTGGGGTTGGGCAAGTAGACAAAGAAGGAGCAGAAAGTGCCCGGCCACAGGCGAGCAGCACCGGTGCAGGTCCCTGTGCTGGGAGGAGCAGCTCTGCCCAGGCATGCAGCCTGCTGCTCCTCGCCCAGCAGATTCAGAAGCTGAAGCCTGGCAGCACCACGGTAATAACACAGGTCTCCCAGCAAAACATTGACACTGTCTTTCAAAAGACCTCGGTCAAGCCCAGAAAGGCCACAGAGCCAGCCCCACTGACACCCACAGTCCCTGTGCTGGCAGAAGAGCTGGCCCTGCTTCACCAGCTGCCACATCCACACTGATGGGACATCTATGGTTACAGATGCAGCCCACTGACCACACACTAGTGCTGTGATGAACACACAACCTGAGTGGCTTTCTCCCTCTTCTCTACAAGAGAAAGACTCACAAACTGACTAGAGAGTGAGGCTGGGGCTCCAGAGCCTCCAGCACAAGTAGGATGCTGGAAAGAGCAGCCTGATCATAAATAATGTATAAACAAAGGCCAACTAAAGCAGGCTGGGGCCACCAAGGGCCACAGGCAGCACAAACAAACCCCCCATAGCTGGTAACAGAAGTGTTTCAGTCCAGGGGTCCCCGCAGCTTGACATGGCACAACACGAGGGCAGGCAGCTAACTGGGCAGAGGACAGATTGGAGGGACACACAGACATGCTGGATTACCCCAATGCTTCTGAACTGATTTGCCTACAGAAGAAGCATGGGGCCATACAAGGCCGTGACAAGAGGCCAGAGCCAAGGCAAGCCAGGGCAGATGCCCTGTTACCAGCAGATATTTGGCTCTGTGTGATTTCTGCCCAGACGTGATGGTCCTGTGGGTGAGAAGCTTTTCTGGCTGTAGGAAAGTGGGCAGCATTATCTAGGACAACCTCCAAGAAGATATGCTATTTCTGGCAGCAGAGAGGCTGCATAAGAGGAGGAATAAGCAAGGTGCTGAGGGCTGGCAAAGTCATCAGGGAGATGTCTAAGTGACTTCTGAGGAGGGAAAATCAGCATTTGGGACTGAGGGGGCTGACTGCTAGTGAAGGGAGTCATTTGGAGCTAACTTGGGAGTCTGCAACAAAAGGAAAACCACGCTGCAGCTTGGGAAGGGTACATGTCTTCCCCAAGTCAGTTCAGCTTCTTTTCCTTATGCACATGGGTAGATTGAACAGGACAGGCCGAGCAGACTGAACAACATATGCAATGACAAAAAATAATCTACAAGTGATGTTTGCTTGATTTTTGTGTCTTCAGCTTGGCTGCCAGTTGCCACGCTGCTGGATTCCAACTACAGCTCTTCATTGCTCAGACTGAATTGCTACATTCTGGTTTAAGTTTTTACTTTCTGCAAGCACATTAAAATTTTAATTAAGCACTAGACCAGTGTTTCAGCATTTTTTTTTTTGATAATTTTGCTATTTATCTTGTTGATTACAAGTCTCTCAGGTCCTTAGTTTTGGCCTAAACTTAGACCAATTCTAGTGGAGCCCTGCAGGATAACTGCTAAAACTATTCTTTAAAAATGAGGAGTTCAGAGTTGATCAGCTGACAGTGGGAGCCTACAGTGTGGCTGCTCTGCATCCTGGCAATCTTCTGATCTACGGAGACTAGAGGCAGGTTAATGTTGATCTGCTGGTAAAACACAGCATGGAAACACCTTGAGAAGATGCAGCAGCTCCTTGAGCCAAAGCTCACTAAGAATCAACTTGTTTCGTTCCTCATTGACCACCTGAGACGACAAGGAAGGAAGGTTTTTAAGCAAAGAAATTATTTTCCTTAATGCAATTTCTGTCATGTGGCATGAGCAAAGGCAGAATGCTTAATAGTGTCCCCCATTTTTGTCTTTCTGGGAAGCACTTTGCAAGAGATGAACGAGGGTCCCTGTGGGCAGCTCCGACAAGGAAGCAACGCTACAGTTCATGCTTAGCCAGCTTCCCTGGGGATTTTGATTTTTTTCTAAATTGCTGGGGAAATCCAAGGGCCCCACAACATCTACTTGTACCCGACAGGTTTATCACACATGTTAACGTGAAAGACTAGGGTAAATCCAGCTATCAACATGCAAAACCCTGGCCATATCTGTCAACATCTGGGACCAGAAACATCTCTTAAATGCTGTTTTAAAATTATATCACAATAACAAATGTAGTGCTAACGAAATACAGAGTCTGGTACCATCCAAAATTCAGTGGTATTTGCCACGGAGCTGAACTCCCAGGTTTAAGCTGCTGGTGCTAGAAAGTTTCCTGTAGCTAGGCAAAGAGATTCAACACAGAGAGAAGAGGAGATTATTCCTCTGCGTGTGACCCTGGCTAAAACTGCCCGTTAACCATCCCTAACTGTAGCTCTCCTTCCTGTGCTACTCCCATCTGTAATACACTTTCAGCTGTTTTTTCTGTCCCAAGGGGAAGCCAAGCTGGTGGCTGCCATGGATAGTGGGGGATTGCCAGGAGCACAGCCACCTCCTCCTACAGTCACTGCAGACCCACCGACGCAGGTCTGTATGCTGGTTTTTACAATACTCTGGAATGATGAACCAGTTCTCAAGCCATGGGTGACTAACTCCCCTGATGGCCTTTCACCGTCAGTTAGGAGAGCACTTTTCTGAAAGGTCTGAAGTCATCCAATATTTAATCATCTGAGCTTTCCACTTCTCCCATCTCATCTTCTCTCCAATTAATTTAATGCGAGGAATTTCAGCTGTTCATTGAGCAGTTGTGAAGACCTTGAGCAAATAGCCCTTTCTTTCCTCCCATCAGTCTCCAGCCTCCTTGTACAGTGCCTCAGGCCAAAACCAATGCCAGCGAAAACTTTCCCTTTCACTCGCTCACATTTCACTTCCACAATAAAACTCACATCCAGGTCACTGCTCAGGAAAACCACGTCTTCCACCAGGGCAAGCTGCCCCAGGCTACCTTGCCCAGCCCCATTTGGGTCTCCAGAGAGCAACCAGCTCCTGTGCTTGGCCAGGCTCCTGCCTCCCAGCCAGCGCTGACAGCACACACCAGCTGCATTCGAGTCAGTCCCATGCAGCCCTCCCAGGGCCCATCTTCTGGAATCCTCCAAAACTCATCTTCTGGAATTGTGGGGAAAGGGAAGAAAAGAGAGATGCAAGCCCCTTGAGCTGCACAGAGCAGCTTGCTACCAAAGGCATTCAACTGCCTCAGAAAGAAGAGGTAAATTTAAGGAACCCACAGTCAAGCAGTTGTTTTGCTGAGCTTGAAATCTCATTTTTATGCTTATCTCATGCAAAGCTGGAAATAACACAGGCCACACTTACAACCTGCTAAGGGGAAAAATGTGTTGAATAACAGCCAGTGCAACTGAAGGGAAATTTGCTGCACAAAAAAACTTTATCAGAAAGAATCCTTCAGAAAAACAGATAAATACACATGCTTCCACAGTGAAGCCAAACCTCTGCAATCTCCATGAAGGCTTGTGCAGCAACATATCTACAGATCCCCACCAGCTCATTACTGTCCCTTAGCTGGAGATGATCATTTCTGTAGGTCAGCCTCCAAAACAGCTGGTGTGAGCTTTCCATAATCTGCTCCAGGGCGAACTCCACCAACAGCTGAGACTCCCTTCAGTGACAGGCAATGCTGGATAGGCAGCAGGCTGCTGTTTCTCTATAGAGGTTCACATAGCTTTACATATACTATCACTATTTTGGCTTCCCCCTCCAATCCTAAATCAAAGAATCAGGAGGAATAAGGAATATTGTTCTAAAATTGGGTGTTAAAAGCTTTGCATGGCCTCATCTTTGAGCTGACCACATGGAAGAAAACCCCAGAGACCTCAATACTCCACAGAATCAGGTCCTAAATCTTTGATCTAATCTTGAGTCCATTTGAAAACGATGAAAGGGCACCAAGGATGGAGTTGTGGCTCTAAAATTGGAGAACTGCTATGCTGAATGTGCTATTTTGGCACCTTCTCCAGCTACAGCAGGGGCAGCTCTTCATTACAGCCCCCAGCCTGCCCCTGGCTGGTTGTCAGCATGCCCAGTGGAAATCCCTCCAAACTGCTGGTGCATTTCAAATAAATGGGTCCAATTAGCAAAGCTTTACGACTGCAGCTGAAACGATGGGGAAGGATCATACCAGCAACCAAGCAGGCAGATCGGAGGAGGACAAAGCTTCCAATAGGTGATGATGAGCAGGTGGGAAGAAGTAACTGTGTCAGCTGGAAAAGAAATGTGAACAAAGCCTTACACTCCCTTGGGCAAGCAATTCCCTGGAGGGGCTGCAGGAGCAGCCCCCAGCCTCATGTTAGCACTTTATTTATAGCATTGCCTTCCTGTTCATAACCTTCCCAACTGTGAATTGCAATTTTTCTCCCCCCAGCATTATGGTGATGGTTTGGAACACAGAGATGTTTGGAAAGGGGCAATTTGGCATCAGGAATCTAAAAAGCAGATACAGATGACATCCTAAATGTATCTTTTATGAGTTTGGAATGATTCCTTTAAATTAAGCTCAAAGTGTGTGACAGCTTCTAGTAGTGCCGCCAGTAAGGAAATAAAACTTAAAAATCAAGAGGTTCTTGAGCATATGTAGTCTTAAAGATTGTGTCCTCTGGACACCTGGCTTTCCCTTATGCCACTTTGAGCTGCAACGTACCAAGTGCTTCTCAAGGAAAGTGCTCCAATAATTTTCAATTGTCTCTTCACCACATATGCCCTCAAACCCCAACATACTTCCAAATTCAAGGCTTATAAAAATTAAATGCTCCAATAATTCTAAATTGTGTCTGTTCAGTGTTACTGGAGCCTGTCCATTCCTTCAGTTTGGGGATTTTTGTTTTGTTTGCAGGGGGGAGGAAGAAATGCTTTCTATTAGTGCTTCAAATTGGAAGCTGGTCAAACAGCATCATAGCAGAATGATTCAGCAGCCTCTGAGCTGATTCACAGTGTATCGTAAATCAGGATTAGGAAAACAACAATGCTCGGAGGAGAAAGAATCCACACAAAGAATCACAGCAGGAGAACAATACCAGAAAGGAGCAGAGGGAATAATCCTCACTTGGCTTCTAAGGAGCAGGTCAGATGACCTAATAGATGGCTTTCAATGCCCTTCATTCCCCACTGCGTCGCAGGGTTCAGCTGCCCAGATCCAGCCACCACAGCTTAATAAATGGCCCTGCATCGACTGAACCACATTAAGCGTTTCTGTGTGCACGCTCACAGCCTGTTGTCATTTATCTGAGACCACAGTCCTCCTCTGGCACAAGACAGATGCTATTTCACAGCAGGCAGGAGCTTATGCAGAACCACCGGTGGAAGTTCATGACCATTTAGGACAGGAAGCAAAGGAAACAATCTGAGGCTGTGAGTCTTCCAGTTATAAACCAAAAAGTGGCGTTTTCTCAGTCTTCCTCAAGAAGACACACACACACAAGGCAGCACATTAAAGCAGCAGAGATGTCAAGGTAAGCATATTCCCTAGCACTGTCCTGAAGAGGAATGAAATTAAGTATGTATTTTATGATCTCCTGAATCAAAGCATCAATGACCACCACCAGCCAATGCCAAGTTGGAAAAGGAAAGCATCATTTAAAATCTATTCTCTGTGGACTCGAAGATCCCATTGACAACCTTGTTGTAAATTAGGCCATACCTGTTACAACTGTGGCCTTGGAGTAACAGAGGAAGGCAGGGAATGTCTCAGGAGTTTTAGTAGATCAGCAATGGTTGAATTACTTCTATGCAGAACATGAAATCACAGCTTCATACAAGCGAGGAAAATCAGACAACTATATCACAATTCTGATAAAATAGCTATATCCAAAGTTTGGTAGAGAGACACAAAAACAGGGAGGAAAAAGAAAAATCTCTTATGCCATGGTATCCTCTCATAGACTGAAAAAATGATAAAGCACATCCTTGTTTAACTCACTGCAGGATGCCTGGAATTTTATAGAAACTGCTGCAACGCGTCTCCCACTGGGGAATAACTAAGCATGAGATAAGGAATCAGCCATATTCTAACTTGCAGTGGCAAGCGCTGTAAAAGGAAATGCCCAATAAAGGCTTAATATATAGGAAGATGGCAAATAACTGCCTGGATTTTTGAAATAAGAAAGCGTAAACCAATTCTCTAATCACGTCTAATCAAAGAACACCATCAGTTGCTAAAATCTTCTAGGAAAAAATGGGTATCAGAGACACAGTAGCATGTATATCTTCTTCGGTAGTGTTTTGGGAATATTTTAGCCTGCAGAATTTAATTCCCTGTTATTACTTCTGAGCCTGGAGGCAAAAGTCATAAATCAGGACCATTCATAACATGCAATAATGGACTGAAATACTCATAAGGAGAGTTATATGATTAAATCCTTTGGCATTGTGTGTAACACTTCCAGTCCTTGATGATAGCATTAAAAATTCTTTTGTCGGTAACATCTATTCTTCCCTAATTCCTGTACTGGATTTTCATTCTTTTCTCCCAATATCTCCAAATTTTGCTGTCATATGGCATTCCTTCCACCCTTCCTCCCTGCTGCCCTAAATATATGTTTAAAACAAAATCATAGGAAAGCATTCCATGCTTAAAAAGATGGCCAGGTTTTAAATTACACTGTATTTACTTATAAGGGCTTTTAATACCAGAGGAGCTTTCCCAGGGAGTTTTGCTCTGATTTCAGGACCCCCATTGTTTTCATAGAGGGATATTTTGTCCCATTTAGAAGGTGGCTGCATTTTGAGTAATAAAGACTGCAATGCTATAAAATAAAATAACATTGTCCCTACCCTTCTTTTATCCTCCCATCTACTGAGTTAAAAAAAAAAAAAGATCCCAACCCATGATGTGTTAGAGCTTTGTTTTCTGAGTAATGAGACTAATCATGTTTCCTCCGCTTGGGGTATCTCTCTTCTCTTCCTTTTCTTCTAGGTCCTCTGGATCCACACTGACATAGAAATATCCCATGATGGAGAAAATAATGCACACAGCAAAGAGGAGAAGGGCGAACAAGACAAATTCAGCCCACTAGGAAAGAAAAAAGAACAGCAGGTCAGGAGACCCCAGACTCTCAGTCCAGAGGATTTCTCTGCACTTTCAAGTGCTTTTTAAAGAGCTGGGTGAAAATTACTTTTTAGCTTCCAAGACTGCTCACAAGATAGAAACTTTCTCATCCTGTTTTCTGGTAAACCCATTTACACATAATGTAATTATGAATATGTGATATACCTTGAAACAAACCAGTTAAATTGGGCTGGTTTCATTAAATCTTTTCTCACAAATCTGCACTGACTGAAACATACCTGCCTGGGCTTTTTGGCCACAAGATGCCTTTAGGAGAGGCAGTTTCATGTTAGCCAGAAACAAGCCCCCGTTCACACCTTCATGGCATCATCCCAGAAGTCTGATAGCCTGAATTAAACAACCTCCACAGCACAAACCTCCCCATGCAAGCCCAACATCTCAGGGGTGCCACAGGCAGCTGGCCCTGAAAGAGTCCCAGCTCCTAGACGCTTGAGAAGGCTGCTTGCCCACTGGGCTAGCTGGATGAAGGCAAGCTGCTTTCGGTAAGCACCTGCAATGCGTGGCTGGCATCGTGTCCAGGCTCCAGGCCCAAATATAGCCTGCTTGCTTAGAGCTGAGCTCCAGCAACATTATTGCAGTGCAGGTCACTATTATTTACTGCCACTGGGAGACTTAGGGAAGGCCATTGCTCCAGAGGGCAACACTGCTGAGGACAACGCAGAGCCCTGGTTGGGAGGCAGCTCAGTGCAGGCTGCCATCACTCCATTGCAGGAGCTTGGGACTGTGCAGAGAAGCTGTGCCTCCAGGACACGGACATCCAGAAGCACCATCCAGGCCTGTTTTAAAGCATTACCTCTGCTTTAAGAGCCGAACCATACCTGTGCCATTGGTGCAGCCTGGGCAACGACGAGCACAAGGGTATTCCCAACAGCCACCGTGAACAGCCAGCCTGCCTGCAGCACCGACTTCATGCTGGCCGGAGACTGAAAAGAGGAGAATGGCCTGGTCAGTAGGTATCACGCTGTGCCCTTCTGCCCTGGTTCACCCTGTGATGTCCTGCCCAGTGTAGGTGTCACTGGGCTCAGCCTAGGAGGAGATGATGGAATTTCCTCTGCGCAGAGTCTCATCTGTGGTTAATTTCAACAGCTGCATACAAGGAGCTTTCAAAATATGTCCTCCAGGAAGACACATGAAGGAGGAGATGCTGTTATTGCAGAGTCAGATCCTGATCATCCCCAACCTGCATCATCTGAAATTGTAAGATCAGGAAGCCCAAGGAGCCATGCAACAAGCCCTGCAACTTGGAGCCTGGTGCCCTGTGGTTGTACACCTTTGGAAAAGAGACTGGATCTTGATGTTAAGTTTCCTGCTGATGACAAATTTTCCACATCCCATGACAGATCATCCCACTGGATTAACCGCCCTCACTAATAAACATCTTAACTTTACTCCAAGGGTAAATTTGAGTAGCTTCAGCTTTTTGATCTTGTAATGTCTCAGTCCTCTCTTCTCATAAACCTTCTCCCCAGACAACATAGTATACTACAGTCAAATCATCCCTTGCACACTTGTTACCCCCTGCTCCCTTGTTACAGACTCGAGTAGGCTTAGACCCCTTCAATATCTCATCTTAAAGCAGGTTCCAAGCCCCCATGCCACCCTGTAGTCCTTGAGATATCTTTGCCTTTTTATCACTGGAAAATACGTACCACAAAATATTTCACTGGGAGAAAAACCTGACATTACAGAGCTTTCACATTAAAATACACTTCTATCCAGTTCTGTTCTGTGTCCTCAGCTTTACCAGAAAAGGAGTTTCCTGAGTATAAGTGAGAACAGGTATCTTCAGAGTATGAATTAATTTAGCTTGAGGGCACCTAGCAAGCGGTCCTATAATCCCACTTATAGCTGAAGCACAGATAACATTGTCAGTAAGCATCATGCCAAGGCACATATTACAAGTCAATGGCAGATGCAGGAATAAATCCTGAAGTCTAATTGTAAGTCCCTTATCTTTAAGTGGGGTACCTGAGAATAGGAGAAGGCCAGACCCGTAACGGAGAACATCACTTCCGCAGCAGATATTAATAAGTATTGTGGCAACTGCCAAGCCATATGGACATTGTTGGCTTTGATGTCTTCTGACTTCCATGTCTTAACAGCACCTCCAGAAACCTAGCAGGAAAATAAAGGCACACTGATTAGCTGCTGAAAGATCAGATCCTTCTTAGCCTGGACAACAACAGCAAATTTACCAAAATGAAGTTTTAAGCAAAAGTAGAAGCAAAGCTCTGCCCTGGGAGCAAAACTCTAGGTCTGACCACTGCCATTTCCAAGCCTGTGGGGAATGGGCTGACTCCTACTGCACAGGGCAGAGGTGGCAGGGTGGAAGTGTCCCAGCTCGTTCAAGCGCCACAAGAGTTGCATGAGTTTCTGCAAACTGGCAACTTGCCTTCTGTAGTAGGGTTGGGAAAAGCCTCTGTGGTACTTGTGCAGAGCCTGTGACCTGTTGCTGTCCCCAAGGCCAGAAGAGGATGAGAGGATAAATGCTTATTGCATCCATGCGGCCACCGCTCCCATTTCATCGGCACTGTACAACTCCCGTACTATTTTCTTCACCGAAAGGGTTGTCGGGCACTGGAACAGGCTGCCCAGGGAGGTGGTGGAGTCACCATCTCTGGGGGTATTCAAAAGGCGTTTAGATGAGGCCCTAAGGGATATGATTTAGTGGGGGACTTGGTAGTGATAGGTTAATGGTTGCACCCGATGATCTCGGAGGTCTCTTCCAACCAGAACAATTCTATGATTCTATGATTCTATAATGGTGACACCCAAACAAATCCAGTTCAGGAATACCAAGAGCACCAGAGACTGCCCTGTACCAGATGTATTCAGATAGTTATGGTAGCTGTATTCCTAATTCTTTTTGTTTGTTTTCCCAGGTGTAATTAATACTGCCTCTGATGCACAGAGGCTCAGAGGCAGAGAGATTTGACTAGCAGCCAGGAAAACACCAGGCTGAAATGACTTCAGGCTGAAATGACTTCAGGCAGAAAACCCTGTGTTTAAGGAGAGTACTTGGGAAAATACTAGGGATGTTTACGAGATGTATTTAATCACCATGCAGGGAGGCAAATCAAGAGACTGTATTTCAAAAGGCTAAAAGGGGTGAGAGGAGAGCTGTGCATTGCTCTTTAGCCCATAAAGAAATGTCACAAGCACCATACTATAACTGCACACTGAGGAAGGCTGGATAGAAGGCAGCATCCCCATGATTTAAGTATCACAGTTCAGCCACATTAGCAGACTAATATATTGCATTCTTGGTTCTTCTATATAGCACTCCTGGTAGAGGAGCAGGGCTCAGTACAAATCACTGCAATAATTAAAAATGATCTTGGCCTGGAGCAAGCTAACTCTTTATAGAAAGAGGAAACTACAGGGAGAGAGACGGAAAAACAGAGGGTCAAAAAGATTAAAGGACTAGCATAGGGTCCAGAGTGGCTGAGGCACAGAGCCACCCTCAAGCAGCCATGGCTATGGCAGGGACTTTTGTAGATGGTACCACAAGCTGGAATCCTTGTCCACAGTGACGTGGGACACATCTACCTCAACTGGCCCTGACTCAGTTGCATTACCAGAGGCTCTGGGGCAATATTCTTAGTGTAATATTCTTCATGCAGCTTCTCTACTCTGTTTCTCATCTGGTGAAAGAAGCTTGCAGCCATGGCAGAAGGGTCTGGCCAACATCACGTCAAGTGTGTATGTGTTTTATGTACATAAATTTCTGCACTCATAGATGGCAGCATCTGCCTGTTCCCTTCAGGACTGTGCATCCCACTCCAGCTACTGGAGTTAAAAAAAGTGCCAGGTGCTTTGCAGCTATATTTTTCCCTCTACGTATTTGGACTCTGCAGACATGAACAGCTCCCATTAATTGCCCAACAGGGAGATGTTACTGCCAGGGAGTAGCTGACAGCATTTTGCTCTGCTCATCACAACACAGTAGTCAAAGTCCCAGAGGGCAGCTTAGCAGTGTGTCCTGTCAGACCTGGTTTGTCTGTGTGCCTGTGCAGTGGAAAGGTTAAAATGGGAACTAAGCTGATCACGTTCATCTCCGTGGCTCCTGCCAGCTGGACCAGGGTTGGAACAGCATGCCTAAGAGGCTGACAGGCAGGAAAAGGAATCCACCCTCTCAGCAGTGCTCACACCCCATCAGGGCTAGGTTGTTCAGAAACCCATGCCTTGACTTTACACTAGGCTCCAAATGAGCTGTACAGACAGTGAAAGGAGGAAAAGCAGATGCACAATCTCACCAACCTCCTCTCTCAACACTTTGTCCGTCTTCTCCCCATGCATAATACACAAGGCTTAGAAGATCAGCCTTTAGATCAGTAAGTTAAATGTGAGGATACAGCAGTCTGTTTCTGCAGAGTTTTTCAGGCGTGAGGTACCACCAGGTACAGTATTTTAAAGACCACAAACAGAGTCAGCTCTTGGCAGACTGTAATAGCTCTTTGCAGTGTGCTGGGTCAATGGTAACTGAACAAGGATGGCATGAGACCAGCACAAACCACAGATCACATGATTTTCCATCGAGGATTTCCATCCAGAAAAAGATCTTACTTCTTGTTTAACCCATGAGATCTGACAAGATCACGGTGTAAGGTGGAATGAGTGCCCACCCACCTTGCTTATATAGGTGCCAAAACCTTTTAGTAGCCCTTGTATAACAGACTGCCTTCAGATGGCTACTGCGCAGGTCTCGCAGGGTGGAGAAAGCAAGTGAGAGTCACCAACATAAGAACAAAAACATTGCCAGAGACTAGAACAGAAGGAGCTTGTTACCGTCACAGGGACACTTACGTTAGTTATCACAATGGTGTATGATGCGCCGAAGTCGAGCAGCCCTAGCTCCAGGGTGAATTCTCCCATTTCAGTTATGCATTTTCCATTATTATATCTAGATACAATGATGAAGTACAGTATTTCCCAGTTAGTCCCACAGAAAAAGAGCAGACAGCAGAGCTATCAAACATGCCCCTACAATGGAGTAGGGAAGATGTATGATGCAAAGCTGCAGTAATGTTTGTGTCACGATCACTAGACTTCTTGCCATCTTTTCCTTCCAGAAACACTTAGGCACTGACTGGAGTTCACCTAATGACCTGGGGTATTGCTAACATTTTTAAATGGTTTCTGCTTCTTCCTAGCACAGATTTTTCATTTCCCCTCAGGTTTATTTTCCTTCCAAACTTTTCTCCACTCCTTCAGGAACTGTGGGCCAGACAAGTTAGCCGGGCTCAAGCAGCCTTCAGGAAATCAGAGATATGCACCCACAAGCCAGTTTGTTTCCTTTCAATAGGGCAAATTAGCCTTCATATTTGTTCTTCTGATTTTGGATGTGTGAGATGGCACAGAGGCTTAGCAGCATTCCCACAATGGCTGCTGCATCCTACTAAATTGCAGCAATAAATATTTTGGATGGAGCTGCTGCAGAGAAAAGCCATGAAGCTTGTTTTGAAACATTGCAAATGCCAGAAATACCCTACAAGAGCCAACTCCAGTGCTGCCAAACCAAGGCCATATGGAGCCCCTGTCTAACAGGCCCAGCCTGCAAAGCCGTGTAATGTTACTTGATGTCACCAGCCCACATACCAAGACTTTGTGGTGTGGAATATGAATTGGCCTTTCCCTGAGAGCACCCTAACACTAAGAGCTTGGGCCTAAGAAAATATCAAAATAGAGCAGGCATCAAATGGCAGAGGGGACTTCACCATGTCCCACCTTACTCTTCTGACAGATGCACAGGAATGGCCAGTCTCTTCCCTCCAGGCCTCCACATAATGTCAATAAAACCTCACAGAAAGTTAAGTGCTGTATCTGGATTTCTTCAAAAGGTTTTTTGGGTTTCCAAAATTCCCCTGACCTGACTCCGAGAAAACTCAGATTATGGCCTAAAATAGGATGTCATTATACTCATGTCACGGGAATAAAGTTTCCAAGCTTTGTCCCTACTGATTTTTTCTTACCAAAGCAATAACAGGCACGAGAAGGGAGCTATCCCAGACACAGTTTGGAGGCTGAATCTATTCAACTGCATATTACACACAGCGATACTGATTTGCTGTCCTTTGGCTTGCACACTTTGCAGACTAAATGCATGGTGCTTCTGTACACACGAGTGGCCCGGAGAACCTGCTCTGTGCAGAGCCGATAATTCTGCTTTTTTACAAACATCTGCCCCCACAACCAAATGCCAAAACAATAGCAATGAAGGCTTTGCTATTCACCCGAGAAAAGCCCCATTGTATCCAAGGAAAGGCCTCAGCAAGGACCTTCAGCACAGCAAGGGAAACTTACTTGTTCCTCTCTAGCAGTGAGTACTCAGAAGCGCTGTAGTTTTTCTGAACAGCAATGAACCGATTGCTGTCAATGGTGAGGTTGACATCTTGGCTCAAACCATTGATAAATCTGCAAAGAAACCGTATTTCATTGAGTTGTCAGACAGGGCAGGAGACGCATAATATCAGACGCTTTAGAAGAAGTGCGCTCTCTCTCCCAAAGCATTCTGTAGTTCCATGAGGTTATGGCAGCCTCTCCTGCAAGTTACTAAAATATTCGCCTGACTTATTGCTCAGTTTTTCAATATCAGATTAGTTTTCCCTGCTGTGTAATTTTACTCTCTCTCCTGTGAAAAGTGACCCTCACTTTTTGTGGGTTAGAACTTCCAGTCAAAGTCTTCTCAGAGACCTTCAAAGATTGCTCCATGGCTGTTTGAGAGGACAGAGACCCAACCCACCCCAGGAAACTATAAAGTTGGGTGTCCTGATGAGTGTGTGCACTGTGCTGGCATACTTTTCAAGGGGTTTCTACCAGTGGGAGACAGTTTTCTAGCAAAATAAGATATTTTCGTCAAAACCAAAACTTTCATGGGCATGTTCGGGTTTTGGTTTTTTTCATCCAGTGTTTATATGGTTTTTCATACACAAAAGACAGTTTCCTTTTGACAGCTCAAAAATTGTTAGCAAAACCAAACACTTTTCATTTTATCTGACTATGTTTTAAAATATTTTGGTTTTCAGTTCCTAAAATGGGGGTGAAATCCCTGAAGATAGTCAAGTGCTTAACGAAAGTAACTTTTTAGTGGAAAAAATATTTTTTTCCTAGTGAAACCTCTTCACAAATTTTTGAAGGGGAAGTTTTGGGGTTCTGTCAAAAATGTTCACAGGAAAATATAAAACATTCCTGACTGCAGGTATTAATCAAGTCTCCAAGGTGGTGTTTAGTCAGTAGAAGCCTTCACAAACACAGGGCTATGAAGAGATACTGCTCTCCTGCTACTGTCAACACAGGCTTTCAGGTAAGGGAGTTGGTCATTGTTTTATACTATCTACAGGTTTTTTTTTTTGGGGGGGGGGGGGGGGTGTTTGGGGTTGGTTTGTTTGTTTGTTTTTTTAATTGCAGCTTGCCCAAATCCTTTAGAAAGTCCAACTGGAATCCTCTTTTTTTTTTTTTTTCAAATCTGCTTCTTCTGCATCTCAGCAGCTGCGCATAGGTCTGGTGATGTGGTGCTGGAGGTAACTGTGACCTCAGTGAGATGGTGCAGACCAGCACAGGACTGTTCATGGACTAGCTAAAATTTGGAAAGTAGACTACCTGCTTAAGCAGAGCCCCATGCCCAGCTGAATTGTTTACGAGGATGTAAAATTGTTGCTGTATCAAATTTAGTAGGCATTTGTGCATGAGGTGGGGTGAGATAAATGAACATCATGGGTTGGCCAGTTCGCAGAGGACAAATGGCAATATCTCCTTTCCAGACTGCTTCTTCCCTTTCTTTCCCAAAGAGGTGGGACACAGTGAGATGAATTCACCACTCTTCCAGGGGAGGAGATCTTTTATGTTGCCATCTCAGCCCAGACTATCCTAAGCAGTAAGCAGCGATAATGCTCAGCTCTGCATGGCAAGTGTGGGAGGCAACACGCTGTCAAGCCTCCGCAGCTGACACCTGAGTCTTGCAGGAGAAGTGTGGACTAGATTCCAATCTGAGAACATCTGGGTTATTTTACATACAGTTTGCATTAAACAAAAGCTGTTTCCCTCACCCCACCACCTCCAAATCCTCAAAAAAAGTCATTCCTACCTAATAGCTGCCAAACCGTTTTCTGGCTTTGCTTCCAAGTCTGTAATCTAAAGAGGGGAAGAAAAAAAAAAATCAAACATGTTTATTAATGCTGCCTTATAAAAAATGTGTAGCAGAAAATACTAGTATCTGTGGAGTTACACGTGTTGCAAAGCTCATGGAAATCAACTGGACTCTCACATAAGCTTTACATCAGGCCACAGAAGTGAAGTCCTGGTACAATGAAGCTAATGGCAAAATTTCAGCTCCACCAAGGGCTTAAGATGAGATCATACCTTTTTTTTTCCTCATCTCCTGCGTAACAAAGGCTACAGAGTTTCAGCCAGTCACCCTTCTACTGAGGCATGTAACACCCTCCAAAAAAGTATTTGTCTTGATCTGAAGATAGCAAGAGAGCATTATCCACATTAGCCTCTTTCAATGGTTAGTTAGTATGAAACATGAGTGCCTTACTCCTACAAAACCTGCAACTGCGTAACTTTCAGACCTTGGTTCTTGGCATACTCATAGACTTCACAGAAGCCTAAAGCCAATAGTAACCACCAGGTTACTATTCTGATCATCATGTATCACTTATATTTTCCCTGACCCTCAGTACTCAAGAGATTGAAGTGTTGTAGGGTGCAGGCAGAGAGTAGGAGAGACCAACATGCACTGAGCTTGTTTGCGCTCACAATCTCTGCAGACACATCCTTGACACGGCCACCTGGTTGGGTACACTGGAGAGTGAAAGTGCCTCTGCTGGAGATCACATTTAGAGCATCAGCTCAATAGTTAACATGATCTACATTCATTTGAGGAGAGCCTATTTGGTGTACAATGGTGAAAAAAGAAGACTATATGTCACACAAAAAGAATACAGAGCAAGGTTCTTGGCTGGTAGAAATCCACAGTTGTGCCATGTCCACTTAAGTTGGCAGGGCAATTTCAATTTGTGCTGCCCACAGACGGAACCCAGGCAAGCCAAAAGGGACCAAATCTTCCTTCAGAAACTGGCTTTCTCTTAACATTTTCTACTCTTTCTCCACACTTGCCTCCTGATGTTAAACCCTGAGCTTCTAAGACCAAAGATCCAGAATTTCAGTATACATATGAAATGTCTATTGTACTTCAATGTGATATGCTGATCCACAAATAATGTATGGCCTAAATAATAAATACCCACAGTGAATAATAAATATCAGAGCAATAAATAATAAACAACATCATCATTTTTTTCAATGAGAGACACAGGAGGATTAATACTCTAGTTCATTGCAGACAGGCCAGACAAATTATTACTTGCTTTCATCAATGATCCCCAGAGCTATCAAATTCATTTCCTCCCCACTCAACAGCCCACAAAGGAGAAGAAACCAATTTCAGACTGGCTCCTTCCAGGAAAGCACCCCCACCTGAGTGAGGGTGCCAAACCCAGCAGTGGGGGGGGCTGGCGTTGGCCACGGCTACTCCACGGCTAGCCCCGCAACACAGCAGTGATACTGGCATTGCCTTCCTTGTGTTGCAATGCTGGAAAAGTGAGTATCATTTACCACACTGTCTTCCACACCTCCCTTATCTACAGCTGAGAATGACCGGTCAATAGCATCACCCAACAGCACAGCTGTTCCCCAGCACATGGGAGCCTGCCCGTGCCAGGGTGGGCATTAATTTAAGCACAGGCTAGATCACTAGGGCAGCACAGAGATGTACTGAAGCTCAGGGATTGCTTTTCTCCAGCCTGTTGCAGGCTTCCGCTTCTTAAGGACTGTATGAAAATCACTGTATGAGTATCCATTTCTTCAGGTAACAGCACACAGTCGTCAGGGTCACAGGGAAACTTAACAACATTGTGTGATAATGCACCCCAGGCTCTAAACCATAAAGCAGCAAAACCCCCCAATATTAGGGGAAAAATAATTTCTTAAAACTCCTAATTTTTAAAAACAGTTATGTGAGTTCTACTATACAATATCAAATGCTTGGTGTGGCATCCCTGCAAGGTAGGAGGCTGAGGAACTGCAAAGAGAACTGGTATTTTAGCATGAGGACAGATTCTGACAGCATTTACACACCTGCCACAATGTGCAGTAACAGCATTCATTTCAAGAGAGCTTCTTAGGATACAGCTACACGTAAAAGATATCAGAATCTGGCCCTATACATCCCATATGTCTCTCTCTGATTGTTGCAGCAATACACAAAAGTCCAAACACAGCCGGCTCTGCTGCAGAGCCTGAAATAAGCTTAATCGTTTATTCTGTTCAGCAAAACAAATGGGCCTTCTGCGCATTTTCACTAAACACTTGCAATAACTAAACTCGGAATCTTTCCTCTGATGCTTTTATTCCATGCCCAGCCCTAGAGCCTCTTTAACATCTTTGCTTTATAGAACCATCTTTGGGGGAAAATCTCTGGCTCTCTGTTTCCTCAGCTTTCTCAAGCTCTGCTGCCTAGCAGGCATGACTCTGCTCTCCCACTGCAGCATTCACTGGATTAAAGTGTGCCTAGAAACTCTCAGATGCCATAACGCCTCTATTAATCAACCAGCAGAAATGCATACAGATCCAGTGCCGCTAGCTAAGAAGTCAGGTTTAGAGCATCTGAGAGCAATCAGACAGACATTGCAACTGAGCAAATGAATTAATGAGCCTATTACCCCATTGTATCATCACAGCCATTGAATTAATACTGTATTTACACTTCACTCCCACACTCACTAAGTGACTTGATAGGCTTCCTTCTGCCTCAAAAACAATTAAGCTGTATACTGATTTTTCCTTCACGGTGTAGTTAAAAGCAAGAGACAATCCTTGATGTTGCAGGGCGAAGCGAAGGCTCTGTTGCTCTCCATTCAATATTAATTTTGAGTACTCGGCTGGGTTCTGTGGAGAAAACAAACTTGGTTACACTTTCTTCAGACGAGAAAGGATCTGGCTCTTCCCACCAAGTGCAACCCTATCCCTTCTCTTCAAGGGAGCCTGTAAAAAGAGGTTAACAGTCAGAGCTGTCTTCTACAGCAAAGGACCTCTGTGGACCTGCAGGCTTTGGGCTGGTCAAGCCAGAGCTTGGAGTACCTTCCCTCGCCAGATGCAACCCAAAGGTCAGGGAACACCTTCTGCCCACACAACTACCCTTTCCCCTGGCCCTGCTCTGCCCCAATGGGACCACATCTAAAACTTGTCAGGCAGCTGGTGGCCAATGGGCTGCTGGGCTGAGTCCCAAACTAACCTGACCTGTAAAGTAATCTGGAAGCTGAAATAGGAAACAACCCACTGCCCCTGCCCAGTTAACTACCTTCCCATTTCTTTCCTCCTTTGCAGATAAATACTTTTCAGATGCCATCCAGATCCCAGCAGCAATGCCTGGTCTGAGCACCGAGAGATGTGAGCTGAATGGCTCTACATGCTCATCTCAGGACAATTATCACAGAATCACAGAATGGTAGGGGTTGGAAGGGACCTTCGGAGATCATCTAGTCCAACCCCCCTGCTATTCCTAATTACAGGTGAATGTAGTTAGCCATTTCACCCTTTGCCATGGAAATATGTTTCCAAACTTTCCATTTCTGTCTCATCAATGGAGATAACATGCTCCATTTTTAAAGCTATTCCCATGCACTTCTAAGGCAGTGGAGGAGAACAAGCTCTAGCACATGTGGGCTTTATTAGAAAATGCCTGAAAAAAAGCCCACTCTTTCTTCAATGGGATGCAAGTCAGGCTTTCCAGCCCCACATATATGCTTACCTGAAAAGCCTCCACAGGCTGCTGAAATAGGTCCTGGTCTTGGATTGTCACTTGAACAGGGTTCTTTGCCAAATTCAGGACCCGAATTAAACTTTCTTCTGGGACAAGTCGAGGCATATCGGTTTCCTAATTAAAGTAAAAGGCTTTAAGTGCCATCTGTATGCTTTATTAGCACTTTAGTATCTCTTCATTTTTAGCCATAATAGTCTTCCTCTCTGTAATGACACTTTTGCATCCCTTCCTCATCAGAAGTTGCACTGAGAAAAAACTGAACATAAATCTTATTTAGGGAGGTTTCCTCATAGTAGCTCAACAGCCAACCTATCATTCCTCCCCAAAACTGCTCTTCACACCACCAAGCATACAGGCTACACAACTGCTCGGTAGGTAGAACAATGTCACTGCTTTCATTATACAGCTCCCTAGTGCCTGGATTTAACCAACTGCCATATCAGAACGGAAAAAAATTGTGCTTAGCTTTCTAAAGCAGTGACCAGAATAATTATTTCCCACTGCAGTCAGTGACTGGGAAAAGAATTAGGCCAGAAGCTAAGCAGTTTTAAAAATCCCAGGCCAGCTGCATGTCTGTAATCGGTGCTTTTGCATCACTTGACACCATGCTATCTAACAGCTGACTGTATAGATCTTATTCCCTGTTTTCTGAGAAAGGGAAGACAATGCCTCCAGCGCAGAGGTATCTCTTTCTGTCAGGAATAATTTGCTAGAAAGAGTACTTCAATCAGTGTCAGCCTTGTACTACCTGCAGTTCTAAAACGAATTTTTTAAAAAAAAAAATCTCTTTTTTTCTCACTTTATTTTCAAGAAGCTGCCAGCAATACTTCAGAGCTATTACTTTTTTTTCTATCATCTCATCCTAGAATTTGGGTATTGCAGGCAGGGTAGTTTGAACCTAACTCGGTGGGGACACACACTGTCAGAGAAGGTAGGGCAACATTGATTTCCCTGTACCCATGTGCTGCTCTGGACCAACAGGCTTGTTAATGGTATCCAGCAAATTCCATTACTGTGGCTTTTTGCCTGTGCCATCCACAGCCAAGCCAAGGTGGGCCATCCTATCCCCCTCTTTGCTAGAGCTTTTAGTGGCCTTCAGGGTAAAATTTCCATGCACAGGCAGGGGGGAACCTCTAACTCACCTTACCTCTGCCCAGAGGAGTCACCCACAGCCAGAGCAGACTTTCAGTGCTTGACCAGAGCTGCTGGTGGTGGCAATGAGAGCAGTTCTTTGCTCACATAAAGAGATCAGAAATAAGACCTGAACCCACAAAGTCTCATTTCAGCAGCAGACTTGTCAGTGGATTCACCTGAGGAACCAGCAGCTGTTAATCCAAAGCTGTGCGCCAGCAACTCTAACAGAACATTTTAAGTATACATGGAAGCTTTAAAAATTAATCATACAGTAACTTTCGTGAACCAAAGGTCAGCCAAAGTTTACAGAAGGCTGATCACGGTCCAGAAACAAATGGTACAAAACTGCGGGGGCTAACATCGAATTTACAAGAGATTTGCTGCCATCCTGTCTGGGGATGCCTGGCAGTCCCTGATGCCTGGGACTACAAAAGTGACTGCATTCACCTGCCTCACTGGAAAATCAGTTTGGCTTGTAAAAAACCACATCCCCACCCTAAAGTAGGAAAGAAATTAAATTAAAAAAAAAAAAAAACCACATCACACACATACACAAAAAAACCCCAAACAGTAAAATATAGGCAAGCTACAGCAAGAAATAGGAGAGAGAACAGACTACCTTTTGGGAATTAATGACTAGCATTAACTAGATGTCTGTCAAGCACTTTGACGGTGGAAATCTAGAATATAGACCGATACAGATGACCGGCACAGCAAAACTGCAAAGATTAGAAAGAGAGAAAGAAACAAAGAGAAAAAGAGGGAAAAGTAGACATAGTAAGAATTATCATTAGCAACTGCATCAGTATGCTTAATTGTAAAGAACACATTAAAAACTATGATCGAGGAACACAATGGTTAAAAGGATTATCTAACAGGCATCAATAAAAACACCCCAGGAAAAGAAAGTATTTCTGAGGAATCCCTTGTGCTATACTTACACTTATTTTGACTTCTACAACGGCTGCAAGTCCAAATGCCATCCCTGCAAGGATCATACCTGTTGCCATTTTCCTAATAGGTCTATGGAGCAAACGAAAGAGGTGCTATTAAGAAAAAAAAAGTAATTTAAAATATAGAATACCATTCTTCAGAGCCAAAGACGTGCCAAAACGATGTAATAAACTGTCCAACAGGTGGCACTGGGGATGACGTGCTGTTTAAATTGCCAATCATTTAACTTAAAACTATTCTATTATTCTGTATGAGGCCAGCACTGAGGCCAATTAAAACTGATATGCCATGAAACTTGCCTTTGCTTGCAAGTTTCATATTATCTTGTTCCTAGCTCTTCTAGTGGGAATAGCTCATGGCATTATGTTAACCTGTGATGTTGGAAGGAGCACTAGAAATGATGTATCTTCAAGTCTCTTTTGGGAAAGGCAAAAGAAATGTAGCACGCTATTTAGCAGCAGGAATGAGGAGCAGAAAAATGTATAGTTTGTGTCATCAATGTTTCTGACCATCTGTGGCATCATTCTGGGTTATTTCTCATGCCAATACATTTACATTTCTGGAGAATAAAGAGCTTGCTTCTGAACTCAGAGCAAAACTATTGTAACTCTGGTAGAGTTACATGAGAATCTGATATAAAGCAGAATAAAATAGGTCCAGAATGGCAGGTCCAAACTGAGTATTGAGTTGTTGAGATTTGAAACAAATCTGGTTCTAGATTCAGTGGTCTCCACTCTGTAATGATCTGGATTCACATTCCAGATTGACTGGGCTGTGGGAAATCCAGATTAGGAACCCAGATTCTGTTTCTCAGTTACATGCCCTGGGATAAGAAAATATTTACTGCTTGCATCTTGTAATAAAAAAAAGTTTTGATCTTCAATGCTGTATTGGGGTTTTGTAGCACAAACTTTTGCAGCCCCATAGGCTAACACCCTGCAGGCTACAGTGTTTCCACAGCCACTTCTACAGCTAACCTGGATAGGAGCCTGTTAGTATCCCGCATCCAGGGGACAGAAACAGCATGGCATTCAGTCCTGATCGGTGCAAGAGTTTGTGCTGCTGGGTGAACTAGTCTGTGAACTGCTCATCAGGCAGGAAGATTTCTGTTGAGTTGGGGCTCAGTCCAGGGCACAGGCTCACACTGAGGTAGCATGGAGAAGCACAGCTTCTGATGTGTGTCCTCCAAAGGGCACCATCGCAGGGCGGGACAATGTCTTTGATGATAAGTTTTTAGGTGCAAGTAATTCAGCATGATGGGAGAGGATCAGCAGGCTGAAGGGGTAGGATTCCGAGGCTCCTTCCATCCCCATTTTATGTGGTTTTGTCTATCCAGCATTTTAGTTTGGATTAGGAACGTGCTTTTTAAGCCAATCTCCCACTCATCACCCCTTCCCACGCTGTGGTTCACATTGAGAAGTGGTGCTGGAGCATGGAAACTTGGTTCCTTTCAGCTGAAACTGCACTGTCAGAGGCACTCTGTGAGTGCACATAACATACTCCCACTGCTAAAGTCCACAGAGGCAGACTACAGATACTCTGAAGTAAAATGCATAAAGTGGGTCTCAGAACAAACCTAGAGATCTGCTCCTATTACACTGCACTTCTTGCTAACACACACTTGAAATAAAATGCTTGGGCCATATGGAAATTCCTGTATGTCCTCACTGGTTCAGATCCTAGTGTGGAATCTGCTTTCACAACACCACATGTAGCCTACATGGGACAGTGAATTTGGCCCCACAGGGACCTTTCAGCGAGGGAATTATTTAGGGGTGATATAGGAGATAAGGTGAAGAACATGTTGATCATATTCAGAGAGGGACTGTTCATATCTGCTTTTAGGGAAAATCTGTACAGAGCAGAATCCAACATCACTGAATTTTCCCCTCTGGAATTTCCAGGGCCTATGGAAGAGGATGATGCTGCCTCTTGGGGCTGAAATAGAGGTAAGTACTGGGAAGGGTGAATGGAAATTTGTGTTACTCCTCCTTAAAAGCTATTCTGCACACTTGCTGTAAAAGAAAAAGCACTGAGACATCTGCATTGTCCCCAAGTACTTACGTGAAATTAAATTTGCACATGTTTATCAGGGGGTAGAGCCCAAGGTCAAAAATTGGGATGAAGACAAGAATAAGAAGTGGATTTAAGAACTGCAATACAAAAGAATGGGAGTTTAGTGACTAGAAAGCAACTTTCAGTAATTAAACTCATAAAGCACTGTCCTCCAGAAATAATTCCATTACAGAAAGGACATGAACAAACACTTAAAAACCTCCTTTTAAAATATAATCATAGTTTGCACTTCGACAGCTTCTGCTATTTAGTTTTCACAGGCACGAATACATTTTGTTCATATCCTCCCCTCCAGGAGGTAAGCAAGCATCGCTGGCCCAGTTCCCCTGAAGAGAGAACTGAAGCATTATGTTTTTAGAGTACAAAATCCGCTGGCAATAGAGGCAGGTGACCTTCAGTGCTGTGGTGGGACCTTACAACAAATCAGCAATAATGGAAACATCTTGAGACTTCAGCAAAATCCCAGAGGAACAGGCACTATTCTGTGAGACTGGCAATTTCTCGCACTTCCACACAGCTTGGTAATCCCCCAGGAACTACATTTCTCCTGGGAGGGCCAGAGCTTGTCTGCCAGCCAGCAGCAGCAGAGCAAGAAAATACAGTGTGATGGAAAACAAGCAGAGAGAGATGCTGTTTCAGTTTTGAAGGAAGATTTCAGGGAAGAGAACAGCTTTGAATTTCTCCAGAGCTGTTCAGCGTAAGAATTGTAATCAACTGTGACAAAACAGCACTGTCTTGGAACCTTCACATTTTCATCTGCCCTGCAGGAAGGGAGGGAGGAAGGAAGGAAACATATTTCAGGTACAACACTCATCCCAGCACAGCGGTATGTTAAAAGGAGACACAGCTTGTATCGTCCACATGCCAGCACTAGCTCAAGAACTACTATGGTGGCATGTCTCCCCACAACTCTGTACTATTTTGCAGGATTCAACCTCCATGTTAGGACATCCTTGGGGTCTTCTGAACCCCAAGACGAAGCTTGCAAAACAGCTAGTGAGCGATAAGGCAGAGTTCACACCACAGCAGTCAGTAGGAGCACTGCTATTACCTTCAAAAGGAGCAGAGGAAGGCCACTGGTCTCATGAAAAAAATGAGAGACAAAAAGAAGATACATTTCTAAGGGTTATTTCCTATCCTATAGTATCTTTTACCTGCATTTGGTCAGGCTGAAGGACATATATTCCCTGAAACAAAAAGATATTCCAAGTGATTCATAAACATCATAATATAACAGTGCATATGGCAAATAAACAACCTGTCCAGCAGAGGCCTTAGCAGCAAAGGTGGTTTCCTCAAATGCTTTATCTTGGCTTTAGCAGCTGATATTGTGCTCTTGACACTTGTCGTTTAAGGACATAGTGTTTGATGAGAATCGTTTTGCAGAAGGAAGCTACGCTCAGCCCTTGATACATGGCAGCTGGGACACAGCCTATGACAGGTACTGAGACCCATCTTTCAGACTGGCTGAGCCATGAACTAGGTGAGTGGGGAGGAATGGGCATGTTAGTGTCCCAGTTGAGATTTGGACTTAGAGCTTCCTCCTTCCCTGCTTCTGTAATGGAAAAAGCTCAAATCCTACAAGTGAGTGCTCTTAAGCTTCAGGACCCTCTGAGCTCTGTTGGCATTTCTCCGAAGCACCCCAAAAGAATAACAAAAGACCATCCCTGAGCCAGTGGGCTGCAAAAACACTTCTTTCCTCCCTCCATCTGCCCAGGACACTGACTGCTTTGGTCAACTGTGACTTCTTGGTTTGAGCCAAGAGTCCTCAAGGCTATAAAAGTTGCCTCACTCTCGCATCACTGTACCCAGCTCCCACAATTGGGCAAGGTCAACACAGATGGACGGAGGGATCCCAGTCCCCAAAAGGGACCGATGAGCTGTCTCCAGGGAGGGGCTGGTGTTTGTCTGAACTCCATGCAATGTTTTTCATTTGAAATTAAGATGAAGAGAAGAGGGGGAAAAATTAGGAAGGAAATAATATCTTTCCAAGAAAGCACTGTGGGGGTTCGTCTCCTGTCTGCCAGGCATGTCCTGAGCTGAATCCAGAATGGCTGCCCGTCTCTGCCAGCAGCTGCCTCCTGGGAGAGTGGAAACCACTGGTCACAGCAAAGGAGTCTTACAATTAAAAATATCAGGCAAATATCTCTTCCTGCTACTTTGTGCACACTATACAAATGTGCCATTAGGAAAAAAGCCTGCAAATATTTAATCTCACACTAAATCATTCCCATTTAACTCCAGACTTCGTAGCTGAGCCATTTGTCTGCAGAAGGGAAAGCCATGGAATATTACAAACATGAACTCCAACAAGCCTAATGGTGGGATCACCCCAATGTTACAGTTAATTCTCACCTTCATGAGTTGGCACAACTCACCAGTAGAGAGGGGATGAGACTGAAACACAAGTCAAAAATCTATCCAAGTCGGTGTGACAAAAAAGCCCTGAATATGTCCTTCTCCACTAGGGAGAGTTTAATAAGTGACACCTGGTGATTCTTAGATCTTCTGTTAATGGATCACTAAGTGCATGTGAGCAAAACAGCAGAAAACAAAGTTTTTAGATACACATCACAAAGACTGCATGAATTTGCATTGTTTTGTCTTTCTGAGGGGGATAAATATTACCCAAGGTGTAGTCTTTTTCATGCCTCATTTGAATTAATTAAGCCTAATAAGTATCACATGCTGAAAGCCCAAGTTTTAACAGGAGTGACATAGAAGGGCTCAAATTTGGGCTTTAAGTCAATTTTAAACTGGAAAATGGGCATTTACAATCCTAAATTCTGATGTGAGCATCCACAGGTAAGATCTAGATAGCCTGTTAAAACATGTATGTCTGGAAACCAGCCCTGTATGGTGGCATCTTTAGGCAGATAGCTGATCCACATTTATCTGCCACTGCACCCTGTGCCATTTGCCATTCATATCTTTGAAGAACTTTATGGCTGCTAACTAACTAATCCTCATCACATCTCTACCCTATATGCAAGATTCCTGCTGGTTTTGGGAGACTTCATTAGTGTTTCACCAACTAAGCCAGAGCAGAAATATACAACCACAATAGCTCTAGTTACACTTTACAAGGACTGTGTGAACTTTCCCTGACTTCTCTGTCTTCAGTGGGGGTAGCAGGCTGGAAACACCACCTGCTCAAGTCACAGAGCAATGGGTTGCCAGTAGGTCAGCACTCCTGACCTTGCAGGCAGCTGATGGCTCCCCAGCCCTCGCTCCTTGCCAAGACGTGCTGTGATGAATTGAACATGGCTGCAGAGACTCTTGCTTCTAATCACCAAAAGTGCAACTCACCTAGACTCATCAAGCAGACACTCTTAATATTGCGAGACTCCAGTTAAAAAGCAAGAGCAGTGATGTTACTACTAGTCTTACCAGCCCTGGTGACATTAAGTACTTACAAAATCAGCATTCATTTTTGTGGCTTGCAAAGTCCACCTGGATCCCTAAGGAGAAAAGAGAGAGCTGTGAAGCATTCAAGATGTCCTATGGGACTAGAAAACGTGGGGACAGAGAAGACGACAGTGCTGGAGGTCTTATTTCCCATCTATTCCTTCCTTTCCCTGTAACACCTGCCAGTAGGCAGGGCACATTCTTCCTTCTCACCTTCCTGTGCCAGACACCCGGCAGGACTGCAAAGGGATGGCCGGCAGTGATGGTGGGTACTGTCCTTACCTGGACACCTGGTAGGAGTGTGGCACTCTGTGCCCCCAGGATGCTTTGGTGTCACCCTGGAAGGAAAAGGATGCAAACCCAGGCCAGCAGGCAAGCCTGTGATGCACTGTACTGTACCTGCTGATCAAACAGGGCCCAGAACATTGGCAGCGGTATGAAGAGGAAGAGAACGCGTGTCACCATTTTAACCTCCCCAATCAGCTGTTTCTATAAAGGGAACAGGCAAAAAGGTAAGATGGGGATGAAAAGCCAACAGGTGATTCAAGCCACAAAGCATGAGAGCTCCTATTTCGTTCTGCATGGCAGTTATTGATTGCATTTATTCATGATATTGGACATATTTGCACTTCTGCATTTCAGTGCAGCACCTAAACTGTCCATTAAGGGTCAGGAGAGTACAGATGTGGGAAGGGACAGGACAAATAAGAGCCTGGTGCATGTGAGGAGTGATATGGCCAGGCCAGTCTTACTGTCTCCCCTGTCTGTCTGCCCGTCTCTCGCCTTCCCCCTCCAAATCTGCCAGGTAGAGCATCGCTTACCGAGTATTTTTCTGATGCCCAGTCCAGCCAATGATCTCTCTTTGGAATCTGACGGGAGCGGTTTTTCAGCCGGTTTTTAATAGCAAACTAGGGAGAAAAACAGGTGTGTAACTCCCTCGTGGCATATCTGCCCTTGTCACATTCCCAACTCAAGGCTGCCCTCCCCATCCCCAAATGTAAGCAGTGCCAGAAAATTGCAGGGGTTTTGCTGGACACTTCCAAAATCTTGGATTTGATGCTTTATGACCAATCATCTGCAGGGAAGTTTCTGTGACATTGGTTGATTAAAGGTATGATGTGGGAATGAACTTTTCTTTTGGGCTTGTCTTTTGGAGACAAATCTGACACTAGCCCCCAAAGACTATTTCATGCTTGATTTAAAACCTGCTATATGATACAGCTTTAAACATAATTTCTCCAGTTCTCTTCCAAAAAGCATCTGTCAGATTGACCACTGTGCTGGGGAGCAAATGCCTCGTTATCCAAAGCAATGTCAAAACCAGAACTCTCACTGCCTTCTTGTCCTATAGACCTTTCTTTGCATATTCCTGGTGCAGGCCATGTCTCATTCACTCCTAGACCAGCTTTCAAGTTTCTCTGGAGAAGAAATCAGTGACACCAAATTTGTAACTGGTTTGTTTTAGCTGTGTGCTCCAGTCATTGAACACACTGAACACAGTCACCCTGGCAAAAAGAGTGGCAGACCTCACTTAGAAACCCTATCTTTAAGATCTGGCCTGTTTCCCCAAGGTAAATCTGTCACTAGGATTGACCTAGGTAAAAGGAAAACATCTGCTGTTAGCAACCGCTTCCTGAAAAGAAACTTCATTATCCACCTAATAAAAAGACAGTACTTTTTCACATACTATATTCAGGTCACACACTATGAAAAATAATTGATACGGCTATAATGCAACTTCAGCAGGTGTCTCTTGCATTTACATGAACATGCTGAATGTGCATAATATGAACGTGTACTACGACTGTCTGCTGAACTGATAAACTTCAGTAAAATTATTCAACTGAAAAAATTGAGTCATATATCTGATACTCTGTAAGTTTCTGAATTTTCCTTTCAGTTCAGTCTCCACCAGCATCTGCCACTAGCAGTTCTACTGACATAACTGAACAGTTAATGGAGCTAAGGAAAAAAAAAACCAAAATGTTGAAAGAATAAACTAGGACCTAAATGCATTTCTTATTCCTTACAGCTCATCAGCAGGATATCCAGGACCAGCATACAGAAGAACTCCAAATGTCACCTCCCCTTTCCCTTTGCACTTTTCTGACCTGCAACTTCAGAGTCATACATGAAAAGGAGAGAATGGCACACACTTACGCTGATGCATTTGCACACTTCAAGTAAGACGTTCCCTTGTGGTGGCGTTTTTCTGTACAGTCCACTTCCAGCAATGAACACAACTGAAAAATATTATAATCCAAATGGGAATTCCCATGACTGAGGCTCAATCCTGCACTGGCTTCTGGGAAGGATCCCCCACCCTTGTATTCAACAGAAATCCTCTGCCCGTGGGGCTTACAGGATTGCACTTTTAACAAAATAAATACATAGGACTCCTTTAATGCCTTCAGATGGAAGAAAATGCAACATCCTACAAGAGGCAGTGTGATGCCTAGAAAGTCACCATCATCTTCTCATGATCTGCTCTAGCACAAGAGGCACCTCCACATCTGATTCATGGTAGGAATCAAAGCTTTGAAAATTCCCCCCATCTATGCTTTTTGTAGGCTAAACTTAAAATACAATCCACGTTGAATTGCTGCACCTGACGTTGGAAATCAGCCCTGAGTCATTGCAACCGTATAAGGATTAATCCAGATCCAACACAGGCTCTGTGTATTGCACCTCACACACATTTCAATGGAAACTGCCACGAAGGTCACTGCATTACACACTGCTGTTAACAGAAATTACCTCCATTTACGGTTTCCATGAAGGGATATACAATTTAAGATATTGTTTTGTCTCGGTTTTCTCCCTCAAAGCACAAAGAATATTGGACTGAAGCTTCAAAATCCTGTCAGAGAGGGGGCTATCTGATTACATATCATTTGTCCTGCTCTTTGATAGCCTCTGAGCACATTGCAATTCCAAAGACGTTAGCAGGGAGAAGCACAATAAAAGCTGAGTGTGAAATCCATATAACAAACCAACCTCAATGTTTTAAACTAACCCAATTGTCTGGGTCAGTCCACACAGTGGATAAAGGCAGGCACCTCTGTCCTAACACAGGAGGCCTGGGGCACTGCAAGGAACTCACCATTTCTCTTTTCTGACTGTGAAGACCCTTCGCATCCAGTTTTGACTTGCAGAACTGTCAGAGAGATCTCTGAAGTCAGTTTAGGTGAGTCGCATTGAAAGACACTTGTCCAAAGTCACCCAGAGTGGGCAGTTACACTACCTAATTTTTAACATCTCCCTGTGGACCTGTTGGTGCCTCTAAAAGGTGATTCATTAGGTTTGCTGAAATACCGTCTGGCGATGCCATTGACTCCTTTGGGAACTGAGCTTCCTGCATTAGGTTTGGCATTTGGAATTAAATAGTATCAATCTTACCCCATCTTTCAGAAACTGAAGCAGCCCAGAAAATCTTGCTCTATAAGATTTCCATTCTGCCTCTAAATCTAGCCTTGCTTTCCATAATCACGGGGAGAGGGCCAGTCAAGGCTGAAAGGGTATTTTCTCCAGTTCTGCATGCTGCTCACATAGTCAAATATATCACTTCCAAGAGCATTTTAGCATGTTACAAAAGAACACAGAGATGCTTTGCCGGGCAGGCCGTGGAATCTGGCAGCAGGATACTAGCTAAAAACACATTTCGATTGATGCCCTCACCAAAACTGCAATATTTACACATCCATTTTCCCCTGGGCAACTACTACCCTGCTAGAAACATTCATCACATAATGGCACAGAGGAGCCTGTGCTGCCTTAAACTGATAGGAGCAGGCCACAGGGGAAAAGAGAAGCTTCTCAGGCCCGTGACCATGCACTTTTTTGAAAATAATTGCTGTAACATTAGCTGTGGCCTGATGACATTTCTCCAGTGTCCTGATTCTTCTCTCTGATGGAAGTCTGAGGGGAGAGAGCAACATTCACATTCTCTGGGGGACGAACTTTTCTAATCGCAGATGCTGTGGTGAAATCACACAATTGCTTGGTCTCTCAGTTAAGCTAACAAGCTGAATGAGAAGTCACCCCATGCTGTGTCAAAATCTCTCAAATGCAGCGTAATAAGGGGACTGGTCCCCTCAGCAGCTTGCAACTGTGAAACTAAAGCTAATGGGGTGTCCTCTGAATTGGCTACCAAGCAGTAACAGTAAGAGTGCGGAAATTGCTGAGTATTTTATAAGGGCTGAAGAAGAAATCTTGACAAGTACATTAATGGGGCTAAGATGCAAGCTTTAGGAAGCAGGGTGATTGCAGCTGCCTCTATAACACTTGGACAATAAGGGCTTTTTATTGCAACATAATAATAAGCTGCCACTGTAATTGTAGGAATTACTTCAGCCAAGCAAAGTGAGACAGCTCAGAATAAAGTAACGTCTCATTCAGTTCCTTCTGTGATTTCTGTGTGGTGCACAGATTCTGAAGCAAAAACCTGAGCCATTAAAGATGGTCCCGAGCTGCAAAGAGCCTGTGGAAAGGTTAGAAGTGGCATGCTAAGCTTCTCTTCTATATGCTGGGGAACTCTGAGGACTGCTCAGATCGCAGTTCAAAGGCCAAGCCTGCTCATAGGCAAAGCTGCAAGTCATCAGGAGAATCATTTTGGTGCCTCCCTTTGCTTTATAGAGCAAGGCAATTGTATTGTGAAACATCCACCAGACCACCCTCTCATCAGTATCATGATAAAGGATTGCAGCAAAACCACAGTCTGCCCACCACTAAGTGAACTAGTGATTTTTCTTGCTGTTCTGAACTGTGGAATTGTTGGATGACCTTGAACCCTTGAGTTTCCCATCGCAGTATCCATCCAGAGCTAGTGAATTTGTACATTTTCTCATCTATGCACAGACTCAAAAATGGTAACTCCTATTACAGGCATTATTGTTTCTACTCACCAAGCGCCAACACCATCAGTGCTGCTGGGACACCAAAAGCCAGTGCATAACAATCCTCTCCAAAACATTTCACATCCCCTGAAAAAGAAGTCAGAAACAAAAGCACCTCATTACAGTCAGACTTATGTTACCGGGGCCTTTGATTTGCTTCCCCTAAATCAGTCACTTCCCCTGGCTTTAAATCTTCTTTGGTGGTGCTTGACACTGTGAATTGAATCTCCTTGAAACAGTTATCCTCCCTTGATGAAGACAATTTGGAAGCAGGGTTAGTGTCTGCCAGCAAAAGCAGCTAATGATGGGATATTGATGAGAATGGTAGAAGGGAAGGGGCAGACAAATAGGTAGAAAGAAGTAGTAGGAACTGTAATTGGGAAAAAACTTGCAACATTTAAAATAACCTGAAGCCATTCTGTATTTGCCTAGATCTAAATAACCAGTACTGTGTTTCCACATTATTTGTGCCAGCTGCATGAGTTATTGAGCTAAAAACCTGAATCTGATTTCATAGCAACCTACAGTGGACCAAGTGGAAGCCAATACCCCTACTAAATAAGTGGGAGCACAGGATTAGTCTTAACACTCCGGTTCCTTTTCTCACCACCTTCCCAATCTCACTAGAGGCAGCCTGCTCCAAATGTCAGGTCTTGCAATAACCCACCAGGAAGCCACGTTTGTTACAGCATGGCTTTGATCAATCATCTGAGCTATGGTTCACTGAAACCCTGTGCCTCTTGGACCAGGTCAGTTCTCACACCACGTGAATTTAGAAGTCCAGTTGCAAACACCAAGCCAGCAGTGGGGTCTGTGTTTGTAGGCCAGTGGCTACAAATTACTGCATTCTTACATGGAATAATAATAAAATGGCTAAAATAAACCAACATAGTTAACAGGAAACCAATCCATGAACCCTTCAGTTGTTCCTGTTTGTTGTCCCTGGGCAGTCATGGTCAGCTGCATAGCTGTGTGCATCCATAGCATTTATTTACTTATTTTCAGCAAATTAGCTGAAATCCAGCAAAACTGGCAGTGAGACATTGTGGCCACACTGAACTTTTGACATGCAAAATGAGTTGGACTTCTCCACCTGAAAGTACATATTCCACATTTCTGCCAAATGTCTATGGACAGGATTTCTTGCTCTTCCAAGAAAAGCTTTCACACTTAGCAGAAATTTTACTCTTTCCCCATCTTCTCCACCACATTTCCGTGTTGCAACTAGTTTATTGTTACACTGTATTGGCATGGGTTCTGATGTTTGAAGGGGACTGGATTTTCATCTGCCCGCTGACTACATTGAACAAAAGCCCCTTCCCAACAGAACGGTGACCTGGGGACACTGGTGAGAGAAAGAGCACAAGATACAGCATTTATCTTTGCCTGTACTCATGGTGTAAATATGAGACGAGCACGGCCTGTTAAAATAGTGACTCTGAACAAAGAAAGCTTCCCAGAGGCCACAGGACAGAATGAAAAAAATTGCTACTGAGTGTGAAGGCTACCTTGTTCCTGTCCCCATCGAATTGCCTACGGCCTGCTGCCCTCCCTCTGCCGCTGTGTCTGTATTTAGAGCGTGCCAATCCCCTTGGCTTCTAGGCACTGTGATACAATGAAATAAGTGCAGCAAGACTCAAGGACTAAAACGGGTTGTGCAAGCTGGCTAGAATGTAAAGTAGGTATTAAGTGGGGCATAGGCCTGTGCTTTGTCTTCAAGGCTAGTTGCTCAGGGCTGCAATCCTGCAAGCAGACCCTCAAAGATACGCCTGGGTGCCAGGACAGAGCCCTCCACAAGTCAGCAGCACCCTGTGGGAGGGAGAAGGTAGGACTTCAAAACCAGCCCTGCTGTTTTTCAGCCCCGACACCTGCACAGGACAGTAGAGATCAGTTCCCATCCACAGGCTACCTGCAGGCAAGACAGGGGAATAATCCTTCACTGGCAATGGGGAGGATTAGATGACCATATAGGTCCTTCCACTTTTCATATTTTAATTCTACAGTTCAAGCTGGCTATGAAATACAACCAGGAATATAGTTTCTGTGACTTGTCTGCTAGTACTATAAATCTGTTACGCTGCTACGGCAGGATTAACAAGGCGTAAATGCAATACACTAGCCACTCCACAGATAATGTAATTTCTGCCATTCAGTTGTCATAAGAGCCTAACTATGCACAGCAGAGTAGTCAGAGGGCAGCTAATTTATCGTCTTATTCTAAATCAACACTGACCTCTTAATACAGGAGTTACAAACGTGGAGATCAAACTTCCAGCATTAATGGATAAATAGAAGATGGAAAAAAACTTGCTTCTCTCCGAGGTCTAAAACAAGAGAAGACAATATCAATGTCACGGCAAACGCACAGTGTTGGGCTTGCAAATTGAACACTATCAATTGTCTTGTTAGGAAGGCTGGGTAAATATTGACACACAATGCATAAAATGTTAAGCAAACAAGCTTGCATACAGGTGATGGTAAACGCTCACACAAATCAGCTCACATTACTTGAGAAGCTCTTAGGGGCTTTTTGGGATTCCAGAGGAAAAGCCACTGCTTCGAGAGTGTTGTGAGATCGGAAGGAGGGGAGAGTATTTAAAGTAGCATGATTCAGATCCTCTATCACCTAATTCAGTACAGTTTGGCACAGTTTGACAAGCTCATCATTTCTTCCCGTGTCTGAGCTCTTTTGGTGGCTTTTTTTTTTCCCTTCTCTCCTGTGTAGAAACAGAAAAAGAAACCTGTGTATTTTGAGGAGCTGGTAATGACAGCATAGATGAGAGAGTGCCAGCAAATGAGAGGCATCCATCAGACAGGAGATTACCAAGCTGAGGCCAGTCAACCTCAAACTAATAGGCTAAATTAAATCTACGGGAGTAAATTCAAGAGCCTGATGGAGGGATGAACTCTAAGAGAAAGAGTTCAGAATTTAACTGATGTTGTAACATATCATAGTTCATACAGTCAAAGGATTCCTGTTGATCATCTTTCTTCCTGCATAATTCATAATTCAGAAGGAATCAAGAACTTGATGCAGAGTTTGGTCATTTTTGTAGGAGCAATGTGTGAGGGCATTCAACTGACAGCAGTCTCTCCTTGCTTGTAGGGGAGATGTGCATGCACAGTCGCATGCACATACACAGCGCTAAACCTCCTCCCTGTGCCTGGGTGGGCCATCAGAGCAGAGAAAGAAGAGCAGGCTATCTGACCTACCCCATGCTCATCTGTATCACCAGCTATGGGACACCAGAGTTGGTGAAACCAGCATTTAAGGACAGCCCAAGCCCAGGCAGCCAATATACTTCATATCTACCTCAGCTTCGCTCCCACCTGTCACCAGGTCCTGTAAAGGTAGCGGGCAAAATGCTTAGGACATGGCTTGGTGCCTGGCAGAGAGCTCCTTAGGGCACCTTGAGCCACATCCCTCTGACCTGAGCATCATTTGAACGCGAAGCTTTAACTTAGCTGAGCGTGAGGAAGCTCCTCAGGGGCCTGATTCTGTCCCCTCTCCTTCTAATATGTCCTGCTTCCTTCTGCTCCCTGAGACAACAATATTCACAAGGCTAGAAAACAGGAGAAAATGGGAAGAATTGCAGGCAGCTAAAAGAGGATAGCTCTTAGGGAATGAAGCCTGGGATCCAAAAATGTAACAAAACTTCCTGTGACTGATGGTGCAGCCAACAGGAAATATTGCTACTTCATATGGCAAGAAGCCTCTTATCACAGGGGATTACCTCAGGGAAGGTGGGAGGACATGGGAGGTCTTTGCTTTGTGTCCTCTTATGAAGCAGGTACTGGGAAGGTGAGGGCGAGAGCCTCATCACATTCCACGGCCACCCACCAAGGAGTCTGGGGGGTCACCTCACTTGGATTAAGGGCTTTTTGCCTTGCCCCAGTACAGTTACAAAGACCCCATCAACTTGAGCTTTTGGCTCTTCCATAATTTTATTTCCTAACGTGTCCCAGGCAATCTAATCCATACATTAATCATAAATGATTTATCCTGGATTAAAGGATTCATAAACCTTATAATAATCATCTTGATGCCATGTTCCCATGGTTAATAGCAAACAGCACTGGGTCTTAGGTTATACTCCATTTCTGACCTTAACAGTGTTTTTGATTACCTGGAACTTTCTGCTGCTAAGCTAGTAAACGTATTTTCTTCTTCATTCTACCTTTGTGACTAGTTATTTGTCATCATAAGGAAATCTAGAGAAACGAGCAGCCTCAGCAATCTCTCCTGCTCCCAGAGTAGCCCTGCCATGGCTTGACATGGGTGGTGCAGTAGAGTCCTCACAGTACTGCCCTCTTCTAGTCAAATTCTCATGCCATATCTCTAATGCTTCGTATCTGAGCAACTCAGAATTTCTGAGAGCTGCGAAAAACTCAAGCATGCAGCTCTCGGCATGATAAAGTCTAGAGCAACAATTACCAAAAAGAATGTGCTAGTAAGAGGAGAGGGTAGTGATGCATAAAGAAGTTGGGGCATCTTATTTCACACAATTTCAGATTTCAGTGATGGAAAAAAATGGCCAGAGAAAAGCAGAAGTGAGTACAAAAATAATGACCCAGAAGCTTGAAAATTACACTGATTGGAAAAAAGAATTCCGTCTCTATTTTCTTAATCTTTGGAGCAGACGTACATTACCATGATTTGGATTAGCTAATTTGAGAAAAGGTACCGTACACTATAATCCTGATCTCCTTGGCAACCAGAAAATAAAGAAACAAAGAGAAAGCTATTTAGTACCTTAAACACCATATCACACTGTTTGAAAGCAGCTTTGGTCCTTAATTAATATGCACAGCAGCCTTCGCATTCATATAACATATCGTAAATATCATTTTGTTCAGGTATTTTTAGCTTGGATTCCTAATCCCATAGACAAAGATGCTTGGAAATCTCCTGCAGATAAATCTACTTTCCCTATCTGACCTCCTGCTCAATCAGCCTCCATCACTGTTTGTAGTAGTACTGCTCTCAAAGTGGCAGGCCCAAGACTATTACACTCATAAAGTACTTAAAAGAAAACCAGACTGATGGTGTGCATTTACCTCAAAACATAAATTTGTCTCTACGTGGGAATAGCAGGGGTAATTTATTTATTCATTTTATATATAGAACAACCACATCCCTAGTTTCCAGATGGAACAACTAAGCCTGGGCACTTAAGGGCTCAGCTGAAGTTTATTGGTGTCCTGAAAACTAAGGGGGAATCAAATGCTTCATTTCATTGGGAATTTTCAAAACTTATTTCATCCTACCTGGAGTGGAAGATGAAAAACACGACAAGTCCTCTCAAACACCACTCTGGAGGGGAGAAATATTCTGGCTGGCTCCAAACATTGCATTCCTTACAAAATCAAAACTTCTCATTCCAATTTTGAAGATCTAAATTTCCTATCACATAGCATAAAACCTTTTTTTCTTCTGAAAGGCCAAGTCATTTCAAAATGGTAAAATACAAGACTTTCTATTCTGAAAAGGAATGAATAGAGCAGAACGCATTGTCCTTATCAGAAGGCTTTTTACAGTTTTCTTTCTCTAAATTAGTTTTTCTTGAAGGCAACACACAGGTGAATGTTTGAGCCTTAGTATTTGATAAATTTGTTGGAGAGGTGTAGTCTGAATGCTGGAGAATGGGCACAGGCCCACACAACCACAGGCAATTCAGTTTTTTCTCTGTAACTCAGTTGTGGTCGTAAGTTTGAGATAATAATATGTATGTGCCTGACTGGGGTGCTGAGATTCATTAGCTAAAGTCTATAAAACACTCTGAAGATAAGTGGTACATATTATCATACTGTAATTAGGTGGTAATTGAAAGATGCTGGATAAACATTATTAATCATGAATATTCATTAAAGTAGCACTTCTGAAAACACTGCTGTAACACCTGTTAGAATCCTTTTGGGACAACTATTGGTGCTGCAAGCTGGGATGCCCACATGCTAGTATGCACACAGCATATTCCCAGAGTGCACGTGTTGTACTGCCAGCCTGCTTTTGGTCAGAGCTGTGCCAACTGGAGAGGCTGGTGACCACCAGATGATTGCTGCTCCCTCTTCCGCAGCATCCTCTAAAGCACTGGGTCCAACTGACAGCACAAGATGGACGTGCCTGCAGAAGGATCTGCTTTGAACAAGTAACCATGAAACATCCTGGGGTTTGTTACTCCTTAGTAACCATAAGCTTCATCACTTCAGCATCACACAGTTCATGTGAAGAAAGCACAAGTCTTCCCAAAATTTTAAAATAAACATTCTAGTCTACATTATTCATTCATTAAATGCCGACTACATGCTGAGGCATTGCAAAAGACAAACAGCAAACTGCCCTATGGGGCTCCCATCCCTTGCCCAACTCTACCAGTGCCTTTCCTGACAGGCTATTAGTCTGATGTCCTTCTTCAATGCCTCCATTGATGGGAATTTCCATCTCCCAAAGGTCCTAATCTTTTCCAGTTTTTCTCTAGATCTATTTCTGGAATTTTTTTCCTACTGCCAGTCCTAAATAATCCTCCTTGAATTTGAGCCTACTCATCACAGACCCAAACACTTATTTTCTTTCTTGTAGCAGTGGCCTTCCACATATTTGAGGACTTACGCCATGCACAGAAGTTGCTGATTTGAACACTGTCATTGAGAAAACTGGAATTTTTATTTTTATGTTAGGTCAACGTAAATCTTAGTGTTTTATTTCAGGTCAATTTGAAAATTATACATTTTGCCTGAGGATTAGTACCTCCTGACCTGCCTTGCTTCTTTAAGCACTACCTTACCCCTGTTTGAGCCTCTGTGCTGCATAATGGGAGTTTGAGATTAGCACAGGTGAGGGGCTAAGCACTCATGATAGAGAATGAGGACACGAAGAAACTGGACTACAATTCACACGATGCAGAGCACAAACAAAGGTAAAAAGAAACTTTTTCCCAACTCTTCAGAACTTTCCATTCTGGAATATCTAGAAAACATTCTGGGTAGATTTGGTACCAGCACTACTTTCAAAAGACTGGAATTTCCTACAGTTCATTCTGAACAACATCTAAGACAGAGATTATGACTGTTTTGAGGGGAAATTCGCAAGGAAGCATAGGCTGGTGATACAATTTTCTCTTTCATTTGCTGTATTCCACTGCAGTGCATTATAATCACCCCTGTTAAGCTGGTTCAGAAATGGCTACAGTTCCATGATACATGATACAGGATCTTCCAACTACTCCGATGTCCAATTAACATTTAGATGATTTAATGCAATTATGACCTATCTTTCTCAGTATCAGTCCTGTTCTGCTGTCATTTTCCTTTCCTGAAGAATCCAAATTCTCTCAGGTCTTACGCAAACCATCCCACCTCACATCTTACTACATCTTTTCCTAGCAAACTGGCCCTTATTCTAGTACAACAGGATTTGATCACATAAACATCCTCATAAAGTAAGCAGACACTGCAGATTTTAGGAAAGAAAAGAAATCTTACATGTTCCTCTTCAAACTGGTCCCCACCAAATGCAGAGACACAGGGCTTGATACCTCCCGTTCCAAGGGCGATCAAAAACAGACCAACCATAGACAGGATCCTTCATGTAAGAACAAAAATATCACCATTGCAGAACCTTTCCAGTGCTTATGAGAGTATTTTAGTGTCACCCAACCATGATTCCTCTGGTATCATTGTCTTTTGCACATGGGTAGTGATGATGAGCCAGCTAAGTGCAAAAATCAAATTAATTATCCTCATTTCTGCATTCAGTACTAGTCAATTAACCAAACTGTTTTTGCCAGTTTCTTGCTGTTCTGAGGCCCAATGGACATACCAGAGATCAAAGATCCATGGGATTATTTTTCACTCATATGAGAACAAAAGATTGCAGAGATCAATTGAGAAAAAGAAAAAAAAAAGGGAACAAAAGCGCCTTTTCCTGTAGCCTTCCAGCCTGGGTAAAAGTGCAGACAAACTGTTTGAGTTAGGCTCATTCTTGGGTGCTTTTTATCTCCCAGTGTGCCTCAAAATACCATTGTTGGCGCGACAGATTACGTCTGTAGGGAACAGGAGTGTCAGGACTGGCCAGGTCTGCGACAAAAGGAAACTGGTCTGTAAATGAGATGTACTCCTGCCTGCATGTGCATATTTTTAGAGCTGTGACCACCTAGACAAAAACAGCTTGGTGGTTTCAGAGATGCCAGCTGACAAGCCTATCAGTTCAGAATCTAGAGGGCAAGAAGGGTTGTACCCTATGGAAGAGACAAGACCCTTCCTCTGTCACATCAGAAAATGTATCTTTGGTTTTGTGTTCCCATGCACTCAGGGGAAGCTTCCTGAGCTGGGCAGCTATGCTGATGAGGAAATGAGGGAGGAATGAGCCTGGTGCAGGCAGTTGGATGGAGGAGAACAAACTCCAGTAGCATGGTATAGCAGAGAGGTGTGATCAGAGGTCCCTATCTCAAAGGGCTTAGAGTCTCTGTGGTGGTTTCCAATTCCTTCTGGTGCATTCACTCTAGATCTGCCCTTCTGTTCTTACTCAGACAACCCTTCCCTGATAAAAGCAACCCATGCACAGCCCCCAGACTGCTGGCCTGATGGAGGTGAAACAAATGACAGTCCTGGGTAAACCAATCACAACCTCCTACAGCGCTGCGGCTTCAGCAGCTACTTACACATGAACCGCCTGGTTGCCTAGGGATGGAATTGCACCGATTGACTTTATCAGATGGCCAACCACGTACACAATGGAGAGGTAGATGATCGTCCTGTGAGGAAAGCAAACAGCAGTGACTGAAGGTGTTGGGTGATGTACAATCTGAAAACAGAGTGTGCCTGTGCTTCCTGATATGGCAGGTCTACTTGGCAGACACACAAGGAACTGGTTTGTTCATACCACTGGTATAGCAGGCAGCTATAACTTTTGTGTCAACACTGAGTGCACTGGAAGAAAGAGATAGGCGTATGGGTTCAGATTAAGGAGGGATAGCCCCTGCTTTCTTTGCAGAGGTTGCTGAGCAGAATAAACTAAAAGTGTTCCAGTCTTGTCACGCATGGAAGGCTGCAAATAGAAGACTGCTGTTCAGGTCCAACTCAGTTTCCAGATTACTCATAACTGGCATTTTGTAGCATGCGCCTAAGTGAATCCCTTGACTGGAAGGCATCTATAGGGACTGTTGCCTACATTTGACCCACCTGACTAACAACACATCTGAATTAGGAGTGTGGTTTCCCCATTACAAGTCTGGTTTAGATCCCAAGTACCTCTGAAGGACTGAGCTCATCTATCTGCTTCCCATGTCTTGGTGAGGGAGAAGAAGAAATCTGACTAGGAGGATCAGGCTCTTGAGTGTATTCTCTTCCTTCATCACCTTCAGGATTAAGAGATGTCTATGTATTTATGTGCAGATGACACGCATAGAGGGAATGGAAGGACGTGTTAGGACAGAGGCACTAGAAGAAGCCCTACGAGCTTTGAGCACTGAAGCGATCCTCAACGCATCCAAACCCTGGCTGCAACAGCTAATTTAGAGCCACATCAGACCATTCCTAAAAAACACTCTAATCTGTTATCCTGTCCTCAGTATTGGCCAAGGTCCAGCTACTACAGCAAAAGCCACCTCCCATTAAGTCATAGGGATTACTCCAGGGAAAGTCTCCTGCCTAATGCACAAAAGTCTGCATAAGGATTTACCTTCTCACAACATCATGCTGCAAGACAGTTGTCCTCAAATATCAATAAACATTGCTAGGTGACCTTAAATAATGAAGTTAATAAACCCCCACTGTTTTTTGTTTGGGTTTGGTTTTTTTTTTCATTCAAAGGGACAAGAGAATGACTAAAATTGAGCACAAAGAAAAAAGAACATTGATATCTCCGTAAGAATTTTCTGCTGGAAAGGTATATGGTAGCTGCTTTTTTCCTGTTGAGACTCTTCTGACAGATATGCTTAGTCCTAGACAGAAGGGTTCGGCTGCACTTCATCACTCTGACAGCCAAGACTCCTCAGACAATGAACAAACAGTGCGAAGCAAAGAAAGTCCTATATCCAGCTGCTCATCACCACTCTAGGGCAGATGATGGCCCCACAATCTACCAGTGTAAGGGATGACTGCCTAACTTACTCAGGGAGAGTTCACCTGGTTATGTGCTGAGGGAGATGATCTGAGTGAACCTGGGTTTCTCTGGCATAAAAACAAGTGTGCTCACACATTCCCTATGCTGTGAAAGCATAAGTATAGTATAGTTAGTGACATTTCATCTGAAACTGTGAGATCTAGAGGGTGACACCACTTCCTCACCATCTTTGAATCCTTCTCAGAAGCAGATCTTGGCAAGCTGAGGGTTAATCACCCTACACCTCAGCTTCCTCAAGGTGGGTAGGGAAGGACAGTGGAGGAAAAGTGTGCTTGTGACATTTAATTTGTTCCAACTTTGTTGCCTATTGGCCCTTGGGTGAAAGAAGAACATAGAACAGCATGAGCAAACAGATCAGCTGTTCATCCGTTAGCAGAGAGGAGCTGACCTTCGCAAGTGTGTCTTTGCTGCGCTCTGAGCTCGCTCAAAACTGGGAGCACACAGAGCGCTGCCCTTGCACAGGCTGCATGGCATAGATGTATGCTGTCTGAATCAGAGAGATGTCTTCACTTACTTGTATTTCCCCAGCCATGAGTCTGCCATGATGGCTCCAATGACAGGTGTGAAATAACAAAGCGCGGAAAAGGCATGGTACACAGCGGTGGAGAGATTCTCATCCCAGTGGAAGAAGCTTAAGAAATATAGTGTCAGGACAGCTAAAAGGAAACAAGCAAATCACATCAGATAATTAATGTGTATCTCTGCAGGTAAGCAGGAAACTACATCATGGTGGCAAGAAAACCACTGATTTGTCTAGCAGCTACGAGCACTGCTGTGGAAAGATCTGTGCTTTCAGACCTGTTCCTCATAATCCCTGGCACAGGAAAAGCTAAAATGAGATATATGAGTATCAGGCATTCTTTGCTCATAACCATTTATGTTTAGCTGGAAAATATATTTTCTAGCTTATCTTATCGTAACCTGTAGTTCTGTTTATGCACATTTTCTATTTTCAGATTAGGTGCCTGTATGATTCAATTCCCAAACACCCTGATTGCACACAACTATGAAAGACATCACACACTGGAAAACCAGGTTTGATACAGAGAAACATATAAAAATTTAGACTGGAAGGCACATTTGGAGCTCTCTAGTCCCAACTTCTGCTTAGAGCAGGTGTAGCATCAATGTTAGGGCACACTGTTCATACCTGCATCCCAAAATGCCAATTTAATTTGAAGGACAGCTGAGACCACATACAGCACAGCCTTGGAACACCAGGCCAGTGTGTATAGAAACCCAGGGACGGGAAAGTCACTTCCCAGACACAGGCCACATACCTCTCATGCCATAGTAGGAGAAGCGCTCACAGAACTCATTCACTACGACGAAGGCGATGCTTAGGGGGTAGTTGGAGCCACAGAGTTTCTGTGGGAGACAAACAAGAACATATCAGTTCTGTGAAAGCCTTCACCCCAGCAACATATCCCCACAGTGTCTGCGTGGTGGAGAGGAGTCCAGTCCAAAAACCAGGCACCCACTGCTGCTTGACTGGCCTGCGGGTTGGACTCAGAGGAGGGAGGGAACCCCACACCTATCTTGCTTTGGTGAAGGCTCCCCAGTGAATCAGCCTGGCCAACATGGGCCCAGTAAGGACCGCCATGGGGATCCATGGGCTGTCAGCAGCCCACCATGCTTGTGGCTCCAGGAACTCCAGTGGAAGGGTCCTACCGTCTCTCTCCTGCAATGCAAAAACTCACTGAGATGCAAAAACACCTTCCGATGCCTTTTCTCCAACTCTTCACATAAAGCTACTACCCTGCCCCAAAAGTGCTCCCTCTCCTAGTACCAGACCTTACCTCAGCAGTTGGTAGACCCAGGGAGCTGCTGTCTGCTTCTGCCTGAAGCTGCTCCCTCCCCTGCGACAACTGCCCTCAATCTCTGCACCTCACTTGCACTGAACTGTACCACCACGTTCACTGAGGTAGAGCGTCAGCCCTGTGTCCTGCACTCCCTCAGGCATGGCATCCATTTCGTATTCCAAGAACACTGGCACAGCTATAGATAATTCAATTTATTAATCAAAACTAAACAAAACAGCAATGGGCCTGTCAAACCTGTCTGAGCGTGGCCACTCTTTCACTGAATCTGACTTTACTCCAGCTAAAATCAGCAGTTTCCAAGTGAAATACAAGGCATTTAAACAGATGAGTATTGGCACGACCTTGCGCGGGCCTCCGTCCCTCTTGCTACCCCACTGCAGTCCGAGCTAAGCAGCTTCAAGCTGCTTAGCTCCCCTGCCTCACAACAGGGAAAGCAGGTTTTCACAGCACTGCCCAGCCTCTGCCAATTAGTGGGAGAGAGGCACTGGCCACGCACTTGGTGAGGGATGGGGAGGGGGGGGAATTGTGATATTAACAGCTGCATTTATATTTATGGTTTTAAACAGCCATGGCTTTATGGGCCAGTGAAGTGAGATGAACTCTTCACATGCGTTTCTGTGCCCTGTGTCGGAAATAATGAATTCCTGTATTTCTTCCCAGAGTCCCAAATGCAAATACGGATACCAAAACAGATGTGTTTATTCGGGTTTATTTCACCACCAAGAGACCTGAGCTTATTTGGATTTCCAAAAAAAAATGGCATCAAGGTTAGAAAAGTCTATCTTAATGATGCTGTCTTGCTCAACATTATACAAGAGCAACAACAGAGAAGAGACTGGCTGTCCGCAGGAAAAAAAAAATCACACACCAAACCAAAAAATGCTTTCCATTACTTAACCCAGCATCTCTAAAGACAAATACTTTTGTCCTTTTTTATATTTACTTTTCTCTTGCTATTTATGGGCTGTCTTTTTATTATGAAACCCTTGGCCTCTTTGCTTTACTAGAGTAAATATGTAATTACCTGTTTTACTTATTATTTACTCTGAAACCATCATGCTCAGCATATGGCTTGTAAGACAGAGTGAGCTCCCTTGGAAACTGCACTAGGGTCTCCCACTTTTAGACTAGCCTAAAAATGGTGGCATATATAAGCTGTAAATGCACAAACACACAGACATATACACACACAGAATACCTTTCTCCAACAAGTTTTTCATAATAAAGAAGAAAAATAGGAAGAGGCAAATTAGGTTTCCTGTGGGTGCTTGGAGGCATTTTCTGAACTTGGAAATAAAATTGTATAACAGAGATATTTTTCTTCCTCTCTTTCACAGACCTCGCTATCAGTACTCATGAGATTTAACAACGTTTGATGAGGATGCAGAGTGTGACTGTTCAAACCCAGTTGGCCAGGAGTCAGGAACCCTGCTGCCTGAACTCACCCCTCCGCACCCGATGCACAAGCCCTGCTGGATTTAGCTGCAGCGGTTTAAGGTATCACATGCCACGCTGGGACCTGCAGTGACAGAAAACCTGGCAGTGACCCATTTCAGCCACTCCTGCTGTGGGATGGGCACCTCCTACAGATGAGCAGGGGCAAGCAGGGAAAGGAGAGCAGGAGGCGGTGACTTCCCAGCTAAACCTCCAGAAGCACCTGAGCCAGGACACTGAGTAAGTGCTTACAAACACAGAGCAACGACTTACAAGCAGGGGTACTTCCATCTGGCTTGTATGTCATGAGATGGCATCAGCACACGTAGAAACCCTCATGTATTCTCTCCGCTGTATCACTGACCTGCCTGTGGCCTGCCTGGACATCCAAAAGTGGGCAGCTTTCATCCATGCGGAGAGCCAGATGCAGTTTGCTCGCTTTCGCGGAGGAGGACCTTGCTCAGCAGAGAGCCCCGGCAAAAGCAAAGAGGCTAAGCCTGGATTCATGAGCGCACAGATAGTCTGCTGTGCTTAGCTACCACTGTAAGCCTGGGATCTGCAGGATTATGGAGCTCTTAAAGATACTGTGGAAGTTGATAGTCTGTGTCTTTGGAAAAAAGAAAGGTCATTTAAAGTGCCAGCTACAAGAGATGTTTGTTTTCACCTCTCTTTCTTTCTGACTAGCTGCAAAATGGGACTGAGATTAATATTTCACAGGAGCTCTGGATGTCCAACATTTAATGTCTGCACAGTACTTAAAATTGTGAGTTAAATAGTTGGCTTGCTAATGACATGACTGACTGCGGGCTTTAAAAGCAAGTATTACCAATACCAGTATTACTGTCCTGCAAGTCAAAGCAGGTGCAATACAAGCCCTGTTCTCCCCAGAGTCAATACGATGTACAGTTTTCAGGGGTCAAGCACTCAACGAGAATTAGCCTGAAAACTGCACAAACTTCAAAGCTGCAAGGCAGCAAAATATTCACCTGAATCTGGCTTTAAATCAGAGCCAAAGATGTAACCCTGAGGCTCTGGCACTACAGTTAAGCTCTGTAACACACAACAGTGGCCTGTCCTCATTCCCTGTCCTTCCTTCTGCTTTGCAGTATCTGAGGACCCTTCCCTGGTGGGTTTCACCAAACTAATCAAATGCACAGGTCAAGTCCCTCTCTTCCCTTCCCTCCCATGCACGACATCCCCCTTCACTTCAGAGAAGTCAGTCCTTTCCCACAAGGAAAGTAGTGTTCAGGAAAAAGGCAGCAATTAAAACCCTTACCCTTTTTCCCAAACATTCAGACAGTTCATTTTTGACCTTTAAGCTGCACTTTCTTAACTTAATCAAGTTAGTGGAGGGATTTTTGCCTTGAGTTGTTAATGCTTATTTTCAACCCTCTGCAAGAAAGGGTGTTTGTCTCTAGCCAGAGCACAACAGAGGAAAGAACAGAGAGATCTTGCAATGTTTAGAGCAAGCTGAGCAGAAAGCAAAGAAAAGGAAACCAGCTGTAACACTCACCGGGGATTTTTTCTGAACAGGGAAATCTCCTTTGGGGGGATCATCTCCTGCAGAAATAAAAGTGAACAAAGTTTCCTTGGATTCGTTTCTCTGAAAAGCATTCATCTCCCCTCTCGCCTTGTCTCCCACCATGCTATGTGGCTGTGGTGAGTTGACTGGGAAGATTTCCAACCTCAGGCATGAAGTTTGATTCAGTTTGATTTAACCCTAATTGAGCACATTTGTGCAGCCAGGGCAGAAAGGGGAGGGAGATGCTACCAGGAAAGACAACTCCAGAGTTCAAGAAGAGTCAGGGAACGCAGCCTAAATCATTCACAGGTTGGGGCTGTCAGCACTTCGTGGCACGGACTTCCTATTTGCTTGGCATGCCCCCAGCTATTGTACGTGCAGCAGCCCAGTACAGCACTGTATGCTGAACAGATGTGAGCGGAATAAAAATCCCAGGTCCCAGATACCCCTACAGCCTGCGGATTTAGGAGCAGAGCGTGCATCTCGCTCCCGATGCAGTAGTGACAGGTTTATTCTGCAGGGATCTCATTCCACTGAGAAGCCACACATTCATCCCAAGTCATAACTACTAAAATGCTCATCATGCCAAACCCTCGGACACTGGATGTCACGGATGCCTGCACTGTGTTAAATCATTTCTTTGCTATCCCAGGAGTGAAGTAACCCAGGGTTCATTCCCACACCAGTTCCCTGGAATGACCTTGCCTTTTCCTGTGGGACAGTTTAATCCCAAGGGCACAGCCAGCACCCAGGAGCAGCCCTGAACCCCATCTCTACTTCCTATTATCTAAAAGGCCACCTTGGGGCTCCTTATGTGGCAAATGCATCCTACGCTGTGCTGGGAGCCCCTGGATTCACCCTGCAGCTACGTGGGCTCAGCTCCCTGCAGGCACCCTGTTGTCTCTCCTTCCATGCCCTTCCCACAGAAATAGAGGACCTCTTCATCAGTATTCTTCCACTGCCAGTTGCAATTACAGAGCAAAATTCACAGCCTTCCCATAAACCATCCTCAGTGGCTCTGGCTCTGCAGTATTCTCGGTGCAGTGCAGGGGTTTTTTCTTCCCCTTACATTTGGCTTCTTTAAAAAGCAGATGTTCAAAGAGTTTTCCCAAATATTTCTCCCTTCTCTTATCAGCAAAAGTACAGACCACACCCAGAATCTCCAGTTGGTGCAAGGAGTCTCCATAAACTCATCCCTAGCTCCAGTACCAAGTTGCTGTTAGTACTTGGGTATTACAGGAACCAGGTTTGCAGTTGACAAACCAGGAAAGAAGCCTTTGTTCACACCACAGATCCTTAATCTGGCTTCGGTTATTGCTAAGAAGACATGGAGAACACTTAGATAAGGGATTCAGATGTGACAGAGTGCACAGAGGAAGCATGATTACTCTCCACATTCCCTCATGTGCTCTGGCATTACTTCCTCTGAAGATTCCCAGGGATCCTATTTCATTCCTGCTAACTGGGCAGCTAAACATGGGGCCCAAACTTCAGATGAGGCCAGGAAGGTCTACCCATTTCTTATTCCCTTTTTCTTCTACAGCAGTGCCAAAGCAACAGTTTGGTATCTCCCCCATACTGCCACGGACCAGCTCCCCGTCTTCAGCCCTCCCAGTGATTTGCACACTCACACAACCTTGCTTTTCACCTGGGTCACTTCTCAGGTACCACGAACAGCCTCCAGGAAGCTAGGGTTTGTTAAGCCCATTTCATGGGCAAGAGTGACTCAAAAGCATACCCAACATTGGGGGCAGTGCAAGGAACAGGACTTATGCACGTTGGTCCTGTCTCCTGCACACCAGGTTAGCGTGTACTCTTGTGTCCTGCAAGTCTGACCCTGTGCTAGAGGCAGCAGGAATATTTCTGAGCCCTCTGGTGGTCTCTCTTACTGCCCCAACTATCTCTAGACAACTTCCAGTAGAAACCTGCTATATTCTACCGTGCACAGGCAAGCACAGCAAACACAGCAGCAAAGTTATTAAAGGAGTAATACAAAAGGAAGACAGAAAAGGTTTCACCATCCCTTGTGCAGGGCTCCCATGCTGCTGCAATGTGATGCCTTAGTATTTTCAGCATCCTGCAGCTATATTTCCTCTGTGTGTATACAGCCCCATACATCACATAAGCTAAATGATTTTTTTTTTTTTTTAGCACTAGCGTGAAAAAACGTATCAGTCAGTGTGATTAACATACTACTTGTCAAATGCACTGCAGAGCTGTTTAGGCCATTAGCTGCCAGAAGGTCTTCTCAGACAGAAAGGGAGAAAAGGAATTCAAATGTCTGGTAATAAATGGTAACTCATGTCAAACAGCAAGAACAAGTTAAGGAGAATAAATTTGCAAGCACCTCAGATAGATACAAATGAATTCAGAATAAGACTTGATAGAAGAAGACCTGTGTGGCTGGGCTGAAAATCAGGAAGGAATTGTGCCACAAATGGAAATAAGGTGGCATTTCTGAAGACAAGTATAAACAAACAGATCAAGCATGGAGCGATAGAGGCTGCTAAGCTAAGGCACAAAATGAATTACAGCTAGCAGGGGGACACAAAAGGCAATAAGAAAAGGTGTTAGAAATGCTGTAAATATTGGAGAAAGAGGAAGGAAAATGAAAGTCTGTTATTTAAACTAGAAAACGAGCAAACAAAAGGTCATCCAGAGAAGCCAGAAAAGTTGTGTCCTTTTTGTTTGTCTTCACTAAAAAACCTAAATTGCAACAAGATATGTAACACCATTAAAATGAACCAGTAGGAATATGTGTGAAATGAGACAAAAACTGCTTAAAGAATATTTGGATACCTCAAATGTGCTCAAATGATTAGAGCCTGATGAAGTTCACCTTCAAGTGCTGAATGTGGTACTGAACCACTTTCCTTGTGAAGGGCAGAAGCAGGCCAAGCATCACCACTGCCTTTAAAAACGCAGGTTAGGACAACCCAGGCATGTTCCTCCATTGCCAGAGAGATACTTGTTCGGATAATCCCTTCTAAGCACCAAAAGGAGAATAAGGATTACAAAACAGCCATTTTGGATTGAAAAAAATGCTCTCAAACCAGACTGTGGTATTCTTTGGCGACGGGGTAAGTGACCTAACAGCTAGAGCAGCTGTGGACATGATATATCCTAAGTCTAGTGTCTCTAATGTCTCACAAGGAAAAGAGGGTCCAGATGAAATACCCGTATAGTGGGCAACTGGGAAATCCCTCTCAGAGTAGCTATCAATGATTTTCCATCAGATTAGGAGGGCATGAAACACACAGATCTTCAGCTTTTCCACAAGCAAAGAGAACATCAGCACAGCCAGCGTGCTGCTCATATTTGTGTCCAAAACCAGGATGCGGAAGCCTGGGACAGAACAGGGTATGAACTCAAAATGATGTTGCTAAATGGGAGAAACCACTTTGCGGCTCTGGAATGAAAAAGATGAAATTCAGGGAAGAAGACTACCAAATGCTACCCCTACCTATTGACAGGAAAAGCAGCCACAGAGATCAACTATTCTCCATTTTCATTGAGGATAAGACATGAAAAATAACTGACTTTATTTTCAGTAAAGAAGATTTGGGGCTGCTTTTGGCCAAATTCCCTTTCTGCAAGGACAGGTGAGCACTGGAACAGAGACGGCGTGGCTGGGGCTGTGGGGTTCGGGCAATCCCTGATGTCTGCTATTTAAGAACGTAGTAGGGACTGGCTAAATATCGGGTCCTGTCCCATAGCAGGCAGATGGATGAGGAACCCTCCTGAATTTTTATGAAAATCATGTGCTAAACAACTTCAACTGGTAAGCACGAAAGCAAGGACTGCTTTCCATGAAGTTTCCTCTTTTCTGAGTTATCCTTTATGCAAGTGGGGAATCTGCAGGATGATTCATGCTTAAATGTAATATTCAGCTACCAGATGCCTTGCATAGCCAGAAGTTCCCATGAATACATTTTTCTATGACTTTCAGTTCATCATTTAACTTTTTCTAGTTCCCAAATCCACAGGAAGACAATCTGCATTTTCCCTTGCATGTACAATCCTCAGATTCTCACTGCTTCCTCCTGCAGTACTGTGCACATTAATCTGTTTATACTCATCTGATCTCTTCATTTTTATCTGCGTTCATCTTGTGGTACAATCCCTTCTTGATTTTCAGCTCAGCCACGCTGGTCTCTTAATAATGAATCTTATTTTGAATTCATATACGCTGGCCATACTTTTACAGCCCTTTTACCACATCTCTATTTCTCTCCTCTTTCTCTCTTTCCAAGATAAGGTTATAAGAAGCTAGACGAATGTGTGCCAGCAACACTTTGGGCTTAATAACCTGGCCCTGGATGGACAAGATAACTTCTCCAGGTCTCTTCTGGCTTATTTTCTCCAATTCTTTGTTTACAGGAAAGAGCATGGCTTAACTGATTTAGACAGATCAAGACTGGTTTCCATTGCCTGCAGACTTCTCTCAAACTTCAAAGTAATTTAAGAAAATGATGTATCAAATCACTTGAACAACCAGGAAAATATGCCAGAATTCTTCAGACCTGCAGCTCTGCTCTATTCACCAGCCCTTATAGACTCAAAATTGTAATGGTATTTAGATTAATATCACTAACAATATCAAGTACCTAATCTGTATTTAAGACCCTGTCATCTGGTCACTAGTCAACCTGTAACAATCAGAGAAACTTCTCGTCCCTCCTGGTGCCTTTTTGCCTTCAGTTTCTTCTATGATTAGCAAGAAGAAATCTTTAAAAAATTCTCTCACCAGCTTGGGCTTCCTTTGCAGCCTGCAGCATGCCGTGCCCCGCTGCCATGCCCGCTGCTTCCTGCGCATTGGACAACCCCAGCTCTGTTGTGCCTGAAGATGAACCTCACTGAGCAATCCTGGCTCGTTCTCACCCTGTTGCTAATGTTTCACTTCACAACAGCATTCCTTTGGTCACCAATAAAATAGTTAAACTTTCATTTGTTTTTGATCTGAAGTCATCTCTGCTTAGCTCCCAAATGTCATAGGGAATCTGCCTTTCTCCTTGAGTACAGCCTCTAAGGCTGCATGGCATCTTTCATGGATGTTCACAATCAATCACTTTGCACTGCAGCTACACTACCTTTCAACAAAATTACTACTTCTGGATGAGAACAGGGACTGGACCTGTGACTAGACAGGATCTACAGCTGGCCATAAATCCAAACTTTTGATGCTGTACACCAGCTACAGAGCTGGCCTTAACTATACACGTCTTTTAGTAGTTAAGGTTGTGAGAAGACACAGGGTTTCATCACCTTTTGACAGACTGGCTTCAGTTCCTGGTTCTACATGTGTCACACAGGAATGCAGACATAACATCGACATGCCATTCTCCCAGACCCTTTTGCACCTTAAAGCCATGAGCTGCCTGAAGGAGGATCAACATTTTTTCTATCACACTTCTGCTGTTTATTCCTTTCTGCTTTCCCCCATAACCTCCTCTAAACTGCTGTGACTTCCTTTCAGAGAGGCTCTGAGGCATCTCCTCTGCAGGGGAAAACCCCAGATACTTTCTGCAGATACAGAAATGGTTCACGGTGAAATTCTGTGTGTTCAGCAGTAGAGCAAAATGGGGTCTCCATCACCACACATTGCGACCCTGAAGCCACCTGCATCCTTCCTCTCTTCATTACACTGAAACACCAGTCCCTGCTTCATGGCCCCATATCTCTCATCATCACCTCAACACGCAAAATACAGGCTACAAACAGGTATGCAGTTCCTAATGAACTCTGCTTTTAGCTGAACAAAGGTTGACCCAGGGGAACTGAGCAGGAGGACTAGAAAGATGTACTAGGGGAACACTGAGAGATATCTGAACTTCACAGTGAAGAGCAACATGCAGCAATAGCTACTTATATGTGCAATAGTGAGCAGCCTAAGGTGATCACAGATCAAATTCCAAAATGAAATGAGGAATAAATTCCTACAGGTGTTGAGTCATTTGATAGAGCAACAAGGGATGCGCAGCCTGAAGTGAAAGGAAGAAGAACAGCACAAACAACTCATAAAAGGATGATGGTAAATTGTAAGTGGCTTGTGAAAGGAGGATTGAAGCAAAACTTTAATTATGGCTACAAAAGAGCAGGCTATTCACACAAGATATATTAAAGTAAAGATAGATGGTAAGAAGGATTTAAATCCAGAATATAGGATGTATGGCCAGGATCCAGGGAGTGTTAGTCATATTATAAAAAGATGTACCATAGATAAGTACAAAGCACAGCATGGCAAAGCTAGCAGTATGAGACTCTGGGCAAGCACTGTGAAAAACAAGCAGAAAAGAAGTATGAGCACTACAGGCCAGACAATGCAATAGAGAAGAAAAGAAAGCTGGAGGGAAAATAGTTGTTGGGAAGAATAAAAAGCTTTACTTGGTAATGCGTGTGACTTCTGTTAGAAGATTAGGGGGGGAAAAAACCACATCAGGAAAGGGCTTTTATTTCTGAACAACTTTTTAAGAGGCTGTCATAGCGTAGAAAAATTAGGGTTTTTCTCTTCATTGGAGGGAATATTCAAGCAAAACACAGGGAAAGATAGAGCTGCTCAGTTGAGGCAGGAAATGAAGAAAACCCAGCACAAACAAAATACAACCACAAATTTAAATTACTTTCTAGGCTCTCAAGATGGGAGTGTCACAAAATCACTGTAAAAAATTGGAAGTTGGCTCCAGAATAAGATGTGTGGTCTTTCAGAACAGACCACTGATTAACAGTAAGCAAATACCAACGAAGGCTATATATTGCATAGAAAATCAAGAATAATTTAAATATTCAGGCTGTCAGTAAGGAGACAGGCTAAGTGACCTCTTGAATTCCTTTCCAGCTATTTTGCCCTCCACTTCTAAGTTGTACTTGATGCTATAGGATAAGGTACCATGCACTGACTCAGAGCTGACTGATAGCACTGGTTTCAGTAAGTTCAAGACATAGAGAAAACAGACATCCAGGTGCCCCAGGCAATCTGGACCCATGGGAACATGTCCAGTCCCTGGGATGTTTCTATGATGTTCTGCCCTTCCTGCTTTGCCTTTGTTTCCCCTTTATATCGATCTAAAGCATTTTAGGAATGCTGCCGCTTCTTAGAGACAGTCCCTAGTTAAAACAATAGCTAGTTTTACTGTTCATATAGGTATGTAAAGTTAGCAACAGAGAGAGTGCTCTGAAAAAACAAATCAAGAAAAGGAGAGCCAAGATAGGTGTACAAGGGAGCGTGAGCTCAGTTCCTAACACACTAGTCAGTGCAGTTTGACTCGCAAGGGTGTGAGTGATCAATTCTGAATGTCTTTTCTATGCCCCTAACAAACAAGGTGTGCTAGTCCCTCAGACACCCAACGCCACAGCTGTCTGGCTCAGGCATAACTCGGGCTCTCTGTTCAAAACCTCTGAATAACAGAGATAGCCTGGAAACAGAAAAACATGAAGATTTACCAGGTCCACTTGCCTGGGGCTGAAGCTGGGTCATCCCCGTCATGGACTGAGAAGGTGGGAGGTCCCTGCAGCTGGAAGAAAGATGGATGTGGTGTGGCAGGACTTTGGAAAAGCACTTGAGGACTGTTTGGTGTCCCAAGAACATTGGGTCCCAAGAACTACCAGGTGTCCCTGATAGTATCAGAAGCAAGATCTTACAGAGTGCCTTTCGGCAGCAGGTCTCAGGGAATTTCACTGAGCAGATATCAGTATCTTCATTTCAGGGATAAGCAAAAGAGGGGAAAACCATCCTGTCGAAGGCAGACTCTGCTGAAACCTCTTGCATGCCAGCACAGCAGTCTAGCCATAAAGCTGCCCTGCCTGTAGTATTATCACAGCAAAGAAAAACCAGCTATCAGTTTATTCTGCCACAGGCTCTGAGGGATAACTCAACTACTAAAGACATTGCAGCTTGCAGCAGCCTTGGATCTGGAGGAATGCTGAAAGACAGTCACATTCAGTGTCTCAGTCATCCCTTGGGTGCATTGCCCTCCTCTGCGTGCTCACTTCCAGCCTCTGGGACAGGCCGATACTGCCTTGGGAATTTCCCTTTTTGCACTGAGCCCTCAGCTGGCCAGTAGCTCCCTTCTGGTGGTGAGTCCCAGTCCCACCCAGCTCTGGAGTAAAAAGCTGCTTTAACTCACTGCTAGCCTCTCCTTCAGCGAGAGGCAGCTGGTTGTGAGAAAGCAGGAATCCTGTAACTACTCTATTCCTCACAGCCAGCTCACAGGGACGCCCGGCACTGGGGGATTCTATGGGGCAGTGAAGGAGGGGGCATGGCTACAGGATGTGGCAGCAGGACCCTGGGGTTCAGTTCTGACTACACTACTTGTCAGGCACCTTGAGCATATATTTCAAGTTTCCTAGCCTTAACTCGACTGGCCATAAAACAAGAGTCAAGCAGCACTAATCTCCTGTACATCTGGGGCAAATGGTTTCATTCATTAATCCGGCTACAGGACTAGGAGAATCTCAGGGAAGGCATTAATTTCAGCTTTTCCAATTTTGTCCATGCACCCACAGTAAACAGCTTGATATTGTTTTATTTTTTGCAAGCTTCTCTGTGTCAGAAGACATGATGCACTGCACAATTTCAAATCTTTGCCATCACAGAGAGGGTATTCTCACCATATCCCAGCACACAGCTGATTTTTTGACTAGAGCTTAAGTCAGATTGCAATTGTGTAATCAGTATTTCATCAGGGCAAGCTTCCAGGGACAGAGAACATGTAAATCCCCAAAATACCTCTGTTCTGATAAAAAAAACCCTGCAGATCTAATCCAGAGAGACCTCAGCTCTCTGACAGTGACCTCCCACAGATGTAAGCACAGACAGATATGACATGACCTTCTGCATTCTAGGGATATCATTTCCACTGAGATCTTAATCAGATCCTCCCCGACCGGCTCCCTCCACTGCCACACCAAGGGCCAGGTAGATCAAGGGCTCATCCAAGATTCATTAACTCTGGTTCCCTGCATTTTCATAACAAGCTTGCAGTGCCATCCATTCTTTTCAGCCTCCCCCCTGCAGCAGCCACGGGGATCAATTTGGTAACATGGTGAATGCAAGTAGCTCTCACCAGCTCCAGTGGGAAGTGCAGTGACGCGGGTTTTCCCTGCATCAGGTCCCAGAGGGACTGGTACAAATTAGAGACCTTTTTTGCTTTTTTCAAACGTGGATCTAAACATACAGCTTTTGGGTCCCCAGGGCCCCTGATACTTTGTAGCACGATTCATTTTGTCCTGGCCATCCTGTGCCCAGGGCAGCCTGCTCTCCACTGGCACTTGTGGCAAACCCCCTCTGAGTTTGGCAGGAAGAAAGGTTATACTCGCGTAGGAGGAAAAATTCATCTGTGCCTCTTCCTCCTTATGCTAACGCCCCCAAACAGGTCCATTTTCCCTAGGAGCTGAGTGGCATCTGATCCACCCTGACAACAGTGGGACCAAGGGTGCTCAGCCTTTCCCAGATGCCACCCCCACAGCACATGTTAACTTCCCTCTGCTCAACATGCCTTTGTCCCAGAAATAACCTCTCCTGTCTCAGTAGCTTAACTGGAGCACATCTTCTGGCTATGATCAAATACTGAATCAGGAACTTGCTCTAACCCTCCTCTTCTATGCCCAGCCTGCCTCCTTCCTCCTGGGATCTTGCATGGGGTTGTGCCCATCACACAACAGCCAAGTCCTGCATCACATACCTGCAAACACTCCGCATGCTTCACCTACGTGCACAGCAACCCTGAACACAGAAATGGTTTTCCCATGGGCCCACGAAAACCTCCTCTGGTGTTTTCCAGCTTGTGGCCACCCAGGAGCTATAGAGCAGTGCTGAACGTGCAGGGCAGCAGCACGGCACATGCCCAACCAGCAGGCAATGGCGAACATTGCTCTTACTGCACCTGCAGGCCACCAGAGCCTTGCTGGCTTCACCAGGAGCAGAGCCAGGCCCATGCATTTTGAGTGATTGCAGACACAGGCTCAGTCCTACACAACAACAGGAGGTTTAATGAAGTCAAATTAAGCCTCATTCACTCTTCAAGCCACTACACTCACCTCCAAGCCCTTCTGCTTTTCTAATCTATTTCTAAGCAGTTCCTCATACACTATAAGGATACAAATCCTCCACAGATTTCCAGTATCTTCCTGTGGTGAGCTATCAGCTATTGATCTGGTCCTTCTTTACATTTATTACTCACCAGCAGCCAATCCTATCTGAATCTGAGCAGAGCAAAATGCCCAGACCTAGCTGAGGTTTCACTAGTCCAGCACTTGCTCTCTTAAACCTATTTATTTCCCTGGAGAGGACGTCTGCCTGACAAACAGGGAAAAGCTCATCAGCTGCAATAGCAAGATGGGAATGGTACACACGGGTCGTGAGGTAGCATAGGCACGCACCAGCTACAGCAAGAGTTGCTAGATGACAGAAGCTGTGCCCATTCAGGTCAATTAATGTATCCACTGCAGTCTCTCATCTGTGGTCTGTGACAAGGGCAGATGGCATTTCCACCCCAGCTGACAAGCAGCGGTGCTGGGGATATGCTGGTATAGGCTTTCACCACCCCTTCCATCCCCTGTGCCCATAGCTGGCATGTCTTTGCTGTTTGGCATTCAGCCTTTAGATGTCTCCAAGTGCTCCTGTGTAGCCCTTAGTAAACAGAGGAGAGCACACTGGTACTCACTGACAGAGAAATCCATTATTGCCAACATTTATTTGCTTTAATAAACCCACGCCAAAAAAGCACAATCATCTTTTCCATGACCTCCAGCTACGCCTAGGCTACCTGAGAAAATCTAGCCACACCAGTGCTTTAAGACGCAGCAGGCCACTCAAGAGAGATATTCAATTGACTTCAAAGAACCTTTGAGTGCTCAGTAACTTGCAAGAGATTTGTTTATAGAAATAATCACTCTCAGAAGCAAAGCGTACATGGCACTTTTTCTCCATCTCTCATTCAGTTTTACCTCTAACAATAAATCACTAACGAGACTCAACATGGAATGCCTTAGCATTGTACTCATCTAGAAAGATTTCTTTGCTGTATAAACTCAGATTAATATTCATTCTCTCCAAGATAAAGACAGCTAGAAATAATTTGAGGCAATAAAACCAGTTTTCAGCATTCCTGATGCTTCCCATTGTTAACAAACAGACGATCTTATAATGGTAAAATCAGAGGAATAATTCCTCTCTTATACTAGATCTGATTGACTAGACATGACAGATGGCGTTTTTATTACTTTCCATCTTTATGTCACTCTAAAAGAGGCCTCATCTAATGTAGCCCAGGCTATGTTTTGAGTCTTAACCTCTCAGATAAGCAAACCCTGTTTCATCAGGTTAATGGATCCTTTCTTGATTCAGGAAGGCAATTTTCCCTAAAGTTATTCTAATCAAGTACTCAGAGCCCAAATTGTCCTGGCTGATTGACTGCCAGCAATGGGTAAATCTTTCTACTAAGGACTAGATTTATTTTCTGTCCTGGTTTTGGCTGGGAAAGAGTTAATTTTCTTCATAGTAGCTAGTATGGGGCTATGCTTTTGATTTGTGCTGGAAACAGGGATGTTTTAGTTACTGCTGAGCAGGGCTTACAGAGAGTCAAGGCCTTTTCTGCTTCTCACCCCACCCCACCAGCGAGGAGGCTGGGGGTGCACAAGAAGTTGGGAGGGGACACAGCTGGGACAGCTGACCCCAGCTGACCAAAGGGATATTCCATACCATATGACATCATGCTCAGCATATAAAGCTGGGGAAGAAGGAGGAAAGGGCAGAACATTTGGAGTGATGGCATTTGTCTTCCCAAGTAACCATTACGTGTGATGGAACCCTGCTTTCCTGGAGGTGGCTGAACACCTGCAGGCCAATGGGAAGGAGCGAATGAATTCCTTGTTTTGCTTTGCTTGTGCGCAGCTTTTGCTTTATCTGTTAAACTGTCTTTATCTCAACCCACAAGTTTTCTCACATTTACCCTTCCAACTCTCCCCCATTCCACTGAGGAGTGAGCGAGGGGCTGTGTGGTGCTTAGTTGCCAGCTAGGGTTAAACCATAACATTTTCAAAGAGGGAAAACAAGTTATTATTACAGAACAAATTCTATCCTGTATTCAGTGACTTCTCAAATACTGTCTTTTACTGCAGTCACAGAATTAAAGATAAAAGTAAAGTTAGTGCAGCCTTCCTCTCAGTAATTTTATTAAATAACAGGCAGGAAAGGAAAATTAGAGAGAGAGAGATGGCCTGCTGTCTACTGATACTCCCTCAGTTAACTGCCCCTATGGTAATGGCATCTGACCCTAATCAGCACAGACCCCCTTCAAACACAGGCTGACTCCAACCTGCCTTCCTGCATCAGCCTCCAAATTGAGGGCTGTCAGCCCAAGTAACTGCCACCAGGCTGGGAAGAAGTGACAGAGGACTATCCACCCTCTAAAAGAAAAGCTCTGAAGGAAAACCAATGCCTTGAGGATGCTCCCTGCAAGTCCCATCTCCAGCATGGCATCTGGCTCCACAAGCACAGTTTGGTGCCACAGCTGCTCAGGAGCGCAGTGACAGCCCATATGGAGATAGGGATCATAGTGCCCTGCTGCCTTGGCTCTTGGTTGACTCAAGTCACTCCAGGCAGAAACCTTGCCAGCTGTGAGGCTGCCCAGACTGCTTGAAGAAGCAGATGGGAGGTCCGACCTCTGTACCCTCTCCTACCTACTGCAAGCCTGGTCCAGCAATTGAGCCAATGTAAGGAGAAGGAGAAAAAGCAGATGGGAGATCCGACCTCTGTACCCTCTCCTACCTACTGCAAGCCTGGTCCAGCAATTGAGCCAATGTAAGGACAAGGAGAAAAAGCAGCCATCCCAAGGTTGTGCAGAAAACCAGCCACAGAAACAAGAACTGGGCCCACAACTCCTGAATGATCATTCAGTCAGTGCCTTCAGTTCTCGATGCACATGTTACCTTTTCACACAACCTCACAAGCAGGACAGGTAGCCCTGATGCCCCATGATATATTCAATACTGGATTTCCACCTCCAGAAAATTTGACCCCCAGGAGCCTCAGCTGGATCTTGCAGGGTAAACAAGGCAAGCTACTTCACACAAAAAATTTTTCTTTGCCATTTTCTGAGCAGCTGAGCTGTTGTCCTAACAGCTCTGCTGAAGTTATTGATGCCTCAAATGAAACAATCATTCTCAATGATTTTTAACTACCAGACACCAGATTTTTAGGGTTTAGTCAGGCAGAGTATTACATTGTAATATCAAGGCAAGCATCTTTAAAACAGTGATTATTCTGCAGGAACAATAAAGAAGCTGGAGGATACATTAACTCTTTTATTACTCAGAAGGACTAACAAGGCAAGGAAAGGTTGTCAAGCTGCAATACAAGGGGAACCTAGAAACCTATATTCTCTCCCTCTTTATGATACAAACTAGCCCTTCAAACATGCTTCAGTTGTACTCATAAGTCAAAAAAAAACAACAGCAAAGACCTCAGGAATCCCTGTCTACTGAGAACTGGTAGTATTTGCATTCAAGGGCAGCATAGCAAATGCAACCAGGAGGGTAGCAGGATGATAAGCAGCTAGAGAGCAAGCAGGTCTTATGCATGTTGCAATCACCCTACAACAGCACTGTTGTGCTACACACAAACCTGAGAAACAACTGCTAACCCCTATGCCATAGGGTTGAACACCCCACCCCCAAGGAGCATTCAGCAAATCCAACCCCCACAGTAACACCACACCAACAGGCTAGTGGGACATGCTGCCTTTTAAACTGCCTTTCACCATCACCACCCAAGAACAGCTCAGCTGGGTCCACAGGTATATCTCATTAAATTAATTATCCCATAATTACTTGGTGAAGACCCAAACCTCATTAATTCACACTCTTCCTCATCTCAAACTGAGTTCTTTCTGTGCTTGACTCTATAGCTGTGTAGATATTTTAACTTCTATTTTTGAAATGTCCTTAAGATACAGAGGGGTATGAAAGGTTTTATCCATGTCTTGAAGCAGTGGCTGCAACCTTCTGCTTAGCTTAAATGGAGGCTGGGATTTGGGTGCACAAGAGGAACACAGGTGCAGGGGACGGCATTTCAAAGCAAGGTAGGGGACAGTCTCACAAGATTTCCACCATTATGAAATTTCATGAGATCAGTCATTCTTAACATGTAGGGGCACTCATTTTGAGGCAAAAGCTTCTGATGATAGAATTTGGGTTTTTTAAGGCTTCTGGTTCCCCTCTGGATTGGAGGGGGGACATGATCTGCTGCAGGCTTGGATGCCAAGTGAAAAGTGTGTGTTAGAATCAGAGGCTCCTAAACCAAAGTCAAAAAGTATGGCTGGGCTCAGACTCAAGGATTAAAAGTTCTCAGGCTTTCTCAAATGTCTGTTTCAGATCCTCTTGCGTAGCTTGTCACATTTAAAACACACAGCATGCTTCAGGAGAGGCAGCCTTTTAAAATAGTGCTCTCCTCGAATATTGTTACGGGGTTGATTGCAGACACCTTTGGGCTCAGAGCAAGCACCTCTGGAAATTGTTCAGGCAGGGGATCAATAAAGGGGCATAACTTAAAAAACACGTTACTTGTGGAGACAGCCTCCAGGGATAGCCCTGAAACTGTCCCCACAGTTAAACAATCCCAGAAGAAGTAGGCATCTGTCCCTGTTAATTACTGCTGGGAAACAAGGCATCAGAGCAGCAGGAGGAAAAGATGAGCTTGATTCTTACTAGGTCTCATCTGCTCCACCAGTTTTTTAAATGAGCAGTGTACGGTGGAGAAAACTTGCTCCTGGGCCTGGTGCAAACCCCCATAAATTGGGTGAATTCACCCCCATCCAGTTTCCAGTGTCTGGGAACAGCTGACTCCAGCCGCTTTGGAAAGAACTGCAGAGAGGCTCCACAGCTATCGGATAAGCTGCCCCAGTAGGATTCTCATTGCCTTTATTGAGTGTTGGGTCAGCCCCCATGCACAGAAGTGTCTGTGATCAATGAACCCATGATTTGCTAGTTCTGCCCAAGGGCTTATTCACAGTTAATCCAAACTAACTCAATTCATGAAACTGGCTGGAAATCTCATCAGAACAGGCTTTGCAGAGAGATTTCTAGCACTTTTGCTTCCAGCACTGGCTGAAAATAGAGCAAAAAGAGACTCCAGCCTCCTCTGAGTTATTTTGTCAGATCTGGAGATGGGTGATTAATTCACAAAAAATAATAGTAGCTTGCTCATTTTCTGCCTTATGCTTTTGTCCCCCTATGAACAGAGGTGTTCTTTTCTTAGGTTTGTTTTTCAGAACTATTTGTCAAGTAGTTTCTGCAAACAATTTCAGGTACTTAGACAGCATTAGTGATCTGCAATATAAGCAGATACAACGGGACACATAGGTTACGTCGTACACTTCAGAGTTTTTCACCTAGATGAGCATACATCTTAGAAACAGGTTCGCAGTGCAGATTTGCACAACTCTCATTCTGAAGCTCTTTCATGGATATTTTGGACGATTGCCGCAAAACAGCCCACTCCCACAGACATTCCTCACACTACATCTGTCTGCTTGAGCACTCCTAGCCAGGGAACACGGAAAGAACAGGAGCACAATCAAAGCATGTTACTTACGGAAATATCTGCAGCAAGTCTCAAAGAAACGTGCCGGTGGAGTGTCCCCAGACGGAGGGATTTCCATGGAGGAAGCAGTGAAGCGGTCCAAGACACAAAAAGAGCACTATGAACTGTTTAAACTTCAGTATGTGTCTGAGGTGAATGCAGGGAATGAATATAAGGTTATTTCTTCCTGTACCCACAGCAGCACTTGTATACCATGCTGACGTACAGAGAACAAATGGCGAAACAAGCTCTTGGCCTCACAGTAACATTGTTCTGTTTGTTGTCCCTGAAGGCTTTCAGTTAATCTTCATCTGTGGGTTTGGCCAGAGAAATGTACTGGTGAACCTCCCCTCTCTGATTTCTGTATGCAAACTTAAAACTTCTTGAGGATTCATTAACTCTTTAATTCGTCATTCATGTACTTCAATACTTTTGTATTTTCTGTACCACTCAGTGCCTTTCTAGTGTAGAGTTATTGGTGGGGTGTCTTTCCGACTTGCGTGTGCTCCAGAGCGGGGGTCCTGTAGAAACAGCTGGTCCTACAGGGAGGATAGAGAGCTAAAACAGGAATTGTGTTGGAGCTAGCTTGGCCAGATCTGGTCTCTGTCAGCCCTAGAGCTTCCTCCTTTTTTCACATTCCCTGTTGGGGAATGGAAAGCAACTCAAAGGATTTGGCTATATCAAGCCAACTTACCAAAAGTGATCAGCAATCAGAATTGATGCCATATGTTTTCAAGCGTTCATATTCAGCTTAATGCCTAAAATTAGATTTAGGCTTTGGTGAATGGCAAGCAGGAGGGAAACTCGCTGTACTGACTACTTAGCTTCTCTAAAAAGTCAGTCCTCTTGTGAGTGCCGAACACTTCTCAGGCCCTCCCACTTTCTACACATGCAAGAATCACTTTGCCATTCTAGTGCAGCTTGCAGTGAAGTAAGAGCAAGCCAGGCACGTAGAGCTGTATTCCTAAGGCAAAATAACCTGGGTTCTTTAATTGCCTGAGAGAGAAAATAAGTTTTCACTTTCTTCAGCCTTGCCTTCATAATCCACTGTAAAACTGCAATTTGCTGCTCCTGAGAGTTGGTATGCTGCAGACGGACAGAGCCTGATACAGGTGGCCGGCCGGCTGGCCATCCACCCAGGCACCCCGTGCCCCCATCCCCACAGCACCCAAGTATCTCAAAGGCACCAGCAGCTCCCTCGGTTCAGGCACAGGACTCCAGAGAATGCAATTATTTCAGCCCCAATGCTCAGGTTGCTAAACCACCTGCGGCATGTTAGTTGTTAAATAAGGCTGATTGATGAGCACTGTACTGATCATTTTAGAGGAGATAAACCAGACATTCAAGATGCTTGTGACAGAATAATTCAGAGGACATGATAAGATGCCGTTGGATCCCTTGAGATTAAGAGCCTGATTCTCCTCTCACCTATTTTGGTGAGGAGCTGCCTTGCCTGTGGAGCTAAAACTGTAGTAAAATGGTTTGATAGGAAGAATGTCTTCCTTGGGTGTTGGCAGGACTGCACTCGAGTGAGGACATCTGGGTCCCCAGACCTCAGCACCATCTGGCTGCCCAGGAAACCCAGCTCATTTCCACAGTGAGGACCCTGCAAACCCTTGAGGTCTGGGGGCTTCCAGGCTCCCCAGCGCAGAGGAAGGAGCCTGAAAGCTCCACAACAAGCTTGCAGTTCCCATTGCTACTCCTAGCAGGGAATTCCAGGCTTCTGGGGTCTTCACATCTAGACAGGCCCCAGTCTGCTCAGGCCATGCAAACTGCCCTTCAGAGCCTAGCAACTAGCATCAAAGCCACATACGCTGTGTCACGGATATGGAGCCCTCCTCAGAGACAGCAGAGAAAGAAAATGAGGTACATAAGGGCAGGAATTCAGGCACTGATGACTGTGAGGTCACCAAGGAGAGGAAGGAAGAGAAGCAATATAATATGAGGGGAGCTCAATTTGCCATAAAAGTCATAGACACAGATACAAAAAGCTTTATAAAATATTCATTCTGCCTCAGAGTTCATGCACGGGAAGAAATCTGTCAAGGCAAACATGCCCCAAGCAAACACCACCTGGGAAACGCTGAGGCAGTTCTCCTGCCCAGTCCCCTCAGTACATTAATATGCCAGGTCAGTGAAAACAGGGCTGGACAATACTTCAGTTTATAAAAAGGTCAAGGCTATTTTCAGCCAGCTGTGCTTGGTATGTGGAGCAGCCCCAGCTCATCACATCTGTCTGCCCCTAATGCTCCATCCCCACGGGATTTCAGAACAGCTACTTTGACCAGAGACAGTAAAACCAAATAAATCTGTGTTTTTCAAAAGGGCTGTGTAGGAAACTTGCAGTGCGCAAGTCCAGAATAAACAGGACACTGTAGAAAAACTATGTCTGGTGGTTGCCACACAGAAATAAACCCTGGGGATGAATCACATGGGGCAACCAAGGAAGGAAGAAATTATCATAACCGAGACTGAAGAGAGGAGACCTTGCTGAGACACTGCAGTGGGAATGAGGGTGAGGGGGATCTAGCTACAAGCTTGTGCAGTGAGCGTGGGGCCGAGGACACTGCCTCTTGACTCGGTCGGAGGTAGCACCGCTGCCAGATGCTCTCATGTCTGTCTGTTGTACCCCAATACTACCCACAGTCAGGGAGACAAGCAGGAGCCAGCTCACCCAGCCTGTCCCCATGCCAGTGAAGAAACAGGGATTCAGTGCAGAGAGTTGACACCTAGGCACAAACATCTTCCTCAAGCCCCTCACATCACCAGGGTGAAAGATAGATCATTACTAATAAAACCAGAATGTTTTGGTTTCAAAATGATCTCAGGGAGTCAACGGCTACTGGAGCAAACAGCCTATTTCATAAGAATTTAGCAGGGGAATAATTTAATGGAGCTCAGATAAAAGGCAGTCATCTGGAACTCAGATTTAGAAGAAATTGCTTTTTTTCTGAATTACTGGTTCAGAGGTTAAATAAGGAATATTCATCTGACTGCGCTTTTCTTGCACACTTTCCCCGATCAGTGCACTAATGAACTCCAAATTGGCTGGGGAAATGCTTTCAGTCCCTCCCTCTACCTCCCAAGAAGCAAGTTCTTTATTAAAAACTAATGATTGAATCTCTTTTTCAAAATTAGCATCTGAAAATTTGGGGGCAACTTCAACCCTGGAATAAATAGGAGCAATTCCCTTTGCACTGATTAGGAGTTCATCCTTCTCAAAAAATCCCAAAGGCCTCTTAAATTGACTGTCTTGATTAAAGATGGGTTTAGCTTTAATTGAGTAATTGGTGTGGTTTGTTATCATTGGTTATGGCTAAGATTTCCTCTGCTGTATCTTGGCCAGACAGGGGAGCTTCCTTTGCACCTCAGTTCAACCCTCCTCAGGCTGAACTGTTCAAAAAATTACAGGCACCATATATCATCAAAATACATATGTTCTATGTATAGATCCAGACATTTTAATATGCTGGCCTTGGAGGAGGCATCGTCCTGCCCAATGGCAGGTCACATACCAAGCTGAAGTTGTGGCATGGCATTCGAGGCTGCAGAAAACCAAGCGGAGCCTGTAGGACCAGATCCACAGATGTAAGAGTGTAACTCCACTGATTTCAGTGGGTTGTCACCAACCAGACAGCTCTGTGTGCTAGGGACGCAGAGCTGGAGCAAAGTCTAGTTAAAAACCAATACATGCTGCAAGGAGTGAATAGATTTACTGTGGTGCTAAGCTGTTAGGTGGCTCGTACCCTTGTGCCTCACATTATTAGTCAAGGAGCTACAAGACCTAGTATGAAGGGAGACTTAGCTGAGGGTAAATCTCAAGAACTTACATTTTCTTAAAGCTCTTTATAGGGGTTTGGAATCAACTGCCAGCAAATGAGTAGTTAATGTCTTCGCTTGCAGTTAGGACTGTAAAACGTGGATGCGCATCTCTGTTTTATGTCTCATGATCAAATAACTTCTAGGTGCCTTATGAGGCTTCTTACTGTGATTTCCTGACTCAAACCAAAGACAGAACTACCAGCATTTAAATCCAAGCTAGAAGCTAGGAAAAACTGGTTCTAGGGTTAATTTTATGTCCAGTGGTGACCTCTTTGCCACCATTTAGCATTCAAAAGATAAACTCCCTGACTTTGCAGCTCCGCAAAAGCTCTTTCTAATTGAATCAAGCAGATTTAGATTAAACCAACTGATTTTTTTTAAGCAGGAAGTAGGGATTCACTTAGATCGGTGAAAAACGTAGACTTGTAGGAGAAAAGAATTGAGATTGTCTTTATATAAGAAATGAGAGAGAGAGAATGAAGTTTCAAAATTATTCAAATACGTCATTTCAAAGATTTTACTTGTTATACTTAAAAAAAATCTGCAAACACCTAGTAAAAGCTCACAATTGAAATAAAACATGTTACAAACATGTTAACTGACTCAAGTCATGTTTTTCAGTTTTTCAAAATGCAGGCTGCTTGTTCTGCTTCAGGATAGGAAGATTTTCTAAATCTCAGACATGCTGGTGGGGTGGAAATGTGCATCTCTGGGCCTCTAAGACCATTACATTCCCAGATCTTCGAGAGCTGGATAGAACTGCATGGCCAGTGCACTCTCCTGCCACTTCTCCACCTTGCTAATGGTGCACTGGCACGGACAAAGCACACACTATGAGGCAGGTTATTGCCAACGCGTGGCAATACAGGTTTACACTGCCTCGGCTGCCTCTTCAGTAAACACGGCTCATTTATCAGCCAGCCAAGGAGGACAAGTTCTGGGGTTGTGTTTGCTGTTAGGGAAGGGCAGAGTGAAAAGGATGGCTACTTGCCACCTGCATGGGCCAGATCTGCCCCACCTATCCAGCCCTCCCTTGCTGGGGCAGGCTCTCAGATACTTCAGCTATGTGCTGGCTGCCAGAGAAAACTTCTCCATGGAGAGAACACCCATCACAGAAACTGAAGCCATGGGCACCCAAAAAACTGTCTATGTGACAGATATCGTGACTCTGCCAGACACTATGGATCCAGGTGGTTTTAAATGGGGAAGGAGCCTGACTCATTCTAGCTCAAAGACAACCACATCACGGCAGAGCCATTGCTTACAGTGACTAAATCCTGCTCTATAGTCATGCTATTGGAGTACTCGGTCCCTTGCTCTTTACAACAGATTCCAGTGGTGCAGAGCTTTGCCAGATGCTGGTCAGCCCTGTTCATACAGCACAGATGACTCTCGCCATGATGATGAAAGCTGCAGCAGATGCAGCGGGTGGTTGCCTGAGGCAGTTGGTACTGATGTGCAAGCCAGTGAAGGGCAGCAGGTCTGACCAAATGGCAGGATGGCCAAACACATCTAACACAGCACAGTGAGCAGCTCCTCTTCTCCGTCAGAGGCTGGACAGGTGGCCTGGAGAGGGGCAAGTCTGTATCACTTAACACCTTGCTGTAGGACAAGTCACAAAGTGATCTCTTAGGCAAAAGGGTCATTGAAGGCAACCAGCACCCTGCTTGCTCACAGGCTACGGGAAGAGCTTTGGGACCACAGGCTTGGACTGCACAGCTGTATCTGGCCAGCAAAAGCAGGCTATGCATGTGGTACCTTCTGCTCTACCGTGTTTTTGGCCCATGCCCCACCCTGGCAGGCAACAAGGATGAAAGTAATTTGACATGTGATGAACCAAGGTGATCCAGAAATGGGAAGGCAAAGGAAAGCCAAAACCAAGACAAAGGGTTGGCTTACACAGAGCACCAGAGCCAAGTGCCTGCCCCAAAGAAGGACAGGATACGAAAGGCCACTGCTAGGACTGGGTTGTTCCTGAAATAAACCTTCTCTGTCTTCAGGGCACACAACAGAAGGTCATTTCATTGAATCTTCTGCCTCCAGCATGCAGCTGGAGAGTGCTTGTCCTCCAAGTCACTCCAGAACCATGGTGATGAGCTATCACTATCAGCTGACAGATGGGTTTGCCTCTCTGTTCTTCAACAAGTGGATGACCATTGATCCATAGACTCTCCATCCATGGTCTTTTCCCTTTCCATCAAATGTGGAAGTCTCCATGCTCATTCTAGCCCTGATGGGTAAGGTAATCAGCCCTGGATTTCCCCACTGGTATCAAAACACAATTGCACTGCCATTCAGTAGCTCTCCAGCAGCCCACCTCAAATGAGCTACTGATTCCATTTGAGTCCCCAAGGAAAAAGCAAGCAGATATCAAAGCCAGCCCTATCTGTCATTGACTGCAGAGAAGATGACTTAAGAGTCCCTGGAGACACAGCTCTCTAGGACAAAGCAAGCCAGGCTGCTATACCCATCCTACTATTGCTAAGTGAACCAAATTGACTAAGCAACTTACGAAGGTGCAGCCTGCTCCTGCCCAGGAAAATGGGTTATTCTGCAACAGGCCTGAGAAACCAGGCCATGGCCCAGCCCAGCCCTGTTGGTTGCAAAGGAGGCTCTTTCTGCATTAGGATCTGAACTTCCACTGGTATGAACTGCTTTAATAAGGAATCATCCAGACTGGCGAACATACAAGGCTTAACATTCAACTTGTCCATCACATAGCCATCTCTTGATACACTGACATGGCTCTTCAGGCAAGGAACAGTCAACCTAAGCTGACTTATTGTCATCTTGCTACTCATAAATAAAAGAAAGGACCAGAGATAGAAAGGCCAACTATAATGTAATGCATGTCACTGCCTTCAGTTATACTGCACGGAATCTGCCACTACCATTTCTCTCTCCTTTTACTTGAAAATTGCAATGATAGCACTTTACAACCAACTTTCATGAGAGTTTACAAAACAGCAGTCAGACAGGAGAATGGTTTGAAAGATTACAGAAGGGAAAACACAGGGCAGTGACTCCTATTTGAGGCAGGTCAGCCTCAGGACCTCAGCTCCAAGCATTTCCCGACGCGTAGCTATGCACACAGAATAGCTGTTCCCCGTCAGGTGGGAGCAACACATTGCATGTAGCATTCAAACTGATTCATGGGTGGTCTTGTTTTGGAAGAGGATGGCAAAGGACTATTGAGACATTAAAGGAGCAGAAAGGATAATAATTAGCATGTCTGTCTAGATGTTCAGCTGAACAGATTCTACCAGAAGCCAATAGGAATTGCAGTCCTGACAAAAGTAAAGTGGTGATCCTCAAATCAATTACAAGCATAAATCCACCTAGAGTTTCCAGAGAGAGGCATGCAGGGCATCCTATGACTGACCCAGGCTCCTTTGGATGGACCTAGAAAACAGGAAAAACAAAAGCTCCACCCTTGGAGCAATGTGAGTGTGAGCTGCCACCACATTGCTTTGTCTGAGCCAGTGCAACTTGGGAGCAGAGTCATGCGGAGTAACAAGCTTTTCCATGCCATGAGTGCCCTTGAAACTTTAAAATAGCAAGATCTCAATGATTTCTTTCAACTTTTTAAAGTAACATTGTCAAGAGAATGGGAAAATAAAACTGGCTGCCCTACATTTATGGTACTGCTTGAGAGCATCAAACCCAGAGCTCTCCAGAGTTGTTCCTCTCTCTGCACAGTGTGCTTGTCACTGTATCATACAAAGGTACAAAGCCACTTCCCTGGTCTCCCTCACTTCTCCTACACCTGGTCACAGCTGAGGGCAGCCTGGGATTGAGGGATGAGGACAAGGCACAGCTGAGGGAGCCCAGATATGTCACAGGAACAAGTCCTCCATCCTCACATGAGATGATTCCTCTTCCAAACACGATTCACCCAGTGGCTGTGCCTCATACCACAGAATTTTCTGCCCATCATTCTCCCTCTCCCCTCCCAAATTCCCCACCACACATCCATACAGAAAACATCCCACCACACTTTGAACATCACCCAGTCAAGCTTTTCTTTATCAGCTGCCTGACTGCCAGCCCCAGCATAGCAGGGCTGCCCATTTGCAGTATTCAGCACTCTGATCCATTGACCTTTTACACATTGTACAGGATTGCCTATTTTTTATCACCATAGCCTATTTTAAGTAATTTTCTAGAAGTTCAGTTCATTCTTCTGCTTGCCTAAGGAAATATAAAAATTTACACCTATTGTAAAAGCATGAATAAAAGCTGATTGCAGAAAGTAAAGACAATAATGTGCTCATAATACTAACTAGCTCACTTGCGCTGCATTTCTGTTTAAAGGAAGATTTGTCTGATCATCAACAGGGTGTTGATTTAGACTTCTGCTAAAATTACCACTGTAAAAGTAAAACCACTTTTATTGCATTAGTACAGAGAACAGTTATACACAGTTTAAACTTTTATGTCTGTGGCCAGTGGTGATCAGTCTCTTAATTATTAAGCCAAACAGGTTCTGTGGCAGGAGATTACATATTCAGTGCACTTGGGATATTTTTTGAAGAGGTTAAAATTTACAATAAAAATCAACAAAACCTTTTTAAAATAGAAATCAGCAAAGTTGGTAATAGAATCAGGTAGAGAATTTGTGGTTTTCTCAGATGAGGCAGTTTGAGAAAGCAAATTGAGGGCAATGCTCTAGGACTTAAAAGATTCACATTGTTACCAGTTCTGTACAGACTTCTGGTGTGACTGGAGCTAGTCTTCTGAGTTTGGGGAATGTTTTATGCACTGACACAGTGCAATTGGCCAAATATAACAGAGAGAGAAAGAACTATATTCCCTACTGAGATGCAGTCACCTTCAGCAGTAGCCATATGCATTTTGATTACTCTTTACACAGTTCTCCGGTGACCCGATACTTGAAATGCAGGACCCAAGTTTTCTTTGGCAGCCATGTTGCCATCCTCACACACATGTATTTCTAACCTCAATTATATAACGGTTAATCAGTACCAGCAAAGAAGTAGCTGACATGTGGATGCACAGAAGAAAGATGGTTGTGTGCATTCTGCACGTGGTTTGCTGTGTAAACACTACCCCAAGAAATAAAACAGGAAGGAAACAAGCAGATAGTTGCCTGGCTCTCCCAGTGTCGGGTGCCATCACTTTCTGATAAGTGGAGAACACTAAAACTGGAAATGTACCTAGAGGCATTCCTCCTTTGGTTTCAGCATTTACCCTTGGGTCTCAATTCACTCAAACTGCTCAGCAAGGAGAGCAAGATCCACTCCGGCCGTTAGTGAACTCCGTGACTTTGAGACTGTTTCACTCTGGTTCAGCTAAGGTGAGAGCAGCTGGGCTATGGGCTTTTCAGCCCTGCGCAACTCGCAAGCAGCTCAGCTGCAGCTCCGCTCCAGGGCTATGCTGTGTGGTCAGCAAGGGGGGTGTGTTGGCAGCAGGGCTACAGGGCAACCTGAAAAATACCAGCTGGAATCACTTTTATGAATCATTTACAGAAAACACATTTACAGATGAAAAGCACATTTAGCTGAAGAGCATTTCATCAGTCAGAAGTCACTTGAATGCACTGATGGGGAGAGCTTTGGAGAACACTCAGGATCCAGTTCTTTTCAGTGCAGCTTTGTTACGAGATTTGCATAGACTGCTTTCCAGTTGGGTGATGCAGCCATTTAGGAGCATCAGTTTGACTGACAGATAACCCTGCTGGTGCAGGCTGGGTGGGAAGGCTGCGTGCTTGGAATGGGCATCGCAGGGGCTGCCCTTCAGACTGCCACTAAAGACCAATTAGATCAGCTCCGAGAGAAACCCATTGGCTAGAACATTTCAAAAAAAGTGAGATGATGCAGATTTCATGACTGATCAGAGAGATTTCTAAAACAGCTACCCCACCAAAATAACAGAACCACTAGCTGACAGACTATATGAGAGAGAAAATCCTGTAATTCAGCTATTTCAGTGCATGAGATGGCACACAAGAGGAAAATCAGGTTGTTAAGGCACCAAAGCAGCACCTTGTTTTCAATTCTCAGCTGTGTCTCACCTTCCTGTCATGATCTTGGGCAAATCACTTGACCTCCCATAGCTTCAGTGCCTCAGCTTTGAAATAAGGAAGATTCTGCTGCCTTGATTACTTGGCTTTTAAACAACTTCAGCGAGCATCTCTTTGTGGGGGTTTGTACAGTACCTAACACGTGCTCTCTGTGGCTGTTTTGAGGGGGGAAGCTCCATCCTTTATGTATCATTGTAAACACTACTAATAAATAATTACTGGAAATTTTTCACTGCATATATATAGTTCAAGAGGGGTGTTCTCATTCCCAGGCCACAGAAATGAGCAGGACAGACTGAATTCCTCATGCCTTCATCAAAGGACTTCAGAAGGGACATTGGCTGTCTGGGGGTTAAAGGTTTTCAGCAGTTCTTCGAAGGCACTGGGTTGCCTGTGGAGTCTTCAGCCCAAACAAAAGAGCAAAGACCCTCCAGGTCTTTTGGGACTAAAAGCAAAAGAAATCTTCCTTTGAATTGAGGAAATCTTTAGAGAAGGGACTTCAGACCTCCAGTGATAAAGGAAATAAAAAGCATCTGCACTGACAGCTCCAGTTAGGAGCAAAGAGGCACAAAGGGCTTTGAAAACAACCAGCCTTTCATCTTCAATAGCAAGCTCAACAGCTCTGCACCAGCTGCTCTGTAAACAGCATAGCAAGGGAAAGCAAATCATTGGCACCAAATACATTAAACATGGCAGTGTCTTCAGATGACATATTCTGTAAACTTCCTACTTACAAGTTATGCCATTTTCTTAAATCTAAAGGATTACCTGCTCTATAGCAGCAGAGTCATTCTTCCAGGCAGCTGGGCAGCTTCATTACCCATGTTTCTTGCTGAGTTTCCCATAACACAGGCAGGCAGTTTGGTTAAGAGAGCATCAAATAGGACGTCGGGTGTCTTAGGTTCATCTCCTGTCTTTCCTTTACATTTTATGAAGGACCTTCAGCAAATCACTTCATCTTTGGGACAAGTTTTCACCTGGAAAGGGAAAGAAACTATTCTTTTGTCTTAAAGCAGTCAGCCCTTTATAACAATCATTTGCAACCCCTTATTGAGTGTGGATCCATATGAACTTTTTCAGGAGACAGGTAGACACTGCTTGGCAAACTAAAACCTCTTAATAACAGAGCGACTTTTCTCAACTCTGGACCACATAGGAATAGCCCAGGAGCACCCAAACCCATGCATATCACAGGCTGAACTCATTCAAAGTGTAAGGTCCTAAATGCCAAGTAAAGGAAACTTCAGCGTAGATTTGGTGTAGTTTAATTTAATTGAATCATCTCATGTGAACTATAAAGCACTATCAGGAAGGGGTTAAAAGAAAGTACAAACAATTCTCACCTGGCACGTGACAGTCCCATGAAAGGCACCTGACACTACTTAGTGGGGAGCATTTGGGACTTGCATCTGCCCCTCGGTCTTTGCCAAGCTGTCATCCAAAGACTTCCTCAACAGCAAGCATTAGCCAGCCCTGCCACTTCTGGCTAGCTGGCTGTTGCTAGGCCAGATGCTTTCCCTCTATCAAGCATGGATAGGTGGCTTCTCAGGAGCTGCCTTGAGAAGAGCACAGCTGTCTGACGGTGCTAAAATAGGCACTTTAATTTGTTCTCCCCACTTCAACCGGTGAAACAGCATATGGGCTTCTGCTCTCTTCTTTAATTTGTTGCAAAGCAGCCCCAGGGTTTCAGTAGAGAGCATTTGGTGATTGCACTTGTAATAACCCTGAACACACGTCCAGCTGGTATCTACACACTCGCTAACCATTCCAGTATGAGGAACAGCAACACTACATCCCACATGTCCTCAGGGCTGCATCTCATGTCTTCAGAGCAGGTAGCACTGGTGGCTCAACCCTAGGTACTGCACTGCAGAGAAATTACGCTGGCAAAGTCCTTTAGCAGCTTAGTTGCTATTAAACACCTGGGAGGCAGGGGCAGGCTTTGCTCCCACTCAGTACAGCCTTAAAAATCTTATCTTCTTCCCTCAAAGTTGATTCATGAAGCAAGTATATACAGTGGAAAGCCTATGTTTCACATACCCTGCTGTGGTGGGTCCTTATGACTTGGCTTGATGAGCTTCCTTTAGCCAGAGGCACGGCATCTTCAAATGAGGACCACAAACTGGCTGGTTCAGAGCTAAGCTTCAGCAAACCCTTGGTGCTGCTTGGACCTGGTAGGATCTGCCTTCCTGTTTTCAGGAAACAGCATGAAGAGGTGTCATCATGTGGCCAGAGCCAGCCACTGGTTTAATTGCTAAAAGACAAGTATCCTTCTTGCCTTTGTCTCAAAACCAACCTCCTTTCACTCTCTGGAGGCAGCAGCCCCTCAGGCAGGGACAGCCATAATGACACAAACATCCTTCCCCCCCCCCCCCCCCGCCCCTTGGTAGACCAGCATTATTTTATCCTGTTATAAAAAAGGGGAAACCGAGGCATGGAGCAAGGTGGTAACTTGTCCAAGGCTGCTCAAGGCATCGCAGACAGTCAGGAGGCTACATGAACTGCTGATCCATGGGCAGTGTCTGTTTGCCTCCAGCAGCCTCAGAAAGCCAAGCTCTGTGGCTGGGAGCATACTTTTTTGGGTATCCACGTGAGGCCTGAAGAAGACCAGGGTGACCAGACCCTGATCTGCAGCAGGGTTAAGGACTCCTGCCAGAGCTCGGCTTTCCCAGGGATAGTCGGTGGGAGCAGGTTTGCTCCCCATTGCCTTGGAGGCCCCTTCCCCCCGCCAGGCAGAAGAGTGGGAGGTCTCTTCTCCGCTCCCCTAGCCCAGCCTGCTTCTCTCCAAGGCACAAGTGACCCCAATTCAAGCTGCTGACACTTTTGCTCAGGGTGTTTCAGAGCTTCGTTATTTGTGAATGCCTTTTTGTGTAGCGCCATTGGCACCAGCACAGTCTGTTCCCAGCCTGTTCCAGCAGCTCCCCGATGACTGAGGTGACAGACTCGAAATGAGGCATGGGCTCCAAGCAGGTCCTCAATGGGGTCAGGAAGAGACAGCAAGCATCCTGGTGGATCTTCCCCCCTTTTCCAGCTTCCCCTCCCTGTGCACCCCCATGCACACAGCCTTCAGTGGCTCCAATGCACACAGCCACAGTGTGCCCCATGCACACAGCCTTCAGAAGGCTCACAGCCTTCACTGAGCTCCAAGGGCTCAGTGCAGAGAGTTACTTGCTTAAAAACACGCACATAAATTTTTAAGTCCCCAGCAGCAGGCTGGGTATCGACAAACTGCACAGCATTGGTAGAAAGGCAGCAGAAATGGCTGGGAGGCTTCTGGGATTGATTTGTGAGGAACAAATTAAAACAGACTAACCATCTATATCCTGACTAAGTAGTGGCCAGGCCCAGGGCAGGGAGCCGGCTGCACGCATCAGGGAGATAAGTGCTGCGAGGGACGAACCAGCATATCTGCTGTTACCGTGAGAATCCTGTATTTAACAAAGGGAGGCTTCTACTGTGGGGTTGCTGCATAAACTGGCAGCCAGGGACCAGTATCTGAATTGCTCATTGCCCTTTCCACATCCAGCCTGTAGATGATGCCAGGCTTAAGTTAGGGAAGAGGCCAAGGTATGTCCTCAATCAACTTCTCAGCACAGAGATGGGGTGGCGAAGCAGTGGGAGAAAAAAACAAGAATAACTAAAAAAGAACAGCATTGCCAAGACAGATGTGTGTCCACCTTGGTCAGGAGCCTACCTCCGACTGTGGCCAAAGATGCTCAGGGAAAAGTGCAGGAACAGGGCAAGTGGCACATTCCGAAATACTCCTCCAGCACCACAGTTTGCAGCTCGCGGGCTTCTGTTCCAGAGGAAACCAATGACAAAGAGAACTCCAGGTGGGAGATCAGAGCAGAACAAAGTCTCCTGAGAGCTGAAAATCTGCAAAAGCATGCCAGATGAGTGGAGATCCTTTGAAAGAACATTGCTCTCTATATACAAGCAATATCTACAAAGGGCTATGAAGATGAGTAAGGGACTGGAGCATCTCTCCTACGGGGAAAGGCTGAGGGAGCTGGGGCTGTTCAGCCTGAGGCAGAGAAGACTGAGAGGGGACCTCATCAACGTTTATAAATATCTCAAGGGCAGGTGTCAAGAGGATGGCGCCAGACTCTTTTCAGTGGTGCCCAGCAACGGGACAAGGGGGAAGGGGCACAAACTGGAACACGGGAAGTTCCGTCTAAATATGCAGAAAAACTTCTTCACCGTGAGGGTGACAGAGCCCTGGCACAGGCTGCCCAGGGAGGGTGTGGAGTCTCCTTCTCTGGAGGTATTCAAAACCCGCCTGGACGCAGTCCTGTGCAGCCTGCTCTGGGTGACCCTGCTCTGGCAGGGGGGTTGGACTAGATGATCTCCAAAGGTCCCTTCCAACCCCTACCGTTCTGTGATTCTCTGATTCTGTAATATCATCTGTTCAAAGGAAAACACTCATGACCTGCGTAACAAGCCTTAGTAGGTATCTCAGTATCTACAACATGGCCAATGTAAGATACTTTTCTTAAAGGTATTTCACATTTGAAATGATGTCAAATGAAGCTGTTAGGCATGTTTTTCCAGTTCCACACAATTTGGAGAATTCCCTCTTAGTAAGCATGGCTGGGAATCATGGTACGTGAGCCATTTTGCACAGTATCTGCTTTCTGCAGGGTCTCATCCAGGGCAGTGGCTCTAGCAAGCAGAGTCTGTGTTTTGACAGGGCTGTTCTGCTCCCGCACACCGACACATACGTAATCCAGCTCTGCTGCGTTTCTGTCAAACCTTCGCTGTATCTGCAGTCACAGCACCGCTCCCAGACTTCTATTTACAAATCACACCTTCTTCACTGCCAGAAGGGGAATTACTTTTTTTCCAACAACAATAAACACCATTTATTGAACACTGAACACAGTTATCAATGTTGGCTAGCCCTGGCTGCTCAGGAATAAAGACAAGGAGCTTTCACACACCCAAGTAGGAGGTCCAGTCCTGACTATGCTGTTGAGAGGGGACAAAGCTAAAAAGCATCCTCAGAAACATCCACAATCAGCTGAGCTTGTTCTTACTGTCAAAGGCTAAATTTCCCTATTTATGATGCTCAACATGAATGTCTTTTTTTTCTATAGAGCACAACATATGAATTTCTCTATTACAATTTTACAAGCAGCCTCCTATGTCAGTCAATGGAAAACTATTAAAAAACAAGCACTTCAAAATCAGGCCAAAATAATACAGGTCAAAGCCCAAGAAAACAACCTATATAATTGCTACAATAAAAATCAGACTCCCATTGCAAAATACACCATGTTTTTTCTTTGCCCCTGACAGCGTTAACAAATCTATGCAGTTGTCCTACTGGTAAGTATCATCTGGAGAGAAATGCAGCTAAGCAGGCACTTACCAAATCTGCTGTCATGGGACAAGGGTGATGGGACACAGAAGTACCCGAAAGCAGCCCACAGCTTAACCTTCTAAAGCAGAGTAAATCCAAACAAGAAACTGCTGTCTTCATTATCCTCAAACAACTGAGGGAGACGAGCATTCAAACAGTACTGCAGAGGCAGCAAAGTTTAGCCCTGAATATCAGCAACATAGCCTATCTCATCCCCTCCCAACACAGGCAACTCCTCTCACAGATGCGCACTCCAGTGAGCACTGCAGTGAGTCTGGTGTAAAGAAACACATGAGGTCAGACACAAATCTGGGAACAACTGGGGTCCCAGGACTGTCCCCTGCCTTTTGGCACCACAAGTTCCTGCACAGAGAAACCAGGTCGCCAATACAATGAGTGGTTAAAAGCAACCTGATGGGCATCACCTCAGGCAAAACACGGGAATGAGGGACACTTTTTCCTGATCCCAGATGGGTGCTGAGTGACCTTCAAAATCAAACCAGAGCAGGGTAAAGGAACCGAGCCCCATAACCAGATGGACATATGGGACCAGATGGCCCCATAAGCATGAACAGATGGATTCCTGCTGCCAGTATTGATGCCACATCTCATGCAGTTCATGCGATGTCTTTTTTACACCTGAGAAACGCCTTGTTTGCCTTTCCTTTCCCATTTTCCCTTGTTTATCTTTGCTTTCCTCTCCTCTCTCTATGGCTATTACATAGGATCTACTTGCCAGTTTAATTGCTTTCAAGCCATTTCTTCTCCCACTCTAATATATCTAGCTGCACAACCAGGAGAGGGAAAGGGAAAACCACAAGGAACCATGTTAGTCAGGGCAACACCATTGCTGTGCTGTCGCTCTCCATGGGACCACTTTCCAGTGCATTAGAGGCATTTCTGAATTAAAGCTAGAGTTTGAAGACTGTAAAAGTCCTACACACTACATTTTATGGCTGGAAAAACCACAGCCCATAATGCCAAGGGAAGAAATCTTCTTTTTTTTTCTCCAGGCTGTTATTTCCTTGTTACTTCAGTTGCTAACTGTTGTTTTTCACTTTCTTTACCACTGAACTTGTCAACCCTGCACCTGCACTGGACTGAGCAGGCCCAGCCTGCAGTCAATCACAGTGAGTTGCTCAACTCAAAAGGTAAAGGGTTAGGCCCACATTAGAGGTCAGACATGAGTAAATACTGCTCTGAAGGGTTTTGCATTTGGGCACAGGTAAGTGTTCGTCTTACTGGAAAACTGCTTTAATTCATTGTTTTCAGCTAAATAAATTCAAGGGCACAAGCAAGCCACTGACACGCTGAAGTGCAGGAAATCTCCAGCACATAACAGAGTGGCCAGCACACAAAAGCATGGAAACTCATTCAAGTGCTTAGATGTTGTCAGCTGAAAATGACTATATCATTACACTTTATTATTTAGAGGTCTTGAGTGCTCTCTCTGGGAAAATAACCCATTTAATCTGATCACTTCTCATTGGTAAAGCTCAATGCCCACGTTCTGGACCAAGATGACAGCCTTCGTGACAAGGGAAGAGAAAAGTTTCATACCCTCCTCCATAAAACACCACGTAGGGCACAGAGACAAATACCTTTCTCTGACACATGAGTTACAGGCTACAGTGTTGATCAGCCAAATCAGATCTCCTCAATCAAGAGGGCAGCTGGCAGAGCCCCATCAAGAGGGAGCTAAAGACACCAGAGATGATTACCTTGCATTGGAAGCTCCTTCCTGCCTCTCCCTCTGAGGCTGATCATCTCAGCTTCTTGGAGGGGCTAAGCACCAGATATGGTGTTAGCATCTTGCACCAGTCACCTCTGCCAAGGGATGGTGGGAAATCAGCCATATCACATCCATTCCACAGGGTGTGCAGAGGATACCGAACGCGAGCAGCCCTCTGAGGGGGCAACAGGCATTGTCTCAGGTCTGACAACAGAGCACAGATCAGTAGGAGATGTCATGGATTGGTGTTAACAGTAAAACTCTTTGGGCAGAAGGATCGGCAATGCAGTGATATCAAACAGCTGGTAAGCACCAAGGCTAATTCCAGCTAGTGGGCCCTTATAGAAGTGTCTACAATAGTTTTGCTCTGGCAATCAGGCCCTCGGGAGGCTGTTTTCTGGCCCTCACAGAGGTTTAATACGAAGCCACACAGTTTTATAAGCAGAGGACTTGGAGCTCATTGCAGGAGCAGGCCCGAATCTGCAGTGGGATTACAGGTTCCAGCAGCCATAAATCAGACATGCATCCTGCATTCAAAGCACCACAGACATTAAAATGAAAGTGGACTTCTATGATCTCAAGTGGGGGTTCATTAAAAATATTAAGAAATATTTCTGACTGTGTTTTTCCCAGACATAAATAAATTGATGTATTCTCTGTCCAGGAAGAGCAGGAAAATGCTACCTTGTCTGGATAGCAGTAACAGATTTACCAGCTTTGTCCCTGAAACCAAAGGGCATGTCTGAGATCATCCAGCCTCATCCAGACATGAGCTGAATGAGCAGCTACACTCTCCCACGACACCAGTTCAATCAGGCTCTTCCCAGGTGACAGTCTGGGTTAATTGCAGGGGTCAACACCTGAGTTCGGGGCAGCAACCACCGCACAGGGCAGCTTTCGCTAACACTCTCCTGTGGCAGAGGAAATCTATTTCCTTTATCTGAACAGAGGAGATAAACTCCCACTAAGGCCAGCGGATTTCATAGTCCTTAAGGCACATGACGGACTGGACTGAGAAGTAGGGAACAACCAGCCGTAGGTGTTTGATTCCTAGATCTTTTCCTAGCAATGCCAGACACCAGCTCCTACACCTCAAGGCTCTGGGACCTTGTCCTTTCCCTGGTGGAGCAATGGGACCGGGTAAGCAGCAAGGTCCAGGTGTCGGAGGACTCTGCTGAGCCTCAACAGTTGTTTCTACACACAGACCCATCACACACCTCTGCACCTCAAAACTCCCTTGTCAGTCACACCAAACTGCTAGGGGGTAGGAGCCACGTGCTAATAGAGTACCTAGAAAAACAGAGCTTCAAGCTCTGCTTATGCCTCTGTGCACCATGCAAGAGACATGCGAACAAAGTACTCCTCCAGGACTAGGCTGGGTTCAGAAACTGGGAAAAGCCAGTGGCGCACAGAAAGGAGACAAGGAGGAATTCATATGGAGCAGATCTGAAGCAGTGGCCCAAGTCAGCATAGCTTCAACATACACGTCCAAACCAGCTGGCTGGGCACCACCTTTCCTGATGCTGCTGGAAGCATTGGGCCCCATAAGGGTGAGGGGACAGGTAGTTTGGGGACAGTTCGCAGGGAAGAAAATCTTCTCTCATAGCTGCCGGCCTGCCAGACTGACCTACGTGCTCAGGAACACATTGTTCAGCTGATGTGGTCAAGAAAAGAGACTTTCTTCACTTACAAGGGAGCTTTCAATGCAGTTGAGTGTCTGAATGCAAACTCAGACACACGGGCCAAACCAGCTCCTTGTGGCCTTAAACCAGGACGGCACCAAGGAACTCAAAGTGATGCACAAAGAGCAGTTCAACCAACATTAGAGCAGGAGGAAAGACAAAGGAGACCAGGACGCCAGATCTCACTGGTTTTCCCAGGCAACCCCTGAGGCAACCTGAACAAAGTCTCATCCCAGGGCTGTGCCCGTGTTGGGCTGCGTGTCAGGGAGTGGTGGTGACACTTGGCTGCACACAGGCACCAGCTGCTCCGAGCACTGGGTCTCACAGGGAGGCAAACACGCTTCCTGTCTGTGCCTCAGACCAGGGTCTCACCGTCCCTTGGGGCCACCGAATGCCACTGGTCCCTTGCTGGTTGCCTGGGCCAAGCACACAGGGCCCTCCCACCAGGTAGGGTCTAACGAAGAAGCAAGCACTGTAGGTCTGCTGCTGAGACGGAAAGCTGGACTAACCCTGGCTACCCTCCAAATGCAATGCCTGCCAGTAGGTGAAAATCTTCCTCCAGGAATACACTAATTATCAGGTGATTTGCGTTTCAAGGCAAATCAGAGCCCTTAATCATCTCCCCAGCCACACTCAACCCAACTCTCACCTCCCAGCAGCCCTGATGATCCAACCACCCTGAGGACCAGCCAGGGAGGAGAAGCAGCCAGGCTGTGAATTACTGCCCAGCTTCGCCTCTCCCCCCAGGTGCCTGCACACCCGCAGAAATGAGGGACGGGCACACTTAACCTCCCCAGAACTAGGCAGCAAAATTGTGATCTTTCCAATGCAGATGAGTCACTTCCAACTGGGTTATTAAGTTATTACATTGTATTATTATATTAACGTCATTGCCATTTTCAGGAGAAGATAAACCTAATTTTAATCTGCTCTTAATTGAAAGCTTATCAAGAGACTGGCTCCATCCCTACACAGTGAGACGGCTTTTTTTTCTTCTCCTTCCCTTCCCCCTCTCCATACGCTGCACTCTTTACGCTAATGAAAAGAAACATCTCTATTCATTAGAGAAAAAGCAGCTTGGAGTTGATCAGGCCTGTTAACCTACAGCCTGGGCTGTTATCGCAGAGCAGACCTTTCCTACCAATAAAAAACTGTTGGGGGCTGCAGTTTGGTGGCCTGTTGCAATGGTTTCTTTAGCTGTTCGTTTTTATGTTGGGGTACTTGACAGTTTCCACTAGAGGAAACAAGAATATTAAAGATATTTGAGCAGCTCTGGGAGAAAGTTAAGTATGTAATGCAAGGGGACTGTGCAGATTTTAATTACAGATTCCCCCAAAAATCCATAGAAACTCTGATTAAACTCCTAATTACTTTTAAAGAAGTGAATAAGCAGTCAATAAGATGAACAGCAGTCTCTCTCCTTCTTTCTTTTTCTCGTGAGCAAGCTCCACACTGACAGCACACTGCAGATGTATTATTACAGGCAAGTTAACAGGAGACCAAGGGCGAAACATTTCTCTAAAGATTCCTTCAAAGGAACTTTTTGCGACATCTTCAATACCAAGGCTGGCCCTAAAATCAATCAGGTCATCGTGATTTACACCAGCAAAGGATGTGCCCGTTGCCTCCAGCTGTGAGTTCATTTTGCAGGATTACGTTGGCTTTTCCAGTGGAGCTTTGCCTCCCCACACAAGCGGTGCTGGCCTTCAGGGGGCTGTGGCAGGGTTTCACTCCTTGTCTAGCATGGGGAGCTGATGCTCACGGAGATGCAGGCCTTGTCCCAGGGGGCTGGAGCCAGTCCTCCTGGTTATATTTTACTAACAGCCTTCCCAAACACGTCATGTAAGCATGCTGAGCAACTTCACTTATCCCCTCTCTGTCAGACCACAAAGCCGGCAGCAAGTGTCCCCTGAGAGCCCTAGCCCAAGGTCATGGCTCAGCCACAACTCATATCTCCACAGCTGAAGATGTGGGCACCTCTGTGCTAAGCAGAGCACCAGCCCCTGGCATAGTGAAATACTCTTATTCCAGGGGGAGCTCTTACTGGTGGAGAGCAACTTCTCAGTCCCAGACCTGCAGGCCATGTTTCAGCCCCTCCACCCAGCCCCAGCCCTGCAACATGGATGCACCTGATTATCCACACTCATCCTGAAAAACAAAAATGGTTTCCCAGTGAGGCATTTTAGTTGCCTCCTCAGAACTTGCTCAGACATGCTGGATTTGCAAAGAAATTTCTTTCTTCCGAGCTTAGCTGAGACCCACAGTAAAAGACAACCCATGCTCCTCACCCCTGTGAGCATCACCCCTCTCTTCCATGGCAGTCTCTGGCTCTCACTTAGCCAGAGCTTTGCTATTGCTGTGCCAGCGCAGAACAAGCCCTGCTCGCTCTCCCGAGGCACAACAGTGCTAAGAACAGTAAAAAAAAGGTACCTCCCCTAAAGTAATTCAAAGTCTGAAAGTGGGACCCACTCTGAGCTGGTGTACAGCAGCAAGACATGCTGAGCAAGCAGTGACTGTTCCCAGGGCACAGCCATGCTTCATCTTCCTGTCTTCTCTTCAAGCCATTATTGTTTATTTTGCTGTCTCCAATGCCTGTAACTTTAACCCTGCAAATAACTTTCATTTCCCCATCTCAGGAAGGAGAACGGGAGTGCTTCTAGGCGGTCAGCTGTGCCTGTGTTCAAGAGTTCTCATTCTCCATCTGCAAATATCACTGCACTCTGCCTCTCACCTGATTTTTTTACATTTTCCCCACTGAGAAGACTCACAGTTACCAAAAACCTCCTCCTATACCACTGCCAGCGATTTTCTAGCTAAAGCACAGGATTGTGAAGCAGCCCCCCAGCCGCTGAGGGGCAGTAACCACCCATCTCCCTCATCCCTGCCTGCAGTGCCAATGCAGTTTGTATTCCATGATGCGGCCAGAACTGCCCTCACTTTATCTGACTGCCCAGGTCCCATGACTTTATCTTTCACAAACCTTTCAGACTAGTATCTCCAGATCCGGAGAGACCTTAACCGGAGGACGCAGATGACCTCTGGTAAAATTGTTGGTTCAAGATGGCTAAAGACATCTTGTGCACTGGATACAGCGCCTGACAACAGGGATCAGTGCTGGCTGGGAGCTCTCACGGCTTTTGCCATAGAAATAATTTTGACAGAGAAAACACGGCTAAAATAGTAAGGCTATAGGGCATGGGCATTCAGAGCCTGATTGGTTTTTTTGGAAGAAGGCTGCAGTGGGGTCTTCAAGGGGAGAAAAAAATCCCAAGAGGACACTTTTGTATCAGGAAGGGAAGGAGATTTTGCGGTGTGTTGGAAGAGTCAGTTAATTCCTAAGCCTTGAGCCAAGGGGACGGGAGGAGAGAGAAAGAGGCTTGGAAAGGGAAGGAGGGAAGGAGTTTGCTCTGCAACCCAAGCTGGGTAATAAGGCATATGTGGCTTCCAGTGACAGTGTGAGAATTTACAGTATAATAAAGATATATATGGCCATTTGGAACAAGCTATTTCTAACATAAAATGACTCTGTATATTGATTGCCCGAGGAATTTGTACAGAACCTTATTTCCAGACATATAACTGAGCATATTATTTACTCACCATAAAAGCTGGATAAATGGCCAGGCTCCAGGAGGGTGTGAGGCAACAGTAGTTGTTCGTTGACAAATGAATGGAAGGAGGTTTGAACGTGACAGAGAATGGCAGGATACTGGGACCCAGCCAGCAGCTTCCACAAGTCACTGCAAGGTATAGATCAGATGTATCAGCTTGCTCTTCAAAAAGGTGATGCCACTTCAAGGCCCTCTTGAGAAGGCAGGAGCCCAACATACAAGAAAAATGATTTCTCCTCTGGAGCAGCACTGAGAAATGAGGAGTCTGAGGCCAGGAAGTCCAGAAAGCAAAAGGGTCCAAAGCAGAGCAGGCTCTTATACAGCAGCATATGAGCAATCACTTGAGGCTCCCAACCATGGGTGCCCAGCTAGATCCCACATCAGTGACTTAATGGTGAGGGAGAGACAACAGCCGTAGTTCAGCCTCTGCCTTGTTACCCACGAGCATAAGGCCAGCCTGTCCTGAGGCAGGTCCCCCTCAGCAGTAGAGAGCTGCTGGATCATTTCCAGCTGGATGGAAGTGCCTGAATGGCATCCTATGGTGTTCAGAGAGCCAATGCTTCTAGATGCCTGTTCCTCTTCCTGAGAGACCCCTAGGCATACTGGTGTCCAAAGGGAAAGGGCTTTGCAGGCTTCCTTGTCTCACAAGCAGACCATAAACTTCAAAGCATTTCCCAGGGAATGTGATGGACATATCAGCTGGCAATTTCCTTCCAAAGCAAACAAGAGTTGAAGGAAGAAAGAGTCTGAAAATGAGGAAAGGAATAGAGAAATATCTTTTGTCCTCCCAGCAGATAAGCAAGCAATAGGGCCATCCTAGAGATGGGGAATTCTGCTAAGTTTAGCAGCTCTACTACAATTGTATTTAAACTATTGATAGTTTTGCCTCGACTCGTAAAGCAGGTGAACAAGCAACACAGTAATCTGGAGCGTTCTCCTCACCATCTCCTTGCCTTTCATGCTCCATCGCAATGTTATGTGTAGGCGACACCAAGTCCAGACTGAGATCCCCTAGGCATGGACTGCATTGTATCCATATTGTTGTAAAACTGAGTTTATGTTCAGCACAAAGCCACGCCACCGCAGCAGCCTACAGTATGGAAGAGGCTGAATATTCTTGTACTCCTGCTGCCACCTAAAGGAAATTTCTCAAAAATGTTCTGAAATATCCTGGAATAAACATGTTTATGTTTCCAGGCTAGGGTGGGCTTTTAGCTGAAGAAGGATCCATTTGGAAAAAGGAATATTACAAGCAGGATATTTCTGTCTCCAGGAATCAGCTCCAGTGTCCTGGCAGATTTCCAGTACAATCATGATTGCAAATGGATGGGGACAGCGGACTTCTGCTGCTAGCGCTGCGAGGACTCCAGCTGTGACCATCTTGATGGCCATGGTCTAAGGCTACAGATGAGAGAAGGTTTGTAGACAGGAGCAGTATCTTTCATTACATAAGCTGACCTAAACAGAAAACCAAAACAGTGTTAGAGTCATAAAAATATCTTCTTCAAATCATTTAGGGTTCAACACAAATACCACCAGTTCTTGTTCAATGGCTCCCTCTGAAATAGTTTTCCTCAAGGCACCCGATTCCTATGTTTGCATTCCCTCCATTATTCAGGGGAGGCACCACATCCTTTGGTGCTTTTGAAGAGATGGTGACCAGGTCAGGCAGGCTTTAGAAATCTGGCACCATGTCCCATTTGGGCCAGGTGTTCCTGATGTTGCCTGCCTATGCAGCTCACTTGGATTAATCCATTCCTTTTGGATTTGTTTGCCAGAATTGGGAGTACTCCAATGGTGCTGGTGGTAGCTGGGCAAAGGGGAGATTTCTAAAAGGAAATGTTCTCTTATTGTGCATAAAATAGCAATAACTTTGTTCAAGCTTCTACGCTGAATAAATGCCCAACACCAGAAGTTCTGTACAGTCAGCACTAGTGAGCCCAGGGAAATATTAAATTGCCTCGTAAACTGGAAGCCAAGTGGAAGTATTACTTAAATGCTCAAAAAGTATAATTTGCTGCTGCAGATCAACGAATTGCCTTATTAAATAGAGGGAACATTACTACATGAGTTATGAAATTGGCTTTACAACTTTAACTATGGAGTTCACGTTTTAATAACCTTCTGCTTAAGGGGTAAGAGAATGTAGCCTATTTAGTTTTCCACCATGTATGCACATGAGGGCAGGCATGGAAAAATGTGCATATTACATTCGGAGTGCTCGAGTACAGAAATTTCATTGGCATGTATCAGAGGGTAGGAGCACTTCTCACAAACGGGATGGTACTTCCCACTCAGGACACCGGTGAAACCTCTCCAACCCAGGATGATTAAGTAGATGCTTCCAGATATCCCCATATGAAATTGCATGTTTGTCAAGAACAGGCAGCAGTGCATAAGCTTCAGTGCACAGTACGCTCTGATGTATCATTCCATTACATGAATATCTAGCGAACTTATTACCTTCCCTATGTATTTACTTTTTGGGATGAGTGAACACTGTGTTGTCCTTATTTCACAGTGAGTTAAACTGAAATGCATATGCATTAAGCAATTTGCCCCAAAGTATCATATTGCGATGTGTCATTTGATCATAGCTGCTGTTTCCTGGTGTTATTCAGGAAGCCATTTGACTCCCAGCCTGTGACTAATGTCTTGCCTCAGCAGTCTTGTCAGGAGATGTGATTTCTACATATGCTTTCCTTCTCCCTGTGTTCCACAGAGACTGTATCTACCCAATTTGGTCGAACACTTTCCCCATTTATCCTCACTAGGGAATTTTAGCTTCTCTTGAAAGTGGAAGCAGAAGCTTTGTAGGGCACCAGGCATGGATGAATATGACCTTTTAATTAAGTGTTCTGAAACTGCTGAGGAATTGGGAATGGAAGACAATATGGATGATTTTGAAAAAGAGAATGAAATAAAGAAAATAATCCTTTCAAAAAGGACCATCTCCTGTGTTGCCGTTTTGCTTTCCCTCCCAGACCGCACCTCAGGTCCAGCTAATATTCCTACAAATCCTCAAAACAGAGGCAGCAGAGGAACACTGCTGTGCTCCGCTCCAAGGCACTGTGCAGCATTAACTCCACAGCCAGCAGTTCTCATGACTGATGTCAGAACATACTTGATATCAGAAGATGGAAACCATCAGGGAAATCAGAATGATGGGATTTTATCTTACCATTTTATTCCCCAAATGCTCAAATTGTAAAGTATTTTTTCCTCCAGTTCTCAGGATGATGTATTTTCAGCTACTTGCAATGGGTGGCATTCACATCTATCCCCAGCTTCCCTCAAGGTGTTGTTTACAGAATATAAGAATTCCCAGAGTATTTAAGTATAGAGGCAGTCAGGTAACTCCCAATAAATATCTCTGCAAGTGTGACCACAGGTGTGGGACACCTCTTACCTACCTTCAGCCATCCAGAAGTGACACCTGTAGTCTAACCTGCTCATTGAGATGGTCCCTCTAGTCACTGGAGGGAGACCAACTCTTCTGGCAGGCAATTCGTCTGGCCATCTCCAACCCTTTCCTTAGGAGGAGATGAAGGCTTCTCAGCCTACACTTAGATGACCTGCAGGCAGGGGAGAGGACCCCTGCCCCAGAAGATTCAGGAGGCTCTGTGCCAAAGTCCTGCTGAAGCACAGGCTTGAGGAACTACTCAGAACACTCCCCACCTCTATATTTGTCTCTTCCAGCAAGACAAAGTAAATATACACACATTAATAATCAAGCATAGAAAATTCACACACACTCCCCTCTGAAACAGGAGTACGCATTTCATATTTTAGCCATCCAAAATGTGTCCCTGAAGCCTTGGGGTAGCATTAACCTCCCAGCCAACTGAAATTAATTTTGCTTGTAACATCTCATGAAACAGTGTCTCTAATACTTTATTCCACATAGTGTATTCTTACCTACATCTATTAATTTTTGTAATGGCATCCAGGAAAAAAGGAAAGCAGGTTTGCTTGGCACACTTTCGTTCTGAAAACAAAAGAATCCAGGAGTTCTCAGTGCCATTCTCCTCTCCAAAGCAAAAGTCCTCATTGCCTCTTGTTGTTGTGCTAGAACCATCACTACTCCACTATGATGCCTTTATGTCTTACTTGGTCTCAACCCCCTCCACTTTAATGCAAGCTTTGGTGTTTCAAAATTCCAGCAACAAAGCAGAGCAATACCAGGCACAAGACATGCTATGCACATGCCAACACTTGCAGGGCCTTAAAAGCACATCTGTAACTTCTGCGCACCAGGAAGATGGAGTCATACTGGCACAGGTTTTTTGCCATTAAAAAAAGATGTAATTGTTCTTCAAGATCTTTGCTTCTCTGAATAACCTCACAATATTTCAGGTATCTGGCCTTTCTTGAGTCTTCAATAGAAAGTCATCCTGCAGGATCACTTATCGCCATTATTGCTACAGACAAAAAGGCAAGACAGGAAGCTGGGTGACAGGTCAGGGACATGGAGAACACTTCATTTTATCTCGGCAACGTGAAGGAGAAAGGATTTTTATTTCCACTCTGTTAACATGTTGCCTGTAGAAATGTTCCCTTCCTGTTAGTAGTCCTGTGTCCATGTTGTGGTTTAACCCTAGCCAGCAACTAAGCACCACACAACTGCTCACTCGCTCCCCGCCTCCCCGCCCCCGTGGGATGGGGGAGAGAATTGGAAGAGTAAAAGTGAGAAAACTCCTGGGTTGAGATAAAGGCAGTTTAATAGGGAAAGCAAAAGCCACGCACACAAGCAAAGCAAGACAGGGAATTCATTCGCTACTTCCCATCGGCAGGCAGGTGTTCAGCCATCTCCAGGAAAGCAGGGCTCCATTACGTGTAACGGTTACTTGGGAAGACAAACGCCATCACTCCAAACGCCCCTCCTTCCTTCTTATTCCTCCAGCTTTATATGCTGAGCATGATGTCATATGGTATGGAATATCCCTTTGGTCAGCTGGGGTCAGCTGTCCCAGCTGTGTCCCCTCCCAACTCCTTGTGCACCCCCAGCCTCCTCGCTGGTGGGGTGGTGTGAGAAGCAGAAAAGGCCTTGACTCTGTGTAAGCCCTGCTCAGCAGTAAGGAAAACATCCCTGTGTTATTAACACTGTTTCCAGCACAAATCCAAAACAGCCCCATACTAGCTACTGTGAAGAAAATTAACTCTATCCCAGCCAAAACCAGCACAGTCTATCTGAAGAATTTCTGCATTGCATGTGGAGATAAGCCAATGTATTGATCAGAGGAAAAGTTCTCTAGCTGGGATTAGGAGAAAGTTAATTTGTTGTCTTTATTCTCTTTTTAGCATAGCTTGCTGTGAAGAGCCTGGAGACAGCAGTGGGAGCGATACTGACCCGGATGAAGGCCTCTCTGCCATTTACCCATTGTTAGTGTCCCCAGGCCACACTGCAGTGACTGAATCAGTTCTGACCTGGGCACAGACTGAAGACTGGGATATGGGATGAAACCTTGCTTGGATTTGTTCCTGATATTGGAGCAAAAGAGATATTGCACACATACATTACCTTGCTTCCCCATGCTTACCCAACTGGGGACTAGTTACAGCTATCTAACACCTATCTTGCACATATAATCAATGACATAAAATATAAAAGAGATCCAGAAAACAGAACAGACTATCATGAGGATTTACACTTGCTTTGAGAGAGTCTGATCTACAGAACACCCTAGTATCCTCCACTATCCATTTCCTTTAGTCATGAATTTCCTGAGTTCTTCCCAGTTTTAGTGCAATACTGGGATATCTTCAGATTTTTTTCTAACTTACATAGCTAAGGTTTGAAAAGTGCCATGTAGAGAGACTGCCTTAGAGCACGCAGTCAAATCCACCCCTCTGCTTCCACTGAGCTGGCATTGGACTCTCTGCAGATGTAAGCCCAAAAATGACAGATAATGGCCCTACTAGTACTACCAGGGGGATATCTTTCTTATCTGCAGGTGGGAGACACCTGCATGACCAGCTCCACTGTGGTAAATGCCACATAGGCCTAATAAGAGATGAAGTTAGCACCTGAAATAACAACAGGCCACAGAAAAGGCAAGGAACAGCACTCTGTAAGAGGGGCCTTTGGAGCATCAGGGGCAGAGACAGTTTGGGGAGCAGACAAACCCGGGCTCTGCCCCTGGATACTCTCTCACACACAAAGGTCCATGGGAGACTCTGTAAAATTACTGTTTCACCTGCTGTGAGCTGAGTGCTAATTACAGGAGTCTAGACTAGGTGCAAAACCCAAGGCATTAGAGGCCAATGTGTTTAGGCCAGAAGGTAAAAAAGAGTACAAGCAATAAAGAGAATTGTATTAAAGATATGAACTACCTAGCAAAAGGACTAGAAGACCTATAAAAACAAGGCAAAGCGAGTTAGGAGGATTATTAAGGAACGAGAAAGAGATACTGAGTATCAGACTTACAGAGAGGTTCCCAGGAAGCATAATGCACTGTGGACAAGTCTATACCAGACAGAAAGTAAACAAGACGATCACTCCAGTAAAAATGATAGGGGTGAACTGGAGTTAGCAGGTGATGAAATGGGGGAATTTATGAAGCGATTTTTTTTTCCTCCTGCCTCTCTCCAGGGAAGGGAGGACCCAGTGCCGTGACAGGGACTATATCTCTGGGAGGGAGAGGAACAGATAATGTGCAGATAGCAACAGAAGTGGTTCTGGAAAATATAGGGCATTCACCATCGCAGGATACATGAAACACCTGGTTAAAAGAGCAAACACACCTAGGAGCTGTGCGGGAAATGAAGGTAACAGCCAGAGAGCATCAGGTCTAAGGAAGCTATTTTAAAACATCCAGCACTGCTAGCAAAGGAACACAATGGAAGACGTATTTTGATTAGTATTGGAATATTGCTACTGTATTAGCACAGCGCTCAGATACCCAAGCAGGACCAGGGGAACAGGCAGGCAAGCAGATTCCCTGCCAGCCCCAGGACTATGAGACTGATGCAGTTACCCCGTGAAGGCCCATTTCATCAGGCACTGCAGAGCTCCTAGGTATGGCTGATCCATGCACACATAGGAAGAAAGGCAGATCCAGAGCATGGAGGAATTTGGCAATCTGTTTCTAACATTACTTTGAGGTAGCTGTGGACAAATAGGTAAAGTCTTCTCCCCCTATTTCATGATAATATCCAAGTAGGAAAAAATGTGCTTTAGATATGTGTGGAAGCCTTACAGCAGGACAGCAAGAAGGCTCATGCCATAGCCTCTGGTCAGGACTCTGAGGATCTGCCATTAGCTCTGCCCATGAGCCAGAGCAGACACTGGGGATTCACCGTACTTGGTGCTTTTCACTCACAGCAAGAAACAAGACTGTGAAGGTGGGAGAGGAGAAACTGAAGCACAAAGTATTACAGAGGCTTGGCCTCTTCCTTCACATAAGAAGTCCATGCCACAACTGGCAATTCCTTCTTGTAGATCAGTAACAACTCCAGTCAAGCCAGTGCAATTACCAGAATTAAAAGGGAATCCGATCCATTTAAATAGATATATTGGCTTCCACATTAGCCCTCAAAAATCCATATTCCAGGCTGAAAGCAGATTTGCAAGGAAAACAGACGAAGTACAGAAAATAGCTATATTTCACCTCTTCCTTAAACTCAGGATGCTGGGTGGTAAGCCACAGGCGCTGGGGAATGATGATACTAAAACACGGGCCTCTTTGCAAAGGAAAATAACAGCCCCTTGCCACCCCTCCTCTTACAAATGCTTCTGCATGGGGTGAGTCCTACTGAACAACACTGTCCTCATAAAAGTGCCCAGAAAGGAAGAAGTGCAAATATTCTAAAGCCTGATTCCCGCCACGCTTTGTACCTTATCTCACATAATGGCTATATTCCCACAGACACACACATAAGATTTTTCCTTAGAAACAAGGCAGAATTGTTTTCCAGATCAATTCTAAAATGTCAGTAGTCCCAGGCTTACTAAAAGCAGGGGGTGCACTTTCACGTCTATATGATCAGTTAGGGAATAAATGCCCAATGCTGTCATGCCTATTTGTTAGCTGGTTCACTTCTCATGACCCACAGTTAGCCCTTAATTAGTCCTTAACTAGTCACTAGTGGCAGTGATTAATAAGGTGAATTGCCACTCGGAGACCTAATTTCCCTCCTGCTTCTTCTGTTGTGTCTATATGGACAGTAAATTCTTTACAGTAAGGACTGTGTGGAATGTGTCCACCTATTTTCAGGTTTTGTACCTATTTCCATGGCAATGCTGTTCAGGCTCAGTTCTCCAGGACAAATGAATGTTTTAAATTACATCTCCCATAAGCATTAGCTCAAGGGACTGTATATGGCAAATTTACAACTCTTCCAATTTGTCTACAGGAAGATGAGGAACATGACTGCTTGTAAATAACAGGTTTGAGGATATAAATCATCTCTCTGCTTCCATCTGTCTGTCCCAGAGACTCTGAAGCTAAAAATGCACAGTTCATTACCACATAGTTGTTACTCAGCCAAGTTTCAAATGGTGTTAATATGCATCTTCATGTATCGGTGACAGACAAGGTCGACCAGTTCAGCCCTGTGCTGTGCATGGCAGAAGCGGCAAGGCTGGCTGGTAGAGAGCCTTCACAGGTCCTGCGTGTGCTCAGGACAGCCTCCTCCACTAAGCTGCTCCCCTCAGCTCAAGAGCTCTGCACATGAGGGGAAGAGACGCTCGGTTTAAACCAAACCCAGTACACGACTCAGAATGAAGTTATTGTCCTGCCTTTTCTTCTGAGCCTTCCAGAGACAGGACCTTGCCCAAGGGGTAAGACGACGCTCTTGGACAGAGATCACTGGCACCACAGGCCTGAGGGATCCAAAACAAGGAAACCCGCGTCCAGCTGTACGGCAAGTTTCCGTCCGATCACAGACAATCACTTCCCTTCTGCTCCCTGTTTTGTGGTGAAGGCTGTGCAACTTTCACCTCCTTCCCAAACGCACTGAGGCTTAGCGTATTGATTTGTGTCAGGAAGAGGGCAGAGCAGACACCACTAGAAGTGCAAAGCAGCGTCTAGCAGGCACGGGTAACCAGCTGAGTGATGGGTGTTAAAAGAACGCTCGCAAGTAAATAATAAATCTGCTTCATCTCTGGTGCATGTTGCACAACAACTAATTCCTTCCCCTCCACATAGATGCTGCTGAAGTATGATGGCTGGCTACGTGCTCAGCGATGGCCTGCCCCTGAACATGGGATAGCAATGCGGGGCCCCACCGCACTATCTTGACTTTGAAGAATATTATAGTAGCTTCAAAGCTCTCAGACATTAAGAGACCATTACTCACTGTCTCCTCAGAGCTGATGGAGTCCTTGCCCTACGTGTTCTCCATTTAACAAATGTCACTGATTGTTTTACAACACACTCCGCCAAGGAACAGAGGAATCTTTCAACTCAAACAGAACTGCGATAGATTTAAACAGCCAGGAGCGCTTCGTGTTTGCTTGGGAGCAAAGCGGTTCTGCAGGCTAAGGTCAGGGTAACAAGCCCTGAGAGAAACTGCCCTGAACAGAAGGACTTTCTGCTGGCAGACTCGGCCTGTCCCTTGCAGCCAGTTACAGGTAGCTGCACAGCAGACCCAGCAGTAAGGCTGAGATGTGTCCAACATCATGCAGTAAGTCTGTAGCAGGATTAGGGCTCACACGCTCCAGCTCCTGCCCAACCGAGCAGTGCCACATGTGATGAGCTCTGGATATTGCACTTAGACCCTCGAGGTGTCCAAGGCGGGAGGAGAGGCCAGCATGGAGATGACAGGGAACTTCCCATGCAGGCAGCACCGCCTCAACCATGCTGTTGTTTCAACTTTCGTGTAATGGGAGACTGAGTTGACATCAAATCACCATCGTTTCAAGCAAATATGAGCGTTTCCCCTATGTCAACCCAGGAGATAATGTGGAAGTCTACAAATTTAGTCAATGGTAATCATGAACCTACATCCTAGTAATGTTGCAAACGACAATTAATAATTGTATTTCTCTTAATACAGAGAAATGCTATATCATAGTTACGTATTTTTTTTTAAGTCTGAACTCAACAAGGGTAAAACGGCACAGCAAATCTACAGTACCATAAAAAAATCCATTCCCAGCGCACAATGGATTTAATATCATTATCTGGAGATAGTATGTGTTCCTATTCTTCTGAAATCAACCATTCCTCCTCTATGGTTAATTACTTTATATGAGAGATGCTTGAAAATTATTTCCCCCATGTGGAAAACTTGGATCAAAATGAGGACATTCTAGTTTGGAATCAAAATCCTCAGTAGAAAACTATTGGCATTTTTTTTCTTTTTCCTCAACTGCACAAAGCACTGTATTGAAAGTTTTGAGGTTTGGTTTTCTATGGAAAAGTATCAGCTCTCTCAGGTTTTTTTCAAAGAAAGCAGATGCCCTCCATGAGTTGCTTTTTGCTATGTCAAAACTGAAAATTTTCTTGGCATTAGGTCTAATCATGCACTGCACCAGTCTTACTGCTACCGCAGCTGGCAAACATCCAAAAGGACTCAGCGTTGCTGACAGACACTTTTTTTCTTAATGCTCTGACCCCGTGCCTTGCACCAATACCCTGGGTTGTGCTCATCGGAACAAGCGTCGTGGAAGAGAGGTGAATTTGCAGAATCAGACCCAGGGACAAGTGTACACAGTATTTTTGAACCCACCTCCTTGCTCCTTCAGGACTGTGCCAGAGGCAGTCTGCAGTTCTCAGCACTGGTTTCTGGAGGCAGAGCAATTCTCTGCAACCACAGCTGGAACAGATTTTTTAACCTTTTACCCAAGGACCAAACAACCTTCCTCTGGGCCTCGGCAGAGCCATCCATTTGTGAAATGGCTGTGCAAAAGGGGCACAAAAGGCAGGAGGAATTTGGATGCTATTCCAGCCTTAATGTAATAACAGAGGTGCTGCTCAGGAGCGATGTACTCTGTGTCCCTCAATCCCTCCAAGATCCCAATTAATACGATTCCATTAACTTCAAAAGGTGTGCTAAGTAGTAATGCTCTGGACCATTAATTCCAACAACGTCAGCGTGCTCTTGCTATGACATTTGCCTTAATTAGTACTATAACCCACTACTTGACTGCTATCTTTGCAGGTAATAATTCATACACAAGTCCCCCATAAACAGAACTTTGGGTGCTCTCTGCTAGAAACTGCGCATATTGGTACATGCTAAAAAATGCCACAGGGGCACAGGATTTAAAATGTTGTAAGAGAAAAGAAAGGGGTTTAAAAAGATGTCGCTGGAGTTAGTGTAACTCTTTGAGCCTCAGTTATCCCCTAGGGTTCTGTCAGGCTTCAAAACTGACAGTTTATGATGTTCTTCAGAGATCCACCAAAAAGCAATAGACTGGAGAAAGTGTCTCTGGACGGCATTAGTCTGTAGCAAGCTCTAGGCATCTTGTAAAATCTTTACATGGGATAGAGTCAGCTGAAAAGGATTTGGTCCCTTGAAAATGAGAAGCAAGGTCCTCATCCACCCTGAAAAGAGCCCCTGAACTACTCAGACTGTCTGCTGCCAGAAATCAATATGACATGTGTGGCTTTGTTTCTGCCTCAGTGGCAACAAGGTTGTCCTTGGGGAGACAACCCTTGGGGCGTATTTCCAATTTAGAATGGGGCAAGAACATATACCTTGGGAGGACATACACCTAGAAAGGGGAAAAATAGAAACAGACCCAACTTTCCCATAACCTCTCAGTTTCTGCTGTAATTTATAACAAAGTCTTACAGAAGGGAACTGAGGATAAATGGGACCCAAGAAGATCACTGTAATAAGAAATAGGTGAGAACCACTGATACACAGGGAAACAAGCAGCCCAGGCCTGTCCAGCCACCAGGCACCCACGTACACGGTCTTCCCACTCATCTCCTGCAGCAGCAGCAGCAGCAGACACAACTCTCATCTTACCACCAAAACAAAAACAACCTTCACAGGCCAAAGGATCAGGATACCTAACTTCATGTTAGGACCCCTGACAGATCTGAGCTTAGTTCACTTCCCCCTACACCTTCTAAAACTTGAGAAGTACTAAGTACTGAAAAGAGTCAGCAAAGCAAATGGCAATCTAGGCAGTGTTTTCTGAATGAGCCAACTGCAAGTAACTCGGGATATAAAGAGCTGATGATGCCCTGTAACATCCAAGCTCTTGAAATTGGTACATTTTGGCCAGAAGTCTTCCAAGGTTAAATCTCCCCAAAACATGCAGTTTTGCTAAAGGGCCAGATCTCCAGCAAGGCATGCTGGAAAGGTATCAGCACAAGAAGGCAATGATGCTAGTGGGTATGGGCCAAACAGTCATGCAGAAAGATGTAGGCTGATGGAAGGACACTGGATATTGAGTAAAGACAGGAAATGTAACCAAAGACGTCATCTCCATCAAAGATGGTCTGTTTGGGATTGGCTCTAGAAAGCGACGGAGATTCAGATGCATAGTGTGTCTCCTAAATGTTATCATCTCATTCTCCACCTAGACATGACAAACAGATGTTCCTGGTAACAACCCCTCTTCTAGCTAAATGAGATAACACGGATGGCTGAGAGATGCCAAAAATGTTGTTCCCAGACCACTCATTCCTTGTTTTTCCAGCTGAGACTGCCAAGAAGAGAGGCACTGACTGCCAGTCAGAGTTTCTGAAGGCAACACTACTCCAGAAAGAATTCAGATGAGACCAAACCACTCATTTCCCCCAGGACTTCATTTTCATCAGCAGCGAAGAAAATGTAATACAACTCTGCAGGCCTTTGACACTGAAGCCTGAGGACCTCAGTCTGATCTCTATTATACTCATGTAAATCAAGGCCTGCTTGTGCCACAGAGTCGGTGATATTTCACCGCTGCAGTATTAATAAGGCCCCAGATATCACCTTCCTCGACATGCATTCTGAAAGGAGATGGAAAATGCCTTGATTATAATTCACTGCCCTTTCCCTTACATATGTCACTTGGCCAATTGCTAAAAGAAAGGAAGAAAAAGTCCTGAGGTCAAAGGGGAGGTCTGTGCCGGTGCAGCAGCTGGATGAGGTCTTCCCCATACCAGACCAGTGCAAATTCAGTGGACGAAGAAGTTAACTGAGACAAGAAAGGACATCAGCCCCCATCTCTCACCTCCTTGCCACAGCACTTGGATTTCACACGTTACCAGTGCAGTCTCCTGTCTTCCCTCCAGCTTCACAACCTATGAACAACATGAAGGGAACCTTGCAATGCCTGGAGTCTGGGTCAGCAATCCTGCACTTACCCGCCCATAGCACGCAACCCCAATGCACAAGCTTATCACCCATGTGGTGCTCGGACTGGGGCAGCATCCACCCCACCAGACTGACACCCTCCCCATGCCAGCATCCTTCCTCTTTCCCACCAGGACTCTGAGAGCCTCAGTGATTCTGGTCCTTCTCCAGATTTCTGCTAGAAGCATATTCAGGAACAGCCCAGAAAAAAAATACCTGTTTGAACCAAGCTCAGTGTGATGTTTTGATGGAGCATGATGGGTTTTGCAACCACCAAGGGATCAGTCATAAATATCCATTCCCACTAATGCAGTCACGAGCAGTTGCTCTCAGTAGATCTGCAAAGCAATACAAGACAGCAGCCATCAGCAGGTTAAATGAAAAATAAGAAAAAGACATGGGCATAATCTAAATTATTGCTCCAGTCCCAGTGTGTTCAGTGCTAGAAATAGCTCAGACTGAGGTTCAAGCCACAGGATTTCCAAACAGCTCCCTGACCCCTCACACTTCAGGAAGGCTGAGACTGGCTTTTGTGGCTTGACTTTTACTGCCAAAGGCTTTTTTCTCAGGGGCTGGTCCAAGTCTGTGGACTGTGCAGCCTGCAGGACCTACCCTACAAACCACCCTACCTCCCTTTCCAAGTGCAAGGCCCATTTCCCAGTGAGGCAGGCCATTTAATGCCCCTCATGCTTAAAGTAAAAAGGCTGTGCAGTTTTTTTAAAGCTCTCCTCCTATCTTCCGCTGGGGAGAGGAGAAAAGTGGAACCATGTGAGGAGCTGCTGGCTCTCCTCATTTAATGTGGGACTGAAGGGCAGAGAAGCACCTCAGCACTATCAAGAACACCGAAGAAGAGCAGTGAAGTGGGTGAAGGGTCTAGAGCACAACTCCTACGAGGAGCGGCTGAGGGAACTGGGGTTGTTCAGCCTGGAGAAAAGGAGGCTGAGGGGAGACCTCATCGCTCTCTACAACTACCTGAAAGGAAGTTGTAGCGAGGTGGGGGTCAGTCTCTTCTCCCAAGTAACAGACAGTAGGACAAGAGGAAATGGCCTCAAGTTGCACCAGGGGATGTTTAGATTGGACATTAGGAAAAATTTCTTCACAAAAAGGATTGTCAAGCATTGGAACAGGCTGCCTGGGGAAGTGATGGAGGCACCATCCCTGGAGGTATTTAAAAGACGTGTAGATGTGGTGCTTAGGGACAGGGCTTAGTGGTGGACTGGGCAGTGTTAGGTTTACGGTTGGGCTTGATGATCTTAAAGGTCCTTTCCAACCTAAATGATTCTATGATTCTATGATCAATGGGTCAGATCTCTAATGGCTGGTTAGAGGAACCTGCAGTAAATCTCTATCCAAGCTTAATAACAGCTCCTGGTCAAAACCACCCATAAACATCAGGAAATTCAGCCTGGATTCTGATGAGAGTGGCAACGGCCCAACTATACAGTTTTCCATATCATTCTGGAAATACCCTATCTGCTGAGAAGAGTCACTAAACAGAAGTGCCACTTGTTTCAGACACACATAGCTGGCTCTGGAATATGTCGGCTCTCATATAAATTAGTCACTATAAAATGGAGAACCCAACACTGAAAAAAAAAGGGGGGGAGGAAATAATATGAGAGGCTTTTCTTGGTTCATGACTGGAACAGCTACTGTCATTTAAATTTTATTAGGAAAGATTAAAAGGAGCCTTGGAGTGAAGCTGCTGTGATGAAGTGGTCCCAGGGTCTCTATAACTGTGATTGGCACCATACTGATGTGTCAGCCTGACAAAGTTATGATAGTTATTACGCTGGCCTTAAAACAGACCCTTCAGCCTGAGGCAAAATAATAAAAAATGGGGAAGAAATCTCCAGAATGCAGGAAAACTCAGTCCAATTGGGCACAGAGACAGACATTTACCTCAGCATTATTTTTTTTGGAGGTGACGTGGAATAGACATTCAATACTGCCAAATCTGTACATGGATGACTATTCTCATAGATGTCTGTAGTCTGGCCTGTAGGTTAGGCTTAGTGCATGGCTGGTCCATGCCTGCCCTCCCCTATGGAAGCGGGGCCCCCAGGACACAGGAGGGAGCAGGCTGAGAAGCCTCTCATCAGTTCAAGACAGCACCTGCCTTGCTTATACTGGCTGTTTCTGTCCCCCAAAAACAACACTGCAACAGGCTCCACGAGTCAGGCTTAGCACTGGCTAAGCAGAGCCTCTGGTTTTATACCCATCTTCACCCTCAGCCATAGGTAAAGAACCAACAAAGGGTCCTCGGGCTGGTGCCACCACTCTGAACCGCTCTGGAGAGAGCTGTCACCTGGCAGTCACAAATGCCCATCCCCACATCGTGGGCCCTCACAGTGCAGCTGTAAAAATCTCAACTTCTGCAGGCTGCTGCCTTTGAAAGCTCTGCCTGCCCTCAAGATACCTTTTGACGCAGGCAACCTCCTCGCTGACCGCATTACACCACACATCCAAGCATTATCTCTGGCCCCAAGAGACACTGCCTGCATAAGCACGGCTAACAAATAGAAGCATAATGAGCCCTTCTCACCACCCCAAAGTTGAAGGTGAGATCCCTTTTTAATAATAGGATATTTGGAAGGATTTATAGGCTCTGGTTGTCTCAATACACAAATGACAGCATCAATCAGAGCCAGAGAGCAGAGGAGGAAAGCAATATACCTGCTAGGTGAGGGGAATGCTGATGTAAGGCACAGGCAGCAGGGGCTGTGACTGGCAGGATCTGAGGTTTGTACCTTCCCGTCTGACAACAGGTGTGACAGCTAGCAGTAAATATGAAAGAAAAACTGCATTCTGCATCCCAAGCATGTTTGGCTTGTATTTTAGGACAGACTAGCCCCTTTGGTTCCATCCCTTCCTGTCTCAGGGACTCTCTACCTGCTGCTTACATAAAACCACAGGACCTCACAGGCCAAAGAAGAGGCTTCTTCCAGGTCTGTTCACACCCCACAGCCCCTCACTGCTGCAGAGGTGGTAGATGCAGAGCGCTCATCGTGTAGCAGAGAATGGACACACATTTGTACAGCAGATCATTGCTAACTGAAAGCCCTATGATTCTTCCACCAATTTAAAGGCCAAACACACCAGGCAAAATCAATCTATTTTCTTGTTCAGAGGCTGGAAAAACAGAGGGAGTTGAGTTGCAATAGCCGCATTCTTTAAAGACACCTTGAGGAAAGAACAGTACTTTGAGGCAACTAAAGATACACGAGCAGATGATAATCCCGTGTCGCAGTAAGCACATGCTGAACAATATTGCATATGAACTCAGACAGTCTGGGGCACTAGGTTATCTGCCAATGGAGTAAACTGGCAATCCACAGTACATCTGCGCTGGTCCAACACCCTTTCTGTCCCTACAGACGGGAGAGGAAAGCTGTAATACCAGCGCTGGAGATATTGTACAAGAACGAGGCAGGTGATGCTCTGAAAAGGGGCACAAGGTTGGAAAGATTGTTTGTTTTCACAGTGTTTGATCTGCAGAGCCAAAGCAGAAAGGGAGCCTTCCCATCCAGCAGGATTATTTTAATTCAGATTCACCCAGAGAGAATTGTTTAATTTGAGCAGGTCAGGGGTTCAGCTTGCTCTGTGCTCGCCCAGTTATTTAACAGATAATACCTAATACAGTTTGAAAGGAAACTTACGCTCATGTATTTTCAAAGATTTCCAGCAAGTCTTCTGGGCAATGCTCCCAATTTAGAACTTATCTAGAAACTAGAGAAACTTATTGAGTTGGGAGTTTAATTGTCCTATTCCATTAGCTACCGCATGCACGTGAACACACTGTGCAGCAAGTCCTGCATTTCACTCCTGTGGCTGCTCTACTGAAAAAGCATTGGGAAATGGGTTCCCAACCCACAGAGATTTTTGCAACTTTGAAAAAAATCACATTTTAGAATAAAACCAAGGCCTCTCAAATCCTTTCTGAAAAGAAATGCATGTGTACCCCAGTGGCTAGGGGCTATCAACTGGGACAGGGTGAGACTCTTCAAGTCCAGGCTGACTTCTCAGCAGGTCTCCGGCAAGCAGGCTACTGGGCACGCCACCATCTCTGCTGCTGGAGCTTCTTTGCACTCCATAAATATCACAGCTTCAACCAAACAATGCCTTGAACCCAGCTTTCTCAGGGCAAATGAATATTTCTTTTCTACAAAGTGGAACAGCTTCAATAGGACAAGTTGATAAAAACCTGCCCCCAAAATACCAAAGAACCTGGCGCATGAAGTTGGGATACATTCATCCAAGCTCACATTCAGCAGTCTCTCACAGCTCCTGCCACCCAGATGAGTGCTGCAACTCCCATGCTATACACTGTAATAGAGCATGCAATCATTTCTCCGTATGTCCTTGATCCAAGCGGAGTTTAATCAAAACCACCTCCCTTTTGAGAAGTATTTTCTGAGCAAAACTATTTCATCAAAATATTTTCAGCCACTTCAAGTACAACAGCTCAAACCCATTTGTTGCATTGTGCATACCCTGCAATTTAGCAGATCAATAGGCAATCTTTGCTTTTGTCGCTAGCTACAGTAAGAACCTTTGCTGTTGGAGACCCTCCCTTATTTCTGTGTGCTTTTAACAACATTTCTGCCTCCAGCTTCTCTTTGCTTCCATGTGCTTTGCAGATACGCTCATGAGCAAAGTCAGCGTCTCATTCATGGGACAGACAAGGCAGAAAAAAAGAGGGGTGAAAATACACCTCTCTTGCAGAAGGGAAAGCTGAAGTCTGTCATTCTCCAGGGCAAACTGAGCAAACAACAGAGACCCTCACTTTCCTTTGGTAACAGCCTCAGTGAAATCCAGCCCTAGAAAGCCAGCTGGGAGCACAGAAGGATATTGCAAGCAATTGGGCTAACAGAGCAAACTCCCAAATGGTGCAGGACTGAGCATGTCCCCCTGTGCTCTGCAAACTGCAGCTGATTAATCCCTTCTACAGCCTCCCTCCATCCTCCCAGCACAGGAGAGCCTGCCCAGCACCTCCCTTGTAGCCAGCACACACCTTGCCAGAGCTGACATCGGGGATTTAGCTTTGCTTTCAGTGCCACTGCATGGCCAGCCCGGGGACTGGCGTGTGCTCCGCTAACCTCGCATCTGCCCACTCCAGCAGTGCTGTTACAGATGTGCAGTCCAACTCGCAGAGCTCATCCTGAGGCACTGCTGCCTGCTGCATCAGGGACGTATAGCAGCACAATCCAGCAGGCAGGAGAGACTCCTTCATGGACATCCACAATTTGATCGATAAGCCAGGCTTTGAAGATGATGTTATACATGTTTTCCAGACATTTTATCACTCTTGGCCCTTACTAATTAAGTCTTTACAGAAGGATACCTCAGTTTTCCCATCAGCACACTCAAAAACAAATAGATACAGTCAACAAGCATTTTCCCTCAGTTTCAGGAAAAAAAACTTAGCATTTCCTGACATAAAGCCCTCACAGTCACCATGAGAGATCTTGGGAAAGAGTTGCAGCAGTTTCTCCCTCTTCCTCCAGGGCTTTAGGGCTCATTACCAAACTAACACATAGGCAGGGTTTGCCTGTTAGGAGCTTTTTCATAAGATGCTCTATCTGCAATTCAAACAGTTTAGTACACAGCATGAACGCAACACAATTTATCTTAACTGAAAACAGCTCCAATCTGGCACTGCTTGTCTTAGAAAGTGGGTGTTATTTGAGTTACACAAAGCTCTGTGTCACGGTACATATGCAGAGGATGATGCTGAGCACTTGCTACTCAAGGGGGAAAGCAAAGCAAGCATCCCTTCTGGAGGGTCACTCAGTATCTTACAGCTCATCCAGCTGAGGAGCCATAGGATACAGTTACCAGCTTCAAGCAGTTCTCCGGCTGGAAATTGCTACTACTCCTCTGCACTCCTCACACCGAGGTGCAAACCAAATTCTTCCTGCAGGTGAGGGCAGCAACAAACTGTAACTCTGAGATAAGAAAAGTGTCAGGGAGACCTGTCATCAGCCCAGCTTTATCATGATGAGGACCTGGAGCTTTGGATGACGGCTGAGCAAAAAAATTATCATAACCCATAAAACAGGCTGACCTCAGACAGTTTGAGGCTTTTTTCAGGCTTTTTCAGTCAGCTCTGAGTCCTTCTCTCCTCCAGGTCACACTAAATGTCTCATTTTCCTCCTCAGAAATTGTAGTGATTTAAATAAACATCACTTTCAACGAAATGTGTCACAATTTATTCTGAGGCTGTCGGAACAAAACCTTCCTTGGAAAAGTTCTCCCTCTTCATTTTTGGCCCAAACAATTCACTGAACTCAGTCCAGATTTCCAAATAATTTCATTCTGCAAAACTATATTTTTCAGTGAATTAAGTACTCCTCAAGAGGCATTTCCCCCTATGCTGATGGCCTCTACCATTTTCTTCTTTGATGTGGTAAGTAATAAAAGACAACTAAGTGAGAACAAAACACTCCTTTACTTTACCACTACACAAGCGATTCCACTCCCGACCACTTCTTCATGTCAGATACAGGCTCCTCAGACTTTCAGAGACACAAAGATCCTCCAGAGAGAGGAAATGACTCGCCTGCAGTCACACCAAGCCAATGGCAAGGCAAAGAGATCTCTTGCATTGCAACTCTCTGCTTGAACCACAAAAAGCCCTTGAGAGGAAGAGATTTACTTCTACAGTTTCCTGATTTGCAACAGAAGCACCACCACAGGGTTATTGCGAGGAATAATCATTAGCAGAAATATCAGAGTCGTGCCTAAAAGCACCAGATATGACACCAATTGCATTGTGCGAGATGTCATCCCCACACCTAGTGAGAGACAGGCCTTGGAGCGGAGGGCTTGCAGTTTGTGAAGACAGCTGAAGGATACCATGGGAAGTGTTAGTCCCTTTCAAACGCAGAGAGAGGCAGTGACTCCACAGCATTCATTCTGCATTCCCACAGCAGCAGACCAGCAGCTTATCTAGGCCAGACTTTCTTCCTTGACATATATTAGCCAAGAAACCACAATTCATTTGTGCAAATCTCCCATTTCTCACTGGCTGCTACTGAAACTTTCTTCATTTCCTCACTCAGTGCTGACTGCCTCCTCCCACGCAGAGCGGCAGCGATCAGGGCGAGGACGTGCGGACGAGATTCCTTTCTGATCCGTTGGATAAAAACCATGGAAAGCTCTCAAGGCTGACCCTGCATGAACTGAGGCAACAAGGATGGAGTGCACCTTGCCTAACTCCAACAGCTCTGTGAAATCTCAGCATGATTGATTGCTAAATTGTGTTCCCCAGAGGCCCAGCTTCAGTCAATGCTTAGCAATGACTGAGCGTTATGGCCTCCTCTTCAAGGGGCACCGAATTCAGGAGGCTGTTAAGTGCAAACAGGAAGACCTGTATTTAACACCTCCCCAGACTCTGTGGGCATGCCTGCATACACAGGCACAGGTCCACCACTCCCAAGCTCCAACCTGCCTGGTGCAAGCCAAATCCTGCCTGGAAAGTTGTGGCACAGTTAGCGCAGTGCTGCCCACTCTTGCTCACACTCAGGGCAGTGTCAAAGTACCTACCCAGCCCACAGAACGCTGTCTGACAGGGGCGGTAACATGAGCACAGCACGTATCCTTCACCCAGGCAAAGCGCCCGTCATGTGGCTTTTTGCCACAAGTAAGATTTGTACATTTTCTTTCCTGCTTTCTTATAATTAGCATTCTGCTGGACGGAGCAAGTCCAAGGAGTCCCAAGGACACGGGGACTGTGTGGTATCATACTGCGCAGCGCAAAGCCTTGCCACACAAGCACTCGGCAATCAGCAGGTCGCGCGTTTTTCAGTGGCTGGCGAGCACGAAGTACCACACTGGTTTCTCTGTTCCTGAACTGAGATGTTTGAGAAACACAAGTTTATAAAGGATAAAAGCCCACGTGAGGAAAGGGAGGGAGAACAAACCCAAACCGCAACATACTGAGTGCTTTTTTGGCCGTCAGCCCTACTTCTGACAGCGGCTGCCTGCTGGCAGTGAGGAGGGGTTCCTGGGCAGAGGAGACGTGGCTGCTCAGGCTGCTCCTGAGCCCCATTTTTCACCATGGCTCTAACCCATACCACCAGCTGTACTGTGAATTTTCCCTCCTAGCCCTGATGCAGATGTTTCATCCCAATACCGAGTGCGGGCCTGGGAGAGCTCTGCGGCGGCTGGAGGGACAGGGCTCTCCTCACGGAGGCAGCGGCCGTAGGGCGGGAAAAGGTGTGAAAGCCCCGACAGCACTTGCAGCTCCTCACCAGCGCTCACTGCGCCCCAGCCCTGGGGCCCGCTCCCCTCCAGGCCCGTCTGAGCTCCCCATCTCCACTGCTCCCTCAGCGGCATTTTGCCGTAGCTCCCCGGCCCGGCCTTCTGCCCCCTCCGCCGTGCGAAGGAGCCCAGAAGATGGCGCCGGCCCCTCAGCCATCGCCGTCCTCCGTGCCGGGGAAGCCTCGGGGCGGAGGAAGGGCGGGGGGGCACCTGCGGGGCGCTGAGTTAAAATACGACGGAGGAAACCTCCCTGTCCCCCGGGGCAGAGATTAAATTAAAACAGGCCCTTGCCATGCCCGCGGGGGAACAGGAGCCGTCGCCCACGCGGCTTTGACTGCAGGTCGCGGTGTGAAAGGGGCCCGCAAGCAACAGCCGCCAGCAGGACATGAACCCGCCGATGCTGGCTGGCACCCGGGCCGCGCCTGTGGCCCCTTCCCGCCGCTCCTCGCCCGCCTCCACAGCCCTGGCGAGAGCTGGAGAGCCCCACGGAGCGCTTCAGGCCTGGCCAGGGCAGAGCTCCCCGGCCCCGGTGACACAGGTTTAGGGGAAACAGGAACGTACGAGGTCACCCCTGTGAGGGAAAACACAGTTTTTGTTACGGCAGCCTTCAGCAGGCAGAATTAAACCATGACCTGCGGAGACCAGGACATTTGCTGCCTACAGAACAAGTTTTCCTGCACCAGACGGAGCAGTCCAGGGAACCAGTGGGTGAGGCGGCCTGTGAACGCCTAGCCCTGGACATGCAGCCAGGAGGGTATTTATCTTTCCTCTGGATCAGGCTGCAGAGGAGTAATACGCTCTCCCTGGTGCTCTCCGCAGTCATCACTACCTTTAAATCTTTAAATTGCCGCTGAGTGATTGCCAAACAACTTTGGTGCCAGCCTGGTGCTTTCAGGCTGCGGCAGGAATTCTGTCAGGGGAGGTTTGACGTGACAGCTGGGACTAGGTGCTTGCGACAGACCTCAGGAAACGCAGGAGAAAATGTCCTCTTACAAGCAACAAAAATGCAGCATAAAGTTGGGGTTTTGTTTACATGACTGGTTCTTTGGAAATGTTTTTCTTTCACGGCTGCTGTTGGGAAGGCAGTCCTTGGGATGCGTGGCAGTCTCTGGTGGAACTGAGGAAGGAAAGTTCCCTTCAGGACTTATCTCACCCATACATAGACATACACATACAAATCAACAGCAAAGCCTGATTTTTCAGCAGTGGCAAACAGCATCACAAGCTAAACTGAAACATCAAGAGTACTTTTAAAAAGGGAGTCAGAGGTCCCAAACGCCGGCTTTCTCCAAAGACAGCAAAACTCTGGGCAACTGCCCGGTCTAGCAGCTGGCCTGAGTGCCAAGGCACGTTATCCCCGCTGGAGGAGCAAGGCAGGGGAAGGTCCCTGAGTAGGAGCTGGGGAGAAGCAGGGTAGCAAAGCTCATGGGCATGGCTGTGTGGGACCTGACCGGGAACCAAGCCCACCGGACACAGGGCACACGCAGCTGCCATCTGGGTGTTTGTACAACTGTTGTCAGAGTTCCCTCAGGGGAAAAACCTTCTGTGGGAGATGTTTCAAAAAGCTCCACTCTATTTGTCTTTCTTCTCTTTTTTCTATCCCTGCTCGTAATCAGCTTCATCTTCTAGGTGCCCAATTCCCAGTGTCTTGGTTAGAGGATCTAGTGGCACCCAGGCAATCATTAAGAAATCCATTAGTGAAAGGTCCTGCTCTGGACTGCTCCATAGAATAACCTTGGGAAGCCCTCTGAGCTCTGTGAGTCCTAATTGATACCGACACCAGCTCTCATTCTGCTGGTTCCTGCCCCCAGCCTCAGAGGATCTCTCCACTCTCAATCTGAGGTTGTGGAAAAATAGTCTGCCTTCCTTGGCAAACTGTGGTTGCACAAGAAGAAAAGCACGCAGCATGCAAAAATAACAGATTTAAGAACATTGTGGGAAGAGGCCCCAAACCAAATTGCTTCAGATTTCCTTGCAAACCAAGAGTCCAGGGAGTCAAACTATTCCTGGACACAGCACCATCTCCTGTCTCGCACACAAATCCCCCAGTGCTGTGTGCTGAAACACCAGTTTTAAGGAAAGTTATATATGCGCTTCACCAGCATGCGAATGTAGCTCTTTGGGGAAAGACAAACTCCTGGAAAAGGTGTGTATCTGCAGGAACTGAAACTTAAGTGAAGGTTTGCCCAGAGAGGGTACAAACTAGACTTGCGGTCAGTCTGATCAAATAGGTTGAACTATTTGGGATGCTAAGTTTAGGCTTTTGGAAACCTGCAAGCACATGAAATGCAAGTACTTTCACAAGTTGGGGTGTCTTTTAATTGTAGTTTAAACAAAAAAAAATCTACTTGGATTTAAACTTCCTCTGTGCTGGGGAGCAGCTTTAGCTCTAGCTCAGCCCACGTCCAGGCACCAAAACCTCCAGAAGAGGGGATGCTCTCAGGGCCTTTACACTCTTCCCACCGACAGCCCAGCTGTGCTAGTTTATAGGGATGAGTGGTCCTGCTGCCAATCATTAGAAGAGTGAAGTGAAGAAAGACCAACCAAACCACACCAGTCATTCAAAATAAGCTGAGAAAGGGAACTGTGGATGTCGTTGTGCGTGTATCTAATCCCCGTGGAAATTACTTTTCCATGCCCTGAAGAATGCCACTTGGATATTTGTAAATTCAAGTTGTCATTTTGGTCACATCGAAGTCAGTTAGAATTTTGCAATTAATTTAAATAATGGTCAGAATTTAAAATCCATGTTACTACCCTGAGGCATTTAAAGCTGTTGTAAATGAAAAATGAAATTTTTTATCAGCCATTTCTCCCTTGTACTGAACAAGCGCCCATCACCGAACAATTGCTGCGTAACAGTTGTCTTCATCCTGTTGAAGTTGAGACCAGAATCTACAGCACCAAATGCTCTTTCTTCAGAGCTGTCTGTATCTCAGCACACACACACAAAGGAGAGTTAACAGCAGGCCTTGCAGACATGCAGTTTTATCTTAACACAGCTAATGCATTACCAGCTAATTCCTGGAAATTCAAAGCAGCCAGGTCTCAGACCCCGCTCACACGTGTTGCTTGTGATAAGAAGCCACACTTTTGTATTTATGCGTCTGTTTGTCAGTGTGACTGAACAGGTGAACTGTTTTACTGCTAAATATGTCCTGACCATCTCATTTTCCTCCCGGCCCAGCGTCAGCCAGCTGTAAGCTTGCCTCTCTAAAGAGTAATGTTGGCACTGCTGGTCGCTAACAAACAGCCATCACACTCTAGTCTGGGGGAGGCTGCGCTGTGGCTGCGGATGAGTAAATTTTATGCTGTCCACACAGGGCCTCACAATTAAATGCTTAATTGTATCATACCCTGAAAGCCTCAGATAAAGCCATTTGAGAAAGCAGTGCTCTAATTTCCAGTTGTTTTGTTGTTCAAGAACTAGAAATGTTAAAAGCAGGAACAAGATTCTAGTCAGACAAATGTCTCTCTGCAAATTGCCAGAGATACACAATTAATACTAAACTGTCATTAACCCTGCATACAGCTTTACAAAGCAAACTATAAAATAATCTGAAATTGTGTCCTTGCCAAATTCATCAGGATGTGCCTTTTCAATACAAAGACGCCGATTGTTTGAAACAGCTCCTAATGAGTCATTTTGGGCCACAGATAAATTGTTTCTGCCTCAAGGGATTCGACTCTCCTTTGTCAGATGCAACAGTAGCAACCATATATCCCTGGTTTGCTTTTTACAATTGGTTTTGTGGTGTCTTCATGTAAATCCAGCCAGACCCAGGCCTGGGATCCCATTTCGTCAGAGTGGCCCTGGATCGGAGTTCAGACATTTCTCCACCAGCAGCCCCTTCCAACACCACCTTGAGCTTCAGCACAGCCAGATCTGTCTCCTTCAGGACAAATTAGGAGCAATACTTGCCTGTTGCTGGGGTGGGTTAGTCAGCATGGCCTCGCCTAATCCTACTCACCCACCCTTTGTTTGTGACTCAAACATTTGCATTTTATGCTTTTTCTTTCCTCATGGATGGTAGTGCTTCAGGCTGGGAGACCATGCAGCTGGGTGGGTTATGCCCTGACAGGACTGTGAGCTTGGATGTGTGAGTAACTCAGGCCCAGAGAGAAAAGGACTACCTCGTGTGGTTCCCGTGGCTTGGCTCCCTTCTGAGATGCTCTTCTTTTGTGCTTTGAAAGTGGCCCCTTTAGGAAGACTGGGTCTCATTCCCTTTCGTCAGAAGCGACATAGCAGTGACATAAAATACTGTTGCATCAACTGGACCAATACAGAGTAGCTGCATGAAGAGTAGGGTGAGAGAGGCATGCCCACTGCTTACGGACACAGGACCTGCCACCTATCACAGCTGTATGTCTGCAAGGAAGCAATGCATCACTGCTACAGAGCTGCCCCAGGCCAAGTCAAGGAGATAGGGGAGACCAGGAGAGGGCACACAGATGCCCCATTTCTCTTTTCACCTCATGGGCCACGCAACCACACACCACCATGCAAAGTAAGCCAGATGTTCCCTTGTGGTGCCGGCTTGGCTTCAGCCTTCAGAGAAGGTACCTGATGTGGTCATTGCCACTGAGGCTGAGGGACACAAGAGTTGTCTCCACCTCCTCCAGTCGGAGGGAGTGGAGCAGCTGTATGCATTGCAAAGATGCTTTTAATTTCCTCCCCTGATGCAGTGGGAAGGTGGAGGGAAGGAACTTAGTAGTTTACCCCATGAGACCAGGCTAAGGAGGCCTCAGCAAAGCCAGGAAGGAGCAGGGGTGTATTATTACTTCCCCGCACCAGATGCAGTTAACACAATTCTAAATACCCTCTCCCATAAGAAGAGAGGAGGGAAGCTATGCTAGCATGGGGGGAAAGAAAAACCTGTGAGACCAAGTAGCCTGATTTCACTGGAACCATGTTGTGTGGCAGTCTGGGAAGGCTGTAATAGCACAGCAAGCTGGCTGGGTTTTAAATTGTGTGGCTTTGTCACCTGAGCAGAGTCCAGCAGTGAGGAGTCCTGCTGCTGAGCCACTGTGCTACCTTGAACAGTCACCTCACCTTATTGTGGGATGACCAAAATATTTCCCTCCCTGCTGAGCACCCTGCCACTATCCCTGTAAACTGGAAAGGTGTGAGAGGTGCCAAGGCAAGCAAGCTTGAAATTACAGTTTTCGTTTAGCTTGGAAAACAAATTTACCATTTGTACAGCCCCTCTCTTTGTCAAAGAAGTACAAGGTGAAGAAAACACAGCTGTGAGGCAGCCTCTTGCAGCTGAGCATCTATATCAGGCAGGAGGTCTCTGGGTGGTGCGAGCTGCTGATAAGACCCAGGAGATTCACAAGCTACCACGCAGTAGGGAGCAGTTTGCAGTCTCTGTGCTTCCAGCAACCAACGCACCTGCCTGGGGGGTGCTCTCAAGGTCCCAATCCACCAGCACCTTCATACACATCCCACGGACGCTGGCTGTTTGCCAGCCTCCCATCACAGAGCTGCTCCCATTTAACAGCAGCTGAAGTTACCTGCCAGTGATCGTTCTCTGGTACAGCGGAGACAATCTCACGCATATTTTTGTTAGATTTAGAGAGATTTGTGCAGCATAAGCACTTCTCATTTCCAGAACAGAGGTCATTTGGATCAAAGGCTCTGATGTAACATGGCAGATTCTTTGGCTCGCTCAGCTCAGAGCCTCTCTACAGAATAATAAATATAGCTGAGACATTATTAAAATTTTAACAAGTTTCTCTCTTGGGGACCTCAGTTATTCACCTGTGAGTAGCTGTTGTTTCATCACCATGAGGGAGTCAAATGGAAAGTACAAAAGCAGGGATGGGTTCTAAGCTTTTAGCAGTCACTTTGTTTTACAAATTAACGGGGATAAAAAGTCCCCACTAAGCTCAGTACGCTCCTTCCAGGTGGTACTTTCTAAAATGTACTAATTCTGGCAAGAACTTCTTAAATAGCTTAACGGTCTTGCATCCTTGGTTAAACATAGCCACAGCCCCTGATCGTCGGTATCCTTGACAAATACCATATCCTGGTGAAGGTTACTAGGCAAAGGCTGGCTTGCAAGGGGGAAAGGAGCTCAAATAAGGAAGCAACACAAATGTAGCTGCTAATCTGCATGGAGTTTTCCCCACCTACATTCAGGTCACATTTGGCAAACATTTTTGATGACCGGTATTTATAAAAAAAGCATTTATGAAATGTTAGCTAAATGTTTCTATTGGCAACGTCTGCACAGGGGAAAAAAAAAAAAAGGGGTTATCATGCAGCGCAGGAGTGGAAGTTGTTCCACACCGTGATGGGAGAGGGTCATAAAGCACACGAATCTTTCCAGAAGAGTTGCTGAAGGACAGCTAATTCCAAAATAGTTTGTCTGCCCCTGATGCTCTGAGTGGCCTGTTACCTTGTGCTGCCTCTGTTGTGCCCTTGTTATTCCAGCAAAATCAGAAACTGGCACAAAACCCATTTTTATTTGAAGGGGGAATCTCAATTGGACAGTGGCCTTTAAAACAGCCTTAGCTTTTAGGAACACTTCGTAGTGGGAGATTTTTTTTAAAACTACTGTAAACACTTGGATCAAAACTCTGGTAAAAGCCTAGATCTTTTCATAAATTGTCAGTGTACAGAGAGTCAGGTGTAGAAAGGAAATTGGTTAAGAGGTGAGTTGGTATTTCAGGCTGCAACCACCTCCCATGTCTGTCTGGGAGCTGTATATGAGGATGCCCACGAGTATTAATTCCAAAACGTGTGGCAATGAAAAGGTGCAGGAAAAGGGGAGGGTTGCAGAGTTTATTGGAAACTCAATACATTGAGGATCTTAGAAAAGGTAGAGCCAATTAGGTGAGCTCAAGTTTAATTCTGCTGGTTGCTAAGAGGAAGTCATTGTGCAACTGTTTTGCAAGAGCATTGAAACTGGTAGAACGAGATACACAGCATGTGGAAGTGAAACTGAAGAGATTAAAGAACAGTTTGGGTTGTTGTTGGGTCTTCTTTAATTACCTTTTTAAGACACTCCACTTTTCTTTAAACTTTAAATAATAGCATGAAGAAGGCCGCATCTCTTAGAGGGAGCAAATAATCCTCTGTCATGCGTAAGCACACTTATGAGAACAAGCCAGGTATGAGTTTTCAGGAGACAAACCAAGCTGCACAGAAAAGTCAGCATATGGGAGATGAGAGATGGAGAACAGGTTCTGTAACAAGGGCCCCTGTTCAAAGCAAGTCAAGAGAGGTCTCAGCAGCTAACTCACCAGGTATGTGTTGTACGTCAACAAAGCCTTCTCTGTTGAATGAAAGGCTCCTTCATCTTTGCCTCTAACCTCCATTCCTTCCTCACCATAGCAGAGGGATTTGCTTTTCAGAGAAGGAAAATCTGAGAACACACTCATTTCTTCTATGGATTCAGAAACCCACAGAAACAACTAGAGCCCAGCAGGCCAGACTCTTCACTACAGCAGACATAGCATGGGGTTTATGAAAATCCTGTATGAAGTTGGTATCTCTGCTTAGGAGCTGAATAATTGTTCCTGCTGACACAAACCCTGAGCTCTGAGTCTGCCCTTCAGGAGCTTTTCTCAAACGTGAGGACCTGCAGGCAGTGAAATGAAAGCCACAGTTACAGATTCTTTAGAGCTTTCTACTAATTCAGCCCATTCCTGTGCATATAGCTGGTAAGCAAGGAGCTGCTGCCTACAAATACCCAAGCCATCATGAATTATTCTTAAGCAGGGGGACCAAGATCAGTTGGGACATTAACTGCTAACCAGTTAACAACCAGGAGAAGCTGTCACCACAGTTTCATTGAACTGGGCAGAGTAATAGCTGAGACACATAGGTCTTTCAGTCCTCCCCTTGGATGGGTTGTCAGGCATTGGAACAGGCTGCCCAGGGAGGTGGTGGAGTCCCCATCTCTGGGGGTATTCAAAAGGCGTTTAGATGAGGCCCTAAGGGATATGATTTAGTGGGGGACTTGGTAGTGATAGGTTAATGGTTGGACCCGATGATCTTGGAGGTCTCTTCCAACCAGAACAATTCTATGATTCTATGATTCTATGTGGATGACTACTCCTATCAAGTTTTAGGTTCTAAACTGTGAAAGAAATTATCATTTCACACTTTTCTCCTCATTTCAGTACATTTTCACCTCCTTTTCGCATTTCCCCTACCTCCCCCAAAGCAACAGGAATATATATTTTAACAAAATGCAAACACCCTTATTCTCTTTTCCTCATTCTTCTTTTTATATCTCCTCAAAAAGCTGGTCTGGACTCCATATCCACTTAGACTGTCCTCAGCACCTTACATGGTTAGCTGAATACCTCAAAAAGTGGCGAGAGGAGGAATTCACATGCACTGCAAGCATTCAGCCTAGGAACGACCATGAGCCAAGTCATCTCTTTCTTCCTCTGGACTTCTTCATTTCTGTCCAGCCTCACTTCCTCATCTCTTCTGTTTCAAGATTCAACAGTCTGCTTGGCTGTTCTCAGAAACCTTCCTGTAGAAATTCTAAAGAAAATAAAAAGTGTTGGCCAGAAATGATACAATTTTTGTGGGCCAAAATCTTGAGAACCAAAGCAAGCTATTATCTGAGATGATCTGTTCCTATTTGGTTCCCCAGAAATCAGTCAAGAAAGACCCAACAAATAATTCTTCTTGGAAATGCTGTTGCTCTGTTCTCAAGATGATTCACTCTCTGTTGGCACAGAAGTGACTTACTAAAGTCCTTTAATCTGAAAAATGGTTATCTCCCGCCTTCGTCCAAAATAAAAAACAAAGCTCATGCAATAAAGCTGATTATATCAGGTGCCTTGACAATAAACTCTGCAATGAGCTGTGCTCCAGCTGATGCTGATATCGTGATTTTGATGAGCAGCTCTTTTCAGTAATCCATGCCTAGGCATCAAAATAATTTTCAGAGATTACGTGGGAAATAAGATTATTACTTACCGAACAACTACAAAATACATGGACATGATATTGAGTTTGATGCTTACAAACTAGAACTTCCTAAAGGCCTGTTACAGCATTAGGGGCAAGGATCTCAAGGGGGAATTACAGAAAACCCCAAGTAAATGGCAATCCCAGTGTTAGTCATGGAATACAGCGGTGCCAGGGCTGCCCTGAGGAGATCCCCTCAGTCTCTCCACATGCCCCAAGGCAGGGTTCATGAAAAACAAGAGCAGGACAGAGATCTTACAAAAATTGGAAGCTGCCAGGCAAGGTAGTTACAGTTGGTAAGCACACATAATCACCATTTCAGGACTTAATGGGGGTTGAATACTACAACTCTGAAGAGGTAGTTACTAGACAAATCGTGCGTGTACCGGGTGCCACGCGGAGAGAAGGGCTCAGGTGAGCTGTGGCTGCAGTGGTCCTTAGCATGGCAGTAATCAGAAACCTAAAAAATTTTGACGTTTCCAGCTGCATTTGGAAGGTATTTTGATTTATCAGTGTAAGTGACACGCAGGTGTTTCTCAAATCCAAAACATACACAAAAGCTTAATTATAATGTCACAATAAAATATATAAAGTCACCATAAAATATTCTTCAAATGCATCTACTACTTAGAGATACATACACACACACATGCTTTAAATCTCTGGATGTAAAGACAAAATAGCTGAAAGCGACAAGATAGAACCAGATATATATTCTGGAACACAAGTCCTATGAGGAGCGGCTGAGGGAACTGGGGATGTTTAGTCTGGACAAAAGGAGGCTGAGGGGAGACCTTATCGCTCTCTACAACTAGAAAGGAGGTTGTAGAGAGATGGGGGTCAGACTCTTCTCCCTAGTAACAGATGACAGAACAAGAGGAAATGGCCTCAAGTTGCGCCAGGGGAGGTTTAGATTGGACATTCGTAAAAATTTCTTCACCGAAAGGGTTGTCAGGCATTGGAACAGGCTGCCCAGGGAGGTGGTGGAGTCCCCATCCCTGGAGGTATTCAAAAGGCGTTTAGACGAGGCCCTAAGGGATATGATTTAGTGGGGGACTTGGTAGTGATAGGTTAATGGTTGGACCCGATGATCTCGGAGGTCTCTTCCAACCAGAACAATTCTATGATTCTATATTTCAGAAGAGTATTTTGAAAGAGCACTCAGAGGTTGTAGGAACAGTGGTCATAGGAACCTGTAGCAGTTGCTGATTTTATTAATTTCTAGTTAAGTTGACATCACAGGAATAAAACTGTTTTTGAAGGAGAAGAAAAGAATTTTCAAATCAGGGTCCAAAAAAAAATTCCAAGATCAAAAAAGACAACCCGATTTGTTTTTCTATTGCTAGCATACCTCCCTTATTCATGCGTCTAATTCTCAGTGCAACCACCTTCTCACCCCTGCCATTTGAGAACACCCTGCAGTAGGAAATATGGGGGCTCAGCACTGCTCGGGGCACACAAACCAAGCCTTAGGGGAGGAAACACCCCCAGCAAGTCACAAATGAGATCCAAGCCAGTCCCCTCTGTATGACAACAGGCCCAAGCAAGCTCTTTAGCTCACTTGCCGATGTTTGACACTTTCATGGAGAAGGGGAGTCAGATCACACACATTTGGGCTGGAACCAGCATACAGAACTTTTTTCTTCAGACATTTAAGGTCTGCTATCTTTTTTCCCTTAGGTCTATAGGAACTCTGTTCCAGAATCTTATCTCCTGTCTTGGTATTTAAAAGGAGCCTTTCCTGAATTATCAAGTCCTATGAGGAGCAGCTGAGGGAACTAGGGATGTTTAGCCTGGAGAAAAGGAGGCTGAGGGGAGACCTTATTGCTCTCTACAACTACCTGAAAGGAGGTTGTAGAGAGATGGGGGTCAGACTCTTCTCCCTAGTAACAGATGACAGAACAAGAGGAAATGGCCTCAAGCTGCGCCAGGGGAGGTTTAGATTGGACATTCGTAAAAATTTCTTCACCGAAAGGGTTGTCGGGCATTGGAACAGGCTGCCCAGGGAGGTGGTGGAGTCCCCATCCCTGGAGGTATTCAAAAGACGTTTAGACGAGGCCCTAAGGGATATGATTTAGTGGGGGACTTGGTAGTGATAGGTTAATGGTTGGACCTGATGATCTTGGAGGTCTCTTCCAACCAGAACAATTCTATGATTCTATGGCAGAATATATCCATCTAGGTCACATACTTATTTATACTGGGCAGCACCTGACTGGTCACTAATCATTTTGTACTACGTGCTATACAAAAGCTTAACCAAGACTATTCCCATCCTAGAAAGCTTTCAACCCAAAGATCAAATCCTAAAGATAGCACAGGCTTAGTTACAGTCCTGAGACTCAGGAACTTGGAAACCCACTTTACTCCCAGAGCTATATTTAAGTACCTGTATACACGTGAGTGCAATTATATACAGACACAGGTAGATTGTACTCAACAGTTTTATCGCTGAAGGAGTGATTATAATCCATGAGTAGACACACTCTCCATGATTTAGACCCTGGCCTGGTCAGTGCTTCCACACATCTGCTCACTCCCATACACCCTGAACACACTGTTATTCAGAAAAAACCAGCAGCATTCTGGCTAGAAACAGACTTTAGTGTTGGCCTAAAGGAAAGCTTTGATGCAAGTAAACCACTGGGGACAGGGGGAAGGCAAAAAGAGGACATTTCAGCTCAGGACACTGCATTACCATGCACCCCTTCTGTTTAGCACACAGGGCTGCTCCTTAGTCCTAAGGTTACCCGCAACATCTCAGCTCCTCACATCGCCCTAGCAGGTGGTGCCAAGAACCAAGGTGATGCCCTTAGCAGCAGGTGCCAAGAACCAAGTGCTCTGCTAGAGTTCCCATACCAACAGCTATGATCCATCAGAGACCTCAATACCCTTTCCCCTGAGAAAGTTCCAAGTGTCTTACGGTGGTTATGACATAGCATCCTTCCTCAAGGTTGCTCATTAGCCCTTTTCTTCTCAAAGACCTGTTCGCCCACGGTTATTAACTTGAGCTTTTTCCTTTGAGTATAAACAAGAAAACGTTTTGCTTCTTACGATACCAACTTTAGGAAGCTGGAAGACTAGCAAGCTGTTACCTGGTGCAGAGCACGGACCAGTGCCATAGTTTGGGGTACAGAGCGCAAGGTGGGGAAGCATCGGAAAGCAGCATTTCCAATAGTTCATTTCTGCCTGGGGGTACCTGTAAAGGTTCCTTTGTGAGGGGTAGACATGGTTTTGGCCTCTTAATCTGTCTAGAGATAAGCATGGGCTGATACTCGCAGCACAGTTGAGAGAATAAGCTAGTCTGCTACCATCTATTGTGTACATTAACTGAGCATGCATTTTTGAATGTCTGCACATTCAGGCTTACATATAGGATTCAATCCTCACAGTTTAGACAGAGCTGCAATTCAATCACTGCAATCTAGCAAAGGAGACTTCTGTGCAAGACTGAGTGGATTTATCTCATCAGAATTCATCCTACATTTGCTACTGTTAGTTACAAAACTCTTCAGCAGTAAACTACAGAATGAAATTTGGACTCCTACCTGCAGTTCTTCAGGTCTTGAAATATAATTTCAAATGAGGAAAAAATAAGACTAGGCAAACACCTTTTCTTGTCTAACACAGTATCACTTACCAATGGCATTTGAATACAGTCTGTAATAAACATTCACCAGTACACCAGCACCACCGTAAACTTTTGGCGAGCTCTCATTAGGGCTCGTCTCAATGTAGGCAAAAGCAACAAACACTTAAGTCTTGCAGACAGGGTGGGGAGTGCGTATTAGCTACCATTTCGCTGCTTTGACCCTTTCACTGGCATGACTACTATAGGTAAAGTGAAATTCTTAACCAGTAAAAACAGAATCAGATGCATGAAAATGATAAATATTGCTTTATTAAATTACTTTTATACTCCTACAAAGAAATTTTCTGATTTCCGTTACAGAATTAAATGAAGGAAATTCATTGCTGTCTCTGCAGTTATCTAAATTTAGATACAAAAATGTTGTAAAAAGAGCGGCCTATTCAAGTTACATAAAAAAGGCAGAGAACAGACAAGTTCCCTTAGGAATCTTGAGGCTCAGAAATATAAAGTCCTATAATACACTGAAATTAAGAATTCAGCAATGTGTTGAACAATTGTAAACTGTAACTGCACTAGTGGACCACATTATTCAGCAGTTTCCTTAAAGGTATGAACTGTGAACTGAACAAAAAGTGTAGCTGACACAGCAGACCTCATTTAGTTGTTCTCCCTTTCAGTCCCTCCAAGTAAAAGACGTGAGATCAGCATTCAGCATTTAAATGATAGGAAGGAAACTTGCCTCCATAAATATCAGAAATTTCTCCATTCTGTAACTATTTATATAAAGTAACTAGCTGTTACAAATCAGTTTCAAGTAAAACAGGTGGCTGAGGCAAAAATAATCAAAATCAGATCATACACAATTTTACTGTAAATACAGTAATTTGAAAGATAAACACATAACCATAGCACTGACAGGATATCAATGCTGCTGTATTATAGACATGATGCGTCAGTAGAAAATTAGGATGTCTATTATCAAAATTGAGGACATTCATTCCAGTCTCTGGTAATCTAATCTTAGTGCAAAACAGATGCTAAGACATATTTAGCAAAAAGGTGATACATTTAAGGCCAAAAATTTGTTCAGTCATCACTATCGCTTCCAGATTCACTCAGCTGCAAGTCATTTCCTAGAAGAAAGAGAGTCATCGTATTAGTCATTTTCAAGGAAATACTTTTCTTCTTTCAAGATATTTCTTTTCCCAATTAAAGGCTCCCAATTAAAGGCTTACAAAAACTAATACCAAACAGGTCAGGGGGGTTGGACTAGATGATCTTTAAAAGGTCCCTTCTAACCCAAACTATTCTATAAGACAATAAATAGGTGTAGAACCAAACTCCCCAGTGACAGAACCTTAGAGAGATCGCTTTTCTACAATTTTAAAACCTTGGCAAGAAAGCCATTAGCTTATTAGCCACAAGTGTATTTATTTAATATCACCAGATCACAAAAGACAACACCTAACTATCTTTGCCACCCACATTTTCATGCTTCATAAGTGAGAAAACTGCTGGTGAAGGCAGTTTTGTGAAAAACAAGTTGTTGGTTTTTTTTGAAACACATCTGAATGCTACTCAGCTGTGCTTGAAAACAAAGTGGTGTCTCAATCAAGACGAGGAGCTCTTTGATGTACCATTTAAAGATGTATCAGTGACCTACTATTTCAAACAGGTTTTGGAACAAGTGAACAAACAAAACATCAAAAGAAATTTTACACAGCACTTTAATTTGGTGGCTATATATATTTTAAAATGGGGAAAAAGAAAGACTACATTGTGCTTGTAGTGGATGTCCATAAGCTTAGGGGGTGGAAGGGAGGGAATCTTTCCAGGATGACAGATAACTAACAAAAAATACAGCAGCATGCTATACAGAATCTACGTTGTATCTGGCAACTTCCCACTCATTTTTAAGAATTTGTTCCAACTAGTATGCTTTTATTGACACCTCCCTTGCCAAACAGCCATTTAAAAAAAAAAAAAAAAAGAATGCATCTCAGGTTGTGCAAAAATGGCCTAAAAAGCAAAGAGAAATCACTGAAACTGAGTAGGCACACTATTTTCACATGTCCTTTCCTCAGCTGCAGCACCCTTCACAGATCACTTTTGCAGATGGGTAAAAAAGTAACCTCAAGAGGGTAAACCCAACAAGAGACTCAGATTGGATCTTTTGTTATCAGGCATATCATTTCTGCCAGAACGCTGAAGTCTTTAACGTGGCTGCATTTAGCCTTCCTTTGTTCTCCACTATGCCATCACTAAAGCTTAGAAAGTGGTACATGATTCTCTGCAGCAAAACAGAAAACACTTTATATAAGACAAGAATAGTGAAGATGGCTGTTTCCAGCAATCTTTAAAGTACTGCTGTAGACAAAGTTTTTCCAGTCCTCTCTATAGGGACAACGTTTACAGCCGTATTATTTTTACATAAAGTTTAAAAGCAATTTTGAAAGAACAAAATCAAGTAATTTGTCAATAATTATTCAGGACAATGTATTATCCTGAGAAATAATATTTCAAGGCATTAGTAAATTAAAACTCATGCATTTATCACTGAAAGGAAATCTTACAGTGAATTCTTAGGAATCTCAGCCCTGTTACGCACTACCTACTTTAGGAGAGGACTGGGAGTACGAACAAGAAGATAATCTTCCAAATAGTGATTCTACAGCCTTCAAAAGTTATTTCAACATAGTTAATAGAAATTACACAAACCTTATAACACCAGCCAAAAATACCAGTGCTTGTGAAAACCAGCAGATGGGAAAAGCAAGAACTCCAAGTTCCAGAGTCAGAAATAACGCATTAGGATTTACTTCAGGGCAAACTTTCTGCCCCATTTTTATAACCCTACCTCCAAAAAACACATTCAGAGAGATGGCAAAATAACACAGACCAGAGTTGGTAGTTTTCAGATGGGTTTGGTGCAGGAATGGAAAGTTCATTTAGCTAGGACTCTGAAGAAATATCTAGACTCTATTGTTCTTACAAGGCAGCAATGAAGTGGGGAAAACTGTTGAATTTAATTTTCACAGTGCCAATTGCTTATTAGCTATATTAATTGGGGAAATAGATTGCACTGCAAATTATGACATTTCCTAAACTTTTAAATCAGTGACTATAATACATTCAATTGAATTCTTGCAAGTTATAGGGGCCAGGGAAACTCACAGGAGTGGGCTGTGTTTCACAAACCTTAGTAGTCACGCCAACACCAAACTAACACAAGGGAAAATTATTTCACGACTAGCTGCTTGTACCAGCACCAAGTATCAAAAGAAGTGAAGTTGTGCTGAATACTATGTACATAACACAAGGCCTCGGAATAGCCAATCTATGCTGTTTTTTCTTTGGAAAGTTACTTTATTTAACATAACTCTCGTTTAAACAAAAAGTAGACATAAGCAACATATGATCAAATCTTTATGAAGAACAGATTCATTAGTGCCACCATTTACAAACTTTGTTATAAAGCAAGTTGTGAGCCTATATAATCAGCGTCTGAAGGTAGAAAGGGGAAGAAGCAGTATTTTGGGGGTGAGAGGTACTCTTGAGCCCCGGATTCCTGAAGAGGTAGATTATGTATATCTGATAGAAGTATTTGGTTACCATGTTCTAGACACCACCTCCTGTGTTTTCCAAGTTCCACAAAACCTCAGCTGTATGATTTCTACATGCAAGATGAAAGTCTGCTCTCTAACCCTTCCCCCAGCCTTCTGCCTGCACACAGCGAGCCAAAGGAAAACTTCACTAATTACCCAGAAAGGCCCTGATTCTACAGAGGTGCACAAAACTAGTTACGCACACAAGCAGTCAAACCTCAAAACAGGATGAGACAAGCAAACAGCTTGTGCTGACATTTGTTGATTCAATATTTTATTTTTGTAAAACATTATTTGAGATGGAAGAAATGATTGTACAGGACCCCGACTGAGAAGTCTTGCCATTCAAGCTAGAACCATGTGCTTTCCATTTAGTTTCTCCAGGTTTCACTCTCCTGCCAAATTCCCTCGGCAAGGGAGCTGGAGAAACACATTCTCCTTGAAAGTAACTGTTTTGATCTTTGTCTAGTTGAAGTGTATTTTAAGCGTTAACCATACTGGAAGTTGAGGACAGAATCATTTTAAGCAGTAAATAGATCTGTAACCATAACAGAAGTAAATGGGATTAAGCTAAAGATCTAGGCAAGCTCAGATAGTCAAGCCCAAGGCTTGATGCTACAGACAGAGGTTCTACCTGTCCATGTTGTTCTCGAGCACCATCAAGCCACCAACTTCCCCTGTAATAGTTTTGATGTCGTCATGTTTTAAGCAGCGTTTTCTCACTATGACTGTTGGAACTGGTGGACTTGGCCACCTGCATTTGTAAGTGTATTTCTCAGTGGAAGCTTTGCCAGCTGGGATTCTGTCACTGGGGTTAGAGCTTAATCTCGTTTTCCTAACAATTGTGTTTAAAGCATTAAGAATGGGAAATACCATTTGTGAATAAGGCTTGAAAGAAACATCACACTCTGAAGTTACACAAATTATAAACATGAAGACATTGTTCTCTACAGTGACAGTAAAATGAAAGCAGCATTTAGTCCTTTGCACACGAAGTCACAGGACTTGTCAGTCTGATCTTATCTGTTAATGCACTACATAAATAACCAGCACCAATATTTAATTAAGTATTTAAATACTAGCTAAAGAAAACCCTGTTCATGTTATCCATTAAGTACTGAAATAAAAGTAGATCTGCCAGAGTCTAAAAGTTCAGTATAACAAGTTTACATATAAATGATAAACCTTAAAGATCTTGGGCTGCAAACCAGGGTTGATGGGAATCTCTTTAAACCGGGAACCTGCAGTTAAGCACCTAATTAAAAATGTAATAATTTTCGAACAGTCACCATAGCTGAATACTCACTTCTATGTCTGAATAGTCCTGCTATTTAGGTAGCGAACTTAAGATTCTCTACCTAGTGGGATTTTTTTTTTTCTGTCCAAACTCTCCTTTTTTGAATACACTGAGCATTCAGTTCCAGGCTGCGCAGCAACCACTTCTTGAAGAAGATCACAGCTACTCTTCAAATTACATATTTAGTTGCCTGAATGGGTGGAATAAGATAGTTTCACCTGAAAGCAAATCGCCTCCTTCCTTATACGCAAAGGACAGGTTTGTCATGCTGTCCAGTGGAACAGTGCCATGAACAATAGTAACTGAAGTAGCTAAGAACACACCATCTCTTCTGTAATTCAGAGTATTGCCAGTATACTATCGTTCCCATAGTTCTACCCAAGAAATTATAAGCATATGTTTTGGGAGTGCCCTGTTAGTTCAAGTATTTTCAATACAAAATTACTGTTCTCCAGTCCCGATGTATATAGCTGGGAGGAAGCCAGAAGAGCTTAGGAAATATTTTCAACTGCATCAGCTTTAATTTAATATCTCTGGGGACCAAGAACCTTCTAGCCCAGTGTTTAATTCAGACCGCTGCTGAACAATCAAACCCTAGCATCACTTCCCACAGTTTTAATTATAACAGAGACATACTTAAAAACAATATGGTTTCCTTTCAGAATCTTGATGTCTGGAATTGTGCACTAAGAAAAGAACAGCCTTTGTACTTACGTAGTGTATTCATCATATGACCACTGCTCTCTTGGGATCTGTTATGACTGGCATCTTTGTCGGGGGCAGCCTGCTGTGGTATGGCAGACACAGTAGGCTGCGGCTGCAAATACGGCATTGACATAGGAAGAGAGGGCTTCATTTCCTCATCTTCAGAATCACTAGAACTATTTTCGCTACTTGATGAAGAGGACGAAGAACTTTTAGAGTCAGATGAACTGTCAGAACTACTCAGCTGGTCCATGATACTGGCTTCTGCTTTTAGCTCTGCAAACAATACGATTCATTTCTCGGTTAACATTCATCATAATTGAAATATAAGACAAAAAAAAAAAATCAACAACAGAAATCAGGTACACGCATTATAGCAACTAAAAAAAATAAAACCAAACCAAACACAACAAAACTTTCCAGACCAAAGAAAAGGGCACAAGGAAGCATCCAGCCTGTCATGTGGCTTTCTTCTCTCGTAGCTTGGGCACTTTCTCCCTTTCAAGCCGAGTGTTAGAACAAGGGTGACTGTGAACCCAAATGCTAACCCCACATTCCACAGGGTAGTGCATCCCACATAGCCTTTAATTTCTGCAACTAGCAAGTCTTCTGTATTTTCCTTAGCACCCCCAAAGATGCCTTTCACTGACTAAAACCTGCAGTTACAATCACACAGATAAGTTAGCTGTAACATGTCTGCAGCTGCACCCAAAATGCCTCCCAGCAGTTCAGCATTACAATCAATATGCTTGTTGGGACTGTGTGACATTTTGCTCAAAACCAAGTTAAGCAAGAGACTATCCAAAGGAACCGCCTACAGTTTACTATTAGGAAGATTTCACCAAATTCTTGTTCTCTTTCTAGACTGGGGGGAATAATCTAAAACAATATAAGGTAGACAAGAAATACTGGAAATTTACAGATTAAACTGACTTAACCAACTTGCATTCTTCATAGAATACCTACAGTAATATTTAGGAGAATTTGACTGGATAGATTGTGCTGCACAGTATGCATTTTTTTATATATGCTAGCCAAAGTCCAACTTACAGAGCAAGTTAAGTCTTGCAGAAAGCGTACATATAATAATTGTGCAAAATAGGGGTGCTGCTGAAGCAAGAAGTCTGAAACAGACCACTGAATCATGGTGGATAGAGATTTTATACAGTGACCTGAGGAGTTATCCAGAGTGCAGAAGTTTGTCGTTATACAAGATTGTAACTACCCAGACATTTGTTAAGATGGTCTTACAAGCACTTGGAATACTTCAGGAACAGCTTTGATATAGCAGACATAAAAAGCAAGTAGGAGAGTGGCTCATCTCACTTCAAATTTAACCAATACAGAAGAACAGGTTGAAGATGAAAGTCACCAAGATGCAAGATGGCTTAGATCTTAATCAAGAGGAGAGAGAACAAAAAGAATAAGCTTGAACACAAACTTCCATGAAGCCTTCCAATTCTGAGTTATCAAAGGCCACTCTAAAGGAAAGGTGCGTAGGCCAGTCAGCCTTATCAAAGGCCAGTCTAAAGGAAAATGGTGTTCAGGAAAAATGGCACCTGAGATAGTGCTGCTATGGTTACAAGAACAAACTAACCCAGTGCCAACAAAGAACATACTGGCTGACTCAAACATAAGGAAAGAGAAGGGGAGGGGGGAAAAAAAAAAAAAAAAAAAAAAAAAAGGAAGCATCCTCCTGTTACTAAGGACATGTATAAGAACAGCTTAAGGACAGAAAAGCAGCCAGAAAAGCTAAGGCAAAAATTAGGATCCAGCTAGCAGAAATACCAAGAAGCCATTTCAAAATTAATTCTAGAGAAGAAATGCCAACGAAACAACTGATCTACCGCACATCTGGAGCTGTAAGCCAACTGAAAGATACCACTCGAGTCCTATGCACTTAATTCCACTTCCTCCCTTCTCTCACCCATGTCTAATAAGAAAAAAATTTTAAATGAAAGGCTAACAGTTAATAGCAAAAACAGAGGAATAAGATCTCTGCCTTGAATTTTGAAGTTATTTAATCTGACAGAATTTAAATTAAGTATTTTCAAACAGTGAATGAAGGGCTGTACACATACTAGAGGACAAAGGTAGAGTGATCTTTCCCCCATCCGAGAAAGCAAAGTTAGTAACAAGTTCAAGGTAGTGTACTTAAGCAGGAATAGTCAGTTACACAACCACAGGATGAAGAACAATTAAGTAGGCAACACTTCTGAAGAGTCTATGAGTTATAGTGGATGACTACGCGCAGTTCTACTGCACCGTGCTGTTGTGGAAATGACAAGCGTTACACTGGGATGCGATACTATTTGGTCTTTGCGCATAGAGATGAACAGTGCCTTCAAGGCAGTCTTATAGCTCAGCTCAGCACTGCTAAAACCTTAGCTGAAACAGTAAATGTATTTAGGCGCTATACTTCAGGAAGTTTTTGGATTCATTGGCAGATAGCTAAAGGAGAGCGACAATGAACCAGTGATCTAGAAAACTCAACTTCTACAGAAAGACTGAACCAGCTGGCATCATTTTGCATAAAGAATGAGAAAGACATAGAAGCTTCTGTACATGAAGAGCTGCTCAAAAGCAGCAATCTGGTCTATACTTGCATGATAAATACAAAAGTAGTAACAGGCTTACTGTCAGACTATTTATTAGGAAGAACCTGAACAGTAAGGAGAGCAAAGCCCTGGAATGGATTGCCAGAGAGAACACAGGATCTGTCACTGAAGGCTTTAAGAACAGGTTAAAAAATTATCTGACTTTAGGGCAGAAGGATGGACTAGATGACTTTAAAAGGTCCTTACCATCCCGATTTGTCATTTATTCAACATTCTTTAGTAGTACTCAAAACTGGACTGGCACTACCCAAGAGTTTGATACACGTTGGCAGCCACTTTGGTGACTTGCAATATGTTTGACACCACCACTCCCCCTAAAACAACAGACCACTATGAAAAAGTATCATTTTTTTCCATGTGCTCAAGTACTCCTTCCTCTTTGCAACCTTAGATGTATTCTAGTACTGTTCTGTAGTATAGATTTCCGGTCAGAGTTAAGACCAAAATGGAAAAAAACCCCCTTCATAATGACACATCTAAAAAAAATCTGTTTAAAGGAATTCAGAACATCTTGGGAGGCAGATGTCAATTCCAGTCAATGAAACTGCCACCTGTCAGCACTTCTGTAGCAAGTAATTACCACCTGCTATCTTCCTCGTCCTCCAAAAGGAAATAAGGCCTCCTATTAAGTGAAATACGAGTGTCGCACCAAAACAGAGTCTCTCAAGAATACAGTACATAGCCCTGTTTAAGGGTTGATTTATGCAGGTTTTTAGCTGTCTTTCATTGGAACCTCATCTGTCACAAGGTCTTATGCAGTAATTTAAAATGTATTTTGAGTTGTAAAGCATGGTAACCTACACGTTTGCTGAGAGCACAGAAAGAATGAGGAGCGATGTCAAAATGGAAGTGACTCAGCTGGGTCCAGTGCCACAATACAACCAACTATATACTTGATTAAAGTCGCAGCAGAAGACAGAATCAAGGAGAGCGCGCAGTGGGACCCTTAGCATTATTAAGCCTAATGGTTCATCTGATTTTTTTACCTTAGCAAGTATCAAATACTGCTTTGTTACCACTTGAGCCAGAGTGGTCATTTCCACATCAGGGTAAAGTGCTTACATAATCAGCTTCTAGTGTGAATCTCAAATTAAAAAAAAAAAAAAACAAAAAACCAAACAACCCACGCAAACAAAAAACCTTGGCTCTTAAAAACTAATTGCTAGTTAAGAGCAAAGTTTCTGAAGCTTATGTGCCAGTGGAGCTTACCTCGTTCAATATCATCCATAGGAGAAGACGGAAACATCTTTTCTTTTGGTGGAGAATTTTTAACGTTGTTTGGAACCTTAGTTGCATTTCGCATTTGCTGCTGTTGCTGCTCTATGCGAGACTGGACTTTACTGCTTCCTTCAGCTCTGTGTGTAAAAGCAAAAGATTTTTAATTACGAGAAGACAAGATGCAAGGAAAAAGGCAAGAATACAGGGGATACAATACCTTAAGTTATGGTATTATTTGTCATGCCTTTCTAAATAGCATCATTAGATTTCTAGGTACGTTATTATACTGGCATATAGTTATATATAGATGTATTAAAAAATGTTTTTTATTACAGTGTTAATAACTTTTTAACCCTTTGTCAGTTGATTTGGTTTTATACCTGGCTACTCAGGATTACTTCATAATAATTCTACTGGAAATGACTTATGTAAATTCAGCAGCAGGAAAACAAAAAACCAAAACAAAAACATGGTATGAGAAAAACAAGCCATCAATATTACTGAAACACATCACAAAATTTATCTTTTTTTATTTTCTCATTTAGAAGTTAGAAGACAGTAGGCAAGCTACTTTCCAAACAGATGTTTTTTCCTCCCTCTAAACTCACCAGAAAATAGTTACCCTCTCTTTCAACAATGTGACAGTTTTTAGTTTAAAAAACAAAACAAAACAAACAAAAACCCCACACCATTCCCATTTCTTCTGCCAGTCAAGACTCAAAAGCTGTGAAGTCAGTGTGCTGAGAAAGCAGGCTTTTCACTCTATTGAACAAGGCCAGGTACTTTCTAAAAATGACATTTTGCTAAAAATAGTAATGGGTAGTCCTGCATCTCAATTTAGACTCAGTAACAAATCAATTTTCGCAATGAGTAAAGCACAGTTGTTTCTCCTGCAAATCACCCACCTGGTTTTTTTCACAGTGATGTTGCTACTAAGTTTCTCTAGGCGACATTCTCCAGTGTCATGGTTGATAATTAAGATACATTCTTTTAGGTAAGGCTTCTTTGAGCCCTTGAACACAGTCACTGGTGGAGTTGAGCCCTATTAAATCAGAAGTCCAGTAAATGTTACTACTGTAGTCTTTTTTTTTTTTTCTTAGAAACAGCAATCCATCACATTGGTGACAAGTTCACTACAAGTGATCATTTCTAGCCTTTAAAAATGTTATCGGTTAGTTCAAATTAGATTCACAGTAGCCATGACCAAAAGCAGCTGGTGACTGACTAGAACGGGATTTCACCTAGCTTAGCTTAGTCTGAAACTGATTAAATGCTTGCTTCACAATGAGAGCATGCTCGCTGTAGGACTCCTTTTACCAAAAGGGGTTTCAGTTACCATATCAGCAGAGCAGTAAAGCGTGGCAGGTAGTAAATTTTCCCTTTCCAGTCTTTCCTGCTTTAGAACTGCACTAGAGCAGTAAATACCAAGGGGAAACTTGCACTGCCAACATCCACATGAAGCTGTTCTGTGTACGCAACACTTCTGGGTCATCCTACAGCATATTTCCAATGTGGTGAATACACTTAAAGTTACAGCGCAGCTGTTTAACTTCTAGGTCTTTTGTAATTTTACATTCTTAGAGCAATTGTTTTTCCACTCTAAAAAAAAATTACACAAGCAGCTCTGAAACAGCACTGAAACTTCATATCCTTCTATATTCAGTATATACTTATGACAACAAAATAAACCATTCCCTCAGACCCGCCACTCTTCGGCCACCCCACTTACCTCAATATTTGGCAGCGTTATTGTCACCTGTTCACCTTTGCCCACTTCAAGGTCTCCTTCACAGGACATATCAATAGATGCAGGCTTAAAGTCATCTAAATATAAAAACAAACTGGATTATTTACAGGCTTTTCAGGAATCTTATAAACATAGACACTTTTTAATTGCAGTGGGAGACTATTAAGTTAAAGCCTTTTTTACTAGTGTATCATCTACCATTCCCCTGAGCAGATCATTCCGTAAGTCAGTAGAATTTAAAGTCAAGATGGTTTTCTCAAGATTCAGTATAAGGGTTAACACCTTTCGGTTAAAATCAGAAAAATCCTTTTAGGTTTTAACGGTTAAAGAGGCTGAACGAGCTGTGTTATATTTCAAAAGATAGATCCTCACATAATTACTTTCAGAAAAATCAACAAATAGTTCTTGAAAGTGTCGATCCAAAACATGGGAGATATAGACAAGTGATTGAAAATGCAAAGAACATCAATCCTCAATATCCATTTCTGTATCTGTTTCTGATTTTACTATAACATGCATGTCAGAAGCTGACCAAAACTTGAGTTTCATTGTATTTATTTTCATCAAAAGTGAAATTACTTCCCAATTAAATATTAATTTCCTTTTTGTCTTTTTCAACATCTAAAGTATTGATTAAAATAAGTTTTAAACAAAAGATGGTATCAGTTTCTGGTTCTTTTCAAAAACCTGAGACATTGAAAATGAGCGTGTGTTCAGGCATCAGCGCTGCAGCTATGTAACATACCATTATGTATAAAATATTATTTCTACCACAAATGAATTGGGAAGGGCTACAGCTAAAAGGCCTGCCTGCCCAGATCCAGAGAGATGGGATAGCATCAAGAGGCTCTGCAAGGCACGTGGTAACACACGTGGGTTTGAACCTGTGGTTCCAGCCTCGCACCCCGGGGATGTCCAGAGCCCTGCCTCGCGCGCTGGGGAGCGGCACCCTGTTGCAGCTGAAGAGAGGCACGGAGGGACCAGGCGCGTAAAGGGGACCCATCGGACGGCACGCTCCCCGGCCACAGCACGGCTCGCCCTCCTGGCCTCCCAACCTGTCACGTCACCCGCTGCTGGTCGCGGGCGGCAGCACTCTGCTCCGGCTGGGGAGCTTCCCAGTTCAATAACACTGCCTGCAACCCACGGGCCAGGCGGCACAGACCACAGCTGGGAACCCTGGCTCCAGCTTGCACACCAACCGGGCAAGAAAACCAAGCTTCAGGAGCTGGTGGGCAGGACTGTGCACACAGCAGGCGGCTTTCAGCTAAGACATAGGTAACAGCCCCTGCTAACCTTGTTTATGGCAAAACCCCACACGTCGTCTTACAGGGATAAGCATAAAACAGTTCCAAAGTTTCTCATCGGGAATTAGAGAATGTTCGCATTAATATACGTCCACTGGGTGGTTAATACTTCAGAAAATTAAGACACTGATTCCAAGTGTCCATAAACAGACTTCTGATCTTAACTTTTAACCAGCAGATGTTTTCCCCTTTACTCATTTGTTAACAAAAACTTCAGGTGTCAGAGAAGGATATTTTTGCATGTGCATTTGACAAAACTGAGGAACGTGCCAGTTTCTATGTCTCATTTGTTGGAAAGGAAGAGAGATTTCAAAACAGATTTCAGAATAAATCATCAAATTACAGGAGTCAGCAAGAAATCCTATGGGTAGGAGGTACCAGACGTGGGTTTTAGTTTGCTCTAAAATTAGGGTAAATTTCAAGTTACAGCATTTGTTTAAATCCATTTATAGCTTTTGCCCGCTCCCTCCCCTCTCCCCCCTCCCACAGTTGCAGACAATCCTACTAAGTGCCGTTCCATTTGCTCACAGAAAGCACATTACCCATCTCACTGCACTGTGTGAAAGCATACGGGACATTCTCCAGAGAACGTATGTGAAACTGAATCTTGGGGAATCAGTCTATAAATAATGAGACATCAAAACCAGAAGCAGCAGTCCTAAATTACCAGAACTATAATCCTGTGAGCATTTGTTTCCTAGCTACCCTCAGAATCTTTGAGCACACACCTCTCTAGATAGTAATTATGTACTCAGGGAGGGTATACTAGCTTTGTGATTAATACTGCCTTTAACCTTTGATTGCTGAATTGTACTTAACTTCTAAAAACTAAGCACGAGGAAAGAGGGCAAAGCCAGAGCTTCAGCCCAATTCGGGTTTCAGCAGAACCGTATCAAGACACTATTCTGGATGCAAAAGACGTAAAAAGTGAAGTTAGCGCCCAGAAAGGAGCGAGGGGCACTACTGGGATACAATGGCCGTACACCTCACCGGCGACACACTCTCAGGAGCAAATGAAACCTGATCCGCACCGCATTGCTCCCGGGATCCCGGGCCAGCACCCCAGCCGTAGGGACTCGGTTCCCAGCCGTGCCCCAGGATCCCCGGAGCAAAGCGGGCAACTCATTTCGGCTTCCCAGGCCTTGCCTATGCAGCTGACTGTAATTCAGCTCCCATCAGGCTACCGGTACGACCTGCCTGCTGAACAGATAAGCTCCTCCAGGAGACAGCGCTTCGGTGCTTGCCCGAGCCGGGGCGGGGAGGGGGGGGGGGGGAGGCGAGCCCGGCCGCAAAGCAAATAAACCCCGCGGTACTTTTGCCACGCTGCCCTTCGCCTCCCCCAGCGCCCGGCCGCCTGCCACGCCATGCCCTCCTTCACACCGGTGCCCGCCCGGGCCTGCTCCAACCCACCCTCCGCTCCCACCCGCCGGGCCTCCGAGCAAGGCCAAGCCGGGCCGCGGCACCTGCCCGGCCAGCGTTCCCGCCCCTCAGGGGATCGTTCGGCCCGGGGGGGGGGGGCCCGGGTGCCGCCGTCCGGCGGCACCCGGGCCCCCCCCGGGCCGAACGATCCCTGAGGGGCTGACCCCAGCCCCACGCTCACAGCGGACGGTGTGGAAAGCGCAGCGCGGCTGCTTCTCGAAGCTCTCGCCCAGCTTCAACACCCGCTCCTTAGGGTCGAAAAGCGACGGGACCGCTCCGTTCATCGCGGCGCTTCGGACCGCGCCTCAGACCATGGCGAGCCCGGGCGGCCCCCGCCGCTGCCACCGTCGTCGCCGAACATCCCTCGCACCGCCCGGACACGCCCACGCGCGGCCCGGCCCGGCCCGGCCCGCCCCCCTCCCCGGCGCGCCGGGCTAGGCCCTGCCCACTCGGGTTCCCACAGGTTGCTGCCGGCGCCGCCCCTCCCCTTCAAGCGGCGCGTCACGGGCAGCGTGGGCTTAGATTGGGCGGCGAGGCGGCCCTCTGTAGATTTCCACGAGTGGGACTGTCGGCGGCGCCAGCCCGCACGCGGATATGCAAATGACACCCTCCTCCTTCAGGGGAGAGCTCTGGTTGGTGGAGAGCGGCCGCGACCACACAGCTGGGAGGGGAGGGGGGTGTGGGGGAGAGCTTGGGGCAGAGCCGGCGAGTTCGGTCTCCAACTCCCCCACCCCCTCCGCCCCGAAGTGGGGGAGCCCCCGCGCGGCGGTGAGAGCGGTCGGGTGGGGGGGGGAGGGAGGGGGGAAGGGGCTTCCCTCAGAGCGTCCCTGACGGTCCCGCTCGTGGGGACCCTGGTGCCGGGACCTCCGTGGCACCGGGGCCGCCACTAAGCGGAGGCCGTGGGGGCACTGAGGTGGCTCCGGTGGGAGAGGGCACCTCTCCCTCCCCGCCTTACTGGCGGGCAGCGTCCTGCCGCGGCCACTTCCCCCCCCGGCCCGTGGCTGAGGTGCTGCTGGCGGCCCTCAGGGAGGCCTCACGCTGCTCGCCCCGTGGGGCCTCTCCCGGGCTGCCCTGCCGGAGCCCTGCGCTGCCGGTAAAGCCAGTCCCGCTGCCCGCGGCCTCGAGAGACGACGTGAGGGAGCGTGGATGGGGCTTCCTCCATGTTTGTTTCCTTCCCCAGGGGGAGACCTGCAGCCCGAGGCGCAGCGCGGAGCGTGAGCTTCCAGCTGATGGTGCAGGAGCTGCAGGTTTGATGGAAGTAGTGGCTTAAGGACCCCACGCCTGCACCGAGATAATTAAAAAGGGAAAGAGGCTTGAATCGATGCTATTGTGGGCTTCTATTTCCTATGGCCAACGCGCCCAGCGCGGGGCTGGCAGCTCCGGATCCCCGGGTACTGGCCTTAGCTGCTCAGGTCACTGAGAGCAGAGAACAGGACATCCCCCTGCTACTTCTGAAGTTAAAGGGTAACTAATACCTTTTTCTAAAATAAAAGGATGAGGTAGTGAAGTACGGACAGTCCTTCTTCCTTCTGCCTCCTTAAATATAGAAGGTTTTTCTGAATATTTCTGGCAGGGCAGGTAACTCTGTAAGGTTGATAATGTGCTTTTTCCTGAGAGTGGTATTGAATGGCATGTAGCTTGGCAACAATAGCGAGGAGGAGCTGGGGAGCAAATGGCGAGGAAGTCTTTTCTCACTCTCAGCTGTCACTGTGTTTGCAAAACCCGTGCTGATGTGGGCAAGGATCTAACACTTGTTCAAATAATTTCTCCCAGCGCTTTTGGGTAGAGAGCCGGAGTGGTCGTCAATTTTTAAGTCTTAACACAGAAATGCAGTCGCGAGCTCCTGTGTGACTCCCCCTGTCTTTCCTTTCGCCACATAGCCACTGCTCATAGAAACGGTAGAAACAAGTTAGGTCCTGTTCTAAATTGGGATGTAATTATAAGGAAGCTATATGTTTCACAGTGGTTGTGGTTTTATCTGGCCTAGGAAATTCATACAAATGGGCTATATCCCAGGTAATGTATGTTTTACTACTAAATGTGTAATGAGAAAATGGAAACCTAAGTTTAGCTATCCTTCCCAATTGTCATATAATCTAAAAAATAGATTGTAGCTGTAGGAGTGAAAAGTGCTGACAAAATATTTTATGCTGTTGTTAGCACTTTTAGAATTACCTTAATCCTGGCTCTGTGTACACATATTCCTTTTACGTTTTGGAAGAAGAAAATCCATCTTGTACCTCAGAATCTTATGCTCCTCTTTGTCTCTCTCCTGCTTTCTTCCCACAGGAATTTTAAATAATGCTTCCTTGGGATGTGAAGAATCAAAAAAAATTAAGCAAGATATATACAATTATGACCTTACTCAGTACTGCATGCTGGTCCTTAGACAAGACCACTCTCAACTGCGTGGAGGCTGGGCTACTGCTGCCCAGCTAGCAGAGGTACTAAGGTAAAAAAAAAATTGCTAAGAAGTTTTCTTCTTGTTTTTTTTCTGGCCTGTCATCTTGCTCTTTTTCTTTTCAAGCTGTAATACGTTGGCTCCCATCCAGAACAAGGCTTGTTGTTCAGGAAAGGCCAGGGTTAAAGTGCAGGGAGCAGTCAAGAGCAGAGGGGTCAGGCATAGCCTAATTGGTCCTGTTTAATTCATTCGCATTGTGTTTCATTGAGCTGGGTGAACTGTTTGGTGGGAACAATTTTTGTGTTGGCTTTAGCTTTTTTTGTGAACAGTACTCATCAGTGTCGCAGTTCTTACCCAGTAATTGCTAATTTTGAATTGCAATTATTTTAAAAAGTTTTTGTTTACTTAGATTTCCAAGTGCAGGGTCCTGCACCTGGGTCAGGGCAACCCCCGGTGTCAATACAGGCTGGGGGATGAAGGGATTGAGAGCAGCCCTGAGGAGAAGGACTTGGGGGTACTGGTGGATGAAAAGCTGGACATGAGTCGACAATGTGCGCTCACAGCCCAGGCGGCCAACCGTATCCTGAGCTGCATCAAAAGCAGCGTGGCCAGCAGGTCGAGGGAGGTGATTCTGCCCCTCTACTCTGCTCTGGTGAGGCCCCACCTGGAGTACTGCATCCAGCTCTGGAGCCCCCAACACAAGAAGGACATGGACCTGCTGGAGCGGGTCCAGAGGACGGACACAAAAATGATCAGAGGGCTGGAGCACCTCTCCTATGAAGACAGGCTGAGAGAGTTGGGCTTGTTCAGCCTGGAGAAGAGAAGGCTCCGGGGAGACCTTATTGCAGCCTTTCAGTACCTAAAGGGGGCTTATAAGAAAGATGGAGACAGACTTTTTTTAGCAGGGCCTCTTGCAATAGGACAAGGGGTAATAGTTTTAAACTAAAAGAGGGGAGATTTAGACTAGACATAAGGAAGAAATTTTTCACAATGAGGGTGGTGAAACACTGGAACAAGTTGCCCAGAGAGGTGGTAGATGCCCCATCCCTGGAAACATTGAAGGTCAGGCTGGACGGGGCTCTGGGCAACCTGATCTAGTTGAAGATGTCCCTGCTCATTGCAGGGGGTTTGGACTAGATGACCTTTGAAGGTCCCTTCCAACCCAAACTACACCATGATTCTGTGATTTCATCTTGCAAAAATCTTCAGCCTGATTGACTCACAGCTTGGCTTGACTCTTATTTAAATATCTATTTAATATACCTATTTTAATTTTCTGTTTACATTTTAAACATAGTAGAGGATACAGTTCATACAGACTAGATAGCTTGATGTAGTGTTATTGTGTGAATGGCAGAATTAAGTTTAATTCATAGCTAGTAAATAAGACAACTTTAAACTCAAATCCTCAGTGATCCAATCTCAATTTTCAATGTCAGCAAAAATAATAAGTTTTAAATTTTCTCCAAGTTGTACTTGATTTTAGCTTAACTAGGGAGCAAAATTCTAAGGCGTAAATCAATTAGGCAACCATCTCTTATTTATGCCGTATCTGCAGTACAAATTTTTAATGCCAGGAATTTCACAAAGGGATGCAAGATTTATCGCCAGAGTTGTGTGATAGTTAAATCATCCCCTATCAGCTATTTCGGTTTGCAGAGAAAACTGAAATTTATTTTGGCTATAAAAATGTCCTTTTGTAACTAGATGAATCTCAGCTTCATGCCTAGAATTTACTTTCCAAGGGCTTTGGTAAGCAAAGCTTTACGTGTGTGCATTCACAAAAAGCTAACAAAGCCTAGATAAGATGTCAGAAATCAAAATTCATAAAAAGTTAGGAAGACTTTTGTTGCACTAGTATCAGTGCAGAGTACAGTACTGAAAAACTTTCCAGTTGTAAAACATGCAGTTTCTTGTAAAAAGTCTTCCAGAAATGACCGACATGTTTGCAGTGAGTAAAATAAGAAAACTGAGATCTGAAGAACTGATTTCTAGCCCACATGTATTCCTCAGTTAGAGGAAAGTTGTAGACAGACTCGCTGAAGATTTTGTGGTAATTAATATTTTTTCATACATATTTTTGTTGCCTGAGCTGCACCCCTTCATCAGGTTTCCTTTATCAGGTTTTGGCCTACCTTTCTATTTTGCCTTTTTTTTTTTCTTTATGACTGTCAGAGCCCTTCCCTAGCATGTGCAACGAGCCTGAATAGATCCTATGAAGCTAAAGGAGAAAGTGCCTTGGATATGTTTTAAACTGAGACATGCTATAGTAAGTAGTAATATATTTGCTGTCTCCTGCCTGCCAGTGATTCCTCTTCCTTTTGAGGCAGCTACCTCGGAGCCAGTCACAGCAGTTAACTGTTCTTCAGTGTTGCATTGTCCCATGCTAGTGAAGCATTTCTTCTCCGATGACGTGACATTCATTCAAAGCTGTTCAAACAGGCCCTCGACTATTCAGGTTGATTTTTTTTTTCTTTTCTTTTTTTTTTTTTCTACTTGAGTCATTGTTGTGTAGGACTAGAGGTGAAAGAAGATCCTGAGGAATTTTACAAGAAATTCCTTCCTTCAGCTGTAGACAACCTGCTGTTTTTGGGAAGACGCTTGCAAGCACGATTTATCCGAGCAATCAAGGTATTTAAATTTCATAGTTAAAAAAGCAGAGAACCTCTGTAAACTTTCCAAGGTTACATATTGTATAAGTAGGATATTATTCACTGTATTATGAAAATTTATTTTCCAGAAATTACAGTAGTTTTTCTTATGCCTTGGAGCTTTGAAACTGAAATCTGTCATTGTGGAGCATGCGGTCCATTACATGTGCAAAGCTAGTTTGTTGCCATAGGTTTGTTTAGAGAGTTTGGCTACTACTTTTCACAAGTTTTAAAGGCAGGGGAAGGAATGCAATTGTAAGTAGGACAGAAGAATTAGAGCAGTATGATAGAAAAAAACGCCTTACAAAAGGCAGCATCCCAGTCACGGTAGTGTCTTTTTAACTTTGCATATAATCAGTCCAGTCTTTGTAACTGCTCTGTTCCCACTGCTTTATTCAGCTTTACAGAAAAGGTTTAGGGAGTCTTAAGACTTTAAATCAGATTTGTTGAAGTTTGTTTTGCCGTACAATTTCTGCTGCGAAATTGGCAAAAAATTCCAAAAATGCTCACCGCTTCTGAACCTGCACGTTGGGAACCTCAAAGGCAGACTTTGTGAATTTGTAGATTTGAACGCTTTCTCACGTTTCTCTCCCTCTTTGTAGAGAAGAAGGGGTTTGCCCAGCTTGGTTGCCTCATGCTTTTGAAGCATTCTGAGCTCCAGAATCGGAAGAAAAAAACCCAACAAACCAAACCCATGAATAATTTAAATAACCAACCTCATGGATTCTCATCGTTTCTTTTAATATCCCCATTTCCCCTTGGTATCTCATTTCTTGGCTCGCTGGCTTCTTGGACTTAGTCAAAATTTTCCTATGGAATATTGTGCTGGACACTACAAACACAATCAGTTCTCAGAAAGTATCAGTAGAGTAACATATTTTCTATTGGTTCAATACTTTAGAAGTGCATTTAGTGCTTAAGAAGGAAGCTTCCTGAGTGACATCCCAGGAGACTTGAGTCTTATCCACAATATGTGATTTCCCCCCCACTTTCTTATTATGTCTCAACCTACATGCTACTTGAGTCATGCTTGTGGGCAAAGATTTCTTTTGAATGCAAATGCAGTCTATGTTATAATTAGTACTTTGGCTTTTAAACCTTGTGGTCTCCGAGGTGACTGGGCACCCAGACTTGGTGCTTGCTCGGTGGAACTTTGGAAATCCCACTCTACCAGTGGAGATTTGTAGTTTTTTCTGCCCTCATTTGCTTTTTGCACAGGTCTTTGAAGTCAAGGGAAGCACTGAAATAGCTTTCAGAAACTGGCATATTGCCAAAACACAGAACAGATAATATTACAGCTTAACTTACTCTGATTTTGATGTTGTATCTCTCATTGTCAGTAAGAACCAAATACCAGTTAAACCATGACTGATGGCTGGGACTTACAGCATGGATGTAGGAATAGGCTTTCCAGAGTTTCATTTGTGGAGGCTCAATTAATGTGGGAGATACCAGGCCAAGTGCTTTATAACAACACTGTCAGCAATTTAGTACTATCGAAAGCCCCTTTGCTGTCCGCACGCTAAGATTTTAGATTTCCAGTGGCCTATGGCTCACACCTGGAATACAGACTCTAGACTGTGTGTGTGCGTGTGTGTTCACATCTTAAAACCTGGATTCTTCCTAGTCATTTTTTCTAGTCTAGTGGTTAATAGTGTTAATAGTGGTTTGGTGTTTGCTCCTAGACTTCCAACTAGGAGGTGCTTCTGAAGCCTCACCATGCCAGTTTTTAGGAACCTTTTCCATTTTAACTGTATTCTTGGCCACTTTGTGCCCTTTTTTTTTTTCCCCTCTGTGCTTTAATCTTAAATAATTTATATCCCACTTTGTGGATTAAATCTATGATATATTTGTACTGAACTATTATTTGTCTTCTTAGCCCTCCTATGCTATCAAATATTTTTTAAGGAGTAAGCAAGTCTTCTCTCTCCCTATTATGATGTTTTCAAGAAAGGATGGTTTTTCTAGTATGTTTAGAGTTTGTTGATTGATCTCTGGCCTTGAAGGACTCACAAGTTATTTTTTTGACTCGTTCCTACAGTTTGACCAACCTCATTTGGGAGGTTGATGGAGTTGGTCTCCAAATCCCTGAAGCATACAAACCTTCCCACGACATCAAGCTGAAGTCCTCAGTGAAGATACATGCTTTTACCTACTTCTCTTTTGTTTAGGATAAAGAAAAACAAGATTTTTTACGCTGGTTCCAAACAGTAACTGATGCCATCTGCTGGCTGTTCGGTGGGCACGTTCAACTGGCAGCGTGCGGTAAGGGAAAAGTAAACTCATAACACCTGAACATTTGTTTACGGCAACTACAAGTATCAAGAATCACTCTTAAACCTAGTTTTCTAAATTGGATTAGATGTTAAAGCAATCTCTTAAAGTAGTCCACTCAACAGAAACAGCAAGTATCTAAAATTCAAGACATGGATCTGTTGGAGTGGGTCTAGAGGACGGACACAAAAATGATCAGAGGGCTGGAGCACCTCTCCTATGAAGACAGGCTGAGAGAGTTGGGCTTGTTCAGCCTGGAGAAGAGAAGGCTCCGGGGAGACCTTCTAGCAGCCTCTCAGTACTTAAAGAGGGCTTATAAGAAAGATGGGGACAGACTTTTTAGCAGGGCCTGTAGTGACAGGACAAGGGGTAATGGTTTTAAACTAAAAGAGGGGAGATTTAGACTAGATATAAGGAAGACATTTTTTACGATGAGGGTGGTGAGGCACTGGCCTAGGTTGCCCAGAGAGGTGGTAGATGCTCCATCCCTGGAAACATTGAAGGTCAGGCTGGATGGGGCTCTGAGCAACCTGGTCTAGTTGAAGATGTCCCTGCTCATTGCAGGGGGTTGGACTAGATGGCCTTTAAAGGTCCCTTCCAGCCCAAACTATTCTATGATTCTATGAATATGCAAAAGATCCGCTAAAGGGAAATATTAAAGAGTTCCCCTTCTAGTCTTTCGGAGACAAACATTAAAAGTGTTTTCCTGCAATTTCCCTTTGTAATTCTGTACCTTAAAAAAAAAATCAGATTTTTTTTCTGATAAGATACAGTTGATCTTTTTAGTTGTCTGTGGTTAACATATGCAGAAATTTGACCAGAGTACATTGCAGGCCCTGAAATGTGGACTGACTTGAAAACAGATTTCTGAATTTGTTGCCATGCCAGGAAATTTTACAAATATCAAACAAATTTCACTATACACTTCTGACCAAAACAAGCTTTCAATTAAACCAGTGTTAATCACACTGATTTTTAGGTCATAATAAAAAGCAGAATTTGGTTTTGTTTCTAATATAGAACAAAAACATCAGGATCATAAGATGCTGAAAACACACATGGCCAGAAAAATTACTAAATATGTAGACAGTGATATACTGGAACAAAAAGATGGTGCTTTAATGACACCAGTGGACTTGCATTAAATGAACTGTCAAGGTTGAAGTCCTTATCTTTTCCGGATATTGTTGCCCCAGTGATAATTCCACTGCTGTAATAAGAAACTGGTACTACTGTAACATAAAAGGTTTTAAAGCATTTATTCCATTGCAACACCGGTGCCTGAGGGATATCCAAAGGCAGAAAAACAGGGCTCAACACGTTTTTTGGATGTTGAAGTAGTTTACTTATTCCAGTAAGTTTCAGTGTAAAAATTATAACAGAGGGAATTTGTTCCAGAAACAGTATCTGGTTTTACTTGCTGTGGCTTATGTTCCATAATGAAGTTTATTTGTTTTATAGTATTTTCAAGTCTGGTTCTGATTGTGTGATTTCTTGTTTGCTTGTGTTTGTTTTTTTACAGTACTGCAAAATGATCACTTCCTGCAGCTGTTAATAACAGATGATGTTGAAACAGCAATTATAATGATGTCTGTTTTACACAATATTTTGAGGGTCAATAGGTTAGTTGTTTTTATATCACTGATTTTTCTGAATTTTAAATTTAAAACTCAGTTCATTACAGCTTGGTAAAATAGAACTTTTTCATATACAAGAACTGTTGGGGTTTTTTTTCCTAGTTGTTGCTGTTGAAATAGAAAAAAAATAGCTATTTTCTTTATCTTGTTAAATTGAGGGAATGGGAATTAGTTGATTGAAACAGTAGTACTGTCTGGGTCAGCTTGCTCGTCCAGCTAGCTGGGTGTGTTGACTTGCTGAATGCCTGACATATCTAAAAAGAAGTCACTGTTAAAAAGCTCATCGTTTATAACTAACCCTTCAATTCTGTCCTCCCCTGCCTTTATTTCTTTTAAGTTCTGTCCTGCTTCAGGTTGATGAAGAGACCCTTCACTCTGTTTTGGATGAACTTGTTTATAAGCTTTCATCTACCACCAATCCTGTTATAGGAAATGCTGCTACAAAACTGCTATTGTTGGTGGCAAAACTTTGCAAGCAGCTTGTGAAGGTACTCACAGCTCGTTACAAAGGTATGTAAACATGCATGGGATCAATCACTGGGCCTTCTCTTACAGGCACTGTAAAAATACAAAGATGGAGGTTGCCCATCTTGGTTCAATAACTGTCCAACGCGGATGGAAACTGCGGTGCTGTGGGGTTTTTCCCCTTCTCTTCTGTTCATTTTCATTGTAGTTTAAGGTGCCGCGCCTCTTCCTGTTTCCTAGATTTATTTTTTTCTGTGTGTTGAGAACTCTGCATGTGGCAACTTGTCTCTTAAAGCTGTTGTCACGTCCAACCTGATGGGCTTTACTTCTTTCTGTGTGATGCTCTGCATCTTTTTTCTTGTGAAGATTGGATATTGAGAGATCCTAGTAGCAGGGTATCTGTGCTGCCTCAGTAAAAGCCATGTGTCAGACATCTGCCAGTGTGCTAAGGCTCACTAATCCAGAAGCATGAAAGTTTTACTTAAAGCCAACTTCTTACCCTGGCTGTTACAGGTCTGCTTATCTGATAGGTGCTGTTCTGTTACTGAGGAGCTGACTGTCTTTTGATATCCAAGCGATTGGAATGAACTCTTTCCAAGAATTCATGAAATGATTTTATCGTTTTGTCCTCATGCCTTTAGATGAGGAGGCCGAGTGTGCGTGTAATTTGCTCTATGTTATTCATTATTTAATGAGGTGTCCCTTTTAATGTTTCTGTCTCTAGCCTAGCAGGGAGCTCCAGGAAACCCCTTTGTCCTCTGTCATGTCCATGGAGACTAAGAAAGAGGCTTTGATGTTTGCCAGGTCTTTTATATTCTGGATGTTATTGATGGTCAAAACTATTTGTGAGCAGCCTCAGCCCTTTGGGGACAAGGACAGTAAGAAGCGGGTATGCTAGACAAAAAGGTCCACTTCCCCTTTTTTACGCTTGTGCTGACTATTTATTAGGCAGTACCAGCCAGATAAATTTCTGGACCAGATGGGCATCTTTGCCACCCTTCTGCCTACAGAATTGAGAGAGGAGGCCCTCCTTTTGGTGTGAAATTAAGTATAATGTGCCTAAGGCCGGTACCACATTGTGAATTCTTGTGAAGATGCTGTGACGGTCTGATCATCCCAGCTGTAGAATACTGGCTTGTCTGAAGAGGTGCAAGTCTCCATCAAAGGATTATGCTTTATTTTGCTCTGAAATCACAATAAGCCACAGCCATTTAGAGACTCTTCATCTCTCTTCTACACACATTTCCCGTTTCCACTAAGGAAAAAAAAAACGCCTTTTTTTTTTTTTAAAGTTAGAGTCCTTATGTTAGTTTTCACTCAGGCTTTGGAATCCTTCAGATAGTTTGAGGAACAGCAGCAACAAAGAAAGCATTACAGCATTTCCACCATCTGGCCATCTCATTGAAGTAACTTGGCTTCACAGTGGCTCAGAGCTGTTGCCAGTATGAGTTACTTCAGTGGAAGCTTTCTGTCAGTAAAGGCAGCCTGCCGGAGGTGAGAACGTCACCTGAACCTCACATCTCCAAGACTAGCACAGTCTTTACGTCAGATTTCCAGGAGCGCCTGGTCTTTTTGTCTGCATGGGTTGACCCATCTGAGAGGCACACTTGAGGTGCTCCCGGTCAGTAGCTGAAAGGTGCATATGGCTGTGTAGTCTGTACAGAAACTGGCAGATGGTTGCATCAGACCCACAGGACTGCTGTGAGGGAACTGCCTTGTGTAGCCAGGCTACTTGCTTTTGCAGAGCTTGGGCAGCCTTAGGGTACCCCCGACTCCATTTGGAGTCTCACCTGTCTGTCTCCTGAAGTGTTTAATCATCATTGTCTTTCCAAAATGGTGCATGTGTGGTAGAACAGCAGTGCCATTTCTGTTTGTATGAAGGACTTTGTGCTCCATATCCAGATCCTGTACGTATATATGAGTGGTGGAGTTGCCCAGTGTATGAATCTGCTTATGGACAATGATATGAAAACGGAAAAGTTAACTTGAATCTGCAGTTCTTCTGGAGGCTGTCCAAACACGTGTCTACTTCCTGCCCTCCGTCCTTTTCCCTCCAACTCCATACAGAACTCTTAGGCTTTGGGATTTGTCTGATACAAAGCTAAAAAGCTTGTGTTACCATCTACCTGTGTCCTGTGTGCAGCACGGGGGGGGGTGCGGGGGGGGTGTTGTGGGGGGAGCACAAGTGTGCTTTTTAGCTACTGTGAACCTAAAAAGCTATTTTGTCTCAGGGATTGGATGCACATGTAATCACAGTTAGACTATGCTATACAGATAAGACATCAAAGAATTCCAGTTATAAATAAATACATTTTATTATGAAAAATATGAAAGCAGTGCTAATAAAACCTAGCACTTGCATGGTGCTTTACATCGTTTTAGTACCTTACAGTGACTTACTGATAAGACACTGAAAGTCCATTGATAATTTAACTGCCAGTTATGTAGACACAATAGATAGTGACTTGAACATACAAAATTACAATCACTGTGTAATACTTGTCTGTGATGGTTGGAGCACCAGATATTCATTGATAATATTCTGCACTGAAACTCAAAGATGGCTGATGGTGTTCAGCTCTAGTGTTCTTTGCACATAGAATCAGATTTGATTTTTTGACTTGAAAATTGTTAGTTTGAAATCCCGAAAAGAAAAATTCACCTTAGCAGTATCACATGCTTCCTCTCTCTCTCTCAGGATTAAAAGGGCTTTTAAGTAAACAGTGGACTGGCAAAGGATTTGACAGGGATCTCGGTCAACTCTTGGACCTGCTGTACTTGGAACAATCCAATGGAAAAGGAGAAATGCAGGTGCTGAAGTTTAATGAGACTTTTGTATGTGAAATCCTAGTTACATGTGATTTATATATGTTTAGAATGGATTTACTCTATCACTTTGACACTTTCCAAAGCCTGTGTTATTTTTTCACTATATTAATGGATTTTTAGATTTCTTATTTATTAATTTTTTTTTCCCCTCCATCATTTTTGAAGATATCAAGAAATCATCCGGTGATTAAGGTAAGGGGCCGTGACTCGAGAGATTGGCTTTCTGTTGCAGATTCACCATAGATTTCTATACAACCATAGGAGAAAAAAAAATGATTTAGTTTTGCAAACTATAAAACAAAAATAACTGTATCTGCTTTTCTCGCATCGGTGTTACAAATTTAGATCTCTGTATTCTAGGCAGCATTCACATAGAAATAAGTCATATAGAGAAAATGTTCAGTAAGAACACCTTCTGGGCTGTGTTCCCAATAAATGAGACAATGTGTGTTTTATGAACTTCTTACCAAAATTTTACATGCAGGTTTCTCGGAGACAATACTTTAAAGGAAATCAGAGTTATGTTTGTAGAGACCTGCTTTCATCTTCAACAGAGCAGGGTGTTTTGTGTTGGTGGGGGTTGGGTTTGTTTTGTTTTGGTTTGTTTGTTTGGGTTTTTTAAAATCCATTTAAGAATAGAATTGATTTTTTTTTCCATGTTTGTTGCATTTCAGTGACTTCTGATCATACTGCAAATGTAACATTTTTCCTGCTGCTAATTCTCTAAACTTGTCTTTCTGTCCTCTCTAGTGCAGGTATTTTGCTTGAATCACCATTTGAAATATCAAGTGCTTTAGGTGTTTTAAATACAAATTTCTAACATTTATTAATGCAGCTAATACATATTTTATATTTATGCTGTAGAGTTATTTGTTTACCACAGAAAGCATCAATCCAGATGATCAGATTAGCTGCCTTTGGAGCAAGTACAGGTTTCATGATAATAACCATCTCATAGGACCTTAAATTCCCCAAGTTGCTACAAATACTGAATTTTGATCCATTTGAAAACTGATGGGTTTTGGCCAAATGTTGAGATTTTTCCAAATACGCAAGCAGTAATAAAGTAGTTTTATATGCAGAGAAAATATACTACCAACTGCTTTATTAATTTCAGAGGCAGCATCAAGCAGCTTGTATAATCCAGGCTATGTGGAGGGGATTTCAGACAAGGAAAAGGCTGAAAAAACTACCCCAAGCAGTGACCACTTTACAGAGAAGCTTCAGGTAAACAGTATGGCTTTGTAAAAAGCACTAAAGAGAAGAATCTAGTAAGACGGGTTGGGTTGGGTTGGTTTTTCTCGGGTCACAGAGTCACAGGAAAAATTGAGGTCATCTAATCTATCTCCTGCTTGAAGTAGGGCCAGCCTCAAAATGGGATCTGGCTGCTCGGGGCTATATCCAGTTCTGGAGGTCTCCAATGATGGAGATCCCACCATCTCATTTGGTCCCTGTCCTGGTGCTGCATGACTCGCCTTGTGAAGAATTCTTCCATTACAGCAAGTGGGAATTTCCTTGTTGCAGCTCTTTACCACTGCCTCTTGTCCTTTTTCTGTGCACCTCTAAGAGTCTGGCTCTGTCTTCCCTTCCTTGAGGTAGCAGAAGACAGAAATTAGATTTCCCTTCCTTTAGCCTAAAGAAACCCATCTCTTTGCCTGTGTTTGTATATCATACGTTCCATAGCCCTGATTGTCCCTGTCTGAACAGTCTCTATCCCTTCAGTTTGTCAATATCTCTTTTCTACTGGGGGGCCCAGTAGAGTGTGGCCAATATTCCAGGTGTGTCCTCAAGGGTGCTGAGTAAAGCAAAATAATAATCTTCCTTGACCTGCTGCCTCTGCTTTTGCTAGTGCAGCCCACTATGCAACTAGCCTTTGTTACTGCAAGGGCACGCTACTGGCTCGTGTTCAACTTGTCACCCACCAGGAACCCCAGGTCCTTTTCATTGGAGCTGCTGTCCAGGTAGTCAGTGCCCAACCTGTCCTGGTTCATGAGGTTATTTTGTACCAGGTGTAGAACTTCCCATTTGAACTTCACGTGGTTTCTGTTGATCCATTTTCTGTGTTTGTGGGGGTTCCTCTGAGTGTCAGCCCTGCCCTGCATGGGAGACTGATGACAGCCTTGATAAAGTCAAGGAAAATGACATCCACTGCTCTCCCCTCGTCCACAGAGCCAGTCAGCTCATCACAGAAGGCAATCAGGCTGGTCAAATATGATTTGCCTGTGATAAATCTGTGCTGGCTATTCCCATTTACTTCCTCCTGTCCTTCCTGGAAATAGCTTCCCTGAGGATTTATTCCCATGTCCCAGGGCATAAGCTTGGGCTGACCAAGAGTTCCTTCATCTTGAAGATGCCTTTTTCCAGTCAGCTGTTATTTCTGAAACATAAAGGTAATGTAATGCCAATATGAGCTGTTTCACTACAGATTCTTTTAGCAGAAACATCCAAACAATGTGCTTTTCCAGCAGTACCAAACTGCCACTTCTGGTGCCAAAAGCTCCAACTGTCCCTTTCCCAGCTGCCAAACTTCTCCATGAAAAAACTTACTTCTATGATGCTTTTATATGTTTTCAGTGTAAAAATTTATGGCATATGGAAAACTAAAAGTGTGGCACACTGTAGTGTGGGATTGCACTAAATAGCACTACAGGATGATTTACTGGTGGTAGAACAGTTAACTGGTTCACAGTTAACTTGGCACAAAATTCCACCATAAATTGAATGCGGAGCTGTCCTGGAGTTTCCAATCTGCCATGCCAGAGTGCTGCAGAAACCAGGGACCATGGCGCTTGCTCAGTATAGTGCTTGCAAGACCTTGTTCTTCATTAATGTTTGAAGTCTATGACTCTCAGAAGTGGAGTCACTTCAGTGACCTAGAAATAGTATCCTCTGACTTGGAGCACCACAGAAGAATGAAGCTACGTAAATAACGCTTGTCTTATTTGAAGTAGGATTTTAGCAGTAATGTTGGCACATGTTAGGCTAACTCTTTTGAGAAATTTAGTGTGAATTTAACATAGGTTAAGGGATCTAAATCAAGTTCAGACTCCACAGCAGGTTTTTTCAACCTTTTTTTGCAGATGTTGAGCACTACTGTCTCAAAACCAGATCTTAGAAATCAATTAATCAAATTGCATTGCATTATGATCAAGGTGTTAGAAAGCAGACAGTTACGATTTGTCATCTAGACTGGCATTAAGAAGATACTGGACTATCTAGGGTGTAATCTTTAAATTCTGGAAGATTTGCAGGGGCAAGTAGTATGTCCCTTGGGGGCCACTAGCCACTCCAGCTTTTGTGCTGAAACACCAAGAATGACATCCTTGTCGCTCCTTTTTACTCCACCATACACTTTGAGCTGATATACTTTCCCTCATCAGGCACCTCGCAAGCCAAAATCATAGCCCAGAAAACTTGGATGATGGGCTAAGACATAACATGGTAAAGCAGAAGGGAAAGGGTGGCAAGGCTATCAGCAATCAACAAGCTACTTGACTTTCTGCTGTCATATTTTCAGTATTGTAAGCATTAGTGCATACCTCTTAAGTAGTTCTTGAGTCATTTAAATAGACTTTTGAATGTGTTTGTTTAATATTAAGAGGAATGGAAATGTATTAATATTCTTACAGTTGTGTGTTCATGGCACAGTCAGTCCCAGTGTACTGAGTACAATATAGTAACTGTGCAGCTCCAGTGTTGGTTTTTTTCTGTGTAGGTCAAAGCTGCAGTCAGTGTTACGCTGAAAAATAGTGTTTGGAATACTGCAAGCATGACTTTAGAAAAACTTCTAAGAGGACTTTTGAATTTTTAACAGTCAGGGTTTGATTGTATTCACAGATGTATTTTAGAACAAGTATAGTTAAATACTGCTGAGGTTGAAACTCCAAACTTGGCTCACCTGCAGCTCTAGTAGAAGATCTTAAACTCTGCAAGTCATAAACTTCTGAAACTCTGTGGTTTCAGAAATGTGTCCTTGGTGAATATTAAAGCCTGTAATTGCTCCTTGAAGTTTGTTCACTGTTACATAGCTAATTGCAGAACTGTTAAAATGGTAATAATTTGTATTAATCATGTGTCAAAAATCAAACCATTTTTTTAATATATATATATATAAAAAGAGGTGATCAGAGGGAGGCTGATCTGTCCCCTGAATTGCTGAAGGAAGCTTGGGTCTTGCTCTGTGTGTTTTGCTTCTGTCCGCAGGCATTTCCCTGTCACTGTGGTCTTGTGCAAACAAATATATCTTATCATTAGGCGGAACAGAGAATGAAGAAGAGCATGTGTTTTGCACACTACATGGGAAAGAATCAGTATCAAAGAAACATATAAATACCTGACAGACACTATTGGTAGTTTCGCAGATGCACATCTGAGAAGTTCATGAAACATTCTTGTAGTTTTCCACCTAGTGGAGCTGATAAAAATTTCTAGGGAAAATTATTGATAGTTTTATCAAGAAAATGTCATCAAAAGTCCTGTTTGATCCTGTGACATTATTCCATTTAGAAGTATAATATGTGCCTGCCTGGATTAAAAATGCAAAGATTTACAGCTCTGATTCACAGAAATGTGTGGGCTGGAAACCTCTAGTTTCCTTGAGACCATTCTGATGTAATCACATATATCATGATCTGTCTCTGTAGGTAGATGTGTGGACATGCTTCAGGTCTGCATTACTGTCATAAAAGGATTATGGTCTCTTAGATCGTGGTGGAGGCTGTTTTATCAGGTCCAGATCTTTAAATCCAGAGCATCTCTTTTACAAAACAGCTTCCATCCCACCTTTCCCCACCCAGTTACGGAGACTGAGGAGAAAGTATGGTTGGTGGAAAAATTACAACTCAATTTATACTAGCAATGGGAAACACACAAATAACTCAATAGGACTGTGAGTCTAAAGGTATGGAACATGCATCAGTACCAAAATTGCTGGACATTAGCTCTAGTCTATAGCCTTTTTTTCCCTGTTCTGGCACCCCTTATGCCTGTGCTTTGTCCATTTGTTCTCCTTCCTAGTGCTTAAGGTGCTCCTTTCAGTGTCCCTGGAAAAGTCTAGAGGAGATCAGAACTCAGGGCTGTGGGCCCAGTACTCACGTCCTGAGCAGGCAAGTGATTTTGCTGCAGTAGGAGAAGAGGAGTCGCCGCATCATTACCTCATTGTGGGGTGAACTCAAAGTCTCAAGCGTTAAGCTGCTAATGAGGTCAGGTCCATCGGGAGGAGAAGATGTAGTGAAGGGAGGGGGAGCGCTAGTTCACAGCTCCTCATGTTTCACTGAGACCATGTCCAAGTGGTCTCAGTAATTATTAGTATTGATACATCAGTATATTTAGTATTAATATATTAGTCTCTGTATTAATATGTTAGTGTATATATAACTGATATACAGGCTATTATTAGCTTAAACACGCCAGGGCCAGTTACAGAGTTTTCAGTTGTCTCATCTGTGAAACATCTGCTGGGGCTTTTCCAATACCAAGCACGGCAAGGCAACATCCTAACATCAGATTACAACAACTAGTACAGATCAGAAAGAATTTGCAAGAAAATTGTTTCCTAGTGTTCTGTTAATAAAGTTGATGGACGAAATGTGTCAGTCTGTATTTCCTGGAGAAAAAAAATCCCTCCAAATTTAAGAAGTGAGCCTTAACAGCCAACATATTCTGATCTACTCTTGCAGTCAGTACAAAAATAATAGTATGTATTACGGAAAGCAGGCGCCATGCATGCTGATGGATGCACTGGAAAAGGTGCATACTGGAGCAGATGGCTAATGTTGCTTTATCTCTTCCTTAGATGATGGAATCAAAATTGTTGTTCTAGTTCATGCTAGCTGTGAATGTTCCACATGGAGCATAGTTCCCTTCAGGATCCTTAGAACTTTATCCTAAATAAAAATATATCCTTTGATTTGATAGCAGATTGAGTGACTGGCTCAGAATTTTTCATGGCTATAGATAATGTGGTAATTTGTTAGCTTGCAGGTGATTTCTCATTGCTTGGTGTGGTCCTGCAGCCAACAGCTGGGATGGCAGATTATTTTGTGGATTTCCTCCCTTGATGCTGGACCATTTAACACAAAGAGAAAGAGAGATGCTTTTAAGAAATGTACAGCTTAAGCTAATTGTTAATGTATTTGTGTATTGCAGAGCTAAACGGGAACAAGAGCTGCAGCATTTAAAAAAACAGAAGGAAGACGAGGCTCTAAAACTGCAAATGGAACTTCAGAGACAGAGGGCCATGAGACTCTTCCATGAACGACAGCTGGCCTTACTGGAAATAATCCACGCCAGTATGATTTATATTAAACTATATCAGAAGATTAAACTGTCTGGGTCTCCTTAAGAACAGTTTCCTCAAATATATTTCCTAATCTTGCATGTGTATTTGCGCTGTAGTCTTACCATCTCTTCTCCTGACCCAATTAACTGACAGAGAACATGCTAACTCTACAAGGGCTCAGTAACTACTGATCAAGATCTGCTGCCTTCAAAATGGCGCAGGAGAAAAGGAGACCCAGTTTTCTTGTGTTACGAAGCTCTATTGCAACTACAAGTCTCTGTGACATGGCTCACAGCTAGCGGACCTTGGATGAAGAGGGGTTTTTAACTGATAGCACCCACGCTTTTTTTGGTCCTATCTAGTTTGAGGATTAAAAATGCAAATTGTTAAGAGATGCCAACTCACAGTCTTATAACTGGATTTTTGTTACATTTCTAGGTCAGGTAGATAAGTACATGGAGGAAATGGAGGGGAAATCAGCATTAACTATCCAGAGATTCTGGCGAGGGTATAGAGCAAGAAGAAATTTTCATCAACAGAGACAATCTCTTAAGGAGTATAAAGCAGCTGTAGTCATTCAGAGAGCAGTAAGTATATATACTTTGTTCTAACATTAAATAGGACTGAGTGGATTATTGTTATGCCTCAAAAAGCACTGTTTATTCTTTTACTGTTGATGTAGCCATAATTTATTAAAAAAATATTCAGAGGATGATCGTCTAGAGCCACAAGTTGCTTAGATGGGTTAAACCTTGCATAGGTTACAAAGCCTGATACAGTCTGTTGTGGTTTAACCCCAGCCAGCAACTAAATACCACACAGCCGCTCGCTCACTTCCCCGCAGCGGGATGGGGGAAAGAATCGGAAGAGTAAAAGTGAGAAAACTCCTGGGTTGAAATAAAGACAATTTAATAGGTAAAGCAAAAGCTGTGTGCACAAAGCAAAACAAGGAATTAATTCACTACTTCCCATCTTCCCAGCGGCAGGCAGGTGTTCAGCCATCTCCAGGAAAGCAGAGCTCCATCACAATTAATGGTTACTTGTGAAGACAAGTGCCATCACTCCAAACATCCCCCCCTTCCTTCTTCTTCCCCAGCTTTATATGCTGAGCATGACGTCATATGGTATGGAATATCCCTTAGGTCAGTTGGGGTCAGCTGTCCCAGCTGTGTCCCCTCCCAACTCCTTGTGCACCCCCAGCCTCCTCGCTGGTGGGGTGGTGTGAGAAGCAGAAAAGGCCTTGACTCTGTGTAAGCCCTGCTCAGCAGTAACTAAAACATCCCTGAGTCATCAGCCCTGTTTCCAGCACAAGTTGGAAACATAGCCCCATACTAGCTACTATGAAGAAAATTAACTCTTTCCCAGCCAAAACCAGCACACAGCCTTGTAACTAAAATATAAGAGCTGCCACTTTAAAACCTAAGGTTGGAATTTCACCACGTTACAGATGAGTCACTAATTTATTATGAGTGTTCTTACTTACTATTTAGTATTCATGGTGACCGTTGTATGTTGTCTTTTTAGCATCATAGCTAAATTTATGCTTTAACAGATGCAGTACTGAAACATTTTCTTTCACTGATTGATTACAAACAAAGTGAGAAGACAAACTTCCTGTCTGTGATTGTCGTATTCTCATATGTTCTTTACAAAGGCTTGTAAATTCTTGGAAAAACGAAGAAGGAGGAGACCTCTCTCTCCTTGGAAAGTTCCCAAGGGACTGACTGATGAGCAGAGACTAGCTTTGCAGCAGAAGGTGGATGACTACATCAAATTGCATCCGGTCTGTTTCTTAGTCATTTCATAATTCGCATTAATGATGCAACATAAAATACTGTAGGGACGAAATATATTCAGCTTCGTAAATTCTGATCAAGATAATTCATGTGAGGTATGCATGTATTAACCCTGCTTGTTTGAGAGCAAGGTACTAGGATATTAGGGGTTGTAACCATTAATCTAATAAAAAGGGTCAAAGCAAACTGTAATTGGAAAATTTATATACTTGATGATGGATAGTTTTGGAGAGAGCTGCAGAGGAAGCAAAATTATTAAGTTAACAATTAAGAACAGCATTTGCATTCCTTGTTTAGACATTATTCTGCCCCCAAAAGATTTAAAATAACCAGATCCTAATGGTAATAAACTGCTATTTTCCTCCAGGCTTCCCAAATGTCGGAAAAAATGAGTAAAGAATTACATATGCAGGCCCAGGAAAAGCTGGCACAGTTCCTGTTGAGGAGCAGGCTGGATCAGAGAGCAGCGCAGCGGAGGGAGACGTTACTGGCTCAGGTCAACACCGATGTGGAGCTGCTAATGAGTATGTGACTGCTCTCGTCATAGTTTTGATTACCGTTTGGATTAAACTAATTTAGAGAGAAGATTAGAGGGAACAGTGGTAAAGCCTCGTTTCAAAACTGAAATATCTTTCCTCCTTTGCCATATGCCTTATCTTGAGATTCAGGCTTTGTTAGAGATGATCCAGGTGTTGCTATAGGTTAAGTATATACACCTGCTTTTCAAGGAGCAGCTTATTCTTCTGCTAGAAGTCTCTCTCTGATATGTTCACAACAGAAGCAATGGCCCTGTAAAAGGCACTCAAATTTCCAAGAAGGGGATCTCATACAACCTCTTCCTCTACATTTGTTCTGCTTTGTTCTGTTTTCTTGTGTTGTAAGTAAGCTGCTGGCTGAAGCGCTCTCACCTCTTCCAGATAAAGAGGGAAGTCTTTGAGCTATGAATTCCGAGTCATGTTTTCATTTTCTCTGGCCTGGCTTTATTTGAAACGGAATTCACTATTGTGCTATCTTAATTCCAGACAAGTAGCCTGGAGTGAAGGAGCGAGAATAGCAAACTGCAGCCACCAGAGAGCACCCAAGCAGGACAAAATTCAGCAAGTTACTGAATTCCATTACTTAGTCTGTCACGTGCTGTGTCACTGCAGCTCATTGCTCCCTAACCAGGCAAATCAGCAGCACACTCTTACACTGTGCTGGGTCCCCCAGGCAGGGAATACGCAGTGCTGCTGCGCCAGAGCAGTGGGAACACCGCGCTGATGTCACCCTGCACCAGGAGCACTGATCCAGCAGGGGAGACCGGGAGCTCCTCTTTCTCTTAGGTCGTAGTTTCACAAGAAGTTATTTTGGTGGATGCCACCACTACACCTGAATAAAGTAGTCCTGCTTTCCCCTCTTCTTCTCCCTCCCCCATTATGTATTTTTTCAGATTAGCCTTAATTTGGATTGCTCCTCCAATCAGGTTTATCATGCAGCTATAAAATTGTAATGCCAGCAGGGGGAAAGGAGTGACCTAGGACAGTGGGAAGTGGGAGGGTAGTGCTCCTTCTTTTTTTGTTTGAAATACTCATAAAACTGCAGCATAAAAAACCAAAATACAGAAAACTCTTCTCCTTGTTCTTACAGATGCTCCGGGGTTAGCAGAGACCACAGAAAAAGATCTTGATGTCTTTATGAGTCGATCAATCCCTATAGCTACCAAGGCAAGACAATCCCACAACACTATGATGAAATACACTCGCTGGCCGTGGTGGAAGAAGCTTGGAGATGAGTTTATGGAGGATGATGTCATTCCTGATGATGCCCTGAATGCAGAACTGGGAACTCTATTTATTGGTGGAAGGAAATCCTTTTAGGTAACAGGCAGAAGAATTTCTTACTCAGCCAGACTCATACCTTGCACTATGCATTCACTTGCGTGTGTTTTTAAGGAAGGAAAACACTTGAATTGTAAGACAAAGCACTGAAAAAGACCAAAGCCTTATTTTAGTGCATTTTACTTATCTTGTTAAGAATCTCTTCCTGTGCATCAACAGTTAGATCCTATTGATTGTGCTGTTGCAAATAGGATTTAAATACTGTAGTTGTAAATGAGGGTATTTTGTAATTTGTATCACTTTAAAGGTAAGTTCATAACCTTTGGCTTTTCCGTTCTTATTCACACTCAGATGCGTAAAGAATCACGCCATCATAAAAGCTTGGGCTTTTATAGCAAAACATTTTATCAGGTGATGTGCTTTGAGATAAAGATGAGTGCAGAACAAACCAAGACACCAATAACAAGTCAAGCAAGCCCTAAGCAGGCTGGGTGCTTACGGCAGGGTAGAGCAGCTAACTCCAGTCAGCAGAAGCCAGCTTGGCCTGAGTAACCTCCACCAGCCTCTTGATAGCAACAAGGGAAAAAGCAAGGGGAGAAAAAAAAAAGCCAATATTCTTGGATTATATGTTTTCCTTTAAAAGCATGCAGTTCTTTCCACAGCCAATGCAGTGCATTGTAACATGGGCGCAGTCTAAACTGTTACATGGGATTGTAGCCTCAGTGTGACCATCTGGACCATAAGCTCTGTCTTCTTAAACCACACAGATGCTGTTTAATCCAGAAAGGTCTCCAGCGCAGGGCCTCTGCAGTCACTGTGACCCGGTACACAAGGAAAACCTACAGTCAAGGGCCGAAGGATGCTGCTTACTGATGTGCTGAGAAAGCAAGGAGAACTTGAGGCTGCAGCTAGTGCTGTAGGTGCCTGCGCTATTTTTTTAGGTGAGAGGCCCAGAAAGTCTTAAGAATTAGATCTTGCCTCACCGCAGGAGGAAAAAGAGCAGTGATTTCTGCCAGTTGCATGTGGGCAGCAATACTGGTTCAGTGTGTTTGTTTTCCATTCTCTCTAGAAGGTTTTGCGTTTTAATTTTAGTGGAGATGAATGGAAAACAAATAAATAGAAATAGTGGGCAGAAGCCCAAGCCCATTCAGATGCAGCTGATACATTGAAATTAATAACTGGACAGCTGCCAAGAGGACGAGCTGTGCTCTAGGTTAATTTTTTTAACAGAGCTGTGATTTGGAAGGCACTGAATTGGCTCTCAGTTCCTTTCTTGGAGAGTTAACTGGTGGAACAATCCATTAAGTATTTGCCAGGGCACTTGCATGTGTCTGTTGAGTTAAATATTGTTCCGCTATTAGTTTTAGGCTGTGCCCGTAACAAGACAGGTGCCCTACAACCACCAGAGTGGAGGGGCTGGGTGGCAGTCACCAGGCGCTCCAGGGGATGGGAGCTACCCCCAGCAGCTGCCAGGCTCTGGCGCGGGGAAATGCCCAGCGTCTCTGGATGAACTGCAGCCAGCCAGCTGTTCCCTCGCAAATACACGAGTCCTCTGTGCACATCGTAGTCCCCTCTGCCGTGCAGCCACTGACCCAAACTATTTTGAGACAGCAGCCTCTGCTGTTATGTTTATTCCTAATCACCCTCATTCTAACAGCTCTTCAGCACAGGGGGATGTTCACAAAGGTGCTTTGCTTAATGTATTTCATGTAAAGAGATGAGGCCCCCCCCCCCAGTGTTAAATACCAAGTGAATTATAGAGCCATCTTACCAAAAAGCCATTTATTGTAATGGTAATGGCCTCTGCCACTCACTGCCATTGGAGTGGATAATTAACTCCCCCTTTGGAATACGAAATTTGCTGGATAATGCGGGGTTTTTAAGTGAAAAGAGAGCCTGGTGGAAAGTGGAGCCTTGCTGGAGGAATTCAAGTTGCTGGGTCATTTATTGCCAGACCAGCAGCGCAAATTCCCCTGCGCCACCACTGCCTTGATAAATAAAAATGCCTCTTCTTACTTTGTGCTTGTCACCAGGAGATCTCCGTCATCTCCATTTTACAGACCGGGGAAACAGAGGCAAGCGAGCCATGAGGGAACGTGCCTATGGCCATATATAACCGTAAAACCTGTCACTTGTTCCCGTTGGTGTCCCGGCAGAGCAAGCCAGAAAGGAGCCACTGCAGCATGCCGGGGCGGAGCTGGGAGATGCTCTGGGATGCCAGTCGCTGTGGCCAGCTTGGAGCCTGGGCCCAGCAAAAGAGATGCCTGAGCTCCCCTGCTGCGCCCCTCTGCTCACGGGTGGGAGGGATTTGGCATAGCTCAGCTCATCCTCTTTTCAAGTCCTCCTGCACCACGTGCAGGACACATTGCTGGCGATTTATTTCACTGCAGCTCCTTCTGGGATAAAATACTCCTGCCGTAGTAATGGGAACAGACATAGACAGCCGAACAGAAGCCACCTCCAGCCTGTTACCAAGTGAACAGTCCTGTCTGGGTTATACGATCACCCAAAAAAAGACTGTAGGAGAGGCCATGAGCTGAGGTGGGTCCAGTCCTGCTCCCACGCGTCTGCTTGCCACAGACCTCAGGCATGCCGAGGAAGCTGGGAGCTGTTACTCGGGCATAAACGCGCCGCACAGGTGGTCCAGCTAGGTAGGAAAAGGGGCAGAGTTTGGTCGTGCCCAGCAGGTCTGGGCTGTGCCGCTTTGGATACTGAGCAGGCCTGCCCCGGCAGCCTGACGACAGACCCTGCGCGCCCCAGAGGAAGTGCGGGGTGCCCTCCCTCACCGGTGGTGTGACAAACTGGGGGGGGCACACTATGGCACAAGGAGGCACAGAGGTGAAGCCGGAGCCGCGAAGGCAGCGGCGCTCAGGTCATTAAATATTGATGCAGTCTAAGCTGGCCTGTGGGGGCGATTTAGCTGAATTGCAGGTTTCTGTTGCTGTGATAAATTGGACCAATTTGTCATGTGGTTTTGTTTCTTCCCTCCCTTAAGTAAAGCTATACAGGAGCGTTATTGCTACAGTTTCAGCAGCAGCAAACAGTCCAGAAAACAAAATCCTCTGATGGATATGGATAAAAAAGAAGGGACAGCGACTGTTCTTCAGCTGAAGGTGCCACCAGAGTCATGGAGCAGGAAGAAGGCAACAAAAGGAACAACAACAAAAAAACCACTCAGCCCTTTCAGAGCCGGAGACAAAGCAGTGTCCTCTGCTGGCTCCTGCAACTGAGGAAAATTCCTGTTTATGCAGACGGATACTTTTTTTTTTCAGCTTTAGCTGTAACTGGACTCTACAAACAACAGGATGCTCATCTCCAGCAGAGACCCGGGCATGCGCTTCAGACTACGCTGCTAAGTCCAAGGGCGTCTCCTGGCCTTTCAGGCTGGCCGCAACAGGAGCGCCGAGCCGGGGACAGGAGACAATAAACCCCGATGCTATTTCACCTCTCGCCTCCGAATCTCCTACTGCTGATTTCCGTGGGAGCAGAATCTGGTACAAACATCTGCTCTCCACTGCGGAGTATCACATACATCAAGTACAAGGAGAAATGGAAGCTTTCTCCAAGTAGCGGAATCGGGGCTATTTATAAATTAGCATACATCAGAAAAGGAGGCAGCACTTTGCAGGGGGAGCTGTAAAGATCATCGCAATCGGTCTCCAAGTTCTCCGTATCTCCTTCTTTATAGCACAGTAACACCAGGTCATCCTCCAGGCATCCTTGTGTACAGTGAAAAGCTCCTTGATAAAGAGATTTTTTACTAAATGAGCAATGTAGAGGCCCTGATTTACCAAGGGGAACTGAAGGACGGGTGCCTCCCGTCCCCTCTGAAGGCAGGGCTGGGGTCACTCCGGCTGCTGCCTTAGGACAGAAGGGCAAAGCCTGGCAGGTGAGGACCAAGGTCGAGACACGGCCACCCTGGCAGTTTTTCCCAGCTGTGCCGGAGAACTCCTCTGTGACCTTGAGCACATTCTGTCTCTGCCGCTGTCTTTTCCTCTCAGAGATGAGGCTTACTGAGGCGGTTTCGTATGTTGCATTTGTAATTTGTTTTAAGAGCCTTCAGTGGAGGATGCTGTGTGAGCCCAGTGCCACTGAAATCCCTTCCTACTAAGGTGAAACGGGAGTTTGACAGGCCCCAGAAAGAAAACATTTGTATAATCAGATGTTGAACGCAGAAAGGGCTCCGAGTTGCTATACTAATTATTTTTTTCAGAATTCATCTTTTCTTTGCAGAATTTAGTTCTTCCCTGTTTAATTACATCCTCAAACAGAAACAATGTCTTCACCTATGCTTGATCACTTAATAAAACCCATGAAAGCAAGAAATTCTGATCAGGGAAACTTCATTTATCACATCTCACCAATCCAGAACCTCCCTGTTTGGAACAAGATGAACATACACGCATAAGAGACGGATAATAAGACCCAGCTCAATCTAGAATTGCATGATAGAGCCAGTGAACTGTGACACTTAATCCTAGAAACAAACAAAGCAACCATTAAGTTTGCCAAGTCCTTACTGTCTGAAAGGGAAGGGGCGTTCAAGCTGGCACTACTATCCCTAAAATGAATGGCAAATTAAAATAAAATACGTGCAAATGCAGGATACAACTCATTTCTCCGCTCAGGAACAGGGAAAAACAGAGGCATTACCATCGCCTTGGCTTTATTCTCTGAGCAGCCCCAGTGGTTCTAGTGAGACTACCTGTCACGTGTAAGAGCCTGTGAAGGCTGTTGCAGGAAGATAGCCACAAAAGCACGCGCTTGCTTTAGGACAAAAGAACCTGCAATCTGTGACCAGGTACGAGGGACTTCCAAGGTGGTCAGTCTAAGGAAAAGCTACTGGATATGGAAAACGAGGGATACCGAGCACCGTAAGAGGAAGCTGAGAGCTAACCCAGGCACGCTAGGCAGGGGGGGAGCAGGGTCGGGGAGAGAGGCCGGTGGCTGCCGAGCCGAGCCGCTGCCCGACCCCTCCTGCCCTCCGTCCTGGCCGCGGCGGGTCGGGAAGCCGCCGGCCTTGCCCGCAGGAGCCGCCGCGGTGCCGCCGGGTCCGGCGAGGGGCTGGCAGGGCCGCCACCCTCTCCCCTTCCAGCAGCGTAAGCGCTCACCAAACCCTCGCCCAAGTCAAGTGCCCATAAAGGCAAACCTGAGGGGCCGCCTCCTCCCGGCACCCGCTGCACGCCCCGCGGGGACACCCAGCCCTGTCCCCTCAGCCGCCGCCCGCCTCCCCTCACCCCCTCAGCCCCCCCCCACGGGCGCGCGGCGGGCGGGGCCCCGCGGCCGTTGCGCGGCGGCCGTTACCCTACCCGTGCCGCACGCGCCGCCGCGCGCCCGCCGTTGCCGTGGCGACGGGCTAAGCCGGGGCCTGGCTCCGGCTCGGCGGGCGCAGAGGGGGCGGACGGGCGGCGGCGGGCCGGCGGCTCGGCGCTGCCGGGGCATGCACAACAAAGGCGGGAGGCGACGCGTCCCGGGCGGGCTCCGCAGGTAGGTAGGTGCGGGCGGCGAGCGGGCAGGTCCCTCTCGGGAAACGTTCCCGCAGGACGTCTCCCCTCCGCCGCGCTGCGGGGGACGTTCTCCTCAGGGGAGAGCGACCCGGGGCGCGAGCTCCAGCCTTAGCCCCGGCCCGGTGCCGCACCTTGCGGGCGCGGGGCTGCAACAAAGGCAAATGGCTGCGCGCCGGGGAGGGCTGCGGGACTGGCGGTGGCCTCCCTGCCTCGCCTGGCTTCTGCCCCTCTCTCGGGGCGGCACACGGAGCGGAACCGGGCGCAGCCTCTTATGTATTTATTTGTTCGTTGGGTCTCGTTCCCCGGGTCCTTCTGCCTGCTCCTTCGGCTACAACCGCTAGCTCCGCGCCCAGCCCGGGCAGCGCTGCGGGAGCGGGGGGAGGGAGGAAATCTCGCTTCCCAAACCCTTCCACACCTTTCCCGGCTGACACCTGCTCGTTGCTGGGGGACCCGCATGCCCCCCACCCTCCGCATTTGCCAGCTCCTCACTCGCAGCGCTTAGCGATGGCTCCCGTTGGCGCAGAAGAGCGGGCTGAATCGCTCTGCTCTGGGCAGGTTGTTCGCCCGGGCTGCGGGCTGCTGCCCTCGCTGCGCAGGGCTTCGGGTGAGCCCCCCGGCTTTTTCTCTCCGGGTCCTAAAACAGCAGCCGAAGAAGCAACTTTGCAAATTGGCAGGCTAGAGCCTTTTAGATGCCTAGGGCTTTTGTCCTATGCAAGGTGGAATATTGTGTGCTTGTACGGTGTTAGCCTGAGTTTAATTGTTGTAAGGGGTGGCTGAGCAGCACCTAGCTCTTTAAATCTGCGGGGTGCAAGTGAGTCATTTCTTAATTCGTTTCCATGTGATTCATAACGTTTCCAACTCCAGGATGCATTTTCCCAAATTCATAATAGGTTTTGATACCTAAGTTATTAGTAAGGGCATCTGTTTGAATCCATAGAGGCAGAAGTTTTACTGCATTATTGAAAATAGTAGCTACGACAGAATTCCCCGGAGGGAAATCTATAGAACCTGCTCCTACCATTTTTATTTACACTGCAGCCAAGCAGCCCTGGGTGCATCTACACTTTTGCCTTTCCCCGTTTCCTAGTTATTGTGGCATTGAAAAGCATTATAAACAACTCTGCATTGTTTGTTGGTATTATAGTAAGGCCTGAGGGCTTGGTAATGGTTTCTTTCATTCATGTCTCTCAAAATGCTTCACAGACATCAATTAAGACTGGAAGCCCTGCTGCAAGTCGGGGAGGTTTTATCGATCCCATTTTACAGATGGAGGAGCAGATCAGAGACCTAGAAAGATTTGAGTCAAATCCAGAACCTAAGCCATCATCACACAGATCCTAAATCCTCTGTTTAGGGTGCTCTTCCCCACCTCCTCTAACAAAATTCCTTCTTAATTTCACTGGCTGCTCCAGAAGCTGTTTTGGGCACTGACAGGCCATGTATGCTTTGGGATTTTGAGATACTGCTGTGGCATATTGCCAAAAATTATGTGCCTTTAGTGCCATACTGTTGAGAAGGATGGTTTCTGATTAAAACAAGTCTCTGATTGTTGTTTGGTTTGTACTAGGGTAGAACTCAAGAGCTCCATCACGGATGAGGGTGCTTTAGGCAAGGCATTGTACAGCCAGACAGCAAAGCATGCACAGAGCTGATGAGCCAAATTCAGGAAGCCTAGATATTTGTTATGACTTCTTTGACAGCCTCCCACAAAAGAGAGAGGGTCTCTCCTCACTAAGACTCTCTTGAAGGGCATGTTTCCAAAAGCAAAATAAGTGGTTCCTGTTGTGACTGTAGCCGGGAAGACTCCTGATCCTAGCCTGTTTTTGAGTCTGTCCACTTGCTTTCGTGGCCCAGACAGGAGATGGGCTGTGTTTGAGATCTGGTTCCCGTCCTTAGGCATTGCTTATGTTGATCTCCTTTAAGGCCTTTAACCAGAGAACCCCAGCTGCAGTCTCAGATTTAAGTCTTGCTGCCCTGTCTGTAGAGCACTGCACAAGACAACAACGGCAGCCCCAAAGCATTTACAAACTTTTAAGCTTCTTAAGCTTCATCTGTGTAAGAAAAGCTTACTGCAGATGATGTACAGCTCCCAGTAGTCACAGAGGGAAGGGAAAGGAGCAGATTGAATGTTTTTATGGCTTTTCTGGGTTTAATATCCATTGGGTGCTTGCTGTGTCTGATCTAGTCTTATAAGGTGTTCTGGAAATCCTAATTTCTTAATATTTAAGTTTGTAGGAGATCAAGTTCCACTTTAAATACACTCCCCCCAAAAACAAACAATTCCCCCCCAACCCCCAAACACCTCAGTGCTGCAGTTGCAAGAAGCATCATTCGTTGCTGGCAGGCAAGATATGGTATCGCAGTTCGTTTCCTTTCCAGTGTTTCAGAGGACAGTTCTTGTACGGAGGAGAGAGCAACCATAGCTCCAAGGCCTCCATGGCTGGGCATCAGCCAATTACTGTCATATCAGATTAGCTCTATGGTACATTAGCACTCGTTTATGTTAATACAAACACAGCATGACTGTTCCATAGTATTGATGGAATTATTGTATTTACAGCCGTATAATATGACTAATTGAAAGGGAGGTTCTGATTACAAAGCCATAGTCTTCCAAGGTGATTCCTTCTGCAGCTTCTGTAGCGGCTAGTTTTGAACCATGAAAAAGAAAACTACTAGAAGACATAATTTGGTTTTATTTACCATTGATGCAGTTACCCTTTTGGCAAATTCTAGGGGAAAAAAATCCTGTATCACAAAAGAAACAGGAAGAACTTACAGGTTTTTTCCACCTTGCCATGATCCTGACGCCATAGCTTGTGCTACTGTAGCTACTTCTTGGCCTCTGAGATGAGCTCTTACCTGCCTATGCTCTGCAGGAATCTAGCCCTTGAAACCAGCATTAAGATTTCCTTAGCTGCTGCTGCAGCGCGTGAGCACATTCTCCTTGTCCAGAGCAGCTTGGCAGCAGCAGTCGTGGGTGTTCACAAGATGAGGAGGCATCACATGCAGCACTCTGTAGCCAGGGCTGTAAAGCTGTCCACAGCCTGGTGACTTTCCTGCTCACATGTCACCTGCTGACATTCAAACGATGTGCCCGTTTGTCTCTGGGAATAAACTAGGCACCTCTGGCCAGAATCTCCACAAGTATTGCAGTCCCTGCTTCATAATTAGCTCAGCCTCAGCTTCCAGCTGCTTTGCAGTTCTCAGCAGCCGTAACAGCTGGTTCCTGGCAGCCATTATCACCTTCCAGCACAGGAACAGCTTTAGCTCTGAGTCTTGGGAGGATGGACAGGGCTGGCAGGATCAGTGATATTAGGAAATGTAATGGAGCAGAAAACGGGTGTATGGGCACAGGGAGGGAAGGTGGACTGCAAACATTCGTGACAAGGGGGGGGGAATGAAACAACAGGTGGGAGGCCCTGCAAATCCCTAAACTTCATGGGAGTCGCAGATGAGGTAGGATGCAGAAGGAGGCAGAGAGCTCCACAGCTTGTAGGAACAGGGTGAGGGATCTCCTCTGCTGCCAGGGATGGGTTGCGTTACTGCTGCCAGCCTGCTGCCCAGGCTTCAGAGCCGTTCACCAGCCCTGAGCCACTGCAGAGTGCCATGCAGCGTTCGTTATTTTCAAAACACCCTGCTGTAAGTTACAGCAACAAAGGGTGAGCAGCTCCGGGAACTGCACCAGAGAGCTGGGGTCAGTAGCCTTGTTCACAGTGCCATCCCTGCTCAGGGAGGGCCCTGGGAAAACCTGTGTCACCACAGCAGGCACCAGCAACAGTTATGTGAGGAGCAGCGATTTGCTGCTCAAGGACAGCAAGGACAGCGTAAAGTCTGTGATTTCAGGAATTAGTTATGGAAAGCTGGGACCCTCAGGCTGAGGTAATAAGAATAGCTGGAGAATTAGGCAATTCCCATATTCATGAGATGACAGACTGCAGTCCCTTTGCCAAGGCTGTATTAAATACACTGAGGGGCAGAGTTTTCTGGCTTTGCTAACAGCTGCTTCAAGGTGAAGCACAAGGGGAAAAAAAAAAAAAAAATTCTCCACTGTCTGTTGATACTCATTTTGCCATGGAACAACTCGGGGCCCTCTGCAGACCTTTTGGAACCTCAGTTTGAGACAGTCCCCTCACCCTCTAGAAATAACCTCATCGGGAATTAAACAGTACCTGTCCTAAAGACTTCTTTCCAGGAAGGAACTAAAGCTTTTGAAATCCTTCTCCGTCTCCTGTACTAGACAGGAAGTCAAGGAGCAGCAGTAAATTTTTTTCTTATAAGGAAAAAACATGTCTTTGTGTTTTTAGCTAGGGAGAGTGTCTACGCCCTTGCCTTCTCTGCTGCTGAAATGCTTAAAGATACGTGTAAGCAAAAATCCATTTTTCCTTTGGGATATGAAGCTTCAGCAGATGCTAGTGGGAGTTTACAGGCTTGGTTCTTTGTCAGTGCTTGCAGAAGGAGCCAGACACTGCACTAGCTGTGGATGCAGTGCTAGAGCTGCTCCTGTCAGACACTCTGCAACCCATCTTGTGGCTTCCCCGGTGTCTGGGAGCAGTGCTGGCAGCATCCTGTCAAAACTCATTTGTTTGCAACACAGCAATCTGACTGTTTCTGCGGGCATGTTTAGGAAGCCAGTTAGCGACTGAAAGATGACAGTAGCTTTGACCACAAGCAAGTGATTCACAAGACGTGGAGTACACACAGCTGAACTTTTCATGCAAGGTTCTTCTCCCAGGAAGAAGGGAATTAAAGACCCTCAGTCACTGAGGAGAGACAGCTCCATTCAGACCTAGCACAGAAGTGATACACATTAGTTTCTAGTGTCACAGCCAGTCAGTGCTGCTGTGACAGATTTATCTGCTGGCTTCGTAGCTTGGCTCAAGGACAACTCGCCTACCATTCCCTCTAATCAAGTCCTTGCTCATCTTAAGGATGTTTGCATCTCGGGCACCTTGCTCAATAAACCCATCCTGCAGAGAGGTCTAGAGGCAAAGCAGTGGTTCAAAGTTTGACTGGAGCCAAATTAGCACCAGCCATGGCTTGTACTGGATTGAAGCTGAGCCCTCTGGACTAACAGGACATCAGTGCCTGGCGATACCGATCAGCTGTGTGCTGAAGTACTCCTGTCACTCATGGTGGTGTGTCTGATCCTTCCAGCCTCCTTCTAGGAGTAGACAGAAGCAACCCCTTGCAAGAGGAGGTCCCTCTTGAAAGACCCCTTTCAAGAAAGTGCCTTTCAAGAGCCAGGGAGGTGCCTGCTTCTCATAAAGGATCAATGCAGTTTCACTGCTAATCTGTGCTGTGGTAGTTTAACCTGGAAAAACCTCAGACCTGAACTGATCCGAGACCTCTCAATTACAAGAAGATCTGAGAGCACTCCCTCAGGAGTCCTGGTTTGCGGTACTTAACTGTTTTGCACTGATGTGCCCCATTTTTTACCACAGCTGTTGCAACAGCTCTGTTCTCTGTGGACAATCAGGGTTCAGGTTTTCGCAACACAAGATAACCTGTCTGTGAGCCCCAATGCGGCAGTCCTCTTCCTAGTTTAAGGGCTAGACATGGTTTTGGAAATTGGTGCTTTATGCTTGCAGAAGCCATACCTGCAGTGGGGAGACCTCACAAGTCATTAGTTCAGCTTCTCTGAAAGCTCAGTATCATTGAGAACAAACATCAGCCAAAGTCACAGGAGAAAAACAAAAGAAAATCCGTTTTTGAAAGAGGAAGGAGTAGGCCACGGAAGCCTTCCTTACTGATAAGCAGCCCCTGGAGCTGATCAGCTTTTTAAGATTAGGGTACATAGCTTGCTTGTTTGATCTGCCACCTGGCTCTGAGAACTAGGTCTGCTAATACAAAAGTGCCTCCGCAGCCAGTCATGTCTCTCAGGGAGGATCTTCTGCCCTTTATTCCAGGTTCTGTCCTACCTGGTTGCCATATAGCCGTGTCCCCAAGGGACGCTGTCATTGCTCGTCTACACAGCGCTGTGTTATTTCTGGTCACATGCAAACAGTAGAGCAATATCTCTGCAGTTCTTTTTATTCTGGCTCTCAGCATGCTCCTCAGGCTTTTCTTCATTACAGCAGTAGCATGAAGTAGATCCATAAAACAGAGCTAGCCCAGCCCAGAAGCAACTGCAGGCACTAGCATAGCCCACAGCCATGTCAGCCATCCCCTCCATGCTTACGACAGTGCAGTATGCATTAGTGCATCCCTTGGATTTTTCTGTACAGGATGGCTTTTGACCTCCATGGGAAGAAGCTCCCTATTCCCTCTGGCCTGTCCAGAGGGGTGAGAGTCAGCAACTTTACTTCCTCCTTGCATTAGGAACCATGCTTTTACCTCTGTCTCACCTCATGTAAAGAGTGTGTCAAAACACAGTCCTTTTTGAGTAAAGTCATATTTGGGACAAAACCCCAGTTACGCCTCAAGCTAACGCTACCATAAAGAGTAATTCCTTTGAGGATGTCTAAAAGTTATACAAATCAACTCAAAGTTGTTGTAATAGGAAAGGCAGATGATATACACGTGCTAAGTAGGACATCATTAAAAATAATGCTCCTAGCCCACCATAAAGAGAAGAATTTAGACATACTTTCCCTTCTTAGGATCTGTGGAAGAAACACTTCTCCTTACCTGGTCATGCCTTCTGCTTTTCTTCCAGAACAAGACCCAGCCTTTCCCTCCCACAGTAGCCAAGGTGAATGCACTTGCTTGCATGACACAGCAGAAGCCTCATGCCGCTCATTTTCAGTGAGCTAGCTAAAAAGGTGTCCTAGCAGAGGCGTCCTGGCTTTCTGGACCAGGAGACATGGTCTGCTATTTTCAGATGAAAATTGGAGAAATGAGGGAGGTTGGCTCCTAGATAGGCACTTATTTAAGGAGCAGATTTCCAGAGGGTCTCTGCAGTCCCTGCTGAATTGTTTTGAAAGATGCGAGTACTTATTTTTGGTGAAATGATGTAGCACATTCTGTGATAATATGGCTATGAATATAGGTGCTGAACACTTTTAAGAATGAGGCTTTTGTGCTGTTCATTGGTGGATCTGAATGTGGTTACAGAGGTGGGTATGTGTTAGTAGAGTGACTGAACTTTTGAAAGGCATACTGAGGCAAAGCTAGGTCAAGCGAGATGTCCACCTTTCCAGACAGTGAACAAGAGCATGGTATTTCTGGAAATACAACTCTCAGTCCATGGTTCCACCTGCAGGACCATACTACATCAATTTGTAAAATAGCATTAACAATCCACTTTGGATTATCTCTGTAGATTATCATAATTATTGCATAGTAAATGTGTCCATGTGTAAAAGTTCTCAGCAGTAATGTACATGTGCAGGCTGGAGTTTGCCACACATGGTGTTTAGTAGCTGCATAATCCTGCTGATGTCCGCATAGCTTCCATAGGTGGATGCCATGGACAGGGTGTGGTAACACGAGATGAGAGGTTCATAAACTTGAAGGCTGGCCAAGAATGCTGAGATCTAATCTTTTGCTAGACATAGGTATAGGACTTCTCCAAATTGACTTCTTCTGTCCAGTGCCTCTCTCCTTTAATGGCTGTTTTCAACCCCTGAGCCCTGTGAACCAAACTTTGGCTTTTACATCCCCAGTCCTGTTGGCTGTTAGCAGCTGGTGTCACCATCAGCTGCCTCTCTTGACGCCTGTGTGATGGCTGTGCTCTCACCTTGTGCTGCAGTGCTGATTAAGTTGGACACAGTGCTGTGTGCGGTGATGAGGGATGTGCTTTCTGTGCATCACACATTTTTCTTCCACTCAATGGGAATCAGCTGCTGGACTGAGCTGAGACAGAGCCATGTGGGGCAGTGGGGCCTCACAGAGGGGCAGAGTACCAAGGTGTGGGCAGCGGATGCTGCTTCAAGTTGAATCCCTGCTTCATAGCAGAGCTTTAGCTCATAATTCATGCAGGGCTGCACCAAAGCTGTAATGAGAGTGCAAGTGGCTATGGCTTTGGGGCAGGTGGTAGTCCTCCTCCAGCTTCTTCTTCAGGGACATGGGAGGACCAAAGGACAAGTTTATAGGAAAGCACAGAAGGATGGGTTGAGAGCCTCATCAAGCAACAAGATTGCAGAGGATGCTCTGTGGTAGGGAAAGGAATTTCTGTAGCAAGGAAGAGAGGGTGTAGCAGGGGTGGCTATGCTCAGGAGTGGGGAGGGGAGAGGAGCGCAGTGGGAGCAGGGTAAGGCAGTGGAGAGGGAAGAAGCAGGACAGGGGCGTTAGCCAGGGCTGATGAATGGCAGTTGTGTATTGGCTTGGGAAGGCCTTGTAATTGGAGCAGGAGCCCCACATACAAACGCATGGAGCTTTTGAGATTCAGCTCCATCAAGCACCAAAGCAGCAGGTGGGCAGCTTGAGTCCAGGTGAGGAAGAGTAAGAAGCAGAATGCCTGGCTCCTAAATAGGTTCCCCTCTTACCATCCGTATCCTCTCTGCCCATTTTGCCATTCCTGCTGCCATTTGAAAAACATAGCATCTGAAAAAAGCAATGCCCTTGTATGGTGCCTCTGGCTTTAGGAGAGTTCTTCCAGTGTTGAATTTGGCCCATGGATTTTAATTACTCTCCACTGTGATAATAATGAGAGCCAGTGGAATTGTACTGATTTTATTTCCTTTTAATTTGTTATGATGCTCTGGATGGAGATTAACTTTCCCAGCTCGATACATATTATTGATTCATCCTGCCTCGTGATGTGGTAAATGGCTCAAAGAGGTGGCCAATTTCACTGTAGCTTCCCGTAGTAGCTCTGTACCCCATGCAGTGTCCTCCTTGATCTGGCAGTAGCCAAAATCAGGTACCTTTGCTTGCATCTGATCAGGTTATTTACATCTATGTAACTGAGGATAAACTTGAGCCTATGGTACTGCTTCTTTATATGCAATAGTCCAGGTTTCCCAGCTTCCTTTCTGTTCGATGTACGGAGTGTGAGGACAGGTTTGTGGTTATGTGATGGAGATGAACCTGCTTCTAGGCCCAGCATGCAGGGGTGGTCCTCACTGAAGGGAATTGTCCTGCAAGGAGGAAGGAGAGCTGCAGTCACAGGTGTCTTCCAGCAGTGCTCCTGCAAGCACACGCCTGTCCAGGAAGCCCCTTTGCAAGGCAGTGGCCAGCCTCTTGCCCCTGGCCCCATATGCAAAGCTTGGCTGATGGGCACATGGTAGACTGCACCACTGCCCAGTTGTCCATGGGGTTGTGGAGCAGCAGGGAGACTCTTAGCATCAGGGCCTCCCTCCCAGTGAGGGAACCTGACAGCAAAGCTTGTGGTGTGAGACTACACCCTACTGAGGGATCCTCCCCCACTTTCTTTAGTGAAAGACTCTGCACTCCTCGATGCAGAGTAATTTATCTCTTTATTCCTCTGCTTCTACGTCATTGAAGCTGTAATGGGGGTGGGGGACAGAGCCTGAGTTCTCTAAATACAAAGCCCTACCAGAGGTTGAGATAAGGAGGCTGAGACAATGTCTTGCTGGCTGTAACAGAGGGGACTGCTAGATAACCTGCAGCAACATTAGCAGGAATTTGCTCTACAGGCTCAGAGACACCCCAGTGGAGTCAGGCTGGGTGTGTCCGTATATTGGTGCAAGTGCACAGCCAGCCCTAGCCTGGACCACATGCTGTCTCTGCACCACACCACCTGCTGCTCCTGGCTGCTGGTGGCTTGCTGGGCCTGGCTGCAAACCTGGTGCTCCACCTAATCAAATTAGCTCACGGGGCAGTGCAGTGCTCAGAAGCAGTGGGGGTGTTTTCTGTCCCCCATGGTGTTCCTATCCTACATCATCTTTGATAGCAAAGAGCCAAAGGAGAAAGGGAGGAGAAAAGCAGAAGTTGGACTCAGCAGCCCTGCATCCCTCTGCATGCCAGTCCCTTGGCACGGACTGCAGCAGGAAGCCCAGTGTGCCAGGACCCATCTTAGAAAGCTACCTCGTCCTCAGCCGTGCTTGTAACCTCCCAGCTCAAAACACTGCTTTGTGGTAACTGATACTCCAGCTCCGTGTGTCGTTACAGTGTGAGACCAGTGTGTCCCTCAGCAGGTCGAAAGGGACACTGACTGCATTGCATGAGTGATGCAAGTGTCACCTCGTCAGAGGCCATCGGGTATCCAAGTGCAGTCATTGCACTGCCAATGAGTAGCCCTGCAGCTCAGTGATTATTATCTGGTTGCTGATGGTGGTTATGGGTGCCTTGGAGGCATTCCCTGGAGCAGAAACTGAACTCAGGCCAGAGTAGCTTTGCCTCAACTCGGAGTCCGAATGGTCACTTGAGATGTAAAATGTTACTTGTTCCTCTTGCAAAAAAATCCATCAGCTCTGTGGACAATTCTAGTGCACGGGAACATCTGTATTGACCATGCAGCACTGCGCAAGCCAAGATAAAGGAGATAAGAGGTAAATATCAGTTTGTCTTGTCACGCAGCTGACTTTAGGACTTAGAAGCCTATATCCAATTAAAGCATCCAGGCAATTAACATCAAAACAGTTGAGCCTGGTCTTCATGTAGTGCATGTTAACATGGCTGCTGTAGCTGCAAGGAAGCCTCAGGTTTATCTGAGTGGGTTTGCCCCTGCCCCCTTTATCTCCATCTCGCAGAAGTTTTGTTTCTAAACCTTGCTGTGTGTGACTTGTCTATAGCATCATGGTGGCAGCAATCTTCTGTCCATTTCTGCCTTCCTTCACCTCCAAAGCTATCCTGTGCACCTACCTGCCAACATCCTGCTCGTGCTGGCCTCTGAACAGTGAGAAACTGCTGTCACCAGCTTCCTCAGCGATACTGGGCAACAGATTGGGAAAATGCTTTTTGGAAGATTAGAAAATAGCACTAGGCAGAAAAACTGAGGTGAATTGGGGCACAGTGAAAAGTCAGGTACTGGGGATTAGATCCCAAATGTCATCATCCTAGGGAGCTTGGGGCAGAATCCTGCAGACTCTCAGCCACGGACACCCATCCTGCATTAGCCCTGTGGTGTCACAGTGTCCTTGTACCTGGCAGCATTTCCTCAGGATACTTGGCATTCATTTAGGAGGAGCAAAAGCTTTGGGGACCTAGTGATTCACCAGAGAAGGTGCTTAGGCTGCCTTAGGGGAAGCAGTAGAAATACACACTTTTGGCTTAGTTCCACCATATCCTTAGAGAAAATAAAAAAGCATTTAACTTTCTGGGTTTTTCCCCCCCCTGCTTAGACTAAGCCAAGTTTAACACGTAGCTGGGCTCCCCCGTCAGCGGCACTGAGTGTGCCTTCAGCACACCACCACTGAGGGCAGAACTGGGACAGCCAGGAGAAGGGGCCTTCTGTTCCCTCACTGTCGTTCCCCAGGGAAACAAATGTGTCTCTTCAAGCAAGTTACAGACTGCTTTGTGATCCCAGCCCAGCCATCAATTACATCCATTTTTATATTTTTTAGGTTAAAAAAACCCCAACAAACAAACTTAACAGAAGCATCTAAATTGTGCTACTCTTCCTTTACACCAAGTTTGCCTTCCTTTCTGCCTGGAATAAGAACTAGGTGGAAACCAGGTGAATGTTTGAACAGGCTTCAGCCTTCCCCCTTCCCCAAAATGGTTTGCATTGAAATGGACTTTTAATATCTTCCTGAAAAAAATGGGATTCTGTTGGAACTGGTAAAACTCTTGCTTCCCTACTTCTCTTACCTCACAGAATCACTTGGGAGGAAACAGCATCTCCTCCAGGATTTCTTTGGGGTTTTGTGTTTTTTATTTTGTGGAGTGGTGTTTTGTTGTTTTTGGTTTTGTTTTGTTGTTTTTTGTAAATGATGAAATCCTGTACTCTCATCTCCCAGCTGGAATTCCTTGAAGCACTCTCACGTGAGCATATCTCAGGGATGATGCCTTGCTTAGAGAAAATGCTGTAAATAACAACTGGTCTCCTGAAGGAACAAAGCAAAGGAAGCCACATAGCAACTGCTGTTGTCTGGCAAGTCAGAGGGGCACCGTGCCCCCTAAACCAGCTCTCAGAGCGAGTGTACATCATCACTAGTCAGGTGCCCTTTCCAAAAGATAACAGATGGCTGTTTAAAAAATAAAAAAGAGGGAGAAAGAGAGAAAAAGAAGGAAAAGGAGAAGAAAACAATGGTGAAAGGCCAAAAGTAGCTGCAAAGACACAACCACACACAGAGTTACCCTGATGGTGTGTAAAGAGAGGCATGTATGCTTCATGAACTGGTCCTTTCATACCACAGTCCTGTCCTTGCCCACATACCTGCATTTCCTTACAGCTTGAGAGGGGAAGGCACCCATGTCCTTCGAGGTAGCTAGAGCCATGCCAGCTTGTGCCCAGACAGTGGCTTGGAGCTGTTACACTTGAACACAGGTCCCAGAGTTCAGTTAGTTCCAAATAATTACACTTCAGTTTTAGGAAACCTTACCTGACTTTCCTTGATGCTCAAAGACTGCAAGGAGAGGAAGGGTCTCATTCTCACAGATGCTGGAAGGTAGTTTTATTATCTCCTTTTACAGATATCAGAGCTGAAACAGGAATTGGAGTGTCTTGTCTGGGAGGACCCCAGGAGATGAGGGACCAGATGTCAGTCTTGCATGTTCCCAGGTTACAACCTGTTCACAGCATCTCCCACTCTGCAGCTGTGAGAGTTACAATATTTGCTTCATTCACACACTTCAGGGTGAGAAGTCACAACGTCAGTTTGTGCCTTCTCCAAATGATTTTAACCTATGTCCACAAAAAGCTCAGGAGCGTAAATCAATGTCCTGTGACCTCCTGCAGAGAGGCTATTAACAGACAGCAAGAGGTGAAAGCGCTGCCTCCATTTCAAGGCAAGGGGAGTTGGCTTTAATTTTTAAAACACTCTCACAAGTGATTGATGAAGCAGTATTTTTGGAGAGGAGAGGAAACTGGCAGTCTCCTGGGGCTAGGTCAGATGTCTCATGATGCCAATTACCTACATCAGAGTACTTCTACCAAAATACTTCAGACACTGAGGCCTGGCCAAAATCATCTGCTCTGGCTGAAACAGGAATGGCATCTGGAAATAAAATCTGGCTTGATGCAATCAACAAGGCATCAGGATCTCTCCCTATTCATCAGGATCTTGAGTCAAAGGCTGTCTTGTCCAACTGTCTTAATACGATCCAGAGCTGCTGTACCATCAGCGCATCACAAATTCCTAGGTGCCCAGTGGGGGACAAAGGAAGGCAATGCAAACCAGAGCTGGAGCTGAGAACAGTACCATCACTGGACACGGCGCTGGCCTGTGGGGCCAGTTCCCAGTATCACCAGTTGGAAAGAGAGAAAGTGATGGGCCTCAGGAAGAGTCTTCAGCTGTGGCTAGTGGAGAGTTTTGTGATTGCATTAGGAGACCCCATACCAGCATCTGGGAGGCAGGAGGGTGTTCATTACATTTATCTGTTTTTCCTCTTTCTTTATTAACTACAATTCCTCTGACCTCTGCAGGAGGACATACAGGAAGAGGAGTATCAGCCATCTAATTACAGTGCCTGATTTTGCTGCTGCTTTTACACATTTATCAAAGGTTTTACCATTGACTTCAGCAGAGTTGAAAAAGAGCCCTTGTTGCATCAAGTGGCACCAGATTAAGTTAGCGGGATTCTGTTCCAGGGCTTCTGACATGCTTCCAACATCCAGCCCTGACACTGCCCAGGCTGTGGGTAATTTGATTCTGCTGATGCTGATGAAAGCCCTGAGCAGCAGCAGAGATTGCACCTTAAGATCTGCATACTCAGATGGTAGTGCCTACTTCTTTGTATGTCCGGCTGATTTATTTTCATACATAATGATCAGAAAAGCAAGCCAACATGCTCAGACATCCCTAGCTTATGGTAAATATTGAAAACTAAACTTGATTTCAGTAAGAATCATGAAAAACAGAGCCATTATATTCTGCAGAAGTTGATGGCTGAGGCAGAATGCTTCGTGCCCTGGCAAAAATCAGTGATGTTAGCTGGCTGGCTTCCATTTGACAGACCTCGGTGATTTTTGCAGATGGCAGCTGGATGACCTCAGCGACAGGAATCAGGGCCTCCCACTTCACATGGAGAAAGCCCTTCAATCTTTAACTAGCCAATCTTTGACTTCATTTTATTTAAAGATTTTAGGCACTGTGCAGTGCTAAAGAGGATCTTGCTGAGCTCCTATTACCTCAGCAGCAGCTGATATGTAATGAATTATTCAAGACTAGCCAGTTCCTTCATTAATTTTAATAAATCGAGTTTTCCACCATGTTCTTGGCAGTACTGCCAGCTGGGATATGATGAGGTAAGCCCATTATTTCCTGGGCCTTTTTCATTTGGTCTGGGTTTACATACCTGAGGGCCTTGATGGTTAATGAGAGATTAGTAGCAGACAATGCTAATTTGGGGTAGATCTACAGTGGGCAGAAGAGGCAACAGAGCTCCGTCATCTCTCAGGAGGTCACAAAGCCCTGTCTTTACAGAGGGAAGATGACTTTGCATGTACAGAAATGGACTCAGCTGCTACATGCTGACCTCCAGGGCACAGCGTAACCCTTCAAACAGATGGCCTGGACGCCACAGCAGCTGAGAGACGCACTTCCCATCTTTCACACAGACTCACTCTCATGAAATTGTTCCTAGGTCTCTAGTATTTCTCCAGAGCAGGCAGACTGTGATGTTTATGAACCAATCCCATTTAGTAAGGATCTATGTGGATCAATCTTATATGTAACACATGCATACATTGCCATGCACAACTGTTAATACATATGCAAGCAGTACACTGCATACATCCTGTCCAGGCTGCTGATAAACTTCTTCACAGTGCAATAGCTGCCACAGCAAACACAAAGTTCATCTGGTGACTGTTGTAACCTATCTTTCCCTCAGTTTCTGCTCAAACTCAACAACAGAAAATACTTTCTGACACTGAAGCACTATTAGTGCTTTCTGTACATCTCTTGAGTAGGCAGGAACATGCTTGTCTCTGTTCGTTCGCTATCAACCTCAAAATTGCTCAGTCTGTTCTTTGCTTCCGCTCTCCTGGACAAATAGGAACCAACCTCATAATGGAGTCAAAGGCAAAAAGATGCTGTATGTCCCCTATAGAATTTAGTTTTACCATATTGTGCTGTATTGCATAAAGAAGTCAAATTGACCTATTTCCTCCTTTCTCTCCTCCTCTGTAAACTGCAGGTTACTCAGGGCAGGGGATTTCTCCAGCCCAGGTCTTGTAAAGGGTTTAGGACTTACAGCCCTTACCCTTCCCATACACAGGACATGCAGTTTTTACTGCAGAGAAGCGGAGTGTTCAGCCCAAACCCATTTCTACTGTGGCTGCATCCAGCCCTGACTATTCCTCTCCTCAGAGAGCTTAAATTGTCATGAGGACATGATCAGATATAGCATAGCAGCACTTTACAGCACATGCAAGGAAGGCAGAAATCTCTGTAGCTGCTTTTGTTATCACATATTTTAGGAGAGGGAAGATGAACTGCTGAAGAGAAGAGAGGCTGGACACCAGCGACGCTGAGCATGAATTGTTTACAGCTGTGGTGATAAATTCAGCACACGGGTTAGCCCATGAGTATCTAACCTGCCAGCATCTATGTGGTGCATACTCTCAGGAATGTGCTGCTGGTAAGGCATCCAAGTACAGCAGCTTGTCCACAGATCTGGCACCAAGGCTCAGTTTGATTGATAGATGAAAGACAGACCTTGCTAAAGGAAGGTCACAGTTATAGGAGATTTAATGATTTGATCTTTGAGGATGGAACATGAAAGAATAACACCTAATTGTGAGAAATAAGAGTGTGGCTCCTCACAGTGTATTAAATAGCAGTATCCATATATCTGTGTTTCAAGAAGTGGGAGGGATGTTCGCAGATCCCTGCAACCATTGCACCTGCTAGCTCTTTGAGTCTGCTTCACACATACATAGGGCTGTTTCCCATGCTCGAGCCATTCCCGCTAATCATCACAGCCCCCAGAAAATTATTGTAGAGATTAAATATCTTCACTATGAGATCATGCACCTTTCTGTAGTCTGCTTTAGTTTAGCTTCTGTTCCCAACCAACAGGAATGTGCTGCTCTTATGAAATATATTTTCCAAACTGACCTAAATTTAAGGCCACTCTTATCTCATGTTTTGGTATTCAAACAAAAAAAATTGTATGAATCATTGAAGATTAATGTTGCAGAGCTCCCAAGACAGTTATTGCTGAGCAGCTGACAGAGGTAGCTTTCTACTTATTCTACATTCATGGCACTGCTACTGACTTTAGTTCCACTTCATTTTTGGAATGACACTATACTGTTTTTAGGACCCAATGTATTTCAGCTCCTTCACGCCATCATTAATCCTTAAGCTCTTTAATTCGCCCTGTGTCTTTTTTCCATTATCAGTTTTGTGCAATTCTTAGCTTGTCATTTTTATTTACTACTTTCTATTTTCTCAGTGTTTATACACATAACATGCTTGCTTTCACTTTCTCAGTAAAGAAGAATCCTGTTTTTTTCCAAACCCATATATTTACTTTCCTCAGCCACAGGATTGTGGCTATTTGAACATTTAGCGAAAAAAAAAATAGGCTTCCAATTATCATTTGTATTTTTCTACTCAAATTTCCTTTATTACCTGGCTCACGGTTGTTTTCAGCTCTCTGAAATTGACATTTTTAGAGTTGTAATGATGGATAATTGGTTTGCACTGGGCTCTGTTTGCACACAGCAAATATAACTGTGTAGTGATCATTGGTAACTAAGCAACCAGTTATGTTTTTAATTCTGTGATCAATTCCTTGCTATCTGTCAAGATTAAGTCTAACACAGCATGTGCCCACAAGGGATACAACAATTTTTGGAGTTAAGAACCCATCATCTATAAGATTGGGAGTAATAGCAGCATGAGGCCTCTGATGTACTGCTCTGACTGCAGGCTCTTACAGGCATACAGGCATGTAGCCTTCTTCTCTTTCGGTGGATGTGAAAGTTTAATTGTCTTGTAGTCTTGATGGTTAAGGTAAGCGTTATCCAGAAATAGCTAATTGGCTGCCACGTTTTTTTATGTGATTTAGGCAATGACAGCAAACACATTTTTACCCTTTATCTGTTAAAGCAAATTGTTAACATTCAAAGGCTCTCATTTGGGTGGTTTGCCATTCAGAAGTCAGAAGGCCACTTGTGACAGGCTTGAGTTGCTTTGCTCCTACATCCTGGAAGGTCTCCCAGCAGTGGTTGCCTCATGGGACATTTGAAAACTCTTGATTTTCTACTCTCTTGTTCCATGTGAACATTTCTTTCTTCTGTTTAACCTGGGGAAGTAATACTCGCCAAACTCAAGGGCTCAGAAAACTCCTTGACAAGGAGCAAGTAAGGGTGGATGTCTCTGGAAAGGAAGGCGAGATGGAAGCCAGGCAGCAGGGCAGGTTGAGACAGCAACCTTGGACAAGGGGTACAGTCCCACTGCGCCCAAATGGGAAGAGCAGAGAGGGCCCCATGACTACATCTTGGTTCAGCCAACAGTCCAACAAGCCCCAGAGAAAGCCATAGTCCCAACACAGCTCTGATGTCACCCAAAAAGTCAAGTTGGCCAGGCCAGAATCAGTATACGTACAGCCTAGCTCAGGCAAGGACCAGGGCAAGGACTTAAATGCAGCTCCCAGGCCAATGGGTGGCAGGAGCGAGGGTGGACATCCCAGATGAGGCTGGTCAAAGTAATTACAGGCTGTTGTACTAGGGACTCTGACACTCCTCAGCCTAGGCCTGGATCTGCTCTGCTACTCAACTTCTGTTCCAGAGGGATCGCTAGTAGGCACTTCATATAAAAGAAATCAATTTTAGTTTCATGCAAAAAAGAAAACATGGCCCATCTGAAGCAGGTCGTAACAACTCTTCCATCACTGTCCATCTGCAATGAGTGTTACATGGTGCTCAGAAAGAAATCTTTACAAGCTCCATCTCCAGACTCTCTTTGCAACTCACCCTTCTTGCTGTTGCTGCTTGCTGAAAGGAGCCATATGGATTTTGTACTGAACGTTGCATAAATGCTAATATGAAAGTATATTTAGAGGTGGCATATGGGCAATAGTAAATGGAAATGAGTGCTTTTTTGGTTCAGATTACACAGGCAAGTTCAGTGAAGCCAGATGCTGCAGTGCGGTAGTCAGGAAGCTTCATTTACCTGGAGTCCCAGGTTCAGATCTTGATTGGGGTTATTTCTGCATTTGGCTGTGTTGGCTGAGTTTGTCAACAGTACTGATCTTTGCCAGCAGATGCAGAAAATCCTGAAGACTTCAGCTGTTGTAAAAAAGACCCCACAACATACGGTCTGATCTGGGTGATATTGTAGACCAGTCAGAGACAGAGATCTCTGTCCTTTGGGGTACTATGGGCTCAAAGGTACATGTTAGAGTTACTTGTGTGAGTTTAGAAAAGTCATGTTTTAGTCCAGTAGCTGACAGAACAGTCTGCTATAGCTAGTAGATGAAGGAAATTATTCTACTTTTGAATCATTGCTGAGCACCAGAAAGTCCTGGGATAGGTGGCAGTCTGCAGGCTTCAGTGCCCTCCCTGTGAGGGTGGGCAACGTGATTCATTCTGGTGCAGTGCGTCACAGCTCCTGTTGTGTCTGCCCTGCTCAGGGAGCCGGAGTGTTCTCTGTGCTCAGGCACCGGGCATTTGAGCTGGATCTGAAAGCTCTGGACTGAGTCTCATCTGGCATCAGGCGAGCTGATGTCTGCACAGTAACTGGCTGTGTTAAGAAATCTCCTACGGAATGGACTTTACTCTTTTCTATTTTTCAGTGTTTGGGGAATTTACATGTAGAGCCCCAAGCAGGGAAAAAAAAAAATCCAAATTGAGCAGAGATGGAAATTTTTCATGAAACTGTAGATAGAGCATCCCCTTTGATGAGAATACCATAATTTTATCTGTTCTGATTAAAAGGTTAATTAGATTTAGAGCATTTATACACAAAGGAAAAATGACAGCATCCTGACAGATTTTTACAACTTGCTCAAGGGTTGGCTAACAGCAAATCCACTGTGGTCACTACATTCCCCACTTCTGTCACAGCCTGATGCCTCTTGTTTACAGCTTCGCCTGCAACATTAAATAGCAGCCATAAAGCATTTTGCCACTGGCCCTGCCAGCTGATGAGTCCATTTTAAAGCCTGCTCATTGCATTGCGTGCATTTCTCTTTGCATAGGGAAGTAGTTAGTTTTGAATGTCACACAGTCCTACGGAGGCAAGTGGGAAGATGGATTATGCTGGCAGCGATCCATCCATCTGTTCATCTGCCAACACTCATGTTTAGCTTTTCAGGCTCCCAGTTGTCTTAAATAATGCTGACCTACAGGATCTGGGGTGGGAAAGGTCACGTAGCTCATTTTGTCTTCCATTTCTTAAGTGGTAATTAAACTTTCTGAGGTGTTATAGCTACATGCAGAAATTGTTGATGGGCAGTATTTATGAAGTTGAGGTTAAATCCTTTTCTGAGATGCTGTGTTGCATGAGACTCTTACCATCACATTGGCTGCAGCATCCCCACCGTATCTTCTCAGAGCACTCCTTAAAAAAAGTGTTTACAAAGGATTCATATCTGTTTCCGATGAGTGATTTGGTGTCTGCATACACAGTATTTCCTCTCTTTTGATTGATATTACCAAATTGTATCTATACAGTGTTTTTTTCTCTTCTTGCTGTAGAGTGTTCAGCTTTGGGTAGGTGGGGGTACTTTGAGACAACCACAAAGGCTCCAGACTTTCAGTGCTGTGCAGGAGCCAAGTTATTAGAAGAAAGCTGGTGGTTTGCCCGCAGCTCAGCTGTGATGCTCTTGGTTCAACTCTTAGCCCTGCCTTGGTAATATAAATGTGCATGCAAGGGCTTTCTTCAGCTACTCTGATCCGTGTCTTATTTTTTCCCAGTTACCAAATGAATAAAGGTTAACAAGAATGTAGCAACCTTCATGAGATACTTGGAATGTTTTGCAAAATAGCATGAAAGTAATGACACCTAACCCTGATTGCGACGGAAATACAGAGCCCAGAGCTGGCTGGGAGCAGCCAGCTTCAGACCTTGCAGCAGATTAGTGGCATGGGAAGGGGCATGGGGTATCTTGGGACTCTGGATCCAGCGTGGGTCTTCTTCACACTTAATGTCATGGGGACTATGTGATGTAGCTAATAGCCAAGACCCACAGCACAGGGAGAAGGGATCTGGTTTACTGTCCTTCTCTTCTCCCTTGCTTGCTTAGAAAGAGCTGCAGAACTGTTGCATTTATTCTTACTTTTCTTCACAATCTTACATGTGCAATGGCTAACCTGCACTGCAAGAAGATGCAGCTTACTTGCACAAAGTATCCAGTGCATTTGAGCAAACAAAACCATTTTCTTAGAGCTGGCTCTAAAAAAAGGGGCATATCCTGCCTTCTCCTCCATCACCTTTCCCTATAGAGTAGGAACAAATGGAGCACCAAAAAGAAAGAGTCCTTTGGCAATATTGATAAGTTATAATATATAGATGTGGTTAGGAGCATCCCAAGAGCATATGTGTTGGTATTAATCAGTCTTAGAATTTGTTTCTGAATGGCGACTTTAAAAACATTGCCAGTATGACATGATGGGTGCAGGGGCAGGTGAGGCCAGGTTTGTGTGTGGTGAGAAATCCCATGGATCTGTGTTGCCTCCAGTCTGATTTCTCCAAATCCCATTCGTGTGGGGTCACCTGGGAATTAATGCCCAGCTGGGGTCAAAGACTGCCCAGAGAGGTTCTCCTCTCTTGAACGCATCTGATATAATTTTAAGTTAAATATCTTAGTATAAGGGATCTACTCTGAGAAACCTTTTGTGACCAGCTGTTTAGGGCAGACCATACTTGGAAAGTTGCCCTCTGGAATATGTGCTCTTCCCAGTGTGCTGGGATTTGTGCCTAAAGGCATTTACCCTGATATCTCCAAGTGGAGGAACCCAGAGCTCCAGCCCAGTCGAAACTGGCCACTTCTTCTCAGCCATGAGCTGCTCTGGGCAGTTCACCACCTGCCATGTCTCTGCAGTCACAGAGTCGTTAGCAGAAAAATAATAGCTGCATACACAGTAGAACAACAGCTCCCCACAGGCAGAGATCCTATTTCAAGAAGCTATTATGTTCCTATCGCCTTCTCTGACTCCCAGTGCAATAAGCCAGTTCCTGCCCCTGTCTGGCCCCACCTGTTTGTGGTGATACCTCCTTTCTTCCACCCATAGCACTCACAGCCCCCACATCCCTTCGCTCTTAGCTGGGGGAAAGGCAGGACGCTGCAGCTGATTCTGTGCTCTCCAGCCTGGCCAGCAGCAGGTCAAGCAGAGCAATCAGGCGTGCTAATTGCAAGCCACAGCATTTCCTACAGGGAAGGCACTAACTGGAGTCTTCTCCAGCCATCGGTGTTCCTAAAGCTTCTGATACAGACAAGGACGCAAAAGGAGCTAGGAGAAAAACAAAACCCGAATCATTTCCATAGCTAATTGAAATGGAGGGGAAGGGAAGAGGTGCAAATCCAACTTGAAAGAGTAGCCTTTGCCTCTGATAGTCAGCTGGGAAAAATAACTTACTGGAGCATTCAAGAATATGAAACACAAGCAAATAAATGATGCTGACAGTCTGATCAAAGGGTTGCTGTGCAAGAGAGAGCCTCTGTGAGCGCTGGTCCAGCCTCCATGTGCTTAGGAACCTCGCCCAATAAATTTGATGAACAGCTACATGTAATGTAGGAGAAACTAACTGAATTTTACTCTGGGGATCTGTTGCTGATGTAAAGTGCTTTCAGACTCCATAGTTTATTAAAACTACATTTATCAAAAGATGCAAAAGAGAGGGGCAGGGTAATTTTGTCTCCAGTTCCTGAGTTCACATGGAGGCGAAGGATCTGAACACACAAGCAGATGGAAAAGCTGACACATCAGTTGGATCTGATCTACACCAGGGCATTTACTGGCAAAACTGTCTGCGTAATGATACTGCTATAGATACTGCTCACCCTGTGGATACACTTATTCTGTAATAACAGATCCAAACTAATAACAATTTTCTGGAGTAAGCGTGCCCACCAGGTGATGGAGTGGTACATGCCTGGAGCAGTACCACTGCTGGGAGTAAAAAGTTCTCTAGTAAGTTTGTAGGCGTGTAGGGCAACTCCTAGATATAAAACACAGCAGAAAAGATAAGAGTCTTTGCTAGGACAAAAAGCATACTCTGACATTTACTAATCGTACTAAAATCCCCCCCAAACCAAGGCATCTTGCAGTTTGCACACCCCTTGGTGGGCTTAGATAAATAGCACGTGCAGAGGAAGAGGGAGTTCCACTGGGACTTTATCACTTCTTCATGAATATGTCACCAACCTGAATTAGGAATGTTTTTCCCAGAGAAAGCAAGGCCAAAGAGAGAACTGGTATTTTAGGAAGGTGCTTCCTGTGCCCCGAATCCCTAGAACACTTGTGCAAGCTGAGAGGGCCCAATTGTGACTGGAGGGCAGCCTGTCCTTGCCAGCGGTCATTACTCAGCTAGGATGAAGGGTAAAAGATTACTCTAAACTGCGTATTGCAGAGTAGGAAGCTGAGAGAGAGCCCACGACACCACCTTCGGAGAGTGCACAGCGCTGAGCCTTAGGAAAATAGAGCAAAAAACTGTGCAACAGCAGCTTTTCCACGCTTGAAACAGCTCTGGAGAGGCAGGGGGTTCCCAGTGGCTATCGTGGCAGCTGAATGAAATTGTCACTTGTGATAAGGCATCCTGAGAGCTGGGAAAATCCTGGCTCTGTGCCCGCTGGCACAGGTCCAAGTGATTTCACTGGAGCCAAGATTTTTATTCTGTATGTGAAATGGATTGCCAGGGTGAAGCTGCAAAAATAACGCCTGGTAATGAAATCCGCTTGCAGCAGTGCGCCTATGCGCCAGAGCCCTGCTGTGAGCAGGAGTGTTTGCACTGGCTCTGAAGAACACCATGTCATTCTTGTAAGAAGGAGGGTGACTCAGGAAGTGTGAAGAGCCACTGAATTCGTCTAGGATGTCACACAACTGCCCATTGTAGGCAAACTCACATTTTCCTGGGGGGTTTTTTTGACCCATTTTTTTTTTCTAGCTTTTCCTGAATTCCCACCAACCCCAGGGACTATCCATCAATATCACCATAGCAACAAGGAGTCATTAATGGTATCCTGCCTATTGACAGTCAGAGTCTACACTGCGCTGAGCTGGGTGGCGAGCTGTCGCCATCAGCTTCAAGGAGAAAGGCAAGAGCTCAGGGTCTCTGTGGGATCAGTCCTCTCGTTCTCCCTCCCCTACATCTCCCCACAGAGGTCCTGCATTGCATAGTGTCAATAAGGGACACATTTCTTCCCTTAGCAAGTCATGTACAGTGTGTGCTGTAGAGAACTGTTGCCAGGAAAAGATGGGGCTGGATTTGCTGCACAAGTGAGGATAAATGTGCCTCTCTTGAGTTTGTTTGCAGGGGGCTGTGGCACTGAGAGACACTTTACATTGCAAATAAGCAACTTACCCTGCAAACCTACAGGGAGTTTAGAGCAAAGCAGGAGGCTCGGGGGCCAGGAAAAGGGGATGGCAGGCTAAACTGTGAGGAGAGATAAAAGACATGTCATATAATTCTGCTAAATGGTGAAGGAAGGGAAATTCTCAGCGGGTGTAAATTAGCATTTACAAGCTGTACTGATTTACACCCAGCTCATGGTCTGGCCCACAGTCTAATCAGCTGAAAAGCATCAGCATCTGAAACAGAGGGGGTTGTTTAGAGAGGCCTGTGGGAGGAGTTGGGGATTGAGGAGTATAAAACATGCAAAAAAAAAGAAATGAAATTCTCCTAGGTAGGTAGGGAAAAGCTTGTGATGTTCCCTGGGGCTGATGCTGATGCTGAGGCAGAGCCTGGCCAGCTGCACCAGTTCCCTGTCAGGACTCTCACTGCCTGGTGGCAGGCAACGTGCAGCACTGGAACTTCTGGGGACAAATCCCTCAACTGAGACAGCTGACGGGTACAGTCCTCCCAGGTTTTCTGTAGAAGCATTGCTAAGTACCTCCATACTTGGAGGAGTGGGAAGTGTGACTGCCCAAGGCCATCCATGTCCTGGCCAGGACTGCTGACACCACTGCCATCCACATTTCCTCACGCTGAACCTGCCTCTGCCAGCAATATACCAAAGTGCCTGACAGCTTTGGGATGTGACCAAACAAGGCATAGGATGAGATCATCCATCTCCCTCACCCTCCTGAACACCTCCTTCCTCCCCCAGGCCTCTCTCTGAGCTCACCGATGAGGCGTGTGTTGCTGTCTTGGAAGGACTCTGCTCCTCCACCTTCCATCGGCTTTGGGGGGTGCTAGACTAGGTCCCGGTCCAAAGCTAATGAACTGAGATCAAGAGAGTTAGGTTGGGGGATTTTTTTCCCCACCAGTGAGATGAGAGTCGGGGTTCATATTGCCTTGTTGGAAAGACCAATGCAGTAAGCCTCTAATGCACTTGAAGTTTGAGGTTTATGGCTGTGCTGCAAAATACATCTTCCTGGTGCAAGAAAGAGAACAGAAACTTCTGACGTACACCTTATTCTTAGAATTAACGTGTGATTTCTTTCCTCTGCCCTATGCATTTTAAGGATTGGGCTGAGACTCTTAGGGCAATCTTAGAACAAGGAATTAGGAGGCCCTTCAGCAACCCTGATGGATCCAACTGTATAGGACTGGTTTTCTGTTGTCTTCCTGGGACAACATAACAGGACATGGGAAAAGCTGCATTTCTGTGTTCCTTGTTGGTCATGTATTGCTAGTCCAGCCAGGAGTATTTCCACCTTGAAAAAGTCCAGCATCATGACTCAGGCACTGCATATCATGAGATTAAATCATGGGTTAAATGATGATGTTAAAAAAAGCCTGATTTTTTCCCATTTAGTGTGACTTGGCTTTTTACCTCTTTCTTGCCAGAGAGTGAGTGGAAATTGTGAGTTGAAAAGCCAGTCTTCAGTGCATGCAAGAAGAAAACATTCAGCTGAGTGCTTCGGTGAAGGCTCTGTTGATCCTCATTGCATGCTGCAAGGGGAAGGGAGTGGCCAGCTCTTTCCTGCTACTGGCTTGATTTACTTCTCTCTCTGAGTTTTCATGTTCACCTAGCTCAACATGCCCCCTGATTTTTTTTCACTGTCCTCTATGCCTTCATAAAACCCATGCAGAGGATCAAGACAGTTTTAGATGATCTGAGATGTAGTTCCCCACCTCATCAGCTGCCAGCTGCAGACATGCTCTATCTGTGTCTGCTCTTTCCAAAATTATCTGCCACTGATCACTGCTGGAGACAGGCCTCTAGGCTGGCACTACGGGGCTGGCTCTCAAAGGCAAGTCTAGCAATCAGCTGAGCGCTGGCGGGGTTGTGCTGGGGGTGCACCTCTGTCAGCTGGAAGCCAGAGGAGAACGGTCTGGAGCTGGCATTGGGAAGTTATAATTGATGTTGGACCCTTTGCTAGGGCTGAGCTTCAAGTGACAGCCTTGAGCTTTTCTGCCCCTCCTGCCCTGAGGAATAATAAAGTCACTTGTAGCCATATTGTGACCATTTTCTGCAGTTAGTGCTGATGTTGTATCTATGCAGAGTAAAAATTTGGAGGGGAAGTGGAGGTGCCAGGCTGCGAAGTGGGCTCACATACGGCTTTGTACTTCCCAGATCTCATGGGGGGCTGGACAGGTTCTTCTGGCTCAGGTTTGCGTCTGAGAACTCTGTGTGTGTCTGAGTCAGGGAGCTTGGAGCCAGGTATGGAGCAGGGTTGGAGGCTGTGCTCAGCTCATGCCTGTTCCTCATGAGGTGGATAATGCTTGCTCTGTGTGTATGCTAGGACCAGGGTGGGTGGTGGGCAAGATCTGCTCTGCATGACCCGAAGGCATGGGAATGCTTGGTTCATGGCGTGTACATGGGGCAGGGGAAACCACCTGGTCCTGAACATCAGCTAACTCAAGCTAAGCATTGGCTCTGCTTGGTTATAACCCCCATGGGCTCTTTCTCCAGCTGTAAGAGGGGAGCAGAGTGTCTCATGGTGTTACAGAGAAGTGCAGGATCTATCGATCAGATGCACCCTGCAGATGCATATGTTCTGTGTGTGATCTGTCCCACAAGAGGACTTTATTGCAAATGGGACTTTCTTCCTCCTGAGAAGGAGTCATCCAAAGGAGCTTTGTGGCCAACCAGGGTGTTGATTCACTGAAAGCTTGGCAGGTGATGGGTGATGCCATCTCCTGAGGTGCTTCACAGCCAGTGCTGCCAAGCAGCTCCAGCTGAGGCACATGATGGGGGTGTCACACTGGTGACTCCAGGAGCATTTGTTACAGTAACTAACATACTCAGCCTTCCTTTGCTGCAAGGTCAACGCTAGTCCTCTGAAGCTCCATTCCCCCTGCTGCATTGTCAGCAGGACTGTTGGAGCAATAATGTCCAAGAGATGGAGTGGTGCACTGGTGAAACAAAACAGGGCACCCTTTCCGAAAGCAAGGAATCAAGAGGGAATGCAGGTCCCCGTGAAAGTATGCTCCACTGGAATGCCTACCCTTAGAGGTAGGCTGGAAGTATCATGTCATCACAGCCTTTCTGAAGGAAGAACACAAGGAGAAAACCATGCTGTGATACAAGAAGGAGAAGCTGATCAGACTTAGAGAGCAGTCAGAAAAATCCATCAAAGTCACTGCTGCCAGGTGCACAGATGTGTGGAGCAGTAGGGCTTCTCAGGTGAAACCTTTCATGTCAATAAAGCAAAGTTCCCAAACAGCTTAAAAACCCCACAGAAAGGGAGCCAAGAATGCTTAAGACCTTCAAGTGATTCCATGCAATTTTGAGATTAGCTTTTCCACTGCCTTGAGACTATTTAGGAGCCAATCGGACCAAAATAGAAGTTCACATGAAGTTATAGCAATTCCTACACTCTCCCTGGTGGAACTGTGTGTACCATAGCAGGATGTTCCCATTATGTTCAACAGATAATGTGGACAGATTCTCTGGCACATCTGGCTTGCACATGTATACCTTTAGGCTGCTCTGATCAGCCAGCCCTGACCATGGCCAAGACCAGTTCTTTTTCTGGAGGCAATGGTAATGGTGGTGATGCTTCAGAAGTGGTACCTGTTAAGCAGCAGCCACAGATGAGCTGTGTAAACTTGTGTTGAATGCAGTGGGATGGAGGAAGAGTTGGAGAAGCAGAAAAAAAAAACCCCAAAAAACTACGAAAAGAATGAGGAGAAGATATGTGAAAGGAGGAAAATGGTTAGACAATATCATGTGACAAGGCAAGCAGCTCATTGCACAGCAGAAATTTAATGCCATTGCCTGTGCTCTCAGCAACCCCCTAGACCCTGGGCTGCACTGGATCTTCAGAGGTTCAAGAGAGACTTTGTTCCCCATGCCAAGCTGTCTCTGAGACAACATGATCCATGCTTATGATTAAGCTGAGAACACAAGGACTGTAAATACAGTGAGCAGACTATAGAGGTTATGTGTTTCTCTATATTACCTAGTTTTGAAACCAAGATGGCAGTTGTTCCTCTTGTTAGCGATCCTGATTTGTGCCATGAAAGCAGTGATAATACTGTAAACTCAAGGAAAGTTACGCTCAGCTGTTTACCCTAGGAAAGAAAAGAAACACAGGAAATTGTACTGGCTTAGATAACGACTGTGGCTGTACCTCTCCTGCTGCAATTAACAGACCCTATATAAGCCCTATTCCTGTTTCAGGTGCTAGAACAGACAAAAAACCCCAAGAAATATAACTGCAGTGACCTAATCATCCTACTGCGTCAACTAGTTCCTGCAGCACAGCTCTGGTTAAGTGAACAGCTAAGGAAGCAAATACAGCCAAGGCACCTTTATTTTTCTTGTTAACCTTTAACTTGAAAAAATAGATGTATCTGGCATTCTTTCCCTTGAGATTGCTGGTGTTCTGCTAAGCAGATGAAGTGGAGTGATGTGCATGACACGGCAGTAGACAGATCATGCTGTGTCCGTGAGGTTTGCTGTATCAGATAGCAAAAAACTCACAGCAGTATCATAGCTTGCTAAAATCCTTTGTACAGCTCTTTGAAATATGCCTTTCACATCCCTCTAGCTGGTTAGATCTCTGAAATAAAAGGGAGACTGTACTCCAGAATAAACCAACCTCTGTTCAGTGGTGCAATTTGCAAAACCCAATGCAGAGAAATTAGAATAAGACCTGAAGGTTAGTTTAATCTCTTATTTCAAGATGGAGTAAGGTGACACCGGTTACTTCTCTCCCCATGGCTCAGAAGTTAATTTGCTTGTGACTGAGATGTTGTAAATGTGGAGAGCAGAAAACGTACCAGACTCACTTGATCTCTCTGATCAAGGCAGGAGAGGCCAGACAATAGCAAGCTGCTCTCCACCGTCTCATGGAACAAGCTCCCCTGTTTGGCAAGTCTATCAAGCAAATCTTGCTACAGTGAACTCTGCGAAGCAGCACTGGCAAACCTACTCAGCCCTGCCAGATTTGGTGGCCTCTTTTCCTGAGGCCTTGTGAGGCTCTGTGGTCCCCTGTCCTGATGTGCTTGGAGTCCTTGGACATAACTGGTCCTCTCCACAGTGTTTTTCACCAGCACTGAACATCTTGCACTGTGCCTGCCTGCTTCATCCTCCTGACACTTTGTCTGGTGCTTTGCTGGGAAGGTCAGCCAGGCAGAACAGTTCTTATGTGTATGAGAAGGAATAATTTATCCTTCAAGCTTTAATCCTTGAGAAATAAGTTCTTTGGGGGGGATTTTGCAGGAAAATGAAGGTTAGTGGCAAGTCTCCAAGCAGGCACTTACGAGAGTAGTGGAGGAGAAGTTGATTAAACAGAATCACATGGTAGAAAATAAGCTGAGCACACGATGCCTTTAGTCTTAGGCTCACTTAAGGCGTGAGGCTCATCATAACCACCAGGAGCTTTTCAGTCCCTGAGCCAGGAAACAAGCAAATGTTGCACAGACAACGTGATCAAAGAGCAGTGATGTGCCATTCCCACAGCGGCAGCCAGCACTAAGCTCCTTTTTGCTATTTGACCTGGAATAAGTCAGCATTGGTCTGGAGGATTGATCAACTAGAATAAAGCCCTAGCTTTGGGGAAGCGTGGACAGGACTGCCTGGAAGTACCCAGGTAGGTAAATGAAGGAGTGCAGCATCAACCCACAGTGCTCACGTATGCCAGGGAGCAACAAAGAACTGGCAAGTCACTGCTTGGTTTAACTGGAAGAGAACACAGGGTACATTAGGACTGCTGTGTACCTTTAGGAAAGGGTGAGTTAGGACCCTGAGTTGGGTCACCATATGAGAGATCAGCATTTACTTCTCTCCGTTGCCTCACACTTCTGTGGCATTTGCTAGTTTCCATACCTGGGATCACCTGCTGTAGCTATAGACTGTAGTAATAGGTCTGAGGTGGTGAGAGGACAAACTCTTTCATGTTGCTGTAATTCCCAGTGTTTCTTCAATGGGTGACCATGTAAGACTGCAGCTAAATATTCTGTATGTACAGTGAGCCTGCAAGGATGTGCTGCAAGATCATCTTTAGCATATCAAGCATAAGCATATTAACTCAGACCTTTTTTTCTGTCTCCATCTTGTGCTGTCCTCCAGCAGAGTGCCTAGAACATGCTTGTGGTCATGTTACTTTAGAGCTGAGTGTGTAGACACATGCTTTATATTATAGCAGTGTCACTGACCTGACAAACACATGCATCTGAGCTGAAACTGTGATGCTGTTGCTGTGTGCCGTGAGGAAAGGAGCACAAGAACCAGGGGGAGGAGGGAGAAGGGCTCAGTGTTTCCTGGTTACAGGCCAGGTCAGAATTATCTGGTGTTTTAGAGAGACCTCTGCTTTCTTCCTGCTCCAGGCATCCCTGGGCAGCGGGGGAAGGAGGCTGTGCCTCAGCATGGCACAGCCAGTCCCCCTTCACAGGTCGTGACTTGGGCAGCAGTTGGCCTGGGTGATCAGTGAAACTTAGCTTAGCTACCTGACATGCTGTGCACAGCCCTCAGGGTAGTGACATGGGGTGAATGGGCAGAATTAGAAGAGTTCAGTGGGAAAGAGATGGTCCTTTCAAGGATGGAGTGACAGGGAAGAAAGGTGCTCCTGTCCAAGCTGGCTGTTACGAGATCTCCACAGCTGCCTTGCAGGCATGAGGCGAAACAGAGCTCACAGATTTCTGAGGCTCCCCCTCACTGCAGGCAGGGTACTGAACCCCCTTGCACGTCCACCTGTGAGCTACATCCACATGCACCTTTGCTCTGAGCTCTCCTGAAAGTATCAAAGGGAATTCCCATGTCTGAGAGCAAAAAGTCACTTTTTAGAGAAAGAAAACTCAGCTCTGATGGGTGACAAAGATTAAAATAAATTATTTGGAAACAAAATTCCCCTCTTCCTCCACTTAATCCAGTAATTTTTGGTGCCTGCCTACATGTCAGCAAACTCTGCACAGCCTCTTCTGGAGAGTCTCTGTCTCCTGCCGTCTCTCACAGCCGTCTCTGGCTGTTCTCTGTCTTCTCTGGGTCCTCCACTCTGCAAACCTGTCTCTGCTGCCCCTCTCTGTCCCTCACTCTCTGCCTGCCCCACTCTGCCCGCAGGAGGTTTCTCCCAGCTGCTCCTTCCCTGAAAGCAACTTTTGCTGCCCCACACACATCTCCTTCTGGAAAATCCTGCCCTGGCAAAGCAGCAGCAAGTCCCTGCTGCCTGGAGGTACTCATGAGCACTGGCACCTTCCACACCCACTGGGAAATGGGCCTCTGCTCTCCTGCAGGGCAAAGGGGCACCATCTCCTGCCAGCAGGTTTGAGGCATTCCCCCGTGTAACGGAGGGACACAACGCCCCCTGCGTGGTCTGTGCCACGCGCCTGAGCAGGCAGGGGCCTGTGGCCACCCACGCTTGGTGGCACTGCAGCTGTCGTGCAGCCCAAAGAGGGGTCAGCACTATGGCCCGCAGCAGTGAACTTCCACTTGAAGAGAGACTGTGAGGACACAAGTCAATTGTATTTATTTCAGTGGTGCCCTGTCTGTTGGTGAAGGGAGCAGCCACAGACAGATCCCATCCCGTTGTTTCTGTGCCTCTGCTTCCTTGCTCTTCTCGTAACTGCTTCTCCCCTTGCCTGTGCACTTTCTTCTCCGGCTCCCTTGCTCTCACACGCATACACACAGAGCTTGCCAAGCAAGCGTGTAGCCCAGGAACCTGCCTCACATGGGCCTTGGTTTCTCTTCAGGCCTTACTGTATGAAGCTCCCTGCCTTGGGCAAGGACCGCTTTATTTTCATCTCTCACTACAGCAAGGGTTGTTTTCTCTTTCTACTTGGTCTGAAAGCAGAGTGCAGAAAGTACACGGTGGCTTTGAGTCCCGTGGCTGTGACCTGATCACAGTCCAACCTGACAGGCCATGGCATCTCTCATTAACAGCACTTTCTCACAGGAGCCCGTCGGCACTAGCAGGAGCCCTGTTCCCTACTCAGTGACTGGCTCTCACATCATCTCATTCTCTCTTTCTTGACAGATCATGTTATAGCCTATGATCACAGAAAGTCCTGATCCTCACGTTTCTCTGCTGTCACCTGTGGGCTCCTCCAGAGCCGCGAAGAAGGGGGAACTCCAGCCCCACCATGAGAAGACTGGGTGAGAAGTGCCTGTGACGTCTTGGGGAACTTTGAGAGCTAGTTTTAATTTTTATTTTTAGCAATTATGAAGGATATAAATAGTCCTCCATTCAGCGGTGATCCACAGGAGCAGCTCTACCTTCCCTCTCTGGGATTAGATTAGAGATCGTTTCATTAGTGTGGGGAAAGTATGCTAATTTGAACCACTCTATGCAAGGGGTGAATCAAGCTACCAGCGAGTTACCAAGATTGGCTTCCAGGCAATACACAGCCTCAGACTTCTCCTCAGATGGAAGATGTCTGTTGGTGCCTCACACGATTAGATGCCTTAGGGTCAGGAGGGTGCATTTGTGAAAGTCTGTGAGGTACCTTTGTCTCTGCACTGGAAAGGCCTTGGAAATGCTTGGCTACCAGTCACTAAACCATATGCATCTTCCCTGTGAAGGGTAAATCAGAGCATTAAGGGGCTGCAGTGTGACTCTCAGAGACAAAACCACCACCAGTCAGCCACCTTCTTCCTCCTTGCTACTTGAGCCTTCCAGGAGACCACACTATCATGTCATCCTTTCCCACACCCAGCCTCCTCCTTAACCCGCACATTCTTGTCTGCACCCCATTTGAGGGAAAGAACCTCACTGTCTCTTGTAAACCTCCCATGTCCTTAGCAGTGCTATGTGAGTAAGCTGAGCCTGCAGCAAGCGCGTCTGAGCATTCATCACTAGAGTTGAGCAGTGTTATTGTGAGGGAATTGCTGAGAGTAGGTAGGATAAACTTCTCCAAATTCAGATGGGTAGTGTAAGGTTGGCTTGGCTAAAGATGGAAAAGATTCCCTGCCCCAAGCCCCCGGCTCCTCTCCTAGTTATGCTGCTCTGTTTCTACCCAAGCTGTTGGTGTTTGGCTTCTGCATTCCCTGGAAGCAGACCTGCTGTTGCATCCTGCGAGTCATCACCAGGCTGCTTCAGTAACTCATCTTTCCTTCCATTCACAGGTCTTCTACGCATGGCGACTCAACCCATGTGAGAGCTCTCTTATGTGAGTACCCAGCAGCACACTTTGCTGTCTGTGGTCTGTGGACATTGACTGGCATCTAAGCGACACCCCAGCTCCCTCCTCTCCCCCTAGACGCCACTGTCTTAGAGCCTCCATGTGCATTTGCTATGACATACATCAGTGTTGATGAGAGACAGGAACACTGCCGGGTGATCTTGAGCTGCCAAAATAATCAGCTCTATGCACAACATGGCTTAAAGGATTTTTCGGTTAGCAGCATGCATCCACTAAAGAACCTAGACACTCATATTTTTCCTGGGGACTTCCACACTCCAGCCTCCTGCCACACAGGCAAGGCACCTTTAGCCAGTCCTGTGGAAAAACGAATGTATCGGAGCGTGGAGAACCTTCACTGGGCAACAGTTGCTGACTCTGGGCTGTATTCTCACTGCCGGAGCCTGGATAACGAGATCATCTTTCGCTATAGAGGCACCAGTCAGTGGACAGAAGGCTGTGTGGATGTGGCCCCAGTACAGAGCACATCGGACTCTTTGAGAAACCTTTCTCTCCATGCTAAACAGACATCTCGATCAGCACAGAATGTGCTCCTCCCTCCCTTTGCCAAAGTGCCTCAGTGGCTTTTCCCTTCTGCAGAGGAAAAAGCCCTGCACGGGGATGCCAAAAAAGAGATGAAGGAGAAGCTGAGGCTGCACAGCAGTAAGGTGGCAGAGCCCTGCAAGCCAGTGCGTCCACAGGCGGCCCTGCCTGACCTGGTGGCCCGGGAGTTTTTTGAATGCCAGATGTGCCGGCAGTACAAGAATGGTTGTGCTGTCAACTGCTGCACGGTTTTGGTGGAACACACTGCTCTCAGGCACAGCCTCACAGGGAGGCAGAAACTGTGTTTTGCACACAGAATCATCAGTCCAGAAGACATCAAGCAGGAGGCACAGAGGAGGCTTCAGCTCCGAAGACAGAATAGCTCCCCCAATTTGCCTCTTCAGCATGCCGGGGAAAGCCATGAGATGGCCAAATCCAGAACAGCAGAAACCCTGGAACAATACAGTGAGGAAACAGATGTCAAAGCCACATTGGGACAGAGCAAGAAAGGCCACTGCAAAGGGAGGCTCTACATACCCACCTTTGAGGAATTCAAGCAAATGAGAAGCAAGGAGGCAAATTCATCTGCCAGCAACAGTGGGCCAACAGAGTGCTTGAATAAGGGTCTGCCTGCAAACCAGGCCCTGGAGGAGAACAATAAGAATGTCTGTCCAGAAGTTCTGGGGACCAAAGCTGTGAATGAAGCCGCTGTCACAGCGGAGGATGACGATGATGTGTTCCATGAAAACCCCATCTCTGCTGGCTTTTCCCAATATCCAGCCACATGGGATGGTTTCAGAATGAGCAGTCCTGAGGTGAAGGACAGAACCTTCCAGATCTCCAGCCCGGATAGATCCCCAGTCCCCATTTGCTCTAGCCCTATTCCACGATCACCGTTGCAGGCTGTAGCAATACACAGAACTGGGCAGGAGATCTTCAGTGATGAGCAGCAGAAAGGAGAGACAAGACAATTAAATGATGTCCTCCACCTTGCAGGGCAGTCGCTGGCTTCAGAAGCCCAGTCCTCTTGCTGTTCATCGCTGCTATTAGAAGCCACAGACTTATCCAGCTATGGAGCTAAGCTACAAAAAATGAAGGATGAATTCATAGGTTCAGCCCTGGAACTTATTAAGAAAAGGTAACATGCTCTGTGGGGTCACCTGAAAGCAGTTCCCTTGTTAATGATCTGGTCTCTCTCCTGATACGTACATTTAAGTCCCATAGCATAAATACGCTGTTGGCAGAGCCTTTCATCTTAGGGTCTCTGATAGCCCCATGGACGTGTCTTTAAGCTGTTGAGCTTAAACTCCATCTTTGCGTGGGATTAAACATCAAAAAGTATTTTCATCTAGGTTTTGCCTTTTTGTACACCTTAATCCTGTCCAGACAGCAGCCATTAGTAGTCCTGACACCCAATTTCCCACCCATTTTATTTCTGTAATAAATTGTTGAAAGGTCTTCCCTCCCCCCCCCCAAGATCTGTTAAAAGTAGAGGACAGCAGAGGGATACAAAGTACTAATATGATTCCTTTGGAAAAAAGATGTAGAGTCTGGCCTACCACTGCAGGACATGAATTTAGGTAGTGTGACATGCAGCAACGAGTGCTTTCACTTGCTGCCTGTATGTAGTGAACTGGCAAACAAATGAGAGCAAGAAGGCTGCTATGAGTCTTTAACCACCCTCTGGAGACCAGCACAGGCAGCGAGTGAAACTACTTGCAAATATTAGCCTTCCTCCCTCTTCTCCAACCAGGGTTTTCCCCTTCTCTGGGTAAGATTTTCACAAGGGCTGCTTTCTCTATCCTGGTTTTGGACACTGCAGTCCTGTTACCTCCTTCCTGCCAAAGAAATGGGGATCCCTTTCTGTGCAAGCAGGTAGACCAACAGGAATTGGCAAAGTTCTGGAAGCTAGCAATTTGGGTCAGTTATCACTGTCTTATCACTAGATAAGGCTGATGGGAAAAGGAGGAGTAAGTGTTGGTGGAGTGGTTTGTTTCCATACACTTAGCATTCAGGACTGGCTTTGCCAAGAATTACATTTGACTTGGTTCCTGGCTGCTTCTGACATCCACAGATGCGGTGTGGAAATGCCAGGCATCAACCTTGTACCTTGACTTGGTATTTCTGGAATGCTAGAGCTCTCAGACTGGACTCAGGTTTTAGAGGAGATGACAGTGGCTTCTGTACAGGAATGAGGGTTGTCTGAAAGAACTTCTGTGGAGCTGAAGCTCCCCATGTACCCAGAGCCAGAGTGACAAGCAGAAATACTGCTGCAACTTTATGATCCAAAGGGAAGTAGGTGATGTCAGAGCCCTAAATGCTTCCTTCAGCTGTCCAGCCCAGCCTTTGTGCTTTTGTTCTAGAGTATGAAAACCCAATGAAGAAACAGATGAGAAAGTTATGGTATGCAACCATTTTCATTGAGTAGGCTATTTTTATCATTGGTATGAAATGAAATACACAGAATGGCACAAGCCGTGAATAAGAGCATAAGAACAGCTTGTCTTCGGGCAGATCAAAGGTTTGACTAGTATCTGGAGCCCAAGGTGCGTGCATAGCAAAGTATATAGAAACTGGGTAGTGCATATGATGTTTCTTCCTACTACTCTCCCAGCCTCCAAACACTTTCTGCCCAGGGCCTTTATGGTTTCAGTGTGGTTTCTGTGCTTTTAATATCCCTAGTGGTTTTTGTTTCTGTGGATGTGTTCAGGCTCCCTAGTTGGATTTGTTAAAATGTATGAGGTGATTTTACTAACACCAAAATGGTAATTGATCTAAAAACCATAATGACAGTGCTTCCAGTATTAGAGAGGTTGTTTCATGTGAAGGAACCACGCTGGCCTGTTTATTTTCTGTAGTAATAACAGTTAATGGCAAAGGTTGTCATTTCTTCAGGATAGCAGGCGGAAAACAAAACTGTTGGCAGTGCTGAAGTACTGGTTAGTGGGAAACTCCAGTTTCCTTTGTCTGCAAGTTTCTCAGTTTTCCATCATTTCATCTGAGATGGTAAAGTGCCTGAATATTCATTTATAACTCAAGCCAATTCTCACTGCAGAGGTGGGAGACTTTTTGTCTGGATGTTTTGAGTCCTAAATTATGATCACTGACATCCAGGCCACATTTCTTCTAAGTCTCAAATGAAATGAGCTGAAAGCTGGGGATTTGGTTCCATTTCCACAGATACTGAGCTCAGTAAGCGTTTGATAGAGATGTTGTGATGGAGCGTCACAGAATAAGATAGCTGAAATTGTCTTCTCTTTCTAGTGGTTCTGTGTAAGTGTTACAATTTTACAAAGCAGTTTTGTCTGGTAAGTTAATTGCCTCCCTAGTAATTCATAGTTAATTTGTAAGACTCATTCAAATGGCTTAATATTTCATTGGTGGAGATTTGATTTTCAGCTTTGTAATTATGGCAGCTTTAGCCCCCTCATGGGTCATTGGATACCTTTAACTTAGGTTGTAGTCCTGGCTGGGAAGGGGTGTTGAGATCTAGGTGGAAATCCTGTAGGCATTTCAATATATAATCCAGTTTCTGAACTTGTTTAAGCAGCAAATTGCTCAGGATGAGGACATGCAAGGATCTGAGGTTCCTGTCTATGAAATGGGGGACAAGGTGACAACAAAAACCTGCACAAGGAAGCAAAGGACATGACTAAGAAGGAAGGTTTCCTGAAAAGAGTGATGGGGTGTATATTTGGGATGACACTGAGATGGTGGGTAGCATAACAGCTTCCCATAGCAGAGGACTCCAAGTCTGGAAGGCAGGTGCCAGCAGGGAAGGAGCAGACAAAAATGTTTCCATTAGTCAGGAAGAGTCATGAACATGTGGAAAGGACTGAGAACTGCCATCCTGGACAATGATAAAACTGTGAAGAATCCCATAGAGACCATGAAGGAAAGCAGGTGCATTTCCAGTTGTACACTACACACTGGGTACAACTGCCTCTGCTTCCATGAGATTCAGAGATGATGGCCCAGAGGTGTAAAAGAACATTCAGAAAGAACCTGTCCTCCCTGTGCTGGCCCAAGCGCATCATCTGTCCTTAGGAGAACAGGGAAAACTGACACCAACTCCAGGCAGAAAACCCCTATCCCAGTAAGTGATTTGATCCCACAGAAGGAAACATGCCAGAGTCCCCTCTTCTGCAGCTCTGTGTGAGAGCAGAGGGGACTGCTTGAGCAGGCATTGGTTGTAGACCTGTTGGCAGCCCAGGTCTCTGCCAGGGGGAGGCAGCTGGAGGAAGGGGCAATGTCCTTTTTTCTTGGCAATGTCACCTCTTTCTCCTAAGCCAGGGGCCAAGGTTAAAGCAGCAGCCCTAAGTTTTGGTTCTAAAAAACTGCTTGTATCTTCCCCGTTTTGTCTACATCCCTCTGATCACACTGGTAGTGTGGTGCACAGCGACTGCTCTGTGGAGCAGCACTTTTACCCCCACGTGGCATGGCCAGCACATCATGCAGGAGGGATCTAATCACAACTAGAAGTAGAGCAGTCAAACCAGGGATGAAGAAATCTCCTTTCACACAGTGCAGGCTCTGCATCGTTGCCTTTCTTACCTCTAGCTGACCAACCATGGGGTGGGTTGAATTTCTCAGTCTCCAGGCACACTTCCTTAGCTCAGCTCTCTGGGTAGTATTGGCTCTTATTCCCACTGCAGGTCACGTGTGGAGATTTTTTAAAAATATCCCTACTGGGTTATGGAAACCACAGTAAGCGATGGCATCTGGACCACAGACCTTATCAGCAGAGAGCTGCTGTCAGCTTCACTTAGAGGAGCAGTAATACTCTAGAGTACTTTCCATGTTTAAGTAGATGATCTTGAAGCACTGTAAAAATGACAAATGAAAGCTCAGCTTCTCTCTGAGAGTATGGTCTGTATGGTGGGAGGTGGTGTGATCAAGAGAAGAATATATTCCAGTTCTGAGCTCTGCTACTGACCTTGGACACATCCTGCTGCCTCTCTGTGCCTCAGCATGGTCCCTTCTTTCTGCATGTTTCAACCAGAAGCTGCTTGAGCAGGAGCAGCTTTTGGAAATGGTTTTCCGGCAGTGGCGGATCCTCTTCAAGAGCTTTCTTGCTCCCTAACCTCTGCCTTCTTTCCCTCAGGTGTGCCCAGCTGGACTGTTCATACTTTACCCAACTCAATGAAACATTGATGAAATGATCTGGCTGGGACTATGTGAGGGAGGATATTTTTTTAAACCCAGATCATTTCAAGACTGATTTTAGATCATGGCCACACAGACAGTTTCACTGGACCGGCTGAAGGAGTGGTACCCAAATGTGGCTGGGGACGGGAGGGAGGAAGGAGACGGGAACCTCTTAAGCCGGACCAGGCCAGGACAGTACCGTGGTGGGGCCACAGCCTTGCTGTGCACCTGCGCTGCTCTTACTGCAACCCTGTAAGGGGAATAATGCAGTCCGTACTGCTCCGTGACAGCGCTTATGTTGGTATCCCTGTTCTACAGGCTGGGGAGAAGAGGCCTGGAGGGGTGAAGTGATGCTTCCAAATCCACATGGCAGGGAGTTGGCACAGCAAAAAGTAAAAGCCAGGAGTCTGCTGTTAGCACTGTGCCGTTGCTGTGCAGCTGCGGCTAAACTCTTTTTAAGTTGGTAAATCCTCTGGTAGCGTCAGCTAGGACCTGGAAGCATAAATGGAGGAAGATGAAAAAACATCAGCTGGAAAGTTGCAAACCAACTTTTCTGGCCTGACAACAGAGCCAGTTTGTGTTCTGGGAGATTTGTTCCCTCTTCAGCGATTTCAGTATTGGCTGATGGTCTGTTATCAGAGCCAACTGTCATTCATTGTAAGAAAAATGCCCATCTGTCTCATGTGCTTGCTTGTAGCTGACAGTGTTGGAATTGCACATTAGCAGTATGACCTACCAGCATAAGTTCACAAGTGAAGCCTTTAAAAAGAAGCAGATTTTTGTCATAGGAGGCTTTTGTTAAGCATAAAATACATGCATAACCTGAAATATGTTCCAGACATGGGCTTCCTCTATGTAGAAGCATCCATATCCAGTCCTGACAACCTTTCTTTTTAAAGGAATCCAAGCCCATAAAAATTAAATAAACCTAAAATGAAAATATTAATATTCTTCCAAGCAGGCTTCATTATGCATGGAAATAAGGTGTCTTAGGGAGTCTGTTAAAAAAAACGTATCACAAGTAGTATCACAAGCTACAGCCTGTCAACTACTCTGTCAAGTCAGTGGTTTTGCGGTTTTGCACCAGACTCTGTCTGTCTGGAGAGATGGTGTTGTCTACAGAGAGGGGAATGTGGGGTTGGAACAGGCTGCCTGTATCAGCCAGGCCAGGCCCTTGTTAGCACCAGACAGCCGTGAATAAGAGCATCCCAGAATTGCCAAGTGAGATCAACAGACTCTGCCAATCTTTTCAGGACTCTATGTGCACCAAAAGGCCTGATCCCGAGTTCACTGAAAGCAGAGGGAATCTTTCCAGTGGTTTCAGCGGGCTTGGGATCATATGAGATGAAAAACAGAGGGAAAGCTCCTTTAATCCTCTAATCTCTTCAAAGTATTATGGTTTTTAGCAGGTGATTTTCTTCCAGATGAGCAATATGGTTTCTGTGTTGACAACGTCTCTTTAAATAGCAGCAAATATGGATATGGCCTACTTAGAAAGAGGTTTTTCTGGTCCCTGTGGGAGAACCTCATGTTTTACGGACACAAAAATGCCCTGTGAACACCCGAGACCTGATATCCCAGACTGATGCTGGCATGAGTGCAATTATCCGATTTGCACTGCTATAATTGAGCTCTGTTTAGAGCCCATGAAACACACACACCGCCATCCATGCCGACGAGTCTAGATTGCTGCCTGCACCTTCCCTGAACTGTTGTGGCTGGTTGTTCAAACCAGGGCTTCCTGCTCAGTCTCATCTGTGCAGGAATGGCAGGTGAACTGCATACGTGATGTTCATCAGAGTTTGCTTCTTCCCCTGCAGCTGCAATGCTGAGACTGCTGCCAAATCCCCCTCCAAGGGACAGTGTGATCTGAGGAAAGACGATCTCCCACCTCCAGAGGACAGCCAGCAGCCCACAGCGATGTCCATGGCAACAGAGACCTGGGAGGACAAGCCAAGCAATGAGACATCCAGCGACACTCCACCTGCAGGGAATGTAAGGGAGAGGAACTCCCCTCTCATCTTGGGCATGTGTTCAGGACTATTTTTCATGTCAGAAGCTCTAAAGGATCCCTTCGTTGTAGGAACTGGGCAGGCTGGGAACCTGGGGTCTGAAATCACACCAACTCCCATGAGTGATTAAACTCTGTTATAAGGATTTCTAGTGCCTTTTTTTATTACAGTTAATGAAACAGGAGTCAGTTTTGTGCCCTTGCCTATCTGCCACTGCATCTCTTGCAGGGAGTTCAGCAATAACCCCTTCATGGCTTTCAGTGTGCCACCAGCCCCTCATTGCTGTGCTGCCCAGGAGATCCTAGTCCCCACTTGGTCAAACCACTAATGTAGGTAAGGCATAGAGGCTGGACCTCCCAACCCCACAGCACTGAAATGTTCACAGAACAGGGGCAAGCTAGCTCAGATCCCTGGAGGACAGGCTGAGCCCCCCCTTTAGGCCCTTAGCCAGGGCTATGCTCTTGACTTCTTCATGGTTACTTGACAGCCGTGATCCAGCCACCATGAGGCCACTGTACTCAGAGCTACACAACAGCAGAGGATGAGGGGTCCTTGCTGTAAGGACTAAGCAAGACAGAAGGAACTGGGAGGACAGATTTCCTAATGATCATGTAGCAGAGCCGCATTTACAATCCTAACACTGATGAGTTGCCTTTTCTCTCATTTGGTAACTAAAGTCCAGTGGCTGCAAACCAGGCACTGCTTTGACCACTGCCTTGGTCCAAACCCACTTGCTTTTCTTGCAGACCCCCAGTCCTGGCTGCCGCCGATCCAGCTCCGACATTGTCCATGAGAGCACGGATGGTGCCAAGGCCCAGCGCGAGTGCCGGCTGCGGCCACACTTCAGTGACCCTATGCCAACAGACTCGGTGAAGAGAAAGCAGCTGGAGCTGAAGATTGCAGCTGCAGCACGGCAGCACGCACAGAAGCGCCGTCAGGAGCGAGACTATGGTACCACATTCTGCACACTTAGAGGGGGTTGATGGGCCACGTGCTGAGCCCTGCTACACTGGTGTAAATATGGAGTGACTCTACTGACCTAGGTGAGGGAAGCATTCTGGGTTTAACCCAGGTGTGCAAGAAATCAAGATCTACTCTGCTGTGATCTGTCCCTGCCTGGCAGATGGCAGGAGGGGAGAGGGACCAAATGAGTTCAGACTCATTGGACTAAATGGGCAGAGCAGGGATGACAAGTTTCACCTGGGAGCCATTTACTTTTGACCCCTGCCCTTCCCAGCAGCAAAACAGGAGGGGGGACAGCTAACAGCCCTGCTTTCACCAGATCTTCCCCACCAGGGTTCCTACCACTCATGGCCGTGCCAGCTTGGGCTCTTCAGGTGAGCTCTGTGCAGCTGGCAGTGTCTGTAATGATTTGTGTCTGTTCTCAGGTCCAGTGGTAGCAAAAGCCAACCTTGGCCATGGTGGCAGCTTTGATGAGACTCGCCGCGCCCCACGTGGCTCCCTCCGCTCCAGACATCATTGGAGCAATGTCAGCAGCCTGAGCACGGACAGTGGGATTGTTGGCGTGAACGATGTCCGGGACGACCTGGATCCCAGCGAGGCCACCCGGACCAAATCAGCGGATGTGGAGAGGGCAGATAGTGGCATTGGCCAGATGCCAGCCAGAAAGTGGAGGAACAGGGCATCGGAAACGCTGAGCTCTCTGCAGGCCTGGGAAGCCCACCGTCCCTGCACCGACTGTGGAGAAAGGGACCTCCCGGTGGAGACAGATGTGCAGAACTGCAATCAGAGGCGGGCTGACCTCTGCGAGAAGTGCCGCAAGCGCAGGACAGAGCGCAAGGAGTCTGTGCTGGAGTTTGTTAACACAGAGGCCAGCTATGGAGAGGACCTGCGCATCATCAAAGAGGAGTTCTACCTCCCTATGCAGGCAGCTGGGCTGCTGAGCCAGGAGCAGCTCCTGGGCATCTTCAGCAACATCCAGGAGCTCATTGACCTCAACGAGAACTTCCTGGAGATACTTCAGGAAGAGATCGATCAGGCCTTTGACCAGGTATGATGCTGCGTGCCCTAAAGGGGCCAGACCGGGCAGACAGGAATAGGTTTTGTATTAGTGAGGCAGCATAGGTGGAGGAGAGGATCAGGAGGTAGGACTCCTGGGTTCTGGTCGTCTACCTAGTCTCTTGTTTCCTCAGCTATTGTAAACCAGTGATTTCAGTAGACCCACGCCAGGTCACAGCTGCTGGCCCCACTCTGCTGTGGTAGTGCCACTGACATTAGCAGGCCATCGGCAGTCTAGCTCATTTATCCCATTAACAGGACCTAACTGTCCCATTACCAAAGTTAGCTTTAAGCCCGTTTGCTTGGACACTGATAAGAGTGTGACCGTAGGGGCACAGAGCTCAGCTTGGTCTGGCTCACAGGCCACGCGCTTGCAACCCTGAGCTGGCTTGCTTCAGGCTGGCTTGGGTGTATTTGCCTTGGGTTGCAGTTTATTGCAGCTTGCCTCTAGGCTGGCTGCGGGGCCAGGCAGCACAGGCTGCTCCCTGCTCTGGTGACAGCTGGCACTTAGAGCTCTGTGTACCAGTTGCTTCTACTGATGCACCCTGCCTTGCACAAGAGACTTTCCTACCCCACCAGTGTGGTGGTCAGAGGGCAGAGAAATAGAATTAAGATTCTAGAGCAGCAGACAATCACTGCAAAGGACAGATAAACAGCTCCACGCCCTCCTTTCTTCAAGAAACCAAAACCCACTTGTTGCTGTATCAGTTTCACCAGGATGTTTTGTTCTCTAGGAAACACATCCCTCCTCTCCCTCTCTGAAACCCTGTGTCAGACTGAGTGACACGTCTCAAAAACTGGCAGCTTTGACAACGACTCTCATGCACCTGGCACAGTGAAGACAGATGTGCACTGCGGGTGTGATGTCCCCTGTGAATAATTTATTGAGTCAATGGCTTCTACAAACAGCCGTGGGTTTCCCTATGTCTGCCTCCATGTTGCCCTTTGCAGTCAGAGCTCAGTACTGCACCAAAAAGCCGCCAGAAGCCAAAGAGCTGCTCCCTCTCTCACTGCTTAAATGAGTCGTGATTGCAGAGCATGTCAGCATACACCTCGACACAGCTAAGAGCATTATGTGCCACCAGATTCTTACTATTCCCTTATTTTATTGCACATCCAGAAATCAGAGAACCATTTACCATGAAATTTATTTTTCACTTCGGCATCAAAGTAGCCAGTAAGAGCACAACTGAAGGAGACTGCTTCCCTGTTGCTGAGAGCAGCTGCAGAAGTTGTTAAGTGCCATGTCTGTTTACCTGAGTTACATGCCTCCTCTGCCCATTTGCTCCTAAACTCTCGCTGTTAATTTATGCACTGCTGCATTAGCCTTATGGCAGACCTGCCAGCAAGAAGGGCCCCAGTACACTCTCCTGACTAGCAGGCTCACTCTGGCCTTTGAGCCCCTGCTCTGGTGAGCTGGCCGAGCCTGCAGAAACAGAGAGGACATCTCTGTATATGTAAAAGAGCAAGCAGTTGGACTAGCTTTCCTTCCCCTCCCCACACACTGCTTCCCCCTGGGCCTGCAGGGACTGCCTTTCCACCAGGAGGGGTGAGCCCAGTTCCACCTTTGGTCTGGTGTTCACCAGATCCTGCAGTAGGTTCATGCTGGTGGGACTGAATGCAGGCTCCGTGCTTGTGCCTCTCCCGAGCTAACCCAGCAGGGGCTGTATTGCATGCTTGCAGGGTGATGACGACCTGATGACCGTGTGCATCGGCGAAATATTTCTAGAGTTCGTCAACATGCTGCCAGCCTTTCAGACCTACTGTCTCCAGCAGTCCTCCTCCGTGAATATGCTCAACGCGCTGGAGAAGGAGAAGGAGTTGCTCAGGTGAGAAAAGGGACGAGCATATTCTTCTAGGCTTTAGGGACTGGAAGGCACCCGGCTGAGGGCGAAGCCTTTGTCAGCTCAACTAGATGAAAGTTTTGATGCTAATGTTCTTCAGTGATGAGCTGCTCTCTCTTGGGTGAGGAGAGTAATTTACTCTCCAAAATATATTAACCCCTTGATATCTCCACTGAGGCAGCCAGTTGGTCCCCAGGTGTATACTGTATTTTGTGGTACCAGTGTTTGCCCACTGACCACTGGGCTGAACTGTCACCAAATAACACCCATCTGAGAACAGCTCTCAGCCCCTGCACCACAGCATGGTTTGGATTTCCACTGGGGAAAGCCGCTGTGTGAAGCATGCATGACTTGAATTTGCTTCCCATTCCTAGCCCTGGCCTATTGGGCAACCTCAGGCGAGTCACTTCTCTCTTTCCACTGCAACAGTTTAAAATGATGACGATACCAAATTCTTGTTTACAGTGCTTTGTAATCTAATGATGAAAGGAGCTACAAATTAATGTAATCTGATATAAGCTGATGTATCTGCCTCAGGCCTACGTCAGTGTGTACCAGAGAAAGATCAAACCCTCGTTGTTTTACAACGATTTAACAGAAAACTGCCAGGATGTTATGTGCTAGTGTCCTAGGCACCTCATCGCTGTTCTGCAGCTGACCACAGCTGCAGAAATTGTTACTAGTTTTTGAGAAGACAGAATTCACAAGGCTGTTAAAAGCAAAGGGGGGGCTGCAGTGCCCAGCAGCTGTCAGCACCACACTGTTCATTTGCATTTAGGATTGCAGCATCTGCTGGCAGAACAGCCACCATTTCATTCCCTCTTTTTAAATCCTCGCAGAATATTCCTCAATGTCTCCCAGAATGACAACACAGCACTGCGACGGATGAACTTGAGGTCCTTTCTGATGGCCCCTTTGCAAAGAGTCACCAAGTACCCACTGCTGCTCAGCAGGATCATCAAAGCCACCACCGAGTACCACCCAGATCATGGCAGCCTGCGGGAGGCCAAGAGCCGCATCGAGTCCCACCTGGAGCACATCAACATGAAAACCAAGCAGGAGGGGAACACATGGACCCTCCGCTCCTTTCGCCAGGACAGCAAGAAGAAGAGGGAAGTCATCAACATTGAGATGAGAGAAACTGCCCTCAAAACTGTAGGTTGGCTGCGGGAGGAAACGCGATTTGTGATGGAGGGGTCTCTGCAGCTGGCCCAGCCCCCTGACGGCCAGTGGGTGAAGAAAGGCAGCAAGACCCTGAAGTTCCAGAACATGCAGGTCCTCCTCCTCGTGAACATGAAGCGTGTGTCCGAGTCCAGCCTGGAGTCAGCCGAGCCAGGGCCTGTGAAGGATGCTGTGCTGGTACTCATCAGGGATAAAAATAATGGGAAGTTCCATTTGCTCAGGGAGCCCTTGAGGCTGAGTAATTGCATCGTCTCCACTGATCCTGACTGCGATGACACTTTTGAACTCATTGAGATCAGGCGGGAGGCGTTTGTGTTCCGGGACAGCGACCGGGCACGGACTCACCACTGGTTCAGGCAGATCAGGCGATACTCGAGGGAGCTGGGCTCCTGGAAGAAGCGGCGGAACGCGCTGCCCAACATCATGATCAGCACCCCTCACACCAGGCCCTGAGTCCTGCACGGCCAGTACACAGGGAGACTTGGCTGGATCAGTGCCACGTGCAAGGACCATCAAGAGCCTCGGTGGCTTGAACTTGCTCTGCTCCATGGACAACACAGGGAGCAGCCTGGCCCACGAAGACTCTTAGCAGCACTGGAACCAAGTGTTACAGCCTAATTCTGGTCTCTGGCCTCAGGACTCACAACCTGTTTGTGGCTGATGTACATACAGAGATGGGCTTCCCTGGAGGAGCAGATCTCTGGAGGAAAATACTGAGTTTAACTTGTTAATATTGCACTGTGGGAGAACGATGTATGATGCTTGCCATTGCATGGATTGTGTTGAAAGCCAGTTTTGACAACATGAGAGAGGTTTCCACCATTGACTGTATTTCATCAGCATTAGGTAAAGTCAGGGTCAAAATTAGGTGCAGTATTATGCAACAGGGGAGGAAAGTTGGAGAAAATGTTGTTTTCCACCACTACTCCTAAGGACTGTATTTCATTATTCACCTCTGTATATTCAGTCAAAATACTTGTTTAAAAAGAAAGGTCTTTCATCTTTAATCCAAATCAAGTAGGTATCAATTTGCTCAGATACAGCTGCATGCACACAGCCAAAAAAAAAAAAAAAGCAGACAAGAATTAAAGGAGTTCTTGCTCTCTGACACAAACACCCCAAATCTGTGTAGAACCTGTGGAAGAGCAGTATACCCCCACTGAAAGTCTGTTATTTAACTGACTTAGGGACTGGAACATAACACTGCATCTGAAATGTCTCAGAAGTGTATGTAAATACAGCTCCGCTACCACTAATAGTGAACTTTGCGATTATTTAAATGATGTAATCTAGTGTATTTCAAAATTTAATTGAAAGGAACAATTTACATTGTACTGTAGAGTAACATAAAAGGTTTTAATAATTATGTTTCAATGACTTTAGGTGGGTATTTTTTTTAATATTTGTTTTCTGGAGTAGATACTTCATTTAGTGTGGGTGGCATTCAAGTGAACAATGTGCCTACGTCTGTTCTTTGGAGCCCCTGAACAGAATTCAGGGGCTACTCCTAAGGAGACTTGGAGAATGGTACAAGCCTGCTACCCTAATTCTTATTAGACAACAATAGACTGGCACAAAATCTTACGCTCTGGGCGCAGCCCTGCCTGGGCAGGTCAGGCCCAGCGCACCAGATGCGAGAGCCAAAACCGAGGCCACAGAGCGCTCCCCCGTAAGGTCCAGCCTCTCTCAGCTCCGCAGCTGGGAAATGACTCGAAGCTGAACAATGGTAAAAAGGCAAACGGGGTTTAACCTTTTCAGCCTGACATTACCACTGACTGTGGCCTTGCGATTACAAGATCAGCAAAATGTCACACTGTGACTTACGCAGCAAAGGCCAGATTACAGCCCTAGAGGCTAAATTAAAGGAGCCTGAATTTTGGTCAGTGGATCTCAGAGGACAACCTGTAAATGTTCTTTCAGACCCCAGGGTAAAGACAAAGCCAATCAGTATTATTCACTCCCAACAAAATATTTCTGTAACAGGCATTTATTTTACAGGAGGATTCACACAAGGAAGCATATTGGTGTATTTCTCCAGAGATCAGCCAGCATCAGTGAGCGCACAAACGAAGGCGGACAGAGGCTACCTTCACGTAGGTAGCCCTAGTCTTGTAAGTCACCACTGACCCAAGGCCCAAGCAGGCCTCCAAACCCTGCCCAGTGCTTCATCCTCCTGCCACAGCTGCTGGGGCTTGTTACACTGCTCCGGGCACCGAGGCAGACACCAGCAGTGAGATGTGTGCATACTGGCTGTATTTTATCTCCGTCTGCACCATCCAGCGTTTTAGTGCCTCTTTTTGTCCATGAGGAAATGGGAGTTGTTGCATCATCTGGAGGCTTTACAAACACATACCCAAGACACGAGGGTGGCAGCACACAGCTGAGCGCTGTAGCAAGCGATAGCTGGCAAAATGCTTGTTGGGGCAGCAGCCTGACTCCCTCAACTGACTTGGAATTCCCCCCAGCTATTTCTAGTCTCTAGACAATAAATTGTCCCCCTAAAATAAATAATGCCTAAGCAGAGCAGCTGCTGGAGGAAGATTTCTCTGACACTGTCATGACAGATCTGCATCTAACAGCCTGTAAGCCTCATTCACCTAACATGCAAAAAGCAACAGCTTGTAGCACCTTTGTTTTCTCTCCCAAGATCAAAATGTTGCAGCTACCTTCTCTTCATTAACTCCAGTGGCAGTTTTGTTAAGGGAAGACATAAGTACAGTAAGCCTAATAGCTTAATTTATCCAAACAGCGAGTGGCTTTCACAGCCACAGAAAGCTGCTGCTTTCTGGAAAGTTTTCGCTTACTTTCCAGCACAGTGATTTTCTCCACACCAATTCATGCTCAAAACCAGCCGTGGACTGTTCCTACAGTCCTATCTTTAAATCAAGATACTTTCAGTCACCCTAGCTGTTCAAAAAGGTTAGAGAACAGTAAGTATATGTAAAAGGTCTGATATTTAGCATCAGTCTTGCATTTGGGCGATTGTTCAGTTTGTCAGCTTCAGGGTTTTTCTAGGTATCACAGGAAACACCTGCCTGCCAGGCTCCTAGTAATCATAGCCTATTTCCTCTGAACCAGGCAACTCTTCCCAAAAGAAGGTCCATAAATAATTGCCGGGTGTTGAGTTACGAGCAGGACGTGTACTTGGTGCTTTAGCCCTGTCCTAAAAAACCTGTGGCCAGGGAACAGTACAAGCTCTTTGATGTGGGACAGCCTGCTACAGGAAGCGACAGCCTGATTGTTGAACCTGTCAAACCAGACAGAGGTTGTGCTTCCAATGTTATTTATCTTTTATGTATCCGGTGTGTACTCAGCTGCTCGCCTGCCTTTAAATTACAGGTGTTGAAAGGGAACACGAGCACAGAACAATCTCTGTGGCCCCGCGAGAGCTCGTGCTGTGGGGTGAGTCTGCACAGGAAGGGCGAGGAGCGTCAGCATGCTGACAAGGCACTGGGTTTCCATAATCCCCAGGCACCTTCCTGAACTGGGTGATCCCTCCTGGGAAGTTCCAGGTCTTTCTTGGCATCTTACTTGGCAGCCCTGGAGATCAGTTGTGCTGTATTTTTCCATTTCTGATTAACAAACCTCACAAAATGCTATTTTAACCCAGGGTACTTGGGAACAGGGTTGTCTGTAAGCCAAGAAAGCAATTATTTGTTCCAAACTGGCCATCCTAGGGCTCCGTAATATTTTTATGCCTCTCAGAAGTCATGACTGACAATACTAAGGTTGTTTTTCAAGACTCCTGCCCACTGAACTTACCCTGCTAATACAAGCAGGCCCTCTCTGGAAGTACCATGTTAGGGGGGAAAAAGAGAAAGTCACATTACTCTGTTGATTTATCACAACTCATAAATGACCTTTAACAAGACTTTAGGATGAGTCTTACTGGCCATTTACCAGGAAAACAACAACAGACAGTCTTTATCATAGAGTCCATGTAGTTTTGAGCTCAGAAGGCAGACACACAAGATGACACAACACTAGATTAAGAGACCCCTGTGAGATGAGGTCCCAAGGAAGGAATGAATAGCTACTTTAAGAGTCAGCAGGCTGAGCGGGAAAGCCTGAAAAAAACACGGGGAGATGAAGAGCAAATACTTTAGAGGGCAGAGACTTCCGCTTTAGTGAACAGAGATCATCTTTTTTATGGTGTTCTTGTACATTCCCAGTTGTCCTTAACAGAAGTGAGGATGGGGAAGGGGTGTTCAGCGTGGGTCTCCGCTATGTGGTCAAGAACAGATCTGAAAGGGAGCACCAGCTTTCGTCTGGCAGCAAGAAGCTAATGTAGCTGTCGTTGGAGACGGAGAGATTGACCTCAGCACATCCCAAATCCTGGAAAAAAGCTCTGAGATCAACTCAGATCTCCTGCCTTGGGGAACTTCAGTCATTCAATGCACAGGAATCTATTATGGAGCTAAAGTCCCAGGAAGGCAGATGTCCAGCAGGAGATTCTGGTGAATCTTGCACTCTCTTGTTTGTCCCTGACATCCTCAAAGGGAAGATCATTCAAATCTTCTAGCACCATGTCAAAGATATCCCTTCAGGGGTCATGGATAAGGCAGCTGTAGTAACTCTCTTTTCATGATGTCAGCTGTGTCTCCTCTTAAATGTATGCTGGGGAACCAGGTGAGATTAAGCTGGGATTAGTCTGACATTCTCTAATTTAAAACTGGAAAAACCTGGAACCAAAAGCAATGGAGGAAACTGTCCTCCTGACAGAGATCAGATAAATGTTCAAAGAGCTCCCTGTCACTGTTGAGTGACCTTCTGTCACTACACTGGAATATGACAGAGCAAAAAGTCTTATCAATCAGGCAGACAACGGAACTGCCTTATTTCTCACAGAGGCTGCTGCAGAATATGAATATGACTAGAGACAGGTACAAGCAATTTAAAAACAAAACCCAACAAACCAACAATGTTTTGACAATAACACTGCACGGTCCAAAAACTGCAGGCAAGCCCCAAGGGCACTCATTAGATAAAAAGACATCTCCCTCAGGAAGCTGAAGGTGGTCCCCTAAAGGAAACCTTTCTACAACATGGATGGAAAAGTTGAGTGATAGGAACATAGAGGGTCCTCTTCAAGAGAGATTGAAGAACCCTAACGAGGAATCAGAAGACAGGCAGAGTGTCCTCCAGCACTGGTCTCTGCCCTGGCTTGACTGGGAGCAGTTCCACAGCTGGGAAATGTTGAAAAGCTGGCATTAGGCTCTAGGTCCATGAGCAGGGATGAACGTAATGATAATTCGCAGCTCTCCAGCTCAAATCCTGCCCCAGCACGATCTCCACCAGCACAGGCTTTGCATCCCTGAGAAATGATCTCAGCTGCAGGTGAGAAGATCCAGACTACAAACAGCCCTCCCAGGAAAGGTGTCCTGCATAGGAGCAGGCAAAGGCACCCTTTGTTTCAGCAGCGGTGAAGCCCCAGGTGATTTTGAACCCTTTCCCTCCTAGCACAGAAACCTCCCTTGCAGTGCCAGAATCACATCCTTGGGAGGACCCGCATCAAACATCCCTCTGGGTGCCTTGGGGAGGGCTGGCAGATGAGAGGGGGAAGCCTGGAGGTAACAAGAAAGTCGCAGAGCAGATCCCATGACTGATGCCTGGGGTAACCAACACACACAAAGAGCGCAAGGCTCAACTTTTTATAGCCCAGGACTGTTTCACAGGGGCTGAAATCTCAGGCTTTTTCTTCCCTTGAGGCTTTCTGCAGTCCCTCTCTCCAACAGGCTGTGGTGGTCGTCAGACTTCACAGAAGCCTGCGAGAGCTGCAGAGGCCCCAGTGCAGACCCAGAGGCAGCCAGACAGCTCTCCCTCCTGGGATGGGAGCCAGCAGGCTTCCTGGGGAGCAGACAGCGCCCGTGCAGGGCTCAGGCTCTTATATTTTCCCCAACAGAGGCAGGTTGGACGTTTGTACACCCATAGTGTGAACATGCAGATGAACAAGCATTCAGACAAGGAGTGTATTCCCCCTTCTTTCAAAAAAGGGCTGGCTTTAGGACAGCCATTTTCCCCCGGGGCAGAGCAATCCTCCAGTGGTGGCTAACCAGCGCAAGCCAGAAGTGCCACAGTTCGAAGTGACAATAAACAGAGAGGCACCGAAACCTGCAAGGAGATACCCATCTTCACGTAATCCATGCCTGACCCACAACGTGCACACAGGAGAGAGATACTGTAAACGACTATTCCTTTCAAAATCAAACACTTTCTTAATGACACTCCGTGAATTCAGCAGGCAGGAGGCTCTCTGAACAGTCCCTACACACACTTTAGTACAGTTGCACCGCAGTATCCAGCAACAGACAGTACTTTAATGAGGAAAGATGGACTGCTAATGAGTAACAGGTCAATATCCACGCACAGACCCCAGGAGTCATCCATGTTCGCTTTCTGCTCTCCTTAATTGCTTTGGTGTGTAATGACCTTACTAGCTGAAAAATGTGAGTGAGGCTCTATAGCACATAAGTCATTACTTTGCAGTGAAAATGAAGGCAAATTATTTACCCAAAGAGAAAATCCTTGGCAATCTTAACAGAACTGGAAGCAGTTAAATTACTGCAAGAAAATCAGACAATTTACCAGGTAGTGTTACAGCTCAGTGAACACTTAAAGCTGGCACCACAGGGAGAAGCAGCAGCCTCCCTCCACACACTGGCACAGCGTGTGCGGGACTGTGCGGTGAACCAGACTGGGAGCAAACACCGCTGAAAAATAGATTGTTTCAGCTAGATCAGTTCCTTGATCCAGTTCACTGCACAAAGACGTGTGCTGGCGCTAGAAAAGGGCAGTCTGGAGGTGATAACGTGTCCTTTAACAAGTGCCAGTTTAAAGAGGTTGCTGAACTTGGGCTGCAGTTAATCAATTCCAGCAGACAGAGCCCAGTTCAACCACCAGTCCCAAGGTCTACTCTGCATCCTGTGCCGCAGAGCTCTGTTCACCCCTATTTCCCAAACGGTTTCAGGTCAGCACTTCCATTGATCTGCAGGGGTTGAACAGGCAGCGCTATAAATAAAGAGCAGTTAATCAACTATTTAAGTGCCCTTTTTACTGAAATACAGAAATGACGTCAAGATTGCGGGGGGGACAGACCAGTGAGTGAACACAAAGATGATCCAAGAGAGCGCTCCCTGGAACACACTTCAGGCTGAAGTGGCTCAGAATAGCTGTGCTGGCTGTTGAGTCAGACTCTCCAGTGCCCCTGCGCTGACTCACTCCCCTCCCAGCTGCCAGCGCACGCTGCACAGTGCATTCAGTACCAACAGCAGTTATTTGTTCAGAATTCAAGTGCATCTGATTCATCATGAGCCATCAAGCTTCTGCAGGCCTCACAGCTCCGTCTCTCATGGCCATTCCCCGCTGCTAATGTGCTGTCATTCCCCAGGGAAAGGGAAGGGTCAGAGAAGAGACCCCGTACTCAAGTCCTTCTGGGCCTTGCCTTCTTCCCTCTGCTCCCAGCTCTGGGACAGAAACACAACTTACCATTTAGGACCAGAGTACAGCGCATATTCAAAACCAAGGCCACAAGGTCCTGCGGCTACCTCTGCACAGAGGAAGCTACAAAAAGCATGTCCCCATCTTGCCCTGCTCCGGCCTAGGGACAAAGTTTGCGGTTTTCTTTTCCCTTCCCCAGACCCGGCTTGGGAATGCACTATGCAGCCTGGCTCTTGCAAATGATGCTTTTCCAGAGGAAGACGCAAGGCTCTCCCAGAACTTAGGGATAGGCAAGAACGAGGCGTTTGCTAAACACCCTCCAGGAACGCAACACTGGAGTGTCTCTTTCTCAGGCACTTGCTCTCCACAGAGCCTTAGACAAAGGGATCCCACACCTTGCAGACTTTGTAAGCCCTAAGAGACACGCTTTTCCAGTTGTCCCTCTCACAGTATCTGCACCTCTGCCACAGTGCTGTTGTACCTCCACCAGCTCTCCGAACCACGTAAGATGCAAGAGCTGGCAGATCGAGGATCTACTGCAAAGCTGCGTTAGGCACATGGGATCCCCTGTCAGGAAACAGACCTGTTGCATAACCAAATGCAACTGGAGCACCTGGGACACAAGCCAGCGCAAAGCCTTAACGCACACCTGCCCTGCAACCAGAAACCTGCCCCGCCACATGGCCTCACATCCCAGTCCCGCATGCCAGGAGTCCTCCAACCTGAGAGACATCGACTGATGCTCAGGAAACCTTTCTCTAATTCCCCTGCTCCCACGTGTTTCCTGTGTGACCTTGGTCTGCACGGCTGTGTCTCAGAGCCTTAGGGTGTTGTTTCACGAGTCTCTGGTGTTGGCAGTAGAACTGGCTTAAGCTCCTTCCTTCCTCCCACCTCCACAGGGTTTAAGTGAGAAAGAAGCAAACAGTGGCATAGGGCAAGAACAAAGCGGTACTTTGAAAGCTGGTCTCATTGCCATGGGGCTCAGGAAGTTACGCCCTCTTCAGCTGTGAAAGAGGGATATTACCATCTCCCTGCGTCATGTGACATAAGATACGAAGGATGAGGACAAACATGAAAGATTATGAGATGCTCTGAAGATGAACCATGCTACGTCTTGGATTTGGTAATGATAAACTCCTCCATACCTCTCCTGTTTTACTTGGTGAAGTTGGTCAAAATTAAAAATAAAAAAAAAAGCCTATGAAATCTGTTTGCAGCTTGACTTTGGCTCCGCTCGCCAGCGGGTAAGAGTGCATCATTGAAGAGCGTACAGCCAAAGTGAGGGATTCTGTTATTGACCAAGGACAGCTGGAGGCTGAACTTAAATTACGATATTTCAGAGTAGGCTCCCAGGAAGGGAAGCAAATAATAACAGATAATCAGACAACAGGCAGAGTTACCAAATGGCCAAAATCAAAGAACAGCTTTTATTGGCCAAAATAACCAAGAAACCATTTTCTTCCAATAAACAAAACCCTAACTGAAACAGTGGTAAATCTTTGCTAACAAAATGAAACACTAACAAACCCCACATAAACGTGACTGCTCGTGTTCATCCTCCTAAAGAAGTTAGTTTTTCTCCCTAACTCTCCTGCACCACCAGAAGTAGAAGAATGGCAAAGCTCAAAGTCATTCAGGACAAGAGAACAAACACCCTGGGAGGTCCGAGTCCGTCCATTTACACAAATGAAAGAGGCTGTTGTTGTTTACAAACATCTTACATGCAAAGTATCTGAAACTAATCATTTCCCCTTTTCTGAAGACACAAACATTTTACTACATGAACTAAAGTTTTGGTGTGGTTTTTTTTTAATCCCAGGACACAAGCACAGTTGTGGCCTGTGTCGGTTTTCAAAACTCAGACGCTACCTGCAGTTTATCAGTTAACACTTCTCTATTAGGAAACTTTGGTAGTTAAAAAAAAAAATTGGTTATACCGAGTTCTCAAGGCAAATGATCATATTAAAACTCGTCATTTACTCATGTCAGTAAAACAAATACCAGCCAGTGAAAGCAGATGTTTGAGAAAGCTTTGCTCTCCCTGGCAACAGAAATCTTGGAGGAAAGGGGGCAGGGGGGGGAAGAGGTGCCCAGGTGCAACAGACCAGTTCCAATGGAAAAATTCTCAAGAATGTTTTTACTAATTTCTCAATTAAGGGAGACATTAACAGAAGCCATATAAAAAGATCTGGTTAATAAACAGTTATGCAAATCTGTTCAACTTACTGACATGAAAATTTAAGAAACAAAAAGGCAAAAAAAAAAATCAGTGTCTTAAAAAAGCGTATAGATATTTACACACTGCGTTTTCTAAAACATCACATATATCTGCACTGAGCTGCGTGCTGTGCACACATCTGAAAGGTGTGTGAGCAGAGACAGCTGAAGCACGTCACTGCCAGAGCAGTGAAGCAACACTACAGAACTAACGAGGGAGTTACCGACTACTATTGCTGCTGTGCACGGAATGGCACCATGTGTTTTGACAGAGGAATTCCACTGGAAACAGAGTGCCTCCTGCCCTAATCTAGACATGATTTTACAAAACATTTTGAGATCTAACACCCGTACTACACCTTTTGTAAGAAAATAGAGAGCAGCTTTCAGCTGCAGTTCTTCTAAACTACTGTAGGAAGGCTTCGCTAGCATGCTTCCTAAATTGGCAACCATCTGAGGTAATCAATGATGCTGTTAAAGTGAGTATCCTTCATTTCTCTCCACCCACACCAACTGTTGCCTCCTTATTGAGTCCTCTGATTGACAAGTCGTAAACCACTTCCTCAATTTTCTTGACATCGTATTTCAGGCCATCGTAACGTTTCCTCAGGGAGTCATTTTTCAGGTTGAGGAGACGGAAGCCAGAATCCAGCTCGTTGATAAAAGTTGAGATGCGGAGAGGGCGCGAATAGTCACCAGCCGTGACGCTGTTCACTGCCAGTCTGGCCTACGAGAGGAAGACACACAGGAGAACATCAGCAGAGGAACCCACCCAAATCACGTCGCTATTCCCATCAGTTACTTTACCAAATGAAGCAGTTTTGTTCCAGGCCGTCAGATTATTTATACTTGGATCTACCTTTTTGTTGACAACAATCCTGGGCTTTCAATCAAGCAACTAGTTTAAATCTTAAAATATCAGTAAGGAACAACTCTGGCATACAGAGAGGCAGCTTGCTAGAAGTTCAGATCAAGGTGTTGCCTATCATAACTTCCAGGAACAACTTGGGAAAGTTAGAAAACACATTACTTTTTTTTTTAGGTCAGTTTCAGTCCAAATACATGCATGAATATCTTCCTTACCAGCTCACTGGCGAGAGTTAGTACACCAGAAAGATAGTCTTCAATGTCCAGGTGAAAGCCCCGCTCTCGATCAGCTTCAACTAAGACGAAAACCAGAGTGGTAATCTGAACATGAGCAAAACCAGCAAGCTGAAATTGCATTTGTTTACTGGAGCTAATTTGAAATATCAAATTTATGGAATATTATTACAAAATAAAAGTCAGCCTTTTCCTGTACGTGATGTAATTACTGCCTCTTCTCAGCATTTTGATTTAGCATCTCATACATCCTCAACTGGACGTGCAACAGGTTATAACTGATCCAACAGAATAACTGAATTTACATTAATATACAGGAGAGGGATCTGTAGTCATTTTTTAGAAAAATATTTTCCTGATTTTTTTTTTCCCCAAATCCTTTGCTCTGCAAGGACACAATTCTCTTACAGCATAAAAATTTAGTATTTTTTCCACACTTTTTAAACAGCAAAAGCAAAAAGTGAGAAAAATAAGCCCTCATCTTTGTATTATTCTTTTGGTAGATTTACGCAATTTGGATGAATAATCTTCATTGATGAAGAACTTATTAATGAGAATACATACTTTTGTTCACATTAAGTTTGCTGATTTCCAAATTTATTGTTTATATAATGAAATCAAATACCAGATAAATCTTGGAACCTATTTCTTGGGAAGAAATGAAGTTCTGCTGCTTCCCTGTACCTCTGAAAGCTACAACATCTAAAAACATCACAAGCTTTTTCTCTTCAGTTACAAGATTAACTTACTCCCAAGTATTTCTGCAACAGTTTCTCGGGTCACTAACGTTTCTGACTCCAAGTAGACTACAAACGCTGCCAGAAACACCAACCGCTGAAGCACAAACCTCCAGTGCTCGTGAAATCTGTTGAAGAAAACACCGAGTCAAGGTATAAATAAGTAACATCCATTACTGAAGTTAGGCAACAAGCATACGTTATGTATACATTATGTTTTCCACCTTTACACATAGCACTTTGCAGTATTTTTGGCTTATCAAAATGACACCAGCTAAAGTCATCTCCTTGGTACTCCAGAGCTTCACCCCCAGGACACTACGCTGGACTCTAGCGTTGCTCGTGCCTCTCACACACCCACTCAGTTCACGGAGTTTTTCAGGTTGCTGTGCCCACAAGACAGCCAGGGCTTTCCCTCCCATCTTCCCTCAGCAGATCTGAGCTGACAAGTTTCTTGTTCTTTAGAATGTTCTTGCTAGACACTGTCCCCTTCTGGCAGCAAACAAAACACAAAGGTGACAACTTCATTTCGCATCTGCAGTATCAAACAGCCATTTCATGACTGATTTAGAGCTCTGTTTTCAGAAGTGTCCCAAACCTAACTTAACTGAAATTTATGGAGCAGCAAATGCTCTGCTCCCAGAAACAAGGGCAGCTCCAACAGAACATCAATGTCTTAAACTTTCCTTTTTCTTTTTAAAAAACGTTTCTAGAAAAATAATTAAATAGCAGATATTTTTAGTGAAAAGTTATAAAAACTATGTTTGAGCAAAAGCATTTTTTATCTATGCCAATAAAAAGCCTCACGCTTCTCTACCATGATTTACTTCTCAAACAGAAAGAAGCATTCGGCCCATAAACCTTTAAATCATTCTTCTAAAGTAATGATACCAAATATGCCCAGGCAATTCCCATATCCATGTCTGGCTGTGTGTGATCCTGCACACCTGTAATACTGATCAGCAGGAAACTTGGTCTTCAGAGATTCCAGCTGTGTTCTCACTGTACCAAAGTGTTCACGAGCCTTCTGACATTTCTTTGGTACTGAAAAAGAAACAGCGCAACATTCAGTACTTGACAGAGAAGAGGGTTTTGTGAACAGAGAGTTTTCTAGAGCAGACAGCGCTATCTATGCTCCTTTGTTGTCCAAGATAGGCTACTGACTTTCAAATCGATCTAAGAAATATTCATTGTCGCACCAGGAGTCACACAGGTAGAGGAGAAATCCTCCTGTGTTCTGGGCTGTCCAGTCTGCTCTAGTTCTTAGTTTCAAACCTGGACGAAGACGCCCCAGTGTTATTTAAGAGTCACTGCTAATCATGAATAATTACTGTTGCTATAAAACGTACGTCATGGATGAAGAACCCATTCTGTAATGGGTACTGACAGAATAACACACTGGAAAGGTCACGCAACCTACAGACCAAGAGGCAACAGGGGATACAAACGGACGGGGCCAGGAACAGAGTCAATGTGGTGTTTGTCTGTGGAATGAACCAATGAGCAAAGGAGCCTGGCGACGCGCTGAGCAGGGCGACAGCCAAGCAATGCTGAAGGAAAGATGACAAGTAGGGATGGAGAAAGGCTGAAAAAGGCGTCGAGTGTAAAACCTCACCTGAGGTAGCAGAGGAGCAGTTTTGTTCGAGGGTCTGTAAAGGTAGAAGAGCTGAGACTATGGCAACAGATACTGCAGGCAAGGGAGGGAGCCAGCAAGAGCAGTGACACGGTTGAAGCCCCACGCTACAAGCCCACCCAGGCAGCAGCACTCAGGAGTGGCAGGGCTACGGGGGGCACTGGGAGGAAGGACGGGACATTTTTAGTTTTAGCTGTGTGGATGGAGTAAGAGAAACGGTCTCCTCTTTCTGTACCAGCCACTGCCACCTCCCGGTTTTCGATAGGAGTTACAGCCACGCTGCACCCGCAGTACCAGGGCCCGACAGAACCAATCAAACCAGTACTTCTTAACTGCAGCCTTCCCAGAAATCCTGGTCGCGACCCAAGGAAGGCCGAAGATCAGCCTGACAGGCTTTCCTGCATCTTGATGTATAGAAGCTCGGATTATTTAAACACAAGATCCACAGAAGCTAAATCTGAAAGCTGTGATGAATAATTTTTATCAAACAAGCCCTACTAGGAGTCACTTGAGTGTGTTTAAAAAACTTCTTTCAATTAAAAATAAAAGCTTCAGGAAGCAGAAAGTGAAAGTGCTCCGTGTGGCAGCCAGAATGAAAGGAATGTATGAAGCTCACTGACAGCTGCCCTTCGAACACCGTCCTCGAACTCTGGTCTCTGCAACAGTCATGTAAGCTGTCACGTGGCAGCCGTGGACCAAGTACGGTATAAATTTGCATTTTGGCTTCTGCCAAAGGAACTTGTGACAAAAATAAACAATATTTACTGTAAAGTTTCGGACAACAGCGCCCAACAATACGTAACCTCCCAACTTCAAACTATCCTCATGCATCCTTGCATATCACCACTGATGTTTTGCTAAACTTAACACAACCTGTTTCAAGAGCAAAGATACATTAAGTTGATGTTCAGCCTCCGAAGACCCTACCTGTCACTCAGACTCATGCCAGCTAACAGCAGGCTGCAGCACACGCTGCCCTGGACAGCTTTCTGAGCAGTTCTCAAACTCCATTTTGGACAGGGAGCAGAGGGAGCAGAAGGAGAGAGAACCTCTAACCCTGTTCCAGAGGCTGCTGGCCTGAGGCTCTGCTGGTTTTCCTTCCCTTCCCCACAGCTGAATACAGGCTACGACTGGAATTGCCTATCCCACAGCTAAACAGTCTCACACTCAGTGCAGAGACCACAGAGAAGCCGGCACCATGAAAGAGCTGTTGGCTGTGGGTAGGTGGCTGCCCCACAGTGAAAGAGGTTAGCTGAAAAACTCAATGAAAACAGGTTTAGCCAGGATGTATTTTAAGTCCCCGGAGAACAGAGGACAGGCATTGTGCAAGATAATGTTTTACACGCCACTGACTGGCACAGGAAACTGCCTCCATCAAACTTCCAGCCATCCCATAGTTCTAATAACAGAGCTCACACCACCCCGATCCTTCTCTTTGGCACGATGGATTGCTCAGCCTGGTGCAAACCCTTCACCTGTTTTCACTGCCTCTCTGTTGCCTCCTTGAGTTTTCATCACTCTGCCTCAATTGCTGATGCAAGAATAATTACACAGGATCAACCAGCAAGCTGTGGGAGAAAAAGTCATCTCCCGCTTCCGCTGGCACAAGGGAGGGGGCACCACAAGCAATGCAGCGTCTGTGGGCAGCAGCACCAGCTTAAACCATCCACGGCAATACAGCTGTAGTCACCAAGCATCATTAGTGACTCTGTCACCTGTGAGCTTGTAGTAATTAACAGTATTTTTGCTTTTTTATTAATTAGTTATTAGTTTATCATTTTGTGTTTTTATAGTTCAATATAGTTTATTAATAGCGTTAACAGTTTTTCTTACCTCTTGCAATAAATAAATACAAGGCTAAAAAATCTTGATGCTACAAAGTCTAGCCAGGACTCCATTGCAATGAATAATCCTCTCTTTCATAGTTACAAGTCATCATTTATCCCTTTTTAAACTCCTAAGGAAGAATCATTCTAGTTTCTTCATAAAAATGTGGTACTGACTCAAACAACGAGATGCTGTAGTAAGCCAAACAGCCATTTAAGAGCGCTACACTGCAGAACTACAACCATTACCAAATAAAACTGTAGTCTAAATATGTGACATCTGACAAGTGCTATTTATCCCCCTAACAATCCTTCTGTTAATTGGCATTATATTATTCTGCTGTAAACCTTTATTAATCTAAACCTTTACTGACTTTATTATGCTTGGAATTGATGACAAACTGACAGGTCTATTATCATGAGTTAACTCCTAACCTATTAAGCATGCATTCATTATCTTTGATATTACAAGAATTATAAGTTGAGCTTTTTTTTCCCCTCTCTTCCCCCCCCCCTTTCACTATTCCAAATCTCTTCTCAGACTCTGCAAGTTCCAGGACCAGCTCTCTCCAGGAATTAAAAACCAAGTGAAAATACACTGAGCCACACACAGGTCTCTACTATTAAATGCTGGAAAGCAACACCTGAAGTTGATACTCACACAAAACAACTGTCACAACATCCACAGGTTTACTCAGCTTAGAAAAACGAGTGTACGCTTGTGTAAATTAGCACCGACAGATTTCCTAAGTAGGTGGAAGTTGCACTTGCCAGCAGAGGTCAAGCCTCAGGTGTTGCATGTTGCTAAATGCATACCCTCTCGGGGGCCAGAGAAATCCCAGGCCTCCAGCTCCAGCACGAGTGTGGTGGTGGTGAATGTCACCAGGCTGATAACCACCAGTCAGCTCCGCAGGTGAATTAAACAGCACCTGGTGAGGTTCCTTCTTCTATTCACCTTCAAAGGGTGGCCTGCCAGATGTCTCCCTTCCCAAATTCCTCCCAACAGTTTCCAGGAAAGTCAGAATAGATGCTTCTCCTCAGCAGATATTCATTGACTTGAAGAAATAGCTTTTGAGTCACATATTTAAGGGAAAAACCTGTTTATTTCAGTAGTTGCACCAGTAAGTCTACAAATGGAGGTGGGGGAGCAGAAAGAACACATTTGGCACCTAGGCCTGTAGTGCTGCTACTGTGCCCTGGAGGAAAGGGGTTGGCCCAGAAACATTACAGCACACATCTTAAACAAATTTGGATTGAAAGCGAGGAACCAGGCTAGCTACAACCCAAACCTCAAAACTAGCAGAACAATTCCAGTTGCCACTCAAACATACATCAAGGACAGCTCCTGCTCTATCAGCCTTTGCAAATTCCTTTCATATTTTGCAACATTAAGCAGATTTTATATACACACACAGTCAGTCTCATACAAACCAGACTAAAGTCCCCCCTTCCCACACCATCCTGAACCCCCCCCCGGAGCGCTCAGGATCACAGCTTTTTGGGGGGCAGGGTGAAGAGGTGAGGAAGGGGATACAGATACAAAGGCCCAACAGGTGATGGTAAAATTAGCAGAATATAAAGATCTACATGCACGTCACTTAGAGGGAAACCTATGAGCCAATCCAACAACCCAGGAAGGGAACACCTGTGAAAATAACACACTCTTCTGCACTGAGACAGCGAAGCACCAAGCTAGGGACGGGAGAAAGGGAGAGAACGGCGTTTCCGGAGGATGAATGGCAGCTTTTCTACTTTTCTGGCTTGAAACCTCCCAGCTGCACACACCCCCTCACCCCCCCAGCAGCCCCTGAGAAGCCCACGCAGGACACTGCAGGAGCGCCCACGCGCGACTGAAACCTGGAAAAGGGGCGCCCGTGACAGAGGGACCCGCGCTCCCCGGGGGGTAACTCCCGCTGACCCTAAGCCGCTTTCCCCCGCTCCCCCGGGGAAGGCGGCCGGGCGGGACTCACTGTCCTGGAAGCCGGCTCCCTGGTGCACGCCCTGCAGCAGCGTGAGGATCTCCCGGGCCGTCTGCTCCAGCGCCTGCACCACCTTCCGGATCTCCTGCGGACACAGGCGCCGTCAGCCGAGGCCCCGCGCCCCCCGCCCGCCCCGCCCCGGCCCGGCCCCGCGCCCACCTCGCGGATGTCCTGGTCGGCGGTGAGGACGCCCTGCAGCGCGATGAACATGTCGCTCACCGACATGGTGCCCGCCGCCGCCTCCCGCCGCTGGGGCCTCCCGCGCCCGCAGAGGGCCTTCTGTGCCGCTGGCGCAAGGGCTGCCCCGCGCACTGCCTGACCGCGCCGCGCCGGGCTGCCCCGCGCACTGCCTGAGCGGCCGGAGGAGCCAGGAGATGGCGGAGGGGGCGGCGCGGGCGGGTGCTCGTGGGGAGCTGCTCGCCCCGCGGGGGTGTCCGTGTTTCAGGACGCCCCCTCCCGGTGCGGCGGGGCTGGGCCCAGGAACGCCGCCGCCCCGCCCGGCCGCGCGAGGGCCCCGCCGCCTGGTGACGGCGCCGCGTTGCTACGTGACGTCGTGCGGGTGGGGGTCGGTCGGCAACGCCGTGCCCCGTTGCTAGGAGACAGCGCCCCGATGCTCTGCGCCTGCGCGCCCTGGCCGCCGCGCGACACCGCGTGCGAGGGGAGTGACGCGCTTCCGGCGGCGGCGGGGCGCGCAGCATGGCGGCGGCGGAGGTGGCCGAGGTGGCGGCGGCGGCTGCGCCCGCGCCCGCGCCCGCACCCGCGTCGTTCCTGGCCTTAGAGCCGCGGCTGCAGCGCGAGTTCCAGCAGAAGGTGCAGCGAAACCGCAAAAAACGGGCGGTCAAGGTGAGCGGGGCCCTGTCGCGGGGCGGGGGCGGCCGGGCCGGACCGGGCCTGGCGTGGCCTGACGCGGCTGCTGTGTGCCCCGCAGGAGGAGCTGACGCCGGGCGTGGTGTACGTGGGGCACCTCCCGCGGGGGCTCTCCGAGCCGCAGATCTACGAGTACTTCGAGCAGTTCGGGACGGTGACGCGGCTCCGGCTCTCGAGGAGTAAGAAGGTAAAGCACCGCGCCGGCCCGGCCCGGCCGCTCGGTCTCCGCCCCTCGCTGGGAGGCCTGGACGCTTCTGAACTTGCCGGTTTGCCTTCCGGCTCGTGACGTGCCTGAGACGCAACAGTGCGAGTGCAGCCGGCTGCCTTGCACTGGCCCGTGCGATCTCTTTGAGCCTCTGAGACGTCTCCGTGCACCAGCTGCCGGTTTGGTGAACGGACGGAGTTAACTCCCTTGGGAAGCGCCTCCAGCAGCTCCGTGCGTCGCTCCCGTCTGCCCGATGCTCTGCCTTCGGTGCGCACCACGTGGAAAAGTTTGTTGCAGTTTCACGAGTGGGCAGAGGGGGGCACTGTGCATAACGGCTTGTCCTAAAAATAATGCTTCCCAAACGAGTATCAGGCTGATAGCGCATGAAGCGTTGTCTCTGGTCTGCAAACAAGCAGTTTCCGCGACAGTCAGTGGAGCCCCTTCTTCCAGGAGTAAATACGCTTGTGTGAGAAGCGTTGCCAGAATACACTGACTTAAGGTAGAGCGTGAGATGTCATGGAAAAGACGCCGTTTCAGCTTTCTTGTTGCTTTGTGCTCGATAAATTTAACAACTTCTCATTTCTGGATTTATCACCACATTATAATATTGCTGTATAAACTTGGTAACAACAGAACAGCGGCAACGCAGGGCAGCTTTTTTTTGTAACAAATAGGTATTGGTGAGCAGTTTGTTTCATACACAGATATATATTTACAAATATCATCTTACCGATTTAGGACTAAATCTGCTGCTTTTAGTGATTTCACTGAATTTTGTGAAACTACTTGTGTTTAGCTGAGAATGGGCGATGACTCAGGAAGCATAAGGTAATTTTAATGTAGCTCTTCAGGTATCAAAGCATCGCTTCAGACTTCTTTCTGTCGTTGCTCGCAGACTGGAGCTAGCAAGGGCTACGCGTTTATAGAGTTTGAGTCCGATGACGTGGCTAAGATTGTTGCAGACACGATGAACAACTACCTGTTTTCTGAAAGACTGCTGAAGTGTAAGTATCAGCTCAAGTGTAAATTCTCTAACATGCAAAGGAAATTCATAGTTATTTGTCTTACTTTTTTGGACTGTTGGAGAATCTTGGGGTTTTTTTTAAATGAAGTTTTGTCCCAAAAGGATTTTCTGTGGGGCGGAGCTTTTCTTCCTTGTCTTTGTGTGTAAAGAACATCCTCAGCAGCCTCTTGGTCACTGCTGCCGGTTTGTAACTCTGGGCTGATACCGCTTGTTGTGTAATCGCGTAACATGAAATCTCGGGGAGCGGTGGGGTTTGCTGTGGAAACAGTTCCTTTAATGTAGGAATTCTTTGTCATTTGTGACTGTTGCAGCTGCTGTCTGTATCGTTAGACATAGGGGGCTTGTTTGATTAAAAGGTTAGTGAAATTAGCAAGTTTCTCAGACATGGTGATAGTGACACTTGCTTTGTAAAGGATTATGAGCTGTATACGCATCAACTTTTGAAAAACAAGTTTCTCTGACTGTTTTCTGGGTGAAACTGAAAAAGTATTTTTTTCTTCTATCCCTCCGCTATCAGTTCTCTTACTTAGGAATATTCAGTTACTTTCCGTCTTCTGTGTTGATGAAACGCTGCCCTAGTGCTGTGCCCTAGCAGTGGATAATGCTGTGCCGAGAACTGAGCAGTACCTGTAGTGAACGGGAGCACGTTTGGCGAGAAGAGTAGCTCCGCTATAACTTGATGTCATGTGTTTATGATACAGGTCAGTTCGTACCTCCTGAAAGGGTCCATGAAAACCTCTTCAAAAACAGTAACAAAATATTTCTGAAGCCTTCTCAGCCAGCGGTCAGGCGGTACAATAAGATACGTTCGCTCGTTCAGAAGGCGAAGATGACGAAGCGGCTGCTGCGAAAGGAGAAGCTTTTACGGAAGAGGCTGGCTGAAAAGGGGCTCGATTATGACTTCCCAGGATTTGTAAGTTTGGCATCGTTTCGATGAGTGTTTTATGCAAAACATGTTTCTGAGGTTGTGCTAAATACAAGAAAATGACGTGTTTCATGTGGAACTGGGAAAAGAGCTGGAGCACCAGGGAGACGTATGTGCGTTAAGAACTGTGTATAGAAGCTCCTGGAAATCAGCGTAGTGCTGTCGCTGGGTTGTGCTATATGTACGCGTGGCTTTACCTTTAGAGAGGTAAATAAGTAACAGCAAAGTGAAGACGTTCCTTTTTTTCTGTTAGTGTAAACAGTTGGATATCCTGTGGTTTTCGTATTTGTCTGTAGATCACAGAAGAGCGACGGGGCTTTGCCCAAGCCCCGTGGGAGGCTTTGGCAGGGGAGGTATTTGACGGCAGGTCCCAAGACTAGAGCTTCCGTCCCTCGACCTTGCCTAAGCTAACCGAGCATATCGCTCGTTTGCAGAGTGCTTGGGTGAAGTACTTGCATTTTAAGCAACGCTGTTTAACGTGGTATATTTTTAAATGCACAGTAGCAGCTTTTCTTACGTTGCTTTGGGTGTTGTGGTTCAAACCAGATTGCCTCTGTGGCACCGTAAGTAATTTTATTAATTCAAACCTAATTGCTGTAGCAAAGATTTGTAGTTCTGAAGCAAAGAAACCTCTAGACTGTTAAGTGACTGTTTGTGTCTGCACACAAGGAAGTTTGTAGTGATCCACCTGATCTGTCTTGCTTCCTAGGCTGCACAGGAGCTTTCCATAAAGAGAAAAAAAGTTAAAACATCCAAGAAGTCAAAACTGAACATTTCTTTGAGCAGCCAGGTAAGACCGGACAGTCCTAGTGGTGCCCAGCCCCACGCCCCACCATTCACACTGGGGCAGGTGTTCCAGGTCTGCAACTGGTTTCTTCGTATTAATTTCAACACCTGGAAACAGGGATAGTATGTGCTTGAGAGATTTTTGTGCCAGAAGTAGCTCCTTTGAGATGGATTAACACTCTTGAAGGGGGGAGAGTGGTTGGATCCTCGCCGTTCTTTCTCCCGTGGGAGTGTTTGGCAGCAAAGGCTTCCACTCTGCGTGTCGTAACCAGCAGCGCTTGTCCCGAGGCGCTTCCAGGCAGCGGCGTGTCTGCTGTCAGCCTCCGCGATTCAGCACGAACTTGAGGCAGGAGAAATGCGGGCGCTGGGGACAGTCACCTATACGCCACCTACACCTGCGCTTTAAACTGGTGCGAAATGATCTCCTTGCTGGCGTCCTCCTGTTGGCCTGCGCCACGTTACGATACCAGCTTGTTTTGTCAAAAAAGGAAGTTGAACCATCAATACAGTGTAGTGCTGTCTGTCCCCATTTACGTACTGTGCTGTCCCTCCTCCCCCGTGCTCCCCGGGCATGGTATTCCAGTGTGTTGAAAGCTAATGCCAGCTAAAATAGCAGCAGGATGAAAGGAAAGCTCAGGTCATCAGGGCTGAGGTTTGGGGCACTGACAGTCTGAAAAGTCTGTCAGGTGTTAACATTTCTGTTTTGTTTCATCACTGTCGTGAGTTTGGTTTTGTTTTTGTAACGTTACTGGATTTAGTTGTGATAATTGGGATGGGGCTGGTTGTGAGGAAGACAGGATAACTCATACATTCAGTCGCCCGAGTTCTGAGAACTTCCTGAGATAATGAAGCTGGGACGTTTCAGCTGTGCTGTCGGCTCGAATGTGGCGTTTCTGTATGCCAGTCTCAAGTGCATTTTTTTCCCCCCAATTCTTTTCCCCTTGTTTTTCTTAGTGCTTTGAGTCAGGAAATGTAAAGTTTAGAAAGCAAATGTGCATAATGACATGTTAGAAAATGTGAACTAATTTACATTTGCCTTTCAAATACACTTTTTTGAAGATGACACTTTTTTCTGAAGAAACGCTGTCTACAAAAATAGCTCGTTATAAACAGAAAACAGCTTCCCTAACAGGTGGAATTTCCGAAGGAGAGCTGGGCTGAGGTGCCTTGTGGTACCACAGAGGCAGTGACAACTTTCCCTGGCAGATGCTTTGCAGTGAATCGTGTTTTTCTGATCTCCTCAGGATCCTACTCCAGTCTGTACTCCAACGGTGCTCGAGCGCCGGAAAGCTGCTCAGGCGGGTGACAACGCAGAGGACAATGAAATAACGCTCAGACTGCCCCCTGCCAGCGCTAAGAACGCTGTGCAGAGGCCAAAGAAGCAGCCAAGAAAAAGACCAAACCTGAAGAAACAGAAATAGACTTAAAATTTTGGTGGCTGTAGCCACGTTTTTCCTCAACTCGGAAACCGGCAAGGTGGAGCTTCTGGTTCTGCTGCCCTGGCTCAGTTCATCTTGACGAGGCTGTTTCAGTCTTTCCTGGGCAAGGGATCTATTCGCAAATCTCCCCCCGTTTAGCCATCAGGGGACCGACGGTCTTCTCTGCCTTTGAAGATTTTCTTGACTTAGTGCTCACAAGTGCCCGCGCTGTGACGCGCCTACAGTCGTGCCAGAACCTTCAGTTAGTTCTGTAACTTGTCTCTAGCGTGCACTGTTCTGAAAGAAAACATGAGGCTGTCCATCAGAACTTGCTGGTGCGGGCTGTGTCTTATAATTAATGATAGGTTATAAAAAAAAAAACCCACCATAAACACCATTTTTCAACTGTGTTGGCTCTCGGTAGTGGTTCTTCTGTTTAACTGTGTTTCATGCGAGTTCTCACATAGTTACACAAGCAATGAGGGAGGGTGAGGGATTTTTTTCCCCAAGGAAGACGTACCTTGAATTTCATCTGCCGTTTGTGATCAGTCCAGATCTGCGCGTGGTGCCCCGGGCAGAGGCAGAATACCGCGCTGCCTGAGCACGCCGGTGCCTTTCAGCCCTGCTTCAGCAGTGCCTGGGAAACTCGGCCCTTACCAGAACGTGGAGTGGTTGCAGAGGACTTGCAAAGGACGGGGATTGGGAAGGTGGCAAGAGACTGAGGATGATGGCTGAAGTCACTCGCATTCAAGATTCCCGTTCCCTTTCCTATAGAATCATGGAATAGTTTGGGTTGGAAGGGACCTTTAAAGGTCATCTAGTCCAACCCCCTGCAGTGAGCAGGGACATCCTCAGCTAGATCAGGTTGCTCAGAGCCCCGTCCAGCCTGACCTTGAATGTTTCCAGGGATGGGGCATCCACAGCTTCTCTGGGCAACCTGTGCCAGTGTTTCACCACCCTCATCGTAAAAAATGTCTTCCTTATATCTAGTCTAAATCTCCCCTCTTTTAGTTTAAAACCATTACCCCTTGTCCTGTCACTACAGGCCCTGCTAAAAAGTCTGTCCCCATCTTTCTTATAAGCCCTCTTTAAGTACTGAGAGGCTGCTAGAAGGTCTCCCCAGAGCCTTCTCTTCTCCAGGCTGAACAAGCCCAACTCTCTCAGCCTGTCTTCATAGGAGAGGTGCTCCAGACCTCTGATCATTTTTGTGTCCCTCCTCTGGACTCGCTCCAACAGGTCCATGTCTTTACTGTGCTGAGGGCCCCAGAGCTGGACGCAGGACTCCAGGTGGGGCCTCACCAGAGCGGAGCAGAGGGGCAGAATCACCTCCTCGACCTGCTGGCCACGCTGCTTTGGATGCAGCCCAGGATACAGTTGACCTTCTGGGCTGCGAGCGCACATTGTCGACTCATGTCCAGGTTTTCATCCACCAGCACCCCCAAGTCCTTCTCCTCAGGGCTGCTCTCGATCCCTTCATTGCCCAGCCTGTATTGATACCGGGGGTTGCCCTGACCCAGGTGCAGGACCTTGCACTTGGCCTTGTTGAACCTCATGAGGTTCACATGGGCCCACCTCTCGAGTTTGTCCAGGTCCCTCGGGATGGCATTCTGTCCCTCAGGCGTGTCCACTGCACCACTCAGCTTGGTGTCATCCGCAAACTTGCTGAGGGTGCACTTGATCCCACTGTCCATGTCATTGATGAAGATATTAAACAGTACTGGTCCCCATACAGACCCTGAGGGACACCACTTGTCACCTATCTCCATCTGGACTTTGAGCCATTGACCACTACCCTCTGGATGTGACCATCCATCCAATTGCTCATCCACCGAACAGTCCACCCATCAAATCCATATCTCCAATTTAGAGAGAAGGATGTTGTGGGGGACCGTGTCAAAGGCCTTACAGAAGTCCAGACAGACGACATCCGTAGCTCTTCCCTTGCCCGCTGATGTAGTCACTTGATCACAGAAGGCCACCAGGTTGGTCAGGCAGGACTTGCCCTTGGTGAAGCCATGCTGGCTGTCTCCAATCACCTCCCTGTCCTCCATGTGCCTCAGCATAGCTTCTAGGAGCATTTGTTCCCTGATCTTCCCAGGCACAGAGGTGAGGCTGACAGGTCGGTAGTTCCCACGTTCCTCCTTCCTACCCTTTTTAACAACGGGTGCAAAGTTTCCCTTTTTCCAGTCCCCAGGGACCTCACCTGACGGCCAGGACTTTTCAAAGATCATGGAGAGCGGCTTGGCAACTCCATCAGCCAGTTCCCTCAGGACTCTGGGATGCATCTCGTCAGGTCCCATAGACTTCTGTATGTTCAGGTTCCCCAGGTGGTCATGAACCTGATCTTCTCATACAGTGGGAGGGACTTTGCTCCCCCAGTCCCTGCCTTGCAGTCCATCCACTGGAGAGGTGTGGGAAGAGAGGTTGCTGGTGAAGACTGAGTCAAAACAGTTGTTGAGTGCCTCAGCCTTCTCCTCGTCCGTTGATACCAGTTTGCCAGACTTGCTCATCGCGGGGGGGTGGGGAGGGTGGTACGCTTTCTGTGACCTTCCTTTCCTGGCTGACATACCTGTAGAAGCCCTTCTCGTTACTCTTCGCATCCCTTGCCAAGTTCAGCTCCAGCTGCGCCTTGGCCTTCCTGACCCCCATCCCTACACAACTGGGCAGCGTCCCTGTGCCCTTCCCAGGACACCTGTCCCTGCTTCCCCTGCCTGTGCATTCCCTTCTTGCCCTTTAGTTTGACCAGCAGGTCTCGACTCAGGCATGCTGGTCTCTTGCCTTCTTTGCTCGATTTCTTGCACCTGGGGATTGAGAGCTCCTGCACTCTGTGGAAAGCCTTGTTAAAGGTCTGCCAGCTCTGCTCTGCTCCCTCATCCCTGAGGGCAGTTTCCCAGGGGGTCCTGTTGACTAACTCGAAGAGCTGGAAGTTTGCTTTCCTAAAATTCAGGGTCCTGACTTTACTCTTCACCTGACCCATATCCCTCAGGACTGCAAACTCCACCAGTGTGTGATCACTGCAGCCCAGGCTGCCTCCAATCTTGACGTCACCGATTAGCTCGCATTGATTAGCTCACTATACAGGCAAACGATTTGTGTTTGAGAGTGTACCCCACTGTGGAGGACGTAGGGTGGCTGTTGTGTTGGCCGGTGGCTTAGCCAGAGCCACAGCTACGCTTTCATTCCTCGCACGCTTGTGTAAAAGGCATTTCCCTCTGCAGAGGTCCCAGGTGCGCGTGTCCTGATGTACTGCTTTACCCCTGGGCTGACCAGGCAAAGGTAACTTGGTAAGTCTCTGGGGCTTTGTGTGCCATGAGCGTGCTGGTACCTGGTGCAGAAAACATTCAAGGACCTGCAAAGTGTGGCTGCCCTTAGAGGGACTTCTTCCTGAGCTGTGGAGAGGAGCAAACGGTGACAACTGTCTTACGTACAGCTGTTCTCAGACTGAGCCAAGCTCTGAGAAGATGCATCAGTCATCGGAGCAGTCTGGGTTGCGTTAGGAGTTCTGTTGTCCTTTGGGCCCTGCAGCACCTTGTCACTGTATTTTAGTTTCACTGCCTGCTTCAGGGGGTGATAAGCACATCGCAATATTGTAATAAGCGCCTGGGTGGGTGAACCCGGGTTGGGAAGGCAGGGTTTTGTCACGAGTAGTACGAGTTCAGAGAATTTAGTGTAGCTTTTAGTTGTGCATCAAGGTTTATCCTTGTTCCAACGTAACCTGTCATAGCTGACTGCAGATATCCAGTCCTGTTTGAAAATGCAGTTTGACTGTGCAGTTAGAATTTGGGTTTTATTGCAAATTGGAGACCTGCAGAAATTCCAGTTTGGGTTTTGAGGCACGTACTTAGGCTTGAGCTTTTACCGTCTGAGGTAAAACACTCTCTACTGCTGCACTCTTGGCTGCAGGTCAGGCTTGGCAGAAGATTTCAGAGGAAAGCCCAGGTGATAATAACCAGCTGCTCAGGTAGGTGGCTGGCGCTAATTCCTTGGCTATTTTAAGACTCGGACTCCTGGCAGAGGAGAAGAAATCTGAGCCATTGGCCTGGCTAATTGTGTCCTATCTGGCCTGATCACTTGAATGATCATGTGATTGTAATGACATTTTCTCGGTGACTTAAATTAGATCATTCTCCTTTGTTGCTCTAAACTGTCGGGGAAGCCACTTGGATGAGTGCATCTTTATATCAAACGCTTGTCATCGCAGGCACGCTGGGGAAATCTGCTGAGCAGCCCGATGGTCACTGACGGTCCTTGCCTTTCAGTAGCAGTGTTGCTGCATACATCTGCAGGCTTTCTTCTCTGTGCATTGTTTGATGCGAAACAGGCAGTGTTTACACCTCAAACCCCTGGAAAATACATCCTTAGCTAAGGTTTGAGATAAGTGTGATCAGAGTGGTTGGCAGAAATTGCTTATCTGTTAGTAAATGACACGCAGCTCTGAAAAAACTTTTCTACCTCGGCTCCATACAGCAGAGAGCAGCAGAAGAGAAGCAAAATATGTCTGCCTAGAATGGACAGTTTTCTTTTAAATTCCATATCCCTAACTTTGTGTTGTGCAAATACAGATGGCTGTTGGGTCAAGATGAAGTAGAAACGTGGCTGCACTGTCTCCTGTCCGGAGCTGAATCTGCTGGGCGCAGGCTGACAGCGGGGGGCAGCAGCACATGGACACACGCTGCCTGCTGACAAACGGAGCGTGAGGCTTCCTGACCTCCCAGGTTGGTAAAGAAACCTGCCTAGTCCGGGCAGCTCGGCGTGACTGGCTGCACTGGTGTGACTGATGGTTCTCTAAGGTGTTTTAAGAATATGGGAGAAATGTGATCTTAGTCCAATATGCCCGTTTATTTGGTGCTGCCACAAATACTCCTTCCAAGGCTGTTGAGTTAAAGCTGCTCTTAAGAAAACATAGTGTATCTAGAGTAATTATCTAGTGCAGTTCCATGTTCACCAACGCCTGAGCAGCTCCCTTCCCTTGCTTCCCGTTCCAACCCCTTGGCCTGCGTTTTGCACCCGGCGTTGCTTTCTGTCTACTCTGCTCTGTTGCCGTGCTCCTCTCTGTGCCTGGTGTTCTGCCCCTGCCTGGAGGCCTGTGTCTGCTCGCTGCTTTCATCCGTGTCTGACTCTGTGGCTTCTTTTCACGCCACTTGCCGTGCCTGGGCTATCCTGTCTACCTGCACGAGCTTCCAGGGACTGACGCTTCTGCAGATCTCTGGAAGTTTGTGCCTTTAAGCTTGCACCCCGGTTGCTGCTCGCTCTCCATATTCGCATGGCAGTGCGAGCCTTGATGGGAAGACGTTCAAGAAAGCTGCGCTTACAATAAGGTTTGCTTCCTGCTGTAATTTTCCTTTCCCTTCCTTTTGTTTATCGGTCTTCCTTCAATTGAGATCAGCCTAGATGGCAAATCTGAAAAGCAAGGAAACAAAATTCTGTGCTGTTTGCGTAAAGCACAACAATACCCAGGCTACAGCGAGGAACTCTCAGCAGAAGGGTAGCTTTTCGTGGTGATAGTTTCTGTTTTTAGGCTGCCTGTGTTATTAATATACTGCTGTCCTGGGAGATGTACATAAGCAGAAATTCAGACACCTGATACTTGCCAAACATAGTTTCCGTAGCAAATGGACAGACGTGCTGTGTCATGAGTTATGCCTCAGTCCTTGCACTGATTTTTATTTCTCAGCTTTCCAGTCGTTTGTTCATTCATCTGGGACAAACACAAACCTCCTGGCCACTGATTTTGGGGCAGGCTGGGAGTTGTTTTTACTGGGATGCTAGGAGCGTTGGGGCTTTGGTTTCAAGGCATAACTTGCAAGCTCTCTGCCTTTCTGTAATGAATGACTTTGTGGAGCTGGTTTACTGAACACCTATGTATGTAGCACCGGTTTGAAGCTTCAGAAACACTGAGGTGCCAGCAAAGTCTGCTAATTTACACTCGTTTGTTCTGATCTCTCTGTTTTGCAGGAAGGGGAGCTGGGCTTAGGAGTGCACAGCATTTCCCAGCACATGAAGCACTGGAAGCAGAAGAGGAATGGGGCAGGAGAAAAGCAGAACTGGCTGCAAAATAGAGGGGAGAAAGGAACGATGAAGCCAATGCTCACCTCTAGAGAAAAAGGCATTGGCGAATTGGCAGCGTTAGACTGATCAAATTAAAGACGCAGTTTGATGTTTTTCTTACTTGTTTTGCCTGTTAGATGTGCTGTGGGGTGCCCAGGCCGCACGGCACGTTGGGAGTGTGCTGCAAACCGTGGGCCAAGTGTCAGTGCTTGCTCATGAGCCCGGAGTGGAGGAGGAGAGCAAGCTGGGCAAGTGGCACTTGCTCTTGCCAGTAACAAGCCTGTTTGCTTGCATACCTGGCTTTTAAAATGGCTGCAGCCCTGAGCAGCAGGGCTAAAACCTGTCTGCAAATAGCTTGTGGTGCAAGGGAGGATTTGTGCATGGCTCAGAGGGCTGACGTCCTCTCCAAGTAAAGCACCAGCAAGGCAGAGGGTGGCTTGAGCAAATTCCTCCTCTCCCACCTTTCCCTTCGGAGTGCTGGGGTGTTTGGTTCTCACTTTCCCTGTGCGATGCAGCTGGCCAGGGTAGGGCTGTGCAGTGTAGGGTGCTGTGCACATCCCTGCCCTGGGCCGGGTGTTGCCACTGAAAGCCAGGCAGGCAGGTAACAGGAGTACGGGGGATGTGATCACCATTGGGTGTTTTCCAGGAATACCCACGAGTCCTCCTCTTGGACCAGACTCCTTCATTGTCCAAGATGCTGTTCAAGCGCATCCTGTTTTCCAGAGTTTACAACCTAACGCACGAAGTCGTGGAACGTCCAACTCCAGGTAGCAATAATCTGCACCTTCTTGGCCAGAGATATGCGGCGGGGCACCCCAGGGTGCTGCTGGAACAGAGGCGGTGGGGAGGGACGTCCTGCGCGTCAGGCTGCTGCCTGGCACCGCTAATCCTGGCACGTCCCTCCCTGCCCAAGGCCAGCAGCTGTCAGAGCAAGCTGAGGAAATGGTTAACTGCATGAGTGAGAATTGCTAAAATGAAACATTTTCTCCCATGCAGGGTGCAGCAAGGCCTCCCATCACTTCTCCCACCCAGCACTAATTAAGCATATGGCAGGGACGAATGCCGCAGGGCTTTGAGACAGCGAGGTGGGTGTCTGCAGTGAGCCGTGGGCACTGGGGTCACCTCCTTCCTGTGGCCGCACAGTCGACTTTACACTTGACCCATCACGTGGAGTCCAGGGCCTAGCCTGGATTTGAAACTTGTTGTTTTAAGGAATAGGGAGGAGAAAAACAAAAGTGGTTTTTAAGATAGTGATTCTGGAAAGCCCTGGGTTTTTCCAGTGCATTTTTCCAGTGCTGACTGAGAGCAGGGCTTGGTGAGCAGGTACAGACCTGGAAATTGGGCTGCTTGCTCCGCAGCGTGGCATTGCTGCCAGTTTCCCACAAGTGCTTGCACAACCCCCCGGCTTGCATGTGTTTTGCTTTCTTTAAAATGAGCAGGGAAGTAGGGTTACTTCTGTCAGGGTGGCTTTGCAAGGCTCAAAGCGTTGCTCCATTTTGAAAGCGAAGGCAGTACCCTGCCTCTCTGTCTTGCTTGCTGGGTGTACTCAGAGGTACTGCTTCTCTCCAGCCCGCCCTGCAGAAGGCAGCCGCGCAGTGGGGAGCGAGCAGGGGTCTGTGCCAGTTGCGCAGCAGCAGCACAGCTGCTTTGTCGCCTGCAGGATTTTTATTTCTGTTGATGTGAGAGCTGGAGGGGATCCGGTGTGACTTTCAGGTGCTGGGCTGCGTGTGCAGGTCTGCCTGTTATAGAAGGGCTGGGTTCATCTGCCCAGAAGCGATGGGCAGCAGAAACGTAAGACAAATCCACAAGGCTTCTCTTTCAGCTGTCCCCCACAAAGACATGATGTTTGTGGCTTATTAGCTGGACAATGCTTACAGCACGTTCTATTGAATCGTGTCCTGAAAACCAAACCATCCAGGTTTGGAGCTGCTGGAACTGCCAGAGGGTTGTGACTGGGCTGGCCGGAGCTACATGAGCACAAAGGACCGGTTTCGGAGGCAGTGTGGATTCTCCTCAGGCAAACCTGTCCTTTGGGGTAACAGCAATGCAGCCACATCAGATGAATCACAGCCCAGGTTTTTATCCTGAGAACTATTAGCTCAGCTTTTTTTCCCCATCAGCTCATAATTTTACAAGATGAAATCCTGCTGTGTTAAGACATAGTATAGATTCAATCAGTTGGTTGTTAAGAATCATTTGGAGTCGGTGATTTGGACAATGGGTTTTGAGTGGGCTGCCGGTGTGTTTGCTGTGTTGCTGTTCAATGTCAGCCTTCCCGTTGCATTTTGTGAGACCTTCCATTAATTTTAGTAAAAATCTGCATTTGGGGTGAAGGGTGACCTAATCTTTAAAAAGGATCTTAATCCACTTAGCCGCTCTTGCAAAGCTCAGCATTTTTTCCTTGTCAGGAGCAGACTGCATTCCTAACCTTGATGTGTCACTTTCCAGTTGGCTTAATATTTGGGTGAGGATAAAAAGGAAATGTTTTTCAAAGATTAAAAGAATCCATGCTGCTAAGGTATGTGCATGTGTGATGTGCGAGTACAAAAAAAGAGATGTGAGCATAATTGTAAGTGTTTGGGTGGTGGAAAAAAGATAAAATAACACTGATAACTGTATGAAATAACAGCAGATGACTATAGAGAACAAGCACAGGAAGAGGTAAATCCATTTGAAAGAGTGTAAATGGGGGATTATGAGGGAAAAGGAAATGGGACTGAAATGTTGTTTAATGTAAATTTAAGTGCAAGACAAAAATAGGACTCCTGTTAGCTTGACCTGTAAATGTCTCTTCCCAGAGGCCTGTGGGCAGCCAGGAAAAATATGGTCTCTGATGCAAATACAAGACCTAGTGCCTGCGCCTTGTTAGGACTAGAGACCTTCTTCTAGGCTACTGCACTAAACCTAGCTCAGGTCAGAAAGGGTGGAAGGCCGTTGCCAGTAGCCTGTGTTCAGTTTTGGGGGGTTTCTGCTCAGACTCCAGTTACAAAACAAAGAATGCCTCAATTAACACTAATTGGTACCTTCCTTGATGTTTTGGCCAGAGCGAATGAACTGTCCCCTGCCACCCTGGAGGCAGTCACTCCAGGTCCGAGCAAGAGGCCCGCGGGGATGTCGCATGGCTCACAGGACTTTCCTGCCAACAGGAAATCTTGAATCCAACCCAGTTCACACTGCATGAGGGCTATCTGCTTTGTATGCGATGTTTCTCCCTGGGCGGCCAAATTTCTGCAAGGAGTGAACACACGCAGACATGCCCGTGTGCACACGATGAGCCTTGAAGCCATTTGCTCACTTCCCTTTGATCAAAACCTGCTCTTGCGTTTTCTTTTCTGTTTGGTGACCGAAGCGAAGCTTCATGTGCCTTCACGTGGGAGTTAAGTGGGTCAGCGGGCTGCTTTGTTTGTGGCAGCTCTCACGTGGAAAAAGCCCGATGCAAAACGCTGAGGCTTGGCAGGAAAGTGCCAATTAAAGATAGCAGTGCAGGAGCATATTGTCTGAGCTGAAAGTGCTCGAATCTGGGGCTGTGACAACTGTCATGTGCAAAGGAAAGAACGAGGAACTATTAAATTTAATGTTGCTCCAAAGTAGCTAGTGCTTTCCCTGTTTGAAGTGTTTGTTCTCACGCAGCGTGGACAGGGAGTTTGTTCCCTGTTTCACGGGTGAGCTAAGTGAGGGGTAGAGGAGGTGAGTCACACAGGGAGCCTGTGCCAGGGTGGGATCAACAGCACCCAGAAGCCGGGTACTTGGGCTTCACCTCCTGTCGGCCCGTGTTATTTATCTTTGTGCCAGGAGCAATCCAGCCTTCTCCTCAGCGCTGCTCGAGTCTGTTCGGGTGATGTGCGCAGGAGATGTAAGTGCCAGGGGACGGCAAAGGGAGAGATGCAGTGTTACATCGACCGAGGTGAAGTTGTTCTCCCCCGCAGCCATGCAAGTAGTCGGCTTGGGACAACACAGAAAGAAAATGTGGCTTTCTAAGTCTGCACGGCAGCGTGCTCAGCTCCGGGGAAGCAACCCAGGGACAGCCAGGCTTTGACGCTGCTACCTCTGCTGTCATGGGCAACCATATCATCGTACTGTCATTCATAAATGAAGGCATTTCTCCTCGGAGCGCTCGGCCCTCAGATTCCTGCGCAGACATTGTGCAAAAGGGCCCTAAGGAAAGGGGAAGAGCAGGTCACTCAGGTATTGTCAGTGTTTCTACTGAAACAGAGCCTCTCTCCATCCCAGTCCATCCCTCTGCTTCCCACTAGTTCTGTTTTATTGGTGTGTTTTTGTCTGACAGATCAGTGTTGGTAAATGAAAGCAGAATATCCATACGTGCCTTTATTTTAAAAAAGCTTTCTGGCTTTACTTTGCCCTTCCTTACAGCTTTCTGTGCCCTCACTGCAGATGTCCATAAGCCGATCTCCTGTTTCATCATGCAAATGGACTGTGCTTTATTTTGCGTGTGCGTAGGCACACACCTCCTACTCCTGACGAACCAGACCACTTCTCAGCCAGCAGGGAACAGCGTGCTTTGCAGGGGGAATCAATAGAGAGATACATGCTGCTTCACTGGGAACAGCGTCCTCTTGGGAAGCTGATGTTCCTACCTTTCTGCTGCCCCAGTCCTGCCTGTGCTGGAGATCCACGTGCGAGGTAGGTAAGTAACTGCAGATCTTTCAGAGATGAGAGCATAGCAAGAAGTACCTTTATTCGGGTACGTTACTTCTAAGGGTAGCGCCAAATGCCTGCTGTTAAACCACAGGTAGGGAAGTCCTTGTGAAGCACTCGCTTGGGATGGCAGCAGCTCCTCCCGTTTCCTTCATTTGGAGAGTCCTTTCTGCACCCCAGGATGAATCCCCGAGGACTGGTTAGAAATAGCACGGTCGTTACCTAACCGTAACTCTGCAGAAGCTGAGGGATCTCTGCAGGTTTGGTTCCATCCAGAAACTTAGATCCGGTTGCCCTTGGGGTATCCCAACACGCCTTCGTGGTGGGTTTCCACTGTGAACTGTCACAGGCAACGGACACACAGGTCTGTTGTAGGTGGTGCTGGAACTCATGCAGATTGATGTCCCTGTGAAAGCTGATGGACTGCACGGCATAATCAAGAGGAGCCTCCTCTGAGCAGAGGTAACGAATACAGAGATGCTGTGAGACTCTGAAAGCAAGCTAAAAAAAAACCAATCCCTGAAAGGACAGTGTTCTGTTAGAGAAAGCAGGATGAAGCGTGCAATATAGTGTGTGATAGAGTGCAATATTATATGCAGTAGTGATTAGTTTTTCAGAACAGTGCCTTCGCTGCCTACTTTTTAGAAGTTTGAAGAAAACCCGCAGGTTACAATGTATTTTAGACTTATGTTCCTGATGAAAATGAGGCTTGTGATCAGTCTGTCTGTCTGCATCTATTCAGCTGTCAGGTTAGCCCCCTCCTTTTTTCCTTCTCAACATTTAGGGAGGAGGAAAGAATCTCAAGTTTCATGAGAACTGGAGGAGAGAAGTAATCACTGCCAGCCTCAGGGAAAGGCAGGAGGGAGCTCGGCACGGTGTGGCTCCTCGGGCAGCAGCCTGCCGGTCGCTCTGAGCATGGATTGCAGACCGCACGGCGTGCTGCCTCTGTCTCCTTGGAGGGGAGCGTCACAGGACACACAAAGGGAGGTAGGGCTGCTGAGACAGCGGGGCGGACGAGGGACAAAGAACACAGATCTGTGGGAAACCAGGCATCGTTAGTGCCGCTGCTCATGGAAAAATTTGGTTATCTTAAAAACATAGGCATAAACTGTTCTAAAAGTCCCTGCAGGGAGCCAAGGAAATGGTCATGTAATAACAGAAAAAATCAAAACATTAGAGCTGATTAAACGACAGAGCAATTTATTTCTGTGCAGAGACTCTACCTGTTTTATAATAAAAACGTGAAGAAAACATAAAGACTGTCTCTGCAGTCTGTCTGTTAATTTCACAGTGAGGAAGCTTTGAAGTTTCATGCAGTTGTCACCTGAAGTCTTGCAACAAAAGAGAAAAGAAAAATTGTATTTTCTGTGCAAGTTTTATCTAGGAGGGAGACAAAAAAAAGTACTTAAAAACCAAGCCAACTGCATCTCAGCATTTCTTTATGAAGCTTTAGACTGCCAGTGACCCTAAAATCGCCGGAAGTAAGAATCTATGAAAAAAAGGCCAAACACCCAGCTATATCAGAAGGCAGTATTGAGAGATTTCCAAGGCAAAGGCCTCTTTATTTTAACACCACTGAAGAGAATGAATTCACAGCAAATGTGTGATACACAAGTATTGATTTCTTACTAAATGAAATATTGCTTATCATAGTTGAGTTAACTTAGAACTATTTGATCAATTTTTATCTCATTTTCTTGCTCAAAATGGAATGTGATGGTATTTTAGGTAGCAGAGAGGGAACTATCTAGAGTCTCCAAGAAAACTTTGCCTGTAGTTCTAGCAGATTCAGCTGAACTGGAACGATCAGTGCTTTATTAATGTACCGACGATCCTACCCTGTCATCAGCTGCTGTTAGGAGAGAAGGCCAAACGACTGGAGTCCTGGCTGCAGAACTGCCCAGCTAGGGAAGGAGAGCACTCCGCACAGGGGCTGACCCTTCTCTGAGCGCACATGGATAGTAATGTGGGGACTGGAAAGCCACAGTAGGTGAAGCAGAGCCGCTGTGTCTCTACAGTGGGTAGTACTTAGCCAGTTAGGGCTCTCAGGAGATTAGCTGCTGCCTGGGGGGTGAGAACCAAGGTGATTTCTAAAGCTGGTTTGTAATCACCTGCTTTCAGTTTACACAGAGCTGGCATCCTTTTAAGCACCAATATCCCAGCTTCCTCTTGACATCTCTGTGCAGCCTGTTCCACTTTTTACATTTGACCTATGCTGATTCCTTCATGCAAAGCAGCAGTTACATATTGCTCTGGAACCCGATGGTGGGAAAGAACAAATTAGCAAATTTACTATTATTTGGAGGGGGCTTGCCAAAAGCCATTCCTGTGCAAACCATGAGCCACAAAGAAGGCCATTATTGTTTCAAGAAGTTATGACTGAAAAAGAGCCATTTTTTCCACAGACAGTTCTTCCATATGAACAGTTTTGGTGGCTCAGACTACGTACTTGTTAGAAACGGCAATGTTACACCACCTTATGGAGGTCAACTGCTTTCTGCAGCACAGGGGATGAGGACAGCTGGGGGTATTTGAGGTGAAATGAAGGTTCCCGACAACCACCATGAGAGAAGCAGTCATAAGCCTAGGGAAGAAGACAGTCAAACACATCTTGGCAAAGAGCCTATGCACAGGGAGTTTGTTTCCTATTTTCACCTCAGTCTGAGTTTCACCTGAGTACTCAGTTTCACCTGAGTAGGAACGGTGCAACTCATTCCATTTAGGAGAAAGAACTAGTTGCTTTTAAATGCAGCTTTTTAACTAAGACTGTGCAAAACACTGTTTCCCTCAATAAGGAATCATTAAAGGGGGGGGACTATGCACTGACACGCAGCTTCAGGCTGCTTCCATATGGCAGCACTTAGCCCCCAAGCTCTCTCTGCCCAGTATCAGGAATTCCTCTCAAAACATTTAAGCCTCTGACAAGTCGAGCCCACCAGCCGGGAGCACGGTACTCCCTGAAGCCTTCTGCTGAGGCAAATCAGCCGAGACTCGGTTTTGAGCCTCCCCTTGCTCCCGTTATGCCTGGAAAAACGTTTGTCTGCCTTCCCACAGCAACCCCCCGGCGGCCCTGTCAGCCCCAACGACCCCCGCCGCGCGGGCAGCGTCGCCATGGCGACCAAGCCCGCCCGTAACGGCCGCGACGGGCGTGGCGGGGAGGTGCCGTTCTTACGCATGCGCACCGCGCACACTGACCTCACCGCCGCCGTGCTGGGGGGCTTCCTCCCACCTACCATAGAGAACGGCGGGAGGCGCGTTTTCTCTAGCCTTCGCCGCACACTCTATGGTACGTGTTGGGAGGGAGCGTGTATGCGCACCGCTGCGCGCATGCGTACTGCTGGCCCGGGAGCCTTCTAGAGGCGCGGGGCGGTGACGCGCCGGCGCGGAGGGGGTGCGGGTGGCGCATGCGCGCTGGCTCCCATTCTTCCCGTGGCAGCGGGGCGGGCGCAGCCATGCAGCGCAGCGGGCGCCGCCGCCGGCACTGAGCGCCGTCCGGCCCCCGCCCCGCCGCCGCCTCCTGCGCCGCGCCCGACAGGTAGCGCCTGCCCCGGCACCGCACCGCACCGCGCCGGGCGGGGAGGGCCGCTGCCTCGGGGGGCGAGGGGGGAGAAGTGCGGCCGGGGGCTTTGTGTGGTGCCGCCGCTGGGTGACGGCGGGGAGCGCGGCCGTGAGGGGAGCGGGGCGGGGTGGGCGCCGCCGGGGCCGTCCCGCCCGCGGCGCCGGGCCGAAGCACAGCTCCGCGTCGCCTAGCGGTGTGGTTTGTTGGGGGGGGGGGGGGGGGGGGGACGGACGGACGGACGGTCCGGTCTGGCGGCGTAACGGCCGCAGCGGGAGCCGGGGGTTGCGGGGGCTGCCGGGGCCTAACGGCTGGTGCGGAGGCGCCCCTCGGCCTCCTCGCCCCTGGGGGCCGCTGGGCGCGGGCAGCCCGCTGGAGCCGCTGGGGCTGCAGGGGTCAGCGAGCCGCGGGGGCGGCCGGCCGGCCCCGGCTGCCCTCGGGCGCAGCAGCGGTGCGGGCTCCTCTGCGGGCACGGCTCCGTGCCGTGCTGCCCGGTGGGAGCGGGGCCGCCGAGCACCGGCCGTGGGGGGGCGGGAGCAGCAGCGCGGGGCCAGCCCTGCGGCGGGAGAGGCGGCCGCGCTCGGGCCGTCGCAGGGCAGGGGCCTTGTGCGAGGGTCTCCGCTAGCACAAGCGCTTGCTTAGTGAAGGGGGGCGGGGTGCAGCCGTGTGGTGTGCGCTCAGCAGTGCAGGACTGTGATAACGTCTTGAGGCTGCTGTATTTTTAAAACCATCTTGTGATTTGGGTGGATTCAGCTCTTGCATTTGGCCCTTTTGTGCATGTGTTGTGCTTTACTTCATTTATTTCTATCAAAATTTTTAATGCAAGTTGGATCAGGACTGGAAGTTTGTGTCTGTACAAAGAGGTGGTGTGATCATTAGACAAATCCTGGGAAAATGCTTTGGAGAGATGCTGGGTCTGAGTAAATAAAACGTAGTTATTTGTCAGTATGTTTATATAGGCCTATATGGGCTACACTTAAGGTACTTTCAATGTATGTATCTTCAGATATCTGTGAGGAAGGGAAAAGCCCCTTCCCCACACCCCTGCACAGCTTCTTGAGAAAGAGGTGGGAAACTGAGGCAGGGTGGCAAGTTCAAGGTTGCATGGGAAGCCTGTGGTGGAGTATAGCAGAGACTTACCAAATGTGAGGGTTGTTCTGAACAGTAGATCTATGTCCCTTGCAGATTTATTTCATAAGTCAGCGTTTAGTAAAGGAGACAAGGGTTAAGCAAAGAAGCGTCTGTTGAGCCAGTGTTGGTAGGGCTGTGTTGAGCCACCCCGGCGCTTGTGCCAGCCCCTTGGGCAAATACGATGGAGTCCATTTTGCTGCTGAGTAGTGCAGACTGTTTCTCTGCATCTTTTGAGCAGTTGCACCTCCGTCACATGCACCTCTTGATGCCACTTGGGTGCTGTTGAAGACAAACCAAAGTATTGTTGCTTGATACCTGCTGATGCAAATCTGCCATTTAGATCAGTAGTGCTCAAATTAGATCTTGCAAAGGTATTAGAAGTGCAAGTGTTTGCTTCTGTGTGGGATTCTGAACTGGATTTAAGAGGCTTGCAACTGGAGAGGGGGCTGCAGCTGGATATGTTTGAGAACTTCTGATAGTGATGGGCTTTTGCTAGAGCAAAGGACTACACCAAGTGCAGGATGGAACCACAGTACTGTCATATTCAGGGTCTTCCTTATCATGGCAGCGTAGCTCTCTGTGGAACAAGCCTTTGTGCTGCAGTCCTGGGCTTAGCAAAGTCCAGCTTTTGCTTGTTTTCTCTGTTGAACCCTGGCAGTTAGTGGGACTGAAGCCTGGAAGTTACAAGAGGGACAGAGTAGTGACTGACTGTGTCACCATGAGTGATCTTCTCTGTATTTCATAGTCACACTTGTCTCATTTTTTTTAAAAAATTGCTGCCAACATAAATGGGATTTTTTTTTTTTTCCCCACTGATGCCTGCAACATTCCTGTGAAGCCCTTGGAATTGATCAGGCAGCTTCAGAAGTTTGTTTCAAGAAGAAAAATGCCATGGAAGGAAACACTTTGGCCCTGCTTCACTTGGCTGATAATGTATGCTCCTAAAAGTGAGACAGCAGCATGCTTGTGAGATAGAAATGTTTCTCTAGTTCATGTGACATTCCCTAGAGAGACAATTGCAGAGAGCACCTATGATCGAATGAGCTAGTTCTCCAGTCATCTTTGAAGTTCTGTAGGAATCTTAAATGTGAGCTACAACTTAAGTGTTACAAAAAACAGATATTTAAACAGCAGAACTCAAACTGAAATGATTTATCTGTTTCTTCCATATGTTAGTCAATCCTTCCCTATCCATCAGGCAATTTGGTCAGGGCTGTTGGTTGTTAGAGGATGAGAGCTGACAGCAAGTCTGACCCCTTCTGTAATGTGTTACAACATGAGGAGCTAGATCTCAACAACCCTTAACAACCTCTGTGTTAGGGGCAGGTCATGCTGTGTTTTAAGTGTGAAAGAGGCTGGACATGAAATTTTCAGATGGATAAAGTAATGACCTTCCCTGCATGCACATCCCCATTTCAACAGGCAGGCAGATTTTTGTGAGAGTAATACGGCTTTGAAGCTTGTGGACTGCCATTACGGGTACCCTTCTGGCCTCAGATGACTTTGGATCAGGCTCATGTGTCACCCTGAGTCTCTCATTATCTCGGGCCTTGCCTAGACTAGGGCTGGAAATCTCGTTGCTGTGCCTCTGTATTGGGCTTGCTGCTGTTAATGCCTCCTCGTCTGGCAGTTGTAATTGAAGCTTTCTCCTGGATTCTGACAGCGCCAGCACACCTTCGAACAGCACTTGCCAGTGCGTTAAAAAAATGCTGGCAAGTATATAAAGGTCTCTCAGCTGAGTGAATAAAATGGACTGATTTTGTCTATTAATTTCTTCAGACTGTGACTTTAGTAAATTGTAAGTGGTCTGACTGTGAGGAAAGGGGTTCGCTTCTTTTCTTGATGAAGGGTTGATGTTAGTGAGAGTCTTGTGTGGAACAGCCTTAGCTTTACCCTGCTGTTTAATGGTGTACACTTCATGTTACTCTCTGCTCAGTTTCTTCATGTTCATCAACCTGTGTGGTGTGGAAGTTTGTGTTGCGTGTTTCTTTAGAGCTCATTCAGTGTTTGGATACTGTCTATTGCACCAATGTGTTATCAGTCCTCACAGCTATCTGAAAGCCTGATGTGAGCTAGTTAAGAGCTTTGCACAGCACGATACTGAAGAGCTAAACACACGCAAGTTCCTTGGCATTCTGCTGCGCTAGTGTCTGGCTCTGTTATAAACATGAGAGATCACTTTCTCCTCTCTTTGGCAGCATTAGCCCTCTTGCACAAAAAAACCCAAACCCCAAACGAATTGGAGGGAGTTGTAACTGTTCAAGTTATAGGAGGGCAACAAATGGGTTTTATGGTCTGAGAGGCTGCAGGTGCTCTCCAAGAGATTTGATCTTAATTCATGGTTAGTGTTTGAGTTCATCTGGTTTCCTGTTCTGTCACTTAATCAAATCTCTGCATGTTCGACTCTACGAGGAGGGAGATGTCCATTCTGCATCTAGAAACAGTATGCCAAGTAGGAACAGCAAAATGAATTGTTAGAAAAGCATCATCATCATTAGTTTATTGGAAGTGAGTGGGCAGATTATAAAAAAAATTCTAATTAGTTCCCCCACCAGCAAAATAATAGGCTAAACAGCCTAACTAGGCCAGTCTCTGGTGCAGCATTTGTTTCAGGTCTAAGCTGAAACACAGAAATGCTCTTTACACTTTGCTTGTAGATGCTTTGGATTCCAGGATATTTCAGAAAGCCAAACTGAACCAATTATGATTTGCTGAGGCGAAGATCTGATAAAAATGGAGTCAGATTCTGACCTGTGTTTCAAGGTGATGCTGAGCAGAAGGGAGGAATTGCAGATATGTCTCTGTTACATTGCGGGTGGTTTCTTAGCCCAGCAGTCTCTTAACTGCCACTAGAGTTCAGTCCAATTCATGGTATTGTCAAACAAAACCCCTTTCTGCTCCTTGTTGTCCTGTGCTCCCTCCACCAACTGTTTTATAAATCTTAAGTGTAGTGATGGCTTTCTGCAATCCCTTGCTGCCCATGTTGGGGGATTTCTTTGGCCATCCGCTTATGTGCGGTTGCAAATGCCAGGCTGAATAGAATCTGCTTATGCCTGAGCGTAGAGGGTAACCCTCCTTCCCCTCCCTGGAGCTGAACTGGTCCTAGGTGCTGGGTTCTGCTGGCCCCTGTCAGCAGTTGAAATCCAGCTGCTGCTGAGAGTTCTCCTCTCCTTGGCCAGCAGTTTCCATGAGGGCTGGCAGCCCTGGAGAACAGGCGTAGGCAGAGAGCCCTGTTTTGTCGTGCAGACGAGTTTGTGTTTAGAGCCAGGGGGAAGAGTTGAACATTAGCTGGGAAGCCTGAAGAGAGACCAAGAAAATAAACTTTTTCCAAAACTGTTGACTTACAAACTGCTGCTTTTGCATCCCACAGCAAGTCTGTTATAGGCTCCTACCTGAGTTCCTGCCTTGTTCAGTTTTGGCTGTCTGATTCGTTTTCGTATCAGCAGTATCTTGGCGTGACTTGTCACAATTTGCATGTAAGTCATTGTCTTATAATTGGAGGTGCTTTTGTCTGTGGCTGTAGTATCTACTTGCCTCCCTGAGTTTCTTCTGTGAATGAACTTATTTGAGGTGTAGACTGCATGGAGTGTGTTTTTTCTCTTTACTCCTACATCACACAATTTTAAGATTGTCTAAAATACACATGTATGTGTTGAGAAAATGATGTGGACTGCAGAGGGAAGAAATCTTACTTGAAAGGTGCTTAGTTGGACACTCCGTGTCCCTTGAGGGCTTATACCCAAGGTATGATCTTGTGTATTAGTTTTCCATTCCAATATGTCATTTTATTACTAGCACTAGTCTCCCAAGTACTTGCTTCCAGGATAGTTCTGGCTTGAACTCGTACACAAAAAATTACCTTTCTTCTGTGTCACTAACCAGTTATATATCTGTAAGGATAACAAGATCCTGGAGGATTTGTTGAGTATGGAATTTATATCAAACCCACTGATCTCTTTAAAACTAGATTATCCTGATCTTGTACCAGCATGTGGTGGTATGGGTTTTTTCTTTCCCCAAGGTGTTATCTTGCTGTCAATTCCCACTGCCACTGGAGACTTGCTTTGCAGTGGCTCTGGGAAAGGCACTGAATTTCTACCTTATTCCTCCCTGTAAAATAGGAGGTTCTTGGTATTCTCCCACCTTCTTCTTCAACGGATGTACATTAAGAGCTGCTTTCCATCTTCAGGACTGGTTAAATTAGTGATCTTAGGCTAAGGGACTTCATCTGTTGCAATACGAATAGAGATTACAAGATTCAGATGTGTGCTGTGAAGCCACTGTCCTGCTAGTGATCTGGCAAGTGATGGGCCACCCTGCTCTAATTCTTGGTAGTGTTCTATTTCCAAACCTTGCTAAGCATTTTACCCACGTGAAGCTACAGGTGAAAACCTCTTCTTTTCCTTTTCTTCCCATGTTTTTCCAGATGATCCCATATTGCTGCTGGAGTGTGGAGGAGAGGGTTAGGACATGACTCTGGGAAGTTTTGTCCTACACTCATAGTTGCAGTAGGAAGGGGGCTGGACACCACCTCCATTCTTCTGGGATGCATCACCACAGCCCCTCGGGAGACCTTGTGCACCCTTGGCTCTCTTACCTTGCAGAGCAGAGCTGGAAGTCCTAGAGAGCCAGTGCTGTATGGTTTGCTGGCCAGGGTCCCACAGGTGTCAGAGCTGGAGTCTGCAGGCTCTCAGGTAAGGTTAGATCTCTAGAATGAGGGAGAGAAAGGATTTTTTTTTTTGTACCCACAAACCCACAACTTGGGTACTACTCACACTGTAAAGTGTTGTGAGGATAGTTTGTTTGGTGTTCCCCCCCTCCCCGCCCTGTGGTCCAGTAGGCCCCTAATAAATTGCTTGTAGTGTGATACCTTGGAACCATGAACTGAGACGCCTACAAGAGGCAGTCACACAGCAGCTCTTGACATAATAGGATTTTGATCTGCATCTCAGTGCCCAAACTGTTAAAAAGGAAGGAGACCTTGAAAGCTCATTCTAGACTTGTCCTTGGTCTCAGACAAAGTTAAAACCAAAGTAATTTCAGAGAGGGGTTGTATTAGGAAAACAAAGGGTGTTAAAAATCACCTAATTTTCTACCCTTCTCTTGAAGGGTTACTCCCACTCTGCAAAGTGGTTCCATTAGTGTAGGGGTCACATTGAGGTGACCTGCAAGTTGTCTTGATTTGCTGCAGCTTCCTTACTGTGGAGATTTTTTTTTTGAAGATTGATGACTTGCTGAAATCGGTAGCTCTGTATGAGATGGTGTTACCGAGGCAGCAATGCAAGCCTTCAGTGAAGGCATAAGAATTCCTGTTATCTGAAGCTTATCTCTCATCTTACCCAGGGTAGGGTAATGCAACTTTCACGGCTAGCATCTGTCCTAGAAGGATTGTGCGGGGGCTAGAAGGCCTTAGTTAGCTTAAGCCCTGGAAATCTTTCAGCCGTCTTCATTTTAGAAGTCTGCCTGTTTTCCTCATGGTGGTGAAGTTGTGCTCTGGTGTGGCTTCGTGTCTGTACTTGAACCCCTTAATAGACCTCAAGCAAGTTTGAAGAACAGCTAATATTTAGCAGAGTCCTAGCAAGCCTTCAGCCAGATGTGGTTCTCATGAAGCTGAACTGCCTGCAACAGTAGGGAGTTTTACAAAAGCTTCCTTAGTGTGGCCAGTGCTGTGGGAGGAGGAAGAAACCCTCTGTTGAAGACCTAATAACACTTCCAGCAAGGAAGCTGCATCCACATGGGCAGTGCTTTTCTTATCAGCAAGGCTGTACTGGCGAGTACTAGAGGTGTGGTGGCTACTCTGTCTGAAGACAGTTAAAGTTACTGTATAGCGGGTGTGGAAGGAGTCTCTGCATGAAGTGCAGTCAGAGACACTTACTACCTTGAGATAAGCATGGGGCTGTCCTGTCAGCTAATTAGAAAAGCATGAGTTGTCAGGCTGGAAATCTAAGATACCATCTTTGGATTAGGGGGAGGCTCAACTACAGGGCAACACTAATTACTGATTTAAAACAATCACAGTGATTGTGTGATATTCCTGGGCATTAAAAAAACATTATTGCCTACTTATGGAGACAGGTGAACAAAAGGGAGAGTCCATTTGTCGGTTGCTAGGTGGGTGTCTCCTGCAAACGGCCTTTGGCTGTATAAGAAGGCTGCTTTCTTCAAGTAGGACACTTGATGTTTTACTTGCCACCTCATTCTCTTGGAGGGTTTGAACAACTAAGAATACTTTGAGCTTAGAGACTGTCAGTACAGCTGCTTTGCCCACTGCTACTTGCATATCGAGGGTAGGGTAGGTTTGATGGAGGGTTTAGTGAGAGTCATACTTTGTAAAGGCCTGATCCAGTTCCTCTCTGGGCAGGGGATAGCTGTACCGGTTGAAACAAAAATAGAGGAGAATGAGTGGACAGAGGGCTGAGAGTTTCCACCCTTCGTGCAGAGCTGCAGTTTGACACTGCCTTGCTGATGAGATCTCCGTTTAGTCTTTGCAGTATGTGATTTCTAGGGGCTGTTCTAATTGCTCTGAACTTCTTGCCTAAGGGGGCTTGGCTGGCCAACCCAATAGTTAAGTATTTACGCTGCCCACCTTCCAGTAGTGGTGAACCACTGCAGGTTTGATGCCTGGTAGCTTTTATACTTGAAAAAATGCTGCATTTGGCTAGAGTGGAGATTGGAAGGAGGAGAGGAGTTCTTTGTGGAAAGTCAAGGTTTAAGGAAATGTCTTTCTCATGTACCTTGAACTAATTTTAAACTGTATTTAAAAGTTTGTATGGTTAGGTCCCAAGACCTTTGAAAAAGGAAGCTTGTTGGTACAACTGTCTGCTGTATTATTTCTACAACTGCTGTGCTACAGCTAAATCTTTACAAAAAAAAAGACACCAAAGAAGTGTTGTCATGTTTACAGGTTGTCTACAAATGAAGCTTACTGGCTGGAAGTAGGTACAGAGATACTTTCAGGAAAGTGGCTAGACAGGCCTGGTTATTGAGTAGCACTGGCTCTTGCCTGCAGTAATCGTGAGTGGCAGCAATATTTTGTCTCTGGAAGCTTGTGTCTTGAGTTAGCTGTGTTAGAGCAGTTGACTGGGGAGGTTGTGGACTGCACTGGTTTGTTGGCAAATGAAGATGATGGTGAAATACGACAAAGATAACTCAACCTGATGACTAGAGCAGAAGAGAGTGGGCCCTAATTTTTAAAGTTGAATAGCTATGTTGGAAGAGTTCCCAAGTATAGATAAGCCCCCAGGAGAGTAGTATTGCATTCTTTACATGCTTCATGTTTCCTTCCTCATTGCAAGAGGAAGAAGACTTAAAATTTCCTGTAAAGTTATCCTAAGATGGTCTTGAGAATTGCAAATAGTGCAGTTTCACGTAGTCTGGGGTCAGTGGGGTTCTCCTAAGCACTGAAAAAAGTTCATTGGCTTATGTACCCAATTTAATGTTGCCACAGCATCTTAAGTAACAGGTATTTCCTTATTGCTATTTGGATTGACTTATTCTACATGGTAAGCCAGTTGCTCTGCTGTGAATTGTACCAGCTTTTATGCTGTTATGGTGGTAGTATCTAGACTGAGTAACTTTGGGCTGTTCAGTCTTTGCCAGCTTTCTCCTTTAAATTCATCATTTTGAGCTCCAAGCTGGCGTTAAACCTCTCTAGTGGCTCTGGATAGCTCTTCATGGAAAATTTTAGGTGTTACTGGCAGAGGCTTTGGCAAAGCACATAGCTTTGATGGCTTATGAGTGAAATAGGGAACTTTATTTTTGCAGTGACAGAGTTGGGGTGGTGGGGAGAATAGTGTTTTCTCTTGGATTATCTTGTCTACATGTTGATGTTGTCAGATGTAGCCCAGCCTGTCTCCTGAGTGCAAACTGCAAGCCTAGTAGGAGGACTGGAGAAAACCCTTGCTTTGGAGCCTATATTTGCAACCCTTCTCAAAACTTGGAGGAGTTCCAGTGCATGACTCTGCTTCTGTGGGAAGAGGTTGTACTCAGAATCCTAGTCCTAAATTGTATCTTGTAACATTGGCTACCCAAAATCTATGGTATTTAATTCTGCAGGAACAGAAATGGACCACTGGGGCTGAGACTGTGGACTTGTGTTTTCCAAAGCTTGTTATGTGGGGAGCATCTGCCCAGTTGATTTCCAACTTGATGGGATATGGCAGCCATATGCTTCATTGGCTGGGAGGTTCATTTTTTGTCAGCTTGGATCTTGGTTTTCCCAGGTGCTATTTTTTCCACTTCCTTGTGTGAGGAAGAGGGGGAGTCAACAGACTTCCTAACATGTGTGGAAGAAAACGTTTTTTGCCTTTTTTTAAAGTGCAACTTAAACACCTGTTGGCTGGTCGATGCAAGCCAGCCTTGAGCCTTTCCTCTTGCCTTACAATTACTGTTTTCCCCAGGATTCAAAGGTATTTCTGGCGCTTCTCCCCTGTATGCATTTGATGGTGATGCTATAATGTATAGTGGATCTTCTCTAGACTACAGTCCTCAAGATTATGACACAAATCTGTTCTTCTATAATGCACCATAATTTTTTATCCTATGCCTTGCTTCACATGTTTAAAAAATGAGGAACTGAGAGAAATTTGTTTATATTAGTTTGCTTAAAAGATTGTTTCTGTGCTTGTAGGCAGAGACTTACGAACTCTTAAATGAAAACCACATAGAAGAAAGTCTTGAAACTTTGAGTGTTCCTTTCTCATGGCAGTATGGCCAGCTAATGTTTTCTTGGATGCGTTGGGACTTGTCTAGGTGTGAAGTTAATAAAAAATGGCTATTCTGTGGTAACTAAGTCATTCACGCCCTCCTGTAATCTGAATTTTCAAGTTTAAGCAAGTTCCACATTTCCATTTTAAAAGCAATTAGGGGAATGTCTTCACCGTGTTCTATCCAGTTTAACAGAAGAGTCCCCTTTTGAACATGTGTGCAGCTTCTGGACTCCAGAAGCAAACCATGCAGCTAACTTAAAAAGGTTTCAGCTAGAACATGGTAGCTGCTAAGTATCACTTACCTGCCCCTTCTCCAGTAGCTCTCTGCTAGCAAGGTATGCAGTGAAATGCTGCCCTACTGTCTGAAAAACCTTCTGTTAGGTGCTTAGACTCCTGTGTGTAGTACCATCTCACATAACTGGAGTGCCTTCAGCAAGGAGCAAGACCAGCCCATGCTAGAAGGCAGGGCAGGCACCAATATTCAAAGGCGCAGACAGGAAGACTCAGAGGAAGATGTCTGCTGCACTGGCAGCAGTCCTGGGGTTTGCCTGTGCTGCCATGGGTAGTCGGAGCCATGTTGTGAACCATTTTGGCTGAGGGTGGGAAAGCTCAGAGCATTGCTTTCAGAGTTGGTGCTAAACTGAAACAAGTGGGAAACTAGCTTCAGCAGTAAGAAAACGCATGGCTCTTCTGTAGTTTGGAACCAATGTCTTTTTTTTTAGAAAGAAAAAAGGCGTTACTCTAAGAGTATTGATTGTGGTGGTGGTGGTGGTGACAATTTTGGATTGAAGTCAAATCACTCTTGAAGTGACTTGAAGCAAAATGGTGAGAGCTTGGTGTGTTCTTTAGACAGTTCAGGTTGGGGTAGTGGTCACAAGCAGCAAGCTGTCACAGCACTAACTTAAAGCCCTAGGTGCTATGTGTGCAGTTGCAGCTAATGTTCCCTTGCTGCTCTGGAGGGTGAGGTTTTGCTGGTGAGGAGGGAGTTTAGTCTACAGGCACAAACAAACCCTTCTGGCTGGTGGTAGGATTTGCCAGGCAGTTAGCTGAAGTGAGTCCCTGGACGTACAGAACCAGTTTTGATTGCTGTCAGCCAGAGGGGATTTGAACTGGCTGCCTGGAACAGAGGGACCTGCTCTTTGGTGACTCCTCCTGCCTGGTGAATAAGCAGTGCAGGCAGCTAGGACATGTCTGGCAGCACTTGGGGGGTTAGGGAAGCTCAAGACCACAAGCCTCTGTGCTGCCTCTAGATGCTGTGCTTGGTGTTGGTAAGATGTGGCAGTTTGTAAGTCTGTCCAAGGAGGATGGAGGTGAGATAATGAACTGAAATAGTCTGCTGTGTGAGGTGTGCTTTTGTTTCCAGGCTAGGGTTCTTGTGTGCGTTTCGTCTGCTGTCACATCCACTTTGTTTTATTAAGACTTTTGTGAAGGCCTTATTTGCTCAAACAGAAGGTGTTTAGATTTGCTGCCCCAGTGCTTCTAATTAGTGAACTTGTGCCTCCAGCTTCCTTCCAGTTGTTTATTGAACCAGGTGGCTGCTCCACAGCCTCTTCCCTTGCTCTGAGCTTGACCTGCTTTCCTCATGCTGGTAGAAAAAGTAGAGCAGATTTCTAGCTTTAGATATTATTAGACAGGAAGCAAAAAGACACTCTGGATTTTTATCATACCCTTCTAAAAGAGCTAACCTGTGGCAAGGGAGTGCTTCAGGAAGCAGTATGGTGATGCTGGGAGCCTTGGTCTGTGGGATGGTGGAGGACAGGCTGGGGGTTGGTTCCCTGGCTGTCTGGAAGGATTTGTTTGGCTGCAAAGGGAAGGACAAAAAAGCTGCAGCTGCATCCCTAATGAAGTCCTTGGACAGGAGAGTTTCTAGGGTTGAAGAACATAACCAAACCCCAGACATACAGCCATTTATTACACATAAGCCAAAAGCTTACTTCACAAATGATGCTGTGCCTCTGAGTGGCAGCAAAGTTTGGCCTGGCTTTTCTTGTGTATGGCCTTGGTTCTCGGGACACCATGGGCACTGAACTGTGTTTAGACTATGCCAGTGCTGTTTCCTGGACATGTGTAGTTGGGATATAACAGGATTCAGCCTGGAAACGCTTGAGCACCTAGTTTTTGAAAACTGCTCGTTTTACGTTCCTGGAGTCCAGTGTTAGTGCTGTACCTTGCCGGCTAGCTTATGACATTAATTGCTGAAGGCCAACAGTCAAAACAGGACCCAGACCTCTTCCTGCTTTCACTTCTTAAAGCAGATGCGTCTTCCTGGTGACCTGCTTAAGGATTTTGTCTCTACCTTTGTGGGTGGATGGTGATGGTGGTAGTTGCAATAATATTGATTACTAATCAGCTCTTACTTAAGCCCCAGATTTGCTGTCTGTCACTAAAACTTCTAGGGAACTGATGCGTAACTGCTGTTGTAAAGAATCACCAAAGGTTTTTGTCCTGACCTACCTTGTCTGATTCCTTAAAATAGAACAATGCTGCTCGTATCCAGCTTATCGCAGCTTTGCAGCTGTATATGAATAACCTATTTTGTGACATGCTTTCGATCTTTTTTTGCTCCAGTCTTAATTTAACCTATAATACTGTTCTTTTTCATTTCTTTCAGAATGGACTGCTGAATTGGGAATTATTGCAGACTCAACAGTACAGCACAGCTCGTTGCTTCATCTATTACTAGTTATTTAAATTGGACTTTTAATATCCTGCCAGCTGCTGTTCACACACACATGGTGCATTGTTGCCATTCTCAGAATTACATCTTTGAAACCCAGACCCTCAGTAACCTTCATCGAACAAAGAGGCGACCTCCTGCGTACGTTTATAGAGGGATTTTTCGGACCTACTGCCCTCTAGCTTTCTTGCTGGTGCTGTATTGCTAAGACACTATGGAGCCCAGTATGGAGTACTGCTTAGCGCAGGTGCTGCAGAAGGATGTTGGAAAGAGGCTTCAGGTTGGCCAGGAATTGATTGATTACTTCTCAGATAAACAGAAGTCAGCTGATCTTGAACATGATCAGACTATGCTGGATAAAATGGTTGATGGACTGGCCACTTCATGGGTAAATTCCAGCAATTATAAGGTAAGACTTGTCAGATGGAATGTGATTACAGTCAGAAGTTTCAGTGTCAAGTGCTACTTGATCTAAGTGAAAGTTGTATAGTAGACTTTCTAATATACTGTTCTGTAAGATGATAATTATACTGAATCAACCATTCTTGTCCCATTTCTTGGTAGTTGATAGTCAATATAATATTGAGGACTCAAGGCAGTAAGGATTCAGTAAATGGGGTTTTAATAAATGAATTTACATTTGGTGTTCGTACTTTGTGATATCCTGGTTTCTTTGTGTACCTTGTTAGCTGGTGGTATGCTTTGATCATCCCAGTAGTTAGCAAAGTTGATGATTTCCTGCCATATTAAAAAAGTTTATAAACATGCAAGAAGCATACGTAAACAGCAGTATTTTTCTGTGTCATTAAATCTTGCTAGACTTTTTTTCCCTATTTTCTGTGGGCAACTTAAGTACAACTGATCTACTGCACTTGGCTCACAAAGGGGGGGGGGCGTGTATCTTCTATTGAATTTGACAAGTGTTGCGTGCACAGGAATGAGTGGTAGGACATGGAACTCCACTGCCTTGTTATCCCTGTCATGTTGCTGCTTCTCCCTACAGGTCTTAGTGAGGAAGTCCTACCACTCCCATGTACTGTGGGAGTGCGGAGGGGTTTTTGGCTGTGGCTTGGTAAACTCCTAGTCCCTTCATGAGGTACTCTGACAAGTCTAATAGGGTAGTTAAGCTGTTGTATGGGATGGACCAGGAAACTTTGTTCTTTTCTGCCAAGTCCAGAAAAATCTGAGAGTTAAAGTTCCTACAGAACTGAGCCTGAAGATAATTAACTGAGAGTTCTACTGGAGTCCTTTCCTGTATAAGTGGAGGAGAGACTAGCCATATAGGTTGCAAGTGCTGCAGAGATGAATGTCCTCAGATTAATTTACGCTATTTTTAACAGAAATTTTGATTGAGAAGTGGTGGTGAGATGGCAGTGTATTGGTCAATGTGTTCTGCACAGCTGCATTTATTCTCTTCATTTTTGTCAACAAGCAGCTGTGGTAGAAGCTGTTTGGCATGTAGGAACAAAAAAACCCCAAACCAACAAGCCACCAAAGCCAATGCAGTCTCAATAGAGGATCCGTTCTGGTTGAGCACATGAAGAAATCCTAGTTTGCTGTCGTTAACAAGTGATCTACATATAATTTTCTGAAAGTATTGCATGTTCTTATTCCCCTTTTCTTGCTAACTGACTTTCTCTTAGACTTCCATGATTCTCAGTGGAAAGGTAACCCAAGCACAGTAAACCTGAAATTGTTACAAAATGTGCTGTTTGCATGGACTTTATGAAGTGATGTGCATGTCGGAGCTATGCAGTACTTTGCACTTCCAGCATTACCCTTAGTTTGCAGAATTTCTTTTAGGATAACTTGTTCTCTCTTCTGCCCCCCCCCTTCCCAGTGTTTTGTCTGCTGAACTACACACTTAGAATGTTCACTGTGGTATTCATTTTCTGGTAACAAACTGGTGGCGCTTCTGTACTGCAGTGACTCTGTTCCAGAACTCATGCTGCTGAGCTGACAGTTCATTAATGTGCGTGTTCTATAGATAGCATTTGCTGTGTTTAATAAGTTCTAGTAAGCATAACAGAGACACGTCTCAGATGTCTGGAGGGTGTTTCCTCAGTGAATGAGTATAATAGAGGATGTGAGACCTGTGAGTGGGGCAAGCTGACTACCTGGAGGTTAGTGATGTAGCGAGGTCTGCTTTGGTATCCAACCAAGGCTTAGCGCATCATCATATGCCAATCTCTTCCTTTTGTCTTAGTGCCTGCATCTGCGTTATTGTTGCCTTTCTTCTTGACTGCTTGTGGGGTGGGAGTTCGGAAGCTCAGCTCTGTCTGGTGTGAGGGAGAACAGGGTAGCTGGTGTCATCTGATCCACTTCATGGATTAGCGTAACAGCCCTGAGAGTGAAAGGCCAAGCATCACTGCCCTAGAATAGCCATCTGGAGAGCTAAACTGCAGTTGTTCGGTCACGGTTGAAAAAGCTATTATATTTGCAGTCTGTTTCTCTGCTCACCTCGCTCCCTTCATTTGAAAAAGTATCAGCTTAAAACAAAGATTGAGATCATCTGCATGATCTGAAATTTCCTGACACTTCAGTGATAAAGTGTGTGCTCTCAGACTGGGTTTGGATAACAGACCCATTATCTTGGGAGAGCATCCAGTTGATTCATGGCTCCTGCTTGTCTAGGACTCTTCTAACTAAACACTTATGCTTATACGTTATCACTGGGTAAGCATCAGTGAACCAAAGAGAAGTGACATCTTGGGCAATACAGTTCAGTTCGGATTAAAAGGAGCCTCAATTGATGGTGAAATTATTATGCCTTTACAGGGTGGGCTCTGGCTGTCTCCCTCATTGGCATACAAGTTTGAGCTATGTAAGTCATGACCATCACTGACATTTTTAGGCTTTGGTGGCTTTTGTATGTTGCTTCTATTTTAACCTGACACTATTTTGTGAAGTCCTTGATCTCAGCATTGGGATTGGAGGCAATACAATCTTCTCTTTCAAATGATGCAGCAAAAAAGCAATGATGGAGGGGGAAGAGATGTTTCTCTTTCCTTAGTGCTGTTGAAGTCTGTAAAAGTATCATGTGTGAAACTGAGTGAGACCTAACACGCTTCTGATAGCACTCAGCACTCTGAAACTCGAACAAATGGCCTTGTGACCTGGTCACCGATCCCTGCTTTGTAACAGGCAACTGCCTTAGGTGCAGAAGGTGCTGGATAGTTCAGGATGCTTTTCAAGTCAAGGAAGCGTGAGGGTGGTTATATGAAGCAAGGCACTGAGGTCCAGTGCAAGGCTGTTTGTGCTTGCCAGGAGTGCGGTTGAACTGCACCCAGCAGGCATTGCCTGGCCTGCATTTTCCCAGGAGTACTTACAGGTAGATGGAAGACAGAAGAATGCTGCAGGGTGAAAAGATGATTTCTCTTTGAGACATCTTACTCTTCTTTGGAGCTCAGTTACTTAGAGCAGACAGCCTATGTTTGCATGGGCACTAGGAGTTGTGGGGCATGTTATTGAGGTTGGGCTGGAGAAGGTATTGCAGGATGCTGCAGATCAAAGAGGAATCCTGCCTCCACTCTGCTTCTTCATGTGCTTTGTTTAGTCTGTGCTGTTTCAGGATGGTGGTTCTGCTGGACTCCATTTCTTCCCCTGCTAAGCAAAAAAGAGTTATTTTGCAGAGCTTTGAGTCCCTGAACATAACTAAGGCCTGCACTGATCTGTTTGCCTTGAGACATGCAGCAAAACAGCACAGCAGTATCAGGGGCTTCAGCATGGCCTCTCAGCTTCACAATCCTGTAGCAAGGGGAGAGAGCTGAAATCATCAGTAATTCCTTGGTGAACAATCTCACTTTGAGCTGCTTGTGGCAGTATTTAGTAACGCTGCTGTTAAGTATGCAGGATCTCCTGACTCATCTGTGGCCAATGTGCCTTTCTCAGTACCCAGACTATGATGTGCCATTGATGTTTCATTTTGAGGTGTAGCGTAAAGGAATATGTACAGGATCTTAAAGAGGTTTTCTACCAGCCTGATATTCCTAGAGGTGAACTGAGGGTGTTTGGCAGTGACCTTCTTGCCTGCTTCTCCACAACGGGACAGTATTGTACCATCACCCCCATCTAGCAATGGGGATGAGGTCTCTGGCATCTTTCTCTTCCCTGTGATGTGTGGTCTGTGCTGTTGGAGTTGAGGTTTACACTGGAAGTAGCCCTTGGTATTGCTGGTTTGTTTTTGACTAGCAACACCCAAGAGTGAACTCAGCTTAGAGATTTGGTGGTGACAGAACCTTCAAGCAGGTCAGAGTCCGTCAGACTGAAGAGAGATTCTGCTCAGTGTTTTCTCATGTTGCAGAGTGGTAGGAGAGGCCAGTTTGAAGTGAAACTTGGTGGAGGTTTGCAGTAAGGAGCTGGATGAAACTTTTGGGTTTTTTCCTGCACTTTGGTGGGTAGTGATTTTTTTGGTGCTCTGCTACTCTCGCTGCACAGGCTATGCATGGCAAGGAGGGTATCTCACCCTTGCATGGGATGATCCCTTTGCCCCAGTGCAGCTTGATCTGTGTGAGGCCCTGTGCCCAGCAGCTCACAGGAGTGGGCTTTGCCTATGAAAGGGGAGTTAGAACTGACATGGTTAACAGACCCTGATGGCTGAGGACACTTCACTTGCGAAGGCCTCCTGGGTGAACAACCAATGCTGTGCTGGTAGACCCAGTCTGTCAGGGTGAGAGCTGTGCAGGGCGGTGTCCTGAGGTTCTTTTGTGTTCAGTGTGCAGAACTTCAGATTTGTTTCGTGTGGCTCCTAGTTGATTTTTGTTACTTAGAGACATCACACTCTTTAAAATAAAATGTATGGTGAGATGTCACAGAGAAAATTTTTTATATGGTGAAATATTGCAGGGGAATTTTATTTCCCCTGACAAAACTCCTAATAGTGTTAGAGAAAGCAGCCTTCCATTCTGATCTGTGTCTGAATATCAAGCATTACAAGAGCATGCTTTACTGAGCTGAAGAGAAATAAAACTTACATAAATTAGCTGGCTTTCTTAAACTGTGTACTGAGTAATTTTTTGGCTTCGCTAATTGAGGGGTAGAACAGATGGTGCAGTCTTAGTTTAAAGTGGCATCCATTAGAGTTTCTTAAGCTGATGAATGGTTGTTCACTATAAGCATACATTTGTTCTCTATACCATGTTTATTTTGGTTGCAATTTGATGGAAGAAATCCCGATTTTAAGAAATAATTATCATGCACGGTTATGGGTTGATATGATAATTTGGTAAGTGTTTTTGTTGAGTATTTGATGCACAGGGGGGAAAGACTTCACCATCTGGGGAAGAAAGAGACTTGCAAAGGGTTTCCAAGCAGCTGCTGTTAGCTGGTGAGTTTTAGGATGCTGGCGGTACCTGAGGATCAGTAATATATACATTCATTTGGCAGTTTCATCCCTGAAAACCTCTTCACCATGAAGCTGTAATTGCTAATAAAAACGAATTAAATTAGTTTTGATGCCCAAAAGATATGAGAAATGGATTATGGAGGAAGAGTGATCTTGAGATCTGGTCTTGAGTAGAGCCTATTTCTTGCATATGCCCATATTGCCAAAGGTATCTTGGCAAAAACTGCTTCTGATGACAGCTCTCGTGGGGAGAAGAGCTATCTTAGGGCTAAAGACTCACCTGGGCTTGAACTGCATTTGCAGAGTATACCTAGTCCTTGGGTTTTTTGGCTCCTGTGCTGGCATGCTCCTAATAGGTGGGTTCTCCTGCCTTAAACTTATGAAAGAGCAGAGTTTTGGCTCTGGGGATATCCAGTTTCCTGTAGGCATTGATGTTAACTCCTGGTCCAGCTGATCAGTTGTTTTTTCTCTGGCTCTAGTAGCTGGGCCTGCCCCTCCAACACTTACTGCTCTGTGTGGTAATTTGATCGGATTATGGTGCAGCTCTTACCTATTTGGTATCAGCAGTATGGGGAGTGCCATAGAGGGTGCAGTGCAGAATAGGAGATCTGTAGCAGCTGGGCTAGATCAAATTCAATGCTAGCTTCAGTCCTTCATATTCAGGACAGGGAAAAAATTAACTGCTGTAGCAAGTCAGCATTTAGAGTTTTTCTGTGGCTTTTTCTTAACACTTAAAAGGTAATAATGATTGGTTGTAGCAGGAAGGGTTGTCCTCTTCCAGCTGGGGTGGGAAGAACTGTAGTGGACTAGTAATACTTTCTGGTTGTTTTATATACAATGTGGATGTGTTACTGGTTGCATAAAACAAACACAAAGTTTGTGAGCCTGAGTGTACCAGACAATGGTATCTTTCCTTTGTTTACCAAGGTATTACGAAATCAAATACAAATAGTGAGAACCTACAGGATTCCAAGGGAGTGTGAAGAGTGGAGACCCAGTGTTGAAATGAATAGAATGGAACTTTGTTTCCATAGTGGCACATACAAGGTTTGTCTAACTTGGTATTCCATGTCTCTGTGGATGGTGAGAGACGAGTAGAAAAAATGGGATACAAACTAAATGTCTCCCTTGCATACAAAGTAAAGGTCTCCCTTGCATATCCTTCTGGCTTGTAGAGATTGGAGCCCCTGATTTTGCTTTCTGGCCAGATTTATATTACATTCCCATAGGATTTTAGTGTTAGGACTGGCTCAGGGCAAGAGTGTTGTTTATGGCTTGTTTTTTAGAGCTGTTTTCTCTTGGGTGCTTGGTAGTGTGGCCGCCTTGGCATTGGTGAGGCCAAAGAGACTCTCGTCTGGGACTGAGTCTGGTCAACGCACAACAGACTGAACCATTGTGGTTACTAAATTGAGAGGATAAAGCTATTCCTTTAATGCTGGTGTAGTGTTTCAGTTGCAGCACTTCAGTGCTTGTCACTAGGGTTTATTCAGAGGTCTAACACAGTTTGCTAGCTCTCAGGAAACCTTGGGTGTGTTACTTGACTGCAGGCTGAGGGTCACAGCTGATGCATCGGTGGAAAAGGCAGATTATTGGGGATTTACTTCTGTGAGGATAAGGGTGTACTAATGCTATTGTACAGTGCCTTGTTGGGCCCTTCTGTGGCATGTGCTGTACAGTTCTAGTTGCCCGTCTGCAAGGAAGGAATTCAAGCTGGAACAGGTGCAGGGAAGGGCTACTGTGGTGTTTAGGGGATTGGAGAGCCTGCCTAACCAGAGGAGACTAAAAGTTTGGCTTGTTTAGCTTACAGTATGAAGGCTGAGAGGGAATATGACTGCTGTCTATAAATACATCAGAGGGGTGAACATCAGGGAGGGGAAAGAACTATTAGATCTAAAGGACAAGGTTAGCACAAGAACAAACGGGTACGAACTGGCTGTGAGTAAACTTAGGCTGGATGTGAGATGAAAGTTGCCTGCAGCAGAACATTGGAAAAATCTTGGAGAGGGATAGACAAGGACAAGACATCTATTTGGTTTTAGGGTGGATCTTGTGATGGTTTTGAATAGCTTATATACAATATAGAATAACAGGATTATGCACAGTGATAGGGAAAGTTCATTTCAGTCCTTTGTCTGTATGGTACAACAGGTATGATACTGTGCCTGAAACTGCTCTAACACTTTGAATAAACACAAATATTTTAAAAAGTGTACTGTTTTCGGTCCTCAGAAGTCCCAAAGTGACTTACAGAGACATGCTGTGCCTGTTAGCTCTAGATTAGATTTAGCAGTTGCTAATACGCATGTGTGATCCAGCTTCACTCGTGTTTAGTAGGTAGCAGAGTGAATAGGGGAGAATCCTCTTTTTCCCTGACATGGTGATTCCTGCCTGAGGATCATTGCCTGAACTGGAGGCTAGTTGCAGTGGTGGGTTTAGAGGCATCTTGATTTTTTTGCTAGTCTCCAAGTGGCTCAGTGGAGTTTTGTTGTCCTCTTGATGCTGAAAGAAATATTCATTGGCCCCCAGGGTCCCTGCACCAGCACTGGCCTGTTAGCTTCTCAGCAAGAAGTATGCATGCTCTTCCATGTCATCTTTGTGGGATATTACCTGAAGTTGTCTTGAAAGCTGTTCTTGTCTCACCCTTTGAACTTCAGCATGAAAAACCACCTACTGAAGATCCCACTGGCAGTGGGGTCTAGTTGCCTCTGACTTTGTCTAGTTTTAATTAAGTCATTTTGTAAGCAGAGAAGTTTTATGAAGCCTCATTTCCTTTGGTTTTTTCTATGTAGATTTGCTGGCGTCTAATGCTGTGGTTTTCCTCATGCTGAAGTCTTTTGCTTAATGGAACCTCTTTTGCTTGGTTACTATATTTGTAAGAGCATTATATCTTTGGGATGTCTATTTTCTCTAGCACATTTGGTTGAAGTTTGAAATCATTTAAAGAATCTGGAAATTATGGGGAGAGGGAAGAATATATGAATGATGAACAATATAATAATCTTTTCCTTAAAAATCAGACTGGAAAATACCTGATGTATAGTAATAAAGATACATGTATTTCTTTCATCCAGGCACATTTTTTCAACCTTCTAATGTGTCCTTAGCATTAAGTGTACCTATGCTAGTTTTTGGAGGACCAGCCTGCTAGACTAGGTAGTCTGGTGGAGGGATACTTTCCGTTTCTGATATGCGACTCTGGGTCTGGGAGCCCTCCTTTGGCAACAGTTGCATTTTGAGACTGAAAGGTAAGAATTCCTGTATGGTAGGAGCATCAGCTGATAGGATCACGGGATAATTTGGGTTACAAGGGTCCTCAAGGGCTCATCTAGTTCCATTCACCATATTATTGTTTACAGTCAAGGCCTTAAAACTTGTTTCTTACTTGATTTTTCTAACAAAGCACATAAGTGGTAAGTGTCCCAGTGTCAGAAGTGCCTGCATGAATCAGCTCCCATATAAATGCTTTTGGGATGTCTGTGATGACGGCGTAGCACTTTGGGTTTGTCTTAAAGATACATAAGCTGACTCTAAGATGAGCCACCCAAGGTACCAGTGACTATCTAGTTGAGGCACAGCACAGTTGGATTTGTCCTGCTGCTTGGCTCGCTCAGAGCTCTAGGTTTCTGATGGCTGGACTGTGCAATGTGTGAGTTTCTATAAAGCTACCTCATGTATTTGTATCCCATGTGTCATCTGCTCTGTGGCCATATCATTAAATGCAGGAGGGGAGGTGTGGAACACAGTGGAGACATGTAGTCTCTGATTTTCTCCAAGTGAATGTTACCTCCCATGAATTGTTCATTACTTTCTTCCTAGATCAGATCTCTTTTCTTAACTAGACAAAACCTGCTATGTTCCTCATTTGGTATTGCTTTTGTGCCAAATATGAAACTTGAAAACAAAGCAACATTTGACTATTCAAGAACCAGAGCAGAGAGTCCCAATTACCAGAGCGTGGAAAGCAAGATAATTTTTTTTATAGCATGGCTGGGAGTTTAGCCAGAGGAAAGAATGTGTAGGATTGGGCCCTGAATTAAGTGTGCGAAAGAAAACTTTTTCATGTCTAGTAATGCTTTTTCATCTCCAAAAGTGGCTTTTTTTGAGAGAAGTTTGTGGAAATAGAGAGAACAGGTAGGAGAGCCCCATCCTGCCATACCCTTTTTGTGGCTGGCTCTGCTCAGATGGGCAGGATGTGCGCACAAGTGCGAAGGCTGGCAGGATCTCTTCTGGGATGTGGAAGCGTTGCAAGGTGAACTGTGGTGTTACCACCTTGCCAGGCTGAGTGTTCATGCCTGTCTGCTGGTGGTTGAGAACCTGGTAGTAGCAAATGGAAAACCCAAAGTTGCTTCTACTCAGTCTATTTTGAAATGACACTGTTTGAGTAATATCTGCTTTTACTGTGAATGGTATGTTAGAAATCAGCTCTTTCTACTAATTGTCTTAGTTCTTTGTGTATCTGTTGGAACTATATTCCATTAAAAGATGGTATTTTTGACTTGTCATGACTGTCCATTTGACTAATATCAAGTGACATAGTCATTATGGGTCTAACTGGAAGTCTTACTGCAAATGGAGGCATCACTGCTTATGCAGTGATGCGGAACAAATGTCTGCTTTTAACAGTTTAGGAGGACTTAATGTCTGACTGTTAGGAGCTTAAATAAAGGGGATGCTATTTAAGGCTGAATGTCGCAGGTTTTTACTGATGTGCACTCACCACCAAAGTTATCTGATGGAGCCAGACCTGTTAAGAAACCAGTTTCTGTAATTCCTTTATAAATATAGACAACTCTGTAGATTTCACATTGGCATAAGAAAGTGTACCTGAGTTTGGGAGGGAATTCCGTTTGCTCATAGCTGATGGAGTCGGTCCTGTTGCACCAACTTACTTATCCCGCTGCTCTTCAATAGACAATGTGTCTGTAGACGTTCCGATGTCTGTTTAGAGTGCTGTGGACAGAATGATCACTGGGCAGATGCTGGGGTAAACTCCTAGGGTTTTTTAAGACCTTAGAGAAGACAATTGTGTACCTTGTTTACCTCTGGAGACATTCAGAGGAGCATTGCAGTTTGAATCCTGAGGCGTGCAGGGTGCCATTGATGTGCTGCTGTTAGGCGCATGGCTGAACTGCTTGGCCTCCAAAAGGAATTTATCTCGCAGTGATGGGATGTTGTATGGAAAGCTGAAACTGCACACAGGTTTTAGGAGATGCCTGCTCTTACAGATTAGCATATTTGGTTTTCTTTTATCTGTCTGGCTAAAGCTGCTCTTCCAGGCCTGCATAGGTGGCTTTCCTGGTGGTCTACTGTTCGCCTCTTCTACCTTCTGTCCCTTTAGGTCTTTAGAAAGTTGTTACGTGTATAATGTTGCTGGACTGTGAATAAGTCTGCTTGTGAAAGACTCCACCAGCTCCAGTCCCCATCAAGATTGGAGCTTTCTTGTTGCCTTTAAAGAGCTCTGCTTCTTTCTTCATGTTGCTTGGGTCCCATTCTCTCCATGCAATTTCATCCGTTTCCTTCTGGAATTTCCTGTTATAGTAAGCTAGCTTACAATTAATGAGAAGCTTTTCCCAAGCAGGAGGACATATGCAGAGAAATGTGCAGTGGTTCTTGTTTGAAAACTTGCACCTATAGGTGGGGTGATGGGAACTGGCACTACGGATGAATGGGAAGGCAGGAGCTGACACCTTGGGCCAAATGACAATGTGTTGAAGGTAGAGAGATGAAAACTTCAATGCGCAGAACTACTAGAGAAGGATGGGGGTGTGAAAAGGATCATCCTAAGCAAGGTACCAGGGTAAGAAAATTCCCTCTACAGCAGTAGCGATATAAATGGGGCAGAGCTGGAATATTTGGGAAAGCTGGAAGGGAAAGCATATGTAATAGCAGAAAGGTGAGCTATTGAGAACCATGTGAGAACTTTTAGCTGTTTAAGACAAATGGGAAAGGCTGGATTTTAGGTCTGCATGAAATACTGCAAGGTTAGAGACTTAAACTTGAAAAGTACCCTTTAAGTTCCTAGGTGGGAAGAAGTTTTAACTGAATATTAGGTACTAATGTGATCTTGGCTGTTTACCCTTCACTGTGCTGTCACTGGGGTATCTGGGGCTGATAGTAATTGATGGCTATCTTACAGGCATCTTTCAAAGAGTTTTCTGGTGGCTGTTTTCAGGAGGAAGTAGTGCATGGGAACTGTCGCAGAAGAGTGTGCTGTAGCTGGACCAACACTTAAGAACAAGATTTGGTTACTTTTCTAGGTGGTAGCTCTGGTACGAAACTAAGTCATGTGAAAGGTGGTGTGAGGGTGGCTTGCTGACTTTCATCTGTGGAAAGCAGGTTTCTCATGACGTAGTAGTGAAGTCATCTAGGTCGTCTGGGTCTCATGGGTTCCCCAATCCTTTCAGCTAATATAAAGGAGGGAAATGAGGTGAGGGGAAAGTGGGATTTAAAGAGGAGAGCCAGGATGAATTTTTGGAATATGTACTAGATACCCTGCATGGGTACTTCAGACTTCCATGTGTTACGTGTTTTCTGTTTTTAACTAGAATCCAAATTTATCACAATTGTTTTGCAGGGGTGCATTTTATGATGATCCCAAGATTTTTGGTCCAACATCAATGTAATTCTATTGGACTAGACACGAAGGGGTGGCTGGGGTGGTCCTGCTGTTTTCATGCTCCCAGCCAAAGGGGCTCATTTGGTGTGGCTGCAGCCCTCAGACATTGCTGAGCAATGGTCATGCTTTGGATGTACGAGATGTCTACTGAGAAAACGTGGGGAGATGTGTAAGTGGCCGGATCTCAAAAAACTAGTTGTGCTGACAGGGCAATGCTGGCAGTTCAGAAGGCCTGGATGAAGCCCTTCGGGGAATCTGAGCAGGTGTGTGTGAGCTGGGAGCTTGGAGGAGAAGGGAGGTGCTGATCTGAGGAAAGATGGGGCTGTGGAGAAGGATGAGGGTGGGATAGACTCTGTTTTCCCTGTGGGGAGATGTCCAGTGGTGACTGTCATGCCAATCAACTGAGAGGAAGAGAGCAGAAGGACAGGTTCTGGTGTGCCTTTTTTAATTGGGGTGAGGTAAGCACAGGCAAAGAGAGGAGGCTGTGGGCAGGGCTTTGAGATGGTGTTCATCGGGGTGGGAGAAGAGCCAGGAAAAGCTTCTGGGAGGTCAAGGAGATGACTTGAGCCTGTTTGTTTTCCTTCTGTTTACTGCTATCAGTAGTTGTAGGTGACTGGCATCTTCAAGCTAGGAGGATGGAAATGAAATGTGTTATTGGGGGGGGGGTTGCTTTCCAGGGATCAGAAAGGCACTTCTGATAAGTGAGAGCAGCAGTTCTGCTAAGTGAATGTATGCCAGAAAACGGCTTTGCAGCCAAACAAAAATGCTCTAAAAGCTGCCTTTTTTCATTAGGAAAGGTGTGGTAAGGTTGGGACAATGGGAAATCTGGTACTTAATTAACAGCCAGATCCTGCTGCCATTAAAGTGAAACTCAAATTGGCCCCACCTGCTGTCATGTGCTGCTTAAAGCATGCTCATGTGCAGTCTCTCTGGAGATGGGATGGAATTTTGAATGAACATCACAGCTAATGTGGGAGAGATCTGTCTTTTTTTTTTTTAGTTTTAACTCTTGAAATGCTTGTATTTACTATGCCTGTGTTACCTGTGTGCATTTTAATAAGGATTAATTTACATTTGGATTTTGTTTCTTATGGAGTTTTCTTTCTGGGAGACATTCCTTTGAGGCTAACCTTTAATAATAGGTAATCGGGGGGGGGGGGGTGGTAACTAATCTTGTTTACTCTTTTGTTACAGAAGTCAGAGTACGTGATTGAAATTTGATTTTCCCACTTTCCTGTATTTGAAGCTTTTGAATCTGTATTTCCTTGTGGCAGTTTTGGTGGCTTTAAAGTAAAAACACATTGGTTCTCTTAATGTGGTAGTTTTTCATAGTCAAATGTGAATTTGTATCCAATTTTGGCTTCCATGCTAGTTACTGTGGCATTGTGTGAATGTGGCATCTTTGAAAGATGCTGTTTTGTATAAAGCTTTTACAAAATAGAAGATGGAAAAAAAATTATTGGGCTATTACTGTGTTTTGTACTGCCACAGGAATTGATACGAGAGCAACCCAAGCCCTCTCTGGTTGTTTGCAGTCTGACTGGAGAGCACCAGTTTCCCACCTGTGATCTCTGGGCCATGTAGAACTTGGATTGTTTAGGGAGCTATAAAAGATAACTTGAATGAAGTGAGGCTGTTGCCTGTGGGCTTACATTTGCTCTCTAGAGATCCACACCCTTACTAGAAAGTGTGTAGGTGCTTGTACATTTCAGAAGCTTGAAAACTATTGCATGTGAATCTTGGGGTGGGAGGGTCCTTTTTTGGCAGATGAGAAAAATGCTTATGTCTTTCTGCATTTTACTGTGGTGTATGCAGTGTTTGTATCTGTAACAAAAAATAAATTGTTGGTCAGATTTCTTAGTTCTGATCTCTTCCTTTATTCGATTTGAAGATCTTAAATCAGATTAAGCCCTACTGCTGTTCCAGAAGAAATGCTTTATTTACAGAAAATAATTGGTTTCAGTGCAGGAGGAACTGGTTGGGATTTCATGAACTGTATTAGATAGGATATCAGATTAACTGACCTAATGAGCCCCTTCTGCTTCTAAAAACCTCTTATTGGTGCAAATAACGTAGGGTAAAGAGATCATGGACTTTGGCTGTGTTCTTTAAAATAATGTAGCTTGGTGATAGACAGATAGTGCTGTTTTCAATCAGTTTTTTCTTCTCTTGTCCTTGCTGTTTCCTTTGCCCTTCCCAGATCAGTGGTGTGAGAAGGATGTTCCCTCTGCTTCCAGACAATGCTTGTTTTGACATCCTGTATTCTGCTCTTGGTTATTTTGGAGGAAATTTAGAATCTGATTTGACTTGAATAGCATTGTTATAGGTATAAATGTCTCTGAGGAGAGCAGCTGACTAACCAGTGCTACAAGCTGGGTTGTGATTTGGAATTAAAGCTTCAGTCATGAAGGGGTGTCCTTGTGCAGAATGTTATTTGCTTGGGTCGATGCTGGGTGATCAGTCGGGGGTTGTGTCATGGTATTTGAAAGGGTTATTGTTCTGTAGCAAATAAAGAGCTGAGAATGAGGTGTTTAGAAGAGCCCATCAGCAGATACTTGGTTGTCCCAGAACCTGCAGCAGGGTCCAGAACTTGAGGTGCATCCTATTCCCTTGAATTGAGGGTTGAGGCTTGGCAGGGAGGGAGATGAGGATTCAACCCAGGTGAGGCTGAGAGGGGTCCTTTTGCCATGAGATCATCTTCTCTTTCTCGCTGCCAGGTTCAGTGTTTGTGGATGACACACTTAGGCTTCATATGGATATTGTTTTCATCTTTGTGCCTGTCTGTTCTGAATCTCTGCTGTTCAGTGCTCTTTTTGGGAACAGTTGCATACCTGTGAGATGGATCTTATTTTTTCCTTTCATCTGGCATCAAAAGATTAAAAGGAAACTTGAAAAGAAGCATACGTTCTTCATCTGACTTGCACAGCTAATTTTCTCCTTAATGCAGTGAGCTCCAACTTCCTGCTGAAAGCAGGTTTGTGTGCATGCACCAGAAGTCTGCGAGGGGAGAGTGGGGGGGAGATAAATGTACTGTGCCAGGGGAGCTGTAGATCTCATTTTTTTGATGCTCTTTTGTTAATAATGAGCAATAAGTGATCTGTCTGCACTATGGCCTGTTGAGCCTCGTATGTTAGTCTTTATGTAGTTTTCTAGGCCTGGTGGGTCTTGGACTGTGGTGCTGGTCCATGCCTTGTGTAGTGTCGTCTTTCAGTAGGGACCATATTTGTCTAGAATTTTGGAGTTGGAGCATTTAATGAACTCTGTCAATGCACGTAATGCTGTTTGCCCAATGTCTAAAGCCTTCGCTAGAACTAATCTGTGTATAAAACTTGCTGGAAGTCCTGCTTGTTAGGAGGAACCTCCTGCTTCTCCCCAATCTTGCAAGATCTGGTTTAGAAATATTTAATACATGTTTTTCCCTACATATACTGTAAATAGTTGGTTTGGAGATTCACTACTTTTCTGATTGGCATAGTTAATGATACACTTATCCTGAAAGTCTTTGATGCTAGATCAAAAGAAGAAATGGTTTTGGAAGAATGAGATTAATATAAATTTTTGAATTATGTAGTGCTTTTCATGCAAAAGGATCTGGAATTACTTTTCAGACCAACAAAATGGCTATACCCATCATTGAAGCATGCTGCTTTTACCTGCTTGAACAATAAACTTGGCACAAATGTGTTGCTTCCTGTCAAGGGAATTGGATTGCTTTAAATATTGATGCTCTGTTCTTTAGTCACCAGACATTAAGGCAGAGGTTGTATTTAGTTACTGGTTCACAGATAAAGTAGCAAGGCAATCCTATAGGGAAAATCTGGCAATGGTATAGTGAATTTTAGTATTCCTTGGCCTCTGAGCTAGTTGCTGGGCTGCCAGTAAAGTGTGGAGCAGGTCTGGAAGCTCCGCTCACAGCATATCCAACAGAACTTCCAAAAGAGGAGCTGGAGAATGGTTTTCATCCTTGAGAGCTCTTACCTCATGGCTGTGCTGAGGGTAGGCCCTGCTGCACTGTATGCCCTACTGAGCTGTGTCCCTGTTTCAGTCGTGCCGGTCCTGATGGCCATGTGTTCCTGTGGCAGGCAGGTGCCACAAGCCCGTGAGAGCCAGGTTCCTGCCTGATGTCCTTCCTCCCTTTACAAGCAGGAGCTTGTTCTGATTCTTGCTGGTAGCCAGAACAGTCCTTTAATCTTGGATACATGTTCTCCAAACCTTGTCAGCAGAAGGTCTCTTCTTTAATTTAAAAAAAAAAAAAAAAGGGCTAGACAGGAGGTAAGACTATGCCTCTTTCCTGCTTCCTTTGACTTGACTTGACTTTAAGTTTTCTTTCCCACGTGATATTTCTGGAGCTACAGAAATCGGACCTTGTGGGACTTGAATAGAAAGTGGTGCAGGGTACTTGCAGTGTACCCTGCCTCCCTTCTGCCCTCTGAATGGAAAAGAAGCTGCCCTGAAGATACAAGAGTATTTGCTGAAACAGTAGTAGAGGTTCTTTCTCACTGTCTTCTGCTTCATGTGGAGAAGCTTATCCTTCTTTCTTCTCCCCTGTTTGCTTCACTAGCAGTTGCATTAGGTAGTTGGCTCCTGGGACACAGTACTGTTGCTCTGCCTGCGGTCTCTGCCCAGCACAGCTCTGGCAGCCTGAAGCTTTCGCTTACCAGGCTGGTTGCGAGCTTCTGTGGCCTGCTGTGATGTGACTGAGCACAAGTGCCTGCTGTGCAGTATTGTTACTTCTGTTTGGAGGGAGAGGTACAGAACCAGTGTTAGGAAAACACTTGTACTAGACATGGTGGGAGGGAGCCCTCCTCTGTCTGCATGACTGAAGTAGGCTGGCAGGCAAGGTGACTCTGCAGTGGAGACAAAATCCCTGGTTATTTTTCACACTCTTCATTTTCTGCCTTATGTTTCTATGATCCTGTAAGTCACTTCCGAAAGAATAGAGGTTGCTCCACAAATTCCTGTTGAGAAGGATTCCTCATTGTGTGAAAGAGGCTGGATGGGTTGCTTGCTAGCCTTGCCCCTTTAGATAGAAGTACATGGTTAAACTATTGCAGGTGGGTTCTGTGTGTCTAAAGATTACAAGTTAGAGATGATGTCTGGGTTGCTGAACTGTGAGTGACTGAGTGGGAACTGGCTTTCTGCTGGTGTAAAGGTTTGCTGGGAAAGCAGGTGCCTTTGCAGGGATTAGCTCCAGGGGAAAAGGTGTTTTCTCTCTTGTACATGCAGGTGCTCTAGCTAATGCACATGCAGATGCTTCTCATTCCAGGTTAATGATGCCTTGTTCCCCCAGGTCTCAAGGAGGATGTTTAAAGAAGGGAGAAGTGTATTGGCAGGATTCAGTTGCTGTGTCTGGTCTGTTTGCCCAGTTCCTAAAACCAACACAGTGAATTCACTCAGGAGCCCCAGGAAGGGCTTAGTTGCTGCTGAGCTGGCGGCTTTAGCCGCAGTTAATTGCAATTATGCCTCCAGTATTTTGGGCTCTTGGGAAATGACTAGAGGGCAGACCCTTACCATTTCCCCCTTCCTGAACATATTGCATAGTCTAGGTTTGAAAGAAGAAAATTTCTCTTGCAGATCCCTGTTAGCCAGCTAGTACTGCTCCCCGTCTGGCCTATGAAGGAACTGTGTGGATTTTTTCATGTGACTAGAAGGAGAGTGATAGTGAAGTGGTTAATACTGAAAAGCCTGCCATTGACTCTTAGCTTGCAGCAAACCCTTCTCCCTCCTTTGCTTGCTGAGGGTGTAAAACAGGTGGTAATGACAAAAATCCAGGTTTGCAAACCACAGGTCTGCACCACAACCAAGCTTTTCTGTGTAGGTAGTCAGAATAGGAGTCCAGCTTATTTGCAGGGTGGCTCATGAGATGAAGTTTTAGATACCTTGCAGACACCAGCAGACTTTTTTCAATTGTTTGTCTTGCTTGCAGTGTTTGCGTGCAAAAAGGAGAGGCATCCCCTGCCTGTAGGAGGTTGTGCTCTGCATTAGAGGAAGCAAGAGGAGACATGGTTCCAGCAGCAGTGCACAGTGGCCCGCGTGGAAGTTTCTTGCCCATTTTGTTCATCTGTGTTCAGGGGAAAGCTCTGGAGAAAATCTGTTGGAGCGTTCAGAGACTGCATATGACATTTTAGGAAACCCTAACCATGAGCTAGACTATTTTTTTCCCTATGGCTCTAAGATGAATAGGCATCGCAATAATGCGATAGGAGTATTGCTTGTTAATGTGTATGACTAGCCTGTAGTGACCTGTTTTGGTGGTCTCTGCCTTTATGGTTTTCAGGCTGTCCTAGAAGAAAAAAAATCTCCTGAGACAAGGTTTTAAAAATGAAGTTTCTCTTTCTAGGTAACTTGGGCTGTTTAATATCCTTATTTGTATGAGGAGCAGTGAGGCTGTTTGGAAGGCCTGGGAGCACAGGTTGTGAACCTCACAGCTTGAGTCAGCGAAGATACAAGGCTTGTGCTTCATGCAGGAACTGGGCTGTTACAGACTTGGGTTCAGCTGGCAGCTCTGCCACTGACTGACAGCGTGCAGTGTCCCAGTGTATAATGTCTTTCCCTCCTCCCCAGTCTCTTCTTTTGGGAAAATATTGTGCTTATTAAATTGAGGATACTGGCTGTGTAAGCCCATTGTAGTGATTTGAAACTGGGGGCTGATGTCAAGACCTCTGTAGTCAAGGGAGGATGTCTAACTTAAGATCAGCTTGTTTCTTGCCCCTTCCAGAGCCAGCAGCTAAGGATGATGCGTGAATGGTTCCTAGCATAGACCTCACCTTGGGGTTTCATTCAATGATGGATCTTAACTATGTAGAGGGAAGACACTTTCTATATTGTAAAGTTTGGGAAATTGTGCAAATTCCTTTTTTGACACACTTTCATACAATTTAATTTAGCTCATTATGGACAAGTTTAAACCACTACAAGCCTAAAGCGAATTTTATACTGATTTGAGTGGCCTGGGGACTTTTTTTACAAGGTTTAGCTCACTTAGTGTTGCATAAATGGACTCAATTTAACTGGGAAAGGGCTGGTCTGTGTATTACTCTGGCTTTAGTAGCAGGTCTCCCTGTGGCAAAGCAGCACAACTGAGTTGCACTGATGGAAACCAGGACAGAGCACGCTGAATATGCTAACTTTGATTCCCTTTCACGCAGCGTCCAGCATGTGTGGTCTGTGAAGTTAGATGTATGGGTGATTAGAAAGCTCTTCTGAATAGCCAAAAGCTTATTAAGACCTATTGTTTGCTGTTGAATAATGAATGTCACAAGTATGAGGAGTTTTATTGGGTCTTGGAGCAGCTCAGCGTGATGGAATCCGAAAGCCTCCTTGCATCTTGCTTGCAGCAAGGAGGAAGCTCTTTCATGTTCTCTGTGAGCGAGCTCTTCCCTAGTTTGTTCTTCCAAGAAATCTCATGATGTGCATGCTTCATACTTCTCAGAGCTAGGCCCAAAGTAAGCTTTGTCAAGAAGAAAATTCTATTTGTGTTTGTGTTTAAGTTGGGGTCATTGGTGTAGAATTAGTTAAGGATCCTGCAGGGAAAGAAAGGATAGATGGATATGGTTTGGGTTTCAGACACGGGAGAGGGAGTCTAAGGTTTACCTTAGCCTTTATGTACTTTGTGGTTGTACATTAATCTTGAGTTAAGCCAGTGTTGGAAAGTTTTGTTAACCAGAGTCAGCCTTACCCTGGGGAGTAACTTCTATTTGCCAGTGTAATTCATATGTCTACAGTGGATTGCTAATAAGTCTATTGTCAGTTTGCCTTCTATTGTTCACAAAGGATGTTTACTAACTAGTAACATAACCCATTTTTCTGATACTGTATTTCTAATGGCAAGGAGGAAACTGAGGCTTTAGGTATTGTAATATAAGGGACTTCAGAAAATAGTCAAATCCAGTTTCTTCATGGAAGACAACCAAATGTACCCAGATATCTTCTGTCAGATGTTTATCCAACCTGTGCTTAAAATACATCCTTTGAAGATTTTGCAGCCTCCTGCATTAGTCTGTTCCAGTGCCCCTCTGCTCTTCATGCTTAATTTCCTTTCTCGCTAATCTAAGAGGATTTATCTTTATCCTTGTCCTGGAGGATATGGGAAAAGTTGATCACCACCTTTGTTCAAATCTATGTTAGCAAAATCTCTTCAATGTGGTTTCTACTACAACTGTTTACCTGTCTGCTAAATGAGGCTAGTAGTTTGTGCTTTGTTCTGCGGTGTATTAGCAGAGTTTTGTCTGTGCTAGGGCATCCTCTAGTTGCTAGATCTGGCATGATTCTGGGATAAGGGCATGCTGCTCTTTTCATCCCAGAAAGGTGGTAATTGAAGGGTAGAGAACCACCACCTCACTGGCCTGTAGAGAGATCTGCTCAAAGGCAGAGGCCTTGCTTATGCCTCTCTTTGAAGGATCATGAGCCCTTGGACATGTAACATCTTCATTATTTAATGAAGATGTCCTAAAGGAATCTTTAGCCATTTTACACTAGCTGCTCTGGTTTCCAGCTCCAGTTCTGTAGCAGTGTCATTAACAAAGAGGAGGTGGGGGGAGATGTGAGATGAAGCTTTAAAGGCATTGTCGTGGGCAGAGACACTTTTTGTAATCTCTAGAAAGACACAGCATGTGGCAGGGAAAAGAGCATGCTGGCAGATGGGGTGAGTGCAGCTACAGTCATACCAAGGAGACAGTGTTGTGAAGCTTTCATGCTGTGGCAGACAAGTGGGTCACAATGTTGATTTGTCACCCTGGGTAGGAACTTCTGCTGCGATCAAGAATGTGATGATAGGAATTAAAGGCATTTCTGGGGAGGGGGATCAGCAGAAGATGGTAGGATTGATCTGTGTGCACAGAATTTTGCCCTTGGAGACAGAGGGCTCAAGGCAGTCTCCTCTGGGTGAACTTTTTGCGTGTACAGCCTGGAAAGCAACAGTGGAGAAGTGAAATGGTCTTTGAGGCTCATTCTCTTGGCTGCAGCAGGAGTGTCCTGGTGGTGTGGTTTAACCCCAGCTAGCAACTAATTACCATGCAGCTGCTTGCTCACTCCCTCCTCCTCTTGTCCCAGTGGGATGGGGAGGAGAATCTGAAAGAACTGGGATCTCATGGGTTGAGATTGAGACAGTTTACTAGGACAGCAAAGGAAAAGATAGTATAATTAATAATGATAATAATAAAATATGATAATAGAATATATAAAATGAATGATGTACAATTTCTCACTGCACGATGACTGATACAGCCTGTCCTGAGTAATGATCATGGAGCGAAACAGAGTGATCTCGGAACAGCAATCTCCCAAGCAGTGATCTTGGAACCCCAAGTTCCCAAGAGCGAGTGAGGGAAGGAACAAACCAACCTGGCCCACCAGCTGACCCCCACTTATATACAAGGCATGACGTCTATGGTATTGGAACACTTTCTTTGGCCAATTTGAGTCAACTGTACTGGTTAATACTTCTCCCAGATTTTTGCACCTGCACATTAGCAGAACCTGGGAAGCTGAAAAGTCCTTGATCTCTTAGCAACAGCTAATAAGTTCAGTGTATTATCAACATTTTTCACATACCAAATCCCATAGTAAATCTGAAACACAGTAGCTACTGGGAAGAAAATTAGCTCCATCCTGGCCACCTGGACAAATCAGCTGGGCTGTAGTTTCCCTTGGTGGTCATTCTGTGTATGAAGTGTCTTACAGTCATCCGAGAGGCATGGCAGAAGTGACTGGTGGTGTTAACAGTACTTTGGCTTTGGTTTGTGACTGTGTCCACTTAGCGGTCATAGTCTTGCCTATCCATTCCTTGGTGGAGAGCTACCTTTTTGGTATTCCTACTTAGCTTTGCAGCCTGAGTAAGAGTACACCTTGCATGTACACTGAGGCTGAACTGCAGCATGCTGCTATTCTGAGAGGCCAAATGAATATAGTGAGAGCTTGAAAGGAGCAAGTGATGGCTTTTAGGCCTGCCTCAAAAGAAGTTCCTCAACTGCAATTAAGTGAGCAGGAAACTGGTTTAACTTGTGCTCTTCTGCTTTAACTTGGTGCGGCAGGAGAGCTTCAGCATGTCTGTCAGCTCATTCCTGAGCATGGCATGTGCTGGACCTTTATCACATAAACCTGCCTTTTCTTAGACTTAACCAAAACCCTGAAAACTGAAGGTGTGGGAGGCACTGTTGTGATAGGACCTTGATGGGGGTGCAAGTATTGGATCCACTTGGGCTGACCCTCAGGCTTTTAGTGAGTGGGCATAGTGGTAAAATCATTGCTCAAGGCTGTTTAAGCAGGACATAATTTGTAGCAAAAATGAACTACTGGTTATGTTGTAATGATTTTTTTCTAGCAATTAGTTTTATGTGGGCTGGGTCATGGGTTCCCCACCCAAGAGGGTGAATTAAGATTTCTTCTAATGTTGCTGTTTGACCCCCTCCCAGGCTTAGTGCCGTTTGCTCACTGCTGTCAGCTCCAGTTGCAGGAGCGCTGGGTAATGATGGTTCAGATCTGCATCTCCTGTGTGGGGAATGAAGACCTGACTGCAGGCTTGGGAGCCTAATCCTGGCTCTGCTGAAAGCCTGTTTTGTGGTGCCCAGAGTCAGCTGGGAGCGCACAGTTTCCTCTCTGTAAAGTCAGAAATAAAATCTTCATGTCCTTGCAGAGACAGTGTAGGCTGGAAGGGTGCTATTTGCCTGCATGCTGCTTTACACAGGTGAAAGGAACAATAACATCAGTGCTGGTGTTGATTAGTATTATATCCCTTCTCAAATGCTTCTAAGTAGAGATTTCAGTCTAAGCTCTGAGGAGCAGGGAGCAAGATTGCTTTCCATGGGTGTTTTGCCAGGGACCTTGTGTTTCTTGCTGGGGACAAGGGATAAAAGGGAGATGTTGATGCTGCCATATCCTGACTTCTAGTCCTAATTATCTAGTGATCAAGAAGAATTTTATGGAAAAATAATGCAACTGAATTCATCTGTCCTGCAAAATAGTTTCTACTGTCTTGGATTATTTAATGAGTCACTTAAATCATCAAGGCATATGTAAGGTCAGCACATAGTTGGGCAACTCTTTAAAGAGCGTACGATCTACCTAGTAGACTGAAGTAGTTTAGTAGCTAAAAGTGTTTCTAGAATTGTTTTTTTCCCCTACCTAATACAATTAAGGTGATCTTTAAGGTCTGAATTAAGTTATCAGAAGGTAAGAAGTGTGCAATGACTGCTCATTCCCCTGTTCTGTTTCTGGGGAGAATGATGTGAGTGCAGACAGATGGCTTCAGATTCTGGGTTTATGTTAGTCTGATGGGTCAGAATCTGTCCTGTAGCAGTAAATCTGAATTCCTTACCTTTGGTTGATTAAAAAGTCAAGATACATCAAAAACCAGTGCAGGACCTGCACATTTTTTGCAGTTCTGCTCTTTAAAGAAAGAGTTAATGAAGAATCTGTACTTTGCTTCCATGTTGCTTTGTGTTTGTGGCATCGTCTTTGATGTATGAATTTGAAGACAATGAACAGAATGTATATACGTGCTCTCAAAAAATTGCAAGTCCTTTGAAGGAAGGAGGAGAAATCTCTTTAAATGGTGATGTGAGTGTATGAGTAGCTCTGCATGGATTTTTTTTTTTCTGCATGTATAGATCTTAGGCTGAACTTCATTTGTAACTGGACTGCATGCTGGCACAGTCCCAACACTGCAGGCAGATGTATATGAAGTAGCCAAATAATACTTCTTTCCAACATACAGTACTGCTAGACCTCAGCGTGACAAGTTTATGATAGTAATAATGCTCTGTAGTTCCAGATGAGAATATGAAAGCTCTTGAAAAACACTGGTTCGTATTTCCTGTCTTGCTAGGGGGCAGGAAAGTGCTATTAGCCTACAGGAGGAAAAAGATGAAGGGCAAGAAGAGATGTAACTAGCTGGATCTCCTTCCTAATCAGTTGGTGGTTGTTTTGTGAAAGATTTAGCAATTGATCTGCTTGACTTTTCTTACAACATCAGCACTGAAGAAAAAGCACCCACTTGATGTCTAACCTGCACCACAAGTGGTGTTATCAGGCAAGCATGTTATGTGTCTCGGTGTTATCCTTGGGCATCACTGTATCTTAACGCTTCTTTCTCTAAATGATGTTTTCTAGTCTGATGTGGTTACTATCTGTGAAACTCAATCTCCTATTCTTCTGGAATAGTCTCTGTGCTGTAGACTGCAAGAGACTTGCCAGCAGCAATCCCTCCTCCTTCCTGAATAAAGTTGCTGTTGACACTGATAGAGAGAGGAATAGTAATTGGATCCTATTACTGTGTGTGACTTTGAACTTTTTACTTTTATCAGATGATGTCAAGTTAAACAAAGCCTCCTAGATAAATAAACCAAAAGCCCAATGCCATTTCTTTGCTGAAAAGAATGTACTAATTCCTGCTATGGCTGGCAATATTTGAACTTGACGTATGTATGTGCTGATCTTGCTGCCTGATCCATGTCTCGGGTCCTTTATACCTGCATGAAACCCTGTTGAAGTCCAAGATTGTCATGGATCAGATCATGTAGCTGAAGTCTTTGGGGGGCTACACATTGTTGCCTGGCTTATACTACTGTACCTAGAGAAGGATTAAAAAAACAAAATCAGTTTTGCTGTTTGTTTGCCAGCAAGGTCTTATTGGTAGTGACACAGAAGCTCATTAAAACAATTCATGAATTGACAGGGCTGCTTTTAACGAGAATATATAAAACTATTTCAAGTTTTAATGAACATTTGAAGTCAACAGCAGCTGAAGGCCTATATGTTAAGAATCAAGTAAAAGAAAATGCTTTGTAGAAACGTGTCCAACCTGATCTAATTTTGAGCAGTGGGGTGGGGATGGTGTTGAACTAGTTGGTCTTTGGAGACCCCTTCTAACACGATTTTATTGGTGAGCCTTATTCTTAAGCTAAAGGTTAAAGAGCTATTGTGTCTTTTAACTCTGTACAGAACGTGCAGTAGGGCTGGATGGGAGGAAACAATGCAGCATCCTTGTCAGGTTAACAGTGGCACAGTATCTTGTCCAGCATTGTGTCTGTCTTGTTTCAGAATTCACAAGACATCAGGTTTTGGTTCTGGGAATTCTCAGAATTACCATGCTTTCCCTTCTGCATAAAAGATGTTGCTTGGTACTAATGGGGCACTTTAGTTTGGAATAGTTGCATCAAAGTCAAGAAATGACTTCTGAAGTTACAGGAGCAGGAAGGCTTGCATAACTTCTAACCTGTATAAATAGAGATGAGACAGTGTAGAATGAAGAGGTTTCAAAGATGGGAAGGGCACACTTTTAGAGGTATCGGTGCCACTGGGTGCTGCTGATTTCAGTTTTAAGCTGGCACTTAATTTGTGCATTAGAAAATTCCACCAAGCCTCCCTTACAGTCTTAGAGACAAAAAAAAAAAAATCCACCTTTGAACCTGCCTGTGATGATGGGGGACAACTGAGTCTCTTCCCTGGAAAATTAGAAATATTTCTACACTTTTAGTTAAAAACAGGGTTTCTTTAGAAGGAACAATTCGGAAAAATTTGGGAAGTTGTTCCCTTTGCCTTCTGAGGTGAAATGTAACTTGCATCCAGCAGGTTGCATTTATTCTTCAAAGTTGCTTTTCAGTGTTGCTTCAAGCTTCTGCATTGCTGGGGTAAGAAAACTTTCCTTCTCCCTGAAGCATAGCCCAACCTCTTTTACTAAGCTGTGTTCAGATTCTTAAGTTTTTGTATTTTTATAAAGGTATGCTGTGCTATTAACTGCTTGCATAAATATATAGTAGATCCTGTTCACCAGAAAGTTAGAAGGCTGTTCTTGTTAGCAAGTGTCCAGTGAGAACAAACCTCTTTGAGAAAATAATTGAATTGCAAAGTAAGGCAACTGATCATCTAAAATCATGATCAAAATGGTTATTTAAACACTTGATTTGGCTTACCCTTTGTTGTGTTGAAAATAATGGGAGTTGTGAGGGAGAGAAGAACATGGTAAAAACATTGTGAAAGGTGAGTAGAGCCTGCCCAGGCGGTACCTGCTTCATCTGGCTGTGCTTTCCCAGGGTGTCAGCTGTTCGTATAGCCTGTGCTGAACTGAGTGGCAGCTTGTATTACATTTATAGCTTGTGTTCCTCTGATGTATTTCGGTTTCTTAAGAGTTCCATTTAAGATCATTAATCCAAGAGCTAATGATTTAATTGAACATTTAATTAATTCCTTTCTTGTATTAATCCACAAGAATTTGTGGAAGCCTCTAATGTGAGGGATGCTTGTTTGTGTAGCTGTGGTGCTACAGCATTGATAGGAACTATTTGCCTGACTTGTTTAAATGTGTTTCTAGAGCTGCGTATAGAAGCCAAAACGTATGTGGTTTGTCCCTGTAATTTTCCAATTGTTTTTCCACTTGTGGTATCAGCTGCTCAGATGGCTTGTTCTTTTCCCTTAAGAAAATGCTGGCTCCTTCAAGCAATGCAGGCTGAATTTCCTTCTCTTCCCTTGAGGTGTTTTTGTGTTGTGTTTTGGTTTTTCTTTTTTTCTTTTGTTTTCTGTAAAGTGTCTCAGCAGTTTAACAGCTCTGGAGACTGGAATGCTGCAGCCACAGGAACAGACACAGCATGAGTACTGGTTGAGCTGAGTTTTACCAGTGTCAGCTCAGCCTTGTGTCTCAGGTTGGATCTTGAACCAGCTATTGCCAGGCTGCTTGCCTAGGTCTGCCTGTGGCTGGGCTTCCACGGGTGCCAATTGTGTGAGTTTTGTGTAGCAGTGGGTTTCCAACAGGACTGCAATAGCCAGTATAACTCTTTCCAGGCAGATTTTGTTGAACAGTTGTCCTGTGGTGATGACTGTCACCCATTTCAGACCTGGAATATCAGGCGAGTAGGATGATGTGGGGTGTTATATATATGGAGTTGTTTTTTCCAGACAGCTTGTTGAAAAGCCACAAGGACACAGCTGAACTGCAGTGCAAGTGCATAGTGCTTGGTGCACGTGTTCTGCTCCAGAGCAGTTCTGCAGACATCTGCAGTCTTTAAGTGCCAAGGCAAGAAATCTACCCTTGCTGTGTGGGTGTCTCAGGCCCCAGATACTTGTGGATAGGTAGCTTGCCCAAGATTGCAAAACCTTCTTGGGTTTCTGACCACATGCCATGCACCAATGTGGCCCAAGGGTGTGCCCTAATTTAGATGCATTGTGCTTCACTATGCTGTCATATAATTGAGTATCTGTTAGAAACAACTAAAAAGGTGTCTGTTTTCAGTCTGAGGGAGGAAAACAGATGTTTTATTCTCTTGTGAGAGCTCAGTAGAGTGATGCTTCAGCTGTCGCTCCAGATCTCAGTGATGACAGCCAAAAAGGCAAAGGGATAGATGCATAAGTCAAAAGGAGTTGAGGAGAGGAACATATTTAGCAAGGAGAAGAATGCTTATTTCCCATGTATTAAGTGGCATGTGGGCTTAGTTCTGAAGCATGTGGAAAGCATTGCCCTCAAAGTTAGCATTAGCTTTTAAATGGACAGAGACAGAATCTGTTTTCATTGTGATTGCTGTTTCCTAGACCAGATATCTTCCAAGAATTCGATCTACTTGTGAGAAGTTAAAAAGATACTAAAAATGATTCCTGAATTGATCAAGAACTGTGCTAAGAGCTGGGTGTAAGAGAGCTATAGTTGCGGGAGGCTTGCATGGGTTACAGGCTGGTTGGAGCTGCTGAGCCAGAAGCTGTGTAGAGAGGTCTGCAGGGTGCTAGGCCTGGGCCAGTTGTGTTACTTCTCAGTGGAATGTCCCTGGCTTTGTGCAGGATGACACCATGGCTGAAGCGGAGAGAGCACGGTGACAGCTGCCCAGCTTGCAGATGGGCACTGGTGCATATCTCCTGATGTGAGGTCTGGTTCTACCTGCATAGGCACACTCGGGTGAGCAGGACAGGACTGGGACTGTCCCTTTCTATTTCTGTGGCACTTGGTTTTCAGGGGTCCTGGCTTCAGCTGGAATCACTGGTATAGCGCTGATGATAAACCTCTGGAAGCTTTCTCTTTAAGTTGTTTGGCATGCATTGAAAAACAGCATTTAACTGTACCTTGGGGGAACTAAGAGAATGATAAAAGAAGAAACTGGTATAGTCAACAGCCTAAACCAGTAGCTCTGTCTTCACTGACCTGTCTTGGCAGTACTGAATACTAAGCTGTGGGAAGCATCACATTTGCTGTATGGGCTGTGCTACATCTTGTGGCAGCTGGGTTAGGTCTAGCTCAGGTGCACCCCTCACTGGTGTAGGAGAGGCTGAGAAATATTTTAACCCGTGCCTCTAAGGGTCATCCTCTGGGCTTTCCTGAATGGGTCAGAAAGGTGTTTGAAATACACTGTCTCTTCTCCAAGGCTCATTTGTGGAGGAAGACCTTGTGATGTACTGCTGAAGACTTCCCTTGAGGGCAGCGCTTGTCAATACCGCATGTGTCACTGCAGGTTCACCAGTCCTAAGGGGATGAGAGCAGAAGGTGTAGGTCCAGCAGAGAAGGGCAGCACATGTTCAGAGATCCTCTATGCTTGAAAATGATGCTGCTTAGTCCCAGAGGCTGGCTTCTTTGTGCTTCTCGGCACATTTGGCTCTTTCCTTGTATCATGTATCAGGGTCCCACTTGGTTCTGAAATATCTTGTAAACCCTGAATTTTAGTTTTGTCACACAAGGTTTTGAAATCATCTCCTCTTGTGGTGCTGGGCACTGGAAGAGCTGTCCCTGAATGATGAACAGCACTTGTTGGGCCTGTCATATGTAAAACTTGCCTGAAGATCTGCAGGACATGCTACAAGAGCATGGGGGTGCTTTGGTTTGTGGGTCTTTTGTTTGTTTTTATGGAAAGCTTTGCTTGGATTCTCTTGTGAGCTGCTGCATTTGCTGCTGGGACAGCCAGCACTGTCCTAGCCTCACCCTATGGGTTGTGTCTGTCTGCATCAAGAGGTTTTCTTCAGCTGCACGTTTATATTGTCTTATGGTTGCAGGTGAGAAGAACATGAGCAGCCTCTTTCTTTCACTTTCTGTGGTTAAGTGTAGTCTGACTTTCACCTTTTCTTCCAACTGCACTCTCCAGCATAGTACTTAGTGCTGTTCTTTCTAAGTAGTCGAACCTTTTGGGCTCTTTGGGAGCGATAACATCAGTTGCTTTTACTTGGCTGTTAGAGCACCACAGTGCTAGCAGCCCTTGCCAGCAGTCCTTAGCAGTGGAAAGTGAAGAAAGGACTCTTCAGGCAGAAACTGAGGGGGGGTTCCAGGTAGGGATTTTGTAATTACTGAAGCTGAAATTAGGCAGGATGTAGAAGCTATTGCCCTTGTGTTAAGAGGTTGCTAGAGGCTTTCCATGTGGCCAGTTGGTCAGAACTTCAGCTCTTACTCTCCTCTGGGTGAAAAGATTTCAGTGGGTTAAAGCAGCAGCTTTGCAGGAATAGGGTTCCTGCTGAAGTGATGCCTCCCTCCATGGAGGAAGCATTCCCTCCTGCCACCTATGGCCCCTTTCTCTACCTAGCATCCATCCCTTCACTCACTTGGGCTATTGTCTGTTTTCCTGCAGCTAACAAAGGCGTGTGGCCACTCAGTGGAGTTCTTTGTTGTTGTACTATTAGGCTGTTGTGGATTATGTCTGGAGGCTCTTCTCAAGGATTTAGGTGTGTGGTAGATGCTGAGCAGGCATTCTGACTCTGCAGGGCTGGGAGCTGCTGTGGAAGCTTCAGGTCTTAGGGTGTTTCCAGAGTTTTGCAAAGGCTGTGGCTACTGAAAATGCTATTGCACTCTTAATGCATGTGTTTTCTTCCCAAACATGGCAAGAAAAAAAGCTTCATTAGCTGTGATCTAGCAAGAGATGTCAGCAGCTGGTAACTACCCTCTACCCTACTCAAATCAGCTTCTGTTAACTCCCCACCATGGTGGCTACTTGGCCTTGCTGAGAGATCCCCAGCTTTTTTTTCACATTACCAGCAGCTAGTGGGTTTTGGCTGTGTTTGCACGTATTTGGTGTCCTCCTCATGAGGCTGTCCATGTGGCCTGTCATCACTGCTTTGCAGGAGTGCTGTTTGTCATAAAAGCTTATATTGAATGGTGTAATCTAGAAGAGCAGGTGTTCAGAAGTGTGGGAGCTAGTGGTCAACAGGGGGGGTAGTTGGATATTTGAGCATCCTCACAATTCTCACTACTTGAGCCCTAAGGGAGCAGAGAGGACTGTGGGTGACTATCTGCTAGGTTGTGTGTTTGCCTTGTTTTTTCCAGATGCTGTCTAAACCCTCAGAAGCACTTCTGTTTCAATTTTAAAATGTGCTGAGCACTTTCTATTCCTGTAGGTGTTAGAGATGGTGTTGGGGTCAGTGTTGCTGTGCTGGGAGCTTTGAGGTGCCCCAGCTAATATAGTTCTGCCTAAAGGCAGATTACCAGTGTGATTTCATGCTTTCTCTGTGTACTGTAGCAGGCTTTTGCCTCTAATGGAGGGGAAAACACTTCTATTAGGTAAACCAGCCTGGTCTGTTAATAAGGCACATCACTACACTAGCAATTTACGAGTTGCCATAATAAAGGCTTTCAGTTTTCCCATGAAAAACAAAGCAGGGAATTGCAATGGCATTTTTCCTTTCCCTGACATTCTTGTTGCTTTTCTTTGAGAAATCCTAGCACTCATTGTATGATGCTTCATTTTGCCTTGAGCTCCTGAGATGCAGCTTGTCACCAAAGCTACAAGCTCATTCAAGGATGTGGTGGGCCTGATCCCCAGCTGATGCACACAAGCATGATCTCATCGGTGCTCAAGAGCTACATCCATTTTTCCTTACGGGCTGAGGACCTGACTGCAAGTGTAAGTGCTCAGCTGGGGGCAATGGAAAGGTGCAAAATAGTGGCAGTGTTTGTGACTAAGATACTTAACTGCTTTGTGGTGAGGAACCAAAGGCAATAGCAGTTGGTAGTGCAGGTGTTTCATTTTGATGTTTTTATGTGAAGACACTAAGCACTGAGTATTGCCATGCAGATATCCATACCTGTAAGGTGCTGCAAAAACAGGACTCCCTTCCTGAAACAATGTTTGCTGCTGCTGGTTTTCAGCAGTGTTTGGGGTAATTGAGACAGGAAAGTGTGATTTAAATTGGGACTCTGCCTTCAGCTGCAAGGTCTCCTGATGTATTACCATGAGTGCTGCTTCCCTGGAGACTGAGCATGGACTGTAGTTTGTGTCAGTAGTGATTTACCTGCTGTGCTGTCTGGAGCTTTGACCTTGCTCAGGCTAGAAAAGCCACCTGTGCTCCACAGCAGTGACTCTGCAACTTGTGATTCCCTCTGTGTCTTTCTGGCAGAGCCCAGTGGTTACATGCTGCTCCTCCTCATGGTTATGTGCAACCACTCAGACCATTGCAGAATCTGCTAAAGAGGGTGAATTTGTTATTCTTGGGAACTCACCCCTTCAGTTCCACTGAGCAGTGGCAGGGCAGAGAGCAGTGTGGCTGGGTGCTGACTTGCTCCAGCTGCTTCACCTAGGACATACTTGTCAGCTGTCCTGGAAGCAGATGTCCACATTTCAGAATGATCACGTTCTTTTAAGCATCCCCCCATTTTTCTTTGTGGAATTTCTGTAGTGGTAACTTCTTGCTCTGTGCTGCATTTCCCTGAATTCCTTTGAATTTCTCGTGTGTTCTACCAAGTCTCTAGCTCTTTTATCAGGAGACAACTGGATTTTTGTTGGCTTTTTTAACTGGATGCGGAAGATAGTTCTTGGGGTTTTTTGCTTTTGCATAAGAAAGGTGCCTTTGTGTCCTAACAGTAGTTGTCAAAATACATCCCTTTAGTGATCACTTCCAACAACTTTTTCTTAATACCTCCAAACATTTAAATGACCTTAGTCCTTCTGGGATTTATTTCACTCTAGAGCTATGCATTATTTACCAAGTTGCTCATCTATTCCCAGGTCTGTAAGTGGAGAACTTTCAATAACCAGGTTTTTGCTCATTTTACAAGTGCTGGTGGTTTCACTAGGTGTTTTGGTTCGGCCCTTTCCGTCAGTCAGTGAGCCCTGTCAGGCAGTCACTTGTCACACGGGCTTTGCTGTCCTTGATCACTGTCTCCCAGTGCTACACCATTGTAGGCTGGGTGAGTTGGCATCAAATAAGATGGTCCCCTGAATTTTGGGGTGAGCAGTGCTCCTTAATTCATAGATGCTGCTGCTTGATAGTTTTTTTACAAGCAGTAGTTTAAAAGTGCTGAGATGTGCTCTGAGCTCTGTTATGTTAGAGCAGCAGGGGATTAAGGAGATGGGCTGATAGCAGTTCTCCCTGCCTTTCCAGCCCCAGAAGACCTGTGGGGAAGTTGTGTTGCTCCTTGTGGCGTACAAGTGAGGTGCTTGCCAGAGGCTCGAATGGTTGGGACTGTAGTGCGGGGACTCTGTGGTAGGACTGGCTGTCATACTGGTGAGGACAGGGGACTCAGTTGACCTGCAGGGTCAGTATGGTCACAGGAGCACAGGGTGGTGTTGGCATGGAGGTGTAGGGAAGATAAACTTGCATGATCATGTTGAACAGAGCCTAGGACTGAGGGGAGCCCGCAAGTAGTGGAGATTTGGGAACCTGTCTTGGTGGAGATGCGCAGGGCAGTCAACACCTCCTGGATTTGCATTTGAGAGGGCAGAATGGCAGAGACAGCACGAGCAGCCTGGGCTTCGCTGCCTTTAGAGAGGGCTGTTGTCATGGGCCAGCGTACAGCAGGGGATGGATTCGCAGCAGAGAAGGAAGAGTGAGGCATCTCTAGATGTACTGCCAGGAGAGGAGAAAAGGCCTTTCAAGCATGAGGTAGGAGCGACCAGGAAAAGGGATATAGAGATGAAAGCTGTTGTGTGGTTTAAATCCTGCCAGGTCTGTTAAGTATTCTGCTAGTCTGATTTGCTGACCAGTTGCATGCTGTGCTGAAAGGAGCCCCTCAGTGCTGGTATTTTCCAGTGTACAGGATCTGGCCTCCCTGCTAGGGAAGGACAGAGTGCCAGGGATGTTCCTGACCCACTGTGACTGTTCTTGGCTATAGGTACTGTCTGTGTTTGATCTGGTATTGCCTAGCATAATTCCCTGTTCTGGGCAGAACAACTCTGATTAGCTGTATAGGAGAGCAGAAAAAAACCCTGAAAGGTTTCTGTAGCTCTTTTCCCTGTTCTTCTAAATACAAAACAGATGCCTGGCCTCTCATCAATATCTTAAAATAGAAGATAAGTCCCTATAAGATTGCTCTGTTTGGAAATTTAAATTCCCATGTTAATTAGTTAAATTTTCTAAAGATCACAGATTTAGGAATCTGTCTGTAGATGATGAGAAATAATAGGGGCATTTTTCTTCTGGGAAGCCATTCCAAGAGATTGTGGTCCATGTTCCAATGGAAAAACTTGTATATCCAAACCAAGCAGCCGCTCTCTTGAGGCATTGCTGTATCGAATGACACATCAATGGCCCAGCATCCAAAATTGTAGATTTTGAAGGTGGTGTCTGTGGTGGAATGGATGGTATCTCATGGATCTAGAGAAAGAACCCAGGAATAATTATTTCAAGTCTTCCTCCTGTTCAGCTCTTTGACCACAGCTTGTAGTCATGCCAGTAAAACCAGTTGTGCTACTGTTGCTGCCTTCTTGTTTGCTGGTGTTGGTTTTGCAAATTGTATTGTACAGAATAGCACGTATGACCCATGTCTGTACTAGGATTGCTGGGCTGGGGAGATACACTCATGTTGCCAGTGCAGATGTGATCCTGCCTTGGAACATGAAATGTTAACTGCTGGAATGGCAGAAGGAGACGGACTCCTCCAGGGTGGATGTGGTTATACTCGTGCAGGTGGAATACAGCAGTCAGCATTTCATAAGCTAACTTCATGTTTGTCTGTCTGCCAGGAGTTTTATTGTTGCTGTCCTGACGCAAAAGACATACCTGACTTCAAAACTAAATTTGCAAATGTCTGCTAACTTTAGGTCTTGCTTGGTCTTGGGTGCCCAATTCAGTTATGGTGGTGATTTCATGTCTTGAGGAATTAGAACTGCTCCCTGTCTGACTGATGAACATTAATCATCAGTCAGTGATGTAGGACATTGCTTGTCTCGGGCTTCTCAATGTGTAATCTAAAGTGTTCTCTTTTTAAAAAAATACATTAAGTTTACTTAAAGTATGCAAGTGTTTCTCTGTATCTGTTTGAGTCCAAAAGATTGATTAAGCAAGTATTCAAAAAAACTGGTTGACTTCTCTTACAATTTTGTTCGCACTTTGAGATTTAGAAGTTTGTCCTTTTCCACCTCCCTTCCTTCCTCCAAGAAAGACCTCACAGACAGACTCCAAAGTGAAATAGCCAAAAGGTGTCACCACAGTGTTGGAGATGAAACTGAGCGTAAAGCAAGCTCGTGACACAACTGGGATAGAAACACTATCTCCAGCATTCCCATTTGGGTCCCAAGTTGCCAGGTGTGGAAGGTCCAGCAGGAAATCAGCAGAGTGAAACCAGCCTGTGGGGATGTGCTGCTCAGCCCACCGCTGATTCCCTGCAAGAGACATGGGATAAAGGTTTGTGCAGCAGCCACCACGTCTCTGACGCGTGTGGCATGGTGTGGAGAAGGCTCATCTCTTCCCCACTACAGTCCGGAGCTGCTGTGTTGGTGCCGGCTGTTGTGGTAGCCTGAGGCTGTGATTCACTCTGGTCACTTTGTGCTGGATCAGCTGGTGCTGGATCGTGCAGCTTGCTTTCTTGCCCTTTTATGGGAGTGCATTTAGGTGTGTCTTGTTTTAAGCTGTGTTGGATACATTTATTTGTCTGCCATGCTTGGTGAGCATTTACTGTTAGAGCAGATGATGGTAGGCTGTCTGCTCTCTGGTATGTGGAGCTGCCTGCAGGCCTTTCAACACCACCCAGGTATTAAAGGACAGATGCTTTGAGTTCTTTGAAGTGAGGTTTTGATGACCTCTTAAAAAAAAAAAAGTATTTTCTGTATTGGGAACGGCTGTGTTGCATCCCAGGAACTAACAAGAGCCTTGTTTACTGGGAATGATGGTGTCTTGAGACCTGGCATTTGGAGGGAGGCAGGAGAGAAGGGCTTGCTGACAGCCCGTAGCACCTATGGAAAGTACTCTGAGACATTACAAAGCAGCAGCAGGTGCCAATTGAGCTGAATTTTGGATGGCACAAATTGCTTTATTGGCTGTCTTGGGGAACTCCGGAGTCAATAAGCAAAACAGCTGAGCTGCAGACCTAGGCCTGTGCCACTGTGTTTCTGCAGTGGGTTTGGGACACCCAAGATCTCCCTTCTGGGGGGACCTGCATAAAGTAGAGGGCCAAAAGCAGCAGCTGCTGACCTGGTATTTTCTTGGTTGAGGGCTGGGGGCCTCTGTGCTACTAGAGATACTGGTAAGTCGAGTCCTACCTTGCTTGGAGCATGAAGCAAGACAGGTGCTGATGTAAAGGCCTGGAATAGGTCTTCAGCTATGAGCACTGCAGTGTTACCTGGAATTTTGGATGGAGAGCTGCCCTTCCTGAGCTTCAGTGTGGAGCGGTGCCTGCCAGCTGACTTACCCAGGGAGGGGTGTGCTGCAAGATCACAGCCATGGGGTGGCTGCTGACATGGCCCATCGCTGCTCCAGCCCTGTGTGACAGTCTCCCCACTCCTGAGGTTCCTCCTGGTCATCAGTGTGTGTTAATTCAGGCAGGGCTTGTGTAACTGCTTCAGTGGTAGACTGGGGTGGGCTCTTCAGTGCAGCGAATCCAATGCAGCAAGGGCTGGAATTCAATTCATTCTTCATTAATTTGCAAATCATGCCCCGGGTTTTCTGTTCTTTGTCTCTCTAACAGATCTATTGGATCTCAAGCCGTTCATGATTTTAACTTTCCACCTCTGACCTTCAGCAGTTTGAGGCAGGTGGCACACTGGGGTTGATAAATGAATCCAGCATGGCAGGGAATAACACCTGGTCACCCCCAGTGGTTGTTTCCTCAATAGCTCTTCAAGCCACCACTATAATCATTGTGCTAATTAGCTCTCCATTTCTATAAGCACAACAGCAAAAAGTCTTGGGAGGCATAGCTCATCCTCCCTGTCTGATCCTGGGGACGGACTGCAGGGTAACTGGCTGTGTTTGCACTGTGCATGTGTTTCCCTTAATGTTTGAGTGATGAGTTCCCCTGGCTCTTTCTGGCTTGCAGGCAGTTTAAAGAAGAGATGGATTCTTTCCTCTCCCGGGATCGAATTTATCCCCGGGGCACACCTCCGTAATTGCAGGCAGCACACTTACTTCTCCGCGCAGGATGGTGCTGTGTTGTGACTGATCAGATGGCTCTGAAAGATGACCGGCATTCGGAGTCCCAGTGACTCTTCTTAAAAGCATCTCTTGGCTAATGAGGTCTAAAGCCCATCCTCCTGCCCGGCTCCGCTGCTGTACCCGAAGCGGGGGGAGCTGAGTGAGCTGGCAGACAAGCGGGCAGTGGTAGGGCTTGAGGCAGCTGGCTGAGCACTTGTCAATGGGAGATTAAAGCCAGCGTGCAAGATGAATGTGAAAACGAAACACAGCTTATAAAAGCATGAGGAAAGTTCTCCTTGAGCATACGAATAGATTGTAGATCTTGTTGGCATGCTGCAAATGATGTTGAATTAAAAAAAAGACACGGTTGAAGGATCTGTTACTGTGCTGGGAGAAAACTGCAGGAGCTGTTTGGAGCAGGTGAAGTGGTATGTTGGGAGAAGTTAGGATTCAGGTGCTTGCATTAGGAAGTTTCTTTTTGGGAGACTTGACATGGAGTAGGCTGTTTCCTCTGCACACTGTTCGTAGCTGCCTTGCTGCTCTAGAGCTGAATTTGGAGTGAATCCATACGACAAGCTGAGGGTGGAAAGCTTGGGTTATGGACTGACCGCTGGAGAGCAAAGCAGGCGCAGCAGCCATGGTAACTCCCGCAGGAGGGTTAAAACAGGCTGGTTGAGTGATGTAGTGTGAGGGTTTTAGTAGACAGCAGCATAACAAACACTGTGATAATGGTGCAAGTCAACACATGTCAGCTAATGTACTTCCTATCACGCATGTCTTTCTGTTCCGACGCTGCTAAATTGCATCGAGTGTTACTCCTGATCGAGGAAAAGTAAGGGGAAAAGGGAGACAGACGAACGCTGGGGCAGCCAGGCCGTGTGGTGAGTCACCAGCCACCCCACAGCCCCGCGCGGTCGGTGCCGAGCAGCAGAGCGAGTCGGAGCAGTCGCGGCCGTTGTTGGGAACGCGCCGGGCACGCGCCGCGGTGCGAGGTTCCAAAAATTGCGCCGCGCGCGAAGCGGGCGCTGCTGTGTTGTTTCAGGCGTTAGCAGTGCTGCCCTCACCACGCGTTCATCGAGCAGCCGCGCAACCCCGAGATAAGGACGGTTACAGGCTGGTGCAGCGCGCCCCCACTAGGGGAAAGCTAACCGCGCCCTAGGTGCGGGCGAGGGGCGGCGCGCCGCCAGACCCGCTCCCCCGCCGCCCGGCTCGGGGGCGCGCTCCGCTCGGGCGCGGCACGGAGAGCGGCGTTTCTCTGTCGGCTCCGGCTCCGGTTTAAGCCTTTTTGTCGACTGTGGCGGCGCTACCCAGAGTGCTCTGCGCCAGCCGGGCGGTTATTTGCATAGGGGGCTGGCCAGCCGCGGCGACGGAGCGCGCCCCCTGCCGCCCGCCCGCGGCGCTGCCCGCCACGGCCTCCCCGCCAACAGCCGCGTCCGTGCACATGTGTACATATAGATAGATATATGTATGTGCAGGGTGTTCACCGTCCGCAGGGAGTGGGGCTGCGCCGTGACAGCCCTGGTGACACTGCCGCAGAAGGCTGGCTGTCCGTAACACTTCCAGGGGTTACTAATCTCAGTGCCTCAACAGAACCGTAGGGAGAGGTGTGTCATACAGAACTATTGTGATCTATAGGGTCTTGCCAAGTACTTAGTATACAAGCTACACAGTATATTCAATACATGATGTATTTTTTTTTGTACTGTTATTAAATGGAGTTAATCAGCGTGGCTGTCCTGAGGCTTCTCTCAAACAAAGTGCCTTTCCCCGGGTTTCAGTTATGTCATAAAAGTTCTGGGTTTAATTTCTGCAAGCAAATAATTAGGTAGCTGTTAGTGCACACCACTTTGTAATTATGTGTAATAATTACAATTAATTAGAAATGTTAGTTACAACAAATACTGAAATTATGTGTATGGTATGTGTACATTGCATGTATATATGTATGAATTTAGCATTGTACAGCAATTAGTTGTTGGCTTTGCTGGGTTCTCAGTAGTGAGTTCTGGCTTGGAAACGTCACAGGGAGTGATAATTTGGGGGCTTTTCTGTTTGAGAACCACCCAGCTTGTCTGTCAGAAGGCGTGCAAGGAAGAGTTGCGTGTATCTGTGCAACCCGTTACCTGTGTGAGTGGTGCCCATGGCATGGGTGGGAAGGGGCTCTTCTCCCGTGGGAGCGCGTCTGGCGCTCCTGCCTCTTGGGTGTGCTCGCTGAGGCTGGGGGCAAAGGGCTGTGTGCTAAAACGCTGTCTGTCCTGTGCTTGCAGGTGGTTCTCCTGGGGATCGACATCCTTTCCGCACTAGTGTCCCGCTTGCAAGATCGCTTCAAGGCCCAGATTGGCACAGGTAAGGGGTGTGTGTGAGGGGTGGGTTGTCGACATCACTCTGGTGGGATCCTTTTCGGCTGCTGTACACAAAGCCCTTTGACCTTGTACACAAAGCCACCTTTCTCCCCTGGAGAGCACTTGGGAGGCTCTTGGTGGTTTCAGGCTCTGCTGAAGGGCGGGAGGGCTCATCCCTCCATCAGGTGGGAGGAGAGCAGAGGGGCTGTGCCACTGACAGTTTTCTTCTGAGGGGTTTGGATATTCCTGTTTTCTTTCCTCAGTGCTGCCAAGTTTACTTGATCGGCTGGGAGACTCTAAGGACTCGGTGAGGGAGCAGGATCAGACCTTGCTGCTAAAAATCATGGAACAAGCTGCTAACCCTCAGGTATGCTCAACAGCCCTTTCCAGTGTGTGAGAGTGACTGGCTGCTTAAAAAGGAGAACTTTTTTCTGTCGGACAGAAGGTTTTCTCCTGTGGCCCTGTCTGAAATGGCTTCATCTCACTACACCTTGTTATGAGATATTCACTTCGTTTGAGAATGCATGTCAGGAGACGCGTGTGAGTCAGTGGATTTCCCCAGGATGGGATGGCTGGTTGTCAGTGTAGTTGTTCTGGGTCCTTGGAAGGTACTTGCTTTCTGTAAGTAAAAGTATCATTTTAGCTAGTGGGGAGTTACTGCAGAATCAGCACAGAACAAAGAATTGGGCAGATCTAAAAATGTCTTTCTACTTCTTGTCCCGTTCTGCTTGTATGGATGTAAAGCTTATATTTAAGCTCCAGAGATGTTACGGTGTAGGTCTGCTGGAAGAAAGAATCTGTCTCTTCCCCTACCTCCTTTTTTCCTGTCTCACCTTCTTTTCTGTTCTTCCACAGTACGTGTGGGACAGGATGCTAGGAGGATTCAAACACAAGAATTTCCGGACAAGAGAAGGGATTTGCCTCTGCCTTATTGCAACACTCAATGCGTAAGTCAGAACCTCCTGCAAACCTACGTTATGTATGCAAGCCTGCTTTGTGATTCACGCTGGTGCTCTTTTCTTCTTTGTTCCCAGATCTGGAGCTCAGAGTTTAACACTTAGTAAGATAGTGCCACATATATGTAACTTACTTGGAGATCCAAACAGCCAGGTAAGCTTTTTGAGTCACATCTAAAAGGTGGTGCTGATTGCCTTGTTGGTAGGCAAGGCTCTGTGTTCTGGCTTGTAAATTAGCTAATTGTGCTGCTGGTAGTGAACTCTGAACAATGCTGTTCATGAAGAGCCCTTGGCTGGTTTTGAAGAGGTATGATTTGAAGTATGCTTAAACCAGCATATCAATTACTCTGAGAGTTCAACAGAACAATGTGAATCTGCAGTTGAGGTGAACAGAGCAGGAAACCTTTGTGGGAAGGGAGCTCCTGTGTGACAGCCTGAATGCAGGGGAGGCTGCAGGGATCCTTCTGGGCTCTGTGCAGCACCCTTCTACCTTCAGAGAAGAACCAGTCTGGGCAGGGAGGGCAAATGGGACCAGTTGGACAGCCTGGCCACATGCACTGCCAGAAGTTGTATAGGGAGATCCTAAATAGGAGGTGGAAACTGTATAGAATTGTTAAATCAGCAATGCAAAACAAATTAAAATACATGCTGAGAAAGAAAACCTATCACTTCTTCTATGTGCTTTTTGTCCTGCCCTGGAAAAGACCTAATCTGAAATCAGATACGAGTATGTGAGATTAGTGAGAAGAGGAGGGATGGGGAAGCAGGGTTCAAACTAATATCATATAACATGGGAATTAGCAGTTTTGAATATCCCCGTTGCCCTCCAAGCATGGGTGACACATACACATGATCCAGGTCTGGAGTGTTTAGCTGGCAGGAAGCGTGGGGCAGCCAACTGGGGAATGGGTTTACACTGGCTCTAGAGTTGGCCATATTCCCGTGTCTGTCAGGGCCTCCCCTTGCTGAAGAGGAGGACTGAGCGTGAAGCAGCTTTCCCTTGCTGGTTGTGCCAACACAGGAGGATAAACCTGTAACCCCAAGAAGTTTGGAAGGAAGTGTAATGTTCAGGGTCCTTTGTAGTTCTGAGCAAGCCATTACTCTTTGAGGGGACGCTGGGTTTAGGACTCTGACTTGTTGCACAGACAGACACCTTGGTCCTGCTGTTGGTGAGCTGCTGAATGAATCAGAAAGTTGGTGAGGGGACTGAGGCATGTTTTACCTCTGCACTGCCTCTTTCGTGTGCCTGGCACAGCTCACTGTCCCAGTCTCCAGCTGCAGTGGGAAATAAGGCTCATCTCTTGCCCTTTTTCTTGGGTCTAGTGTCTCATCCCCAGAAAGCCTGTGCCCAAACTCATCAGACACAAAGTGCTGTCAAAGTGGCTCCTGGTTGAACAGTGGCTGTCCTGGCCCCCCTGGGGCTGCTTCTGCCCGGGGAGTGCCTTCTCCTGAGCTCTGGGAGACCCGAGCTGCCTGGTGCTCGGTCAATGCTGCCCTCTCTTGGCGAGAGATGATGGAGAAACACACATCCAGGTCAAGTGCAGTGTTCATCCTGTTTGTTGTGGATGTGGAAGCTGTTTCGTTACTGCCCTTCTCAGAATGAGTGGGTTTCGGGTTTTATGGTTTTCAACTAACACAGTTTAAGAGCTTGTGTAACCGAGTGAGCATGTGGTATGAAAACTGTATTTAAACTATGACTATTTTCTCAAAAATAAAATTGAGCATTAAAGGTTTGTTATTGCTGTGGTAGATTAAAGCAAGTATGACAGTAGGAGCTCCCTGCCTTGCCCACTATGGGGTTTACCTAGTCCTGCAACCATACCTCTGATGAACTTGGCACACAGAGGCAATCCTTCCAGATCACGCTGCGAGGACCTCCGTGGTCAGCTGCACTGTGTGCTGCGGCTGGAGGGGCCATGGTGGCAGGTTGCGGGTATGGCAGAGCTTGTTGGCGAGCCCTGGCTGCTGTGCCCCTGTGGCTGGCGCCTGGGCCCCGGGGCAGGCGGACCTGCTGTGGGCAGAGACGCAGGTGCTGTGACCTCCCCTCCCTGGCTGTCAGAGGCAGAGAGCGAGGCTGGCTTAGGGTCTGCGTACCCAGAAACTGGGGACACCAGAGTGTCCCTCCTGAGCTGTGCCCAGAAGTCCTGCCTGGCGGTGCACGGGGCTGGTGGGCAGAGGGGAGAGAGGCAAGACCGCCGAGTAAGGGCTGGCATGAGTGAAGGCGGTGGTTCGGAAACTGGCAGAGACCTGCTGAACGGGAAGGCTGTGGAGCAGAACGGGGCAAGATGGGTGTGAGTCAAGTATTGGGGTCTTTTTGGCTAGGAAGCAGGGAACGTGTGCCTGCCCTTTGACTCCCACCTATAGGCGATTCTAGCTCGTGCCCACAAAATATCCTGTGTCTAGTCCTGATGTGTGTGGGTGCTTGGGTAGCTGCCAGGCCACCTTCTGAGAAGCAGAAGTGCATGGCTCTATAGGTATTTCTGTAGGCAGAGCGGTTAGTTTACCTTCTCTGCCTGCTGTGTCTGATGGAGGAAGGGGGTTCAGTACAGGAAGGTGACACTTTAATCGGATTTGTTGCTCTTCTGTTGGGTGGAGAGAAGGATGTGCTCAGCAATTTCTTGCAAATCAGTTTGGAAAACATGCAAAATTCATGGTGACTCAGGTGATTGATTACTCCTCCCTCCCTCCATATTTTGTTATCAACCCAGAAATGTAAGTTTGTAAGACAGCATTAAAAATCAATTTGTTTTATAATGTACTAGCAATATAAGGTCTATTTGTGTCTCTCGCTTTTTTGATCAAGTAAATGTACCTGTTGCACACAATGGGTGTAGTTTGGCGAAGGCAGACAAAACTCCCTGTGTGTGTCCCTATGTACAAACCCTTTCGTCTTATGTCTTGACTGCTTTTTCAGTTAAATTAGACCTGCTGATACTGCTAATATCTGAAATGCAGGGATGGAAGTTCCTTTGTGAACTTTGTGGTAGTGTGTATAGTGGCAACTGTTGTTGCTGAGAAATATGCAAATTTCTTTCTCCAAGGTAGGGCAGGGATTTATTTAAATTAAAGATGATTGATTTCTCTCATATCTCACATTCAGGTTCGAGATGCAGCAATAAACAGCCTTGTGGAAATTTACAGACACGTTGGTGAACGTGTAAGGGCTGATCTCAGTAAAAAAGGATTACCCCAATCTCGGTAAGTTGAGAATGTCCTTATCTTCACTATTTTTTGTGCTGCTTTTTATTTTGTTCCTCCTTTAGAAGGCTTCAGGAGCTGCATGATTGAACCTTTTCCTGCGATCAGGATTTGTTGGGGTTTTTTTAATCCTGCAAACACTTGGGTTTCACTTAATGTGGATCCTGTACCTTTGCCCAAGTGTGCCACAGCATCTTTGGAAAACCAATAAAATTATTACAGATGTGTAGTTATCGGATTTAAGATTTAATGTGGTGTTTTTCCTGTATGTTCTGCATCTGTAGAGGACACTTCAGAGTAGCCTGTGTTTATGCAACTTAGAAGGCTGTCTAAAGGAAAAAAAAACCCAGTCAATATCATCAGTTCCAAGGCTTTATTAAAATAACCCTACACCAAAACGAAAGCCCTGTCCTTCTGCCACTTCAGGTGTGGTAAAAAAGCTGCTCTGCACCTTGCTGCAGCCTCCAGCGTGCAGGGTGGAGCACGGTTAGACCTGAGGATGGAGTAGATGGCGGCGTGTCCATGCACAGAGGGAGGAGGGAAGAGGTGGGGTGCACACAGGAGGAGGCAGTACTGTTGCCTCTTGTTCTCTAGTGAAAACATCTGCTGCCACAATGTGGGTTAAAGTGATAAACTCTCTGGGAAGGAATAATGAGATGTGATAAGGATCTTCTGATCCACCAGGTCTGTGACATGAATGGGAAAGAAGTGTCAGGGCCGAAGACAAATGTTGTGTGAAGTTGTTTTTAGGGGTATTTTTTTGCGGTATTTCTGCAAATAGTTAAGATAGGCAAAGTGGTAATGAACTGGAAATGCATCTACAATTGAACATGTCACATCTTCAGTAATGTCGTATTTCCAGTTATATCTCTTACACCTCTGTAATATCAGTTGTTTCTCAGTTTTTATCAGCTGTTGCATGTTGTGATATTTTTCTTTAATTTTAAAATAACTTCCCTCCACACTGACATTTTTGACAGTGCTCCCAATGACCTGAGTGAAACAAAATTTGTCCTATAACATCTTAAATTAGAAGATTCCTAAAAATTAAATTCAGCTGTTCATTGTGTATTTCTTTAACTTTCAAACAGGTTGAATGTAATTTTTACAAAATTCGATGAGGTCCAAAAATCTGGAAACATGATCCAGAGTTCAGGTGGTGAGTAGAAGTACTTGTATTTTTTGGTGTTTTCAGCAATTTTCAATTGGTGAGGCACTCAAATGGACACAGAGTGAGCATTCTGTTAGGGAAAACAAGTATGGGTGATTGTTCAGAAATACATACGTAGCTTTTGCAGCAAATAAAATCATTTAGTCTGCTCTGCCTTCCTTGTGGTATCAGAAGGAGAATGAAGCCTAAGTTTCAAGAACAGAAGGTGTTGTTAGAGCTGTCCTTCTTTTCCTCTTGAGTTTCATTAGGGAAATACATCTGTTCTCAAGTCCATGTGCATCTTTGTTTAAATTGCTCATAAGGTAAATTGTAATTTAAGAGAAGAAGCCTTTTCAGTTTAATGCCCTAAATAGCACTGAAAGTGTACATATTAATGTAGTAGTGTTCCATTTACAGCTCGTATTGTTTAGGGATTGTATTTTGCAGTTCCTAAGTTTGCATACTTTGTATGTTTATGACTGATAGTCAAAGACCCTTAACAGAGCCTTAATTCTGTCTGTCTTGCCTGAGAACTAGTATTTTGCTTATGTTAAAAACAAGTGTTTATTACTGCTTTTCTTATAGATAAGCTTATGAGCTAGAAAGTATTTTTAATAAGTATCACTCATTTTTTTAGGAATAGATTTTTGAGAGAATTCTTGGTGAGGGAATTCATCTTTCTGCCGGCAGCCGAGTAGAGCAGAGATGAAGAACATGGGTTCAGTGCTGTGGGTTCCTATCAAGCTCACACCCTCTGCAAGGCCAAGAGCAGGAGAGGTGATGTTCCCAGTCTTTCCCACCATGCTCTCAGAAGCCAAGAGAGCAGAGATGTCTCTGCTCTTTTAAATCGGAAAAAATATCTTTTTTGCTTCTAGGCACCATTCTTGCCATATCCTTTTTAAAATACAGTAATCTTCATCCCTGCAGGAAATAATAAAATTGACTTATTTGAAAATTTTGATGTTGTTTTGGATTATTCAGAAATGTGATGTGATAGTCTTTTGTACGTTTGGGAACGAAGAAGACCTAGGGCAGGTTCCTCTGTGATGGAATGGGTTAAAATTATATTTTTGCATAATATGGGAAAATATTGACTGTATAGGTAGTTGAGGCTTACAGTGGCAAAAAAGTGCAGTTGAGAAACAAATGTCCTTGTACTTTTTTTAAAAGGAGGGGAAGTAAATATTTAATCCCTTAGCAAACATCTTAAGGTTTACAACCTCCAGGTGTTTGTTCTGAAATCCTGACTCAAACTGAAAGAAGTTTACTGCTGATCCAACTTCTCTGCTTTCCACTTGGCTGGGCTAAGGTAGAAGTTTTGTTTTGCTAGTAGTGGAATAGAATGGGCTTTCAAAAAAGAAAATTAATCTGATGCATCATTGTACTATGTAGATTGCTGTTGTCTGGAGTTCGAGGAGGCAGACTTGTGCTCTGTGGTGAGATGTATTGCTGTGTGGTCTTTTAAACAAATGCTGTGGTGGGATGATGATTCTGGGTGGGATTTCTGTTGGGTTTATTCTCTAAGGGAAGGGGGAAAGATTTTGGAGCTTAATGTGCCCCTAGCCAAACTTAAGCTATGTTTACAGAGGGTTTTTCTAATCCAGATGAAGGTGATCTTAGTAGAAAATCAGGTATGTCACAACTGATTAGAAGAATATTTACTGTGAAATAGGCGAGATACATGTAAGAATAAACTTCAATGAAGAGCAAGAAACCAGAGTTAATTTGTTTGCAATGCAAGTTTTAGGTGCGCAATCATTTTAGCATCTACACATCCCAGAACAGTACCAGAGACATCATTTGCTAATCCTTGGCTTTTGAGAGGTGGTTCTGGTCTCTAGACCGAACATCGTAGTGCTTGCTGTGATGTGATTCAAGGCAGCTGGCACAATGGAAAATATCAAAAGAAGCAAAGCAAGATGGGACAATGGGGATGACCTCTTCTGGGCAGACAATTCTGTGCCATCTCTTTCCAAGAAAGCAAACCATCTGTTTCAAAATTGCCAAGGAAGGATTCCATAGGAACACTTTTTTATAAGTGCAAGTAAAGCATCTGTGTGTATGAGATCTGCTAGTTTTAGGCTTCATTGAGAGTTATTTTTTCTTTTAATACCCTTTCCTCTGTCACTGTTTTGAGGAATTTGAAGATTTAACTTTCTTGCACATGCAGTGCCTGAGACCTTACACACCCTATCCTTGACTCCAACAGGCTTTTTGTGCTTCCAGACACAAGCACTCCTGTCTTCCTCTCGCTGTCCTTGCTCGCGCCGTGGCTAGGTGCAGTCCCTAGAGTGTGTGTGTTAGCATTTCTCTGCTGAATCTCCTGTGTGGGCGCTGAAGCCAAAAAGTAGCCTGAGGGGGGGGACAAGGAGTTGAGGAGAATGAAGGAGTGTGAAGGGGTCAAAGAGAGCAAGGCATGGAAAGGATAGGATCTCCCATTGCTCTGCCAGAACCTTTTCATCTTCCCTAACCATAAAAGTCTGTAGTTGCGTGAGTTAATTTTAAAGTAGTTCTCATTTGTGAAGCTAATAATGAGAACATTAGTTATTAATATCTTTTTTGTGTGTGTTTGAGGGGAGGGTTCAGGTTCCCATAGTGCTATAGGCTGGCTTGTTGCTGCTTCCTCGCCCTCCAAGCGCAGCACAAATACAGCATACATGCTCACCATATCTGATGTGTCAACAGCTCTGTGCAACTTTCAGTTTATCTTTTTGAGGTTGTGTGAGCCAGTGGGAGGAGGGTTATCGTCACCCATGGTCACAAGTTTATTATGGCCTAAAGACAAGCTGAGTTTGTCAGGTTTCTTGTGTCCCTGATGCCTCCTGCAGCTTTTGAACAAAGGTGACACTTTCAGCGGTTGTCAGAGTCACCAGGGAAGATGATAAATATTGCACATCCAAAAGCTTGCCTTTCTCAGGGAATAGCTGTCTCAGTCTTGTTAATCCTTTGAGTCTGGCAGAGTACGGCATTGATTATGAGGATGTCTATCTGTTATCGTTACTACATCTCCTTTTAGATTGTAGCTCCACCAGGCAAACACACCACTAATGCTTTAACCTTCGTGTTATATGGCCTGGATCAGATGACTTCAGGCAATATGGTGCAGTTGTACCTTGTCTTAAAAGCTCCTGTTAGTCCCTCTCTGGAGCTAGCATGCACTATTTCTAGCTCTACGCAGGCTGCTTGAGTGTCCCAGAGGTTTTGGGAGGCAGACTGGCAAATGTTGACGCAGACTGCAGTCTGTAAGCCCTTGTCAGTGTAAAATGGCACCGGGGAAGGAGCAGCGTCGGCTCCCTTGCACGGGGTTTTCTGCCCCGAGCTGCTCCCCGTGTTGGGTGTGTACCGGCTGCAGAACGGACACGGCTGAAAAGTAACATGCTTCGCCCCTGTGGAAGGGCTTTCTGTTGTTCAGGGTTAACGCGTGCCTCTGAAACGGAAAGGTTAACTGAAGCTGTATCACGACTTCCCAGATCACTAGCAAAGATCAAGTCTAACTTTTTTCTGTGGTCTTACGGGTGAATATGGTGCATCCGTACTTTGCTGGTGGGTAGCTCAGGCAGGTAGCCAAGAGCAAGCTGTTGGCTCAAGTGTCACTCGTAACTGAGCCCTGGCCCAGGAGCACTGGAGTTGTGCTGATCACAACAAGACTTGAAAGTGGTTGTCAAACCTGACTTATTGCAGAACATAGTGGTACTGGGCAGGTGGGAAAGCAACTGTGGCTTCTGACATGGTGAAATACGGCAAAAGAACTGGTCAAAGAAGAATGATGACTAAAACTGGTCTCTTAACTCTGAGAGTGCTGTTGTTTGGGATAACATTTTGCTCTACCAGCTCATTGAGGATTCAAGTAAAAAAAGCAACTGCAGCAGCATTATTTGTATATCAGGAGTAATTTGGAGATGAGCAAGTCTGCTGTAAGTTGTTAAAGATTTCTTAACTAATGTTTCCCAAGACACAAATGAACAGAATCTTGCTCAATCTACTAGAAAAGGTGCTTAAAATAATAGAGTATTTTCTGATCTCATGAATAAATTTAATGAATCAACTCTAATCAGAATGTGAATTTTAAGTCTATGAAAATAATTCACGTTTTATATTTACTTATCTTTCCACACCATAGTCCATTAGTGCTGCTTTGAGTTTATCTTGAATTGCTTGATTATTTTTTTGGCTTGGCTTTGTTTTTTATCATTTAGTAATACAAGAATCAAATGTGTAGTGGGGTGGGGGAGGTTTGCATAGTAATCTGAGGTGTTTCATTAAGTCAGAGGGAGGTTTTGGCATGCTGAAGTATGTTGCTTGTTGCTAGGCTACCAGCAGCCCTTATAGCTAGAATATGAAGTTAAAATCCACGTTGGATTTCTCGATGATTCTCAGTGCATCTCTGTTTTGTTATTTGGCATATAATTAGTCAGCCTCTTGAAGCAAAAATTATAGTTTTCCCCCCTTTAGGCTTTCAGCAAGCTAATTATTTTTTGTGTAACTGCTTTTGCTAATTATGCAGATGCCTTATTCCCCTGGGACAAATACATTTTCAGCATGAAAGAATCAATAATTGCCAGCTAGTCAGCTGCTGTCTTCATGTGGTATTGTGTGATGATCTTTAGTTGGATGTGATACAGAGAGAGGCTATTGGACATAAACAGAGACTCCAAGAAATTCATGCTGCACGGCTTTCCTTGGTATTATGTCTGGAAGGACCCGAACATAAAGTGTACAATTTTTCCATGGATTTACATTGACTTTGGATCAGACCTGGACTCCAGAAGACTTTATAATCAGGTTTCAGGACAGATTAAGGATGAAATAAGTGATTTACTGAGAGATACAGGCTGATAGGAAATGATGACCCAAACCAAAGCTATTAGTAACCAAAACATTTCAGTATGGTTTTTATGCTCTTGATTGTTGTAATATCATAATATGACATTCTTTGTAGACTCTCATTTTTTTACATAAGTCACACAATTTTTGGGAAATGCTTCTACATTGGTGTGTGCAAGGATACTGCGGTGGTGTGCCAGTATGGTACCTGTGAGTAGAGAGGGGATTGAACTTTCTTGTCTACGCTGAATATTGACTTTGCTTGGGAGAGCAAGATTAAGAGATAGAGGTGGCTGTGGTCTTGGGCTGCAAGGAGATCAAAGCAGGAGATCTTAAAGCCAGAAGTCTGGAAATGGGATTTCTCCCCCATGGATACTTGCACAGAGTAAGATGAGGGGAGGATGCAATTTCAGTAGTTGCCTGTGTGAGTTAGCATTCTGAGAGTAAGCAGGTTAATTAAAACAATGCTAAAATAGCAGATGTGATATTTCCAGTTACTGAAAGCCTGTGAAGAAGGAGCAATGTTACTCTTGAGTTGAACTACTTCTGTATTTGAGATACTGTTTAAGGTAAATACTCTATTTGCTGAATGAGTTCTGTTTATGAAGTTGACAACTTGGAGGCAATTAGATGGAAACTAGAACTATTCTAGATTCCTATGTTTTGCTGGTAATAAAGCTGAATCACTGAATGCTATTTTGATATTTATTATAAGGAGGAAAAATCACCCACATTTGCCAAGCATTGCCGTACATCTGTGGGTGGGATATTGTTTGTTTGTCAACACGCATCCAAGCAGCAGAATTACAGACTGGAAGGATGGGCGACTGTCTGTGATAACACAGAGGGGTTTTCAATCTACAAATGCTGCACTGTGCTTTTCTGCATTCATACTTCCTTGTGCAATTTAATTTCCATTATGGCTTATTCTCTGTGAATACTGTTTTCAAGTTGAAATAGAAAATGAAATAGAACATTCATTTCATTGACTCGGTATTCCTGTGGCATAAAATAAGCAAGGAAATACCCCTTCACCTGCTTGGGGGCTGAGGGAGCAGTAATGTCCAAGTGATATTTGAATGAGTACTATTAACTGATAGTACATCCTTGTGGAAGGTATAAATGGACAAGACGAGCTCTGCTCCCTATCTATTACACAACTTTGTGAATAAGCATATTACTGCCTCCTGGATTTTAAACTCAAATTTAGAAGGGAGGGATGCGAACAAGCAGGCATAGGAGGACACATGGCACTCAGCTGAATGCTGAGCGGGCTTTTATTTTGGAGGAGCGGTGGCAATCGTCTGCTCGGTCACACGGAGAAGTCGTTTAGGAGGGTGGAGAGTTTGCTGGTGGTTAAGTTGCAGAGAGACATGTACTGTAGGGCTGCTCCCGGAGCACAGTGCTCTTCCCCAGCATCTCACGGGCACTGCAGATAATGACTACAGGGACAGGTAGGTGCTAATGAAATTGCCACAGGGATGGAGGGGTTTATTTGTTAGTGTTTGAATATTTGCTTGTTAAATTTCTTTTTAATGGTGTGAAGAGACTGAAGTAAATTTCATTTCTTTTTAATGGTGTGAAGAGACTTGCAGTAAAAGTGGAACTTTAAAAAATAGCCTGTAAGCATCTGTAGCCTGGTGGCATCAAGCTCAGTTTAAGCTTCTATAAAATATGATAAATGATCTGTTTGACAGGGTGAAGGAAGAGGATGTGTATATATAAGGGAACAGAACAGGTTGTGAGAGGTGAAGGACAGGTATTTTCAGATACCCTTCCTTCCTGGTCTGTGATGTTTTTGAGTGATCAGAGGCTTTCATTTCCTAACCGTTTCCTTTTGCAGCATCAGTTGGGAAGATTATTTAAATTGGTTATAAGTACTTTTGAATTAACATTGAATCACAGTTCCAAGAATGTACCAAATGGAGACATCACTGGCTTTTCTGCATTTTCGTGTTTTAACTGTGTTTCTGTAACAGAAGGGATAGCTGTGGAAGTCAGAGAGGCTGGAGGGGACCAGGTGAAATGGAAAGGCAGAGGAGCTCTGTATCTATTCACCTGTGAAGAATTAATTTACAGGATGGAAGCATGTATTGCATTTATTTTTGGTACATCAGAAGCCTGTGCATCTTAGCTTTCAGAAGAAGTGATTTCTGTTAGCCATTTTTGCAAAAGCTGCATCTCTTCTTCCCCCTTTTTCTCTGCATTCAGTGTACCTGTTGTCCTGTTGAAATCTTTATTACACTGTGGATGTATTAGACTAAATTTAGGAAGTCTGAGATTGTCAATATCTGAGTTGTATAGACCTTGGTTTTGTGTTGATATTTACTGTGCAAGTTAATTGGCAGCTCTTTTTCTCATGAATTAGAAGGTGGACATCACCTGGGCAAATTGAATGCTGTGGAATTGATACCACATGTGACAGTACGTGCCATTTTTATGGGCAGTTCTTCATTTAAGGGGCTTGGATCCTTTTGGAATATTATGGTTTCACAATGTTCTTCCAAGGCAATTATTACATGTATTTTCAGAGAAGGCAGGGGATGCATGTGTGCGGTGTTACTTGTGAACAGTCAGTAAACACTGCCCAGCTGCAGGAACAAAACACCAAAACCTGTCTAGGCTGGTCCTCCTAATCATCATGAACTGCATCACTTGTCACTGGACAGTGTCACCATCTACAGCTGAGACCTTTTCCCTCTGGCTCCTCTTGTCCAGGTCAGAAGAGAAGTTGAGAATAATCTTTTTTCCAAAGTTAGAATTGTGTTGAATAATTAATGTACTTAACTACTTATTAAAGAAAACAAGCACATATTTGTTGTTGTTAATGAAGCATGACGACTTCATCATGCTGGGAACTTCTCAGCTTTGAAATATCAGCTGGTGGAATGAAGAGCCTGGGGCCATAGTCCAGCTGGTCTTATCTGTTGGGAAATGTCTGACCTCCAAGTCACCATTGGTTATCTGAACTGTGGTAGTAGCAAATGTCAGAAGAAAAAAAGTGTGTAAGCTGTTAGTGGTGTTGTGTCTTCTGGATTGAATCCAAAGTACCCTGACCTGAGGATTCCCTTGCAAAGAAGCAGTAGACCAGAGTTACTTTGTGTGTGTATCATCACTTTCCTAACCCTTGATGGTTTTATATGAACACAGAAATGCTCTTTTGGCAAAGCTTTGGTGTAACCAGGCAGAACCACTCTACCGCTGCATTTCATGGTATTTCAAACAGATGTGCATAAAATGTAGGCTAAAGAAGTAGGCAGCTAAATGATGAGATGGTGCTGTTTGTGGACCTCATGAGCAAAAGATTAACATGCACAATTCTATTAACGCTGATGGAGGTTAAATGCATGAATATCCTGCATGTTTGGAGATGAGCTTCTTTATGCAGGGCCTGTTGTTGTCTTCGCCTTTGGTAAAAGTGCCATGTGGATCTGAGGGACCTCAGTGGTTGTCTTGGAGAACACATGAAACTTGGAATACATTGCAAGGATGAATCTACAGTCCGGTGTCCATAACAAGAATTAGAATGAATTGGAAAAGATCCTACACCCTTCCCATGGTAACTGCAGTAACATCTGGTAAAGCTGCAGAGGCGATCACATTTCAATAATGCTTAGTAGTGTTGCTGTTTTCTCTGCTGTGGCTTTTCCCTCCAATTTCTTTCATGTCTTTGTCAGGTTGGTTTCATCTGTAAAACCAAGCCTCAAATCTGCAGTGGTCATTACCTTTAAAATCTCTGGACCAGTATCTTCCGTGCTGTTTTGCCCAAGTATCTCTCCTTCGTAGATCTTTTGTCAGAAGAGTTTAGGGGTCAAGGCTGGAGCAATATTAACTCCAGCGACATTTTCATGTGAAAGGACTAACTGTGAATCTCATGTTTTTGATCTGTTAGCTTTGTAATTTATTATACACAGCATCTTCCAGGGGCAAATTTATCAATAGGATGGTTCATACACATGCGTGCACACACACACATTGATGATTGTGAACGTAGCAGTGATTTTAAGTCAGGCTTTTAATTCTCAATAGTTCTGAGACACATGAGTACAAATTATTCAAATATCCTAAAGGAAGGCTGGCATGCTAAGGGTAACCTGGTGTGAGTAAAAAGTATCCCATAGTTGTATATTCTGCAGATTCATGAAGCTTATTTGGGTTGTATTTGTTCATGTATTTCACACACTGTCTTTAGTGCTTGTTGGGGAAGCACAGTAAAGTACTTCAGTGAGTGCAAGTGAAAGTATCACATGCCTTCTGCTGCTATGGAAAGAATTACAAAAGTGTTCTTGATGTAGGAAACCTTGCCTGAGGCTCACAAATAGTTCAGTCTCCACAAAAAGTGGTGGAGGGGTGAGGGGTCTTCCTTCCTTCTTTTTGTATGTTGGCTGGGTGCTGGGTTCTTGAGAGTAGTCTCCTGATACTTCCTGTAAGTGAATGCTCTGGGCTGTTTTTATATAAAATCACTGTCCCAGTTAGAATTAAATTGCTGTCCTTAATCAGCAGCCTCAGCTATGGCCAAAGGCTGCTTGGGGGAGAGATGGAATTTCTTGCACCTCTTGTGGAGCACTTTGAATTCCTGTGCTGCTGTTCTCATTTATTTGAGATTTATTTTCAGGTTGGGCATGTAACAAGTAAACTGAGTTTAGCTGCTGTAATCAGCAGTGTCTGAGGACAGCAGTCACCCTAAGGTAATCTGGTGAACAAGAAGATAGGCTTTTAGGGGCAGTAAAAGTACATGAGACATGCGTGTTTGTCCTGCTGTTGACAGAGCATCCCTGCCCTTGCAGAACAGTGTATGTATAGCGTAACCACGGTACCTTCAGCTTTCATAACCATGAGATTTTATTCAAGTGTCTAGAATGTAGAGCACCTGGTCGATTTCTAAAGAACCTCAGAGCAAATGCTTGCAGGCTTGAAGGTCTTTTCATATCTACTCACTTTTCATATTCAAATCATTGACCTTAGGCTGGATGAGATTAGACTACCAAGTCCATTTCTGAGAAAGACATACTAATACAGATGGTGTACCCAGTTTTAACATACAGCGGTAGAACAATAACTGCAGTTACAGCCGTGTGAGTCAGGGGCATGAAGAGGACCTTTTTTCTAAACACAGGAGTGGACAAGTGCTGATTTGTTACTCCAGTGGGAAGTACAGTTAATGCATTGTCCGTACTTGGCCCTGGTTTGGCATTACGTTGCCCCCTCCTTCATTATGTTTGGCTGAAGTATTTTGTTTGTAGTTGATATAGTGATGTGAAATAGAACAAAATCAAGCTATAATAAGTAAAAGCATCCTATTTTTGTAGTTTTAAGACAGCAAATACTGTATAATGACTGGGTTTCTTCTGCCTGCTGAAGGAATTAATTCTGCCCTGCTACTCTGTCAAAGGAATCCTTTTGTTGCATTGTGCACAGCAGTTTGAGTCTCTTTCTTGTTTATTCCCCTGAAGTCCAAAACTGCAGACAGCCCTGAATAATCCTGGCTTGGTTTACACCCTACGTGTAGCCTGCAGGGAGCTCGCTGCAGCCAGGTCTTCATGAGGAAAACTGCTAATGGCTGCTGCTTTTGCAGTTGGCCTTCAGAGTCAAGCCAGGTGAATTTTAGCATAAACAATGCACTATAGGGGAAGAGCTAAATACCTTCATTCGCTGTACGGTGTCACCTGAACCGCTTTTCTCAAGAATGGCAAAACCTATAGCAACTACACTTCCAGACCTGCTCCTTATCCTGTGGCAGACCTGGCCCACCTTCCTTCAGAGCTTATCAGGGCACCACCAAAGTCCTTTAGATGCCTGACATGGAAGTTTCTGGTATTAGGTGCAGATGCTAATGTGCAATGAATATGGAGCCTATCTGGACTTCATTTGAGACCAGGATGGATAGTGGTTTGATAGAGAGTTTTGGATGCTTCTATGCAGAAGTAGGAAAGATAAATTTACACTAGTTTTTTAGTCCAAATCTGCTCCCTTTGATGTTAATGGACTCTTTCTGATGATTTCAATGGGAAATGAACAGGGTGCTTTGCAAACTGCTGGTTGACTATGTTGTAACAGCCTTGTATGGGTGTTTTAGGCATAACTGCTCCTAGTCTTTCAGGGGGAGAGGGAAATAGAAGTTTTATGTATGAAAGTGTTGGCACTGCTTCTCCCAGTGTTTTCTTTGTGCAATTGGCATTGGCTCTTGTAGAGTTGGTGCTGCCTCCACTGCCATGTAATGGGGCTGTTCCCTTTGGGTGTGATGTGAATAGAAGAAAGATGTGTACATCTTTAAGAAATGTCTTCCACATGCATCTGCCCTCAGTAATGGGACTCCTATCTAGTGGAGCTCTGGCTCATAATGAGACCTGACATTTCTAATTAGGTCTGCTTTAGGAAGAATGGGTATAACTTTGTTCTTGATCATTTATATTTCCCCCCAACCCCCCCAGCTCTTGCTTGTGAGCAGGAGAGAGCAGGGGCAGTCCTGGAGCCAGCCCTGGAGAGGGAGGGCTGGGCATGATGCTTTCCCGCTGCAGCTCTGCCAGCACACTTCAGCTCTGATTTACGCTCCTGCTGTTTGAGCTCTGTGCTGGGCAGGAGCTGAATCTGCAGAGACTGCTAATCATATGGAGCTTCTGTGATGTGGAGAGACAATCATGCTCCTTTTCACTGGAGACTTAAATAAGATCTGATCGCAAGCTTCCACAGGCAAAATGTTTATGCACCAGCTCACTGAAACTTATTATCTGTCCCTTCCCCCTTAAGAAGCTGCATACTCATCTCTGGGGCTTTCCTCAGATGTCTTTTTTTTGGCTCACTACAGTGGGCTTTCTCCAAGGATTTGAGTCTGGGCTGGGTCTTGCATATGCACATCGTGCTCCTTGTTTGCTGCTCCCCTTCGTATTGCTCCCTGAAGCCTATTTATTGTCATGGGCTCTAAAGCAGTCTTGTCCCTGTTTTTGTCCAAACTATTTCTTGTTTATAGCAGTGTGGTATAAGCAGCTCTGTGCACTCTGCCTGAGAGCGTGGGAGATGCGGTAGGATACTGGGGCACTGGGGAGTTTTGTGACAGAGGTGGACTGTGCAAGGTGCTGTGGAGCAGTTTGAGATAAATGTGAAGCCTTCATTTTATCTAGCTAGTCAGTGTTAAAAATAGGATTAAAAACTTAATATTTTGTCTGAAACTCTTAGTGGGGAAAGGTGATTGCTTGACAACCATGGGGAGCAATGTCTTGCGTATAAACCAGGCAGGGCGCTCCATCAGCTACAGTGGGACTTTGCCTTCTGGGTCTCCAGTGCATGTGTGAGGAAATGGTTTGGCCCTTTCCACCACCTTCCTCCCGGGAAGGATGGATGACAGAGCCATCTAAACCAGCACGTTTTACATGCCCTAGAAAATGCTGTATGCTACCGGGTTGAGGTGAGAATATACCTGAGCAATGTTTGATAGTGCTCTGCACCTTGGCCAGTGATGAAAGCAGGCGGTCTCTGCCTCCTTATGGCATGGAAGTGATTTCTGTAAAACAACACACTACAAATGCCAATAAAAGACTGTCATGAGCAGTTCATCTTTTATTTTTTGAGCTAAAATCTTGACTTTTCTGTACCTATAATGCATAGACCACTAATTCCAGAAAACCTCCAAATTGGAAATAAGATGTTTTCCAGCGAGAGACTTTCAGTTGGTTTTATGCAAGTTCCAGTAGTTCATGTACTACAGGGACTGAGGGGACAGCCCTATGCTCATTTTTTCCATGAGCTGATCATTTTTTCACTTTGAGGATGGTGAGTGAAACACTGGAACAGATTGCCTAGAGGATCTCCATCCATGGAGACTTTTAAAGCTTGGCTGGATGAGGCCCTGAGCAACCTGATACAACTTTGTCAGCCCTGCTTTAGGAAGGAGGTTGGATCACTTGACCTCCAGAGGTCCCTTCCAACCTAAATTATTCTATGATTTTATTTTTCCTTCAATAGGAGGCAGTAGTTAGATAAGATCTCCAAATTCATCAAATGTTTTCTTTTACTCACTACTTTTATAGCTGTGCATGTTACTAAGCTAAAGACAAAGATTGCCAGTGTCATTTGAGATGGTGTGTTTGTCTGTTACTGAACACTTCAGTTTATCAAGAGTGGTAACAGTGCTAAAGGCAGAAGAAAATGTGACCTCAGCTAACAACACAACCTGATGTCAGCATAAAATGCTTGCAAGCCACAACAGAGGCACCTCTATAAATGGCAGCATGTATCATTTAATGTACATCCTCTGCCAACTTGGTGTTATGCTAGAATTGATGAGAATACTTTTATTCTAGTTTTATTGGTTTGTCATCAGCGTGTCTGTCAAGTTGCACATAGGCATATTTGAAGAATTAAGATGCAGATTACTCTTTGATTTTAATATTAAGAACTTAAAGCTTCATATTTAAATGTGGATATATTCTAATTGTGTATCTGAGGAGCAGCTTGCTACAAATTAGTAGGTGAGACTATATTTTGTTCCATTTAATCTTCATGCTGTTCTTCAAAATACTTTTTAGAAGTGTTCTGAACCTTTCCTGTAATAGTAAGCTTTATTTTGCTGGCTGAGCTCTATGTTCCAGTTTCCCATGTAGAAAAACTAAATGTTTCTTTTAACTTGTGATGTTCAAATGCATTTTTTTTATCTTTGTGACAAAGTAAAGTTTTTGATCCTCTTCCCTCATAATGTTTGTGAAAGCAAGCTAAGTAAGCCTTGTTTAAATGTAATCTAGGTGACTAAGAACCACCCCTCTTACCTGCCCCACCCCCCCCAAACCCAGCCACATTCCAGGCAGTAATTATCAGTGGTGCTTTGTGTGTATCAGTGGGAGGGGGTTTCCAGATGCTAGCAGGAATTAGCGGGGTCCTGGTTCTAATGTTTAAAAACTAAACAAAAAACGACTATAAACCAAAGAGGGAATGGAAGTTCTCTGGCCCATCTTCTCTGCTCTGCTTTTTAGTGAAGCCTTCATCAATTCAGGCTCCAGGTTGTAAAGTGGAGGGAGTGCAATAGTAGGGACCCATGAAGCTTTGCCTGGGGAAGAAGGCAAGGCAAACAGTTCAGAATGAGGCTAATTGGATTGACTTCTTATGAATGCCAATATGTAAAGGTAGCATTGAAATTCCCATTTCCCAGTTAAAACATCCCATCTTACTTGCTTTCAATCTCTGGAGCGAAGCTGAAAGTGAATCTAAATATAGTTGTCTGTCACGTGCTGTGCTTCATGTCTGCCAATTCCTCTGTTTGCTAATTCTTCTTTAAGTGAAGGCAAGCACAGATGGTTGCTAAAGAGAACCAGATGATTTGCCAGCATGGTGGTGTGCTTGCAGGAGTGAGACTTGGACAGGCTTGAGGCTACTTTGTTGTCATTGCTTTTAGTTCAAAATTTTCATTTAGAAAGTTGAAATTCCTCAGTTTTGTCCCCTTTTTTAGTTTGTGGTGGGATTCATTTGTGGGTTTTTCTGTTCTAGCAAGGTGCTTGTTGACCTTTCAGTCATTTATTGTTAAGGAGCCATTCTCGTTAGGTGTGGAGTCTAAATGAGAATGGGACATGCATGGAGAAGTTCAAATGTAGGACATGCCTTAATTCCATGAGACTTAAGGATTCCTCTCTCCATAGTGCCAGAAGACAAAGGTCTCCTCGTCCCTTCACAGACCCTTTCCTTCAAACTAAATAATGCCAAGAACAGACCCGCACCAGAGGGGCAGCATGAGTGTAGTTCCATCTTTTTAGCTCAATGGAGCTAGCTTAGCTTGACTGAAAGCCCCCCCGGGTGCTGGTTAATATGCAGGCTAATGGTTCAAAGCTTGGTTCCCTGGCTGGCTTTGTGGCTCCTCAGCCACGTATTCGTATTTGGCAATGTCTAGGGAACTGGTGGGCTGTGCACAATATCCACTGAACCAGGGTGCTGCTGGTCGCTGATCGCTTCAGGCTGTCCCAGCAGTACAAACAGTAACTAGCCATTGTATAACTGAGCCATTCCGTTCCAGGCTGTACAAAATAATTATTGGTACTTGGAAAGGAAGTACTCTGTAATGGAAGTGAGTGATTCGGGCCGCTCAAGTGACCGAAGTGGTTGACTTGTGAGCCGCAGATGAACCAGGCTGATCCTGCTCGCGTGTTCTGTGAGACCCCAAAACTTTCTGTCTCCGAATAGACTGATAGCTGGTAAAGCAGTTGGCCACATATGAAGAATAATTATTCCTAGACTGAAATCTCTTACTTCTCGGGTACCTGCAAGTATACAGGACTTCAGTGCTTATGCTTGCCAAAGGAACAAAGCGGTCCGGCAGACCCCTCAAGCTGTAACTGGTACTTGCCTTCTCCAGAAATGCTGAAGGTTTATCTACACATTGAGCATAGAATTTGGGTTTAGGGATTTGATAGGACATTATTTTCCCCCAAGTTATATTCCCATTTCTTCTCTGTTTTGGCTGCTTCTGGAGGCAGGGTGCTGCTAACTGCTAGCTTGCCCCCCGTGTTTGGTTTTTGGTAACAGCTGTTGACAGATGGCAGTGCCCTATGAGTGCTCCCTGTTATTTGTGGTTAAACAACAAGGTACCAGCAGTCTATATTGCATGCTGAAGATTACTAAATTGGGTGGAGAAAGATTTATGTGGCTTTTTCTCCTGCAACCCAGTCTGCTGACATTTTCTGATATGCTACTACTGATACACTTTTCTGTTTTCCTTCAGTTCGCATTGTTATAGACTATAGTCAATTGTTCATGCTAATTTTTTTAATGTTAGTTCTTTATACTGATTCTTCAGATAGTCTAAGCAATGCCTGGAAACAGCTGCTAATAATAAAAACTTGCTAATTTGGTACCCATATCTGCCTCCACTTTCACACCTCCTCCTCTGTGCTATTACCACTTCCATACCTGATAGTGTTTGAGTCATGGAGTTTGTGAGCATTTTTTAATGTGCCAACAGATAGTAATCCTGCCTGTCAAAGCAAGTATTAGCACTTGTTACATGTAGTGTAACACTGACATGGTCACTCCTTCTGCTTCTGATTTGTGAAAATGTAAAGCAAATGCATAACAGTCTGGAATCTGACTGTTTCTCCTAAGTAGTATTATAATTTAAAAATAAATTGCTTTCTTGCCAAGCTCCTTCTACTTGGTGAATGAGTAAATGGAAACAGTGAGTTTCTGCTCTCAGTTTTTACAGCGATGGCAGTTGTATGTGCTTTGGGACAGATGTACTTGCGGGGCTGTGGGTCACTGTGAAAACTCATATGAATAAGCCCAGAAGTTCAAGGTTCAGAAATGAAACTCTCGGATAAAGTCTGTAACTAGTTGTTGTAATTTGAAGATTGGCTTCAGTGTCTCTTTCAGCTAGTAGAAGGAAGGTCTTGGTGTTACCTGGATTCTTGATGTTGCTGCACCAAGTAGTACAAATAATAAATACAAACCACCAAATCTATATATACTTGTATATAATACAAGTGTATAGCTTTGCACATCCAAGTGAGGGGCTATTGTGAAATGAATGATATACAAGGACCATTACTTTCCTTGTTAGATTTTACTCTGTAAAACATACTTCATTTTGAACAACTTTGTTTTTTAATTGTCCCCAACTCATATACTCCTTTTTGATATGTGTAAAAGGAGCAGTTGTATTCCAAAAGGTCTTTCATGTGAACTTTTAAATATTAATGCTAGAAAGCAGACCCAAGCTATCTTAGTCTTGGTGCATCCTTGTAATGTTTGTACCTCTGACCCAAGGCATGCTCCTGTATCTGAAATGAAATGTGTTTAAAATATTTTAATTTTTTGACATGACATTCTCTTTTGTTCCTGCTCTGGAATGTAAATCCTAGGTGTGTCTGGACGCATTACAGCGTGCGAGACAGTGCCTTTAATAACCTTGAACTTTAGGCTTTTTTGCTGTACAGTACACAGGTGTATTACAGAGCATCATGTATTTGAGTGAGGACCTGCAGGGAGTTCACTGGATGAGTTCATCCTTCTGACGAAAATAATCTATTTTGCCTGTTGCGAAACAGAGATGATGCTCTTCTGCACCTCCTCTGCTCTGAGTCATGCCTTTTCTCCTGTATATGAATGTGAACTGAGGGGAAAATGACAACAAAATCATTTAAAAAATAAAGACTCAATAAAAATGGGGCTATAGGAAATGCTGCAAACCTGAGGGAAGCAGCCTCCTCCTGTCTTTGGTTTCACAGGTGCTTGAAAGAGCTTTCCTTCCCTCAGCTCTCATCTGTCCTGTCTGTGGCCCGATAGCTGCAGATACTTACCTTGGGGTGATTATAGAATAGAATCATAGAATAGTTTGGGTTGGAAGGGACCTTTTAAAGGTCATCTAGTCCAACCCCCCTGCAATAAGCAGGGACATAGTGAACTTGAAAAACAAATCTCCTCTTCCCAGTCATCACTTATGATAAACCTGGGTTCTGGGAAAGATTTCATCAGTTGGATTTCATCAGTGCTACTGCACTGAAAAAAGCCCAGTAAGTAGTTGAAGACCATTATCTCAACCTGGGAACATGTTGCAGAGTTTGCATGATAGAGGTGTGTCAGACTTCAGCCTTATTTATTTTAATTTGCTGAACAACTTTGAAAGAAGCCTATTTAGGATTAAAGCAATCTATTAGTTTCTGTTGTCAGTCCTAATTAGGACTTGTGCTCAAATGTTGTGCTACTTCCTTTTGCAGTTGGTTGCTCATGTGCTCTCTTCTATTCCAAACTGGTTGGATATTACAATATTATGAATCCACTTTATTTTGATTTCTCAGCCTGTTCTCCCACCCCCCTGAATACAAAGGTGTCTCAGTCTTGTAAGTCCCAGGGAGCAGATGGGCCTAAAGTTTTGGAGGCCTGTCCAGAAGGGCTTCATGCATTAAAGTGCGTGCCATAATGTGTTTGGACAGGAGGAAGGTTTAACTTGGTCATCCTTGATTCATCCTAGATAGTTATCCTAGGATTTGTACCTGTGTCTAGCAACTTAGAAAATATCAATCAAGAAGGCATTCTTAGAGGGATTATGAGACATTTGAATTATCTCTTGGGTGTGATACTGTTTAGTCATTTTTTACTTTTTAACATCAAACTGTATGAAGTGACTTTATAATAATGGAGGATAAGGAATCATGACTTAAGCTGCTAGGAATTATTTAATTGAATTGCTGGACTGGGAGGCATGCCTGTCTCTTCCTTTTGAGTGTGATACAAGTTGATCTGACAAATAGAGACGCACATGTGCCAGTTCCCAGGATGGCTCACAGAGCACACAGCTTGTGAAGCCCCATTGTATGTGTTCTGCAATGATTTCTGTCTTCCTTTCTCTACTCCCTATCCCGACTTTTGGTAGTGATAGGTTAATGGTTGGACCCGATGATCTCGGAGGTCTCTTCCAACCAGAACAATTCTATGATTCTATGACTTCCCTGTGTGTTGTAGAAACTTAATCTCTTTGCCTCTCCTTTGGTATTTTCCACAGCCTGTTTCCATCTCCCAAAACTTTAACTCAGGCAATGTACATCAAGTGTCATATTAAGCTCTGTGCTGGTTACCTAGTTATGTGTGTTGCTTGACCACAGCAAGACCAAAAATAACTGCTGTGCTGCCAATAAAAAATCACTTAGTTGAGTGTCCTACCTTTATCTGATCACTGTTTTCCCCCTTTCTCAAAAAAAATACCCCATCCCACTCCAAATTAGGCAGCAAATTTAGGATATGGATGAATGATGCCTGGTGGCAGTCAAATGGAGAGAATAACCTCATAAGCTTAATTTCCTGGTAGACTCCTCACGGTTGGCAGAAAAAGTTGCCATGGTGTGGGGTCTGCGTAGGTAATGCTGGAACAATTGGCACTTGAAGAGAAAGATTTCACTGTGTTGGGTTGTCTGTGTTTCAGGCAAGTAGTAAATATCCATGTAAGTTTCAAGGTTTATGAGTATAAGCTTTAGGATGAATTGTACATCCTAGAACTGAAATAAAAGTAGGAACTGTTCATCTTAATGTGTATATTTATGTTTTTCTTTACTATTTGGCACAGTATTTAACAAAGCAGAAACTGGTGTAATGGAGTCTGGTTCTCCTGGTGACTTCTGCTTACAGCATGAGCAGCCTGGTGAAAAGGGGACAGCTTGTTTCTAGGAGCTTTATGTGGACTACACTTTACAGCTTGTGATTTAGGAATAAAGTGTAAATGTCATGTATGAAGGGAACTGTAGCTCTCTACAGAGTAGACGAATCAGTGCAAGGGGGGAGAAGCTGCTAACTTGTCCATTTGAATTATCAATGTTGTGATCTTTCAGGGTCACAGACGTACAAAATGGCTGTGCCAGCCAGACTTGCCTTAGGGAGAGGAGTGATCTCAAGCTGTTTAGAAAATGGTTCCTTGTATTAATGAAGCGTTGTTTTCTTTATTTTTGACTTGTTGACTCCTTTCGAGTCTTGCATGGAGGCAAGCATGCCCATGTGAAACAAGAAGTCCATACAGATGGAAGTCAGTTATTTAGTTAACCTGTGAGACTGGGATAGAGGTTTTCTTTGCATCTGCAGAGATTTGAGATTCCTTATGGCTGTTCAGATCTGGGATGTTTAGTTTCATAAATGCCAGTGTTTGCTGTTGGTGTTGCCTCACTTAATGATTTCAGTGTGTCTTTTCAGAATGAGTAAGGATGGTGGGACTTCAACCTGCAGTGCTTGCCACCTTGTCTGAATCTTGTTCTACATCAGCTACTCTAAGTTGGTAGAATCGCCTGTGAAAAGGTGTCTATGCTAAGGATGATGAGTGATTTTTGGATCCCCCCCACCCCCAGCAGTGGTGAAAATGGCTAAGGCAGGCTCTGCAATCAGTGTTCCCAGCTTTTGCATGGGAACTTCTTTGTATTTTCGTGTCTCCAATTTCATTTAGGTCAGTATTTGTTTTGTGAAGTCTGTCATGGCTATATCCAGAGTAAGAGAGTTAACTGGGTCATGATTAATGTTTGTATTCTTTGTGGTAAATGTGAATGATTCTGCTTGGCTTAACCTTCTTTCTTTAGGGCTAAGTTAAATTATAGTACCTTGCATTTGGTGTAGTTTAAGAGCAACACAAGGACTGTTACTGTGGCTCAGCTGGTGTCTTATAACTTGTTAAGCAGCAATAATTTGATCGTGAGTCTGAGTCCTGAGGCAAATTCATCCTTCGTTTTTACTTGACAGACTTTGCCCTTGAACCAGAGGAGATCTTTTGCCTACTTGTAAATATGTTTATTCATAGCTTCCACCACCTCTTACTAAGTTCTGAACTCTGATTTAAACCAAGTGACTAAGGTCAAAATTAGCCTGCCCTTAGTCCTTTTGTTTAGCTTTTCTTGTGAGTAAGGTGGTCTTGGGGTTAGAGTCAAGTGGTATAGGAGATATGTTAGAGGAACTGGTAGAATTCAGGTCAGAAGAATTAAGATTTTACTGGTCTGTCACACCACATTTTTCCAGTTCCGATTTCCTAATTGATACTGACCGATCTTTTTATTTGAGGCAGTAAGCTTTATGTGGGGAAACTGATTTCTTTCATCATTCTTTCATGGATGTAACAGCTGTAGAGGTCTTCTACTGTGCGCACAATATATGGGAGGAAAACAGGATGATTAGTAAAGAACTCAAATGACCAGCTGCGGCATCAAAGTAAATTATTGAGTCATATTTGGGACCAACTTTCAGTCATAGCAGAAAATTTTGGATGGCTGAGTAACAGGCTTAAGTTTTACCTAGGTACAGAGACCTGAGGATGGTTGAAAAAGGATGCTGAGCCATGGGGAGAAAGTGAATAGCCCCATCGATGGAAGCCAAATAAGAATGGGTGAGGCAGGATTATGTTAGAGAGACTGATTAGGACATAAGTACTTGCATTTCTTTAACTGCCCTTTTTCTTTTGAAAGAAAGAGGAGGATCTTTGTGCTTATTTTTCCTATATATAAAGTCTGAATAACAGTAATTATTTTTAACTATGCTTTGACTGCATTATTTATGTTGTAAGCTCTTTGGGAAAGACGCTTTTTTTTAGTAGCACATTAGAGTCCCCCTGCTTGCTCAGGGTTTCACATTGGCTCTGAAATATGAATATCATATTTAGTAGTCTAAAGACATTAATGACAAAAGGAATGAAAATTTCAGTGATGTCTTGACTCTACCTTTGCTGCCCCCCACCCCCCCTTCCCCCATGACTGACTTATTTACTGTAATGATGATGTTTGTTTATGGGGAGGAATGTGGAGGGAAGGAGCTTAGATCTATCTTTTGTTTTAAAGGAGTTGGGGGTGGGAAACAAGCTTTGGGAAAACAGAAGCCATACTGACTGTTAATATTTTATAAGCTGTGAAACATTTTTGGCTTTGGAGCCCTTTTCCCCATGACTTTTTCCTTGAGGCAATGGTTTGCTTAAAATGCAGTTTTGAAGGGTGGGTGAAGAAGGCCTGAGAAACTGATGTGTCTCAGGAATTGGAGCTTTCCACTTGTAGATCAGGAATTCAGACTGTGCTTATATTTGAAACCATATATATTAAATATGAATTTGATTCTTTTAGATTGTTATCCAGCCACATGGAAACCATATACAGTACTGAAGTGGCTATCGAATAGGACACTACTTAGTTTACTAAAACCTCTCCATGCTTATTTGAAATTGCATAGAAGGAAATCTGAGAGATTAGCATCTAAAAAACAATCAGATCAAGTTCTGCATTCTCTTGCATTCACCTCCATCCCCAACGTATAGAGCTGAAAGCAGAATTTAGCCTAGTGTGATGGTGATTAAATAAAGGAAATCCTATGCTGTGCGTCTTCTGGCATTTGCTCTGATTCTGACTTTTCTGCATGACCTGGAGTCAGCCTCTTCATGTGTGTTTTGCCTCCGTTTCCACTGTGTCAAAAAAATAGAACTAATCCTCTCTAGATCATACACAAAGAAATCTGTGCAATGTATTATTAGAGGTAATCAGTATTGAAAATCCATTCTACAAATTGCTGAACCAGCGTTTTTTCACTAAAAGTAAAACATGACTTACTGCTCTCAGGTTGGGTGCTTTTTTTAAACCAGTCAGAGTCCAAAATGTTTTCATAATCTGTTATCTACTAGTTTCTGCTTTTTGCTTCTAAAAAAACCATTTTCAAAGTTACCGTTGAAGTCGCTGATCTTCAGTGGTTTCACTGCTTTTTCTACAATGATCCTGGGAAATACACAATACTAATTATTCAGTTATTGGTTTTATATCCCCAGTGTCTTAAAAGAGACTAAACAAAGGTGGCTTGATTGATGGCAAACCATTGCTTCTCTCTGCCAATATGTACCAAAAATGAGCGTGATGTGGGTAGGGAACAGATATTTCTCACCAGCTCTAACGGGATGCTGATCTAAGCTCTGGTTGTAGTGCAATATGCTTACGTAGACATTATGAAAGCTGGCACGGGCTGCAAACTTTGGCACTGGCATAATGGTGGTGAAGTATGGTTTGTAAGATCCTGTGTGCACGCAGCTTATCAAAGCTAGGCTCTGCTTGCTCGCTTAGAGGTGAATTGAGGTGGTGATGGGGCAAGAATCCTCTTCCTCTGAGTGCTAGGTTTATTAGTTAGGAGTAGGCAGCAACTTTTGCTTTCTAGTGCATCAGAGTGCTCATGCAGCTGGTCTGACTGCTGCTGAATACTCCAGAGCAAGAGTTAGCATCAAGGCAGGTTTCCCATCCCTTTCCCTTGCTAACAGCAGTAGTGGATGCTCTGGAGAACACGCAGCCAACCCTAACCTAGTAGCAATTGTCCCAGGAGCTCTGGAAGCCATTGCCAGACATGTTTTCTGTCAGCAGAAGTGTCTCAAACCACTTGGTGACTATTTGTTAGATACAGAGCATAGCCTTGGTCATAAAATCCAACTTTGAATTATTTTTAAATAAACAAAACTTTGGTGCTTCCATATGTGCCTTCGCAGGCTGTAGCAGTATGCATCTTTAAAGATGAGGCATTTATTTATGGTAGAAATTCCTGGTCATCATGCTGGTCATACCTGTTCTAGTAGTTGATAATCTTGAGAAAGATGCATGTAGGCTGTGGAGTCACTGCCTGTTGCTCCTTCGTTTTCCTTTCATGGTGGTTCTTTTGTCTCAACCACCTGCAGTTTTAGACGTTCTTATCTCATGGTTATTGGCCCACTGAACATTTTACAGTATTTTAAATGGTTATCTAATTAAAGTATATTAATTATGCATCAGGCCAGGCATTCTGGGTGGGAGTCATTGATGTGTAATGTGCATAACACCATACAGTTTTTGCAACTGTAGTACCTATGTTCTTGCATTAGCCTTTAACCAGGCAGACTAATGTCTCGGGACAGAAGCCCTCGCTCCTGTTTTCTGTGTCTGTATAAAAGATGTAAGCTGACAGCCTTGGCTTTTCCTTCATTGTTCAGGAATAACTGCACATGTTGTGTATCTTGGCTCAGAGGGGGCTGCTTGGAAGTTCAGGATGCCCCACCGTCTCATAGGAGAGTCATCCCCTAGCAAATGTGAAGTGCTGGGCAGCATGTTGCCCCTGTTACTCACTGTAAATACACCTGAACGAAGGGCTTGGACATGGCTGGTGTTACAGCTTCCCCAGGTCACTCTAACACATCTTACTGGCTTAACTTCACCGACCCAGCTATCCTCTGAGACCTATCCTGAAAGGAAACAAGGCTGCAGTTTGGCATTTTTATCTCCGTGTAGGCATTTCTAGAAAGCTTTCTGCTGCAGGACTTGTGTGCAGTAGCAGGCTTTGCACCAGAGAGGATGGTCTGTGGTGGCTGGAAGTGGGACCTCCTGCAGCATTTGTACCTCTGCTCCCCCCCCCCCCCCCCCAATGTGCTCGGGGTAACTTGAGGCAGTAGGATGCTTATGGCCTTTTTGTAACAGTGCTTTGTCCTAAAAATGCCTGATGCTCTTTCCTTCCTAATACAGCCCTGCGTGCTAGTTGTCAATGCTTTACACCTTGATGTGTTGCATGTAGAAAATGAGCAGCCCTTCAGGAAGCAATAAGTGATAGCAACATAAAATGCAATTTCCTTCTGTCGACTGTGATGCGTGCTAGAGCAGTCAGCATCTAGGTGAGCTACGCTCATGATAATTACTGGAGCAGGCAGAAGGATTTGTGCAGGGAATGCCAGTTGGGGAGTGCAGGCTGGAGAAGATGCCTTTTCCTCTGATGTCATGGCAACAGATGGTGCTAATAGCTGGAAACCTGAACCTGATCTGTGGGGCTGGAGGCACCTGATCGCTCTGCACACGGCGCTCCTGTCCTTGATGGGTGAAAAGCATCTGGCCGCTTAAAGGCTTCAGATTCCTGGTGTGCCTCTTAATTCACTTTATTTATATAGGGTGTAGATGGTCTAGGTAAGACAGAACTTAACCTATCGATTCCCCAGTTACCTGCTTCTTCATACAGGTTTTGGCAAATAAAACCCAAGCCGTTGCCAGCAGGTGTCTCCCTGGGAGCTCGGTTTAGCACCGTCTTTGGTAGCTGTTTTCCTGTAGCATTGCTGGGTACCAACCCTGTGAAATGGAGAACTCGATTTCAAGTATGGCTAAGCTTCAAGCAACCTGTCAAGAACAACTGAATTAAAACACTTTCTTCTAGTACCTTGTGATGTGATTTCTAGTTTCTCCAAGCCATTTGCAAATGCCCTTTTTTTGAATATGCATAAACCAGTTTTGAAGATAATATTAGGGAAAATAAGAAAATATTTGGGGCACTACTTGCACTATTAGCAGGGAGGAGAAAAAGTGATTTAGGAAAATGTATGTTTAGGAATGGAGCTTAATCCAGATTCTGGCAGTGCCGTAAAGTTTTCATGCTCTTGAGAATGTCCCTCAGCAACTCTGTTTCAGTTTGCTCATGTTAAAATAATAACAAATACTTCTTGCTGCTATTGAATGGCTGTGCTTTTTAATCACATTTATATCATTTTAGAACAAGTGCTGTGCAAGGTCGACCACAGACCCTGGCAGAGCAAACTGTTGCCCAGGGTAGTGGGTGTAGCGTGGATGACGGTAGCTGGATGATGCCACCACCCATTTTGCCTGCTGCCTGAATTTCCGACAGAGCAGAGGCTCACTACAAGCTCAGGGAGTCCAGGCTGTTGCCATAAGTTTTCCAGCAAGTGCAGAGAGCTGGCTAAAACCTGGAGGTGAGGGTAAGGAGGGGAAAGGTTCATTGCTTGCTCTTCAACCTGCTGCATCCCTGCTCTGTGTGTGTGGAGATGGTGCCTGGGGGAGCTCCTGTGCTTCTGCAGGATTGAATTGTGCTGTCTTGTGAACAAAGGCAGAAAAATTTGCTTTCTTTTATATAGTTATTTGCCTAAATAATTAAACTTTACTAAGGTTGAGGAGAAACCTTAACATTCGCCCAGTGCAGCACAGAGGATTAATTTTAAAATGGAAAACTGTGTGCTTTATCTTCTATTCAGGAATGAAGGAACGCTTTCCTGCAGCTATAGCAGTCCTGCAATAAGGCCATTAATTCCTGTAGTTCTCGAAAAAGGTATTTCCTGACTCTCAAAGATCCCCCTGGTCCATCCTGTATAAATAGCCTTTTTTATTGATTGGTATCTCTAGGGCTCAGGGTATACGACCCACTTAGCATAATCTTCACAGATAAAAATGCAAACGAGAGCACTGTGAGGAGGGAGTAGTGTCTGTGCTCGGGGGTGCTCCGGGCCTGTTTCCACCCGGTGCAATGTAAAAGGTATTTTCAAGGGTCCAGAACAAAAAAGGGACAGCACCCCCAAGTGCAGTCAGCAGGGAAAGCTGCGACAGTGAAACACAGAAATAACACCTTGTTGCAGACCATTTAGTAGACTCTGAAACAATTGGTGTGTTTGTGGAAGGCTGCATTTGGAGATAATCCTATCTCTGTATGGACAGACGGCGGGCGGGTGCCCTGCAAGGCCTAGTAACCAGCCTCTGGATGACAGGAGGGGTAAGTGCAGTGTAGGGAAAAGCTGGGTTTGCTCCTTAAATTGAAACTTCATGTAAACATGTGGGCTTTTAGGGTGGGTGTGTTTTTCCAAGGTATGTGTTGTGGATTTCCTGATGCTCTTGAGGTCTGGGGGAAAGCTGTGTGGCTGGCTGGAAAAGGCACTCTGGGAATATTGTATTTCCAAGGATGACATTAAGGAAAACAGATCCTTATCTTTTTGTCTTCTCACTTTTTTTTGCCTTGTGTGCATGTCTATGTCTGTCTCTCGGATTTGTGGGGGGGGGTTGGTTTTTTTAATTAGTATGGGGTGAAGGCCGTGTCTGTGTAGCTCCTAGCACATGGGTTTGTGATTCTTGTTAAGGTGTCTGTATGAACTGTACTAAAGTAATTAGCAAAACTAATAAATCCTGGCTATTTTTATGGATTTATCTCAGCTTTCAGTGCTTTTGTGAATTCTTTTGGCTGTTTGAGCTGTTGCTCTTTCACTTGGTATCATAGCTATTTTGTTGTCTCCTATTGCTACTCAGTTTTACAAAGCTTGTAGGAATGTGAAGATGTTGTACTGCCTCTTTTCTAAATCTACTTAAAGCTAATGGAAACTTTCATATTGCTGAAAACTTGTCTGAATGACAGTTTCACGAACTCTTAAAAAAACCCCCATTTCCAGGTGTGTTAGTTTCATGAGCAGAAAAGTTTCTGAAAAACTCTTGTTTGTGTTAATGCTCATATGCCATTAGAGAGTGGATCCTGTGGCTTGTTAACATGATGATATTAATATTGTCAACCTTATGGTTTTAAAAAATCATGTTTTGAAGTGAACAGGCTCATAAATATTGAATCCTTTTTATTTGTCTCCTGTTTTCAAGTCTTTAAGGCTCTTATTTTCAAGCTTCCCCACAGCCACCATGAATACAACTTAAATTGGAGCCATCTGATTCCTGGATTGAAAATTATAATATCCCTTAGGAAAGTAACTTGGATCAGTCCTGAGTTGCATGATTTCAGATTAGACTTGTGCAGGAAGATTTTGTCTGACTTACCAGGCCAGTCCTTGAGAGCAGATTTTGAGTGTTGCCAGGGCTGTTGCTTGTTCTCTCAGGCAGAAGTTGGGATTTACTTTCCATAGGTGGATTGTGTCTGCCTGGTCTGGTGTTGGATGTGATCAGGTCAGGGTGTACGTCAATTTCCTCAGTTAACTTTATCATACTGGAATTAGTTTTAATAAATGTAGGATTCTTCGCTAATAGAAATGTGCTTTGTTTATTATTGCTGCTTACTGCCTGATTGTTTTTCTGCTTACAGAGGGATGGCAGACATCAGTACTCTGAAATTGCCGTAGCTGTGTGCTTAGGACTGAGCAGGATGTGTATCAGAACAACTGCCTGTGTAAATATGTATTTGAAGCAGAAAATTTGAAGTGTTACTATGTTCAGGAATCTTCTTTCCCTTTGTGATAGCAGTTAGGTTATGAGCACCTTCATTAGTTTGTAATTAGACAGAATGAGGCAGCAGCCAAGATGATGAGTGTCACCTTTCCTAGCTAAGGAAGGAAAACGGAAACATTTTGGATTAAAGAAAAGCATGTGGGTGTTGGAAGGATTATTAAAATAAAAAGCGTTTGGCCATTTACCTGGCCTGACATTCTTGGCTTGGGTCTCTACCACCTTACCTGTGGCTGATGGCAGCCGTATTGCTTATTGTATTTATTATGGTCATAAATATATTGCCTAGATATACACTATAGAAACCTTATTCAGAAGATGAACTCCCACCCACAATTATATATATTCTGGTTTTAATAGGGCAATGTATGTGAGATAAGAGAAAGAGGCCAAGGTAATGGTGATATGCATATCCTTGCAGACATGATCGTTGCATTGGCTGGCTCAGTCCTGGTGAGCCCTTGGAGCAATCCCTGCTGAGGTTGGGTTTTTGGGAATCCACTTCAAAGCTGGTTGTGAAGCACCATGAGGGGGTTCATTGAATTGTGCTGGAAGGCGGCAGCAGGGGTGGGCTGGGACTGGAGCTGGTGGTTGGGTCAGTCTGCGAGAACTGGACCCAAGAGGAGAGGGGTGGTGGGTGGCACTGGGAGGGCTGACTGGGGTCACTAAGCCCAAGTGGGTGGCATTTTAAAGGCTCAAAATACTGCACCTGGTGTTGGAGGGTGGGGAAGGAGGGGCCATGGCTGGGGCCAGGAGGAGAGAGCAGCTGGGAAACTGTGGGAGGTGCTGAGCAAGAAGCCGTAATGATGTGCTGTGCCTGTGTACTGCTGCTCATGGCCATGACTCCTTTGTCTTTAAACATTTAGTCCTGCTGAGGAGCATATATGTGACCCTTTATCTTTAGTGGGTTCATAAACTCTTTTTTTCCCCTGGAGAAACCTACACAATAGCTGTAAATGTTGGAGCTGAGCAGGCTTGCAGCTAGGCCATATGTGGGTTGGTGTGTGCTCCTAGGAAGAGGTATTTAACCTCAGCTGAAGCTGTCACGTTTGGAGGCTGGTGGTACACCCACAGAGAGGGGTGAGCTGTGCCTCGTGTCCTATGGGAGTTACAGTTGGAGATGAGGGTGCCAGATGCTGGCCTTGGGGGAGTGCACCGTCTGAGGTGTTCAAGGGGTGTCTGTCTGAAAAACGTTGGCCACGTTGGGTTGTGTCTGGGAGAAAGGAGCACCTCCGGAGCAGGCGGGAGCATCCACACATTCCACCTTCTGGCTGTGGTGCTTCAGTCTATTTAGATGTCAAACTGGAGATTTAACCACTTAAATGTACAATTGAAAGGGGGGAAGGTGGTGTCCTGTAAAAGGAAATTCTTGCAAGTTGCTGGCCTGCTTCAGTGGCTCTGACGCTTGGACATGGGACATGATAAATGGGCGCAGCGAGGCCAGAGCAGGTTTGGTACCTTGCAGAGTAAGGCCTAAAGACCATAATGGGGCATCATTGTTAGGAACAGACATGATCATAAGCTGCTTTTCACACTCTAGTCACTACAGAGTAGCTCTCTTCTCTAAAGCTTACAGATAAATAACTAAAAGATTTGAATCTGACATCTTAAAAGTTTTTTTAAAAGCCAGAAAGCATCTGCTTTCATTAGAAAGGAAATTTGAGACTCAATTACTTTTCTTTAAAAGGTCCCAGGCTGGTGGTTCAGGCAGGGGAAACACTGGCCCTTATTTACTGTGGTTCCTGAACAACTAGCACAGTCTCTTTTCCTTATTTTACACCTTGCCCAGACCTGAAGGGGTTACGTTTTAAAATGAATAATGACTAAATTTATTCGTCATGGACAAATGATGACAGCTGTTGAGATGCTCCTGTTAGCGCTTCCCAGGGGATAAAGTCAGGCTGGTTCCTAGTGCAAGCCAGCCCAGCCAGGCAGACTCAGCTTGTCTTCATCCCGGATTATTTGTCCTGGGTTCCCCTTGCTAGCAGGGAATTTCCTTCCTAGAAGTGAACCGAAGTTTCCTGGGCTGAAATGGGTGTTGATGAGAATCCCGCAGAGCTGCAGTTGTAGAGAGAGGACTGAAGCCATAGCTGTTTAAATCCACGTGTGAAGACAGCATGCTTAATGAATACGAGGGGCAATGATTGATTATGTTCTGGACTGAAAGCCGCGGCGCTCTGTGAAGCACTTACATCTGGGCACGCTATGGAAAATATGAAGGAATGTTGAGGAAGCTTATTTGCAGAAGGATATGTACTTGTAAGCATTTTTTTTTTCTTCTTAAATAATGTAAAGGAATTGAAAAATGTAAAGCAAATTGTGTTCTCTGTTTCTCTGAGACACCAGAGTGGTGAGCAGACAAAGGCCTCTTTTATAAGGGCATGTCTCTGACAGAGCACTATATGGCCCTTATAAATGAGCACTGGGGGGGGTCTTGGGATGGAAGAACATCAATGGTTATTTAATGTTAGAACGTGGCACCGATTCCGCTTCAGTGCACCTCTACTGGAGTCAGAGTTACACCCATGCTGAATTTACCACCTCGTGATTTGCAGATAGGCTGCGAAAAATATGATCCTAGTTCAAATGATTATTGTGAACAGGAGTCAATGAATGGAAAAAAACCCCGCTTTTTAATGATAATGTATAGTAGCTTGTTTTTTCTCTTATTTTCTCTACTCCCATGTTCAGGTTTCTTTCTGTTCTTTGTTTCTCTTTCTGTCCTGCACACGTGCTGCTGGAAGACTTGATGTGCAGTTCTGAATGTGGCGCTGTCATTCTGCACTGCTCAGATGAGAAAATGCTGTTGGGTTATTGAAGGGATATTCTGATTTGATAAATATGTAGTGCTTAGTTTGTAGACTTAACGAACAGGAAGATGTGATTGTAATCCAAACATCTGCAAAATTGTGGACTGGTTGGTTTTTTGGAGTGTTGTTTTTTAGCTAATGCTCAGAAAAGCCTGTTTTACACTGAAATGATAGTTGATGTAATTGCTAAAATGCTATAGGAGTGTCCTCCTTTTAATATGTTTTTCTGAATTTTTATTTATTATATGAAATAGCAAACCACACCCTCTTCTCCTTTCAGAGGAGCTTTAAAAATGAAGATACAAGAGGAAGTGAGTTAACTAAGACTGCATCTAGATAACCTGAAATGCAGCTGATGGAGAATTTTATTACCAGATGAAAGTGGTTTTGAAGTAGTAAAGTATCTTTTGTTTTGAGTATGACTGACTCTCTCTTGGCTGGTAATATATATGACAAATAATAATTTGCTTAATATTTATATGAGCTTTGAAATAAATGCAGTTGGGGCAAATTTTGCTCAGAAGTTTTTGTATTCAAGGTCTGTGCAAGTCTTTCTGCATCACTTAAACCCCTTCCTAGAGGCTTCAGAGATGACATGTTTTAAAGTCTGTTTTGATCTGCCATGACCTTCCGTGCAACACTCACCAAATAATGTTTTTGAAAAAAATCCTGTTTGAACTACACTGTATCTTGGGGGGGGATCAATCTTGCTTTTTAAGAACTGCCTGTGGTAGATTTCTCTGGGTGACGCACCTCCTCACCACACAGTCCTGTGATTATTGCAAAAAATGGAGGAGGGAGGGAGGGGAAAAAAGGCAATTCAGAACTTAATTTACTTTTAACCTCCAGCCAGTGGCCTTGTTGTATATTTTTCTATTAGGTGAGAAACAATATTAATAAATCACACTGGAAAACTACATTAATAAATCTTGAGTTTCTGTGTTAGCACAGAATATAGTCAAGCAACTTGTTAAGAATCTGGCCAGGCTAAACAGTCCCCCGCAGTAAATTTTCATTTCATTTAATTAAAAACAGATTTTCCAATCCTTTAATCATTCTCATGGTCCTTCCCTGAGCTCTTTTCAAATTATTTTTGAATTACGTGTGTCAGGACATGACCAGTGTCAGTAGGGAGGCAGCACAGTCTCCATGGCCGCCTTAGGGCACTGTGTTAAAGAGAGCCCACATCCTAAACGTGGCTTGTGTTCTTCTCCTTAGCTGTGTGACCTTAAATTTCTTGATGTTAAAGTTCCTGTGTTCACTTTTGTCTTGTTCACTTTTGCCTGAGCAACAGTCCAAGTACCTGTTATGTTACCCATTTCCTTTAGATTTTACTTTTTTTTTCCTAGCCCTTTCCCATATTCCAAGACTACTTGAACATCAAAATTGAGGGGAGAAATGTCCTTGGCCACCTTTCTTAACTTGTTGGATGCTGCTGTCTACCTGCCATTCCAGTGTTGAGATGGGAGTCTGGCATGTGCACGGGTGCATATCAGAAATGTGGTTTTTAGTTTCTTAGATGATTTGTCACAGTTCTGCTGTGCCCAGCTGCTAATAAGCCAATACCACTTCGGGTAGGGAAAACTCCTTAAGGCTGTTGGGCTGAGGACAATACAGGCTTTTCTTTTTGCCTCCCCTAGAATATGTCTTTACTGTTATCAATTTATTTTCTTACTTTCAGAAAGCTCAATCTGTATTGAATTTCACTCATTAGTGTCTAACTAGGAGCCTGTATTTGTTACTAGATATCCCCAGGTGCTTTCCTGATAGGGATGCATTAAAGCACCTGCTTGAGGTTTTTGCCAAGTGAAATTTTGGAAAGGACATGTTCCTGAAAGGGTGGAGAGCGGGTGTGTACCTTGTACTGTTGGAGGGGGATGGATGTGAAGCAGGTCTCAAATCTTGAATGAAGTGTTAGTGTGGAGAAGCTAAGTGATGGGGACTGAGGTGGCTTTTCTGGCCTCAATAAATAATGTGCACCATCTACATCAGCTGTCCAAACACTTTGTCACCTTTCAACCTAAGGCTGGTTTTTAAAGTGGATTAGCTAATCTGTGTAAAACTGCAATATAAGCACTCCTTTGGAATTGAAGTGACCTTCACTGAGAATCAAAGTGACTGTAATTCATTTTAAGTTAATTTATGTTCATGTTTGGAGGTAGAGGCTGCAGTTCCCTTTGGATGTACACAGAAGGTTCAGTAAGTTTTAATACACCTTATATTTATGGTTTTTATGAATTTGAGGTAACTTTTCAATTTCCTTATAAAGAATCTCTGGTGATCATTTAAAAAGTTAAAGTGGATTTGTAACTCTGGATGGGTCTGTGACTAACGGGCTGCGGTTTATCACGAGCATGGGTGTTTCCATGCCACCTTTCCTGGGTTGCCCTGTTTATTCTGGGTCTGGTGCAGGCAGTTAGCAGGGTGTGACAGGGCAGCCTGTGCTGCCCGATCCCTGCCGCACTTGGGTCTTGGATTTGCTCACGGTCTTGGTTTCACTACAGCCCGCGGCAAAATAGCTCTCGGAGGCATAAACATCAGAGAGACAGACTGTAGACACCCCAGGTATTATCTGTGGCTTGCATCTTTGTGCTGTAGATTTGAAGTTTATTCTTTTTATCTGAATACATTCATTGAAAGGGTTTATAACATAGTGGCTGCAGTAGCAAAGGATTGGGTTTGGTGGCCTGGTGGTCATTTGTGAATAACCAGATTTCTAGCATGAAGACGCTGCTGAGATGAGAGCTGGCAGAGCAGACCTGAACATGCAGTGGTTTTGCCATCATATGGGCATGTTCCCTGGGGCATCCCTTTGCTTCATCGGATTTACAGTAGTGTGTGCTTTTCTTGACAGATAAAATTTTTGACGATGAAGACTCCGTGGATGGGAATAGACCTTCCTCAGCTAGCTCCTCTACATCTTCAAAGGCCCCTGCAAACTCGCGCAGAGTTGGGATGGGGACTACTCGCAGACTTGGATCTGCAGCTCTGGGCTCCAAGTCTTCAAGTAAGCTGTGATAGCATATATGAGTTGACCTTTATGCAAAGTATTAAGTGTTCATGTTTGAGCTTATTGCAAGGAATTCCAGACTGGACCCCAGGATCCAGTAACAAATTCTCCTATGAAATCATTACATGTACATTGTCTGGATGCCACGATCACACTTTGGTAGGATGAATCTCCAAGCAGTCCCCACATCCCTATAATGCATTCTGCATTTGTGAAAGGTTCGACCTGTGTGGTTGTGCACTGAGGGGGCTTTAAATCATGTCAATGTTGCAGTGTGTAGATTTTTGCCTTTATAGCTGCAACTCTAGCTGAACTGAGGCAGGCTGCTTACAGCTACATGCTAAACTTCAGCCTGTGCAATCTAAAACTAATACATTGGCCTTTGGGCACTGCTGATAATGAAGATGCAGAAAGAAAACTGAGCAGTAATTCTGAAAGTGCGCAATAATTCCACATGTGGCCTATAAAAATGGAGAAAGTTCCCTATATCAGACAGTCTCTAATCTGATTAGTATTCCAGAGACTTCGTTATCATTTGTCTGTGCACCTGTCAGATCTGCACCTTCATCTATTATAGATAGAATTAAATAAATCCTTTAAAATAAAATCTCCCATATAATTAAATATTCCCTTTCATCTTTCAGACTGTGTCCCCTAACTGTTGAGTGACTACTGTGATGACTTCCCTAATGTGCCCTCTGTGCCTAGGAGCTGAAGGGTGCTGTGAACATCTAGTCTGTGCCTGGCATTGAATTTCCCTCTCTCTGCTTTCATTACATCTGCAGCACTCCGAGGCTGCATGGATAGTGAACTTTCTCCTGATTAGGTGCCTTGATAGCTGGTGGTTTCTTAATTGATTCTCTTGTTGATAAGAAGATTGAAAAGGCTTTTTCATTTGTATGTCAGCAGCTAAAGAGGGAGCAGGTGCTGTGGATGAAGAAGACTTTATTAAGGCATTTGAAGATGTCCCAACGGTTCAGGTAAGTAGAATTACATGTTAAAACACACAGTACTAAAAAGCAGAAGATGGATATAGGATCTAGTCCTAATCACTGCCAAATTGTGCTTCATTGTGATCTTGGCAAATCTTCTTTAAGGGGAAGGCAAGTTGGAAGTTGGAGGGAGAAAAGTTTGAAATGGTGATATCTGCCAGTAGTTTGTGTGAAACCCTCAAAAGTGGAGGGAATGGGGGTGGGAGGGTTGTGATAGAGGTATCACAGGAGCGGACATGGAGCTGGAACTGGATGCCCGTGCTGCACAGGGCAGTCTGGTTGAACAAAAACTTAAGTCAGCAGAAGCCTCTCTACATTCCATCTGTACCACCTGGGAACTGAAAGCAATGAAGGTGACTTGTGTCTCTGGGATCGCCGCTGTTGAGTGCGACAACTGCATAGTGCATGTTTGCTGATAGATTTAGCTGCATAGCTGAGATGCGTCACGTATCCCCTCTCCTTCACCAGAGCTTTATTTCTGGGACAGCTGAACAGCACACGTATCCACTCATCTTCTGTAGGTCCTCATTAATAGAGCCACTAGCAGCTGCAGGAATGCTGCTTAAAATATAGTAAAATAATAAAAGACGATACTTTAATTATCTTGTGGTCATTTAGTAATTTTTGATTGCAGGAAATAGGTGTAAATTCTTTGTATTATGCAAAGCCAGCACTGTCCAAGGCTAGCACATGACATCTAAGCATTGAGGAACAAAGGACATAAGAATGTAGTTGGGAAGTGATCTGATTTTCTGGAGTAAATTTTGCATTATGGTGCTACTCTGTGTTTAAATTTGCAGATTTATTCCAGCCGGGATCTTGAGGAATCCATAAACAAAATAAGAGAGATACTATCAGATGATAAGCATGACTGGGAACAGAGAGTTTCCGCGGTAAGTAGTGAACTTAGATATGAACTCTATTAATGTAAGTTTTTGCTGCACTGAGGTTAATCCTGTGAACAGAGTACTGTGAGAACCTCAGAGTAAGACTAGCATGAATGTAGTTTAAGTGGTGAACATCTGTGATGTTCCCCCAAGCCTGGGGGATGTGTTCCCTTATGAGACTGAATTTAAACCGCGTCTGTGAAGTAAAATGCTATTTGATACACAAGAATCTCTTGAGACAGCATCAGGTTGAAGTGAAAGTCATGCAGCAAATCTAGGTGTAAAGCTAGAAATTTACTAGCAAATGCTGAAATCAAAATGTCAAAAGTGGTATTCAGAATATCTTAAAACTTCCTGATGAGCCAGAAAGTCACTTTGCTTATAGAGAACTTATTTATAATTTTGCAAAAGGAGAGGTGTAAAACAATTCAGAAAGAATTTACACACTTTAGGTTTTGAATAAATAACTATGACTGTGGGAAATGTGGAAGTGGAAAATCAGATGTTATGTGCATGCCAAGATTGAGTTTAATTTGCTGAAGTGAGCTGTGTTTTCATGATATAAATAGATGCATGATCTTGTCTACACTTTCATCACTGGTGTAGCAGCTTTGACATGTCTGTCAAATCCTGTATTACAGATCTGAGTGGCAAACTGCTGATCCAGCTTACTTCATTTTTTTTGCTTGCTGTGCTGAGGAACAGTGAGCTTAAATCGAGACACTGTACAGATGCATCAGTATACATGAGGGCCTGTGAAGGTGTCCAAAAGAATGTCTATAGAATGAAATGGTGATCCCTGTAATATTAATAGAAAACTTCCCATTTTGATAGGGTCGGGGTTCCACTTCTAGTAGAGCCAGATAACTGTTTTGATGAAGTCAGTGAACGTATCCTAGATGTAAGTTAGTATTACTCAGATCTGAGTATGAGCTGTGCTTGTCAGGTCGTCTTTTTAATACAATAGTTAGCTGTGAGAGGACCTAAGCTTTAGAAGTTGTTGTAAATAGGTGATTTCTAAGGGGAATAGAGGAGAACCTTTAAGATATCTTTTGGCTTAAGAAGTAATGTTTGGGTTATTAACAATACAATTTGCATAGCTGTATGCAACGCTTCTGGATTCCTGTAACAGTTAGTGTGTTTATATTATTCTACTTAGTATGTTAACCTATAAGTTGAATATAAGATCTGAAATAATTAAATTACTTGGACTTTAAGAACAGAATACATTGAGGAACAGTTGTACAAGGACCCTGGAAACCAAGTACCAGCACTGAACATAACTGTCCTTGTGTTTATTGCTCATTAACAGTCACTGCTTTCTTTTATGGTGCTAACAGTTGAAAAAGATCCGCTCCTTACTTCTGGCTGGAGCTGCAGAATATGATAACTTCTTCCAACACTTAAGACTTTTGGATGGAGCATTTAAATTATCCGCTAAAGACCTGCGGTCTCAAGTAGTGCGAGAGGCTTGTATCACGTTGGGGTGAGTTTACTTTCTAAATTGCGCTTGAAATGTGATGTAGAAAAAGGGAACAGACGCTGGTTAAAACTCATTTAAGATGTAAGTCGTGTTGCTAGTACTACATAGTGACAGGTACAATGTGATTTTGCTAGACTGTTTAAAACCATGTCCATGTAGGCCACTAATTGTAGTTGTGCCAAGCTGTGTTCTTGAGTTTTAAATGATGCTGATTTGAGATATGCTGAATGAATCAGCAAGCCATGCATTCATGCACTGCGTAGGGAAAGATGGAATAATAAAGCTGAAAATGCATATGTTCTGTTCTGGTTCAGATCAAGCTAGTTTTTATTTTTGATGGCTTATCCTTTGTGAAATGCTTCAAAAAAAGGGTGCTGCAGTGTTTCTAACAGCTTTTTTGAAATGTGTGCATATTGAGGCAAAGTAGACAGTTTCGGAGAAACTGTAATACAAACTAGCAAGTTCAAAAAAATACATTCTTTCAGCGTGATCCCATTTGATAATTTTTTAGCTGTGCTAGTTATTTATTTTATGCTGAACTTACTATTTCTCAGAGTTCAGATGAATACAGAATGTAAGTTTGAAATGAAAGTAAAGGAGCTATTTTTTTTGAAACGTGGTGTTCTGTCCTTTGGAGTTGGAGAGGTGGTGACAGTTGTAAAGATTGAGATGTCCGATGTGCTTATGTCAGGTGTTCTGTGGAAGTCTGACTCGCTTAATCTTCAGCACACTTACCAGCATGACTTCATTCTGTTTTTCAGACATTTGTCATCAGTTCTAGGAAACAAGTTTGACCATGGGGCAGAAGCCATCATGCCAACAATTTTTAATCTAATTCCGAATAGTGCCAAAGTCATGGCCACTTCTGGTGTTGTAGCGGTTAGATTAATCATTCGCGTAAGTACACATCGAAGGAGAACAATATTGTTATTTCCAAATACTGTGGTGTTTCTGAGAAAATATGAATGTTACTGCAATGAAAATTAGATTAAGTGCCTAATCTCCTTTTCTGATTGTGCTGGGCTTGGCTGTCTCAGCTGGCATGCAGCCTTGTGTAGATGATGATAGTTAAGCCCTGCCAAAATAGTAGGAAAAATGTTTCTTTCCATCCCTCTAAGAGCTGAGCAAACTTTTTTCTTTGGGTTTTAAACCTGCCTTGCAGGACAGACTCATCCTCTTAATTATGCTCTAAAACTCCTCACAGATAATGGTTTTAGGAAATGTGCACTAGGTCACAGAGGTGACTTTTGCCTAGTGATTCAGTGGGGAAGCTGTAGATAGCCTGATATCTTTCAAGTTGTCACCACTGACAGTTCAGATTCTCTTGCAGCGACTTCAGCTCCTTGACTCACTGGAGCCTGTCATTATAGAAGAAAATAAAGTATCCATTAAACATACTTTAACAGATAAAATATAAAATATTTTTATTATTAAAAATATCTATCTATATCTGTTACTGTTCCTTTATTTAGCAGTTCTATTTTTAAGAATTGAACAAAAATAAATATCTACATACTGGGCTGAGGTGACTGAAGGAGATGGCCTTTCATTCCATGGAACTGTGGTGTAAAGATTTCTTCCTGGTTTTGTTGTGTGTTTTCTTCTAGCATACGCACATCCCTCGATTAATACCCATCATAACCAGTAATTGTACCTCCAAGTCTGTTGCAGTTAGAAGGTGAGCATTTAGTTTGAATTTATTCTTTTTTACCAGTAAATAAGTTCACATGTACTTTCTGATGACATTCATGTATTTGTTTTTATTCATGAAAAGGGTTGATATGCACACTTACTAAAGAATGCATCTCATTCTCTGCCATGATTTCGGATCAAATCCAAAGTCAGCTATCTTGTACAAGCCACAGCACTGCAGAGAAGAAAAGGCACTTTTCCGCACAGAAATGTTTTTTAAATTAATCTTTGTGCTTACGTGTTGCTATAATAACGTTGTATTATTTTGGCTTCTTTACAGACACGTTCCTATTCCCTACTACTAGCTTTTTTTTTGAGCCAGTCAGCAGAAGTAGTGTTCTGTGATAGTGTCATCTGGAAGTTGGACTGGATGTGCTAATGGTCCTTTCTGCACTCGAAATCTTAAGTGTGCTTCAGTCCACTACCTCACTGGGAGACTCTTGCCTGGTCCATGTAGATTAGCTAGTTCTCTTCTAGTTAGACAAAACGGAGGGCTTTTTGGTGTAGCTGCTGAATTTGGTGACAAACCTTGAACAAATAACAGCATACTTGTGCCTTAGTTTCTTGAAATGAGGAAGGGAGGTGAAAGTTGAAAAGGTCTGTCTCCACATGAGGCTAAATGTGAAGTTTCCATGTGAAGCCGGAACTAACAGGTACAAGGTAGCATTAGCATATGGATCTTCTGGGTCTGTGTCCTGTTTAATGAAAAAGGGAGCTTTCTGGATTGTTTTATGTCAAGCCCTCCCTTCAGACTTGGCTATAGGGAGATGCCTCCAGTTACTACTTCAGACTGTTTATTGATGGCGGTAGAGATGTTGATGTTTTTATGGGGGTCATTACTGAATTCTAATGTCCCAAAAAGCTTCATAACAGAAGATGGCTGTTGTTTACAGGCAAGTATGGCAAACTCAGTGTGCCTCTGTTAACAGAGCGAACTCAACATTTCTTTTCTTTCTTCTTAGGCGCTGTTTTGAATTTTTAGACTTGCTGTTGCAGGAGTGGCAAACACACTCCCTAGAAAGGTGAGCTCTGAAAACAAGTTAATTCTCTCCTACTTATGTCTGGGGAGGTTAATTCTGGAGAAAGGATAATCTAAGAGGTGAGATTATATCAGGTAGCTCTAGTAGAGATATTTTCACCACAAAAAAGCATGTACGTATATGCATGCACACCATTCATCCCTGTAGTTCTGGCAGTCAGAGTTCAGTGAGTCTGTCTCCTGTGCCAGCCCTGGAAAACCTGGCTGAGTGAATCCCTGAACTCAATAGATGATTTTTTCTTTTTCCTTTTGCACCCTAAAGTGAGATGATGAGGTGAAGGCTATCAGGAGCTTCTGAGACTTCTGTAGTACTTCACACTAATGAACAGTGAAAGTAGTTGTGGGACTAGGACACAATTTCCTTAGCCCTCCAGGCAGTTATAGCTAACTAAAGACGGACCTATAAAAATGCTGCTTGCCTTTTCCCAGTCAGCAGTGTGGGTGAAATAAAACTGACTTGTAAGAGTAAATAAATGAAGGCTCCAAAGGATCTTGCATGGAAATGGGAGGATGTGATGAGCTCTTCGTTCTTGGAGACCGAGGCAAAAACAAATTAGTCATTTGTTTAAGTGTGATGCATCTTTCTGGACTGCTGGATAATGTTTTCCTTCTTATTTCAGACACATATCAGTGTTAGCTGAAACGATAAAGAAGGGAATTCACGATGCAGACTCTGAAGCCAGGATAGAGGCAAGAAAGTAAGTGGAAACTGTTGTTGGTGTCTTTTCCTCCTCTTCCTCTTTGCCCCTATCATATTGTGAGTCAATGGTATTGCATGTTGGAGACTGAAGTCCAGACAAGTGGTGATGTCCTGGCAGTTAATGCCAACTTTCCCTTGGCTTCAGTGGGAGTGTGTACGTCAGCAGGAGATGTCGTGCGAGGTGATCATACAGGACTGAGTTATACATGTATTGCATCTTCTAATGGTGCTTGTTTCACTTTGTTCTTGTAATATTTTATTGTCTCTTTATCTGTCTGAGCAGGTAAAATGCTTACCTGAGTTGTTCTAGAGTCTAGAGTTGAGAACTAGTAACCTCATCTTTCTTTTTGATGTTTGAGTTGTTTGTGGTTAACTGAGATTTCTTCTGTTTAGTACAAAAATACTATTATTTCTAATATATTTTTTCTTTTTGGCCTGTATGCAAGACTGGGTTATTTGCTACTCTTGAAACAAAAGTCCTTATGCCAGTACACTGCTAAATGGTATCCTAAATTAAGGAAATATTTTATGACATTGAAATAATATCTTTGTGTGTATCTATAGGAAATGTTAATATTTGCAATTAATTTTCTTCTGTTGAAGATGTCTTGCATTTCTATTAATGTGTTTGTACTTATGGTAGTATGCTGATGTACTAGGGTCGTGCTCTTCTGAACAGAGCACTACAGGAACATTTTTCTTCAGAAAGAGGATGCTGTAAAACACGAAATCAATGAACAATAAGTTCTGTTAATCTAAATGCTATGTTATAAGCAGAGGTGTTTCACAATAGGACTGTTTAAATCCTTTTGAAAGGGAACATGTCCGTCACTGAAAAATACTGTAGGCACTGAGACTTCACAGCAGGTGACTGGTTAAGCTGAACAGACAGCAAGGAGAATGGTGTGAGACTTCAGAGAGCATGCTTAATTCTCTCTTCCCATGTTTCTTAACAGCGTGGCTGATTGTAAGACAGAAATTTGTTTCTTTCTAGCGATGTGAGAATGCACGTGACCTCTCTGAGGCTCTGAAGACTGGCTGTCATGCACAAACAATTCTTGATTCATTTGAGCTAATGATCTTACTCTTAAACTGCCCATTAGTTACTCCCTGAAAAGTGCTGAGGATCTTCATCTCCTTTGATAAGAGTGAATGGTGTTTAGCCATCAGCCAGGAGATTTGGACCAGAGAGGAATTCTTCCCTCATCTTAAAATGCTCTTTTATTTTCAGCATGGCACTGATTGAAAATCTATAGGAGCATCTCTGTCCTTTTCCTTCTTATTTCTTCCCAAAAAGACAGTTAACAGCCTCAACTCAGTGCAGAAGATTTGTCTCTGCAGCATTGTAGAAGAGCTGTTTGTTAAACTTAAGGAAGAAAACACCACCAGCTGGTGCTTTCCTGAATCGGGCCTGTGCATGTGGATTCTGCTTTTGGCATTTTTTTTGAAGTAGCTTTTGAGCACCTAGTCCCAAACTAGCATCAGTCTGCCATCTCCTGTGTGTGATAGACAGCCAGAGGGATGAGGGTTTTATTCTGTAAATAAAGGTTTTTTAACTACTTGTGGTTTTACAACGCACCAAGTGGTGCATTCCTCTCTTCTTATTTTAATTTTGTCTTCTGTGTGGCTGTTTGAGCAATACAATGGGTTGAAGAAAGTGAGAAGTCTTGAGTGTGTCATAGGGGCAGCAGATGGTTGAAAAGACTGGGCTAATGAGCATGCTAATGCCAGTGGTGAAAAGGGCTCTGACTGTACCTGTGCTCCACTGCCCCCTAAAACATGGCAAGGAAGCGTTCACAGTATTGTGCCTTGCTTCCAGGTGTTACTGGGGTTTCCACAGTCACTTCAGCAGAGAGGCAGAGCATTTGTACCACACCTTGGAGTCTTCCTACCAGAAGGCCCTGCAGTCGCATTTGAAGAACTCCGACAGCATTGTGTCCTTGCCACAGTCGGATCGCTCCTCCTCCAGCTCCCAGGAGAGTCTCAAGTAAGTCCTTTGATGTCACTGCCTCTCAATTTAAACATCCGCAGTTAGCTCCATTGAATTGGAGGGAGCTATCACATTGCTTTGTCTCATCTGGTCATCACTTGGCCTCAACACTTGGTTACTTCAAATTTTTTTTTTAGCTAACATTGTATAAAGCTAGTAAAAGCTGTTACTGGCTTTAAAAAAAAAAAAAATCATTATCTTGACTCCATAAATAATTTTCTAGGAAGCTTTTTGTGCTCAGCACATACTGTTAGTCATTCCTTCCAGGTGTGCTTAAAACAATGCTTGGATTGAAATTCTGTGTTTAACATTAATCCTAGAGGTGTAAATCTGCTTCTTTCCATATAAGAGCAAAAAAAGACAAAGCTAAATTTGAGTTGTAACTGCAAAATCTATATGTAACTCTTCTGTTGAATGTATTTTAGCTTCTCTTAGAGATGCAGTCAACTTAAGCTCCAAATGTCTGCAATTTAAATGTTAGACCTGTATGACAAATATCCATAACCTACTGGTGTAACTCTTTAAATCTACAAAAAGTATTCTTAAAAATCTCTTTTTGCTCAAATAATGCGCATACTATTTTTAAGAATTTGTAAAGAATTTCCTGATGGTGCTGTATTTATTCTTAAACAATAAGCTTTGCTAGTCTATCCCTGTATATAAATAACTTCCTATGAACTCAATTGTGTACTGAGGGAACAGAAGTAGCACTGTTACTGATGACTATGAAATACCAGTTTTGTTTTAATAAATACTTGTATTAACTTCTAGCCGTCCGTTGTCTGCCAAAAGAAGTCCTACTGGAAGCACTACATCTAGAGGTGAGAACAGGAGCTGAAAAATGCACTCAGGTGTTGCTGAAGAAGTGTGATGAATTAGAATGAGAATTTCAGACCCTATAATATGCAGAGAACAGCTTTGATCACTGTTTACTGCTTCTTAAAATGACAACTTATGTAAAATTTTTAATTAGTTTTGGGTTGTACACCACATTCTGTGCATCAAATGCTGATATAATGATGCTTTTGAAAGTTAGTAAATCTGTTATTGCTTGCACCTGAAGGGAAGGCTAAAAAGCCTTGAAAATTGTAGCCAAGGTGTATTTAGCTGTGCAATAGCTGGAATAAACTACTGCTGATGCTAAGACATACAGCTACATAGTCTAATGGTGCATTCAGCTTTACAGTTTTCTGTCATTTATTCTCTGTGGTTTCAGCACTTACTAACTGTACTGTCTGCACACAAGTCCTACAGTGTTAAATTCCATCTCGTTGCTAATCTGTTCTTACTGTCAGATGGAATATTTAGGTGCAGCTTTCCTGTCCTAAGTAAATGTATACAATAATCTAAATAATAATTTTAATACAGAATATAATAGACAAAACTTTGTTGATAAAAGATAAGCTGCCTTTTACACCTGACCAAGATTGGGTTCTGGCTGGTTTGTGTATACAGTACACCCTGCTGAGACCTTTGATTCAAGGAGATATTGTCATGTAACCTACTTGATTGTGCACACAAATGCATGTTTGCTTGCAGCTGAATAGACAAGCTTCATGCTTAAGAGGGTAAGCATCAACAAGTGATGGGAACAGCAGTCCTCATGAGAAGATGAGGTGTTGGGAAGGAAGTTAGTAGAACCTGGACTGAAAGACCTGCAGGTCTGTTTTGGCCAGCAACTCACAAGCTGGTGATGGGTACCATGGTTGTACTTTCCCATCTAGGTTCTGTTAGAAATTTCTTTATTACTGGCCTGGCAGCCTTTTTGATCTCAGCATTTAGGTTAGTGTCTGATAAAGTTCTTAGAGGTAGCATCAGGTCAGCATTGAAATATCTTTGCAGGCAGTGTAGGGAAGCCCACATTGCCCTGATAAAGCATTCTTAGTTGAGGTATTTCAGTGCCGGCAGGGAGCGTTAAAAATAGTACATTAAACTGCTTGTCAGGCTCTTTGAAGCACACAGCTCAAAAAATTAATCTTCTTTATTCTGGATCTCCCACTCCCATCTGCAGCATCTACAGTAAGTACAAAATCTGTGTCAACACCAGGATCTCTGCAGCGATCCCGCAGTGACGTCGATGTGAATGCAGCAGCTAGTGCCAAGTCAAAAGTGACGTCTTCTGGAGCATCCACCCCCTTCAGTTCTGCTGCAGCCTTGCCCCCAGGCTCATACGCATCACTAGGTAAATCTACATGTTCTACTCTTGCAGTTAGCTTTCTTTACTACCACAAGGTGCCTCATAGTTTTATTTGAATATTAAACTCTAACTAGAAGAACATATCTCTGAGATAGTTACCAGCTCTCCAGGTTCAGTGTGTGATCTCTTGCCTTTTGGGATTAAGGGAAAAATTTGCAACAGAACTGACTTGCAGCAACTTCTTAGTTTTTTAATTGTATAATAGTCTGCGTCTCACTCTTGTTTCTGGGGAAAAGCAGATCTTATTCTGATTCTGGGACGTTGTTGAGGAAAATACTTACTGCTCAATTCCTTTTGACGTGTCCCCCTGTCTCTTTTCCTTCTCTTCCTTCCCTCTTTTCCTGAAACTGATTTTCCATTAATTGCTTTATGCTTTGAATAGTACATCTTAGTTGAGTTTGATGGCTTTCCATTTTACAAACGAGAAAGATGTAGAAGCAAAGAAGTCGGCCTTCCTGTTTCACCACACAGGATATAAGTATCTGTTCCTTATGCTGACTCTTTTTGGATTATATCCATGTCACATTATTCTCTCAAAGCATCGTACATCACTTCCAGGAGCCCCAGGATTTCTTACAACAAAGTTTGCATTTGATCTTTCTCTCCTGGAGATGCCATTGAAGGAGGCATGGAGGAGGAAGTGCAAGGCGGTGATTGACATCGTATTTGCAGAGCCTCAACTCAGTTATGAGCAGAGCTGATCTGAGCTAGTTTCTCATTCTGCTGGTTTCATGCTAATCTAATTCCAGACTTTTCATCGATTTACCTTTACAAGAGGGAGAAAAATCAGAAATCGGTGATCTTGATTTAAGCTGTGTAGATTGCCTTCACTGAGTCAGCTGAAAAGTTGCTTCTCCTTAGTGTAGGGCATTTGGTCTTTAGTCTGATAAAATATGCTTGGTGAATTACATAGGGACGGTTTCTATAGATTCCTCTGGTAGACAGTCTTCTTTCATATCTGAAATATTTTACCTTGGCTTCAATGTGTTGGTTGTATTTGGTTCAGAAGTTGAATTCTTATTCTGATTTTAAAATGTTCATACTTGGTTCAAGATTTAGATACATTGCAGTGAAAACATAATATAGAATATGAAGGTGATCGCATGATAGCGTACTTTCGAGCTTACAGTTGCAGCCATTTTTCAGTCGTGCTGTGCACTGGCTTCAGTGGCAAAACTGCTTTTGAACAATCCTATGTCATGAGGAAGAACAGAAGAGGAGGGGGAAGTATCTACTAAAGTTGACTTTGTCCTTGAAGCATGGAGACTGGATACAGTGTTAGTCTTGCTCTTAAAACAGACTGTAGGAGAAAAGCAGCAAATGCACTCTAAATGATGCAAACATGGCTGCTCCCGAAGGAGCCTGCTTCCTTTTGAGCTAGTAGGGACATTTGTCACCTGCGTGCTCCTATGAGAGAAATGGTGAGGCAAACAAAGAAAATGGAGTTTGGCAAAGGTTGGTTATTGCTGGAGGGGAAACCTACAAGTGTGTTCTTCAGATACATCGAGCTTTGATTTGCTGCTCAAACTCTTTTCACTTCTTTAATTGTGTTAATTTTTTTGCATATTTCTGTAGCTAATATATAGTGCCCTCTTCTGTTGATGTTACTAATTTTCCCTATTAACCCTCTCCTTATTTTTTTTTAATTTGCCTAAAGATGGTACTACCACTAAAACCGAGGGTAAGCAGTCTCTCTGTGTAACTGAGGTGTGTCCACAGTCGTACCACCCTACCTGGTCTCTGTTCGCAAAGTGTTATCTGGTTCTCATCCATGTTCACTGGTGACCTGCATGAAGTGTTGCATGGTTGTCCTGCTCATTTTGATGCCATGGGGTATTCTTGACTTTCTCTTCAAGCTCCTCCCCACTAATAGGCACTAGTCTGCTTTTATGACTTCTGATCACAAAGCTGTATGTGGGTCTCCGTAATTAAAGCACTACTTTTGGTTGAAGGTGACCTGCGCGCAGATAAAAAACAAAACCAAAAACAAACCCCCCAAAGCCAACACAGGGCTTGTGTTTTCTTGCTCCACGATGTGTAAAGGTTTGCTGTGTTTTTCCATCCAAAGCTCAGGTCACAACTGCCAAATGCTTTCGGGAAGAGACTGGGCAGTGAGAGAATTGAATGAGATGATCACATGGCAGAAAAATGAGGACAGTAAACAATGATCTCTAGGGAAGGAATATTTAGTCAACCTCTTTAAACCTGAGCTCTCTCTTTTTGTTGTTAACTGTCTGAGCGAGATGGCTTACATCTAAGACAGTTGGAAGAAAGGCTTTTTTTCAAGAACACTGAGCCTGCTAGTTTGGGAGGGCTCCCAGTCTGGTTCTCTGGCGTGTTGTCAAAGCTTGTTCTTTATTTCTCTCAAACAAAAAAGATCACTGGGAAATCACTTTTTCTGAGGTAGACAGGAGTTGAAAACAAGAATGCCTTCTACACATAATGAAGACATCACACCCCCCAACAAAACCATTTTTTCCTGATGCAAGTCTCTTTTCGAGGGATCTATTACTGTCTCGTGGGACTGTGCTCGTATCCTTGAGGGCTGCTTGTATTTGGATGTGGTGGTCTGAGAAGTGCCACTGTGCTGTTGTGATGTGTGTGTGTTTTCCTTACTATTATTGATGCATTGATTTATTATTTAGAGGGAAAGTTCTCTACTGTTTTTGGAACTGGTACTTAATCTTGGTGTTGAGAGATGAACTGGCTCTGCATCATGGGCAAGTGTTTGTGCTTTGTGATCTGTCAGTGATAAGGAACATGAAGCTGGCCTGAACACCTGTATTTCTAAATCAATAGTGAATTAGATGAAAGTTCCAAATTCTTGTAATACTGAGCTTTTTTTATTCATTGTTGACCCTTCTTTTTTTTCTTATTCCTTTCTTCCCAGTTCTCAAACCTTTCTGGTTTTGGCTTAACTTTGAAATGTTGAATGTTTAATGTTAATTTAGGAAATACCCTATGCAGCTCTCAATCCTCTCAATATATGTAACAATATTTGTGGAGGCCTGTCCAACAGCTGTCTTCTGGAATACCTTTATATTTAGTTTATTAAATGCTTTATTGTCATAATGCAAAAGGGTGGGGTTTTTTATTTGAATAGTTTTTTTCAATTCAGCTATATTGGAAGCAGATTGGATTTGGTAAAAATCTGTAATAGAAACTAGCAAGTCGCTTGGGGGGAAAGATTGTGAGATAAACTTTCAGAAATGGAGTTTGCCATCGCCTTAGTATTAAATACCAGATCTCGTCTCTTCTTTTTGCTGTAGGATTCTCTTTTTTGGGGGAGTGAGGATCGGGGAGAACTATAACAACGTGGCACACTACAGCCAGAGCACTTGAAGGATGAGTTTAATCACTGTTTGAAACTCTTCGTCTTTGTTTTCCTTTGAGACAGTTGAAGGAAAACCAGCTTTTGTTCAGGATTCATTGTGTGCTACAGATGAAGCTGAGAAAGGTCTTTTCCCAACTCTCTGATCTTGCAGAGTTTGTGAGGAACTACAGGGAAGGCAAAACTTTACATTTCTGTCAAGAATATAAAAATTCAGGGGGTGAGGGCGGGGGAAGAGAAAAACATCCCCTTGGTCTGGAAATACCTGTGTGTGCAAGAGACACTCTTGGAACATAAAGCAGAAATTCCATCCACACTCGTGCCCCTGGGTTTTTTTGCAGGTCACCAGTAAGTAATTTAAGAGCAAATCCCTGTGGTTTTTTGTGTGGTTCAGCTTGACATTAAATCGGCAGTCTGGTTCCCATCGTGGCTTTCTGTAGCTACAGTGTAAAAGTTCTGCACCTTCCCCTCAGCCAGGAGCCAGCATTGTGTGAACTTGGCAGTTCCCATCTGCTTTGCCCTCAGTTCTCCTCAGTGTTTTGTTTTTGAGCCAGACATCTCAAAACAGGAGCAAGATGGAGTGGGTTATGCCAGTGGCAAGAATACAAGTTAAGAGCTGAGTATCAGTCCTTTGGTTTTAAGTAGTGTCATCCCAATTGACAAACACCGTTGAAATGCAATTCCTTATGGAAAGGTAGCGTGAGTCTCTATACCACTTAAATCTGTACAGGTCTTCTGCTGTCTCTCTGCTGTGAGGCTGTGTCTTCATGCAGTGCACAGTGACGTCTTGATTGCCCAGACCCTTCATGTATGGGTATCTCTTGAACTTTATTAGGAGCTTTGCAGGCAGAAAGCTTGTAAGATCTAAACCTTTATAGTCTTGATGGGGACTTCACAGCTAGTGCTATGCAGGTAGCAGTTGTGCCATGTTTGTTATACCTGATTAAAAGGAAACCTTAGAAAAGTTTCTGCTTGTTTTATCATGAAACGACTTTTCAAGGAATATTTAAAAAAGATGCATAATGCTGACTTTCACTACAGAATAATGGTTGAGAGCGTTTCTGTTATCTGCCTGCCTTTTTTCAAAGAGAGCGTAAAGACAAGCCCTTCAGACAAGCCTTTCCCAAAAGGGGGAAGCGGAAATGCTGGTCTGTCCTGAAACTGGCAAGTTTAAAACAAAATCAGCAGTTTCCAGAGTCAGTGGCACAATTTTTAATAGTTTTTATTATTCACCAGAAAGGAAATAATCTGGTTTATTATAGTTTGCAGATAACTTAGGCTCAAAAAGAGTGATCTGCTCAGTTGGACATCTTGAACGCATTACCAAAGGCTTTTGGGAGTAACACAAGTTTTAAGAAATTGCGATTCCTGTTTTCTTCTCTGCCTTAAAGCTCTCCCTTGTCCTCAAGGGCAAGGCTTGATTCAAAGGTATGACTGAACATGGTATCTTAAATGGAAATGCTCAGGTAATAGGTTTCTGTGTTCTCTTGGTCCATCCCTTTGCAAGTGCTGACTTGATTTGCCTGCGCTTGTTGGTGGAGGGCCAAGTGGTGCCCTCTGCTTTGGAGGAGTTCTCGTGCAAAACCCAGAGGCAGCATGTGCTGATGGTTTCCAGTAAGGGTCGAGTGCTTCTTGGGGGAAATTATACAAATGTAAGACTTGACTCTGCACCATAATGTTGGACATGTGCTAAATATGCATGGAAACCATTCCAGTGGTGGTTGTAACAAGTTGTTTACAGATTTATATGTAAAGCATGTTTTTAATTGATGTGTGCATGTCTTACAGATGTCCAGGTGTCATTTAGCAGTGACACAGCTAGGGGGGTCCTAGAGGCTCTTTCAGGAATGTTTTTCTCTAAGCAGGGGAAAAACCCAGTGCTGAGCAACCTAAATGCATTAACTTGATCCATGGAGAGACCGTTACCGTCCAAGTGCTTCCATATGTAACTTGTGTGGTTGTATGTATCACTATTCACAGCATGGAATGGATTAAACTGAGTTGCGGAGGTGTTATATACCATTTCTAGACTTATTTGAAAGCCATTTCCTTCAGTGTTCAGAGCTGAGTCTCACAAAGCCTATGTCTTTTCTGAGCACTGGGGATGGAGACGCTGCAGTATCCACCCAGAGGACCTCAGAACAACACTGCTGGATGAAGCCTCTTGTAACGCAAAAATGTTACCATAGAATCTTCTTTCGCTTATTCCTTTTTAAAAAACAAAACAACCTTCCTAGGTTTAGACATGTGTTAGACATTTCAGGGTTGATTCTGATCCCTTGATTGTTGTAAAAATGACACTAACTTTAAAAAATAAAACCAAAACCTCCTAAAAAACCCCCACAAATGGTTTCTTAACACAAAGCATTTATATGGAGTCTTTCAAAATACTTTCTGTACCAACAGTGGTGTCACATGTCAAATTTAGATCAAGGGCTTTTTTATGGAAATACTTTTATGGTTTTTGGAAACTAGTTGGGGCAGTCTTTATCTGTTCCTTTGTGCTGCTGTTCTCAGGATGCAGTAACTCTTTTAAAGGCGGCAGCAGAAAAATAGTGGTTATGAAATATGAATTGCTACATCTGCAGTTTGAGCTAGATATGGAAACAAACCACTTGAAAGTAAAGAAGTTTTGGGAGGGGAGGTGTTTGCTTGAGTTTAACAACAAAAAAAAGTCTGAATAACTTACTTGCTATGTTATTTCCAGTCCTACTTGAAATCAGTTTTTCTGTCTGGGGTAGAATGATAGAGATAAAGCCACACAAATAGTCCTATGTGCAGCTAACTCTTGGGTGTGAATGCAGATGAAATTCTTAAGGGAATGTAGTAGACACATTTCTATCGTACAGATAAACTTCTATATGTACATGCTGTACTCCATATAATATATATTAAAAATAGTGATATTTTCAAGCCAGACAAATATTAATTCATCTTACATTACTATAAGGCAAGTAGTTTTTGGATATCATGAGACTAATTTAAAAGTTGTGCATGTATGTGAAGGTAAGTTAACATATGAAATATCCCAGATCTCTCTCCAGGTTTTCTATCTTATACAGATTTGCTTAAAGCAATTTTGAGTTCCAATTGGTCATTTTTTGTTTTAAAGCTAAAAACCGTACTTGGATAGGAAAAACTTAGAATCTTAATTTTTTTCTCGAAGAGTAGCTTTGAGTCACTTAGTTTGAACCATTTGTATGCTGCAAGTAAGATTAATTACCTGTATGAAAAAATAAATACATAGTTTTTAAAGTTCAGAAAATAAAACTTTGGAAAGTACATTAATTCATGCTTCAAGGAATACGTATAACTGGTATCAGATGGCCCTTTTTCTTTGTAACTGTGAGGAATTTGACCTTGAAATTGAGAGGCATTTTCTCCCCTCATATTTTACTTTATCCCATGGTCTTTAAAGAATAAAATACTCATAGGGTGAGCGGTTACTGTGCTATTGCAGTATTCATACCATTACATCATTTTTGCGTCACGAATTTCTGCTTTCTGCTATTCTTGTTAGCATTTGCACAATGTGCAAGTCCAGTGCAGTGTTAGTTCAAATGCTTGTCAGCCTTTTTAGAAGGATGAGAAAACCAGTATCAGTGCTGGGACTCTGTTCCTCCTGTGCAAGAGCACCTCTTCATCCCACATTGTTCTCTGACACCCATTGGGCCAAAATCAGTGTGCAGGTCTACCAGTCCAAAAGGAAGCAGAATTTTGTTCCTGGGCATTCATTCATTCAGAAACTGCTGAAGTTGGTAGGATTCTGTTCACTAGTTCTCAGGGGTTTCAAAGTAGGACCGAGCTCTCTGTTTCTAATCCTGCTGATAATCACATGTTAATTAAGCTTGACCCTTTGATTGTTTTCTTCCTTAAAGCCCCCAGAATTGGTATCAGAAGCTGATCTAAAATTATATATAAAGAGAAACCAAGGCTTTGTATTTCCTAACGCGTGACAGTCACTTATTACATGTTGTCCCAGTTTTCTCCTTCTTAGTCACCTGCTGATAAAGCAAAAAAACCAAACCAAAACAAAAACAAACTTGTAGATGCAGAAAGAACAGAAAATTTTGAGGATCTTGAGTGGCCTGTGCATAAGAGGAGGAGAGACATCAGTCCCTTCTCACCCATTCTTGTCCCAGACACATCACTAAACGTGTTTTCCAATACTGTCTGTTACTATGTAAATGTTGAATTTCAGCTTGAGTTACCCCCCGGGACTTTCTGCAATGCCAAGGCCACCTGTTGGCATTCTGGAAGGATGTAAGTTAATTCCATTACTGATTCCTAAGACTGGTCAGGTTTAATTTCTTGTCTTACTATTTTGTACTCCTGCTGCCACCAGTGATGCTGTCTTGACGTGAGAAATGCAAGGAGGCCTTGAGGCTTCTGAGAAGAGCGTGAGGTCTTTCTGCCTCCTTCCCCATGCATGCTTACTTTGAAGCTTGCAGCGGGGTTTGGGGTACAGACCTTGTGGCAAGTTGCACAGCGGCTCCGCTCATCTGCGTGTAGCTGTGCGTGTGCCAGGCTTGCGAGGGATGGGCATGGGCCGGCAGAGAGCTCTAGATCTGCTGACCATTTGTAAGGGGCGGATGATGTCCTAGAGCAGAGGAGATCTACAGCCTTGCTGGTGGTAAGACGACCTTAGCAACCAGTTTCATGACCATTGGACCCATGTGGACACGCTCAGAGCTTGTTTACTTGAGCCAGTGGTTAAGAAGTAGTTTCTTTATATTTCTCAGTTTTATGCTAATGATTTCTTCTATGTCTTGTCTACAAACAGTTGTTTGAATGGGGATACCTCTGTCTTGCTTACTGAGCTATTTTAAAAGTAGATGTTGGTGGAGAGGTTTGAAGTACAGCTGTCTTCTAGGCTTTTTCCCCTGCAAACAAGTCTAGGCTTTCTTCTCAAAGTTAAACATCTCCTTGTCACTTTGTGTCTGTTGGAAACTTGCAGACCATGTTATGAATATTTTGAGAGCTCAAAGAACAGAGCTCTCAATCCGTTCAGCCTGGGCTGCTTGCCATTGTCTTGTCCTGCATGTGTACCCTATGTGAAGTGATTTTTTTGTGTGTGTGGGAAGTGTATATCTTCCTGTTCATATTTCTCTGTATGCTTATGGTGGAGACAAAGGGCAGGAGATAAATATCTACAACTGGTGGATGCAGTTGTCTAGACTCTTCTCTTACCTGATGTGGTTATTTTCCTTTTATTTATTATTGTGCTTGAAACTTGAAGTCATCCTCTGAATGCAGGATAGCACTGGCATGAGTCCTGAGAAACAGCTTCAGATTTGGCTGAGAACTGAGTTGTTGAAAAGTACTGATGGAGACTTTCTTTGTGTTGCTCTTAATTATCATTTCTTTCCCATTAACTAGAGACAGATAATTGACGCTTAGCACTGGAAAGAACATTCTGTAGGAAACAGCCCTGCCTCAGGAAGGGGATGAACTGATGACCCTGTAGACTTTTCTAGCTCAAATTTCTGTGGCTTTTTCATGAGGAAAGGACAGAAAAAGGACCAAGAACACTTTGAGACTTTATATCCATTCTCCACTTAAATAAAGAGCAGACACACAGAATCATTTTTCCACAACATTGTGTTAAATGGGACTCTCCATTGCAAGTAAAGTTACACTGATCTTGGGATAAATATGAGCGATCTGTAAACAGCAGGGAAAATTCAATGAGCCTGAAATAAAAGCGTAGTCAGGCTGCATTGACAGCCTCTCGCAGGAGTGCGTGCCAGTCTGCGCATGTAGCGCAGGATATACAGCACCAAACTGCTAATTGGAAATCCCAGCGATGGAATTTGGGGGGGCATCTGTCACGCCTGTCTCTGAAAGGGTGATCGCCTTGTCAGAAAGTAATAATTTGATATAGGAAGCAGCATTTAGGAAACTGAAATTTTTGTTGTCGATCTTTTGTAAAGACGCTACTATAGAACAGAAGGAAAGGCTATAGAGAGGTAATATTTTTTAATTAAACTGGCTGATAGCATTACAGAAAGCAAAGAAGTTTTTACATTCATGGACCATGACTGTTTCTACTCTGTCCTGCATCTCAGCCAGTCGCATAAAAGATGTTGCCTCTTCCTGTGAAATTCTTTTATACCCTGGTTAATTGTGTGTATAGCAACCCTGCAAGCATAGAACAGCATGTTAGGCGCTGCTGCTGCCTTTGGAAGAAACCTATTAACAGTCTGATTGTCTTTGCATTCCTCCAGGTCGGATTCGTACAAGGAGGCAGAGCTCTGGCAGTGCCACAAGCGTCACCTCAACGCCTGCTGATACCCGAGGCCGCAGCCGGGCTAAAGTAGTTTCCCAGTCCCAGCGTAAGAAGTGTTTTATTTCTGGGGGAGCAGAACAAATAGTTATTAATGTATTTCTCTTGAATTGTGGTAGCATCAGCTGAGGATCGGGCCCATTTCTACTCATAACATTTGGACGTGTAACAAAATGAATCCCCACTCAGCCAGCGTGTGCTCTTGCTGACAAATAGGGTCCTAAATCTGAGTGCTTACTTGCTGCCTCTTTTACCAGTTGTGCGGCAGAATTTCATGTCGCTGTGACATGTAGGACTAAACCTGCCCTGGGTCCCACTGAGACACCCTCTGTGTCTGTAGCTGACTGCTCTCCTGGGTTCTTGCCCTGCCAAGCTTCTCCTGCTTATGTGACTGTGTTTCTGTACGTGTAACACGTGAGCTGTCTAATGGGATTTGGCATCAGTTTAAAATAGGATATCACCTATTTTGTGTAGATATGGGAGAGATGGTTCTGCTCTGATTCACGTGACACATCTGTGCTCTCTGGCTTCCTGGCAAGACATGATTTTCCCCTAGGAGCCATACACATGGTGCTGCTGTGTATGTGTCATGTGTTTCTAAGGAGAATTTTGTCACTCAAACTTTAAAAGGAGTTGGGGGGAGGGAGAAAGCCACTTGTGTTTTGAAGACCTTCAAGCTTGTGGGTAAGACGAGATGGGGTTTGTGGGAAGACCTGTTTGTTCTGAGGGCTTGTCTTGCTTTATACCCCTATTTAAACGCTCTTCTCTGTTCACGCTCTCATTGCTTTGCTCTGTCATGCTGGAGGGATGGAGAAGCAGTTTATAGCATTGTGTTAGGCTGGGAGAGCTGGAGAGAGAAGTATTATATTCAGGATGGGGTCAAATGGAAATCTTTGCGTTGAGGTCATGAAGGAATTTGGGCTTTGGTATGCTGATCTAAATTGATTTCTTCAGATTTGAACCTAAAGCTGATCCAAAGCCAGAAATTGCCTTTTTTCCTAAACTTAGTTTGAAAAATGATCAGACCAGATGAGACAAGTCTCAGAAGTATTTAAAGAATAGTTGAGTATCCAAAGATTTCAAAGATTATTTGTTATTTATTTTTTTATAGATTGTCTTATGAAGCTTTAGGATGGTCATATCTGAACCTGCTGCCTTGGTCTAGTTTGCTGAATCCTGTTTCCAGCCTAGCCCAATCAGATGTGATCTTTATCCTTAAGCCAAACATTGCATGAAATAACTTAGGAATTCAAATACAATACAGTCACAGGACCAAATTCTCCATGCCCACACAGTGGATAACCTGTTGCAGTTTTGCAGACTGGGCTGGAGTGTATTTTAGAGCAGAACTTGGGTCTCAGTGTGTTGGTTGATACTTAGCTAAGAAGCTGATCAACCTTGGGAAATTGTTAGTCACATCTGCATGTTAAGTCCCTGCATTATGCAGAGGCTTTAGGAGTGACATGTTTGTGAATAAATCTGTCTGTATTGTGTATAGCATAAACCGCATGCTGAACGCTGTATTGTCTTGCTGTCTTTTAATCCACTTTTTGCCTGTCCTTTGGTCTGCCCTCATAATCAAGGATCCAGATCAGCTAATCCTGCTGGTGGTAAGAAACGTTTTCCCTTTCTTGCTTTCTCACTCTGTTTCCTTCACATTTTTTAACTGCTAAGCTTCCCTCACTCTCTCCTAACTATAAGACTTAAAAAGCATTTTCTTAGTCATGAATCCAAATGTGTATGACAAGTGATACTGCTTTCTCATAGTAATCAAACATGGTAAGCATACATTCTGCATATTGAAGCTGGCTCATTGCTGCATCTTAAACCCCAGGTGCTAAATTCTTCTTCCAGTTACTTCAGTGCAACCCTGCTGACATCAGTGAGATTGCAGCAGTGTAACTGAGAGGAGTATTGGCTTTCAGGGTGTGGATGCTGTGTGCGAGACTGGCATCTGTCACAAATATTCTCCCTTTTTGGGGGGGAGCCAGCACCACATACAGTATTGGAGTATATGGTTTGCTTGCTTTGGCTTTGGCCAAGAAATTGGAGGGAGCAAGTAAGTTTTAAAATAATACATGTGTTATGGTATAGTCCATCAGATTAATAGAATTCTGTATCTTCTTAAATTAAGACAGAAGAACAGCCTTTAACTCTTGCTAGTCATAATAGTATCTGGAACTGAAATTTTTGTGAGATATGTAGATACTTTTCAGAAAGAAACCAACATGAATATTGGTTCAGAATGTGAGCTTGCCTGAGTATGTTCTTGCAGCCTTTTCAAATAATACTTTTCCTGGCTGTTCTAGCAAACAAACTGAATGTCAGAAATGGTAATACCAGCAGCAAATTTTCAGTGACTGTTACATACCTGAAGAAGCAAAAAAGAGTTTTGAATCTATCATTCTCACAGTTCTTTGATTACCTTTAAGCTTGCATTACTTAATTTTCAAACAACTTGCCAAATGAAGATCCACAGGGAAAAAAAAAAAGTATTATTCAACTCATTGAGTTAGACAGCAAGACTATTTCAGATAGAAATATCTAATGCAACTGGAATGTAAATATGTAAATAAACATTGGTTAGTAGACTGTCTTGCAGACAACATGGCTTAGAAGAAATGTAAACTTGCCATGGACTATTCAAACAGGCAATGAAAAATAAAACAGGCCAACTACTCAACTTGCTAAAAATTCTGTCCAGCTGAAAACTAAATAGCTTAGGTTTAACCAGTCAGACGTAAGTAAGCTAGCATGTCTACAAATGTGACATGCTCACTTGGTTTACCCTTTAACGTGCTGATCTGCTGCTGTTGAGATGGTATTTTTTAAATTTTCCTTCACTGAATTATTGCAGGGAAGTAATGCCACCACTGCAGTGTAGCATGAAGGTGCCTGAGCTACCTTGCAGCAGGTTACCTGTGCCAGAAGCTGGCTTGCTGCAGCAGTGCTCCACATGGACTAGTTTGTGTTGCTGCTTGACGAGGTGAAGCAGCCTATGAATTCCATGCTGCTGCAGCAAGGCTGCTCCTGGCACCTCCGCAAGCTCACAAAAAGCCAGCTGGGGTATTCATACACTGCAGTGTCTGCTTTGGTCTTGATCCCAGCTGGGCAGCGTGGTTCATACAGGCAGGGTTGCTCATGTCAGTGTTTATTGTCCATGGACTTTCCTTAATCTTCCTTGAAAGCCCCTGGGGAACACTCCCATTAGTTTTTTGAGTGATTTGAATCAGATTCTTAGATTGAGCTGATTGTGTTCCAGTTTTGCTGTCAGAGTATTTAAAATCCTGGGGTTGTTTTAATTGGTTTTTTCCTTATTTCTGGTTCCCTCTAGCTGGTAGCCGGTCTAGTTCTCCGGGTAAGCTGTTAGGAAGCGCCTATGGTGGCCTGAGTGGTGGAACATCCAGAGTCCAGCCGGTGCCATCGTCTTCAGAGAAGCGCAGCAAGATCCCTCGGAGCCAGGGATGCAGTCGAGAGACAAGTCCCAACAGAATAGGACTAGGTAAGAATAGTCACTGCAGTGACATGCTGACCGGCGTGCTTGAAAGAGAGACTTTCCTGTTGACTAAGAATCTGTTTCCATGTTACTGTTATTTTTCTGAGTTTTTCAACTGGCAAGTTAATGTGATTGTGGTTTGTAGGAGAGTAATTCTAATTTTCCAGGTTGAGCTATAGTTTCAAAGTAGGCCTAAAGATGTCATGAGATGTCTTCTGTTTGAAATTCAACATGAGCGATGGTATTAGATCAGGCAGCAAAAACAATTGTCGTGAATAACCATGACAGCAAAAATACCTCATTTGGCATGAACAGCTTAGTCCTAAAATGAGTTGAGCAATCTTTACAGTCAGTTGGAACCAAGGGCAAAGAGCACCTTCTTGGATTATTTTAGAAATTTTGCAGCTTAATTGGTTTGCTTCTCTCATCCTTAATATCTTGGAGCCACTTTCTTACACGGTGTTTTAGACTTACGCTTTAATTGTTCTGTTTCCAATAGTCTTGTCTCAGTGACTGTTATGTAAATATTCTATAATAGTTTTTATTTTCAAATTTATCAGCAGACTTTTTTTTTAAATCGAGTAAGGCATCATTATATATAAACTTTTGTGTATCTAAATTGAGGTGAGATGATGTTCAGTGTGCTGTCTGAACAAGTAAATATTGTTTTCATTTTTTAAATGGAAATGTTTTCGTAAGTTTGAAGCTTATGGAAAGGAAGAACACTTAAAATAATTTAGTAACAGTATTTAATCTCCAAAGAATTTACTAGTAGGTTGAAATTGATTGAAATTATAGCCCTACTGTTGTCAATTACATTTTTATCTATTGCTTTAGCAATTGTATTTCAAATTTAAGCTACCTTTCTATTTAGATTGTTGTTAATAGAGATGTATCTTATTCGTTCTTCAAGTATATTGAAATGAATTTAAAGCACCTGAGTGCATATGCTGTTATGATTCATAAAAAATATTGCATGTTCATTGTGATTATTTTTCTAAATTCAATGTTCTTCTCATATCTGATCTACTTTATTGCCTCTGTACGAATTGTGCTTTTCTGTTCGTTGCTTTTAAAATGTAAAGTGTCTCCCAAATATTAGAGGTAATTGTTCTGCTATCACTCTGCAGAAGAACATTGGTTTTTAGGAGGAAACAAAGAATGATGGATAGTACCATCACACATGCTTAAGCTGATCATCACATTATGTGGTCTGATTTGAAACAGTCTTGAGCATCTGGGGGGGAATTGCCTTGTGTAAAATCCTCACTCTTGGGTTGCCTGCTTTCAGGTATATTATGGGAGCCTTGAATTCTTTTGAAAGTGTAAATTGTATTTTGTTGCTCTGATGTGCTCCCTGTGAACACAGTCAGTGCTTGTTCTTTGGGAGTGGGAGAGAGCTCTGACAGATCTCAGATGTGTGCCTTCCACCTGTGCCCCCCCAGCTGATGGCCAAAGCCTGTTCTTTTCAGCTGTCATGGGAGCAGGAGAGTCTGACACTTGTTGCCTTTAGTACTCAGTTGCAGAAATTCTGTCTCTTATTGGATCTTGAAAATGGTAATACGGGTTTGGATGGAGATAGCTTTTGAGCTGTCATCTTTATACCACTATTCCATTGTATTTATTACTTTATAACATAGTAGCTAACAGTATTTTATGTTTTCTTATTGTGTTGTTTCAGTCCCTATCTTTCCTTGACATTTTTTCATTTGTTCATTTCATTACATAGACTCCCACTCACCTTGGTCCTAAATATGTTGATAGACTTCTTCAGAGTCTGATTCAAGCAGATGCTTGCATCAAATGTGCGTGCAGTCCTTTAGACTGTGGGGTTATGTATGTGTTTGATACACATGTGTTTATCCAATGGGCTGAAACATATCTTAAATGTGTGGTCACGTTGCAGTGCAGCAGGTGTTGAAGCATCGTGCAGATCAGGCTGATAGAAATGGGTAAATCCTGGATCCTAGTCATAACTCATCCATTGACTTGTGTAGTTTTTGCAGGGGTGACTGGGAGTTGCAGCCGGACCGGTGCTGTATGTGCAAGAGTAAGCATACAGAGTATAAGTCTCTGCGTGCAGTTGGGCTTTTTACAAGAACCATCCACTGGAGTTTTTCAGGCCCTTCTGGGGCAGTGGCAAGCTAACAGAGCCTCTGCATGCAAGTGCCTGCAAGCATCAGTAGCTTGCAGTTAGCTTAGATTCAGACTAGATATAAGGAAGACATTTTTTACAGTGAGGGTGGTGAGGCACTGGAACACATTGCCCAGAGAGGTGGTAGAAGCCCCATCCCTGGAAACATTCAAGGTCAGGCTGGACGAGGCTTTGAGCAACCAGATCTAGTTGAAGATGTCCCTTCTCATTGCAGGGGGGTTGGACTAGATGACCTCTAAATGTCCCTTCCAACCCATTCTATGATTTCCAAGCTGACCACAGGTATCCATGGAGTTTGTTCCTTCTGTATGCTGAAAACCTTGGAGTACATAGTTTCAATTTTAAGCCTGCCTTTGCTGTCTGCTTTGTGGAGATTTTCTGGTGGTCATACCCTTGTTGGGGAAGGAAGAGTATATTTTACTTAATTTTGAGCTTTTCTTTGGGCCCCTTGAAGGAGATCTCAAGGTGATGTCCGTTTCCCATGGATTGAAAGCTTATCTGCTTGAAGTTAATTTTATTGGATGCTCAGCAGATTGTGTAGCACAGCTGAATCTGAAAGGAGTGAGAGATTCAAGATTTTTCATTCTGCAAAAAGTGGAGCAGGCACAGCTGGTTATCCATTTCATGCAGCAGCACTTTTTCTGTTGAGGTTATGCTGTGTGTGTTTATTGGAAAGCTGAAGGCAATTCTTGACTTGCCTTTACTGGGTGTACCCAACTGCAGAGCTTTCCTTTGGCTGTTTTGGCAGCATTTACAGACTCTTTAAAATGCTTGTACTGCTTCCTGTAAAGGAAGCATGTGCTGATTTTTAGTCTCCACTTAATCATTAAAAATCACACCCTCGTGAAATACAGGTTTCTTCCAAGTGGTAGCTTGGTAAACAGGGGCACTATCAAGTTCTGCTGGTGGTATTTGCGTCTGTTGGGTTCCACTGGTGTTAAGACAGACTAATAGCGTGTTTTAATAATGGTGTAAATCATATCCCACTGCTCTGCCTTTCCAGATGAAATTGGTAACACTTAGATGTATAGGACACATCTAGAAAGTTGAGACTTCATTGAAAACAACCCACCCTTGTCCTGTCCTAGGCTCTCAGTCCAGAGCTGGCTGTGGGCACAGTCTGCTTTCATCCTGCCTACTCCTTTTAATCAATTTTGCTACTCACTCACTTAATTTATGTCCAGCTTTTCGGGGTTGTGACTTTTGAAATTAAGACTTACTGAGTCTTCTCTGCCTTTGCTGCCTGAATTGCCAAGACAGACTGTGACAGTACTTGTCTAAATGACAACACTGATGGCCCTTACTGCTGGTAGTGCCTGAAGAAAATACTCTGAGCAGCTGATATCCAATCTTCCCTACACAACACAGCAGTAAAAATGTGGGGCAGGTGCCTGGGAGTCCACAACAGACTCATCATTCAATTCTTTCCAATCCATTCTTTTTTTCCTTGCTTTTGTATTTGTATCCAGTAACATGCAGATCTCTTGTTTGACCATTATTCATGAAGTACCCAGTGGTTGTTTTTGGGTGCTCTGTTTGTGCAGTCAATATTGTGCTTCATCTGTGGCATTGTCGTACTAGTCTGTTTTCATGCAGTTAAAGTGCATTTTCTTCACACTTCATGCTGCTACTGTTAGCTGTTATGGAAGGAGAATGTACTGTGTGCATCCATTGAATTTTTTTTAATCGTTCACATCTCTCCCTCTCTAAAGAGCCTTTGCTAGTTTTAGTAGAGTTGTATTATAGAAAAGATTGACAGATCTCCTCTAATAGAAATGACTGCTTGTGCAAACCTGATGTGAAGGCTGCCATTATTTTACATATAAGCATGAGACCCAAGAATGAGAAGTTTGTTTCTGGAGAGTCCTTAATTTCAAGCAAGTATTTGTGTGGAAGACTTTAGAGTGTTACTTTTGCCTGTAGTTCACCTGTCAGCTTTTTTGTTGTACATCTGAGGTGGGATTATTGTACTCATGGATCCTAATTTAATCCAGTCCATATTATTTAGTCTGTCTTATTTATTATAAGACCATCTAACTCACTCAGAAGTCTAGATATTATGGTAATCTAATCAACTTGGTCAACAGCTCATCTTGTATTGTCTGACATCAAAGATCCATCATCAGAACCATTAATTCATCTGAGAGATGTGAGCTGGGTTTTGCAAAACTGGAAGGGATTTGACAAACCAAGAATCTGGCAGTAGTCTATATTTGAATTTTAAAGCCTAAATGTGAAGATTTCTATTTTGTTCTGTACTGTTTTGCTTAAAAGCATACTAATAGATCCAGCATATATGAGCCCACGGAAGCACTGTAGGGGAACTTCATTAGCTTGAGTCTAGGCTTTTAAGTTCTGTATACAAAGCAATAGAGCTTTATAAGAATATACGTATTCTGAAGCATACAAATGGCACTATTTTTATAAATACGAGGATACTGTTAAAATATTAGTGTAAAGCAGGTTCATGTTATGTGTATGTGCCTCTCCTCCATTGTCATCAAAGCTGGTAGATTAAGAAATTTTCCCATGCACAGAGTAAAATTTAAAGGCTTTTCCTGAACACTTAAAATATGCTACTGCCTTTTCAAAACAGCAAAGGAAATTCCTCTTTAGTCATTAAATTCTTCAAGGTAAACTCATGACAATTAACTACTATTCTTTTACCTAAGAAAACATTGTATTCTCTGTTGGGCATAAAGCTTAAATAAATTTCTGCAAACATCTTTCATATCAAAATGACACAGAATTTGCAGAGGAAGAATCCAGTTTTAAATACGTAAAATGCTCACTTTATAAATTCATAAAATTCAAATCCTTGATGTTAAGCAGCCTTCTAAGGGCCTAGCTCTTTTTTTCCTACTTGGACAAAACTTCAGCTGAAGTCAGTGGGATTGTTTTTTATTAAGAAAGCAGCTTAATCTTCTGTCTTCTACTTTGCATTTGGCCAAACGAAGAGTGTGCATGTGATGAGTTCCTGTGACACAGCTGACAGGCAGGAGCCTTATTAGGCTGTGGGAAATGGAACACTTGATAGCTGCCAGACCAAAGATGAGTCTGGTTGATGTAGGGTTTTGTCAAAGTAAAGAATTTAGTTTAAAGCTCCCCGTAAGTGCACGTATAAATATAAGATTTTAGAAATGTTTGAGGAGCAGAAGTTAGCTTCTGTTAAAGATCTGAAGCTGCTGCTGTCGTAAAATTCAAACCACTTTTTAACCCGTCTTTCAGGTATTCAGATTCTGAATGCTTTTTCCCCAGTATCTTTCATTGGAGAAAAATATCTCTGCAAGTCTGTACAATACACCTTTTTTCCTTAGGATATTTATTCATGGCAAAACTATCCTTGTGAAAGGCAAATCTATGTAAAAATAGCATATTGGCACTGTGATTACTTTTAAAAATTATCACTTGTTGTTTTGTTCCAGAAGAGTGTTTATCTTATAATTAAGGAAAAAATATTCCAGAAGGGTTTCTTTCAGCCTCATCTGTTTTGCATGTTTTGTAACAGTAGAGCTCCCCTAAATGATTGAAGATTCCTGCTCTACTTGAATAACAAAACTTGGATTGCTTAAGAAAAAAGCAGACTGTCAAGTAGACATTTAATGCTGCTGAAATTCCACATAACAAACACAGCTCAGCATGTAAGGTAGTTGGTTTGTCAAGAGCCTGAGCAGGCTGCTGCAAATTATAATTACTAATGTAATAATTACCGTAACTAACAGAAATGTGACTTGACTTTGAGCTTTCTGTCCTCATTAAACTTGTTCACCTTCTCTGAAACTCTCCATGCTGCATGCTAGCACGGAGCAGTCGTATCCCCCGACCCAGCATGAGTCAGGGGTGCAGCCGTGATACCAGCCGTGAGAGCAGTCGAGATACAAGCCCTGCTCGGGGCTTTCCTCCACTTGGTGAGTACATGTAGGCATTGGAGCTTTAAGGGTCAATATTTTTTTCCTTTATCCCTTGTTCTGATTGCCCTTTCAAGACACTGCCAGGTGGAATGAGCTTGTTTCCTGTCCTCTGTTGGATTCCTGATGCGCTCCCTGTTTCCAACCCTGTTTCCCTTCTGTTTTCTTCTGCATGCTTCAATTCTGGTTCTCAGCATTTTGTTGTTAGCAGGAAAATAGTTTAGTTTTTGAACTTCTGTAATTTTTAGTTTCATTAAATCAGCTTGTACGCAGCTGCTGTGCTTCACTTTACAGCACTGATGGAAACCTACAGGAGAGCAAGCCTCTATTTTCTAGGTCGCAGTGAAGTAGTCAGTAGCATGGTAGACTGTTGTTGAGTGACTCTAATTATTCATGATCTGATTTTCTTACAGCTAGGTACAGTAACAGTATATCATTTCTATACTAAATCCTGCAACAGAGAGCTCTCTTTTTTGTAGAGATTTTACATGATGTTGTCAATCATCACTTAACAAGTTGCACATGCCATTTTGTGGGAAAGTTTTTCAAGCAGCCTAAAATAATGGGAAGGCTGAGGTTTTAAAGGAGCATCATTAATGTGTAGCTTAAGTGTACAGTACAAATAGAAAATCTCATTACACTTACCACATGCAGAAATTTTTCTGCACAATGCTGAAAACAGTAGGATAGTTAATGTTTCTGATCAAATACCATATCATATGTTCAACCAAATACATTACTTGTTGTATGAAAGATTTGTTTGTCATCTCAGACATAATGAAATACAGCTGATCTCCAGGCCCTATTCATTTATGTAGTAATTTCATAGCTGTGCATGTGGTATTAAGAGTGAGAAAGAAGCTCTTACAAATTTCATCAAGGCTGAAGAATGGTATTACAGGATCTGTTTTGCACATAGTGACAAAATACAGGTATATGTCGTAGCGTGTTAAGTGGAGCAAGGCATTTTGGGCTTAATTCTGCAACTTTAATCCAATAGTGAGAAAAGGTTATGAAAAATTTAGACAGATGGGCAAAATTTTCCTGTTTGGTTCTCATACTTGATTAATATACTGTAATTTAGTCTTCCATAGATGTCATTATTGATTTGGCTATCAGTGCAGAGGCTGGTAGTATTCATCCATATGAAATCATTGGCAAAAATCCCATTGATTTCAATGGTATAGAGTGGAATCTTCAAGTTAATATTAAAGAGGCTTTTGGGTTCAAAACTTCATTATTTTGAGCTATAGTAAGCTATAAAATAATCTATTTGCATTATCTATAATATCTCATTTTTCAGTGAAAACTGAGAGGAATTCAACTTAGCATTCAGAACTTGGTTCATAGCTCTTTAAGATAAATAGATGAACTTTTTATTGATTAAATGAAGCTGATTTGATACCAGAGCCATAGAGGGACAGTAGATACGCAACTGTAGTTCATGTTTATAGTTACCTGCCTAGCTTCAATTTTGGATGAAGCTTTTTTCTCCAGTCAAAGCGTTTAAGCAGACTGGATTTCAGGGTTAACTCGTCAGGGTTCTATGTCATTGTGCTGTGTTTTGTTTATTTTAGTGAAAATACATTAATTGAAATACTGTCTTGAGCCCTTGTTCTGAAAAATAAATGCAGTGTACCCGAATCACAGTTGGTGTGAGGTTTGGTACACCACCACCACTACTGAGTCTGACTTGTACACTGACTTTAAAATTTCCATTACAGATGTCTGTTACACTGGTTGTAACAAACTTTATAGTGGGGAGAGGGTGACTTCATTTTAGCTCATGATACTTAACTACCTGAAGATTAATGCATTTCTAGAAATACACTGTTATTAAAAGTCATTAAGGTGGGGAAGAAGTATCAATGTAATAGTAACCCAATATAGTTGTTATCCTGTTGTCTTTATTCTTGTGTTTTCACTGAAATGCTTTAAGCTCCAACATGTTCATGAATTTGTTAATTATGTGGGGTGTAGTTCATCTGAAAGAAATTTACAGATGTCAATTTAAGCCAAACCAATATGATTCTATTACAGTATTTCTAGAACCCAGTTAATCTTACATTAATGCTAAGATAATATAATCCTACTGTGCATGGTCTATTTTTGTTCATAAAGATTAACTTGTATACTAGTAAGTTATACTTAAGCTAGCTATATGTCAATGACAGGATTTTTGCATTTAATGGTGGTATGGTCAATGTCAACACTGACATCCTGACCTTACAAATTGCTCTGCTTTGTTTTGGGGCTGCTGTGCAGGTATGCATGTCTGTGCACCAAATGTCTTGCTTCCTAAGCTAGGACGCACCAGTGAAGAGTCACTCTACACTCAGCTTCCTTGCAGAGATGTGATTGTTTTTCTTGTTTGGTGTGTTTTTTTTTTTTTTAAATTGTTACTCCTCTTTCTTCATGGGCCTTGATGTTGCAGTGACGTCCACAGAGACACAGCGGATGGCTTGGGAGAAAGCAATTGCAAGCTCAGAATCTTAATTGTGAGGTTCAGTCTGTAATCCTGCACTGATCCTGCAAATCTTTCATGAGTTACTTATAGTGTCAGTGGGATTGTTCTCTTGATTAAGTGCATGTGTTTTCCATAGTTAAAGACCACATTGCATATTCTGTATAGCTTTTAGTCAAGCTCTCACAGCTGAGAAAAACCTTAAATTTTTTCTCACTTTGATTTCTTTTATAATATTAGTATTTGTGTTAATGCTTTGCCTTAAACAGAAGACTTAGAATTTTTCTGCTGCACATGCATATGCATAATTGACAATGCATGTTTGTATTAGAAAGTGATTCTGCTTTATTTTTTCAGTTTCTTGACAGTACTAGTAATGATGTTAAGGCAACAAGGCCTTCAGTGAGTCTGTGGTGATGAATTGCTCAAATGAGCAATCAGTGTCTTGGGTCAGTTGCTTTGAGCTAGGTGAGCATGTCATTGCTAGACACGGGGAAAACCTTTAGAAAAACTAAATTTCTGTAATTTGGAAACGGCTGGACCAGCTTTCCATTTGCTTTCGTAAAGAACTCACCTTTATGCTGAATCCAAGAACTGAAAACCTCTCCAAAGGCATTTTGTGATTCATGTGCTGCTGACAACTGGGAATTGAAGTGGGAGCTATATTTGGCTTCAGCTCTTCTGCTACTGTGTGTGTTCCGTTGCTATTAACAATTTGTATACATGTGGTGTAATTCTAGATAGGTATATGATGTGCATATTCACATTATCTGTGCATGTAGATACTTAGATTTAAGAAACATGTATGCAAAATTTGTTAAAAGCAAGAGACTTTTGGTAGTAGCAAGCTACAATGTGTGTACATGTGTTTACTTGGAAAAAAAAAAACCCCAACCCAAAGACCTATATGCAGTGGTTGGCGGACCTCCCTGTATGACTCTTTCTACTCCTGTGGTTACTCATTCTCTTTGTTAACGTTGGTTTTTTGTGCATAGGCTAGAATGTTGTGGAAAAATACCTGCAAGCACAATTCCTAACCATTCATCATGGCTTCACTTTGGGGTTTAGATCAGACACATCTAAATCCTGCTCTGTAGTTATGTGCTCCACGTTCTCATGATGGCCGTCTTCCAGATCTGTGCGTCTGGAACGTGACTGATGTGCACTGGGTTTTTTTGCTGAACTGCACCGGGTTTGGGACTGTTACAAATGAGTTTTGTCACGCATCGTGTTTACGGTCATGGGAGAAAGGGGGGGGAAGCTACAGACGGAGGCGTCACTGTGGGGCTTGCACTGTATCTGTTATGCATTCATATACAGCGCCATTTCCTTGTCACTATGAAACACTTTGCCGGTAGCGGTCACACACATCCCCTTTGGATTGTGGCATTTTCTGTCTCGGGTTAAATGTGTGTTAATCCTGTGGGTGTTGCCATTCCTTCTACTTGCAGCTTCTCGACGTCATTCCAGGTCCACTAGTGCTCTCTCCACTGCTGATTCTGTTGGGCAGTCAGGTGAACAAGTGCTAACTGCATGAATCCGCTTCTTATACGTAGTCTTGTTTTACACCATCTTAACATTTGCCGTCATGTGCATCAGCCAGCACTTGGCATGTGCTTCTCACCGCTGTGGGGCTTTCTGTTCTGTTTTGTTCAATGTGGCTTTTTGTTTTGGATTTCATTTTTTGGATGTTTTTAATTTTATGTATTTTAGGAACACTGTGAGCCGTGTTTAAACAAAGGGTGATCCAGGGCTTTCTCAATTCTCCTGTAAATTGTATCAGTTGTGCAGCATGGGCTAAATCCTGACTGATGCAGAGTACTTGCAACTTCTGTTTATATTTCTTCTTTAGCAGTGTAGCAGTTCCCAATGCCTTAGGACCAGATCCCAGTGGGTTTCATCCCATTTATTACTAAATATTCTGGACTTCTGTCTCTGTTAATGGAAGTGCTTTGTGGGATCCTCTCCAAAATACTCAAGAGTAGCAAGAATTAAGCACCTGATGAGCTTTCAAAATGAACTTTGGAGGATAACACCTGCTGATCCTTCATATAATTCTGAAGGCCTTGTCCAAAGTACATGGAAGTTGTTGAAAAAATGATTCCCTTAATTCCATGGGGCTTTACATCAGGAAATTAATGCTTACAAATAATAAGAAAAATCTGCAGATTCCAGTGTTGGCTTCCCCACCTCTGTGCTGGATTTGCAGTTGTAGAGAACCTGTAACTCCCTTTGGAATTGGGATATTTCCCTGGGAGTCTTAAAAAGAAATGAATGAGGGCTGCTAGCTTTGGGTCAATAGAAACTTAGTAGTGGGGACAAAGATGGTGTCAAAGACGAATAAGGGCTTCAGTGTTGCTTGGAGGCTAAAATTGCATAAGAAATTAGTGATACTGAAAGTTATTTATTTAACCCCCTTCAGGTAGGGAGTGAAAAATACTCTCTTTAAGTCTAGTTACCTAAAGCTGTCACTTACCTAAAACTCTCAAAACAATTCCCTTGTTGGATTACTCGGCAGAAATGATGCAAGCTGGTTTGACTCTTTAACATTTTTCAAAGTAACAACTTGCATTTGTATTTAACAAAAGTAATTGAAAATATTGTAAAAAAAACCCCCTCAATTGTAATACAAATTTAAGCTTTGTTTGCATTCAACTTCCTGTGATACTCACTTCATGCTTGACTCCTGTGGTTTGGTACAAAGAATAATCAAATTGTATATGGTTACCTGTGTCCTAAAGAAGGCCAAAATCTCCCTAAAAATGGCAAAATCAGGCCAAAAATGGTGGTTGGGGGTTTTCACCAAGTTTGTAACAGGAAGACATGGGAGTGTGGCCAGAGCATACTCTGCTTATTTCTTGCCCAGTAACGTTGGGCTTGCCTGTACTGGTTATTCCTGGAGCCAAATGTGTTCCCAGCCCCACGTTAGAGATGTGCCGAGGTCTCTCCTAAGGTCTAACTTCTGCACTCGGGTATGGCAACACTGTCTTGGGGAGAAGCTCAGAGTGACTTGGGCGTTATGAATTTAAAGATCACTGAGAAGTATTTCAGAAAATTCCTGATAGCCATGGAGACAGATAAAAACTAGCATGCCACACTGTACTTAATTTGTTTAAAAAGCTCCATTTTGTTTCTTTATGGTGGGTATTTAAACTGATCTACAACTGAATTACTTTGTCATTCTGTTCTTCATTTTAAAAAAACCAAACTATCTTCCCTTTTCTAATGTAATACTAAATTAATGTGAAAACAAATGACAGTGGTATTTTTTGATGCTATGTTATTTCAAAAGTTAAAGCCAAATTCTGATTTCAGTAACACTTGAGTAATGTCATTGAGTTGGGTTTAAATATAAAACTGAGTCCAGAACTTGTCTCAACATTTACAGCCCTTGTACTGTACCAGATACCATTTACTCTTAGGAAAATACTTGTCTTCTGTACATCTTTGTAGTGTATATCTCTGTAGTAGTGACTTTAGTTTCAATCAGACCTGATGCATTATCATCTTCTCTGTGGTTCTATTAAGAGTGTACAGATCTTTCCATTTTAGGGATGAAGTACTGTTTCACCTAAATATTTGAAATGATTCTTCAATCCAAGTGCATTAAAAAAGGGGATAGTAATAACACATACAACTTTTATTTCTTTGTGAAATGTCATGATTTGATTACTTTTTGGCAGTAGTTCCAAGATGTTTATTTTTTTCCCTTGTAACGTGTTTTGTAGAAAATGTGTTTTTGTTGTAAATCAGAAATGTCTCGTATGGATATGTAACTCTGAGAAACAGTAAATTTTGATAGGTAACACTTCTATTTGAAATAAATACTGGTTTTCAGGGTGGTTTTTTCTCAAAATACTTCAGATTTAAAAAAAATCTTCCCTATTTCCCCTCAGTAGCTTAATCTCTGACACACTCGGGTAAAGCTTTGGAATTAGGACAGTAGACTGGCAAACTTCAGTCTCTGATTTAAATTATGCATGTCAGTGCGAGCTAATTCCTTAAAAGATATTTCAGTGCAGTAGGTTTTTAAAAAAAGCAGTGAGGTTTTGTGGTAAGCACAGTGGTTTTCCCAAAAAATACAGTAAGCTGCTGAATATCATGTTTGATCTCAGTTTTGTGGAAATCCACGATACAGTTACGCGTTTTGATAAACACTATTTTCCTTTCATTAAACTAACTATAGATGAACTAATAAAAGACGTGTGTGACTTGATCCCTCTCTCTTGCTGCTTGATGACTGCCTCCCATGTGGATCGGCTGAAGGTCTATTAAATGAGTTTGTGCAGCTTGACTCGTGCACCACTGAATTTGCTGGCAAAACTCCTATTGGCACATGTGGGTGCAGGGGACAGAGGTGTAAAGTATGTCCCAGGAAGGGTGTTCCCGGTCCTGCTTGAGCAAAGACAAGCCCATATGGAAACAAAAACTTGGAATGCCCAAACCAACCTCTTGCTGCTCATAGACCAGAGCCGGGATCCCAGTAATACATCTGCCCCTGTCTAGGATGACTGTGCTGCCAGAGCCTGGCCCGTGATACTCAAGTCTCTGATTCTGTCCTATCCCTGCTAGCATGGCTTTCTGAATTTGGCCTTTGCCGAAAGAAACTAATTTCAGTAATGTTTTTTGGCAGACTGGGCAAATGATAAAGTAAACTAATCAGTATTAGGAGTGTAAATGGCATTTTGGACTCAATCCTGTGGTTTTGGATGCCATTGAGAGCTTTGCCATCAAATTCAAAGGGAGAAAGATGATATTGTCTGATCAAAAAGATCAATTTTGATATATCATAGAGCTTTTAAATGGCATTTAAACTGCTTCTCAAGAACAGTAATAAAACAAAAACTGGAGTCACTTCACAAGCAAATAATAAACCTTATGTTTATACTGTGGGGCGTAGGGGGATATTTTACTGGTTAATCAAGCCTTGAGACATAAAATAGGCTAATCTGGTGCTGCTAGTCTCACAGCCTTGCCTAAGAAAAAGCTGCAGGATGGGTGAGTGCTCAGGTATTAACATGTTCTGACACTCGGCACGATTCTGTCTCTCTGAAGTTCATGAGAAGCTTTCTCTTGATTTCTGAATGTGCCAGATTGGGACTGGCATGTCTGCCTCTGACATTAAAACAAAACTTTGAAACAACTTCTATGTAAAAAGAAACACAAAATAGATATTCTGCTTCCCAGCTTAAAAAAAAAAAGTTGCCCTGAGGATCCAAAATTGTCTCTGAGGCCCAACAAACAATAGTTTATTTCTTACTCTAATGGCAAACTCTCTAGAGCTGTGGATAAAAGAGCATTTAATGGAAAAGCACTGTGAGTTCCCAGAGCCCGTGGGGAGAGCTGCTCGGGCACCTGATTAGGATTCCAAGTGAATGTGAATTCATTTAACAATTCCTTTCAATGTTGTCTTTTGTGCAGACCGGTTTGGACTCGGACAGCCAGGCAGGATGCCTGCTTCTGTGAATGCCATGCGAGTCCTGAGCACAAGCACAGATCTGGAGGCTGCTGTGGCCGATGCACTGGTAAGAGGAAAAATACAAAATGCTTCCGACACCGGAAAGTGGCTTAAAGTTACCTGTACGTACGTTCTCCTCTTTCTAAATAGCTTTGTTCTGATTGTACCAGTGTCTGATGCTGTAGAGTTAGTTACCTTTTGCTGGTTTGTCTTTGGGTATATTGGCAGCAATATTTGTTTCCTTATTCCATGTTAGTTCTCAACAGTTGTTATCAAACAGACCGCTGTGGCTCGATGCTAGAGTTGCAGGATGGGTTGAATCAGCTGTTTGTCTTTCACTTGGCTGTCAGAGGGTGAATGCAGCACTGTGGGGGTGCTCGGCACCTACAGACTCAGGGATTTCCATCAGTCCTATTACCTACATGAAGACTGTCAGAAAAACAGTGTTCTCTTAGTGTTAATTCCTGATCAGGTTTCAACAAGAACTGAGAATTTCACAAGTTCCTACCCTCTGTTATTTGCACCTGGCTAGATACTCAGATCAGCTCATAACTTGGCTTGCCTGTAATCGGTACCATCTCGTGCAGTTAAATTGGAGTGTATTTGTCTAGTTTGCTGTTAGCACTTTCAAACATTCAGTGCATTTCCAAGTAAATTTATTGTAATTTTTTAAAAACTTTATTGTCCTGTACTATAATATCCCTCAGCTAGAACCCAGAAGGTATTTTCTGCTCTTCAGAAAGCAAGTGTTAAGATAAGCCTTTGGATTTACCATGAGTTATTTGGGGGAGAGAGGATGTGTGCAGAGGCAGGAACAATTATTGTACCGCGTTAGCTGGGTACCAGTGTACCTTGGGTCTTCTCCAGCTCTAGACCTGAGCTGAGGGGAGGATTTCCTGATATATCTTGAGACAGATATCTTAAAATCTCTCTTTATGGAGAATGAACCATGTCCCCAGAGTTTGTGATAGGTGTCCTTTCTCCATTTCCTAGTTCACTTTCTCTAAGGATGGCTAACATTTTCCTTTTTGTATTTGATTATCACCCGGCTCATATCACCTCCATTTCTAGATGATTATTAGAGTACTCCTAGAGAAATGCCACTTTTCACAAAATCTACCTTTCCATTAAAAAAAGTATTTGTGAATGATAGAATGGTAGGACAGTATATAATAGATGGCACTGTTGCATTTAGTGGGCTGAATCATTACCAAACACAACAGCTTGTGAGTCAGTTTCTGCTCTCAGCACCTCAAATTTGCCACCAGAGCAGTTCAGGGCATAATTATAGGTGATGGTTTGCCTGTGTAAATGAAATCAGGCTGTATTTCCTGCATGTGAGCAGTTGCTGAATACAGGTTTCTTGAGGGAGGAGAGTGTCACTGTTTCAATTCACTGCTGATCACTGAGATCAGCTAGAATCTTCAGCTAGACTTAGAGTTCCCTTTTAAATATTCTACTCTTTTAAGCTAAATAATATTATGCTAGAATGTTAAAATCTTAAAGGATTGAACACTTACAAGGGAAATCCTTAAGTCTAGCTGGAAACGAAGTGCTGCTGCTGACTTGGTTGATCAGTCTGAATTTGTATAACTTTAGGGGATGCAACATGATCTTGTCCTCTTCTTTCCCACCATCCCAATTTGCTCCTTTTTCTTGGTTGTCTTCTCACAACAGGTAATTTACAAACTCTGTTCAGGCTCCTTTTGAAAGTAATGTGATGCCACCTTTTACCCAGCAGACTTGTTTTCAGAGAAGTACTCTTTTCCCTGTAGTACGAAATGAAAAGAACTTCTCCAAAGATGGCTTCAGCCAAATACTCAGTTTAAATAGAACATAATGGGTCATTTTGTGACCTCTACTCCCTGTGTACAATTCCCGTTGGATCCACTGCTTCTGTTTTGAGAGCTGGACTTAGCCTAAACCCACAGTGTCTATACTGGGAAGCAGTGCTCGGATCTGTCAGAAGAGCTCAAAGGGTGATGGAAATTTTGGTGTTAAGTAAGGCCTTTAAGCCAAGGGTGCCAGCCAGGGGGTCTTAAAAGAGGCTAAGCTTCAAAAAAGTGTGGTGTAAGAACTGCGGGTTGAAAGAGAACTTGGTTAAGTGAAGTTGATTAAATGTGCTGTACTGTAGATAGTGGTCTCCTGACATCAGAATTTCTTTCCAAGACTAAAATCAAATGCTACTGATAATGTGTTGGGAAATAAATCATTACCAAAACCTCTGGTATCTTCCAGAGCAACGTTTCTGAAAAGTAAGCAAAGAGGTGCTGTATATAGATCTGTCATTAAAAAACTTATTAGCAGATAATCTCACTTCAAGGCTCCCTAATGGAAATTGTAGGCTATACGAGTATTGCAACAGTTAGGAGATAAAGTCAGGCGTTATTATACCCACTTTTATTTTGCGTAAACTGTATTTTTTTTTAATTTGCTAAGACACATTGCTATGCATTTTTGTTGCAAAAACAAACCCTACATAAGCTTCTGACATAATTCTCTATGCTTTTTCCCACCCTTCAATATTTTCCTGCCTACAGCTGTTAGGAGACTCCAGGAGCAAGGTACTAGTGCTTTCTTGACTTTTTATTTCTACTTTCCAACTTTCCCCACCCTGTTGCTAACGCCCATGATACTGCACTTGAGTTAATTTCTACGCTTCAATCCTGCAGTCCTAGTGGAAGCAAAACTCTGCTGGCTTCACAAGTCCAAGAACTGCAGGACTGGACACTGGAAGGAATTCTGTAGCAAACACTTTAGAATATAGGCAATCTTTACCTGATACATTGTCTTAGTAATCCTGTTCTGTTAAAGTTCATTTAAGAGTTTGTTTTGTAGTATAGCATACAACTTGTTTTGCTACCATAATTATTCTAATATCCCTTCTGTAAGGATGAAGGTTGTCAAAGATGTACCTAAGGGAATCAAGTCCTCTAATGCCATGCTATGGAAATGAGTGGGATTTGAGTACTCAACTCCCTTAGCAGCCTCTGGAAAAAGTCCTAGCCCAAACTAACAGAAATTGTCATCTCCTCTATCCCAGAGCATTTCTAGAGAGTCACTTCATTATCAATATCAAAGTGACTGTGCATGCCAGCACAGATTCCTTCAGCTCTTTCTTCCTTACCTTTATTTTTTTCTTGAAGTACAGGTTGTATCGTCATAGAATCTGTAACAATGGAACTGGCCATTATTTACAGTAAAACAACACATGATTTCATTACCAGTAGCTAATTCGAATGGATATAAGTATCTTGCTTTCATGGTGGGGAAGGCAGGCCCTGTTCCCCTTAGTCACTCGAACAGTCTCATTGAAATCAATGGGATCTGTCTTGCTCTACTGTGAGAGGTAAGCAGGCAGTACTTGGTGGCATCTTTAAAACACTTATATCACTATAACAATAGCATTAGTCTTCCTTTTAGTGATTATGGATAGAATGTTTTTCTTTTGGCATTGATGTAACTATATATAACTTACTAAGAGTTTTGCCCTTTTCCAGAAAAAGCCAGTGCGAAGAAGATATGAACCCTATGGGATGTACTCCGATGACGATGCTAACAGCGATGCATCAAGTGCTTGCTCGGAGCGCTCCTATGGTTCCAGGAACGGGGGCATTCCACACTACCTGCGGCAGACTGAAGATGTGGCTGAGGTCCTGAACCACTGTGCCAGCTCCAACTGGTCTGAAAGGAAAGAGGGGCTCATAGGTCTTCAGAACTTACTGAAAAGCCAGCGGACACTGAGGTGACCTTGATAGTTTTATAGTGTCAGTCATTCATGAGAGGTGGCTGTAGTCACAAGTCAGTAATATTTACCTGCCTTATGTAGACAGATAGTATCTTTCGCAGCTGTGAAGGCTTTATCTCCACAATGTGGGACTTTAATTACTTTTGGAAAAATTTCTGATATGTCATCAGTATAATTTGTATTAAATTTGTAGCAGTAATGTAGACAGGACTCAGGTAAGCAGGCTATCTTGTCTTAGCCTTCCTCTGTCTCGTGAAGACCTCCAGTGGTAGGTGCTTGTTGCAGCACAGTGACATTTTCCACGATGATGGTGATGTAAATGCACTCAAAGGGTGGTACCGTTTTTACATTAATCTGTTTGAACCTTCAGTATTTTCTTCCTCACCAACTTAGTTGGTGAAGCAAACACTGCACTTATTCTAAAATGACTCAGGGTGTGCATGTTTCAAAGATGAGATTCAGTATGTTGAGTATACTTTGACTCTTTATGAAGACTGTGTTAGGTATAATTATAGATATTATTTGTAACTCTTGAAAAATCTTATATCAGAAACTTGAGTCTTCTGCAAATGGTGGTGTCTATAACGTAGAGGGAAGTTTCTTAAGGCAATAAAGTCGATGTGCCAACTCTGGAACTTTGCTTATGGTAGGAGAGGCAGACGTTTTTCCCTTGTTGAAAGCCACATAAACCTTTCAAACACCTTTGGCATGTCACACATTAAAACAGATCTTGGAATTACCCAGTAGTCCTATGGAAACTTCATATGGCACAGGTCACGTTAACTGAAGTGAACTGGCTCTCAGACCATAGGCTTTTCACCCTTAGTTTATGGTGAAAGTATTTGGAAACAAGCTGTTTATCTTTTGGCTCCTTTGAAGATAACATTCAGAAATAGCTGTGACGTTTTTATTTTCCTGTTATGAATATTATGTACTTAAATTACGACCAAGTTTATAAGTGGTGGTTGTATGGTTTATAGCCTACCTACCTGGATTTGCGCAATTGTTTCCGTTTTAAGAGACCTTCGCACTGGCTGAAAATATTTGATGGTTCATGTTAACAGGGTGAATGAAAATGTACTGAGAGCAGGCCTGGAAAGGTTATTCTCTTACCCTCGTAAAAACATTCTAGCACTTCACATGATGTGGTACAGCCCTGAAGTGGGAAGTGCTACAGGTTTTTAATATGGGTAGTTAGAGTCTCTAGATCAGAGATGCTTTTTGATGTGGTCTCTTTATGAGTCTTTTAAAAGATACTTCCCACATGTACGCTGTCTTTTGTTTTTCCTTTTTTCTTTTTGTTTTAACGAACTGTCTGGAAAGACTCTGGCACCTCATATACTTGCATGAAAAAGTTGAGCGAGGCTTTTTTGCCACAAAGGTGCGTGAGGATTAGAACCAAGGTTTTGAGTGCTGTTGGGGATAGTTCAAGGGAGGAAATGCTGAAAAGGTTGGGTGATGAGCTCTTTGTCTTGATCAGTAGCTCTTAGCAGAAATGCTAATAGAATTCAACGATTGTTTTCAACCCTGCTGGTTGCAGTGTTTGAACCGTACTGCTGTCACTAGTCCCTCAAGCTAGCACGTTTACTTAGCTTTGATCCTGAGTAGTTTATAAGCCTGTCCCAGAAACTACACCCCTGTAGAGTTATTTTTTTAATTTGATACTGATTTTAGTTCTCTATACTATATTTCCTTTTGGTTTGCTTTTGGTCTGCTTCCTCCTTGGTTCAGGGTTGATCTGGTGCCTGTTCTAATGATTAGATTTTATCATCCTGTTTGTTCCCACGGCATCTTGCAGAACATCATCAAGGTCATTAGTCCAAGGGGCAAGTCTGTCTTCTAATTAAACCTGCTATCTTCTGTTGTGGGTATAACAAGTTTAATAAAAGGCAGCGATGTGGCTAGGTTTTCTTTAGTATTCCGAACTGAAAGATGGCTGATCCTATATTAGCTGGGATTTGCATATTCAGAAAGATGTGCATGCAAAGCGGTGTGGTGCTTAACTCTCCTCTGTCTCATACAGCTTCATGTGGCCTAGTTCTCTAAGGGCTCCCCATAAGGTTGTTTAAATAAAACAAGGCCAACAAGTCCCTTAAGGAAACGTTCTTCTACTGCCTGTTTCAATTTAGTACTTGCATTGTTACCTCCGGTCAGTGAGCTTTTATAGAGACACACGCTTATACTTGCTGTCTTCATGTAACCTTTGTCCAGACAGAAAATTCATTAGAGTAATAAATAGGAGTTCATTCAGAGAGCTGCAATCTGCATGAAGTCAGGAGAGCGTTGTAGAGTAGTCATTTTGAGACTGTGCAGCCTCATCCTGAATGAGGCTGACAGCTTGTTGTGGCATCGTTGCAGAGATGTTCCTCTACATCAAACTCTTAAGACCATTGTTTTTGTGCCTTTTTAAAATTTGATCGGCCTTTCATGAAACGGTTTATTTGAAAAAATGTTCCGTGTTACTTATAAACAAGCTAACATAAAATAATTGCAGACTACTAGCATATTCCGGCCTGTTCTTTTGAAGCTTATTTTGAGAGATAGGGAGATATGTTGGTGGATTGTAGAATTAACGTCTTTCTGGAAAGAGAGTACTTGTAGTCAAGACCTGAATGGCTGTTCTCTGAGCAATCCACGTGCACTTCACTAGTTGCTCTGGTTTCATAGTAATTGTGAAAAGTATCTAATTGCATCCATAGTGTGCAGGAAGTGTTCCCTAACTGTCTTGCTCTGGTTTTGTTTGCACAGTAAACAAGCAAAACTTCTGCATTCTCTGGCAGTTTGCCTTGCAGAAAGACTAAGACTTGTATTTTCAATACATTGCAAATACGAGCTTTGGCACCACGCGGTTCTGCATTTGACTCAAACTCACTATCTTATGGAAGGGACTCGTACATCATTCTTTTTCCCCCTGGTATAAAAAGAGCATTACTGAGCATCTAATAATCTCTTACTAATAGGAGCTTACACTTAGATTGTGTCTTGATTTAATTATCTTCTGATTTGCTAGGTTGCCTACTTGTTAATCTGTCTTCCAGTTCTATACGTTTGTCTCCGCAGTGTGCCTGCTCTTGGGCTTCAGAGTCAGTTCTGGTATCTGCTAATACTGTGCAATTCTAGACTGATTTTGCTGAAGCTACTGAGAATTTAGAGCAAAATATTTACGATTAGTATATATCCAAACAGCATAGAAGTTCTGGTTTTACTTGAACATTTAAATTCCCTGATACAAAGGAGACTTGAGAAACCTACTCCTAGGCTGCAAAAGACCTATGTTTCAGTGAGTCAGTGACCTTGATGCAGGCAGAAAGTAAGTATCTCCCAAACACGCATATTTCAAGTTGTCTTCTACAATCCAGAATATCAAAGAAAATAGAAGCAGCAGAAAAAGCAAGTGTCTGGCTTTGATTTTAAAACACATTTATGAGACTTCTTAATGTAAGGCTGGTGATCCCAGCAGCTAAACTAGAATATCAGTTAAGGCTCTGCCTCGATCCAGTTTTCAAAGTGTGACTTAAGTAACATTTAAATAAAGTAAGTTAGATTTTTCAGCTGTTAATATTTACTAGCTTTTTTGCTGCAACTAGAGCTTTAGCATTAATACCATGTTTTATTTATGTATTTTAGCCGAGTCGAGTTAAAAAGGCTATGTGAAATATTTACTCGCATGTTTGCTGACCCTCACAGCAAGGTAAGATCACAAAGACTTGGCTTGCTCTCTTGCATTACCATGTGTGCACATTTGACACTGTTCCAAGATGAATGTTTTGTATTTCTACCCCTGCCATCTGCCGGGGGAAGCTGGCATTTATAAATCTCCTGGATTTTTATCTGTTTTACGATGAAGGGATGTGTCTCAGTCTCTCTCGTGTTGCTAGGAACTGGTTACTCCGTGCTTCCCAAGGAGCAGCCTAATGCCTCTCAGATGTCAACTCCTGGAGCTAGAGGTTCAGTTTTATCTGTACTTCTCTAAGGAGTGTCTTGGTGATACACAGTAGATTGAGGTCCATGAAGGGTAATGAGCCGTAGTTCAGCATCACGGTCGCTGGGTTTGTGTATGGTGTACACCTGGGAGCAGTATGAAGTCTCACCAAAATATTGTTCTGGATCTCATAAAATAGCTAAGTCTTTAATATAGCTACTTTGCCTTCTTTGTAACGCTGACTTTTGAAGTTAAAGGCTGTGGCATGAATTTACATCTCTTAAAGAGCAGCAGGGTAGGGGATGGGGAGGTTGGGCCCACAGGCACGTTCAGACCCGGTGGCCTTGTGTTGACAGGTAAGCGGGAGCAGGGAGAGGGGAAAAGGGAGTTTCATGCCCTTTCTGAGGCGGTTTCCTGGTTGAGGGCAACCAGTAATGACTGGGTGAAAATGTCTGCTGTTGGGTTAAATACAGTTTGAGAAAGAGTAAGTTGTATAAATATTTGTACTTCAGACCACTTGGTAAACCAGTTTTAATAAATGTTATCGGATGGAAATCCCCTGGGCAGGCATAGTCGTCTGTCACAGATCTTGCTCAAAGTGTGTGTTTTTGGCTGTAATTAGAGTCTGGACCGGCTGTCCCACAGGCCTCACTGAATGTGGCAGTTCCTACCTGTAAGATCTTAATGTTTTGGTTCTCAAAGGTTCAGTAGGTGTTGCAGAAAGGGTGAAGGTGTAGCTATTTGTTTGCAAAATATTTCCAATTTCTGAGTAAGGTGAGGGTTTATTGCACACTGGACTCAAGTATGTACTCTGTGGCAGCTGTGATCTGTCATCTGCACTGCTTTTATAGAATTATTGCTACAAGCTCTTTGGTTGTGGTGTTAAACAAATGTAAACTTTGTTACATATATAAAAACATATGTTACTTTCATGAGTGAGGAGACTGGATCTGATCCAAGGTATATAATGTTTTAAGTAACTCCACTGAGAAGAGTTTGTGTTTTAAGAAAATGTGAACTTTCAATGAATGCATCTTTTATCTGTTGACAAACTGCATCTGAACAACCAGCCTTGATCACTGTGTGCTAACGAGTGGTTTGTTTTGTTGCATGGCCTGCTTTGCCGTGGAATTCACAACAGAGAGTAAGTGTATTCTACCCCCTTCCTTCATTCGTTTCATGTGGTATTTTAATACGACACATTTTAGAAGTGTCTTGTCTGATTTTTTTCCAGAGCAATGTAGTCACTAAAATCATTCATTCATGAAACTGTCTATAACAAAATCATCCTGAAACTCGGACTGTAAACCCCTCCTCTTTGATTATTATTCTTTAAAGCACGGTATTCCTTTTTGTGACACTTGTTTTGTTTATAGGTCTTCAGCATGTTTCTGGAAACCCTGGTTGATTTCATCATCATTCATAAAGATGACTTGCAGGATTGGCTTTTTGTTCTCCTGACCCAGTTGCTAAAGAAAATGGGAGCAGATTTGCTGGGGTCTGTGCAGGCAAAAGTTCAAAAAGCTCTGGATGTCACCAGGTAGAGTACTCGGATGGCAAATGTTAGGGAGGTTTTTGCAGGATTACAGGAGGGCATCTGATGAACATTTTAGAAACCCAGTAGTGCCACATATTTTGAGGGCTTAATCTTGATGAAGGCCAGAATAAAGGAGAAAAAAGTTATATCAATATTTCAAGCACTGAATTAAAAAGACCTGTCTTTTTTCTAAGTGACTAACTTTAAAGCATAACATTTAAACTGCGTAACTGATTAATTCTGTTAATTTGGTTTTTTGGTGTGCATGTGCTTTGATATCAGTTATCTTTTTGATTATATATTTGCAGTATTCAGAATATTAATGATGGTTTACCACAAAGTTCAGAGCATCTTTCATGTGTTCAAACAGCAAATAATGGTAATGTCAGGATAAGACCTTGAATGCTACTGTGACAAGCACACCAATTCTGTAGTTCATCTCCCTTTCTAAGGATGTCCAGCACAGAACACTGTTACAAAAAAGTTCAGCTCATCCTGGAAAAGTGATAATTAAGAAAGAAGTAGTAGTAATAATCCAGGAGAAAATAGGACAGAGGAAGGGAAAAGAGGAGAGAAATCAAAACCAGGTATGAACTCTGAGGAAAAGATGAACCAGTCTGCTACTACAGATAAGGCAACAAAGCACAGCCTGAAATGAAGGAGGAATGGACAGATATGCCAAAAGCTGGTTAAGAGTACAGAGAGCAGAGAGAGTAACGGTGTATAAAGATATTGATGTAGCACGTTTTGGTAGTATTAAATCAATAATCAGCTAATCCTTAGACTTGGAGTTTCTCTGGTGGATGGCAAAGTTAAGAAGAAAAGCACAGTAGGTGCTGAAATCTGTTCTGTAAGCTTTAATGCATTGAGTTCATTTAGTCCTGAAAATTTGTGTTGTGTTACATTTTTGCCTTTGTTTTCTTTGAACAGGGATTCTTTTCCATTTGATCAACAATTTAACATTTTGATGAGGTTTATTGTAGATCAGACCCAAACACCAAACCTGAAGGTCAGTATCAAAAGCCTTTTCGCTAAAGCATCAGCATGGTTGTCTTACCTTGCAATGTCAAGCATACTGTAAAGCATAGAACTCATGACAAGGTAACTAATTGTAAGTACCTGCATGATATAGAAATGATATCAGCAACTTTGATTAACTCTTTCTCCATTTTAATAAATCTAAATATCTTTAAAATAGGGCCCTATGACTCATCACAAGTCTGTAAGAGTTGGGCTTGAAGCACACTGGAACTTATTAAAGTTTAGACATGGAAAATTCCTCTTCTCCTTGGTCTTGGTGGGAAGAAAACCTGGCTGTGCAGGACAGAAGCGATCGGACCATAGGCACACCTTAACAAGTGCTTGTTGCACGGATCAGACGTAGCATGTTAGGATTTGGAGGAAAAAAAAAAACCATCAGAGCTTTCTCTTACTGAATCCTCCCAAAGGGATACTGTTGCGCAGACTGTTTTTCAGGAGGTTGCTGTTTCAAGGCTATAGGAATACTGTAAACTCTGGAAGTCATCCACGTTTATCTTCCAGAGACAGGAATATACAGGATGCCAAATGACTCGAGTGTTCTTTCTTCAATCTCCCAAATTTTGCATCTTTGAGACTCCAGCATCAGGCATTTGGTTTGAGACCAAAAGCTACGGTTTGGCATCTGGAACAATAACTGCTGGTGGAAACGTTTGAGTGGTAGAGTACTCAATTGCTTATGCAAATGCACAAGCAGACGTATGTATTTCAAGCCAGTTCTGATATACCATTCCAGACTCTTACTACACAAAATTTATCCTGGGTAGAAGGTTGCCCTTGATTTTTGAAACATGACAGAGATGTCACAGGGATATTTCGCGCACACACACCCTCCGCCCCGCCCCGCGACACAGGTCTTGTCAATCTGTAGTGGTGTCTGTTTATTATGGGATAAATCCATCTTTGCCAGCTCGTGAGCTAAACAAAACACTTCTCACTTCTCAGGTGAAAGTCGCTATCCTGAAGTATATTGAGTCCTTGGCAAGACAGATGGATCCAACAGACTTTGTGAACTCCAGTGAGACAAGACTTGCTGTATCTAGAATTATAACTTGGACAACAGAACCAAAGAGCTCAGATGTGAGAAAGGTAAGCCAGGATGATGAAGTATTTGCAGTAATTATTGTTCTTAAAAAAAAAAAAAACACCAAACAAACAAACCCAAAAAACCCCACCCCAACAAAAAATGGTCATAAAGGTAATGAAAAATTCAGTGATTAGATTCTAATTTAAAAAAATGGATTTTACATACCTTAGTGTCCAAACCAAGTTGCCAATTCAGTAAAGACACCTTTCTGAAGCATGTCTTCATATATTTTTTTTCCTAGTAGGTACTTAGCCATGTAACTTTAACTACTGTTACTGTGGAAAGAGATCATAGTTTGAAAAGGTGCTTTTTCCTGAGTAGTCTGGAAATATCTCTACGGTTTTGTTTATTTAGGTGAAGGCTCTGTGCTTTGTAGACTCAAATGAAATCTAACACAACTTCTGTGTTATAATATTGTTAAAAGAAAGTAAACAAATCAGTAAGCTGCCAGGGGCTCTCAACTCTTTTCTTTTAAGAGCTGTGTGTGTTTATCTCAACCTGGAAAAAATTGACACATTTAGGTCAGGCCTGGGTAGTGCAGTTACCTTGTTCTTTGTCTTGCTGTAGACGCAAGTGGCAGGCAAGCTAAAATGGGACAGATAGTGATACTCATCTCTCCCAAGAGAAAAGTGAGACTCAGTTTTATGTACCTTGCATCTGTAACACAATTCAAAATTACCTTCTCTTCCCAGCCCAGATGTAGAAATAGATTCCAGTAGGAGTTAAAGGCTTTGAGCTGTACTTGGATTTTTTTTAAAAAAAAAAACTTTAAACATTTCAGAATGTAAAAATTGTATGAGATTTTTACACTCTACATGCACCTAAAATGTTGATTTAATACTAGAATAACATTTTATAGCTTTGGAAATAAGAACTTTTTTTATTAGTGATTATTTGATTCTGATGAAAAGATCACGGGGTATCAAAGGTGCTGCAACTGCAGCGTTTATCTGATAGCTGACATAAGGCTTCAAAGAAGCTTTTTGGATGCATGCTGTTTGCTTTCTGGCATACAGCTGATAGGATCTAGAGAAAAATGTCTCATCCTCTTTTCTGAAGACTTTTTCTGCAGAGATTATTCACACCAGTGTGACTGAAACTTGTTTCTGCAAAATAGTCTGCCTCAGAATAAAAGGGTGACTTTAAATCCTGGACTTAGATCTGGAATATGCATTTCCATTTTGATGCTTCCATGTACAAAGTCAGAAAGAATTAAACAGGCAAAGAAGCTGCTTCTCTGTTACAGTTCAAGTAAACCTCAAGCAGTTTACTGGTGGTCTGTGAGAGGGAGTTGTAATTAATTTAAGTAGAAATATACATTAAAAAGCAAAATCTCTGCATATTGCTCAGCAGAAGAAATATTCCACCATTAGGGGTCATCATTGCTGCATGCAGAATTAAGTGAAGAGTATCTGCAGCAGCTGAAAAAATGGACTGTTAGCTGTGAAGCTCTGGGATGTGGGGAGCGAGTGTTCACAGTGCGGTGTCCATCCTTTTATCTGTTTTGAAGACGTGCAGAGCGCTGCCAAAACTTCCAGCAAGCTCCACCTGAGCAGTACCTGGGCAAGTGTCTTGGGGGCTGATAAGAGATTGCTGAATCGAAATTCTTTTTATTAAACCTGCATGTGATTTGGATTTGCCTCTGCCTGTAGCTTTTGAATAAATTATTACACAGTTAAGCTAACTTAGCCTACTAAAAGCGAATGCCCAGGTGATCTTTATTTCATCATACTGTTGCTGTACTATGATTTTATTAAGAACATAGTACAAACCACGGGCTTTAGAAGAAACACTGCAGCAAAGGATTTATAAGCAATCATTGGCCATTATCTCTACAGTCAGGACTGTAGTTAACAGACTAATAAATTCATTATGCGGTAACGAACTGGATTATCAAGGGCCAATCCAGACAGGTGAAATGTTCTGAAGGACACAATTAAATTGTGCTCCTTTTTTTGAGACTATAACCTGGAAAAAAGTACCTTTTTTTATATCAAGATGATTCATTTAAGGATCAGAAGATTCTGCCCTCGTGGAAGATATTACAGTGGCCTTCAAGATCTGAGGTTTTCTAAGTGCAAAGCAGACCGTGCATTGTAAACATTGTCACAACCTAGAAATGGAGACAGCAGTTGAGGTTATGGGGGAGAGGGAGGACAACTAATTCAGTCTTCAAATGATCAAAGTACTACAGGAGGCCTGTAAAAAGTGTAAAATAAGGTATTTTTTCAATAGAATCTGGATTTGAGACCACCAGTGCAATCAACTTGGCACCTGCAAGCTGACAAGAGCAAACTTTATTTTTGGTACTGAGTCATCTTGGCTGGGTAGTCCAGCCCACGTATGCTACTGCAGCTGGCTTGGTGGAACAGCGATGCTGGCGCTCAGCTGCTCGCAGAGGCAGGGACTCTTTCCCCCAGGATATGTAGTCCCACAGCCAATGTGGTTCTTGCCCAGATTTGAGTTACTGAGTGCTACCTTAATGCAAGTAGCAGCTGTGTGTGTGATGGCCATGCTGTTCTGTCTGGGTTTTACCTTCAGGCAGATGCAGGTAAAACAAGCTTGCTCGTGCTGGTGGTGAAGTGTATAAATGACCTCTCTCAATGGGGAAAGCATGTGGCTGCTGTGTGCACAAGGCAATTAGTCACATAGATCTGATCCTATGGTAGCCATCAAGGGATCTGTTCAAGAAATAGATTATATTTTCAGTCAATAGTGGGATTATCCTTTTATTAGTGATCATCTTCCATTGCTACTATTCACTATGTGATGGTCACGGAGGTCCCAGCCCTGTAATGTTAAGGCACTGGACAAAAATAGAACAAAAAGTGGCATTTAGTCCAAAAACCTTTTTCAAACTGAATGATACAGCTTTATCGATAAACTTTGCATATTCTTATGGTGACTAATTGAGTACACTTAGTGAACACACTTCACCTCTCTGACACCTCACTTGAACTACAGACCATGTTTTATAGTTAGTGAAATCAGAAGGAAACTTAGTCAAAGGAAATGCTGCCGTACATAAAGCACTTTATGTTCTTGTATGGAATGATATCTGTAGCTAAAAATAAGCGCTCTTATCACGAGAAAACCATGATGTGCTTTGAGGAACATACAGTTGATATTACAAAGTGTACCGCTGACAAAATGTCGTGATTCCCTCTCAGGGCAGAAACCATTTAAGCTGCTGATAGTAGCCATGAACTATGTACAGTCAAAATTATTGACAAGCTTTATGTTTAGAATAAGGTGATCTGCAGTGTGTTATGGGTAAATATTTGTCTTGTTTTAAAGATTGTTAATACTTATGGGTGTTTACCCTGCATTCAAGTTAAAATTTACTTCCTGCAAGCAGTGCTAGCAGAAAGGTGAAAGACACTTGTCCTCTGTGCTGAACAAAAGCCATTGGGTAGGCACAGGTCACGCAGCACTGCGTGGAGGCCTGGGTGGGATGTGGTTCCAGTGCAAGGAGAGCACCTCTTGGTAATTTCCACGCATACAGGCGGCTTGCTGCTTTTTCCCCAAGCAGAACATATCAATGGGCAGGGCACAGTTCAGGATTTCGGAGAACTGAGGTCTAATTTTGATTGAAGTAGCATCTAACCTTGTGCGATGCACTTGACTTTCCTCTGCCTTGGTTTTTGCCTCTCTGTAACAGGGTGTTAACTCTGATTTTTCTCTGGAAAATGTTTAAGATTAGATGAAATCATTTTACAAAAGCCAGTTAATTACCACACAGAAGAGTAACACAATGGCAATGCAAATACTGTGATGACTAGTCTGAGGACATTAAGTCAGTAACTTCACCATGTTATCACAGCAGCCTGCAAAGTTGTTGTGCAATCCTTACGTAGGTAAAGTGCTTATTGAATTTGGATGACAGGCTCGGGCTCTGTGTGGGAAAATACTTTGATCTTGGAAAAGAGCCATCAGTTTGAGAATGGAAATTAGAATGAGACTTCTGATTTGACTCTGGCCAAAGCCTAAAGAAGCCTCCTGTCCAAGGCTTGGGTGAATGGAAACTTTTATTAAACGTGAGTGCTCAGCATTTGAGGGGGTGGAGTCGTCTGTGAGGGCACGCAGGATCTTAGTGTTTAGGAGGAGCTTGTATAGGCTGAAGGGGTACAAGGCCTTCTGAGGTGAGGGGCCAGTGACATTGCCTACCATCTTGTTAATCAGCCAAGCTCTGGTCTTAACGATAAATAACAAGATCTGTATTGCTATATCGTCATTTGGACTACTAATCTCAGGGAAGAAGAAATTTTTCCTTTGTGCCACATATCCTCACTGGCTTCTCTGTTGATGAAACATTCCTACAGTAGTTTTATTTTACAAGCCTGAATGCATTTTTACGTGTTATGGGCAGCCTCGTGTCGCGTGTACATCATGTTCTGCCTTCCACTTACGTAACTGGGAAAACACTTTCTTTCAACTGTCCCACTCGATACTGAGTTTGGCCAAGCTGCCCTTGAATACAGACAGTGGATGGGACTTGGTAAGAACCTAGAACCGCTGCAATGAATCAAAAAACCCAGGAGAGTGCTTGTATTACTGTGATTTGCATGAAGATGACGTCCCCCTCAGACTACCTAGGGGTAGGGCCCTCCTTGGATTGGCACCACTGGCTTGCAGGTGAAGTCTAGAGGTGTCCAAAGAAAACAAGTTTGGGATCCGATTTTTTTCCTAAAACTGATTAATTGAGAAACCGTTTCTGCATTATACCGGAAGATGAGGAAGACTTCGGAGAGAAAGCTGCGAGTCAACAAATTCTTCATATGCTCAAACAGGCAATGAAGATGTATTTACTTTAACTAATAGTCCTAGATGTCATTTCTTGAGAAATACTGTTGTTGTCACTTTGATAAGGAAATCATATCTATCAATAAAGCCCAGAGCAAGTTTGACTAAAATATTGCTGTGATGTCTGTAGGAGAACCAGTGATAGACAGGAAGGCAAACACCGCTAAGGAGATGAAATTGAGCTCCTTTGCGATGTGATGCTATGAGACCTCTCAAATCTCTCCTGGAGCTTTTATTTTCCATCTAGGACCAGGCTGACTTGAGCAGCTCTGGGACAGAAGCGTCACTGTAAAAGCACTCCCAAAGACTCTTAGTGAGCTGCAATGGCATCGTTCATCTTTACTGGTGTTGGGCGATAAACACTGTTGGTCATGGCCTGTTACAGTAGCAGTGGCAAAGAGGATGTTTGCAGAAATTCTTTGGAATGGCAAATTGTTTTCCTATTCCCTAGTCGCAGGCCCTTGCCTTTCTGGGTCAGAGATTTCTCTAGCACTCTTGCAGTATTCCTGCACCAGATTTGTCTCTCCTGGACTCTGAAGAGCCAAGTTACCAGGGAACCAGGCCTTAGGATTTCATTTCAGGCTTATGGAGTCTTAAATAGGACTGTGTCCATACTGCCGAGGTCAGCCTTTCAGCCAAAGGATATTCCTAAAGAAGTCAAACTCAGCCTAAATGCACAGAGGAACTCCTTTCAGGCATTTAAACACAGTCAGCGTTAGGAAAAATAGCGTAATACATCAAAAATGGCGCTTGGTGGACTTCAGTGTTTACTTGATTTAATGCCAGTAGGACAAAAAGGATCTCTGTGTCCTAGCTGTGTTTCCAAAATAGTAGCCCTCATTTTCTGTTTGTTTTGAGTTTGATGCTAGAGAGCTATGAGAGCCCAAATGTTTTTAGTGTATGCAGTGTAAGGAAAATGGCTTTTCCCAACGTTAGTGGCCAGAAAATCATCACATGCTTGTTGGAAACGTGGTACTGGGGTAGATTTCCTTAAAACAAATCTCTTCACTTTATACAGCCTTCTAGTATCCTTTGAGTTGAAAGCAGTTTGTAATACACGCACACTTTCTCAGTTTGCTTGAAACAGTAAGAGCTAGTGCATGATAATACAAGATAAGAAGAAATTGCTTCACAGAATGCGTATACTCATGCTTATATTACGTATCTGTGCATAATATGTTTGTGTGTACGTGCCATTTATATAAGTACACACACCCCTACATAGGTATAGGTGATGTATCTGTTTTGAAAATTGAGATTAGAGGTGATATTTACATGATGCATTGTAGAGCCATCCAATAAATAGACCATAGGCTGTTTTCTCTGCACTGTGATGGATGAGTCTGTCATATTTATTCCAGTATTTCAAAACTCTGTGCAGATTAAAGTGCATGTTTTCATTACAAACTATCTTACCTTCAGTAGCTTTTCTTCCTTAGCTTATATGTGGGAACTTCCGCCTCAGAATTCAAACTTATATCATGCCAGGTTTATAATAAGTTTCTCAGTTGTTAATGAAATGTAACCTTTGTTTCTAGTCCTGAAACCTGTTTGCAACAAATGTAATCTTGTAAGGAGCAGAGTTACTCAGAGTAGCCTTCATCAGCTTGACTTCTGGGGTCACATCTGGCTCTCCAGAAATAATGAACGTTTTTGCTGTGCCCAGGTCACAAACAACAGCATGCGTAAGGAGTTGTAATCCATTATAGAACAGTAATCCAAATATGTGATGATTCAGTGCTGCATAGTTTTCAAACAAGTGCCAGCAAGATGCCTTTGACACATGTAATGCAACCATCCATGTCTTGTAAGAGCCTTTCATGATATATTAAGTCTATGCTGTATAAAACACAATAGCAATATGGATTTAATCTGTACATAAATTCTGTATTTAAATCTGTTAAACAAATTCTTCCTTTTCAGGATGTGGATGTAAACAACATATTCTAATAGAAGTCTTTTGGGAAAACTGTGTTCAAAAACTTGTACTCAAACTAATGTGCTGGGATTATATATGAACTGGTGAAGCCATTGTGCTTCATATTACCATGTCAGTAACGTGGATTTCCATACTCATCCGATTCTAGACCTGAAAAAGGAAAAAGCAGGAGGTTTGGTTTGGTACATAGTTTGTTAGCTTAGTGCCAGCTAACACTTAGTTGTCTGCTGGAAAGTACACTTAAATAACACTTGTTTAGAGCCTACAAACACTCTCAGTAGATGTGAATTAACTCATTTAACATCAGCTGTGCTCATCGGAGAATCGAAGCATTGCCCTATGCCAGTGTGTGCTAATATAAGCTGCCTAATGTGTCATTGCTGCCTCTCGATCTCAGTGGATCTATATTTGATCTGCAGCTTAGTATGATTCAAAGTGACATGAGAGAGAGTTTCTCTGTTCCAATATGCCTTAAGTTATTAAAACCACGTTTGCCTTAGACTGGATGGTGAAATGAATGAGACATACAGAGTATGATGATGTTTGTCAAAAGCGAGTAGACGTTAGTGTGGATCTTCCCCAGACTGATCACATGTTAAGAGGCATTTGTAGACAGTGTTGGTCTGTCACACTGATGCCTGGACTGGAGTCAGGATTTTGCAAGTTCTTAACTGTTCCTTCCTCTGAACTTAAAGGCACGTCCACAAGGATAGGTATGGGCAGATGCAAGCACCTATTCCCCTGCTTCTGGCTGGCCACATGGTGCTATCTCAGTGCAGCACTGCCAAACCTCTGCACCTCAGCAGAGGTTTTCAGGTCGTTACGGAGATCATCAGGAGATTGCCAAAGCAAAGTCTCATAGGAGCACTAAAGGATGATCTGTAAGCTGAATTTAATTTTGAGCCAGTGCTGCCCTCTGCTGAAAGGAATGCTCTTCTGGTTAAATCAAATATTAATGCTTTTTGTTACTTGAAATTAAGCAAGCAACTGATTAAAACTCTTGTGCAAAAAGATAGCGTGTGTACTGTTTAGATGATTTAGTTGAAATCTATGCTTTCTCTAAATAATATCAGCTTTCCTGTTTGTCAAACCCAGACCATGCATAGTTGGGTGGGTGAGGATTTGCCAGCTAGGACAACCACAGCTTCCTCAGGGCCTGGTGAAGGAAACTTGGAAGAGAAATGTAAACAGGTAGACAAAAAGCCGTGTGCACTAATCACACTAACCTTGTTTGCAGTCTCAACTCAACTGTCTAGCTGTGTAGAGAGACCTTGACTGGGAGCCTGAAAAAAGTGTGTCTGTCTATGAAGTAATTTTTTGCTTTGCTGTGCTTTTCTGTTAACTCTCTTGTTGTAGTCCCTCATTAAAAAATCAGAGTATGAGGTCTTCCCCTTTTAAGGGGCTGACAGTGTTGTGAGTCCACTGCCAATAGAAGTTTGAGTAACTTGAAAAGTGGCTTCATATAGCTCAGGCAACTAGCTGCTTATTCTTCTTGGTCTATTGGACCAGCAGCAGCAGCAATCATAAGGTGTTTGTATTAAGCTTGGGTCACTGACCACATTTCCTCTCTGAAATCAATGGATTTTTCCAGTTAGCCTTGATCTTTTTGCTTAATGAGCCCAAACCATTTCAAAGAGACTGTATTATAATTCACTTGAGTTGCAGAGGTTACAGATTTTGATAAATCTGGCCAACACCCACTGTCTAGGTGAAAACAAAAAACAAAAGTTGCTAAAGCATTTTTGTCCCTTTAGCAGCTGACACTGTTGGACAGCATGAAATACACTGACCTAAGTGTGAAACTTTGGGAGCTGCTACCGGCTTGTGGAGCCTGATCCCTTGCTGCATTGTTATAAAGAAAATGAAGTTACATAAGCGATCCTTTGCAAATGATTCAAGACCCTGACGTGGAGCCAGACCCCCTCATTACCATAGCCAGGCTCTGAAGTTACTGGAGTTTCTCCAGCTCAAGCCAGCAGAGAACTGCTTCATTAAGATTAGATAATCTGTAGGGTCTACGTTATATGTCACTGAAAGGAGATGGATTAGTGTTCCACGCTAATGGTACAGGGACACAAAGGCAAGGGAAAATTCAGATATTACTCTTTCTTCAAACTATTTATCATCAAGCATGAGTGTTGCATGGAGAATGTTTGTACATTGTGTACAGAAATAATTTTTTCTATTGCTTGTTTTAAATTTATCTACTCCTTGAGTAATCTAATGAAACGAGGGCCAAGATTTTCAGAAATGACCAGTGATTCTGAGATTATGTAAGTGTCCTCTGGTTTGTCACAAGCTGAAAATCCACATATTTAAAACTCTTAGAAACATTATCTGTAAAAGATGTCCTTTGACTAGATAAATATATGCTAGATAAATGAAACTTAGAGGTTTATCAAGTGTGTCCAGATCTAACTATTAGACAGGTGTAGAAATGCTGTTCCTTGATGCTCTTCATTACTGAAATAAAATCGACTGTATTGGAACTGGGAAGTATTGCAAGAGTGAAACTTGGAGCGTGTTATAAATGTGATTGCAAGCTAGCATGGACCTTCAGCTTTTGAGGACAGTGGTAAGTGTTCTTGATTTTGTGGTAGCAGGGACCAAGACCTTTTGTGTATTAAATCTTAAATAGAAAATCGTGGCTGAACTTTCAAATAATGGCTTTTGCCTGAAATAAACCTAGAATTGTAGTTGGATGGCTGAGGACTATTTAAAAAGAACACAGCCAAGGTTAACCCACATAGCTCCAGTGTTGCTTTTGAGAGCTTTACTGGAGCATCACTCTGGGGCTGTAGTAGTACTTGGCTTTATTTCAAAAAGCATAGACTATAGGTCTGCTTTCTTTCAGGCCACATAATATCGTAAGCATTGTGAGTGACTGCTCAGCACTTCATTCAAAGCCCAATGACTTATTTGCAGGCCACAGCAAAGCTACTCAAGAGCACTGGGTACAGAGAATACTGGCAGACACTCCTAAAGACAAGCTGTATTTTGTGCAAACAGGGAGGGTGGACACAGTCTTGTTTTTATTAAAGCCAAAACAAAGAAGTGGAACAAAATTGAAGTGACTTCTGGGAGCTGAAGCTTCCCTCACATATTCCTGTATGTAGCACATCTGTGCTACCAGTGTTTGTGTGTCAGGGTTAAACTCTACCGGTTAGATAATGCTCTGCTTCAAAGTGAAGCCACAGGATCATAAGGTCCCTGGTGGAGCTTTGGTGAAGATTTTGCTCAGATCTGAGAGATGCATCTTAGACACCTCTGGCACACAAGAAAGGTACCTCCAGAATGTCACATCGTAGAGTGCGTCTGCTCTTGTGCCTCTTTTGCTCTATTTACATAGGAGGTCTCCAAGGATGACCTTATTTCTAACCCATCGATGGGAGATATGTAGCACAAAGGTATCTTGAATCCTTTCCTGCCTCACTGTACGTTGGGCAGCTCCTGACTTACCAGTTGATATCTCTAGATACTCTAGTCTGAGCACTCTGTCAACCTGGGAAACCTTCTTGATTAATTTTCCTGTTTTTTTGTCTCAATATGAGATCTGCTTGTTCTGACACAGAAGATCTGCATGTCCACTTCCTAACCATCCGGGATATGCATGCCATTCACAAATGGGAATGAACTTTGGCATGACTTGTCACTTTGCATTCAGCTCAACATGCTGGTTGTCCTGAGATCTCTTGTTTGCAGTAATATTTTTATTACAGAAAATACTATGCTGGTGAAAACTTAAAAGTTCTTGGATCAAAATGGACAGAAATACACGTCCTTGTTGGATACCAGGCAGGCTTCATGGCAGAGTTGCCCAAAACTTCAGGTCAGAGGAGGGTAGAGTACGGAGTTAAGAAAGCCACAGGGAAAATTATCTCCCCCCTTCTTTCGTCATTACATCTTTAGTGTGAAGTGAATAATGACATACTGTGTTTCTGTTCAAGTCAGTGAGAGTTTTGACAGGAGGCAGCATGATCCATCTGGAATGAAGAGTCTGAAGACCTGTTTGCTGCAGTCCTTGGAAGCCCATTGAGTGTTGTGTGCCTCAGTTTCTTTGGCCGCATGAAAAGGATATTACTTATCAAACTTTCATGGATGGAAAATGTTTTTATGTACAAAGCTGTGTTACTGCAAACTGGGGCTGATAGCACAAGGAACAGTATAGCTTGAATTGCAATTTACACGCTGAAACAATGAGGTACTTTGATTCCACTCCACTATGAAAGGGTTTTTGCGTACCCAAGTTCATCATCTGCTAAAGGAGTCTACTTCAGAGAACTGCAGATACATTTAATTATTGCAACTTTACAAACACATTACTAAAAACTCCTCCTTTGAATTGATGAGAACAGTGAATGTACAGTTATCGCCACAGCAGTGAATTATATTTTTACCGTTTTTAAAGTTCTTTCTAAAACTTCCTAAAAATGAAAAAGTTCCCAAAAGGGGCAGACACAAGTTTCTGCTCTTCCTAAGCCTATATGTATGCTGTTCCAAAATAGGAGCATGTGTAGCTTTGCTTCTTACTTTGTGAGCCTAAGCCACTGCTTTGTATCCAGATATGTATTCTGGAGGCTGATATATCAATGGCTGCACCCCTGTTGGAGAAGGTGATGCTGTAGACCATCAGAGGTCCTTCATCATTGCTTCATTTTTATTGTTCTTTTAATCTATTTTTATATTTTTGTGTATTTTCAAGGCAAAGGCAGGGAAAAAACAGAATTGGTGCAATCCACATGGGTTGTATGCTGCTGGGGAAGTATAGTTGGGAACATGTGATGTTAATTACTCTTGCAGATCTGCATTCTGTGATTTATTCTGCTTCCATTCTCATTTGATTCCATTGTCTTAGTTCAGGATACGCAGAGCTGTATGTTTGCTCGTGGAGTTAGTGGAGATCCTGTTCTGGCAGCTATTCTTCCAGGCAGATAGGATAAACCCTGTCCAGTGAAATTAATGGTAAAATTCTCAATTGTTTCAGTGGTACCCTCATTTCACTTACTATATTTAGGGAATCTAGTGGGCTTTAGCCTATCCATGGATGAGAGAAAGGTGGTTGTCACTATCCCAGTAGATCTTCCACTTGAGATGGTGTCTTCTATTGCTGAAACAGCCTCAGTGGTGAGACTTGCAAGGAGAGGTGGGAAAACAGAAGTGGGGATTGTCTGTCTGATGAAACAAACTTGTCAGATCTTTCGGAAGAGGAGAGGTTGGGTGGAAAGAGAACTAGCCCGTTCACACTTAAAATAAAGCATGGGAATGACAAATTGCAGTCCTAGATTCTTCATACTTATCAAGCTTCTGGTTTTATTTGTTTCATGTAAATTTTTGCAGTAACTTGTTCAATTGTTACATGTGCTGGACAGGACAATGGTAGGATTTTCTCACTAGCTGTGAATAGCTGTACACTTCACATCTGAAGTTAATGATATAAATGCAAAAGTATATTGTAAACTCTAAGAACTAAAAAGTTAACTATAGCAGTTAGCAATTCCTTATGACACATCACAAGGAACATGTCAAAAATTTGTCTAGTATGGGAATCTTTTTGAATGAAACATACATGATTTACCGTAAGGATCGTTACCAACAGAATGCATATGCTTTTCAAAGAATAAAAACTGATGGTCTTTTCTTTCTTCCTTTTTTCAGGCAGCACAAATAGTCCTGATTTCTCTCTTTGAATTGAACACTCCCGAGTTTACCATGTTACTTGGTGCCTTGCCAAAAACATTCCAGGATGGTGCTACCAAGCTTCTGCACAACCACCTCAAGAACTCCAGTAACACCAGTGTGGTGAGAGACCCTTGTCCTTGCAAACAGCAGAGCCCCAAAGACGGCAGCTCATTGATAAGCTGTTACAGATGTTCAGTAGCACGAATTATCTGTAGCTGTTGTCTTGAAGCAGTATGGCAACAGAGGCTTCTGTTTGATGTTGCTTTTATAGGGACTGTTAAAACAAAAAACTCAGTTATTTTTAAATTTAATATAGTCATAAACAGTACAGATTAAAAAAAAATATTACTGAGAAGTGTATGAATGTTGGTGGGGTTTGTGCTTTCAAGTTGGTGCTTTTGAAAATCCTGCCAGTAACGACCATTTGGCTAAAACAGAGATCCTGATACCACAGATTTTCTGGGCTTACCACTACTATTGAAAGCAGTTTAATAACAGATATCTTGTCTACTAAGCAGCTTGCAGGATCTTTGATGTGACCTGCAAGTTCTCCGGTCTGCACCTATTACCTTATGTTTTGGTTTTACGTGAAGCTCTTACATATTTTTATTTCACTGAAGGAGTATGTTAGTAGAGGATTTAAGTGTGCTTCTAAACTTCTTTTCCCCCCAGAGCAGCAAGGATTAGGGTATTTTTTGCCTTTTTTATGTGGAAATCTTGTTAAACTTGCTGGAATTTGAACCCTATCTTTGCACTTCTATAGGGACAAGTAGACCTTTGTGTAAGCTAGAACTGCAGCATTAGGCTTCTAGCCAAACGGACTGGATTCGCTAGTGCCTTCGACCTTGAGTGAAGAGAATCAGAATTGGGAGCAATTTCTACTCATTTTGCTGTGGTATAAATGATTGTGCAGGCCAGTGGAAAAATGATAAGTTAGATTGCTTACTTATGCTCATAACAAGCACAATCAGAATGCTTTAGACAATGCGGAAAATAGCTGCATAATTAAATTGCTAAATTGCCAGGGTAATGGTCTGCATACTTTGGAGCCTGGAAAATAGTATCTGAGAAGCTGGGTAACCTGGTGGATTGATAAACTATTTCTCTGGCAATACTTGCAGGCTTGTACATGTTGCGTAGTTAAAATTGCAAGTTCTGTGGATTGTAGAAAAGTGCACGTGTGCTTTCTTTATCCTCAGAGCAGTACCTTCAAGAACACACTAATGACTACGTGAACCATGGCTGCTGATTTTTGTCAAGAGCCAGAATCAAAACTGCACTGAGCTTGTCTAGCGCAAACAAAGGCAATATTTGGACCTGTTGTTGTTGTGTACTCCTGCCTGTGCATTGCAACATGTTGCTAATCCCTGTCTTCCTGCTTCTGTGCCAGGGTTCCCCTAGCAATACCCTTGGTCGGACTCCTTCCCGGCACTCCAGCAGCAGAACCAGCCCCTTAACTTCACCTACCAACTGTTCCCATGGTGGACTGTCTCCAAGGTAATGTGGCAGGCTAATTAAACCACTTGCAAAATATTAAAGGATTTCAACACTGAGCGTGCATTTGCAGAATATGACTCACTTTGGAAGCAAAAACAAGACCAAAAGTTTACAGTAGGTTGCTCCAAAGAAACAGGGTTTGAACATGATAATACATGGTTGGTGATTGACTTCAGTGTTCCAGTCCTCATGTTGTTATCTGTGTAATCTTAATGTCTTATAATATTAATTTTCTAACTAGGCCTTCTCCAGAATCACATTTGTGGGTTCAATAAAGGTAATCTTAAATAGCAACATTAGAAATGAGGTCTTGTTGAGGTTGCAAATATCAGAAAATATATGATGACTTTCAGGTCCAGGGTTTCAGACTGAGTCTATTTTTCAGCTGTGCCCTTGTGATCAGTAATTCATCCGTCTGTAGTACGGTGCTTGTGCTGCTGAGAGAAGTACTGAATCTCCTGTTCCCCTCATATGCTTTGTGAGGATGCAGAACAAGCAGAGGTGGTGACTGTGTTTCAATGCTGAATACCTCTCAAACCACCCTCCTGGCTGCTCACCAGTAGAATAGTGGCCTGATCCTTTGGGCAGCAGGTCTATTGCAACCAGGGGTTTTGCTGAACCTGCAGATGCTACCCTAGAATATATTGGTCCATTCCACAACCTTTTACTGAGCAAACATGGATGCTTGGATATTGGGAATATACGTTTCGCACCATAAAATCTTAGAGTAGAAGAGATAGGAATTTAAACAATATGCTCTGGGACCATAGAAATATTGGAGGAAGGTAGGAGGTTGTTACCTGGACAAGCTTTGATTCATGCTAGGAGAGCTTAAAAGCTGCTGCTCTTGTCTGCCTGCCCTGCCTCTCCATGGGAGGTCACTTCTTTGTCATAGAAGAGACGTGTTGGGTGAGGACTGCAGTTCATAGTCCAGTATAGTAACTTACACTGAAATCTGATCAGCCCTGTTGTGACTTGCTAAACCTTGTCTGCAGGGATGCTTAGACATGTGAGTTCCTATGTGTCAGGAAAAACACAGGTTTTTAGCCTTTAATGAGTAGTTATACTAATTCCAGCAGCATATGAGGAGCACATGAGGTTTCCTGAGAAAATTTTGGATATCTAAATACATCTTTGTGACCCCTAAATCTGCTGTAATCCAAAACTAGAGCGAGAGGTTGCAAGCCAAGGTTGAGTTGCCTATTATGAGTCTTTTTCAACAAAGGTTTCATTAAGAAATTAAGTGGTAGAGTTTCAGGGGAATGGTTCCAGCTATGTTGCTTCCTTTTTGACTAGTTTGAGCATTGTTGCCCTGCTGATTTCTGTCATGGGAAGTTATAAACTGAGATATGTCTCCCTGTGGTTATGTTGTGGCTTTGGCCACGTCTGCATGTGGCACCTATTTTATAAATCCATGCCCTTTTACCATGCTTTTTGGGTTTTGCCATTGGGACACAACTGTGTTTTGCCACTTCACTCACTGCTTTTCAGTTTGTCTTTGCATTCTTCTCACTTCTTGATGTCAGGATGCATGTATCAAAATATTGATTAAAGTATTCAGCATACACTTCATACTTCATTGTTGCTGTTGTTTTCTAGCATTTTGGGTTTAGGAACTGGAGGTTTTTTCCTTCTGTGGTATGTTCTCAAGGAATAGTTAGAGAGGGCATGTAATTCCAGAGCATTCTGCCATTAAGTTGTCAAGACCAAAACTGCTACTGGTGCAGTGGTCCAGGAATTTCCTTTAGAAAAAAATCATTCCTTCAATTTTCTATGGAGTTCTTGGAGATGTTGATCCAAAAATTTAGGTGTCTTTTCAAGAAATGTGTCCTGCTTCCTTGCTGGATTTAGTTATTCAAGAGCAACGCGTAAAAGTTACTCTTCAGTGACAGGTGACAGTGGAAGCTGCTGTAAAAGCCCTTTAAAATATTCAGGGGAGAAGTTCTACTTCTTTTGGTGACTGACCTGTGAGCAGTAACAGTACCTGCAGATTTTTACCATTTGCAGAAAAGCTGGTGGCAAGTACTGCAACTCAGTGGCAGTAGCTTCTGGTGTTCTGCTGGACTGCATCCTTCTTGAAAACGTCTTCTGTAGCATAGTTTGAGCATGATCCTGACTTACAGAAGAAGGGAGAATTTAGGTCTGTTTCTGAGGAGTACATGTGGTCATCCTTCTTTCAGAAAAAAGGCTTTGGAAGATATGCTAACAGATTACGGGAAGAAGGGTACACTGCAGTATTGCAGCTATTGGTATAGATGCTTCTGTGTCATGTTTCCATCACAAATGCTTGTCATTTGCTATTCATCAGTGGTGTAAAATGTCACTTTTCTCTCTACAAACCTGGAAAATGTGCACACTCGAGTCATTCTGATAGCAGTGTGAAAGGATAAAGATTCCCACAGTTTCTCTGTGTAGCCCTCCTCTGAAACTAGGCTTGGCTTTACATTTTTATTGGACCTATTGCCAAAGGGTTGTACTGGGGTGGTGTATGCCCATTGCTTCCTGGGGCGCTCCACGTGCAGGCCCTGTTTACCTTGTCCATACCTATGTCTTGTACAGGCAGCCTGAGTGCAGTCAGTTGAAGGACTATCTCCAGTTCTTAATGCCAACTTTGATTTTGAAGATTATACTTTTCTTTGAATTTTTTATTGATGCACAGATTGGAGGAATCGTATCTAGAGATGTATATGGTTTTGGGGCTGGGATATGTGTAGAAAGGATAGTTTGGGTCCTGTAGGAATATAAAAATGCTGCTAAGCATCAATGCTCTCCCATATTACTAATGGTTTGTGGACAATATCTTCAATATTAATCAGCAAGGCTTCATTGATACTGACTTTCTATAGTATGTATGTACGCCATTGCCCTTAGGTCACATTACTTCTCCCATATTATTGCCATCACTCCTGGATTCCACATGACTTATTCTTTATTTTTTGTGTGTATGTGTATTTGTTGTGTACATGTATTTGAGCTCTCTGGATAGATTTTGAATGTTGTAGTTGAACTGGACTTTGCTGATGCAAACAGCTAACTTGCCCATCCAGATGTTATCATCTGCTTCAGTATCCCCTGATGTTAGTGTCTTCAGAAAGGTAACTTTCAGAAGGTGCTTTCAGGGCCTTGGGCAGAGTCCATCCTTCTCCTGCTTTCATTTGCTCCATGCAGTTCTGCTTCATGCTCACTAGAACATATCCACTGCATCTGTGAGTTACTTCTGCATTTGTATCTGCTTTTTTGTCAGTTTTAGGTTTTGGGGAGAGGAGTTACGGAGGAAAGAGGTGTTTTCTGAAGAAAAGCAGGGGAGGGCACTTGGGAAGACTGAAAATAATAGGACAAAGCCCAGACTTCGGACTGAGAGGAAAGAATGTTTCCTGGGCAATGCTCAGGTGAACGGCTTGAGTTTGTGTTGGACAGAGAAAAATCTTCTGAGATTTAGTAAATAATGTAGTATGACAAAAGGGAAAATACTAAGTTGTGAAGTCCTCCAGTGTAGGAATAATGTTCTGAATGGCAAATCAACTTCTGTAAGATCAAACGTTACATTCAGGTTGTAAATTTCCACCTAGAATTCTGTAGGAATATTTGAAGGAATATCAAATGAATGGGTTTGCCCTACTGTTTCTGCCTTTATTAGTAGCCCAGAAACCTGTGAGTAGTTCCAATTATTGGGGGGGGGGGATTTAGTCCTTCAAAGATCTCTAGAGGAAACGTATCAAAATAAAAGGCTAACAATTTTATTTGGCTATGTAAGTTTATGTGCTTGTTTTTTCACTGACAATAGAAAGTACCATTAAAAACAAAATTTCACAGTTTCAGTATTAAGTTGAGCGAGGCAGGGCATGGCAAAAGAATTAAAATAAGCCATCTACCTTATACAATAAGGACAAGCCTGCATTGTTTGGTGGCCTGTTTGCAGGTAGGTGAGACCTGAGCTGTGAGACTTCGGATCAGCAGTCTGGGTGTCTGGTGTATTTCCGTAATAGTTGCATGTAATAGCTATGGGTTTTGATTGCTGGTTAACGAGTGAATTTCTAGACACCACTCTTCAGGAGTTAACAACTGGCTTTGCTGCTGTTTGCGCTGGAGCAGTTCTTGGCTTGTTTGCCACTTCTGATCGTGCAATATCTGTCACTTCTGTATACACAAATGGGACTGTCCGAGGCAGTGTACTTAATAGAAACAAAGTGGTGTCTTGAATACTCCACCAGCTCAAGTATCTATGTTCTCATTTAGAGGATGATTTTGAAAATCCGTGTACCATAAAGGGAACAGGACAAAAGCAAAGGTGAGACAAATTGGCATGGGGATGGATGCCTTGACCCAAAGGTGCAAGACCAAACAGTAACCAGAAGGGGCTTGTGGAAGTTTGATGAGAGATCTGAATCAACTAAGAGGCTGGTTTCATCCAGTCTTTCCAGGTTTGTCTGCTGAGACCTGGGCCTAGTCCTCAATTTACAGGGTATGTTTACACTCTGGACTGACTTTCACTTGCTGCATATTTGGGATCAGTTTGAATCTGGTGAAACAGGATCAGATCTTAAGCCCTGCAAAGGTTTGCTGATTGTGTAGGGCCTGATTGCAAACTGTTATAGAGGCACCGGGAGCCAAACTTGACAAGCTACCTTTGTGTGTCTGATAAAAAAAAAAAAAAAAATCAACCCCAACTTTCTTTTCTTCCAGGGAAATCCTGTTGCTCGCAAATACCTGCTTAGAGTTTGAATACAGATGCATGGCCAGGGATTGTTTACTTAGAGCATTTTAAGAGTTGTTTATAGAGGCTGTATCCATTTGTAAAATTTACTTGTTAGTACAAACAGGGACTATTTTTGTGTGAACCATATTATGTTAGGAATAAAAGTCAAAATGAATAATAAAGGCCAAAACAAGACTTGTGAGGCTCAATGGAGTATTCTTGTTTAATTTTGTTTCTATTAATTTTTTTTCTCTTTCTCCAAGGCAGCATGACAGCACTAAGCCACTCAGATTATAGTTTCTTTTTTTTCTCCCTCTCCTTTCTCTGTTTTTTCTCTTTTGTTTCTCCTCTGATCACGGCAGTCGGTTCTGGGGTTGGAGTGCAGATGGGCTGTCGAAGCACCCCCCTCCCCTTTCTCAGCCTAACTCCATCCCCACTGCTCCTTCCCACAAGACTTTCAGACGCTCTTACTCTCCCAGGTAACAAGCTACCTGTTAAACCAACTTGTCTGAGGTGTCACAGTATTATTTACCTTTCACACTGTGGGGTCTGTTCAAATGTGGGAAATGATTTGCAGAGGCTTTGGCTGGAAAAGGAAAAGAGATGATAGCTTTCGGAGAGCGGAGGTGGCAGGCAGCCGCGTGCTTACTGCTTGGGGAAGATGCGGCATGCGAGTGGAAAAAAGAAAGTGGATTTTTCCAGATTCTTCCTCCCTGCTAGGTTCCTTAATGGGTGTACGTTTCACAGTTGGTTTCCCACGCAGAACACAGCTGCTGAGCACTTTTGGCAGGCACTGGTTGCGTTATGATAGCATGGGCAAGGTCTTTCAACTTGAGTACACTGTGCAAGCGGCACACCAGTGCTTTCAAACAGGTTAATACAGCTCGGTAGTGATTTCACATCTGCGGTAGTGAATATCCGTAGGACAGTGAGGATGAAGCTTGCATATATGATTTTACCAGCTGCTTGCACAGTGTGATTGTGGAACATCTTGGAAATTTGTAGTATTGAAATTAAAATGGTCCTTACCACAAGATGTAGAGATTATTGATCACTAATTGTGACATCTCTTCCTCCTCCTATGCCCTCACATTTTGTTCCAGTCTGCATGCAGGTCTTTAATAAGTATACTGCACTAAAACTGTATACTGGTTTTAATAAAAAAACCCCTTCTGAATACAAATTCCTTGGATTTTTTTAAGTTTATAGCCTGACAACAGGCTTTCTGTAGATGTGGTTTCTCCTGACTTAAATATACCTATTACCTGAGGAAGGACTATATATATTCTTTCCTTGAAGCAAGAAGTTCCTAATGAAAAAGTATTGAAAGAAAAGAAAACAAATTGTTCTTTGAGGGCTCAAAATCTGGGAATCTGTAATGTCTGAGAGAGAAAATAGAATCCCATAGTCCGTAGTTCTGTGAATACCTCCAGAATTAAAACTTTAAGTCAACGTTCTGATTCTTCAAGGATACTAAGGTATCTGTGGAAGAGATCCATGTTGATTTTTAGAGGTAAACTAGTTGAGAATTTTTTTTTTCCTCCTTTCATTAGCTGATACCAAGGTTTGGAATAATTTGACATATATTCCAGCCCAGAGCCTGAAAGTGCAAGGAAGTGGGTTACTGTGTACTGCTTGAGGATGCTAAACTGTTGATTACTTACACATAGTTTGGATTGGAAACTGAATAATAGCTTATGGAAGTAAAATGTGTTTTATGTCAGACTGGAAAGCTGCCAAATTGTATCTTGCTAAACTTAGCTGCATTGTTTTAGTGCAGCAGAAGATGGAAAATAATGTTGTGACATCCCTAAACGCTGCTCATCTCTATTCACTTCTTATTCATCCTGTGACTTTCCTCTAGTTTTCTGCATGGGTCATGATTTTTTTTCCTTTTGTGCCTTTTTTTTTTCCTGGAAGGTGAGTGTAGTTCCATTTTAGTTTTTATTCCCTTCATTGTGTTGTCTGTGAAGTATTCCAGCACACATACTGTCAATAGACGTGTGTGTTCACATCTAGAGTTTTTGTTCATGTAGAACACAGCCATAATGTGATCTCCTACACAGGCTTACTCTTGACATATGAAATCACTGGATTCTTTAGATTTTTAGTAAAATGTGGTTTTGTGCTTTGAAAAATGCATCAGATCAGTGGCTCTTTGTTGAGAAATTGCCTTAGTCCTTTAGCATTGCAGAGTCTATACTTTGATCTATTCTTTGGTAGCAGTGTAGGGCAAAACTCATCCCTGAGGAAAGAAGTGATGATTTTAGCAGAAGACTTAGTGTTAGTATATCTGTGATTATTTCTTGGGTTTTTTGCCATGGATTTCATTGTGTGACCTTTGGTAAGTCTTGTCATCTCTTAGTGTGGGTACACGGGTACAATCACGTGTATACCTTCTCAAATGGCAGTTTCATTGCTCACTTAAATATTGTATGAGGAACCCCTTAAGATCTATGAGTTAAACTTGCTTGAGCTCAAAATTCATGTTTTTGAGATCATATGCAACAAAGGTGGTCCTGTCCCTGCTGGATACTTACAAAGAATCTAAAAACTGCCTTCACTTTTGTGTGGAAAGCCATCACAGTGCATCAGTGTCATTCAGCTGTCTGAAAAGCCCTAAATACTTTGACTTCTGCAGGTTTATAAACAGCTTTTGTTTCCTGGTCTTGGTCTGTTCTTTAAGTGGTTTCTTTTTCTTCCTGGCCTAACAGACACTGGTTAAAGTTGGGGAGTTGTTCTTTGGTTTCTCTGCCAGAATACATGGTGCTGATGCTTGTGTTATCGTAGAGTGCGTGCGTTGCTTGGGAGCCGGGGATTATGGCTATTTTCAGTGTGTTAATCCTGAAGGAATCGGGCAGCACCAATCTTATCCTCTGTCTGAAGTTCCTGAATTTCTTCCAGAAAAAAAAAGTAGTGGCTCTAGATATTTAACATCCTGCTTTTAGTTCTATTGAAAATAATAGCTGAGTACCCAGGATTCAAAGGGATTTTACGGGTTTTATTTTTTTCCCACCCACCTCACAGGGAATCTTTATTTTGTGGAAAAGGAACACAGCTCTTTGTTCAGCCGTCCTCCTCCAAGCCCATCCTGTCATCCTTCCCCAACTGTTAAGAAATACTAATTCACCCCGGTAGGGAGCCACTTCTTGCCCTTTATTGACAAACAACTTGATGTAAATGTCTCAAATTCTTTTGGTTTATTTGCTTCTGGCTCTACTAAGATCTGAGACTCCTCCAGAGAAATTGTTCTCAGTTACTGGGTCTCTTCATTAAATCTCTCTTGGAAAACTGATTGTCGTGCAAACTCAACTTCTCCTAGATAGAGCAAAGCCCTGCCAATAAGGCCTTTTCATTTTCTCCAAGCTTGTAGGAGCTTCTCTTCTTAGCCACGTCTTTTCATATCATCTGCCCTTGCACGACAGGCCTTTTTTTTCAAGGAACTTAATTTTGGATAACTCCTCAAGGAATCCCCAAACTAGTGTGGCTTTATGCTGCTGAGGAATTTCTGAGGAACAGACAGACTGCAAGAAAGCATCAGATTTGAGTGAGAGAATTCCCAAACTTAGGCTCAATACCGAAATGCATCTTTTATCAAGGCATCATGCAAGTGGTTTTGGTTTTACTACTCTATAAATGAAAATGGGATGTGTTAGACTAAGGTTTATGTCAAGATACATTTTCCTTTCCATTTAAATCTGTCACATTTGAATCCACTGATAGAATATATTTGATATATTATGAAACTTAAATTTCATTGATTTCATTTCCACCAGCTGTCACAACCCTTTGAGTTCTCATAGTGATTGATTTTCTTTGTTTTCCTTTTTAAACAACACCATTACCATGCTGGGGATAGGTTTTTTTGGTTTACAGAAGCTAGCACACTCACTGCTGTGGAATGTAACAAACAGCGGACCTGATTTCCCCTCACTTACAGTGGCGATGTAACGCCACTGACTTCAGTGGAGTTTCTCCTAGATTTAACCCTGTTTGAGGGGAGACTCAGACCCAAAGTCTGCTTTGATTCCATCCATGTTTTGTTCCAAGTCACTGTTAGAAAGGGTACACCAAATCATGTGTCTCTGACTTGGCATTGTTTTTAACAGTCAAAAGCGGATTCTAATTTCATATGTAACATTTCATATATGTTTGATCTTTAGTATGCTGGATTATGACACGGAGAACCTAAATTCTGATGAAATCTACAGCTCTCTTCGTGGAGTCACAGAAGCGATTGAAAAATTTAGTTTCCGTAGTCAAGAGGACCTGAATGAGCCCATCAAACGTGATGGAAAGAAAGACTGTGACATTGTAAGTATTCGATTGATTAATGTCCCCAAATAGGTGAAATCTTAAAACATTGTGTTCAGACCTGGCTTTGGATTGTTAATGTACAAAATCCAATTATTCCTGCTGTATTCTTGCAAGTGTCTTCGGCTTATTGGTTGATAACTTCTTATACTGATACTACGGGGTCCCACTAACATAGTCCCTTGCTGCCTTTGAACTCCAGCCTCATTGTGAAATGTGCTCACTGGGTTTCTGTGGGAGCCTTGTGTACGAAGGAAACAAAGCTAGTGTTCCTCAGGCTCAGCACAGCTCAGTGATGGCTTTTTCATGGAGTGTGTGTAGTCAGGTCTGCAATGGTAAGTATTAGCTCTTAAAATGCAAGAGTAGTTTCCCTTAAAGGCTTATTACTTCATATATAGGAAGGACCCGTAATCACTCTGAGTGCACAACTCTTATAGTACCTTATGCTGCATGAATGGTTACAGAATTATCTACCATGTGAGATGCCATTTGTTTTAATTAAATACGTCTACTTCAAAATCTAAGTTTTACTCAAGTATTGTGTATGTGTAAATGATTCTATGCCTCTTTGTGTTGGTGGGTGAATTCCAAAAAAGCTACAGCTTCCACAGAATTTAAGTAGTCTCATGCCTTTGCTGTCTGTTTGATCCTCCAGGTGTCTCGAGATGGTGGCCTCGCTGTGCCTACCAGTGATGTCCGTGGAAGCAGTGACATTGTGGAAGGCGGAAGGATGGCTCTAGATAACAAAACCTCCCTACTTAACACCCAGCCTCCCCGCGCCTTTTCAGGGCCACGTGGTCGAGAATATAACCCCTATCCTTATGGTGACACAATTAACACTTACGACAAGACTGCCCTGAAGGAAGCAGTGTTCGATGATGACATGGATCAGCTTCGGGATGGTTTGTATCAGTGTACATCAAAACTGCAGGCAGCTTGCCCTGTTTCTGGTATACTTGTGCATGGGTAGTGCTCTCACATGCCTGCCCATGCGTATACTGTGTATTACTTTGCATCCGAGTCGAGGCTTGGTATGAAATACTCTCTGTTCTCATGTACCAGCAGAACCTGATCTGTGGCTACTGAGAAAATGTTATACTGCTGCAGTTCTAATTTTTGTTTGCCTAGTTTCCCTCAAACTAGTCCCTTAAGCATCTAAATGCATCTGTGGGGATGCTGTTTTGGGGACCTTCCACTTTTTATGACTGAAACATCTCATTCAATAGCTTGTTGTTACTGAGCATTTTGCTTCATTTAAGTGATGCTGCTCCTTAACTTTATTCTTTTGCAGTTCACTGATGAGTCACTGTACTTTGATCTAAAGGTCATACATGTGATCACTGGTTTTGGGTGTGTGTCTCTGGGAAAAACTGTGGCAGTTCTCATCTTGTAGAAGTAATTATTGGAACTGGATGAAATTCAATCGTCATCTCTTCCTGGTTCATTAGAAGCCATGTGCAGATTCATGAGCTGTGTTATGAACTCAGGTGAAATTATGGGCTAGTAGGATTCTCTTGCCTGCTTGACTGAGGCCACCTGGCATTTGATGCATTTTTGGGGCAGGGGCCCTTGTTTACATGTACTTTGTTCTGTAGAGGGTTAGTAATCTTGGCATCTTTGATCTTTTTCCCCATTTCCCCGAATGATTTGCTGCCATTTGTCCTAGAAGTACCCATTGACCATTCGGATTTGGTGGCTGATCTTCTGAAAGAGCTGTCCAACCACAATGAGCGGGTGGAGGAGCGGAAAGGAGCTCTCCTGGAACTGCTAAAGATCACAAGGGAAGATAATCTCGGAGTTTGGGAGGAACATTTCAAAACCATTCTGCTCTTGCTGCTGGAAACACTTGGAGACAAAGATGTGAGATGTAGATTTTTGTCTTAACTCTCCTGTACATTGCTTCATCTAGGGTGATAGTCCCTCCACGCTACTTTAAATGAAACCTACTGCATTTGTACGGCATCTCATCAGTAGTGCTGCACTGCTCATGTTTTCTTTTGAAGCTTGACAACTCTGCTTTTGTGTGCTCAATGATGAGTTTTAAGCTACTCTGAAGTGTCCTGTTTTTTTCCCCCCTCCCTCTGGAGTGTTAGTAACAAATAACTAGGAAATTGAACTAGAATCAGAAAAGAAGTTATCTTCTAATCTAGTACAAAAATGATAAAGATTTCAAAAATTGTTCCTTTCCGAGTTAGGCTGAAGTTACAAGCTCTTAACTATATCGTATCCATTCCCAAAAAAAGGAGAATAAAGGCACCCTAGAATAGATTAATTTTTTTCTCTATGCAGTTTAAAGATCCAGGCTATTAGAGCTCATGGGATGGGTCTCTGTCTTTTGCAAAAACGTCATCAAGAACAAACTGCTTTTATAGGGGATCTTGTTTTGAAGTACTAAAAAAAGCTGCGTTATCATCACAGCTTTATATTTGATAGTTGATCAAAGTGGTAATTTACAGGCTAGACTTCTACTTTTTCCACTTGGGGTTATTTGTTCAGCTTGCAGCACAATGATATTTGGTAAAGGCTCAGCCCCCTGCTGCGCCTTCATAGCAGAGCCATGCTCCATCTGAATGTTACAATATTTAAGCTTCAGAGCACTCACAGTTCATCTTTTTTTGCTTCATCTGATTCAAAATTCATTGTATTTCTTATACACCTTGTAAAGTATATGGCATGCTCTCAAATTTTAATTCTGAAGCAGTGTAGGTGGCTGACATTTTCTCAGTCACGGTTTGTAGTATAAGCATGTGTTGCTCTAGACCTACATGTTTAATCATAGCGTCATCACACGTATCAGAAGATATGGTGGCTTTATCTAAGTACATGTGAATTGTGCTACTGCATGAATTTTGCAGATGAATAGCGAAGGACGTGCTTTAAAGGCTGAGTATAGAGTAAAGTAACTATTCCTCTGCTGAAATGATAGCATCTATTTGGAATGGCCACAGGCCAAAAACTTAATATAACAGTTATGAAATTGAAGCAGGTGTGTTAAATCCCTTCTGCTAATGATCTTTTGATATAAAGGATTAACACATAGGTCAGTGTTGACTACAATGACTTAACTGTTCTTAAGTAATTTCCATAGGAGTTACAGGAAGAGAGTTGATTTTACTGCATTAGTACATAAGAAACAGCTTTGTTGCATGGATGGAGCCCAATTTGATATCTGCAAAGCTAAGCAAAAGAGGAAGGGCAAAACAAGTATGATCTAAGCTTCTTTGTAGATTCATGTAACGCTGCTTTGGGTACAAATTTGTACTTCATTGCCAAAAGAGTATGGAATTTAACAAAGTAGAGTCATTTTGATTCTTTCTTGTATGTATGACAGCAGTCATTTTATGTGAATTTTTGTGCAAAAGCAAGCAAGGAGACCAATTCTGAATTTTAGTTATATTGATTACACTGCTCACTCCACTGGAGCTGGTAGAGCAATATAAGATTTCTGGTGGCATAGGGAGCCATGAGAATTTACCTCAAACTACAATTTTTAGAAGTGACTTTTTCTAATGTGGATTTCTCTTGACACAGCATTCAATAAGAGCCCTGGCACTGCGAGTCCTGAGAGAGATCTTAAGGAACCAGCCAGCAAGGTTTAAGAACTATGCGGAGTTGACTATCATGAAAACACTGGAAGCACATAAGGATTCCCACAAGGAGGTGAGTGAGCCTTTCAGTGTTGCTCCTGGGAAAGCAATATGGACTTGCTGAAGAAATGTAGGACCTGTGAGACTTAACAGGCAAACACGTTGACTCATCTTGACAGTAGAACAAATTGATATTAAGTCTCCCAAGTATGAAAAGACAACATTTTTATGTGTTGAAGCAGGGAGGAAAAACATTGAGACTGACAGCCGTGTAAGTGGACTTGGAGCTATCTGGAATTGTCGCCACTGTTTATCAACTTCCCAGGATTTCCTTGCTCATTCTGGGAGAGGCTGAGACCCTGTAGTAGAAAAGTGCTTGTTTCATAATTTTGCGGGGCACGCTGGAGTCACTGTGCTCCCTTCGTCTGTACGTGTAAGGATAGGATATGTACTGGAGAACACGCAGCCCGTGTTCAGGCAGAATTGTGTGTGAAAACTGAATGGTGAAATCGGGCCATGCTGGAGAACTGGGAACTGGTGAGTAACAGGAGAAAATGGACAAAGAGGCCGTGCCGCTGAAAAGAAGCTGGGGCAGAGGAAGAAGCAAAGGGGAGGGTGAATTGCATTTTCCTTTTGTGAGAGAACCCGTATGTAAAACTGAAAGCACAGCAATGTGTGCTCGCAGCCCAGAAGGCCAACTGTGTCCTGGGCTGCATCAAAAGCAGTGTGGCCAGCAGGTCGAGGGAGGGGATTCTGCCCCTCTGCTCCGCTCTGGTGAGACCCCACCTGGAGTCCTGCGTCCAGCTCTGGGGCCCCAACACAAGAAGGACATGGACCTGCTGGATCGGGTCTAGAGGACGGACACAAAAATGATCAGAGGGCTGCAGCACCTCTCCTATGAAGACAGGCTGAGAGAGTTGGGCTTGTTCAGCTTGGAGAACAGAAGGCTCCAGGGAGACCTTATTGCAGCCTGTCAGTACCTAAAGGGGGCTTATAAGAACGATGGGGAAAAATTTTTTAGCAGGGCCTGCTGTGACAGGACAAGGGGTAATGGTTTTAAACTAAAGGAGGGGAGATTTAGACTAGATATAAGGAAGACATTTTTCACAATGAGGGTGGTGAAGCACTGGCTCAGGTTGCCCAGAGAGGTGGTAGATGCCCCATCCCTGGAAACATTCAAGGTCAGGCTGGACGGGGCTCTGGGCAACCTGATCTAGTTGAAGATGTCCCTGCTTATTGCAGGAGAGTTGGACTTAGATGACCTTTAAAAGGTCCCTTCCAATCCAAACTATTCTATGATTCTTCTGGAGTAAAACAAAAATAAAGGGACATGATGATAACGTTTGAAGTAGATCAATTCATATTACATTTAAAGTCAGTCTTCGTAGATTGACTTCCAAGGTGGGTCTTTTTATCTACCTTGTGCATGTTGCAAGTTTGAACTAAACCTTGGAAAGTGCCATATGAATTTCTCTATATGTCTGTGATGGCTTTGTTACCAAAGTCCTTGCTCTGAAATCGAAGACACTTATTCTTCTCTGCAACAAGCTTGTCCTAAACTAGCATTTTTAGGCATCTCCGTCTGGAGAGCTTCGGCCGTGAAAAAGGTCATTGTATAGATCAGACTGCTCCAGAGCATTGTGTAACTGGCATAAGGTTGTTAGCTGTGTGTAGCAGAAACTGTACTATTTAAAAATCAAAACAACACAACAAAATAAAAAAACACCCTCAGGGAAAGAAACTAACAGGCTAGATTTCTCTAAAATGCAAAAGTAGAAAATGTTTAATCCTTTAGTGAATGAGGACTGCCATACTCTGCCTACCTTCCTCTCCTTGATTTAGAGCCTTTGCACTCCTGTCATTTTCAGTTCAGAGTAATAAGAAGCAGTTGTAAATTGATTTCCTGATAAAGCAGTCAGACAAAACATTGTGTTCTGAAGGAGTGCCTTTTATTGGCAAGTTTTCCTGGTTGCATACTTCTCAGCTCACCTTGACTCAGTGCCCTTTGTATTTTTTTTCCTGAGTCCTCCAAAACTGCCGTTTCTAGCAGGACCTTTCCAGATTGTCTCTGGCATTTTTTTTAATGCCTCTCAGAACTCACTGCCCTCGTGGGACTGGTGGGTTTTATAGAAATCAAGCACTTGAACCTTTATGCCTCTGTACTCCCCACGCAGTGTTCTTCATGCTTGTGGTACGGAAAGGTTCTTCAGGATTTGCATGAGATGCCTCCTGAGGAAAAGCAGAGAAGTCTTTGCTACAGAGAAAGAAAAGCTCAAGCCAGGAATGAAGAGATGCAAGTTCTGGCACTTATTTATAGAAGAATAATTCAGAAATATATTCCTATCAGCAAGTAGCTGCTGTGCTGTACATAGCTTGCCTTTGATTTACAACGGTTTTGTATAGCATCTTTGTAATTAAAAAAGATCAGATTTGCAACTGCTGCAATGAAACCTTTCGGTGACAGCTGTCATAGCAGGATGCTGCAGGTATATTGCTATTTTGCTATCTTTTGCTAAACAGTTGTGTGTGCACAGCTATATTAAGTAGTGGCACTGGCGCTGGATTTTTCATTCTATGTGTGTTTTCTGATCCCTGTGTAAATGGGGCTTTCGGAACCACGATGCAGCCCATGAAAGGCATCATCTGTCTGTCAGTTTGAGAATATCGGCATTCATGAAGTTAAGAAAGGTTTCCCAACCTGCACTTGGGTATCTACATGAGCTAGGCTAAAGATATACCTTGGAATATGCTGTAGATATTTTTACCTGTAGCTGGGGCTTGCTGATTCAGTTAAGTCTGTGAAAAATTAACTGAGAGTCCATTTGGGCATGGCTCAGTTGGTCAAACTCATAGCCCTAGGCCAGAAGGTCACAAATTCCCATCCTATGGTGGCCCTCCAGCTTGCTCTCACTGCTGACTTTGCGGCGCTGCCCTCTCCGGGAGGGGTGGAGGAGCTGCCCTTTGACTTGACCCCACTGAGCAGGAGGTTAAGTGAAGATTCACCAGTTTGTGATTGAAGGGCACTTTCAAAGAATAGCTGAAGAAGGAAAGGGAAGATCTGAGCGGTCTGTTCTACAGTTTCCTTTTTCACTAAATCAAAGCAATATTAAAGGCAGTGGTGTACCGCCCTTAGACTATGTAAAATAAAATATTCCTCTAGACTGTAAAAACTATTTCAAGGAAAGCTGCTATATAATTTGGTTAGGAAAGCGTTAATCCTCGTGCCAGTGATGCCCTGATAGAATGTCACTCCAGGGTTTGTTCGTTTCTGGGGTGCTTCTGCCTTGTAGTAGAAGACAGGAGTGATCCTGGTTTATGGTTTGAGATCCTTTGGCGTGCAACAGGCTCTGTAATTTAGCAGAAGATGACTCTTTGGAGCGAACTATATCTGTTCCAGTCTTTCTTACCTGAGTTTCCTGTTCAGCACAGGGACTGATAATTGCCCCAAGTTATTGCTCCCATTTTCCGTTACGTATGACCCATGGAGGATCAATCTAAAGTGACCAAGCAAAGAGAGTTTGAAGAGGAGCACAGTACAGACCTGTTAATCTCGGGTACTGTCTCCAAGAAGTCATGGTACTAAGAGGCAGTTCTTTGGAAATGAAGGTTCATTTGTCTACCCAAATTCCAATATTGCTGCTGTTCAGCATGGCCAGGAGGGATCAAATAACAACTTACAACCAACACATTCACCAACCAGCAAATATCACCCCCGCCTCCAATTGAGTGCCGATATCTAGTTAAAGATTGTCTGAAAGAAAAAGGGTCTATGGTTTTATTCCAGATTATGTAATTGGAAGTATCAAAGCAGTATTAGCATAGTTAGATATTTTGGGATGCCTGAATAATTGGCTGTTTTTCCAAGTCCAAGCAGAAGTCTTTAGACAGTTGGATCTTTGCCATGGCTAGAACTCTTCTGCCTTCTGTTGCTGAAGGCAAGATCTAGGATGAGCGGAGCAGCTCAGCTAAGAGCACCACTTCTCTTCCCAGGGACACAGGAGAGGAAAACCTGGTACATGGAGTTGGATGCCGAGTTGTGCCTTGTGAGCACAAATGCAGATTAGCAAAGCACAGACCTCAATGGGAGTTCAAAATTAATATAACCCTAGGCTACAGACTAGAAGACTCTGGGTTGAGATCTGTGTTTAGTTGGCATTTTTTAACTTCAGCCTGTTTTTATGCTGTTTGTAGTATAACCGTCTATTCAATGCTGTTGATTTAATGGGGTGATGTGAAGAGTCAAGCCTGCTTCAGTCATAACTGTAAATATTTATGGGGGTTGACATGTAAATGCCTTTCACTTACTTTTGGAGCATTAGAACGTAATTGAAGTTGTGGATGGTATTAAATCTTGTTGATTTTTATCACTCTTTGTTTGGAGTTATTTGGAACAGAACCATCTTTCTGTTGCCAATTAGTTAATATTAACTCATTTGTTCCAGTGTAGTTACTCACCCATAACTAAGGAGAGATGCTGCCTGCTGACCCAATACCATTGATATGACATTGCTTCAGATTCATACCAGCAAAATCAGTACAAGTTCTTAATAGACTCTTAGTATTGAGTATATTAAACCAGAAATAGTTCATTATCATGGGCAATGGTTACAAAGTGAAAATCGTAGGATAGCTAATTCCCTGCTTCTGTCTCTGCCACCCTGTTTTTCTCTGCAACTAAGCCTATAGACCTAGCTGATGTGTATTTTCTATGTGTAAGGAAAGGATATTGTGCCATATCTTAGATACCTAATTTTGGTCTTTGATTATCCAGAAGGTCCATAAGTATAGTTGGGATGTAACATTCTTTGTTGTAACCCTCCTAAAAGAAGATGAAAAAGAAGAAATCGCAGCTATCCATTCATCATAGATGGTTGTTACTATCTTGCTGAGGTGCTTTTAGACTGGCCTCTGACATTTATAAAATGATTTGCAGCTCTCCTCTGATGGTACGATCTATGCAGGTTTCTGCAAACTGTAGCTTACTAAAGAAGGAAAGCAGTAAATGATCACAGTCTTTAAGGTTAATTGATATATAGTCCATGCTGGAAGCTGCCAAGCGCTGTAGCTTTTGTCAGTTGATGTTTCATAGTATATGTGCTTTTTCTAATTTGCAACACATTTCAAATATTTAGTGCACAGGAGAAGCAGGCTAATCTCCTTCATCTCCTCTGAATCCCTTATAAAAATCACATTGTTTTTTCATCTGCTTAGCACGCCCCATTGCTGAGTCCACTTCCTGCTTTGAAACCAAGTTCTTAATTGTTTGTTCCTGTCTGGATCAGACTGTAAAGCCTTCAGGGATGGGAGTTTGCCTGGCTAGGTATTGGTAAGCCTCCATCCCCTCCAGCTTAGATTATGCAGGCTTTAAGTAACCACCTCTAGATGGCAAAAATTGTCTCAAAAACATAGCTGCATGCCTTGTAAGCCCGAAAGCAAAACCTTGTTCTTCTGCTTAATAAACTTCTCCGGTGCTCTGCGTGTTTCACAATAGCATACAAAGCCTCTAAGTCTTCAGTGGGGTTTTACCTACGCTGCCTCATCCTCTACGGCTTTCTGCAGAGACGGTGCACCTAGCAATCATGGCAAAGTACTCCAGCTTACGGTCCTACATACAGCTCTCGCCTAGGTGTACAGGTCCTGCTGCTCTGCTGAGGTCCCAGCATGTTACACTGATGCCCTGTGTAGCCTATGAACCTGGCATGTTCTGCCTTAGGTGAGTCAGGACATATATTTTTCTTTCCTTATTTGCCAGTAGTTTGTGTCACTTCAAAGCAGAAATGAAACCATCAAAACCCTTTAGAAAGCTGCTGCGTATTGACCAAGAGCAGATTGCCACAGACAGGCTGCATGCTGCAGGCAGCAAGCAACATCTCTAATATACTGAGAGTAATAGCTAAGCAGAAGAAATTATGCAGGAGAGATGGAGTCTTGGTTCTGACTGTCTTAAGCGAACAGAATCCTATGGCTGCAGTGCATTGTGAACTAGGTAAACCAGTGGGAATTGTCATCCAAAGTTTGTCCAGCAAATGCTGTAGAATGTCGATGCCAATGTGCTTCTCTATTAAAAGAATGGGATCTGTGACAGGTGACTGTCTTGATCACACTGTTTCTAGTACTGCACATCAGCATATCTCCTCCCATTGAAATCAGAAAGCATTTCACCTGCATATTCCTGGGACCGTCTAACCTGTTACTTTGAAGCTTACTCCTTTATAGCATTAAGGAAGACGTTGTTAGAGGCGAACAGCCTACCAGTGCGCTACACCTCACTGGCTTCATGCATGTGAATATGGTTCCTTCCCTAAAGCAAACCGGGTGGAAGTATAACCATTTCTCTCTTTTGGGAGACTCACTGGAAAGGTCTGAATGCACCGCAAATGTCTTTCAAGGAACCCACCAGTGAACACAGCTTATGTTATGCCAGCAGAATTCAGGCTGAATCTAGTCTCTAGAGTGTAGAGCATAAGGTAAGCATTTGGAAAGGAGAAAAACCTGCTTCTTTAAGGCAAAGTGCTATCTTTTAGATCTGCATTCCTGGGCTACCTGCCCTGTGTTGAATGATAATCGAACTATCCAGTTCAAGCCATGGTTTGCTCTGAGCTTTTACCAGGAGGTAAAATCATGTTTATGACATACCTTACACACAGCTTAGTGTCTGTGTTTTTAAAACACTGCAGGCTCTCTAGTCTTGCACATCTTGCTTCATAGGCGCCCTTTCGAACTTGCTGCTGCCAACTGCCATCATCATTTGACAGCTTTGCTAGTTTTCTTTCATATTTGAGATCACTGAGAATAACTGTATTAGATCAGACAAAAAGTTTGCTTCACTTGATACCCTCCCTGACTAACTAGCAAGAAGCAAGCCTACAATGATGCTTCCCTGTTGGTATCCTCCCTCCTTCCAGCTGTCTGAAGCTTACAGCCTTCCCATGCTAATGGTTCTGCCTGCTTCTCTGTGTGTTTTGGCCTTTGTTTTTTCTTCAGCAAACTTGCCTATTTTTCAATCCTCTCGTGACAATGAGCTCCACAGCCTAAGCATGTACTGAACAGCACTCTTTCTCGAATTTAAAGGATGCATTTCATAACCACTACTTCTTGTGGTGCCTGCTGCTAGTATAACCCTAATGGGCCCATTCCTGTCTCTTCTCAGTGTGTATCTGTTGATCTTACCTCCAAAGACGAGAGGAAGAACTGTTGCTTGATGGTGTTTGTTCCTTTCTCCCATTCCTTTTAAGGCTGTTTCACTCTGCTGGTCAGGTTAAAGCCCTGATTAAAAAAGGTATTTGATTTTTTGATATTGTATGGTATGTATAATTTGCAAGACACAAGTGTTGTGCCTCACGGCAAGATATCTTTGCTAAACTCTGCTATAATTGCATATTCTTGTTGCCAAATGACTTGGCAGTTTTTATCTTTTGATAATGCACTTCCCTCTATGTGGGAATGTTGCCGATTTCTCTGGCACTACCAGGTAAGCGGGACTGAGCGCTGTATAAGTGTTCAGAGACGCGCTTTCCATCGTGGGCTGCAGAGTCAGTCTTGGTGGCTGAATGTTTTGTTCTGCCAAAGCCAGCAGGAAAGACCTTTTGGACAGGGCTGGTACTTGTGTTGCGGAATGGTGGCATTTGGCTTTCTGTGCTGGCAGGGATGAGCTTGTCTTCTTGGTTCACCCTCAGCTGGTACTGCCCTACCCCTTCCTACACCCTGTCCCCTGCCAGCCCTTTCCAAGGGAGCCGGGAGCTAGTTACCTGCAGAGGCTCTGATTCAAGCAAGCATGTAAGCACACGCTTGAATCCCATTGACGTCAGTGAGACTTCAGCATGTTATTAAACATACGCTTAAGGGGATTGCTGAAGTGTGGCTTAGATGCAGACGCTGTCTGCCAGATGTGCTCTCGGAAGACTTGGAAGTCTCCCTGGTGTTGTCACATTTACAAGCTAATATCAGCAGGAAGCCTACTGGACATGTGTAATACGTCCTTCTGTATGCAGAGGGAAGGCGCTTTAGGGAGAAGTGATGTGAAATACCCAACTGCTGTGTAAATGCTGCCAGATCCTTGCTAGCAATGGGCAGCTTTGGTGAAAGGAGGACTTGCAGGGGCATAAATAAATCCTGCACCTTTACAACTTTTCTTGCTGACCTTATGATGTGCAAAATATGTATGACCTTTGTTGCTGTTGGAACCCTTGCTTTTTTTTTTGTGAAAAATTACAGCTGTGTTTTAACCCCTTGTGCTTAGAATTGGTTAATAGGCTTTTAAAAAAAGGTTTTGTCTCATGCACTTGCCCCATGACTGCAACTTAATGTGCATGGTAAACTGTATGCAAACAGGATGTGGAGCTGAGACCCGGATAGAATTACTCATTGAAATTTTTACCTACTCCAGTACTGTTTGGAGTTTACAGCAGTATATTTGAGATCAGAGTCTGACCCTAGGTGCATGCTAAAATATTGTTGCTTTCTTATCAAGTAGGATACCAGGAGGATTTAACATTAAAAAAATTTTTTTTTAGTGAGTTGTGATATATGTGCAAGCTTTTCTTTCTGAGGGTGTCTGAAAACATTTACTAACAGTATTTGGAATTGTTGCAAAGCAAAATCCCAAGAGGCCCGTGTCCAAATAGTTGTAGTTGGTGGGTTTTGTTAGCTAAAGTGACTTGCTCATGAATATTGTTAAATTGATTACAAGATAACTAGGCTTTCTGTAAGCCCACTGCATTGTTTGTGGAAAGCTTGATGGCAGCAGTGTTTCAGCACTGGGAAAGCCAACGTCAAAAGCTGCAGTGCCAAGAAGTGAGTTCCTTTAAAGGAGACCTCCTGGGAGCTCCTGATTTCATCCACTCCAGCAGTTCAACGCCGTGGTACCAAAGCATGGCATTAGGTTTCCCTTCAGTACTCGAATGTTTCTCTCCTTTCCCAACGAAATTGCATAGTGCTTCCTTCTAAGCTAGTACTAGCTTATGTGAAAAAATATTAACTTTCATGCTTCTCATGTGTGAAATTGAAGAGGAATTCACAAAGAAATAGCTGGAAGAGGGAAAACTTGCTGGAAGTGGGAAAACAAGCATTCTGTTCTGCTTGGTTACTCATTCACAGATCTTTCAGGATGAAATTTTTTGAATACTGACCACATTGTGGATTGCCATTCTTTTTGGAATGTGTTTTAATATTATAATTAATTGCTGAGAAAGGCCTGAAGTAGATGGAGCAGTTTGACAGCTTTTCTTCTGTAAATAGGACACTGATACAGAAGCAATCAAGGTCTCAGGTCTGCTTCACCATCCTGCCTGTACCTTGCCTGCATGCAGTATTTGTAATATGTGAAGTATCTGAGATCACTTTCACTGTTGGGTTTGCTTTAGAGGATGCCAAGAGCCAAGTGGATGAGTTTTGTTATTTCCTGGGATCTTGTGGCCATTCCTGTTTCAGGGAGGTAGCTTTCATCATGACTGGAAGATTAACAATAGTGGTATGGCTGTGATGCTAAGACCATGGGTGAAGCAGGCTTTGTAGGTGGAGATGATCTCTTCTGGACACTATTCACTGCTGCTATCTTAAAATCAATTAAACCTTTGTAGGTTTTGTAGTCCAGGCAGGGAGACATTCTTGTCCTAGTAAGGACAACAGGTTGCCCAGAGAGGTAGTAGAAGCCCCATCCCTGGAAGCATTCAAGGTCAAGCTGGACGGGGCTCTGAGCAACCTGATCTAGTGAGGTTGTCCCTGCTCATGGCAGGGGGGTTGGACTAGATGGCCTTTAAAGGTCCCTTCCAACTCAAACTATTCTATGACTGAGATAAACTTCCAAATACTCCTGGTTCATGCACAGTAGTTAGTTAAAAATAATGAAAGCTCACCTTCTTTTGAGGCTTTGATAGAGCTACATCTGTCCATGGGTTGCCTTACTCAAATAGAAATCCCTGAGTTTGATACCGTGACAGTGTGTGGAAGAGGGGAATGAGGAGAATCCAGCAGCTATGGCTTCAGTCTAAGTGGTAGGAGACCTGTGGTTTTATTTGATTTCCCAGTGCTGGTTTCAGAGTACGGACTTCAGGCAACCCCGGGTAGTTCAGCTTAGGACGAGTTAGAGAACTGGTGCTAGGCACTTGAGCTTCCCACACAACTGGGAAAGAGAGGGGCCTTCAAAGGCTGCGTTAGTGCTCGGAGACTCAGAGTTAGGGACTGCCTGGGGCCAGCTGGGAGATCCTAAGCACGAGGATTTGTGAATGCTTCTTTCTTCTTAGAGTTGAGGTGCTGGATTTAAGTCTGTCCACTGGGGCATCGCTGTCTACTCAGGATTTACCCTCCCTTAAAAGTAAGCCCGGAGAAGAGGGGAGTGAGAAAAGATGAGCAAAAGCATCCTTCATCTTTTGTACTGAAACAAGAACATGGGGAGCAAAGTGTGTGTGATTTGTGGCCAGGAAGAGTGCAATGAAGGGGAAGCTTCACTTTGTTGCCTGGCAATTAGCACAGACACTTGAAATAAAGAAAACCTGCCTTCCTATCCTGTTTGGGTTTTTTTTAATCCAATTACTGCAGAATGTAAAATGAATAAACTCTCATGGGAGGAGAGACCAGAATCAGGTCTTTCCTCTTTCAGCTAGCTGTCCTACCTGCTGGGGAAGTGTTAAAGTTGTGGGTTTGCCTTCCCTCAGGCTAAAAGTGGAACTGAATTTAGGATCTCCCTTGTCTTGCGTGACTGCTTTACAGCGTGGGCTAGTTGCAAAAGGTGGGTGCTACCGCTGTTTCCACTTGTTCTTCCTCCCATGTGTTTTATAGTGATCCCAGTGCTGCCTTAATGGGTTAGATGTGCTGATGGCACAGCTGCCTGGTCAGGGGCACCCTGAAGCCTGTTTGTAGCCTGGATTTCATTACAGCGTAGTTTAGCTGGGAAATGGCAGGACATGTGTGTAGGCATGGGTGTCTCAGCTTGGATACCCACACACTCGGCAGGTGAGATTGCATACTAAAAGTGCAACACTGTCATTCCTTATAATGTTTAAGGAGATAAATTTTGTATTATATCTAAGCTTGTGGCTTTAGGTTCTCTGACAGTGGCTGGAGAGATGTCATCCTCTCACTTGTCCTAGGACAGGGGTGCCTATTCATCTTGGGTGACAGACGACACTTTCAAACTAGCACAACTTTGACACGGTTACATTAGGCAGGATGGACTTCTTACCACTGGCTGGGACAAAGATATCACTGGAGGCAAAGGATGTGAATTCTTGGAGTCAATCGCCTCTTGAAGAGCCTGCTGCGGATCTGTTAATGAACATCCCCAAGCACTTCCTGGCGGTCACTCCTAGTACACACTGGTGGTTTTGCCTGTGATGTGTGACCTCATTAACGTAAGATTTTGCTCTGCTTTCATTCCAGGTCGTCAGAGCTGCTGAAGAAGCTGCTTCCACCCTAGCGAGTTCCATCCACCCCGAGCAATGCATCAAGGTGCTTTGCCCCATCATTCAGACTGCAGATTATCCAATTAATTTAGCTGCCATCAAAATGCAGACTAAAGTCATCGAGAGGATTTCCAAGGAATCGTTGCATCAGCTCCTTCCTGATATCATTCCTGGGTTGTTACAGGTACAGAATTCCATGTCACAAATGCTACTGAGCACAAACCACCATTGAGTAATTTGTGAGGTCTGTGACCTAAGAGAACGATGGACCCTCTGGGGCCAGATTTTGGTAAATTACAGTTTTAATCCCTCTAAGTTTTTTATAATTGAGCTTTTGATGTTTTAATGCATTAAGTAAAAGAAAACTCATATTCCTATGTTTATGTTCCACAATTAGACGCCTTGGCCTAACTCCTAAATAAGCCAGTAGCAGCCATGTAAGAAATTTATTGAAAGTAGCAGTTAGCCACATCTTATGCTGTCTCAGCACCTCCCAAGCAATACATCTTGCAGTCTCCTTTAATTCTGCTGAGCTGTTCTGCGCTTTGATTGTACTTTGCACTTGAATTTAAATCCCAGCAGGCAGGCTAGCCCTTTCCTCTTTCCTCTCTGAAATCGGGACCAAACTACTTGCTGACTTCATTCAGCCTCTTTCAAAACCCTCTCAGGCTGGGTGGGGAGCTGGTTTTGCCAGTGCTAAGGCTTGATCTTGCATTGTGAATTTAGGTTTCAGCGCTGGCTGTAGCAGTGGTGTGTTCTGTTCCCCTGCACAAGCAGCTGGCAGTGCCAGTGGCTGGGATGAGGCTGCAAGCAAGAAGGAAATAATGGGAGGTAGCAGTCAGGGAGGAGAGAGAACATATATATGTTTATTGGGAAGGGACCGTGACAGGAACAAATCAGTCAATGTGAAAGGGGAGACATGTTTGGGTGGGTAAGAATTCAGTAGAGAGCTGGGATAAAGAAGCCTCCTCCTTGTGAGCACAAGAAGTTGGAAGGACAAGAGCAAAGTCAGAAGTTCCCCTTGTGCAACCCAGCATTTGTCCCAACTTTGTAGTGTCAGCTCTTGCAATTCTTTTCTTAAATCTCAGCTTCTGGGAATCGGACAGTTCTGTATTGATCTGAACTTTTGTTGTAAAAAGATTTTGGCCATAAGTTAGACACAACAATCTGAACAGTGTAGCTTCAATGCACTGGAAAAGTTTGGGAGCAGCATGCCTTTAAAAACGCAGTTATATTTGTTTTATTAAATTGCTTCTGTGCCTTAAAACTGATCTTGTTTCGGAGCCTACTTTGCCATTTTTGATCTTGGAGCTGCCAGTGATATTTCCTCACCTTAGAAACTCATAGTGATCAAAAGAATCTGCTCCTTATGTTTGGGAAGTATTTTGGGATCCTTCTGGCTGAAGGACTGTGTGTGGAGGGAATCACACCTGTGCTTGTTTAGCATGACGAGGGTACTGGCAGTGGTGAGGAGGCAAGGAGTGTTGGATGGCAGCAGTGTGAGCACAAGTGTGCAGCTCAGCAGCCTGGAGCGGGATCCCCATGACCCCTGTGAACAGATGGGGATCTCCATGCAAGAACAGGGCTTGGCTGGGGAGAGCCACGGTGCTTGCCCTGGTCTCAGTGCAGAGCCCCAGCTTCCTTGGAGCTGGGGGGATAGAGCTGGACCATGAGGCACTCTCCCATGCACTACATCTCGAAACTCTCAGGCTGAGGAGAGCTTTGAGCCCGCATCATCTCCTGAGTGAATGCTCTAACTGTTGGGCTGTGTGATTAAATGCTGGGAGAAGAAGCAGCCACTGCCTTGCAAGCAAGTTGGCAGATGGAGAGGTGGGGTGATGGTCCTGCTGGAGTGTACAGGGCAGGCTCTACCAGCTCAGCGCCCACCAGGACGCAGCCATCTTGGGCCTCAACGCTGCATGGATCTGCCTGCCCCCATGGTAGCAAATTGGGATGCACACAGAAGCAAAATGCCAGGCTCGTAGGGAAACTTGAGGTCAAGCAGAGGCATGTGATGAGGTCAGGAGTCTTTGGATTGGGACCCACACAGAGAGCCCTGTGTCCCAGCTGTCCTCCTAGCAGTGGGTTGTGTCTCTGTGGGTGTTCCTCTGCTGTGGGCCTTGGCTCAGCCTTTTTTCCACCTTGGTCCTCAATAGCTTGATGTTTCTCTGAGCTCACCTGGGTCTCCTGCTTTGGGATTGCAAACTGTCATTTCAGACTGTATTTTGGCCCTGCAGCTAGAACAGCCCCAGCTGTGCTGCATCCTTCCTCCCGGCTTTCCCGGCAGAGGTCACCCTGTGTCCGGAGGAGCTAGTGTCTCGCAAGCTAGAGAGATGTCTGTTTCTTATGGGATGGCTGCTTAGTGATGGATCACTGCCTGAGTACAGCACTGATGAGTGACCTGATGGCTAGCTTGAGCTCTCCTGAAGCTGCCAGAGATCTGGCACACCTACAGGGATCTTTCAACATGTTGTTTTCTGTGCTATTTCCTACCTGATAAGTAATCAAAAAGCTCCAGGTTAGAGGCAGTTCATCTAATGGACTAGCACACATATATAGCGCTGTTACACACAGTGTTTAAGCCTAGTGCTCTTAAAGCATTGGAAAACATCCATGATGACTCTGATTTTTTTTTTTTTTTTTTCCAGTTTCTAATGCCTGGATATAGCTATTCTGTCCAAATACATATTTGGGTAGAATCCGTGTTCACAAAACAGAATTCTGTTTTTTTTATGTCCTGGGTGACACAACTTAGTCTATTTTGCTGCAAAATTCATCTCTATCTGTAACTTTGCTCTCGGCAGCAGAATTGGTTTCCTTTGTGTTAGATTTGGGTCAGGAAACACTTTTCTGAAGGCGAGCTGGGAGCATGAGGGCTCTCCTCCAAGAAGTCCTGACCATCCAGGATAACATATGGCCATCTGAACTGGACACAGGAATATATGTATTTGATAGGGTCCTAAGCTCATGTTGGGAAACTGCATGTTGTCACTTAATGCTATAAATAACAAGATATTAGTAACTTGTAACATGATAGTAATAATAATATAAGGAGCAAATAGGATGTACTGGGTGATTATATTCTCTTGCTGAGCATTCAGGTTGCAAACTGTTACGTTAAGCAGGGCCTTTCTATTGATCTGTTAGGTCGGCCACATTTGCAAAATGTTCATTAGCTCTTTAGCATATTGCTCTGGAAGGACGTTGGTGAGTACTGTTTGACTTCTGACCTTTTTTCCTTGTTTCCTAGGGTTATGATAATACGGAGAGCAGCGTCCGTAAAGCTAGTGTATTTTGCCTAGTGGCAATTTATTCGGTAATTGGAGAAGAACTGAAACCTCATCTCGCACAACTGACAGGAAGCAAGGTACAAGAGTAATGCGTCTCCGGTGTTTTGATAATAGCCAGCTGAATGGCTTGCACTACTAGCAGCAAGACCAGTGGCTTCACGGTAGCTCTGGGTCAAATTCCCTGTGTTCTGTTAAATCCTATCTCACCCTGCTAAACACCACTAGAACAGCACAGCACTTGCTCAGCAGTGTGAGCATTTGAAATCCCACTAAGCAAGTTTTGATGGGGTTCAGGGATCGGTTTCATGACGCATTTGATCCTGTGTAACTGCAAGCTGCCACTGAGCGGATCCTTCCCCCTTCCTACAGCCATGTTTACCTTGCCCCTTCAGCGTTGCAGCCAGGGGTGACTGTGCAGTGAGTTGGATCAGCTAGCTGCTCTGGCTGAAAGCCAGATCTGCGATACAAATTAATTAGCTTTCAGTCCGCTCTGCGGCTGCACAGGTAATCTAGTGCAAAGAGTGGTGGGAACACATGGCTGGGACGGGTGGGAGAGCAGGTCCTCTCAGCAGCAGGTTGTGATTAGAGCTGGTGGAAACACAGGTAAAGCTTCACTCTTAATAGCATGGCAGATGTGTCCCTTTCCTCCTGGGACACGAGCAAGCTCAAGTGACCCTTCAAAGGACTTCGTGCCCTGGAGTCAGGTTAGCAGCAAAACTCAAATTCTGACCTGATGCTGCAAGCAAAACCAAGTGCTAATTCAGCTCTGTCCTTCAGACAGGAGCTGGCATTTTGTGTTGAGGCAGGTGGTGTTTGGTTGCTTTTCAGAGCTGCTCAGGAAGCTGTCACAAGATTTCTTCTCCTGTTTGAAGTCGTCATACCCAAGATTTCTCTGCAATTTTAAGATGAATTCTGCATTTTTTTTCTGAAATAGATCTCTGCATGTGAATAGCTACTGAGTCTGGAGGGCTTCATTCTGTTATTTTGAAGCAATAATTTCTTTGTGGGTAGGAAGTGTGGTGTAGACCAAAACAACCTGAGACTGAGGACACTTGGATTTTATTTCTGAATTGAGTTGCCTTGTCCTTAAACAAATTACTTGTGTCTCCAAATTGCTCTGGAAAAAGATAGCTATGGGTGCTGAGGTTTACCTCATTATATTTGGGCGGTTAGGAAATCCCCCTATAAAATATTGTAGAGACTTTATTATCCCAGTATCCTAGGTGCCATGGACTTACTCCACCACATAACTAACTATAAACATGTGAGTAATTCTTCTGGGTTTACGCAGACTGCCTGCATGTTTAAAGTTAAACGTGTGCATGAGTCATTGCAGGATCTGGAGCTAAGGTGGTAAGGCAGAAAAACAAAACAAACCCATGCAAAGGAAGTACATAGTCATAACAGCTGCAGTTTTACTAGATGTACCAAGTTAGTGAAGATATTTAAATGTCATTGAAAATGAACATTTTATAAAGCATGGAGTGTTCAGGGTGTTTCCTAGGTGGGACCATGGCTCCCGGATCACCAGCGTGCCTGCAGCCCCACTGACCTCTGTGGGAATCCTGGTTGCCCAGAGCAGGCTGCAGGATTGAGGTCTGTGAACTGATGGCTGCTGAAGTGAAATGCAAGAGGTTTTTCTAAATCCCATTAAATCTGCCTGTAAGTTCAGTGGGACTAGGCATACCTTCCTGCCTCTGTCCATTCTGAAATATGCTCAGCTTTGCTTCTGCTTTTCCTCCAGAGAGCCTAGTGTCAGCTCACGCAAAACTGAGCTCACCGCAGAATGCGCGTTTCAAGATTTGCAGTCGATTTTTGTCTGCCTCTTTTTCCTGGCATCATCTCCTAATGTATGTTTGTTTCTTTCAGATGAAGCTACTAAACTTGTACATAAAGAGGGCCCAGACCACCAACAGCAACAGCAGTTCCTCTTCAGATGTTTCAACGCACAGTTAATGGAGATATGTGGACATATGTGTAGACTTAGAAGCAATCAACGGTGCCTCTCCGAGACCTTTCTGCTACTCTTCACTGGCGCACTCCATCAGCTCAAGGAGGCCATGCAGATATTTATTGCAATCAGTATTTTAGTCCCTTAAAAGCTTTTATGTAGAATCTTACTGGTATTGAATGTAAAGGAAGCAAGGTCTGTGTTGCAGTCTTCATTAAAAGTGAACAACAGAAAGCCATACTTAAACATATTTGTATAGCCTGCTGAAATCTCAGAAATATGTTTAGGTTAGCGTTCCAAAACTGAGTCCAAGAACCTGGATACGCGTAAAGGTCAAACAAATCTTGTTGGATTAGTTCATACCCAGTTTTGGTTTCTGTGCACTAGTTACCTGCTCTCTCCCCTTGGCCGCAGCTGTTCCGGCTAGGTTCTCCTCTTCTTACAAGTCTTGTGGTCCTGTTTTGTACTCCTTGTTGCAGCTTGCCTAATGTGCAGGGCTCTCCGTGAGGAGATCTTTGCAGATGTGGCTGTGATTCCAGCCTCGGATGCTTTAATACTGAGAGATATCAAGCGAGTAATGAAAAAATAGGTTCTTTTTAAACATCTGAGTTTTTGTACATAGTTCTTCTGACAGACCTCCGATGGGCTGATTTCTCTGTAACTGCTCTCCAGCCAGCTGTGCTGCGTGAAACAGCTGGGCTCTTGCTCCTGTCATTGACTGTGTAAATATTTCTCCCCTCCCAACCCATTCGTCTCTTTCAAATGCTCAAAAGACTCTCCAGGTTACATGTTACTCTCCAAAAGGAACCTGAGACCTAATTCTGGGACTGATGTCTGCGATGAGACACTGGAGTTAGGTGGGTGGGTGTTGGATTAGGCTCCGAGTGTGTCCGTGGGTGGGCAGTGGGAGCTGGCAGGGCTGTGTCTCAGTGCTGCCTTGTGAGGCTAGCTGCATTTTTCTTGAAGTCTGTAGCGTCAAAGGGCTGATCTGCCGCTCTGACCTGATCCACTGGTATTGGATGGTGAATGGCTTTATCCCCACAACTCCTTTGTGCTTTGGGCAAAATGTTCATCCCAGAGGACAGAAAGGGCGTCTGAAACTGAACAAAAAAAAAGACCCTGTGGAAGCACCTGCTGAGCCAGCTGGGACAGTGCTGGTTGCCTGCCACAGCTCCCCTCCTGTGCCTGAAGAGCCTGCAGTGCTGTTAGCTGCCTTTAGAAACCTCCTTCCTCCTGGCCAGCCCCACGCACAGCCCTGCTGGGTGCTCTGCATTTCGGAGGGGTGCAGAGGGCCCTCGCTGGGCGCTGCTGTCAGCAGGGTGCTCTGGTGAGGGTGCCGTGGGGCAAATCCTTTTGCAGCCTGATGACACAGACCGACTCAGAGCCAAACCAGCAGCGGTCAAATACCCCATGGTACCGCCCTTCCCCAAAGGGAGACCCTTCTGTTTGCAAAGGGTGAGCTCCGCCTGCCTCTGCCTGTAACCAGGGGAAGCAGGAGGACGCTAGTGCCGTGTTTGGCCCTGGGCTGGGTCCTGGCTGACGGGCATGCCCACCCCAAACCTGCAATGGATCAGAACTGGGGTTTTGCCCCCAGTGCCAGTGATGCAAGAGGCTGGTGGACCTGCAGCTTACGGCTGCAGCTGTGGTGATGGATGTGTGCTCCCTGGCTGCTCTCTGCCTTGGTCTCTCTCCAGTCTCTCTCCTTGACTTCCCCTTTGGGGAGCTGAAGGGACACCTTGGTAGTGTACTGAGAACGCGAGTTTCCAGTGCCGCAGCAGGGGAACGCAGCGGGGAGGGTAAAGCCCCCTTATCTTCTCTTTCCATCAGTTCATCCACGTGTGTCTCAGCCCCGGCCCTGAGGAGCTGTGCCGGGAGGTGACGCTTGGTGCCAGCTCCCCTCGCGGTCCCCAGCTCGGGAGGGACTGGGGCTGGTGGGGACTGTGCAGGAGGGGGCTGCAAAGCTTCTTGGTCCCTTTCCCTGCTGATGTGAGTGGAGGAGGTGACCCGCTCCTGAGTTTGTCAGGATGTGCCCAGGCTTTTGCTGGCTGCAGGGCTAGTTCCCTCATCTTCCCCAATGAGTAATGCCATGGCAGGAGAAACCATGTGATCCTGGTGGGTGGGATTCCCCCAGGGCCTTTCCCAGGCTCAGAAAAGCCATCCTCGCGAGGAGGAGGATGATTGGCTGCTCCATGGTTGGCGTCTCCCTTTCCGTGGACCATTTCTCTTCAACATCTTTCAGTATGCTTGTTAGAATATTCTTTTTTAATTTTTTGAATGATTCAAATTATTTTAGTTTAACACAAATTTATTTTCCCTTTTGAGGAAATATTCAGCCGACTTGTTGGCAGCAGTTAGCTGTCTTGTTTGAATTTTTAGTAGTGGGTTTTGTTTTTTTGTTGTGTTTTGGGTTTGGTTTTTTTTTTTAATTTGTACTCTAACCGCTTAGTATTTATGCCTCTCTCTCTCCCCATCTCAGTTCAGTATCTTGTGTTCCAGTTCTGGGGTTCAGAAGGTCAGCATAGCTGACCAGATGGTGATTAGTCCCTCCCAGCTGTGATGGAGCTTGGTCCATCACCGTTTGCTGTTTTGTTTGTTTTATTTTTGTTTTGAATGGCACACTGTAGCAAATCTCCAGGAATTGAATTCCTCCTCAAATGATTTTATATATTTTATAAAATCCTGTTAGTATGCACTGAGAGTGAACGCACTGTAACGTCCCTGAACTGACCCTGGCGCGTGCGCTGACACTACGGTCGGAGGTAGGGGCTCGTCCCTCGGAAGACGCGCGCAGCCCGCTGCGGCTCCGCGGCTCCGGCGATGAGCCCGCGTTGTCCGATACTATTGGCACACTTGGGGCTGCAAACGGTCGAACCAGGCCTTACTTTCTGAATCAGATTCGGTTCTGTTTGTCAACAGATGCTCGTTAACGTGCTACTTAATTTCGTTATGTGAGTCAGTCGAGGACTGTTCATCCTTTGAGTACTCTAGAAGTATGTTATACCTGTACACAGTAGAGAGCATTCTGCTTAGGTATTTATAAATCATTGCGTATAATGTACATAGTAAGGTTGTTTAGTATGTCGAACATGACCCGATTTTTTTTTTTTTTGCGTTTCCTTTGAAGTACTCAAAGGGCTAGCTCTGAATGTCACCTCTCTGATCTCCAGTGTTCTGACTTCAACAAGCTGTACAATCATTTTGTTTTCTCTTCAGCAAGCATAAAGGTCTCTCTGGCTACAAATCACAGTGTCCGCACACGCTTGCAGAGGAAGATCTGCACGCTGGCAGTGCCTCACCGCACCGGTGAAGCTTGTGTTCACGTTCTCCCGGCAGTAGCCACCTACTGCAGCTGCCTTTTTTTTTTTTTCTTGCTGCCCATTATGTGGGGCTTCAATTTTTCGTACCTTTAAAAAAAAAAAAAAAAGAAAAAAAAAAAAAAAGAAAAAAAAGTGTATTTTCTTTGCCCACCATGCTTTACAAGTCTGAATGGGAGAAAACTCTCAGCAGACAGCAGCTCCTGGCTGCAAGGTTGCCGAAATCTCAGATGTGGATGTTTTTTCTGCCATTGGCTGCACCAGTGCTCCGTGGGCATGGGCAAATACCGGATCCATCCGCCCCACAGGTCTACGTACTGTAGTTCTCATGTAGTGCAGAAATACCGAGGCATGTGGCTTTCTTAAGGTACACTATGTGTGCTTGCCTGGATTACAATACAATACGAGACTGTCTTTTTTTATTGCTTATTACTAGCTTACCAATAACCTGTATAAGTAACGTAACTCGCATCTTTGTCATCAAAACCTTTTCTCCCCACCCCTTTATTTATCAAGCATAATATTACATATTAAGGGACAGAAAAATAGACCTTTGTAGTATACAGCAGGACGTTGCTAACAATGTTTTAAATGGGAAGTAAAAACTGCTCTGAAAAAATGCCAGCCATGAGAAATGACATTGTTGGCACCGTGTTCATGCGCATGTATTTTTTTCTATTTTTTCCGCTTTTGTCATGTTACATCCATATCTGTATTTATATCTTATTTGTTTCACTTTTGAGTGTATCATGGCAATTGTACAGATGTTTTTTGTTAACATTTATGTGATAGAATTTGCTAAAAAAAAATAAAATAAAACCTTTTGAGTTTGCCCTAGAATAAGTGGAAGTTGGGTTTCTTTTTGGGGGAGAAATATTAAAGTAGATTCATTATCCAATACAGCTGCTCACTCCAGCAGCCTTTGCTTGTAAAGGATTCGCTCCTCTTCCTGCCCTGGCTGCTCTGTTCTCGTGTATTAATTAGAGGGTGCCGGTGGTCTGGCTGGTTCCTACAGACACCGGTCTGAGTGGCAGTGGGGCCAGCGGGCACCTGGTCTTTTGGGGTGCCAGTCTTTTGCTGTCAGCTTTTAAAAGCTTTTTGGGAAGTCACGGTTTTAGGGGATTCCTGTGGCGTTACAAACTGGAGAGCTGTATGCTGTTTGAAACCTGATGGTCTCGTGCAAAGACACGTAACTCAAGGACCAAGGGCGTCAAAAGATGCCTGTGTTATGAGGCTGGTTAAGAGAATTGCAGAGGTTTTAAAATACGTGGCAGTAGAAATTTGGGTGATGAAGTGTTTGGGGAGGTGAAGGGGTGCTGGGAACTGCACTACCAAAAGACAAAGAACTTGAAGTGGCCGGGGAGCCTGAGCACTCAAGCGCTTGTGTGTTATTCTGGGGCAATAATGGCTCATCGCAATTCAAAAAGCTGTAGTGAAGCTGTGCTCTACACTAGGGAAACAGATCCCCTAAGGTACGACTTTTACCTTGATGCTATTTCTTTAGCGTCAAGGTAAAAGGTCCTCAGATTCCTGACTCCCCTGCACCCACCACAAGGTGAGCACGGGAGGTTCAGATTTCCTATGGGAGGCTTTTGCCGTGAATATTCCCGGGCAGAGGAGCACATGGAGAGCGTTGCGTGCACGAGCACCAGCATGCAGGATGTGGTGGTTCTGGCCTTGCTGGGTAAGGTGCTGCTAGTTAAACTATCCTCCTTCTCTCCTCCTGCAAGAGAATTATTTTGTCTGTTCTTTTTACTCTCCAGCTAGTTACTGAGCTAGAACAAGTTTGACAGTGTTTTGGGGAAGTTTCAGCCCGGCGATAGCTTTGTCTAGCTGCAGACCCCACACAGCATCAGCAGTCCTCACTGGCGTCTCCTTTGCCCTGGCACTCCCGGCGGCCACCGAGCACTGCCCGTGCCAGCCCGGGGACCCTTCTGCATCAAGGTGCAGGGGCCCAGCTGGGAGCGAGGAGCAGTGGTCGCTCTCTGCTGCAGATGGACCATCTCACCCCGCGGTGGCAGGGTCGTTTTTCACTCTGCTGTGTGTCAGAGCAGTATGAGGGAAGGTCCAGCCGTGCCCAGTGACCCTGGCTTCTTCCCAGGGCACTTCCCACGTGTTTTGTCTCGAGCAGTGCCAGGTACCGGTGGTTATAAGAAAGGGAAGAGAGAATGAATAGAGCACTATCTCGTCTGTGCCTTGTACAACTCCAGATGCTGGCCTAAATTAGCCTTACAGCCCTGAGGGATTTGGAAAAGCTCTGAAGTCTGAGGCATTGCAAATGTGGTATTAGACAACCCGAGCTGGGGAGCTGGATTTCACTGACACGTGCTTACAACGGTCAGTCCTTGCAAAACCCTTGGTGGGGGCCGAGGAGAGGGACACCCCGCAGATGCAGAAATAGGTCATTCTGGCAGTTTGTGCAAGACTCATGCAGAGGGCTGTTTGCATGGCTGGAGGTCTCCTTTCCCTCTGGAGCACGAGGCAGCAGGGGTTGGACCCGAGGAGGCTGGGCATTCACCTACTCCATCTCCAGAGCGCGCCTCTCCGTACTCTGCGACTGGGTTTTACCAAACCTTCGCGCTGTTGCTCGGGTTATGAGGAACGAAGGCCAAGATGGAGCTGCAGCTGCTGACTCATCACCAACCATCGCCAGATGCACAGAGCTCCTCTCAGGGAAGTTGTCTTCTCCCAGCGATGGCTCATGCCTCCAGGCACTCATTGCCCAGGTCTGCCCCTCTGATGATCTCCTTAGAAAACGCACAAATTACGGGCCTCGGGGCCAAGACTTGCACCTTCGGGGGTGCCAGCACAGGCCACCCCTCTTTGCTGCAGGAGCAGCATGGCAGAAGGCAACAGTTTTGCGGGATGCAACCGCAAGTGAAAAGCTCAACTGGAGCATCCCAGAGCGGTTACTCCCAATGAAATACAGGAGCAGAAATAATCCTCTCGCTCGTCTCCTGGCTCCTGTGCTGGATTTCATCGACTCCTTTAGGGCTGAGACTGCAGCGTGTTGACAAGGGGGTGTTTGTTTATTGAACTGCCTCAAAGTATCTGTCCCTTGTAGCTCCTTTGTCACAAAGTCCCATGTTGTCCTAAGCCACATGATTGCTTCACAGATCGAGAATGAGGAATGGCTGTAATTGCTGGCTTAGATGGTTTTGCTGAGCTCTCCTCTACGGTGGAGGACCGGAGTTGCTGCCAGCAATTAAAGGTAGGTAGGAGATTCCTGGCAAGCGTGAAGGCTTGCTCTAAGCACTTGCAGCCCATTCTCAATTCATTTTTCTGTCCTGGATGGTCTGAACCGCTGCTGATTGCTTCGCAGCCCAGCACTTTGCAATCCCCCTCAAACGATTTTGCGACCCCTTCCCTCCCACCAGGGGATGCACCGAGGAGCAGCTCAGTGCATGTCAGCAGAGTTGCACTCCTGGACCAGCTGCCTTATCTTAATTCGCTCCAGTTAAAGAATAAGATGTTTTGGCTTAAAACCCCTGAGAAAGTGCAGCTCAGTTGATCAGTGGTAACTTGTTAAGTTAAATAATTCCACAGCTTCTGATTGTGCAACCCAATTACTTGCTTGTGCAACCCTCGTTTACCCTCCTCAAGCAAATATCACACACCCCTTTCTTCCCTTCACCAACCCAACACATCCATGAAGTATGGAAAGGGCCCTCCCCGGCAAGCACGCCCCAGCCCCGGCGGGAGCCTGCTGGGAGGAGGCTCAGGGCAGAAGCGCATGTAATACTGACCTCGGGGGGAGAGGACAGACCGTAAATCTCCATCCCCTGCTGTGATGGGAAAAAAGTCCTGCAAGGCTTTTGGAAAGCTGCGGGGGCAACATGGGCATGGAAGTCAACCCGAGCATCAGGCTGGGATGGAGGAGGTCTCTTGCCAGCAGACACTGGGTGATTGTGTGCTTGTTTAGGTCCAGAGAAAGACCATCACTCATTGTGACCCCCAGTCATGGATCCATTCGTGGGTAATATGGGATTATAGTTGACACGAGCATGGGACTGGAGAGGGCTGCTTCAGTAGCATGTCAGTCTCTGCGCGCCCGTACCGTGTTCAGCTCTCCCCGGCCAGGGAAGCACTCGTGCGCGGATGGGAGGACGATTACACCATTGCAGCCGCTGCGCTCCCCTGGACCGCTGCAGCACAGGAGATGCTTACATGTCTCAGACTCTCCCTGGGGATCTGACTGCAGCCAAAGGCTCGGGAAATATTGGCCCGTTAAACCCAAGGTCCTTAAGCAACATTATTCCGCTCTCCATGCTGTTTTGTCATAACTTGGCAGGTACTGAAACAGGCCAAGCAAAGCTATTGCTTTCCAAAAAAGGGCTATTTATATCCAAACTCCAGTGCCAACCCATTAACCAGGAGCCAGCGACTCTCCTTGCTGCCTGGCACGGGGGCCAGCGGGGATGGGCGCTTGTCGCTTGGGGCAGGCACAATGCATGGGGACGATGCTCGCGAGGCTTTGAGCCCCCGACGGGCCCGGGGCCGGGCGGCTGCGGGAGGGCTCGGCAGGGAACGGCCACTCGGGCGCCATGAAAAGGCAAGAGCTCGCCTGGGAGCGGAGGAGACGGGGAGCAGCCGAGCGGGCGGCGGAGGGGAAAGCGAAGGCAGCGTAAACCAGACCGAGCTAACGCGGGGCCGGGGGGATTACAGGGTGCCTGGGAAGCTGCTCACAAACACATCGAGGACACAGCAGCCCTCCAGAGCAAGGGGTAATGACTAATTAATGAGGAGAGGGATGAAATTCATAATGACTCAAAAATGGCCGAGATAATGAACTCCTTCTCTTTAAATCCACCTTTAACAAGAAAGCTAAGGGAAAGGATTTAGATCAATTAAGAAGTAAAGAAAAGCAATCTCATAAAAATAGCTATTGACACAAGCAAGGGGGAGAACACCTGGGAAGTCTGTACGTGGCAGAGGCAGCAAATGGCTGAGGCCTATAGCAGAGGGGGCTTGCGGGGGTGAAGGTTTGGTTCTTAAATGATGGAGAATTGCAATGAAACCTGCCCGGACCCAGCTGTCCCCGTGCAGGGAGCAGGGGTGATCCCGGCCGAGCTGGCCTCGGGGAACCGCTCAGCCTCCAGAGCTGCAGGAGGTGAAATGGAGTGAAAAACACTCCCCGCTGTCCGTGGGCTGGTGCCGGCGCAGGAGCTGCCTTGCTGGGGACGTGGGACAGCCTGTGTGTGTCCAGCAGGCAGCAGCTTCTCGCTCAGCGATCTCCATTACGGGCAGCGGTTGCTGGCCGGATACCAAACCCCAACTCTCGGCTAAGCAGCTATGACACCCTTTTTTTACAGAATCAGAGAGTGGCTTGGGTCGGAAGGGGTGGTTACAGTTTGTCTAGTCCATCCCCTCTGCTGTGGGCAGGAACGTCTTTCACTAGGTCAGGTTGCTCAAAGCCCCATCCAACCTCGCCTTGAACACTTCCAATGATGGGGCATCCACAGCCCTTTGGGCAACCTGTTCCAGTGCCTCACCACTCTCACCGTGAAAAATTTCTTCCTTATGTCCAATGTAAATCTACCCTCTTTCAGTGCTGCAGTCCTTTCTCTTCTGCACATAAACTGGGTTATACTGAAGTCTAACACAGCGTGGCAGAGCTAAGCACCTCTTTTATTCTGTTAAGGGTACCCCAAGAGCTAACATTGGGGTTTGATTTTTTTCATAATGAAGCTTACCCTCCCCAGATGTGTGTCTGCTTGTCACCACTTTTGGTGAAATCCAGACCTGGGAAAGCAGGAGGCAAACTGGCAATACTCAATTTCTGTATTTAACAACCGTGTATGGCATAAAGGCACCCGTAAGTGACAGCAGGTAGAGCAGTAGTCAAAGGGGAGCTTCAGGAAGATAGCACTAGTGTGCTCCTGGACCTGGAGACGTGCTGACCGCCTCTTGCCGGGACTCACCCCACACTCTGCTCGGCTCCTGGTCCCAGCTGTTGGACGTACAGGGCACTTGCAATGTGAAATCTACGTTTTTTGGTGTTTGCATGACATCTCCTTGGAAACACTAATAGATTTAACAAATCACTGTGAATTTGGCAGGGAGCTGGTGACGACGTCTGGCTGTCCTCTTGCTGATGAGCTCTGGGGTGACCATGGTGGGGAGCAGCAAGGGGTAGGGGCCACAGACCCCTCCTGTGGGATGGAGCAGCCCTCCGCGAGCATCAGCAGCTACTCGCGGGCAACAGATACGCAGTGACCCTCAGCGCGATGGCCCCCATTACCTTCAACCCTGCCAAAGCTCAGGGGTCACAAAAGAGGCTGGAAACATTGGAGTTGCCTAAAACCTGTTCATTACCTCCCCCATTAGAGGAAATATTTTTGGCTAGCTCTGGCTGCTGTGCAGCAGGACACTGGGGTATTCTCTTCCTTGTCCCAGTGACCCAACTTCTTTCCACCCGTAACCTCATCTCCCTCTCCATCATCCTTGCTGAGGAATAGCCCCTGTAAGGTCCATCGTGCCTGGACCTGCCTCCTGCCCCCTCCACGGATGCCCCGGCGCGAGGTCTCTCCTGTTTCCCCTGTGCCGAAATGCTCCACGTCTCTGGGCAGGTTGGTGCTTGGGGCTGAAAGGGTTAAGCAGATGGCCCTGTCACAGGGGCAGTTTCTCGACTGCCGGTCTATAAATAGGAGCTGGGTTTCTAATCTGCTTGCCACTCGTTTCCACTCCCTGCCAGTTTTTTCCTGCTTTTTCCTGCAAGGAGGTACCTGCAGCCGCGACAGCCTGCAGCCCCGCCGACGCTGCTGGGAGAGGGAGGTGAGCGGCCGAGTCCCGCCCAGTGAGATTCGCCGTCTGTCAGTCCTCCTGTAACCCATCCTGATTAAAAACCAAGAAAAAAAGGAAAAAAAAGAGGGGAGAGAAACAAAGCCCTCCCCTGGCAGGGGCTCCATGACCCTGGTCTGTACTGCAAGTCCCCAGCCCAGTTTTATTGCCTGCCTTGCCCCCCCAGACCCGCGTTGGAGCTGTCCCCTGTTTTGGGACAGGTGAAACCCCGGTCCAAGCACCGCGAGCTGACATTGAAGACCCGGCTCTGCTCCCTGCATACAAGCTCCCTGCCCGGTGGCTGGAGAGCGAGCGGGGAGCGGGGGCTGGCAGCATTTTGGGCTCCCAGCAAGTCTCCCATCTGCTGGCTCCCCCCGTGCCTGCATCCCCTGCCCTATCTCCTCCATCTCTCCAACAGCGCTAGTAACTCCATCCCTGCCAAGCGACAGTCGGGCCGTAAATCCTTGTGAAGGGCATGAGGGCCTGCTGGAAGAAGGCACTGGGGGTTTGCAGAGAAGGGCTGCGAAGAAAGGCCGGCTTCACGCTGGGACGGGGAAGACGTGGGCAGGTTGGTGGGTGGCCAGGGATCAGCAAGGACGTGATGACTCCCAGCAAGCTCGACCTGGGTTGGATAACGTGTGACAGAAGGGGCCCGGGGAGACGTGAGAGCAGCCCTCAAACATGCAAGAGGCGAATGCAGAGAGGGGGGATGATCTCTTCTCCGTGGATGGGGCAAGAAGCCTTGGGCTTAGCAAGAAAAATTTAGATGAGGAAAACTTGTTAGTAGTCAGAGTAATAAAGTTGACTTGTTTCCAGGCCTAATTTTGACAAACTGATGATTTGATCAAGCACGCAAAGGGGAAAGTAACTCTTAAAGAGTGAATGAGCCAGTGGGCAAATCCTTCTGTTGTTCCGACCTGGTGCATGTCAGTCCACTTAACCTGAAAACTCAGCTTGGATGAGCTCTTCTCTTGCTGGACAAGGAATAGACTGGAGGAGATTTGGCCAAAAAGTGGGGCAGTTCGTTGCATGGCTCCTTCTGAGCACGGTGTCCATGCAGCCGGGTCAGGTGCATGTCCCAGGGGCCCTTCCCCACGCGCCCGCCTCAAGCTTCACTGCTGTCGACAGATGCTTTCCAAGGCTGCTGACTCACTGAATGGGAAATGTTCTGCCAAAAAACGTCGAGTTTGATAAAATTGCTAATGGGACCCTACTGGCTTCCCTGACAGCTTGGCTCCACGCCCTGCATTTGGAGTAGCTGCTGGGAGGGAGGTTGGTCTTCGCAGCCGAAGGAGTGCGATGCTCGGGGCTCCCAGGGCGATGGCTCCGCTGAGGCTCCGGAGGGGCTGCGCCAAGCCAGGGCACCCTGGTGGCATTTGTAGCCCTGTGTCCCCAGTGCCACGCCTTGCAGCTGCCCCCATGGGTTGGCTTCCAGGGAACATGTCTTGTTTCAGACACCGAACTAACCTTTTTTCCTCAGAATCTTGACCTTTTTTTTAGAAGTGAAAACTCAGCCTCCTGGCCAGCTTCAGCTCTGCCTTGCAGGACTGCCCTGAGCTAAGGATGCCGGGCTGGAGACAGTGAAATAGGATGCCCCCATCTGCACCCCAGCTCCTCGTGCCCTGGGAGGACAGGGACAGAGCGACACCTACCCAGAGCAACGGCGGCAGCAATTTAGTCCCTGTCTTGCAACAGGCCAGCTCTTCTGGCCAACAGTAAGAAATAAATGGAGGTAGTTACTTGCCTTGTAGAGCTAACCCAGGTAAGCAGAAAGCCCTGGTTGCTTTTGCATCCTGGTGACCCTGGAGAAGCAGCACCGGCCCAGCGCGGCTTGGCTCCCGGCAGGCTCAGCCGGCGCTGTGCTCGTCTGCGCCCTCACGGGCACCCCGGAGCTGGGGCTGAAGATTTGGCCACTCTCTTCCTCGCTCGGCTGTGCCCTCTCAGCACTGTCATGGGTGCTCCTGGGACCACAGAATCACAGAATCATAGAATTGTTCTGGTTGGAAGAGACCTCCAAGATCATTGGGTCCAACCACTAACCTAGCATTACCAAGTCCCCCACTAAATCATATCCCTTAGGGCTTCATCTAAACGTCTTTTGAATACCTCCAGGGATGGGGACTCCACCACCTCCCTGGGCAGCCTGTTCCAATGCCCGACAACCCTTTCGGTGAAGAAATTTTTACAAATGTCCAATCTAAACCTCCCCTGGCACAACTTGAGGCCGTTTCCTCTTGTCCTATCGCCTGTCACTAGGGAGAAGAGTCTGACCCCCATCTCTCTACAACCTCCTTTCAGGTAGTTGTAGAGAGCGATGAGGTCTCCCCTCAGCCTCCTTTTCTCCAGGCTAAACATCCCCAGTTCCCTCAGCCGCTCCTCATAGGACTTGTGTTCCAGACCCTTCACCAGCCTTGTTGCCCGTCTCTGGACACGCTCCAGCACGTCAATGTCTTTCTTGTTGTGAGGGGCCCAAAACTGAACACAGTATTCAAAGTGCGGCCTCACCAGGGCCAAGTACAGGGGGACGATCACCTCCCTACTCCTGCTGGCCACACTAGCCCATAAAGAGCTCCTGGTGCCTCTCCCTGATCAGCTTTTGCTCAGCCCTAGCGAAAAAAATCTAATTAGGCATCTAATTCCCCAGTGCTGCCTCCAACGTCCCTGTGAACACCTCAAACCAGGCGCCTGGGCTCTTCTGCGCGGCACAGTGCCCGGTGCTCTCTGCCAGCTGGGCCAGGCGCCTTGTCGCAGCACCGAGGACCCACCAACTCAGTTTCTTCATCTGCGCTCACCTGAGCTCTGGCACCCTCTGCTCCCTGGCACGGAGCAGCTCCTCCACGAGGTGACAGCGATGCGGCCCCTGAAGGCCTGAGAGGTGGGATCCTTCCCCTCCTGCTGCTGAGAGGAGCCTGGGTCCATCTCCTGGCTAATCCTGGGTGTTCAGCAACAGGCGACAGATCCAGGGTTTCCTCTGGGACAAACCCACGCTAGCGGGAGGTGGGGACAGGACAGCCCTTTTCCTTCTGAGTCAGCGGCTGAAATCCAGCCCATGCCAGGGGTGAGCCAATGCTCGGAGCAAGCGGGAGTGCTGGAAAGGGATCCCTGGAAGGGATCTCAGCTCCATCCCTGATAGCTCTGCAACCAGGGAAGAGTGCTTTGGCTCTCTGGGCAGTCCTTCAAGAGCGGTCAGGGTCACTGTGGTGAAGGGTTGGAAACTTCCCAGCAATAGGTTTAGAAAAGCAGAATCCCTGTGAGCCGCTTGGCTCTCACCGTGCCGCGCGGGAGCCAGATTCCCCTCTCGCTTGCTCTGGGACGTTGCTGCAGATTGGAGCATCCCCTTGAGCGCGGTGCTGCTGGGCGTGGGGATGTCCTCTCAGTAGCATTTTGCCCTGCGCTTGTTACTGGCATGTGGCTTCTCACTCCATTTCCTTTGGCATTCGGCAATCCCCGTGTTTTGGGTGAGTGCTAAACATTAACTTAGATTTGGACGCAATAACTCGGCGGTGTGTTTGCAGCCCAGTGCGCAGGGAGGGGACACACTCAGCCCCCTTCCCCTGGCCCTGCCAAAGGTGTAGGGATGCCAAAGCAAGAGAGTTTCACCGAGTGCGCACCAGCGTTCACTGAGCACACACCTGTGCTTGGCTGAGGGCATATCCAGGTATCCACCAAGTGTTGTTTTCATCCACCAAAATTGATTTGATTTCCTTGATTAACATAACTAGGAGGACCTTGCTGATTTGAAAGCAGAGTGAAAATCCTTCTCAGCAGAAATCAAAGCCCTGGAGGCGACTGGTATGTACAGGAATGGCATTAACAACTAATCCCCTCTAATCCAAGATGACATCCTTATCACATGAGGGCATAAAATGTAATTAGACTTATATAGTGCTATCTCCAGAGCACCAAGCAAATATTAACCAATCCATCTTCCCAGCGCTCCTGTGGGGACAGCCCAGATACCCTGGCTGTGCAGCTGGGGAAACTGAGGCACGGGATGGTGTGCTAGCAGGGTTCCTTTCTGGAGAAGGCCACGCAAACCTTACATCCAAAAAACCAAAATCAGCAAAGCATTTATGACCACTGGGAGGTCTTTTGGGGACACAGAGCATGTCTTCCTTCAAGGCTCCTGTTATCAAGGGGACGGCGAGTCACTGCTCTTTCCCTACACTTCCAGGATCCCTCCACAGCTATTACACATCTGCAGGGAGATAAAACACATGTTCAGACATGGGCTTCCTCTATTGTTAAAACACGTTTAAATGATATCCAACCATCCCTTCCGCTCTGTTTGTACTAGGCTTTGTTTTCTAACCTCGCTTATGCCCCAGATTCGCCCCATCTCACGGATGCTGCAGAAGGCGCCTTTGCCGGGGGAGCTTTGCTGTCCTCCTTTCGGCTCTCTGAGGTTAATTTGCCCCGAGATGGGTAGTGCCACTAATGGTCCCTGCCTGCATGGAGCAATGCCACTGCCCTTGGGACTAAATCCAGCGTGCAGACTTTGCAGCCTGAACTGAGGTCTCCATCACCCCTCGGCACCCAGGGTACCTGGACATGGGCAGGGAGCTCTGCCTCAGAATGCCTGCACAATGCCTTTCACCAGGCTGTGGTGGGGTTTTATTTAACAAAATATACGGCCTGATCCACTTCGAGCAGTAGGACCATTTGCAGCAGCAGGGGACGCGGTCCTCTTACCAATGTCGGTTAGCGTCGGTGCCCTTGACCAAGAGCTGCTTTTGACAGAGGAAGACACACAACAGCCACCGAATTTCTCAAGGCCTTGGGATAAGATTATATTTCCTGGGCTGGCAATGCCCTCTGGTTTAAAAACAGTTGGATGTATTTGAGTGTGAAGTATAAATACCTGGGCTCTATCAGTCTCTAAAATCAAAGACACCCATCAAAAGGCTACTGGCATTTGAGGGACAGAAAGTTTAATGGGATCCTCTTTGGTGGGGACATGGCAGTGTCGCTCCCTTCACTGGAGGACATTACCCCTGAAGATCTGTCACAACATACATTTATCAGAGGGCCTGGGAAGAGCTGTGCGGTGCAGGGTGAGGAGGGACACTCGTGGTGTCCCCTGGGTGCTCCTCGGCTCCGGGCCACCTCTAGCCGCTGTGAGCTGCTCCCGCACCCTGCAGGACCCAGTCAGCGAGCATTTTGTTTTATCTTCCCCTGGCACATTGGGAGTGAATGAAACAAAGCAGGGAAGGCTGGGACTCACGGGTTTCCTTCCTTTATTAATAAAGTTCCAGATTTTCTGGAACAGAAAAGAAGATGCTGTCTGCAGAAAACTTCAGCAAACTTTTCCAGGCACAAGGAGGGAAGGAACGCCATCGAGGCAGATAGCTGTTGAAGTGGTTCATAGAAAGCTGTTTTGCCACTGGTCTCTTTGGAGTTGAGACTATGTTAGACCCTCAGTGGTAGTCATACCTCGCTGGACTGAGGGCAGGATCCGTCCCCAGCCCTCCCTTGGCTTCTTCCCTCCCTGCTCCCCCCACTGCACTAGCACCACCAGTTGCATGGCCACACTGGGACTCAGACCCAGGGACTGATCCAGCTGAGAAGCAAACTGAAGACCAAAAAAAAGCTGTTTTTTTCTCATGGAGAAAGAACAGTTCCCAGAGGGAGCTGCTCGCCTCCCGGTGCTGCTGGTGCGGGCGAGGGGCGAGGTGCAGCGTGTCCTGCGGTGGGGGGATGGAGGTGCAGGGGGAGGCAGTGCTGCTGCCCGGGCAGGACTATACCACCCCAGAACCCACTGCGGGACACCTCAGTTGCTGAGAAGTCAGTGCCACAGCAGATTTCTGCCTGCTGAGGAGCTGCTGCTAGCTGTGTGTCTAGGATGGCCACTAAAACCCTACGCTTAGGAGGTTGTCTTCCGATTGTGAGGCAGTTAAAAACCCACAAGTGCCCAAATATTAGCACACTGCAGAGTAGGGATCAATTTGTGCCCTTTTAGGCAGCTCACCTGACACCACTTTTCTAGCTTTATAACGCTGCCAGTGAACTGCTGTAACATGTGTGACTTGGCCAACATGTCCTCTAAAAACCATTGAAAATGTTCCCTTTCCTTGCCTGAGGGGCTCTGGCTCCAGAGTCGCTGGGTTTCCTCCCTCTGCTTCTGGAGCTCAGGCTGCCCAGATTAAATCGTGTATTGAAAAATTCCATAACAGCTTCCGACCTCAATGAATAGCACATTCAAGGCCACTGGAAGGCTCTTGCATTATCTAGTTCAATGGTTTTCAACCTTGGGTTTTTTTTTTTTTTTTTGATTTCCAGTAGAGATAGGAATCCCCAAAATGTCAGATCTACAGCCAGCTGGCCGGCTCGGTGCAATCACTTTCCACAAACCCCTTAGGAGCAACCTGGGCCCTTGCAGGGTCTCTGGGTCACTGGCTGAAGTCTGCTGTAGTTTGACCTCCCATCTAGGAGAAGCCATAGGATTGCATCTGCAATTGCTGGCATCTAAATCACCGTAGGTGACGCTGCAGAAGAACACCTCTGGTCACATTTATCCATGCAAAGCTAGGCTGAGCTGGAGCTGGCAACAATATACCTTCAGGCTGGATCAGGCAAACAAGGGATGGCCTACAGCAAAGGACAACCTACACCCAGGCTGAAACAAAGCCTCAGACCATCAAAGGGTGATAGCAGGAGGATAAAGGTTGGGACTAGAGCCTTGAGGCACTCAAGGAGGAGAGTCAGCCCTGATGACCCACAGAGGTGGGGTGGGATGGAGAGACAACAGAAGGCAGCTGCTGTCAGCTCCAGGGTTCAAAAGCACATCCCGAAGCAGTGAGTGGTCACCAGCCACAGAAGGAGCCAGGATGAGGACTGCAGAGTCGTCTTTCTGTCGCTCTGCGTCACTGCGAGGGATCCTGAGCAGATCCTGGACACACATGTCTTGGTGCCTGGATGATGGACAGACGCTTTTTTTTTCCTGGTTGTATGTGGGTACGAGGGTGTGGTAAAAGTGGGTTTGTTTTTAAAAGAAAATCTCCTTCCCCTCTTCCAAAGTCTCATCCTGAGACTTGCTCTGTCATCATTAACCAACACGTGCGTATTTCCTACGATCTCCTCAGCAGATTCCCCCTGTGAGTAGGGCCGATGTTCTCTGTCCCTACACATGTCCTGTGCTCCTGCTTGGTTGTATTAAAACACACCTTTTTTTTTCCCCCCCCGAGCTAGGAGATTTGGCATCTCTCACGTGTCTTCCTCACTACGTGTCACTTAGGCAATCTTTGTATCTTCTGCATAGTTAATCAGATTTTAGATTTTTCTAAGTGCTACTAGAGAGAGCTGTGGTGGTAAAATTATTAATATTTAAGATTGAGAGGTGTGGCTAAGAAGTTACCTTTACTAAAAGCACACTTCTTTTGACTGAAAGGTGACAGTCTGTGATTGTTCCCAACTCCCTGCTGCTGAGCTGGGATAACACCCGGTGTGCTGCTCTGACGGCCTCCACCAAGACACCAAGAACCATCTCCCCATATCGTCATGGTATTTACTGTTTGAGTCCTTAGACTTGGGCAGTTAGAAAGCTACTTAAGGGGTCTATCCCTCCCCTTCTGTAAATACTACCACAATATGGGTTTTCTTCTGGAATTCCCTGTGGATTCCAGGTCATGCTGAACACTGGCACCAATGGTACAGACCATTCTTCAACACAGTTTATGCTTGGATTTGCTGGATTAAAACTGTGTCATTTTACTCATTGCTAAGGTTAGAAAAGTCCAAGCAAGAAACTTGCAGGCAGAAGAACTCAAGAATCATTTCTTTTATGTATTTGAAGAAAAAAAAAAGCATATGTGGTGTGTATAATGACAAAACCAAAACGCTAGGCACTCCAAATAAATGGAGACTATTGAAAAGCAGCTATCAAGATTAGATATAAATCTGACTGCTTGACACTACCAAGTAGATTGTGTCACTTTGGTTTATTCTATTTATTCGTAATAAAAATAACGGTGCTGTCTCACGTAATAATCTCGGTGATTGCTACTGCTCGCACCAGCTGTTACGAGCTGGACACTGCTGGACGGGGTCAGCTTCCCGTTCAGTGTTACTGCCTCCCTTCTGTTTGTGTTACGAAAAGTCCCTTCCCAAGAGATGTCTATAAACTACGATCAAGTTTCTTAACCTTGTTTTGATAAATGAAAGCAGATGTTTGGCAGGATTCATCTGATTCATCTCCAGTGTTTATAGAAAGTGGGATCTCACTGGCATGGTCCAGGGAGTCTAGGACGCTGAGCATCCTAGCCTAAACAGATGTTTACATTAGGTCAATAAGAAAGGCAGACGTACACCTTGTAAGCACCTAAAACTACAACAACGTATCCTCCTGAAATATCACACTAGTATGTGTATTTTTCACATCTTCAATCCATCTAGAATAACCTATCTTCAAGACTGCAAATTTCTTTTACAATGGGCAACTTGAACCTATACCACATAACGCTTGATTTAACTCTTCTGTGATAATACAATTGTTTAGCTGATGCCTTATAAACAGACACGTCAGGAGCAGCTTATTCTGTTCCCTGGTCAGGAGCAGCCTGGAACAAGTCCACGTTGTATTTCAGTGTCAGAGAAACCTGCGTCCTGGGATGAACCAGCAAAATTGTTTTATGGACAGAGTAATGTTCCATTTATATGAACATATGCAGAGGTTGGGTAGTAATTTTGTGCCATCCTGGCTCTAGAGATGGGAGTAAAGAGGGTTGTAAAGAAGATATAGTTTCTGCGTTAGACTTTTTAATCTCAGTTAATTGATTGCCAATTTATCTGAGGTGGTTAATAGGTTTGGAGAAGCTGATGGGATGTCTGTCTCAGGACATAAATATTGCTCTCTTTCCTTCCTTGAGCTGAAACTAAATGTTGGTTAATTGGCACTGATTGATTAAAGTAGAACAAAGGAAAACATCCTCTGAAAGTCTGAGGCTTGTCTTTACTATGAAACATGGGAGCTCTTCTAGTCTGAGACAAAATCCTACTGAAGACAACGGTTTCTGCTCAGTACAGTGAGCTTTGACTACATCCTCAGTGTCCGTTGTCTCTCTAGTCCAACAGCTGTTCTGCAATCAAACCTAAAGAAGACAAGAAATAGGTAGTTTTTGCCATGATATAGCTAGCGGTACTGAATAGTGTGTGTCTGAACTGCCGCTGACCTTGCCTAACTACATCATGGGAAAAGTTAAAGCAATGGTCCCCAGGAGGGTTTTGCAGTGAGGTTAGTTATTTCACTATGAAAACAAACTGACAAGCCTTGGTTTGGGAGGGAGGACATAGCAGTTCTGCGCTGTGGTCACTTGGATCGTCTTCTCTGAGGATATTCATTACGGTTTGTGGCCTCAGACTGCCGTCCCATCCCGCTCCGGGAAGTCTTTACGAACACCACAGGGGTACCTGAGCGGTCAGGTGGTTTGTGCGTTAAAGAGATTTGAAATTGGTGCTGATTTGTCTCAAAAAAATTTGGAAACAACAGTGTCTTATACCCCTGCAAGTACAACTGCCTTGGGTCGGGTGGGAATGAGCTAAAAGTGTCAAATTTCTATTCATCTCACTAAGGTCATTGTAAAGACAAGTCAACGCACCCCACTGCTGCTGTGGGAAGATAAAGAGCCTGATCCTTCTTCCACTTACATGGCTTTTACATTTGTGTAACTCCACTAATTTTTATCAAACAATTCTTTGGTTTATCCCTGTATGCATAAGAAGAAAACGAACTTGCAGGCTTCAGTATCGCATATCCCACCTTGAAAGAGATGGCCTCTCCCTGCTCTAACCGTATGGCTGTTAAGGAGATCCAGACCGTATAGACGGGGACTCATGACACTGGGATTTATTCACAGATCTGTCACTGGCTCGGGGATGGGAGGTCAGTTTGCCCTTTGGTTTCCTCACCTGTAAGGTAGGACTACTTGCTCGTTACCCAATGGCGACAGGATATTTGCACGTGTAGGGTGCATCCACGCTGTGGGCCATTACATGAAGTTAATACAAACGCATTAACTTGCCCCACAGGACTTGCAGAGATGAGAGGTGACACCTTGTTCAAGGAGCAAATCCGGGATATTGGGGGGAAGAAAGGAATATTGAGGAAATAAATGCATTTGTAACTAGTCAGTAGAAATGAGCCTCTACTCACTTTACCTCACCTTACCTTACCTTGCAGGGGACGTGGGAGGCTTCATTATTAGACTTAGCAATCGCTGTGCAAACACAATAAAAAAAGAGTCTTAAATTGGGCTTGTAAAAATTAAAGGAATAACATATTATTAGAATAATTGTACAAATTACTGTCATTGCAAAATTGCTTTTATGTATGGATATTCCAGTTGGGAACAATTACAGTCAGACTATACGTAGCTAATACAAGAAAACCACACTCCCTTTTCCAGTTTATCTTCTTCTTGGTTATGAATTTGTTGTGTGAATCATCTAATTAGAGCATTTCTATAAGAAAAACCTCATTTGATGGAAGAGCGCTTTGACGCAAAGACCAAATATTATAATAATAATGCTCATTATTTTCTCATATTTTGAATTTTTACAAGACATAGTATTTGTGAAGGATTAGTGGTGTTGTGAGCTGTAAATTGTGATTCTGCTAAGGTACAAAGAGTTCTCTGAGGGACTATTGAAAGGCATTTTGAGTACATGAAGGGTCTTAAAATGTTTTCCTTTCAAGGAATTTAAACTGTCTCTAAAGTGTTTAAGGGGAGATGAAAGGCTCTGTGATGTACTTCTTCATGCTTCGTACTGTCCTACAACAGATAAATGCCCTAGAGTGGAGCATTTCAGATCTTTCTACATGCTCAACTGTGTCTAATTATTATCTTGGAATCATTTCATATTTGAGGAGTTTACATTGGAGAGGATGCGTCTGCTTGTCACTGTTGCTTTGCCAGGTCCAAATTGCAATAATGCCTTTCCTCCAGAGTTAAAAATAACCACTTTTCAGATGGTTTTTGCTTAGAAGTCTCAACAAGGCAGGAGAGCACATGCAGTAGAGCAACATGTAGACCTTTTGCCATGAGTCTCTTCAGAAGCTGGGAAGCTGCGGACATCCCACATGTGCTTGGGCATTACCTGTGTGGTGAGACCTGGACATTGCCTTGAGCAGGAACGGGACTGTGGGGCACAGTAAAACCTGCGTCAGGACCACAGTATCCCTTGCAGCTGGATTTCATAGACTTGTTGAAATGTTGGTGGGAAGGGACCTCTGGATGTCTCTAATTTAACCTCCACTCCAAAACAGGGCTGGAGCCTACACTGGATTGAGTCAACCATGGCTCGCTCTGCTTGATTCTTGAACACCTCCAAGGATGGAGATGCCACAGCCTGTCTGGTAGCCTGATCCACTGTTCCAGTCCTCTGGTGAAGAAGTTTTTCCTAGTGTTCAGTTTAACCCCCAAGTCACAGCTTGCGGCCATTGCCTCAGCCACTGCTGCTACTGAGAAGAGTTTGGCTCCATCATCTTTTTAACTGCCTTTGCATCACTTGTGGGCTGCTATTACGTCCAGTCTTAACTTCATCATCATCAGACTCAGCAAGCCTGATGCCCTCGAGCTCTCCTCAAAAAGTGAGGAGAAGTGCTCCAGGCCCCAAGTGTTTTAGAAGTTCACCTGCTGGATCCTGTCCAGCTTCTCCACCTCCCTCTTGAATGGGAGGCTCAAACAGGTGCAGTCTCACCAGCACCAAGCAGAAGGGACGATAACTTCCCTTGATCTCCTGCATTACAAGGAGTGATTTGCCTCATTTGTGGTGAGAGGGAACTGTTGTCTCCTATCTAAGCTGGCTTTCAAGATAACCCACGGGCTCTTCTCAGCAGGGCTGCTCTTCAACCAGTTGGTTCCCAGCCAGAACCGGTGCTTGGGGTTATTCCAGCTCAGTGCAATACTTCACATGTCTCTGCTAAACTTCACGAGGTTGTTGCCCTCAAGTTTCCCAAGGTCCTGCTGGATTGAAGTGCTTGGCATGCCAACTGCCCCACCTAATTTGGTGGTGTCTGCAGATGTGCAGAGGGTGCCTTCTGCCTCTTGTTCAGGCTTTTCAGACTCCCTTTGCATGAGGAGAGGACACAGCCTTGGTCTGTGGGATCTATGGACTAGACAACTTCTGGCACCTCTTCCTGCGCTTTCACACACCCGCCTCTCCGGCAAAGCTGGTTTAAGCAGTCCCTGCTGCAGCCTGGCCGCCAGCTGCTCCATCCCTCCCTTTCCACTCCCCGGTTGCGCTGACACCAGCGTTTGGGGCAGGGTGGCAAACCAGACTGGTGGGTGGATGTGGGATACACGCAGCCATCACAGATATTTTTGTCCCGGCTACAATTTTTTTTGCTGTGAAGCAAAGCTTCCTCAGACAGCAGAGCCGTGAGCAGAGCCCGTCTGGTTTTGGCCCTGGGTGACGACGCTTCGCCTCCGGCCGCTGCTCCCCGCAAAGCCCCGGGCGGTGACGGTCCCCCTTGCTCTGCCGGCCTGGTGTGTGCGAGGACACGGTGTATTTACGCCGGTCCGCCCAGGACAGCCGAGGCTGCCAGAGCCGGCGGCGCGCGCGGTGACCTCAGGCAGAGGGACAGTAACTAACCCCCGAGACGCGTACCGGGCACAGCTGTTTGCAGAGTCGGTGTCTGCTGCTGGCCAAGAAGTACATGCTTTTTTGTTGTTGTTGCACTTTTTTTTTTTTTTTTTAAAGTCATGTGCTGCTTTCCTACCAGCGCTGTCAGCTCCGGAGGCCTCTCTTGCAGCAATATAAACACGGCTACTGTGTGTGCTCCATCGGAGAGAGTGCCGGTCCCCGCAATTGCAGCCTGTGGCTCACAATGAGACAGCCAATGCCAATAGATGTATAATGAGCATTTAAAAAGCGCTTATTTTGTCATCCAATCATCGATCATCCTCATTGTGTAAATATTTTTTGTTTCCACAACAAAATGACTTTAAAAGAAATGTTCACGAGGAAGAAAAAAAAAATTTGATTCTGCTGATAAAATCAAGACAGTCAAAATGATTAATATGACATTGGGGAAAGCTCGCAAACGAGGCTTAATTTCTGTGGCAAAAAGACCTCGTGGATTCATCAGTGCTTGGTTGTGCCTGGAAATTCAGTGGCAGCTGGAAATTTGATGGTGACCTCTGATAAGTGAGAAAATGGTGAGGGTTTTAATGAATGACTTGAATGAGAAAATAAATAAGCCAGTCTGTGCGGTATTCTTCCTGATATTTGTTTTGCTATTAAGTTCAGTTAATGCGATTCTCATTGTGTCATGATGATTGTGTTGACAGCACATCACGACATACGAGCATTGCTGGCAGTCTGGCTGCCGGGGAAGGGGATACATCTCCCTAGACACACAAGGTAGAACAGGTTGGTGACTGCAATAGGAAGGCATTTGGAAGCCTTTGGTGAGGCAACGTCAGAGATCGTAAAGATAGAAAGGGTCCGGGTGAGCATATTTGTTCTCCTCTGTCAAACTGGCCACAGGACCTAAATGGATTCCTTTCTGTTCAATTTCTTCTTCTTTTTTTTTTTTTTTTTAGGAGAAAAATTTAGTCTTGATTTACATCTAGAAAATGGGGATGGAGAAAGGGGGCTTTAACCACAAACTTTGGGGAAGTTGCACTCATGGTTCATTACTTTCCTTGCTAAATTGTGCAGTCTGTTCTTAGCCGTGATTTATTGATTTGCCGTGTTTATTCCCTGGCTCTTGTATCTTTGCTGTGAGGTTTAGGAGCATTTGTTATGAAATGTTGATTTTCCATGTGAGTATTTATAGACTACGTTTGAGTGACCTGTTAATCTTACTCTGGGTAAAACCAAACTAAGCTCCTTGTTTCTTTCACTATAACGCACATTTTCAAGACCTTGTTCATTCTCAGTTTTTCCAGTTCAGTGTCCTCCTTCTTGGCCATAACACCAAGACTACGGTCATACTCCTGGTGGTAGCCACTGCCTCGAACTGCCGGCCACCAGCTACTCCCCGAGGTGCTGTTCAGTAGAGGGCAGTGGACCTGCACAGGATGGATGAGAAGACCTCGGGGGTCAGTGGGCTACCTGGGAGAGCCAGCACTTGCCACTGGAAGCTGTCCCAAATCCTGTCAAAGGCAAAGCAATGACTTTCCTGCTTTTAGAACACTAAGGGCTGTATAAAAGCTGTTCCTTTCTTCATTCAGAACATCGCAGTTGATTAAAACCTTGGGGTTTCAGTCCTTTCTAGTTTCTGGTGCCTTCAGTGTTTCCCAGGGAAGGTAGAGCAAATTAACCAGTCACAGCTCAGCCACTTTCTTGGTTATCCTGCAGAGCCGACTTAAACATAGTTCCCCCAAGGATCCCCAAGTCAGAGGCTGGAAACTTGTGAGCTGAAATACACACAGAGGCAAACGCAAAAGGCACCATGCTGATTTTTTTTCTTAAAGCATATTCAGTGCTTGGGTGACCACCCCAGTAAGTCTTCCCAAGTCTCTGCGGCTCATTTCAGATCCCTGCAGTTCATGCAGACAGGCTGTAACTCTATGGCCCGTGCATCAGGAGAGAGTTGGAGTAATCCCTCAATAACCTTGACTAATGCCATAATGAGCTAATGGCAGCTTTTGGAAGCTCTTCAATACAGCGTAATGTTCAGCCTTGATCCTTTAACTAAGTTTATTTTGGGCTTCATGAACACAAAATTGCTTATCTGACGTAGAAGACGTCCTGTTAGACTTTTCAGAAGCAATTCAGATGTTTGTGGTGGAATTCATAAAGGTATAGAGATGCTTTGTTCCCTTTGAATTTGGTGGGAGTTAAGTGCTTAATTACTTTTACCAACCTGAGCTTTTACTTAGACGTCTCTGCAGTGTTATAATGCTCCCACGCTCACATCCCTTTAGCACCTTGGCTAATGGAAACACCTTTTTTCCAGAGGAGAAAGGGAACAGAGTATGTGACTGTATGTCCGTCACTTCAGTGCAAAGTCTACTAGGTTGGCTCTCAGTGCCGAGAAGCTGATCTAAACCTCTTGGCTCTCCAGCAAAGCAGATGAAGGGCATATACGTTTCCCACTCAGTGCTTAGCTAAAGGGATTGTAATGACCAGTGAAGCAGCAGAACGAACTTTTGGGGCAATAACACCTTAAACTGAAAGTGCAGACATTTATGCCTGAAGGTTTTGTGTTTGGGGGTTTTTTTGTGTGTGTTGGTTTGGGTTTTTTTTTTTTAATCTTACCTCAAGTAGAAAAATCCATCCAACAAAATATTCACTCAATCCCTTTTAATCATATGAACAAAGCATTTTACCATGGCCAATTGAACAAGCATCTAAAAAGAGAGATGAAGAGCAATCAGCACAGCAGAGGGGAAGCAATGACTTTCATCTGGGAGGGAGTAGGACAGCAAAGGGAGGTTTGGGTGAGAAAGCTGCGGTGGAGAAGGTTTCCTCACCAAGGGGCTGTGCTAGGGAAAGAGGAAGAGCAGACACTGAGCAATGAAGGGAGCCCCAGAGGGGAGCAGAGGAGGACTTGGTCTGTATGATGTGGTGGATTTTGAAGATCAGGAGCGGGTAACTGATGCTGTGATGCAAACTTCCGCGCTGGGGGAAGAGCAGGAGTTAGACCAAAAGAGGGCTGAGATTTCTTTCAGGAGAGGCAGACAAAGAACAAAAATGTATTTTTTTTTCATCAGATTTGGCTAAGAAATGGATGGGAGGGACAGGAAGATTTAGAAGACAGAGCTGCTGGCAGAGTCTCTGTAAAATTAATTAGCAGATCTCACCTTATTTTCTACATTCAGCAACAGGCCAGAGAGGAAACGAATGGGATTATTCTAAAGTCATTTTCCCTCCAACATATTTACTTTCCCGAAAGATAGTAAAGAAAATATTGACATGCCAGACTTGATGGGATTCTTTCTTTTGTACGGTGTGGTCATTTACTCTTACGTTGGACTTCATATTTCTCCGGTTGGTGCAGCAAACTACCCAAACCGTGGAAGGATATTTACTGCTTAGAGAAGTCCTTGGACACCTCAGCTAACTTTGTCTTGTTTCTCTGTCCAAGAGCTATATATAGACTGCTCAATCAAGGTCTGAGCAGCTGCTTCTGCTCAGATGTTGTGTGAGCAGAGGTAAATATTTTTAAAAGTATAAAAAAGTGACAAGATAACTCCAGCCATTTTGCTTTGAAAGAACCAGGTGTTTGCTAGCTGCATAGTAACAGAGGAAAGAGAAACTACCTTAAAGGCACAGTTATTTGTGCTGTTTCTTAGTCTGAAACTAACAGGGACAAGCAGATATAAATAATGCATCTTAAAAACTTTAAGACTCATAGCACCTCTGTGAAGCTACTTAGTTACCCTTCAGGTTGCCTTGTTCTTCACCTCATGGCACATCAGGATATGAACTGCCAGTGCCTATAGTTTTACAACATCTGAGTCTCTTGAGCTCGACCTGATGATGATCTATAGGTGCTATGACAGTATCGATATTCTATAATCATAGCAGGATAATAAAAATTTCATCTGACAGTGAAATGCCGCAATCTTGGCTGTAAAATATGGCAGTACATAACAATATCTGCCGACAGCTACCCTGAGTAAACTGCCTTTTTCTCAGCTGAAATTTGACCAGGAAGCTTGGGGGCAGGAAGCCTTCTCCTGCAAAACTCATCAGAAGATTTTTAATGACTCAGAGTAATTAAGGGTCTGTTCCCATTTCTGCTGGTGGATAACTGACAGGACATAACCAAACGGGGAACCCCCTCTACCCTTTTGTTCCCCCTCCCCAAACTACCAAACATGGGAAGGACTGATGGGACAGGAAGATGCCCTGAGAGCGGGGGGTTAGGAAAATGATGGGTATGGACACTAGGTGAGGACCAGGTTCTGCAATTTGAAATAGTAAAGAAACAGATTTCTCCTTGCCAAGTAGGGGAGTTGGGTTAGGAAAGACAGACGGGTTTTGGATGGGTTAGGGGTAAATTTAGTCCCTGACACTGTCCTCTTGTTCCTGCATGTCTTCTGGCAAATTACTTTGTCCCTCACTCTCCCACCTGGAAAATATCCCCCCGACATGAAGTTCACATTAACATGAAGCACAGGCCGGCATAAGAGACAGACAGCACGGAGTTAATACAATCAGCTGGCCTTCACTTGAAAAAATACAGACTTCGGAGGAACCTGAGCAGTGATTTCACACTCAGCCTCACTGATGTCAGCCGGAGCTGCCAGGACACCTCCACGGCTCGACGTGAGTAGGCTCGCTTTTAAAAAACACGGGCAATTTGGAGGACAGACGGCAGGTCCCAGCAGAGCCGGCCCGGAGCTGGGGGTCCCCCGGGCCCCCCCGAAGCCGCGCTGCCGCCCGGGCGCGGGGGGCCGGGGCCGCACGCTGCCCACGCTGCCCACGGCAGGGCTTGCCGCGTACATCCCGGCTCTCCCCGCGGCCCCGTCAAACCCCGCTCCCGGGACGAGGCCGCCTCCCGCCGCCTCCGCCCTTCCCTGGGGGTCTCGTCCCTCCGCCCCGGGGCTGCCCCGGCCCGTGCGCGCCCGGGGCCCGGGGGCGGCGGCGGAGCGGGGCGGGGCGGGGCGGGGGAGGGCTCGGCTGGCTCCGGCGCCCCGGCCCGGCCAACCCGCGGCCGCCGGGGCTGAGCCATAAAAGCGCCGGGAGCCGCCGGGGCCGCGGCTTCAGTTGGCCGCAGCCGTGCCCGGCGCGCCTCGGGGTGGGCAGCCCGCTGGCCCCCTCCTGCCGCCCGGCCTCCCCCAGCCCCAGGCACCGCGCCGGGCCCCCTCCCCGCCCGCCGCCCCCAAGATGCTGTTTTGGCACACGCAGCCGGAGCACTACAACCAGCACTCGACCGGCAGCTACCTGCGGTGAGTCCCCGCCCGCCCCGGGCAGCGTGAAGCCCCCGGGGGTGCCCGGCGCCCTGGGCACGGGGGCCAGGGGGAGGTTGTCCTCCCTCGCCGGGCTGCCCGGGCCGTGCGCGGCGGCGGTGCCCGGCGGAGCCGCCGCACCGCCCGGGTTAGCGCTGCTAGCTCGTCCTGACGTGTGGGCTCTCTTTGGCTTTTTGTTTTCCTTCTGTTTTTTTAGACACCTGTGTGCGGTTTTGCTCTATTGCTTTTGCCGGCTTCCCTCTTCTCAAGGGCTTAGGGAGTGCAGTTCAAAGGGAGAAGGTGCGACGGTTGCAAAGCACTGTCCGAAGTCTGCGGAAAACCTCTGTTGGCAAACTAAGAGGGCATCCAGTTTTCTCAGGATGGGATTTCTTTCTCTTCTTTTTGGGACGATGGGTAAAAAGCTCAGAATTTCACTTTCTGAACTTGACTAAACCAGCTTTTTCCTGCCTCCACACAGTTGCGTTTAATTAAATGTGCCTAATTTAAGCACAAGGGCTGCTAAACAATAGTCTGTAACATGTGTAGCACAAACCCGTATTTCCTCCCTCCAAAAGACAACAAAGCAGACAACTTTGGGAGTTTCCTTTCTGTGGGGTGCTTATGAATTTATTTTTTTTCTGAATATGTAAAGCTGAGGTCTCAGCTGGTGTCAATTGCTGCTGCTCTGCTGAAGTGCGATTTTGCTGAATTGCAGTAGTGGAGAACCTGGCTGCAGCTCAAGAGCCTTGCTTTCAGAATGTACCCCCAAATAACCACTGTTGAGGGAACGTGGAGTTTGCCCAGCGAAGCACTTCAAACACAGATACTACTTCCCTTTCAAGGAGGCACGCAATCTTAACTATTCCTGCTCCCTATCAGTGTATTTGCAAAGGAATTTTTTTTGACTAAATAATTGTTTCCCGTTATCAAATGATACAATACCGTGAGATTCTTCCTTTCTGGCAGCTCCTCCACATCTTCATACAAGGTTCTTCACCTCCTCCCTGTATCCCAGTAAGTCTGTTTTAGCAACAAGTATGTGGCAAAAGTCTTATTCTCTCTTGCTTTGTGCTTGCGAACCTGATTAGTTTAGGACAGTGAGAACGGTAGCAGCGGAGGGGCATTGGCATTGGTACTCGTGTGTACTGTCTCTGCGTTAAGAGACCATTTATGGTGCTCAGGCTGCTTCATTAACTCCATGGATTTGTAGCACGAGTGCTACAAGATCATCAAGTCTAGGTCAGACTTGAGCCCACAGTTCAAATTCCTTTTAATTGGTCAGAAAGCATGTTAGATTATTTTTGCTGGGTTGTTGCTAGCTGGGGGGGGATAAAGGGATACCTGATCTGTCGGGAAGGCTGCTAGTATGAAGGTAACCTGTCAGTGTTTTAGGAACAAACTTCAGCTTTAGTGAGTATCTCCCACTGTGGCTGGTGTTTTTGATCTGGGTCTAAAAGCCCTAAAACCAGTTTTATGGCAGCAATGGCCTCAGGTGTTTCAGGGAAGGTCAATTGAATGACCTTTGTAGGGACCTCTAATTCTGGCCAATTCACTCTCCATGGGAATGTGTCAAGACGGGCGTTTCTAGAGGGGCATTTTTCTGCTGAGCTGTGCCTCTGAAGGCTCTCCATGCCCACTTGTAGCGACTTTGCAGAGGAAGCTGAAATAGTATGGTCCTTGAAGAAGCTGTAGGAAAAGTTTGTGTCAATTATACTTTGCAGAGGTCAAAGGCTTTGTGCGTATCTGAGACATTTGTGTTAATTCTGCTGTACCTCAGCGGTATTTGTAGTTATAGCAAGACAATACTACAGAAAAATCCTTGTAAATCTTCGTTTGTTTTTATGGAAACCCAGTATGTGTTTTACTGTGTTCTGCCAGCTGACTGAACTCTCAAATAACTTTCTCCCTTCCCAGGTAAGCAGACTAACCGTTGGTTAAGACCAGTACTGTAAAGCTTTAGCATAAAGGTGAAACTTGGGAGAGTTTTAAGAGTTTCCCTCTTTTTTTTTTTAAGGATGGGAACTGTTGTAAAAGCCTACTCTTTCCAAAACTTGATTTGCAACTCTTGAGTGAAGAGAGTTGAACAAATATTGTGATGGCTTATATACGTATAGCTTAGAAATTCTTTTAAGCCTTGATCTGTTGCTCGCATCCTTCTAACTTCCAAACACTTTTAATAAGGCGAAATGTTTTAGAAGGGCTTGATCTAAAGCCACGGATACCACTGGCCATTAGTTCAAATGCTATAGGAATAAAAATGTGATTAACTTTTGGGGCTTCATCCGTGCTTTAATGTGGCGAAGCTTTCCAGAAACCAAATCATGGATTCCTCTGTGCTTAGTCTTCAGCGATCAGACAGCTGTTCCAGCAAGTGTAGGGGTGTTAAGAGCCTGATGTGAAATGTGATATTTGAATTTTGACTTCCCCTTGCCTAAATTTCTCACCTGTTTCAGCTGAATAGGTGTACAAATTCCTCACCCTTAACTGTTAAACCTGGGCCAGATTTTGTGCGCTGTTTTCTGCAGGACTGCAGAAGCTTTGAGGCTTTGGAGTTTTTGACCTGTTCTTGTCTGTAAAGCACCACGCATTCCAATAGCATTGTGCAGACGAGCGTGTTAAGAGCAAATGTTGGCATCCGGGGTGAGCGAGATGACTCTGCGGAGCAGTATCAGATCCTGCGTGTGTGTGTGGAGCAATGCTATCTATTTCAGAAATCTACTGCAGGCATTTCTGTCACTTCATTACTGTAGTAAATCATCATCACTAAGGAAAAAAAAAACCCCTCTCTATGGCTGCAGTTAGGCAAGAGCTGTGATTATGTCGGTAATGCCAGTAAGCAAATGAGGCTGGATGCCTTTGAGTTGGTGATAATACGGAGGGGGTGGGGTTGGAAGAGAGAATGGAAATAGAGATGGGTGTTTCTTTTCTCCTATCTGTATCTGAAATGGCACAGTCTGGTCTCTGCCTTTATTTTTGCCATAAATAGGAGTACCTGTGTTTGAACCAGGCACTTCAGCAGCTCGCCATAAACTGCTGCACCGTTTCACTCATGACCTGGGTAGCCTTCAAGGTTGTGGGTGCTACGAGTGAACACAGGGTGGATCATTAACTGAACAGGCAAGGAAAAAATTCTTAATGCTCTTTCCATAGGGAGCATGCCTGTACATGCTGGCATGTTCCTGAACAGTTTTTCTTAAAGCTTTTTGTGTATGGGATTACTGAAAACTGCAGCCTCTGTAATGGGAATCTCGAGTCTTCACACATCTGGAGGAAATGCAGGAGAAAAAAGGATCACTTCTTATTCTGAACTGTCTGTGTTCAACATAATCCTCCTAATTTGGAAGGATATTAATGTCTTAAGTAGGTGGGCACAATGATCAGAAATGTTAGCGACATGGGAAAGGCTAGTGTGGTTCTTCAGTATCAGACATGCTGAGATAAGGATGCTTATTCCTGACATCTCATTTTGTACTAACCATTCTGTTGTGCTCTCAGCCCTGCTAATACCCATCCTGCTTGGGGATTAGTGTGGGTTGGGATCAGTCTGACACTAAATCAGCGGGCAGGTCAGTGTGAGCATCTTGTGAAGGAGCAAGAACTGGGACTGTGTGCAGGTCCTAGTGAAGCTGCTCCTGAGCACCTGTGTGTGCATTTATGAAGGCAGCCCAGTGCTGACTTAAGAGCCATGTGGTTCCTTGGGACCAGGTTTATTAGAGTGCAAGGAGATGTTACGAGTCAATTAATCCAGTGGTTCATGCCATCATGTACCTGAATGTCTCCTTTTTACACCAGATCTGTGTCTGCTCCTCACCCTCGGCTGCTACTTGCAGACATTTTACTAATCTGACGTTCAGCTGTCAAAATAAAGTGTCCTTTCTTGCTTTTTTTTTCTGCAAGGCTTTTGTCTGAGAACCCAAGAGCTCTTAAACAAATGTACTTCCACAAGGATGAAGAATCTATTTTTGACAATTTTTTTCCTCATCAGGAAGACTGCTTAACTGAAAAGTAAATCTGATTTATGTTTTAAAAACATAAATTAATTCTCAGAAATATTCTATTTTGCTAATGCTGTGTTCTTTTGGGTCCAGTGCTGACATCCTAGAGGCAGAAGTTGCCTTGTTACATTATACAGGCCAAATTCTTTTTTTAGCCATCATAACTCGGTGTTTCTCCAGATACCATCACCACTATCTCGGAGCATGAGAATCAAGGGCAGATTGAGGCTAGGATATTCTGTAAAGTCTTTGTAACTAAAGGTGTGTGAATTGCGTGTTGCAGAGATGTCCTTGCACTGCCGATCTTCAAGCAGGAAGAACCGCAGCTGTCTCCTGAGAACGATGCCAAGCTGCCACCCTTTCAGTACGTCCTCTGCACAGCCACGTCACCCGCTGTGAAACTGCACGAAGAAACCCTGACCTACCTCAACCAAGGTAGGGTTTGTACTACACCGAAGGAGGGCGTATTTCCTGGGAACAATTCATAAGAGAGATTTAATCCCATACTTGTGCCTTACTGGGAGGGCAGTGGGATGGGGAAAAAGAGGGTTAGAGATGGGGAGGGGGATGGAGGAAAGGAGGAATACTTAATTTTTCACATTTATATACCAGATTGTCAACTGATAAAATAATGAAGCACCACTGATTTAACTGTTGACTTAAAGCAGCAGCATAGCAAGCACAGTTCCCTGTGGCCAGGTACTGGCTTGATCTCAGATGACTTAAACTGGAGCCTCCTACCTTCATCTTAAAAGGCCAGATTAATTAGGCAGATTGGCAAACTTTGGGTTGGGGAGGGCTCTTAACGTTGCAAGTCCCCAAGCGCTGCTGGAGGGCATTGCCAGAGGATGAGTTAGCAGGTATCTGAGGGCTCCTCGGTGGTCTGGGCAGAGTGTGGCATCACTCCCACTGGCTGGGTGATGTGGCTCTGCTCGGTCCCTAACTTGACAAGTTGCTGGGGTTCAGTGCAGCAAGGTCCTCTATAACTGACCTCATAGGCTAATTTTTACTCCTGGATAAACAAGCTCTGTGTGTTTCTCTAGGCTATTTTTTCCCCTTTGGCAGAATTTGTGTGGACACACCTGTGGTTGGAGTTTGGCTGTCACTTTGCAGCACCTCCTGCATACGGGTCTTGGGGGCATCAGATGCCTCCAGGCACAGATTATGCTAAAACTTACTACACTTATTTTCTGCCAGGTTGTAAACAAGGGCATTAGCCTAGCGACAAGCTGAAGGCTGTCTGCCCTGTTACTGAGATCCCCTCCTGCTTCAGGACACTGCCCCAGCTCTTTAAGCTTTGTCCACTGAGCATGAAGCTCACTGAGGTGCCTCTCTGGCTAGGTTTCTCTCAATGCTTGTACAAAGCAGATCCCTGACCTCCCTTGGGCTCTGACCTCGGATGCGGCTGGCTGCTGGATCTCTGCTGCTAGCTGGTAGACCCATGGAGCCCCCATAGAAAGATCAGCCAAGTGCTGCAGGCTCTGTCCAAGAGCCAGATGTTTCCTGTCACATAAGCTGGCACTGTGCTGTCTCCCAGGATCCAAAGATGCCTAAGGCTTGTGGTTGTGTCTTCCCAGTTTATCCATCCAAATACAGCAGACCCCAGGAGGTGATATGGGCCATATCAAGGGTGAGATGGAGATGAATCTTCCCATGAAACACAATTCTTTCCTGTTTCAGAGTAAAAGATTTTCTGTTGTGAAAAGCAGTTGATGGCCAAATATTTTAGCGTACATGAGGCAGTGCCTGCTCTTTTACCTTGGTAGGGCAAAAGTTAGACAACTCTTTACGCAATACCATGAGTTTTAAAAAACTGTGTGACCAGAGCAGTCTACGTTTTCCTATGCAAAGTAAGACGGTTACTGCCTTTGCAGATAGACCATGTTATGTTAGGCTTTCTCCTGCTTACTATCACAAGGAGTTGTCTCCTGCTCCATCTTGACACACTACTGACCTGTTTTGTTGGCAGACCACCAGTTCTTGGAGATCTTCTCCATCTGTCTTTCATCCCTCAAGGGGGAAGGTGGGACGTGTCCTTGCAGAATACACCCTGGAGAGCATGAGGCTGGACCAGCCTGGAGGAACAGAGCAGGGATGAGGCTGGCAGGAGCTGTGCAGTGGGGCCGAGTTGGGAAGGGGCTGGGGGAAGAAGTGGGCACTCCTTAGTGCTGTTGGCTTGCCACAGTGGATGGGAGGACCACCTTTTCCTAGAGGGTCTTTGGGGTGATTAGTGGTAAAAGGTGGTGCATCTCCTGATATAAGAATGGCTCACTGCTTTCTATTCCTCTTGGCAGGAGCTTCGCATCTGCCTGCCACCTTCTCAGGAGCATCCTCACCTCATTTAAGCTCCCAAGCAATTTGTTTCCCTCCTTACACTGAGATCGTCTGTTTCTTGAAAAACCTCTTGAAATTCAAGGCTTTCTATGTAGATGGATTTTTTTTTTTCCCCCTTAAGATCTTGCAGGGTACCTACTTGAAAAGCTGTTCTGCTCCCCTCCAGCGGATTGCTTCAGAGTCCACACCGTTGGCTGCACTCTTGCTCCCAGCATTGACCCCTTCCTGTAGCAAGGGCAGGCCTTGACTGTAAACTCATCTGACGTGTAGTCTGCCTTGATACTAAGTCCCTTAGACCAAAATCTCTTGCCTGTACTAGTTAGGATAAGGGATTGGAGTCTGCTCCCATGTAGATATGAGCTGCTGTGAGAAGCTTGTGGGTTCATTGAAGGTAACTACAGGTATGGGGAGAAGAGGATGTTGGGCACACCTTTCAACCAGCTGTGGTCAGAGCTGAGGAGTCTAATTTCTGTTAGTGGAATACCATTGAGGACATTGCCCGGGGTTAAAAAGAGATGAGGATTTGTCTTGCAGTTCCAGGACACAGAATCAATTTGAATTGGCAGGTAACCTCCCATTTCACTTGGAGGTTTCTGTTTAGGAACTTCTACATAAAAGGGTATTTGATCTTTTTCATGACATCTGTCAAAAGCGTGTTCCTCATGCATTGACCTTCTGGAATAAAAAATAGGAGGTGTGTCTGTTTAAAATCAAAAATTAAAGTGCTTAAGTCAAATTTTCTTCTCCTTTCAGCAACACTTCTCTGTGGAAACCACTTTTGATTCTTGAGCTGTATAGTTTCCCACCTGTTGTGTAGGTATTTTCCTATCCCTTCTCCAAAACCAGAGGAGGGTGCTGCAACTCTTTACTTTGACCTGTTCAACACAAGCCAGGGAATCCCACCCAGGTGCTGCCACACTGATCTCGATTGTCCTGCCTGAGCTACAGCTAAGTGCAAGTTAAAAGCTCTGACAGAAAAATTAATCCCATAAACAGAATTCTGTTGTGTGAGCCTGAGGAGGTGTGTGAAGGGGACCTCGAGACAGCCCATTGGAGCCAATACTCACAGCGTGGCAGAAGAGCTGACTGACTCCAGAGCACTGTGGCCCAGCTGCAGTGCCATAGCCATCTCATGAAGCAATTGAGACCATTCCCTACACCTCATTGCCTTGCGCTGACCGTAAGCAAAGGGACACCTCTTGCACCTTACCCTCTTTCTGTGTTTATCATGGTCTGGCCAAACACTGTTACATAAAACTTCCCTTCTTCCTTGTATGCTTGAGTTTTGTGATGGATGACTTTAGCAAATGGGTAACTTCATTAATGGATGTCCCTCCACCCTGTCTGCGCTGGTGAGCGCGTCAGTCATAGCTGGCTCCTAGTAAGGCAGACACAAAGACACAGTGGCTGTCCCAGCTCCAACAAAGCAATTCCCATCTAGTGTGGTTACTTATCTAAATTGTGGGGACATGGTTTGGGGCTTTCTGCTTGCTGGGTGACTCTTGCCACTTGCTGTCCAGATGTTCCTTCCTGACTCAAGCTCTTTGCCACTCAGTAACTGACCTTTTGTCACAGTGAAGCAGCTCTGCTCCCTGCCCTGAAACACTTGCTCCACACATGACTGGTTCAATGGCAGTTGGTGAGTGGACCAGCTCAGGAGATAGTCCACTTGCAGAACTGGATAGAAGAAAGGTCAGGTCTGACAGAGTTGTGGAGTGGGGAAAGCTGGAAGAACTGGGTAGCAAATTGAAGGCCAAGTTGCATACAAGAGATAGAAGAGAAAGTGGTGGAGAGATTCAGGTGAGATCTGAAAGGGTTTCATATGGGCTAGGAAGAAGGGCTGTCCAGTGGCTGTGGAGGGAGAAGGATGGGAGAGGGCTCCAGGCTTGTGGAGCATAGTGACTTATGAGCCTTGCTGCTTGCTGGATAGACCCGGCTGGATGGTCAGTGGCATTGAGGAGGAAGACTTATTTCGCCTGAGCTCTCCACAAGAGTGAAGGAAGAAGCTGAGAGGACTCCTGAGCTGGAGACCAGTGTTTTCAGCAAGGGCAGGAGAAGCATTTGTGAGGGGAGCATAAGGGAGTGAGCTTAGCTGTTGTGTTAAGTTGACTTGGGGACATTCGGCAGTGGCAGGCTCCCAAGCTTGTCTGCTCCAGTTTGAAACCGTGAGTGCTCGCTGGCTGCAGCTCTAGAACCAGCCTGTAAATGAAGTAACTAGATTCAAATCCTTAGCTTGGTTTCCAAAGGCTGACTCATTACACTTCTCTTTCCTGATCTCTTCCCCCCCTGCCCTCCCACATTCCTTGGGGAAACTGGAGCCAGAGCTCTGCTAGCCCAAATTGAACACGATCTTAGTTTGCTAATCCTTCAGGCAGTTCCTACATTAAGAGATCTTTACTGGACCTCAGGAGGATTACTCATCTGATGGGACAAAGTATAGGCTTAGTAGTATGGTGTCTTAACACCACTCCACCTTCAGTCCATGAAACTGGTAAAGGTGCTGTCCTCACACTAGGAGCTGCTGCTGACATCACTCCTTTGGTCAGGGATCGCATCTGTCAACAGAGCTACACTGTCCAGAAGTCTGCAGCACAAACATCGCCTAACGTTTTTGGAACTAGCCTGCCTTTTAGCACTATTTCAGTGTCTCTTGTGAATAGGGATTTTCAGACAAACAATCAACCAGCAACCATATTACAAACCACTGCTTTAGCAAGAGGGCTTGATGCAGTTGCATATTCCGCAGTCTGCAGTCATATGGGGTGTGGTTTGACCACGGCTGGTTGAAACTGGTTTCAAACATGGACAGAAATGGGAGCAATGAAGGTGGTTCCAGAAATTGCACCAGGAGAAATGCGGTGGAAACAAGCACTGTACAGTAGATCTGAATGCTAATAAATGTGAGGAAATAAAATCATTCCTTTAAAAAACAAAACAAAAAGCCAAAAAACACAAAAACCTGAAAGTCGTTGCCCAAGGGAATTGGCTTGTAGTGCCAGAACCACATGTGGACTGTGAGCTATTCAAGTCATGATTTTGTTTCATGACCAGCATTGGGTTGGCTTGGAGCCTCAGATCTAAATTACTCCAAACAGAGGGTGATTAAGGGTGATGGCAGAGGGTCACTGAAAGCAGGCTGTGTGACAGATCCAGCCCTGTCCCCCAGTGGTACTTCAGAGTAACTGGCCGTCACCTGCCTGTAAAGTTTTCCTGGGCTTTGTTCAGCTCTCCAGATCTGCGGTATGTGACTTGTGGTTCTTGGCCATGTGAGGATTTGAGCATACAGCTGGTTAGGGTTAGGAAGGCTGGCCATCTCTGCTTTACAGTGTCTTCCAGGAGTCATCTTTATTGCCAGTCCTAGACAGTTCAGAAAACAAACAAGCCAAAAACTCAAACCATGAGAGAAAACCACTAACATCTGAGAAGACCTGTGATGATATTGGGAGCATTGCTGTAGAGGTGCATAAGCAACAGATGCCTCGTGAAGCTAAAGATAGACTTAGTTTGAGTCCAGGTCACACCTAAATGAAAGCCCCAAATTTCAGCCCTCGGGTGCAAAGGCATGTATCCAGGTTCAAGACACGTGTGCATAAACTGGTTCACTTTAAACTGTGCTGCATTTAAAATCTGCTGGGTGTCATCCTGCCTCAGCTCACTGCAGACATGTTCTGGTTTCTCCTCCAAAGAAAGGTGCAGAAAGTACTGGGCAATGAGCAGCTGAAGAGGACACCTTGAAGCCAAATGCTAATTGCTCGAGTAGGAGATGAAATCGCTTACAACAGAAGGTGAAAGAGAAACTTTGCCTCCCTTAAAAAGTCTAAAGTTCAAATTCGGTTGTCTAATCTTCTACAGCCAGAGAACCCAGTTTTAAACACTGAGATTTATAGTAAACGAAAAAAGCTGTTTTGTATTGACGTTAACTCCTACGTAATTGAGTTTTTATGGGGTCACAACTGCCTGAATGTTTGTAGTTTTCCTGGAACAATTCTTTATTTGCCTCAATGAAGTGTAGAGAAGGCTGAGTGACCAGCTCTGCCTGGGTGTGCTTCTGGTTTAATTATAGTTCTGTTTGTGGGGATATTTTTGCTTTGTCCCATGCTAAGAGCTGCCTCTTTTCCTAACAATCACTGCCATTACTGACCAGGCCCCGGGTGTTTTGAGGAGATCTGCTGCTGGTGGCCTCTCCTGCGTCAACATGCGCTCCACCCTTGCCTGAGATCACAGGCATGACAATGACTTTGTGTTGTTGAGACTGTGAATATCAGGTGCTCGCTGGTGGCTGCCCACCTATGTGTCCTTGATCCCTGATTGTTGTGGGGTGCCGTACTGCTCCTTGATCCCTTTCCACTCTATTCCTGGGTTTGGATGGCTTAAAAAACGGCTAACGAAGCTGGCTTGTCTTTCCCGTTTCTGAGACTGGCTATTTGGTGTTTTTGGTTCTTGTGGCGCACCTCTTCATCTTTGGAGAAGGAATTTGTCTCCTGCCTGACTTAGAAGACAGCTCTGAGTAGGTTCTGGTGTCTCAGCTGAAGCCATTAATTGTGCTAGCAGCAATTTCCCCATATGTTTGGCAGCTTGGTCTTCGCTTGGCAGCCCAGGATAAACAACCCCGTCTCCAAACCACACCATCCCTAAGCTCACTATGAATCTTGCTTGAGATGACAGGGCACCTCTGCATAAGTAGAGCATCTGACTTCTGTTGCCCCTAGGAAGCTAGAATCTCAGTTGTCTTTTAACCAAGAGGCTGTTTTATATTCTTTCTGTAATCCTTTCTTCTGTTGCTAACATCTGGATGAAATTCAAATGGGATTGTGAACTTGCTGGATTGTGGCCTTTGCACAACTCCTACTGGAAGCCCCTAGACTGCATTTTGTTCTCCCACTTCCATAAATCTCCAATATCCAGGAAGGAAGGAAGTGCTCGGAAGTTCCTCTGAGTGTAGTGAGAAGTAAGAGACTATCTGTAAGAATTTTTCCTTATATTCCATATCACTTTTTTACTTTTCCCCGTTATCCATATCGACTTTGAGATTCCTGTAATTATGATAGCAAAATTTTTGCCTGTGATTTTACAGCATTTGATGTTTATATCAAGGTACCTATCAATCTGAGAAGATGTGGAAATTTTCCAATTAGCTTCCTCTAATTTGCAGTGTCCTAAAAGATCACATTTTAGGTAGCAATAAGAAGCTTGAGAAATACTGTAGGTTTGATATGATTACCTGTTTTTGTAGGAGTAATACATGATAATTTTTTTCTAAAGAGGCTGGAAAAAAACACCTTTTTTTTCCTTTTGCTTCCCACCAAGCATTTATTATGCGTTCCTGAAACTAGACAGCAAGTACTTGAGCAGTGAGATTCCTCTTATCCTAGCTCAGTGCCACATTTGTGACCGGTGTCGAAGGTACAGTCTGCTTTGATGGGACAGTTGCCAGTCTTATCTTCTCCCCTGCTCTGTGTTAGGCACTGACTGAGTAGCCATGTGTGGGAGTGGGACTTGCTTTCTCCCAGTTTCTTACTGCAGAAACGTGGTGAAGGGAGCGACTTACCTGAGGGAGCTGCTGGATGGGGTCAGGAGTTGTACTCAGCTCTTCTGCATCCCTCTTCAGCACCCTCACCTGGGACCATTCTTCTTAGTTATCTGAAACTCAGGTAAATATTACACACAAAGCTACTCTTACGGAGCTATAAAACCTGTTGTCCAAATTGACTTAGAACAGGTTGAAACCAGAAAAAGCCTGTATTTTTTACTTACACAGAGGGGGCTGAGGTTTTCTGAGCTGGACAGATGTGACTAAGATAGTCCTGGGTGTTTCAAGTACATGCTAGAGAAGTGGAAATACAGGAAGAAATTATTTTCATAGGGCAGATATTTTTTCAGCTTTCCATCTGAAGTCCATAATTTCTTCACTGATTAATTTGTATTAAAAATCAAAGTTTATACCATGGCTTAGATTAGGTGGGGTCCAACAAAGTGGACGAGGTCTACGCAAGAGAAGCCCAAACGCACACAGTGAACTTAGCAACTGGAACTGTTTCTGTGTCTACTGGCTGGTTTTGTGTCCTTGATTCAAAGTTAGACTGTAGTCTTGGAGGAATTAAATGTACATCCCTCTCTTTTGAGTGGAAAACCACTGTAAATGAGGAGTGTTTCTGTTAGTGCCTGTTAGCTATGAAGTGTCACCACTGTAAAATAGACCATCTTCAAAAGTCTGGGAAGAGTAGGGCTCAGCCAAATGTTCATATAGTACATGAGCACTGATATTTGCCTCCAGCAAACTTGGCTCTGAGGCATGTGTTTGGCTTTCCCACAAGAAAGAGGTAGGGAAAGAGAAAGACGGGGACAAAGAAACCCCCTCAAGTTGAGGGCAGATTGTAAAAGGAGGAAAAACATAGGAAGAGACATGATGACAGTGAAGCTCTATGGTGTGGTAGTAGAATTAGTAGTTGAATTGGTCTGCTTTGTTCTTGTAGTCTTGCTACCCTGATGGTAGCGGCAAGTAGGGCAGGTATCCTCAGTGTTGGACTCAAATGGGTACGGAGACACAGTGGAGCTAAGGTAGCTTTGCTGCAAAGGGGAACAGGCAGGAGGCAGGTGAAGGGCAAGACTGTGAATATTAAAGCAGGGCATGTGTAAATTGTGGTTCCTATTGCCACAGTATAAGCAAGTTTGGAAGGAGACCACAAAAAAGAAGAGTTTGTGAGCATTGGTCATGACTCGGCAGCTTGACATGGATACAATCTGGACACTGAATCCCAGAAACTGGGAAGATATGGCTAGGAAAGGGCTGGCTGTATTCACCCTGCTCCATCTCTGGGTGCCTGTAAGTGGGTGCTGTGTTGAAGATGAGGTGTGTGGCAAGACGGACCTGCAGTGTCACGATGACTCTTGTGTTCCTTTTGCATTTGCTGTCCCACAGTTGGTCCTCCTTTGCAGGATTTCTGTGTTCCTAGCGTAGCGGGAGCTTTCAGGGTGGCCTATTGTGTAGCTGGTGAATTCACAATATCCACTGGATAAACATCTCCTACAGCATCTTGTCAAATGAGGCTGCAGTAAGCAACTGCAGAATATCCACTGCCATTTGTGGCCCGGGGAGGGAGCGTTCTGCCCTTGCTCCTCGTCCTGCAGTGTCCACACATGGGACACTTCAGCAAGCCTTACACTAAGTTTTATTTTTGCTTTTGTCTGGCTGAAAAGGTGTGGGCAATCAAGCATGCAAGTTCAGATGCCAGCTCTGTCACTCTTGCCTGTTTACCCTGGGGGTTCATTAATCTTTCTTGTCAGAAAAATCTTTGTGTGTGTACCTGATGCCCTGAATAGTTGCGTTTGGCTGTTTCAAAGGTGATCCTCCTGCCTGCTGGATGTGCTTCGGTTTGGGAGGATAAATGCATGCTTTTTTTTTCTTTTTCCTCCCCCTCTTTCCGTGTGCTGCTTTAGACTGTCAGCATTCCTTTGCCTTTATCTGTGCACTGTTTAGGATGTCCATATAAAGTTGCTAAATGGAATTTTTATTGGCCAGCTTGGCTTAATAATCAAACAGTTTCCAGGCTGGTTCTGTCTAGTGCTGTGTGGATCCATTCTGAGAAAGAGGACTTGCAGTTGTTTTTTTGCTTTCCACAGACTTTTGTTGGGGATATTGCTTAGTCTAAGGTTAGGGTTTAATTAATTGCTGGAAAGGCAAGCAGACTACTTGGCTAGATTAAGTAAAGCCTGAGTCATACTGGTCTGGAACATCAGCGTCCTAATTGGAAATTAGTGTGTTGTATCGGTGTGTTGTGCAGAAAACCACAAAATGCGTAGTGCAAGTGGCCCTTGAAATGTAACACCAAAACAAAAAAAGCAAGCAGGATATTGTGACTGTGTAGCAAATAATCTTTGAACAAAATGTAACTTTGAGCTTGAAATAATGGTAATCTTTATTATAAGAAATTGCCTAAAATTCCTGGTGGCTGACTAAATTCCAGCAATGGAAATCAGTTAAGTTGTTATGACTTGTACCTTTTGAGCGGGTGAAAGCATTCCTGTGTTGAACTAAATTATTTTTCATCCATAGCAATTGTTGACTTTCAGTTCTTTTGTCCCCACACTAAGTGGTCATGCCTGCATTTAATGTGCATTAATTACCAAAGACAATAAAAGTTTAAAAAGTAAACGGTCTGTAAATCCTCTTAAGATAGATACAATTGCTTTATGAATCACCAAGCAAGAACTCTCTGGACCTGGGTGGTTACTACTTTGCTGGATACTACTCTTGTTTGCAAAGCAGAGTTGCTCAAACTCTAGGAGGAGATTGCATAAATTCACTATTGCTCAGGGAACGTCTGTTCAAAATACAAATTACAGTGTATCATCACCCACCCAGGTTTTTATTGGTGCCCCTGAAGCTTTCAGTGAAGCTGGGAGACAAATTGCATCTCGGGAATTTTCTGTGGTTTTCTAAATATTTGTTGCCGTTCTGTTCTCTGCCTGAGGTAGGGAAGAAGGGTTGTGGCAAGCTCTGGGCAAGGAGAGCACCGGGTCGCGCAGGCAGGAGGCTGCTTTGGCCTCAGCTGTGCTGGGGATTTGCTTGCAAAATGTTCTCTTCGTTTCAGGTAGTGACAGAGATGCTTTAGGTGCCCTCGTATGCACGTGTCCAGTATTACAACGTGACCAGAGACCAGGCTGGTCACCAGCTTTGAAGCTGTCTTGAACCCGTGTTGCCTGTGGTGGTGCATCTATGGCCAATGTTGAGAGCGTGGAAGGAAAAGGGTTTCAGCAAGTTGCTGGCCTTTAGCACTGGGTTTAAGACTAACATTCAGCAATGTTGCATGTCAGCCTGGTGAAGGGGGACTGCTCTAAAACTGCTCTCCATTGCCACAGATGTTTTCTTCAGTGGATGTTAAACTCTTGTCAGCTGAGGACCAGATACTGCCCTGGTCAAGGTCAGACCATTCAATCAAACCGTTGCCGAGTCTCAGCATTGGTACGCTCTGCCCCTGTCTCCAGCTTTACCACTAAGCATTGACTTGGAAGGATGTAGTCTAAGCTGTATTCATCTGTACTTCCATCTGAGACAGATGGAAAAACTCAGTATAGGGAAAGTCTCTGTATTTCAGCTGTATGTTTTGGGCTTAGCTAGTTGCAGTCTGTCTTGGGAACTGGGAATACAATTTGGTTTGGTCACACTTACAGCCACATTTCCTTACAGATTTAGATACCTGAGTAAGAATGAGCTGTTACTGTTTTAGTTTTAGCAGAAAATTGTCAGTCTATGCCTGCTAGTGCTGGTGAGTCAGTGAGGCAGGATTCATAGATGATCTGTGTACCAGAGCCTTGAGTGACTTCTTTGCCCTCTTTGACGCCAGGGGGAGTTCAGCTTTATTCACGTTTGGTCACTATTATTCGCTTTATTTTACAAAGGGATCTTTTTTCCCAACATCCAAGTACTGATTCTTTAGGGCTGTTTTTCCCTGCAATTGTGTGCTGGTTTTGGCTGGGATAGAGTCAATTTTCTTCACAGTAGCTGGCATGGGGCTGTGTTTTGGACTTGTACTGGAAACAGTGGTGATAATACAGAGATGTTTTAGTTACTGCTGAGCAGGGCTTACACAGAGCCAAGGCCTTTTCTGCCTCTTACCCCACCCCACCAGCGAGGAGGCTGGGGGTGCACAAGAAGTTGGGAGGGGACATAGCTGGGACAGCTGACCCCAACTGACCTAAGGGATATTCCATACCGTTTGACATCACGCTCAGCATATACAGCTGGGGAAGAAGAAGGAGCGGGGGGCATTCAGAGTGATGGCGTTTGTCTTCCCAAGTAACCATTACGTGTGATGGAGCCCTGCTTTCCTGGAGATGGCTGAACACCTGCGGGCCGCTGGGAAGGAGTGAATGAATTCCCTGTTTTGCTTTGCTTGCGTGCACGGCTTTTGATTTACTTATTAAACTGTCTTTATCTCAACCCAGGAGTTTTCTCACTTTTACCCTTCCGATTCTCTCCCCCATCCCACTGAGGGGGAGTGAGTGAGAGGCTGTGTGGTGCTTAGCTGCCAGCTGGAGTTAAACCACGACAGTCCTTTTTGGCGTCCAGTGTGGGGCTCGAAGGGTTCAAGATAATGACAGATTTGATTGGAATGTGCTAGATCGAATGTACAGCTGTTATTGCTGTTTAGCTATTAACTGGCAGGCTCCTGTACTTGCATGGGGCTTGCTTGCCTTGCTGTGTATTAGAGTCTAGTGCTCATTAGTGGCTGCGTTATGCTTTTGCTGCTTGCTTTACTGCTTATTATCTTACTCTGCTGTGCCTGGGAACGTTCTGATAACAGCAATGGCGATGCGCCTGGGCTGGCAGATGGCCAGGGCATCGCTGCTGCTTCTGTGCTGCTGTACTGGACAGGCTGGAACTCCAGTGCGAACTTGAGTCCAAGGGACTGTGATCTGTGGATGAGTCCACACAGGAGCAGGACACCCCGAAGCGTCTCTGGCCATGGATAAGCCCACGCCAGAGCAGGTACATCTCAAGGCACCTGGGGCCGTGGTTATGTCTGTGCCACAGCAGGTATATCTCTGAAGGGATTGTGGCCCAAGGATAAGTCCACACTGGAGAAGGTACACCTCGAAGCATCTGGGGCTGTGGATAAATCCATGCTGGAGCAGGTACACCTTGAAGCATCGGTGGCTGTGCATGAGATCATGCTGGAGCACCTCAAAGAGTGTGGCCATGGATAAGCCCATGACAGAGCAGGTACACCCTTGGAGGGGGTTGGAGCAGGTTTACTTCTGAAGGGACTGTGGCTGTGAAAGGCCACGCTGGAGCAAATTGTTATAATTGCAGGGCTGAGATTGTAATTCACTGTTTCAGGAGTTTTACTGGTAGTGGTGGTGGAAAACATAGGGTAAACGAGGTTTGGAAGGTATTTTTCAAGGAAAAAATATAATCCAAGCAGTTTGGTGTACAAGTATCTGAATGCCGTCCATGCTATACCAATGAATTATGGGTACCATTAGCCACAGAGCAATGAATTTACTGGAATAAGTTGCAGGGAGAATGAATTTTTCAAAATCAATACCAAAACATTTATATATAAAGGAATTGTGAGGAATTAGGACCAAATTCTCACTGACAGAATTCCACAGAGAGGGAAATAAACTGCATGTTTTCTGAAGCTTGGCTGGGAGCAGTCTTGGTTTGATAACAGTTCTGTGTAGTAACTGGAGTTAAACATTCAGAGGTCAATGGGAAAGCAGTTAGCATAAAATACCATTTTGACTGAGGTTTTTCATGGCGTAAACTGAATTCCAGGGCTTACATCAGATGACACATATATCTTTTATCAAAGCATTTTATTTCCTCTTTGGCTTCCCATTTAATATGAACTCTGTCTCCACTACAGTTTCTTTTTTACCAGTGGGCAGAATCTGTTTCTAACTCCATCCAAGCTGAATCACTCCCATCAGGAGGTGTGCGGTGCCCGCTCTCTGCCAGGTTGCAGTATTGTTCCTGTCCCATGCAGGTGGTTGGAAGATGTGCGCTGCAGAGCTTTTGAGTGCTTGATGCTAGTTTGAAAGGAACATGGATGATGTTTTTCTGCCCATTATTTTTTTTGTCTCATTGGAATTAGAAATAAGCAAATGAGCTGACCAAAGAGTAGAAGTGTATCAGTGCACAGAGGTGTCCCAAAAACATGCACATTCCTGAGATACTGGAATGGCTGGCAGTGCTTCTGGTTCTACCATTGCCTTCCTCTGTAGAACAGCTCATGCCACTTAATTTCTCTGTCCCTGTTACCCCATCTTAGTGCAGTCATAGATGTATTTTACTGTCTCTTGGATGCTCATGGTCTCAAATCCTAAATTAATTTTCTGTAATGATTAATTAGCCTCATATTTGCATGGGAATGAACTGTAAGTGCAAGAGATGCTTGGCTGTGTAAATTTGAGGCAATGAACTGTATCACTCTATAGCTGGTGAAATCTATCCCCACACTGAGCCATTGAGCAGCCAAGTACTTCATACAACATAGATACACATGTACAACATATGCACAGGTACGTAGTACAACAGATGTGGCGCTTAGGGACACGGTTTAGTGGTGGACTTGGTAGCACTAGGTTAACGGTCGGACTCAATGATCTTAAAGGACCTTTCCAACCTAAGTGATTCTATGGTTCTATGAGAGAAAACCAGTTTTGTGAACCTGAGCCTGATTATGCTAATGCAACAGTATTGATTATGCGGGGAGATATGTACATCTCTCTAAAAATTGCCCAGTGAACAATATTAACGTGTATCAGCGGGAACATTAGAAAGTCTCTTGAGTTAAAGTGTGTAAGACCTCAATTTCAGGACTGTAGTTTACAAAATCCACTTTTGTTGTCCAGCAATCTTCAAAGGAAGGTCACTGCTGTCATTTTGGTTTACTTAAGTGCAAAGAGGTGGGTTAAGATCTATGCATGTTTCCAGTGCTTAATTTGGTACTTCATATGGTTTATTCTCCCCTCTCCCCATGCCCTAAGCCACTTGCTGGATTCAAGGGTCATTTCCTGTTTGCAGAACTCCTATTGACATCAGTAGGAGTGTTGTGCAAATATTTGGGGCTTCAGTATGGCTTCTCTTGTATTTTTTTTTTTTTTCTGCCAGCCAGCTGAATAAGCACAATTATCCCTGTGCTCTAGTGATATGGTCTGTACTCACGCAGGCAACCCGAAGAGCTGGGATTCCCCAAAGAGAATCTGCCTGAAACACGGTGCCCTTCTGACGCATCTGCTGTCATAAGTCTTCTATTTCTAGATCCAGATCCAGAAATGTAGCATTTTTTGTCTCTGCTGGTGGCAACTGCTTAGAGGGAGATATATCTGCTTTGCAGTTTTCTGCAGGGCCAGTTCTGCAGAGATACTGGTTGAGCCAGAAAACTCAAACTGATCTCCTTCTTGGTGCCTGCCTTGTCCTATCCTGTACATTTTTCAGTAAAAGGGAGGACAACAAGATGAACAAGAAAAACTAGCTATAAGGTATACATATGCTCCATTAATCCTAATGATCCTGCCCTGTCTCTGTACCGGCTGTAGGTTTATTGTAAAGAGTTGGTCCTATACAATAAGCTTTTGTGCTGTTTTAGCCATTTGCGCATAAGGTATTGAGACATCGGACTCCTTTGTCTGCTGTCAGCCTTGGAGGGAGACGTTATTTCATAAACCAGTTAGCTAAATTCTATTGAACTGGCTAAATTCCTTATGCTGAGAGGGTGGTGGTGGTGGGGTGCTGGAGTATGAATTCCCTTCCCGGAATTGGTCCTCGCACGTGCTGTAATACCCATTGCTGCTTCCACACGCGTGTCTGAAGGAGTACATACGCCCTGGGCAGCCACGTTCAAGGCCTTATGGAACAAATCTTGTATTTCTGGTTCACCGAAACACCTTACAGGCCTGACTGCTCTCTGAAGAAGGCGAGATTTTGCCCAAGTTGCTATCCTCTGCAGAATAGTGCCTGGGCCTGTTGAGCCAGCAGCTCTTCACGCCACCATTGCTTCAGCAGAAGGGACAGGCAAAGGCAGTGCCGTTACAGCCACGTGACACGGGGGGACACCTGCCTCGAGCGCCTTGGTGACTTTCTGAAGGGTGACCAGAAAACTGTAGCAGCCCCGGGAGACAGACTGTGATCAGTGCCCTAACCGAGAGCTTTTAGCTGCCGAAAGACAAACCTTCCCCTCAGATTTCTGCTGTGCTTTAGTGCCTACTTGATTAGTGGGGCAAATGCATTGTAACCAAAAATGAGCTTTCCCTGATCAAACGTATGCTTTATTAGCCACGTAAATGCCAGCATGACTCTCTCATTGCTACAACGTATTAAACACCTTGGAAATGTTTCCTTAAACTCTAGGTCAGTCTTATGAAATCCGTCTACTTGAGAATAGGAAATTGGGAGAGTTTCAAGATTTAAACACAAAATATGTAAAGGTAAGGAGAAATATAGATTTCTTTTCTTCCTGCTACTACATACAGCCTGTAATGAAGGGCCTGACCTTGCTCACACTGAGACAATGGAAAATGCCATTGTTTTTAATGGGAGCAGGGCTGATGGAGTTGTTGAGTGCTAGTTTCATGGGACTATGCAGCTCGGCTTTACAGGGTTTCAGGGAACCTTTATTCTGTTTGTGATCATGACTCCAGAGTTTCACTGTGAATATTGGATTCGGGGGAATCCCAAAGTTCAGAGGTGAACATGGTCAAAACTGCTGAGAGGCAGACTTGTCTCCCTTCTTAACCCCAGCAACACGCCTGGGTTGTTACATGTCAAATGGAGGACCCTGGTGTTTACATCGTTCTGCCATGCAGATTCTGCATAGCTCTAGTTTACTTTGGTAATGGGCATAATTATGAACATACAGAACTTGATTGTTTGGTTTGGGGGATTTTTTTGTTGTTTCCCCCCTCCCAAAACAGTTCAAATTCAAAAACTTTGGTCTGGACCTTGGTTCTGGATCCAACCTTCAAGCCTTCCTCTCCCCAATTCTTGGCTGTTCTGCCTCAGGATTTCTTCTGAGAAGTGGGGACTAGTTGCAAAATTTGGATTCCAATCTGGATTTCAAATGTTGTCCAAGTTTAGGCAGTTCCCTATTTGCCTTTTGGCCCGTTTCAGGAAGCATGTGGATTGGGATTCCAATTTTGCAGGTGCTCCCACTGTGGCTTGCTTCCTTCTTGGAGCTAGGGTTTGATTTGGGCGTTTCTCAGGTTCATTGGCAAAAATTGCTCACTCATTAGATACAGAAGTCCCCAGCAGGAGCACGGACTTGAGAAACTGGGATGTAAGGGGTCAGTAACTCATGCAAGTGTAGCACTCTGAATATACAGAAGCATATATTGGTTAGGAGTGCTGTGGACCTGTCTGCCCGGGGGATTGCCCTTATTCCAGCCTTTTTTCTCCAGTTATTGACATGGCTGCACCATTGCAGACCAGAGATGAAAATTCTCCTGTTACAGAAGCTTTCCTTTTCTACACTTGTTTAACTACCCTGGGGCAAATCCAATGACTGGCTGTTAATGGCTGGAATCAAGTTTAATTCCCGCTGGCAAGGTGTCTGGGCATGTCAGCTCCACCGGTGCAGGGACAGGTGAGCTGGCTTTCACATTTTCTAATCAGAGTGGGATATACTGGGGTTGGGGTGTGGTACAGACACATTAAATATTACCCCCATGAGAGCCATTTTGGGTGTGGAGGCAATATAGTGATGTTTACACGGCATGACACCTAAGATTAGGTGGACATTGCTATAGTGCTTCCAGACCGAATCCCAGAAAGCTGTACAGGGCTGCGTTATGCAGTGTAGATGTGCCCTGTGAAGGGGAAAGTGTATTACTCTCTCATTCAGGGGTCCCTTAGGAATTTGATAAACATGGTGATGGGTCTCTTAGGTGGACCCTCTGCTCTCCTCATGAATGGGGGTGAGAAACATAACAGATCAGCTTTTGCTTCTACGCTGGAAAACCAAAGTCATGTCAAGAGAAGGGCCTCTGGATCGCGTTGTTCATCTTGCTGTCTTTTCTTAACAGAGCATAATTCGTGTAGTTTTCCATGATCGACGCCTGCAGTACACAGAGCATCAGCAGCTCGAGGGCTGGAGGTGGAGTCGGCCTGGGGACCGCATCCTTGATATAGGTGAGACTATTTCATTATGGTTCCTGTGCAGTGTTTGGAAGCGAGATGCTGAATGATGTATGGAGTGTTTGCACCTGTATTAGGTTTTTTATATCCTGCTCTCATAGAAATCCTGTATGTCTTTGGGTGGGAAGGAGATCTAGCACTATAGGTCCCAAATAGATACATCATTGGTGGCTTGGCTTTTCACATGCATCTTGTAATTGTATGGAAATGCTTTCTCTTCTTCAATTTAATATTTTTAAAATTTTAGGGGTTTTCTTCTACAGATATTCCGCTGTCAGTTGGTATCTTGGATCCCAGGGCCAGTCCGACCCAGTTGAACACTGTTGAATTTCTGTGGGATCCATCAAAGAGAGCCTCAGCATTCATTCAGGTAAGAGAGAAGTGATATTCCTGTGGTAAATACAATGGTGAGATATCTTATAAAGACCTGGAGACTTAAGGTAGCCAGGACGTGAAGAAGAGAGAAAGATGCTAATGAAAATATACAAACTCAAGTGACAATCATGTATAATTAATTTGTAGGATACTTGCTAAACCAACTTGCTAGCTGCTTGCTAGTTTTGGAGTGCTACCTGCCACGGCTAGGATTTTCTTTTTAAAAAAAAAATTGATGTTGCTTTCTAAGCATGGGTTTTGTCTGGAAGAAACTGTTCACAACCTGTTAGTTTTGCTTGCTTCCCTCTATCATAAGTGTTTCTCATCCCAAATGCCAACTATCTGTTTTTAATCTATATGTGGGAGTTACTTAAATCAAAGCCTGCTTTTCCTGATGCCCTGTTTCTTTCCGGGCTGCTTGTTCTTCTAGTTGTTTTGTCCTGAGGAGCAGAAATGAAAACATACGAACTCTTCTGCCTCTCTTAGTTTCTCAAGAGGAGCCAAAACCTCATGTTCAGGCAAAATCTGAAATTCAGATTTGCACATCTTCCAGTTGTCTCCAGAGATGAGCACAGCTTTTGTTTTGCCAGGTACATTGCATCAGCACAGAATTTACTCCGCGGAAACATGGAGGAGAGAAAGGGGTGCCCTTCCGGGTGCAAATCGACACCTTTAAGCAGAATGAAAATGGTGAATACACAGAACACTTGCATTCTGCAAGCTGCCAGATCAAAGTGTTCAAGGTATGAGGTAGTTTTGGCTTTGTCATCAACCAGATTAAGAGGCAGGAACGTGCACAGTTTTTGAATTGTGTAGGAGTGACGCAAATAGCGGAGTAAAAGAACAGACTTTTAAGTGGGTATGCTTAAGATCTTAAACAGGACTCCTGCACAGAAAGTGACATAAACACTGAACTATACAGCAATTGTAGTTAAATTCAAATGACCTAAGTGCTGCAGCAAGACTTATGCCAGTCCATTGTGCCTTGAACACTGTACAAATACTGGGACATTTAGGGCATCCACTGTGTTTTGGTGCTCCTAGGCAATGGCATTATGGCATCTTCAGTCTCTTTGATTCAGTCCTCCATGAACAATGACAGTATATCTTGGAGATCTTAAATACACTTTGCTTCTTGCAGCAGAGTTCCTCTTCATGCTACCTGGAGGACAGAAAGATTCAGAGAGAAAGCATCTCTGAAGGCCCTAATCTGGGCTTGGCAGACCTGTAGCCACTCAACACCAAGCTTTTCATGGGCCTGTTTTCTCAAAGGATCTACTGCTCCAGTTTTGCTACTATGAGCAGCATCTTTCCTGTTCCTGGAAAGGTGGTACAGATACCAGTTGAGGTGCATAACTCATGGGGCTCATGGTCTGAAACAGTTGGTATCAAATCTCAGGACTGTGGTCAGCCTATTTTGGAATTGCAATAGGCATTAATGGGAGATGTTATAGAAACAGTAGAAATGCTTGACTCTTTTTTTTGTCTAGAAAATGCAGATCTGATCTTGTTCCATATGTACAGTCCCCATAAATCTTAAGGAGACTTTTGTGAACAGATTAGAAAAAAAATCTGTTGGACTCTGTCTCCAAACTTGTAATACTTGGCATAAGGGAAAGCTTGTCCTTGTGCTTATAGCCTAAAGGAGCAGACAGAAAACAGAAGACTGACAGGGAAAAAATGGAGAAGAAGACCACCCAAGAGAAGGAGAAATATCAGCCTTCCTATGAGACGACTATTCTCACAGAGGTAAAGCGTTTTAGACACATCGTACTACTTCAGCATGCTGGGAGGTAGATCTAAGAGAAAATGCAGTCTAACTGAGCCCTGGAGATTGTCTTGTGGAGACACGTATGCCCGGATCTGATTGAAATTGAGAGTGCAGTGAAATTATACAATGTCTCTCACTGTTGAAGTTTATAAAAGATACCAAAGTTTCTTATGTTTCAGGGTATAAACCAACCCTTAACAGCCTAACTTTAAAAGAAACTTTTTTCTCTATCTTCTGCTGTGCTCCCGGACACTTGTCATGGCACTTAGGTGCCAGTTGCGTGAGATATTTTCTTCAGAACTGTCTGGCAAAAGCTCATGTTGGAGATGGGGCACTTGAACAGATGAATAGGCTGTCTGATTAAATTATTAATCTGCTTTTCTCTGAATGTGCCTATGAAGCTACTATTACATACAAGATCTCAGAAGGTTCTGGCTTGTACTCTAGGAATATCTTGAATGTCTTACATTCTGATGCTTCTGGTGTAGAGATGTATGTGTTTCTACCCCTCCCTGCTATTGCTAAGATGTGTATGTATAAGCTTATCCCAGGCTGCAGAATTACTAAGCAACAAGACTCAAGACAGTGGTTTAGAAGTGCTGTTCCGTCCCCTTATGGGAATGACTTCTTGTTTGATTTAGTTCTTGGTTTTTTGAAGTGGCTTGCTGGACTTCTAAAAATGAGGGTTTTTTCTTAATTTAAATAAACTTCCTGTTTGTGAGATCTAGTCCCTCCCACTCAATTTTCCTCACATTGCCAGGAGCGACCAGCATGTTTTCTAATTCAACGTGGTGGTTTTTAACGAGGCTCTTGTGTACACAGACCTAATTCTACTGAGTTGGCAGATCCCAAACTCTCCCTATGAGCTCTGATGCACTTTGACATATTGCGTGGGGAAATGTGGGTTGCCAAAGAGTTAAATATTTGCTAGTGCTTGTGGAGATGATAAAATATTTGCTAGTATTTGTGGAGATGATAAAACTCCAAAGCTACACTTGTCTTCTTTTTATCATTGCAAACAAGGATACTACAGAGCATTTTCTTGAGCTCTTGATGGCGGGGGGTTCCACAGGGCTAGATTTCTCCTGCTGATTACAGTGGCTTAAATTCAGAACAGAGTCACCAGTTCTAGCTGGGTTGCTCTGGTTTTACACTACTGTAATGGAACATGGAGTTTGACCTATATTTGTGAAGGCTTTTAGTAGCTTTGTGTCTGTCTGTCTATCTTAAATTCTCTCCATGTAATACCCATTTATGCCTCGAGTTCTTCGACTAATAGCCAGAGGTTTTAGCAGGCTGGTTCAAATTCTGCTCTTTCACTGGTATAAACCTGAAGCAATGCCACTGGAGCGTATTTGTCACTCTTGCCTGGATTTAATTAGGGGTTTATAATTGAGACCAGGGGTATTTCTGTATCATTGCTGCCTTCAGTCTGAGTTGACTTACTGGCGTTGCTCTGACTTACAGCTGTGCACGCTTTGGCCCAGTGTTATTTGGGGACAGGCTTTGTGAAATGGGAGAAATGTGGAATGCACCACTGGAATCAATCTGGCCCCCTGACAGCCCGCTTGGAGAGCAGCGTAGAAAATCCATGGCCCGTCTCCTCCTCCCAGCAGGAGTGATGAGCTGAAGTTAGTGGCGTGGCAACAGCATGAATGTGGTATGAGAGGAGAATGGAATCCTTTATTTCCATCCTTATGAAAGTATCCCCGCTGCCTTTCTTCCAACAGTGCTCTCCCTGGCCAGATGTGCCTTATCAAATGAACAATGCTCCATCTCCAAGCTACAACAGTTCTCCCAACAGCTTCAACCTCGGAGATGGGTATGTAACAAATAAATGCTTTATCTTTCCTGTTGATATGGTAGCCTTTCTGTGCATGTGTTTTGTGTGTCCGTGCATTTCATACCCTGGAAGAAGAGGTCAAGGACCACCCTTCCTAGAAAGGGGAAAATATTTCCCACACAGCCTTTTAAGACCTTCCATCCAGGAATTCCGTGTAATGCAGAGTACTGTTTGTATGTCTGCTGCTTATGCTGTGGCTGGGAGGTGAGCATCAGAGGACCACCAGGGCAATTCCTGCCGTGAATTTGCTCTCTTACTCTTCTGTGGGGGTCAGAGAACACACCGTGCCCTGTACCAGCAATTCCCAGTATCTTCTGATAAGAGTGTTAGAGGCTTTCAGCCTTCAGTACCTCTTCAGAGTTGGTGTTTCTTCCTTCCTTTCTGTCTTGAGGTAGTTTGGGGTGCGGAATTCCCAGTTGAATGGGATGTAAAGAAATCCTGGCTGCGGCAAAACAGCCTGGGTTTTGAGAAGCCATTCCAGAACAAAGGACTAATAGGAGGCATATTTAATTCATTAATATAGCTGTCATAAAGAAAGTTTTAGTGGTCTTGAAACACCCAGGAATGATAGCTGATGACAGAAATATACAGCAGGGTCCCTCAGTACTTCTGAGTCCTCCCTGCAACATACTTTCCCCTAGGAATTTGGTGTCGACCTTTCTTTTCCTCCTCTAGGACTCCGCAGCCTTGTCGTCTTCCCCCACAGCTTATTAATTAATCAATGTTGTATCACAAAATTTTCAATGAGTGACTTCAACCTATGAATAAAGACAAACACTGAAATGACAAACATTGGTGTTAGTAGAGAGATCTGTTGAGCATTTTCTTCCAGTGGTAGATTATTAACTCTTTGGGAAAGTCCTTGACGTGTTGAAGTCCTGTCTATGCTTTAGGAGGATTTAGTAGAAAGGTAGTTTTGTGTAATACAGTTAAATTGCAATTTACTATGTATAAGATAACACCAGGGTTGAATTATAAGGTCCTTGATTCCTCACAAAAATGGAATAATTATTAGATCGTGGATTTAGTTAGGGGATTTCTGGCTCGTAGAAATTTCGAGTTCAGCCACCCTGTAGGTCACAACTTCCTTGCTTAGATGGAGTCACGTTAGTGAGTCACCTGTATGGAAAAGCTTGAATGAGGTCAGTAACCTGGGTTTTTCTCTCAGTGTTGAGTAGGACCTCAACTGACCAACAAAAGGCTCAAGTAGAGATTTTTTTTTGTTTTTTCCTTGGTCCAGATTTTGGACACCTTTTTAAAATCTGGTAGAGAAAAAAGCCAAGCTGGTATGTAACTTGTGACAGTTGAGTCAAATGGAGGAGGGGGAAAAGGATGGACACTGCAATGTAAAATTTAAAATAATGTGTTTTTTTCTCTTCCAACTTTATATAATTTTTTTTAGCAACAGTTCTCCAACCCACCAAGTGGAGCTCCTGCCTCCCAGCAATGATGTAAGTACTTGAGATCATGTTAATGTGGTGCTTTTCTTTTTTAGGACACTGGTGAACAGTTCATTTCAAGACCTTCTTATTCTTTTTGCAATGTAGCATCTCCTTCCTTCTGCTTCTATTCAAGATGCCCAGCAGTGGCTTCATCGTAATAGGTTCTCTCCATTCTGTAGACTCTTCTCAAGTTTTTCGGGTGAGTTAAAACAGTCCAATTATTTTGCCTTTATTCTCTTTTGTAAGTGCAGCTCATGCTTCATATCAATAGCATCTGCTGCTGGCCACTGTTGATGGGATCACTGGTCTGATCCAGTGTGGTTGTTCTTTTGTTCTCAGATTAGTTAGCATTTGCCAAAACACTTTGTAGAAATATAGAATAAGTAAAGATGGAAGAGAATAAGTTGAGATGGAAGGGACTTCTTGAGTTCATTAGGCGCAACCCCCTGCCTGAAGCAAGTCCAGGGCCTTGTGCAGTTGCGTTTGAGTATCTCCAAGGTTAGAAATTCCACAATCTCTCTAAGCAACCTCTTCAAATACTTGACTACTCTCACAGTGAAAAAGTTTTTCCTTATACCTAATCAGTGTTTCCCATCTTCCATCTTCTGTCTGCTACCTCTCATCCTGTCCCTGTGCACCTTTGAGAAGAGTCTGGCTCCATCTGCAGCTCCATCTTCACTGTACCCTCCCATTAGGTAGTCGTACGCAGCAGTCAGATGGTGGAAGGGGGAATTGTTAAAGATGTTGAAACCTTGAGGAGCCTCTCTCTGCCTTCCAACATGATTAAATAACCTGATGAACATGGCAGTTAGAGAAAATTGGGCCGTTTAATGGGCAATGTTAAATATCTAGCTTGTCTCTGAGTAGGCTAGAGTATCTTCCAGTGCAGCACTGCTCTTTTGGCAGCTTCTAGCTCCCTGTTTCGCAATGATTGGTTTGCAGTGTACACCTCTCTGAATTTGAACTTCTCTAGGCAAATCTGTCTCATTTAGCTTTGTGGATTCTCTCCCCTGCCCTTTCCTGCTGCCCATACACACAATTTGGAAGCTAAGATTTGCTTAACTTCTGAAAAAAAATCAATTTGAAATATGTAGGTGCTGACTTACTGAAGATGTCCAAAGAAGATTTTGTTCAAATCTGTGGGCCTGCTGATGGAATTCGGCTCTTTAATGCAATCAAAGGAAGGTTTGTACTTCTTCCTTCCTATTTTTTTTTGTTATGGCAGCATCCCTTGGTAATTTCAGTGTTAACTAGAAGTTAATCCTGGAGCTGTAGCATTTAGACTTCCTTTTAACACTTCAGAGAGGTCATTCCAGAGACTGGAGATCACAATGTTATTCAAATCCAAGCACAGCTCAGAAATGTTGCCGAAATGAAGCAGCATAATGTGGATCTCCAGTGGTTTATTTGCTACCAGCTGATAGCTTCCGTCCACTTCATATGAGACACAGCCTGCAATACCCTGTGTTGCATCTCTATCACAGGTAACAAACAACAAACAAACCAACCAACCCCAGGGGCCACAAATGACTCTTAAACTTACTTTTATTGCAATAACATCATAAATTCTACAGCTGGGCAGGATTCAAATCAGTAAAGGCAGGTATGATGAGCTGCTTGGCAAGTGCTGTAAACTGTTTATTCTTATCTGATCCTGAAGAGATTAAGGTGCTCTGCACTGTACCACCACCTCCCAGGGGCTCTTAGTAGACCTCCTAAGACATCTAGTCACCAACATCAAGACTATCCCTTAGTTGGTTATTTATGCACAGCCTGAATGATTCCATCTCTCATTGTTTGGTAGCTGACTGGAACAATTTTAGATCTGCTAAATAACTCACTACTGTTTTTTAATAATCCATAGAAATGTAAGACCCAAGATGACAATTTATGTCTGTCAAGAACCAGAGCAAAACAGATCCCACCTCCACCAAAAACGAGAAAATGGAGATGGCAGTCTTTGTGGTAAGTTTTTATGTATGGATTTTGTTAAACACTTACCTGGTGAGAATGCTGCTTTCTGCCTGAGCAGGTAAGTGTGGGACAGCTTGGTGTCCTGAGTGTTTAAAGAGGTCCTGTTTATCCCAGTTCTGCCACTGGGGTTAGTTTAAGGGCTACAGATTCCAACTGGTACTGTCTGCCTGGGGAACAGACCCCGCTTACAAGCTATCTGCAGAATGCCACAGCAAAATCTCTATTCAGTTCTTAACAGGGACCATAGCATTAAAAACTACCTTCCCATCCACGGTGTGCTTTAGATTATGGCTGGTTTGAAAATATTCTGGGAAATGGAAGGTTAGTAAGTCTTAAAGTGAGCTTCTAATTCCTGGAAGTTCGAAGCTTTTGGGGACTCACTGCACTTAGATACCCCTCATGACATGATGTACAATCAAATAAGAATAGAGATTGTCCTTAGTTCTTGCACATAGTATTAACCAGGTACAGCTTTTCTGCCTGGTTGCTTCCACCATTTGAATTAGATTTAAAAATTAATACTGTCATCTACAGCTATTTGATACATTGTAGTCTTTAGTTTGTGCCTGTGGGATCAGTGGGATAACATCTAATGAAATACTACTTTTGTGTAACATAATATCATGTGTTTTACTATTTAGTTTGATCTACTTTAAAACGTCAAAATCAGTAGTAGTAGATTATCCAAAAATATTAACAACTTTATGAGAGGTTTTTTTTACTGCCCCATGATGCATGTTGTCATTAGTCCCTGTGTTTTCCTCTGGGCAAAAGTGACATGTGCTTTATTTGCCCACGGCATCCAAATACTGGGTATTTTTCTGCAAATCATCAAGCTGGATATTTGGGGGCTGCTTTAAAGGTACTAAGCTTGTTTATCTACTGTCAAGATTTGAACCTTGACCTTAAACCCATTTGGTTGTTGATATGGAGCCTCTTGGTGTTATCTGTAGTTGCTATTCTATTAGTCTGTAATTCTGCAATTACTTTCACCTTGTTGCAGTATATCATGCAATCTTCTTGGAAGAATTGACCACACTGGAATTAATCGAGAAGATCGCAAACTTGTACAGCATTTCTCCACAGCAGATAAATCGAATCTATCGGCAGGGACCCACAGGGATCCATGTATTAGTGAGCAATGAGGTAAGGGGTTAATGCAAACTCTGTCAGACCTGTAACAGTTGTCCGACTTCTTGAAGTTAGAATGACCTTTTAAATTATCAATGAATCTTCAAGGAAGCTTTGCAAGGTTACTAATCCCAACAAGTTAAAGCAAATACTTAAAGAAAATCATTCACGCATACCATTGATTTTGGTGCGGTTTTAAAGTCTTTGCTTTGTAAAAGAGGGGTTTTTTTGAAAACAAAACAAAACAAAATCGGTCATTTCTTTGTCATGTTGGCTACTTAAACAAATTTTGAAGTGAGGATCTAAAGTGAGAACCTTTAAAATTAAATAGAAAAGTTTCCTAAAGAAGGCAAGTTTGAAAATCTGTAGGGCAATTAGTTTTACATCCTGGCCAGTGATTACAGCCACTGGGTCAGTCAGTGCTGTGTAAGCGCATACTATAATTTAAGGGACTTCTGCTGGCTGTTTGTGTCCCATTATATGATGGCTTAATTTAGTCCATTCCATTAACTTGCAGGTTAATAGTGAGTTGCCCTTCTTCCTCTTTTCCCCCCACTGAATTACTTACTCATTCATGCACCAGAATCACTTAAGGAGCTTCATTTATAAGAAACATTGTTAAAACAAATGAAGCAGAGCATAGGTCTCAACTGGAGCCTAAATTGAAGGCTGTAATGCTTATTCCTAGTCTCCTCGCTATTTCAGCCTGATTAAATCTGAAACCTTGATGCTTTATGGATGTAAAGTGCTTGGAGGCAACTCTTGCTAGGGGAATTGCCTGAACCAGCTTGGGTATAAGGCTTTAAGTATATATTTAAGTCAATTATTAACAATGTCTATTACTTTTTTAATATTTTTTTTCTTGTTCTAGTACTATAGTGGCAAGAGTGAGGCACTCTATGAATGTACTTCATGCATCATTAGGCACAGACACACAGACTGGCCAGTGAAGTTTGATTTGCAGGAGCAGAGGGTGGATGTTAAACCCAAAAGAGAATAGGGAGATTAGTCTAAGTTGAAAAGGATATTCGGTGTGAGAACTTACAGCTGGAAAGTGTTCTACTTGAATGATATTCAATAGCTAGGAGAAGGCTTTTGCTTAAAGCTGGATTTTCTGAGCTGATCAGAGAGATTCTGGTCACCTCCCCTCTGAAGTTAGGTGTCCAGCATCTGCCTCTGCTGTATGAGACATCTCCTGAAGGTAATTCACCGCCTCTGTCCCACACAGCTACTCTAAGATGGGAGGAAGCCTTGACTAAGGATGAAGCTTAAATGAGCATTTCAGATTGTATCTGAAGTCAGCTGAATCTCTTAACTCACCTCTTTAGTTAGGGGCCTCACTAGAACCTGCATGTGTTCTGAAAATCTAGTTGTTTCTCATGAATAACTCAAATAGCTTTAGATACTAATCTTGCTTCCCATGATCTGCCTTGCCTCTCATAGCAGTTTCATTAAGATTCCTGTGCCTCAACAAAATACAAACAGATAAATGATTCCTACAAGCACAGCATCTATGCTAATATCTTGTCAAAATAACCGGGTGGACACTGCTGAGATGGCTTTTCAGTAGCGATATTCCTTTATTCAGCAAGGAGTCCACTTCTCAGAGCTGACCACATCTAGATATTATTTCAGATGCTAACAAAAGCCTAACTGAGCTTCATCGTTCAGATGAATGAGTATTAACATCGTTAGATTTTAGGAGAGGGACTGTCTTCATCCAGTCTAAACTAGTATAGCTTCACTGAAGGCAATTAATAGCAGAGTCTTTAATAGACTAACTGGAGTGGTATAAGAACTTGCAGGATCAAGAGCTGCAAAGAGGATGGTAAAACGCTGAACAAGCTAGGTCAGTTCCAGGCAAGCACTTTAGTATGAGCTTCTCTTAAGCGCATTAGCAGCTGCAAGGACCTTAATTAATCAGTCGTGTACTTTAGTAATCTTATGGGCAGGGATACTCAGGACTGTGTAGGATGAGACACCAAATGTTGTTTGATACCTCTCCTCTAAAGTCTCTACTGGCACCGAAAGAAACTTGAATTTAATTGCTAAAATATTTTGTGTTGGCTTTTTTCCTTCTGCCCTTCAGATGGTGCAAAACTTCCAAGATGAATCTTGTTTTGTTATCAGCACATTAAAAGGTATGTATTGCTGCCGCTGTTACCTGTGACTCTAAAGATAATTTCTCCTTTCAGTTGCACTAAATGTTATCACAAACTCGGCGCTGTTATCCTGAAAAGATAAGTAATCTAATTTTTTTTAAGTCAAGGTGTTGCATCAACTTACACTGTGATAGACTGATTGATCTATGCTTTCCTCTCAGTTACACTATTATAAAGCTTTCATAAATCCATTGATACCACTGACATAAATGAGCAGAAAACCTTCTAGTAAAACGATAAGAGATGACAGTTAGTATGTTGTATTTTTTTACGTAAATGCTTTGACCTAGATGTTCAACGTTGATTTTCATGAGTGGGTTGTGGAACAAGAGTACAAACTATTGCAAACCACCTAAGAAGAAAATCTGGAGTTCTGTATCTGTGCTGTTTTCTAAAAGCAATAAAAAAATGCTTTGCATTTCTTTGTTACAGCTGAAAGCAATGATGGCTACCACATCATTTTAAAATGACCGTGCTGCACAGAAAGACTTTAACAGCCTAAAATTTAGTGCCTCACTGAGATTGCTACAACCTAGACTGGAAACATGAAGAACCTTCTGGATAAAATGCTCCTATGAACTAAGAATTACCAAACAGCTTAAGGAAAAACTTGCTTTACAGATATACATTTTTGGTGGTGTGTGGTTTGTTTTTTTTTTTTTGAAGCTGGAGCTGAGAACATCCTCAAAGCTTGTACATGTTTCTTCCTCCCTCCCTTTCTCTTCAGTCTTAAAAATTGTTGAAGTTTCTGCTTATTACTTAGAAACATCTGCCTTGTACTAAAGGGAAATGAAAGATAAACAAAACCCAATGCTCTAGACCCCTCATGGTTGGGTGAATTGATTTATTTACTGTTCTGAGTGCTCTCTTGCTTTTAACACATACCCTGTTGCTGATGGACATAAGCTCCCTGGGGCTATTCTTTTACTCTTTGAGGTGGAAGGCTTGGGGCTACATCCAAAGCCAGGTTGGGCAATGCAGAGGATGGATTTGGTGCCCAGTCCTCACCCAGAGTGTCAACCCTGGAAGCCCGCTCTTAGCTGTTCTCCACCTGTATGTGTGCTCAAAGTCCAGAGACCTTGGTCCCTCCTGACAGAGCTTCTGTAATACTCATCCAACAGAACAATTTTGTGGGGTTCAAGGGAGGACAGACAACCTGATGCAACAAGTTCAGTACCATATTGATTCTTTAGCTTTAGAGTAGTCTCCTTGAATGGAGTATATGAAGGTTTTCTGAGGAAATGTTTTGAACATTGAAAGTTATAGAGCTCATGACAAATTCATACTATGGATTTATTCTACTCGACAAAGCGTTGATTAACTGCTATCTTTACTGTAACTGGGAATTAGGTTTTATAATCTTAATGATTCTTCCCCCTGTTGCTCACTAAAGTAAGTAAAACTGAGTTTTGATTGAGTCCAGGTAACAGATCATCTTAGTTGCTGCTTCTTATGTTCTTGCTATTTCACTCTTGACTCCCGTTTCCAATATCTGCAACTATGGTCAACTCCACCCTCCCTTGGTCTTCTGGGACGCCACTAAGCTGAAAAAGCGGCTTCCGCTGATGTCGAAGGCAAACTGGATCACACCCTTCTTGCATGGATGGAGTCATTTCACTTTTGGCAGCTAATTAATAAGGCTGTTTCCCAAACCGAATGTCCATATAGCATCAAATTCTGATACTTAAATATTTAATTTCATCCTGAATTGAGATGGAAAGCTGAAATACCAAAGATTTTCCTGGAATGGAATTTTTTCAAAAAATGAGAAATTGTCAGCTGGAAAACGCTGAATAAAATGTTCTAGTCTTTTGAAATGGAAACATTTAATTAAATCCATTTGGCCCTTAAAGCAGCATCAGTTTGAGCTACTGTTGCAGACCTCAGAAATTACCATTCAAGTGCCTTGTGCGCCGTGTCTCCCTTGGGGCCGAGCTCTTTGGCTGGGTTACAGATCCCATGATGCTCTTACCGTGGGTTAGTCAAAGGGGGAATGCGTCATGAAGGCTGGAGGGGTGCCCAGGAGCCCAGCCTTCTGGGAAAGAGGGGGACATGGAGCCCGTGAATTACAGCTCCCAGCTGACACTGGAGGAATTCGGACAGACACGGACTGATATTTTTCTGACAAAAACGATGTGTTTCAAGTTTTCCCAACAGAAATAAACAGCAAAATATTGAGAAAAGCAACCTTTTTTTCATTAAAAGCATCAAGTTTTGCGCAAAAAACACCACCCATCCCCACCAATTTTTTTTACACCAAAAATAATACTAGAATAGAAAAATCATGTTACAATGGGAAAACCTTCAGCCAACTCAGCTAATTGAGTAACAGTGCCTACTTAGGCACGATCTTGCTTAACTGGCTGTCCTGGATGCTCCGTGAATTGTAGTGCTTCTCCAAAAAGGACGCCCAGGCTTTGGGACACAGTGATTCCTCCCCCTGGAGTGAAGGATCTTGAGGCTTCTTGGTTGAGGCCCAGGTTGCATAGGTGAGGAGGTTGTAAGTGCTCTCCTGACAGAGAGGGGAGGTCAGACAGAGAGGCCGGGGGGAGCTTTGGGGGAAGAAATGCCTTTGTGGAGGATGGGAAACACCATCTTTTTGAGGGGAAGGTGACGCCATGTCAAGCTTGACCCTGCCTTGGTGCCTGTGTCACCTCCCTGGCTTTGCAGCCTGCTCTGCGCTGCCGTGTGCGTGGAGGGAGGCAGCTGGGGAGCCACCGGCCCTGGGCACTGAGGTGTCTGGGTTGTGGCCACGCAGTTACAGCTGCCTTCCAAAACAGGGAATAAATTCCAGCTGGTGTTGTGAGTAGGTGGGACCAAGGTGCCCCTGCGTACCGGGAGCTGTTTGGTTTATTTTGTAGAAAGTGCTTTGGAAGATGTACTTTGGCTGTGCTTTTTCATCCTGTTTTGTAATACTGGCCCAATATATGACATGGCTGTTGTTGGCATGCAACTGAGAGAGGTGACTCTGACCTGAGAGAAGGGTTTAAAAAAGACCTTGGAGTTGCCAGGAGCGTAGCCTGTACTGTATCCACTTACATGCGATAGCCCTGTAATTCAGGGGACACAGCAATACTGAAACACAGCAGTGTGAAGAAAGGGTAGAGGTAGCTTTGCTCCCAGAATTAGGGACCAAAAACTGTTTGCTTATTTTAAAAAATATAACTTGCTCTTGATTATTTAAAAAACAAGTCTTGCTCATGAGGAATTATATGCAAAAATCCTCGTAGTGTTTCAGTAGCACTTGCTTGATTAATTTTGAACAAAAATTACTCTCCATTAGGGCCTTGTTACATTTAGATTTTTTAAAATAAAATAATTTTATACTGATATGAGGGTGAATTTGACAATATATCTCGTTCTCCTTTCTGTGCTGTGAGAAGGTATACCAGAGTAAACAATCCCATAGATTATAAATATTGTCCTAGTGGGTGGGCTCTACTGTTTTATCTATGTTAGCCTGTTTGTAAAGCTGTATAACTTTAATGCGTGTAAGGCCTACGCTTACTTGACAGAGTAGTTCTAGTCCTTGTCGAACCTCTGTAGTCCCAGCAGAAATTTGGAGGATTGTGGTCAAGTAACGTACATGCCCGTGAAGGCACAGCACAGCTAGTTTGGTGTCTAGGAGAATGTCGAGTTACTTCAACTTAGAATCATAGAATATCTCGAGTTCGAAGGGACCCATAAGGACCATCGAGTCCAACCCCCTGCTCCTCGCAGGACATTTGACTAAGAGCATCATCCGGGTGCTCCTTGAACTCTGACAGGCTTGGTGCCGTGACCACTTCCCTGGGGAGCCTGTTCCAGTGACCGACCACCCTCTCGGTGAAGAACCTTTTCGTAATGTCCAATCTGAACTTGCCCTGACACAGTTTTGTTCCATTCCCTCGTGTCCTATCGCTGGTCACAAGAGAGAGGAGATCAGCACCTCCCCCTCTGCTGTGCCCCTTGAGGAAGGTGTAGACTGTGATGCACCTCGGGGTGTTAGGAGAACATGTAACACCCTTTGCCCTTGTTGCATGATGCTGCTTAACCAACCGCTTGTTGTAGATGGGCAAACTGTCCATGAGCCATCGTGGTTGAACAGCCAGTGCAAGTGGTCAGAGCAACGCTAGTGTGAGACTGGACTGCCGACAGACCTTCCCTTCTGCCTCCCCCAAAAATAAAAGCAAACCCTTGCCCTGTTGAAGTTGGTGAGTTTGTCCATGCAGGGACCAAGCAAAGTGTTCAGGATTTATGTTAGTGGCTTCTGTGAGGAGTGAGAGAGAGAGAGACTTGTCTCACCTGTGTTAAGTGGCAGGTAATCTTAGACTCTCCCTGTGGTTAGAGAGGGTCTGCCATCCCTGGAGAGGCTCGTTTGCCCTGTTTGAGGAGGTGACAGCCTCCAGAAGGAAGCTTTTGTTTCCTCAAGACTAGAGGAAGCACAAATGATTAGTCTGGGCTAAATTCTGGATAGGCTAAAGGCAAGGCAGATGACTAGCTCCCCCTCATCTAAATATCCAAAAGGGTTTTGCATTTACTTTGCTCTTAAGTGCCTGTTATATTTATTCTTGCCTTTTTTTTTTGTTTCTCCTATTTCTTTTTTAAACAGTAACAAATGAAACCTCCTGCTCAAAGTGATTTAAATAAGACTTTTTTTCAGCTCTGTCTATGAAATTTGTACAACAGACCTTTATAAGGTTTGGGTTTTGTAGGATTACAGTGAATATTATGGTATCCCAAACTGTCCAGCTCTTAGGTTGTATGTATGATGACAGCCACTGTGAGTAGAAGCGGGTTTGCTGGGGATGAAAAGGCAGAACCATTACATGATTAAAAACAATATGACTCCGGCCAGTACTGCAAAGTATAGACCTGGGTTCTCGTCAGATCCGTACTGGCTGTTTGACATTATTTCATAAATTGCGGCGTTTTCTCTGACAACTGAGTAAATTGATACAGATCAGTTAGTATGACTCTGGTGATGTTCTGAGAACTCATAGAAATGCCCATGATACACAACTGCAGGGCAGGGAAGGGGCAAAGAATCTGGTGACAGAAATTTGTGCCGTCTGCCTGAGGTGGTAGGACTGGTGTTATTAAAATTAAAGTTCCTGTTCTTTCACTGGCCCTGCCTGGTTAATTGGCTAAAATAGAAATAATAATTAAACGTGGAAAATAATGGAGTTCTCATTGTCTTGGCGTGAAATTTAATGGGCTGAAGTTTCAAGACTTGGAGGTGGTAAAAGGATTCTTGCAGTTGAGAAGTCCTGAATGGCACTCTCCTTATAATGTAACATATACGTATTTATGCATATATATACACATACATACTGTACTGTATCAACACATATATGTGCTGAGTACTTGTGTTCCTTGGCTTTAACTGGTACTCTGCTTTGTTTAATTGCAGTTCAATGTAAAAGACTCTGGTTGATCAAGCTTCAAAACCCAGCCATTCCTTGGGTAGAAATGTAAAAGTCCGTAATAGCGACTCTAGGTGATTTGGACACAGTACACTTGGAGTGATGTAAATTTGATTAATTTCTGCAGTATAAATCCCAGGCCTTGGTGAAAACGAGCATATTCTTGCACTAACACTGCAGTTCTATATTGCAGCTTCTGAAAATTAGTTAGAGTAAAAGAGAAATAGATTGCCCAACGCTTTGTAAACTAGTAAGAGCTACTCCCTAAGCAGAACAACCATACGATGACTTTTCTAGCTCGATGTTGTATTGCTTAAGCATTGGCTGTAATTCTAACAATCATCTGGTGGATGACTGGGACAGGATTTTTTTGTCTGTTTCTGTTTTTGTTTTTGACTGTTCTCAAAGAAATGCTTGTATTCAGACTGTAGCTTCTCTTTCTCCTCCAGTTATGAAATGGTTTAACTTTATGCTACTAATAGAAATATTTTCTTAAGATTATAGTCTGTTTGACAGCACAGGGTACTCAAAGTGGGGAGTGTTTGGCCTTGATCATCAGTACTGTGGGTGAATATGAGAAGGCAGACTGGAGGTGTGTCAACATCCTTGCCTCTCTTTACAAATGGATTAAGCTGGTGCCTAATTTTTTGTGCATTTCTGATTTGTACCTCTTTTTTTTTTTTTGCCATTCCCTCAAAATTCTTCTGCTCCCTGGGGGGGGATGCATTGGTGAGCAGCTGGTGTGTCCAACTTTTTTAAGTAGCCTGCTGTTGTCCCAGTTTGCTTGGGGTGAGTGTTTATCTTTCAAAGGGCTGGGGGAGTTACCTCTCTTCACTGACAATGCAGCCGCTCAAGACAGGCGATGCTGACCACAAAGTCAGCGTGACAGGCAAGGGCGAGTGGAGGTGGGTTGATTGGAGGCTGAGGCGTACCAGTTGTGAGTAAATACTGCCACACTCTTTGTCTTTTCATTTGTTGGGTTTTGGTTTTTTTGTACATGAATAAAAAAAAAAAGCATATTTTGCACTGGCTCTTGTACTGTTGTGCAGAAGAAATCTGTATCTAGAATCTGTGCTCCAGTCAAATTGCAAATAAACCTGTTTGTAAGAAGCACGAGTTTTGTCTCTTCTTTGCTTGGCGTGGATGGGTGCAGGACAGCCTCGGCATCGGCTCCTCCGCAGCGTGCAGCTGTAAGGTGCTGGGCACCCTCTCAAAATCAGTGGGAGCGGAGTTTGCAAAGTGCTGGTGAGAGAATGTCGGCTGTAGCCAAATGTCCTGCAGCGTTTTCTTCGTGTTGGGACTGACTTCATTTCTCCGCAGCACAATGCAGTGACCAGTTTGTATTTAATCCAGGTCAAGGCATGAGGAGAAATGCCTAATTCTTGCAGAAGCCTTGATAACGCGCATATGCTTTAGTGAGAGCACAAGCTGTGTTAGATGACAGCTGGCTTTGGTCTTGCAGTGCTCAGAGGACACAGGTGTTTCAGAGCCTGGTCCTGGGTGACATCAGAGATGAGCAAAAAGTCCTTCCTGGTAGCAATGCTCTGTCCCATTTAGCAGCTGTTAGACACACTCTGGAGAAGAGGCCGAGAGGTTTGGACATGAGGCATTCACAATGGTTTGGCTGGAAGAACTTCAGTATCCTCTGAGGGTTAAGCCATAGATCTAATAACATACATGTTCAGGAGATTGACAGATGTTCAATGTGATTTTCCAGCTGGAGAAGATGGAGCCCAGTTTGCAAATAGTATTTTCCAGCAGCCAAACTTCATGTTAAGGCAAAGGAGAGGCAGTGGATGTACTACTGTACTGTGTAAGGGTGCGGGTTAATCTGAATTGACCTCAAGAGCAATTTTGTCTCCTTTCTTTTGCTGAAGAAGTATTTGAATCACAAAACTAGAAAATGCAGCATGTGCCTCTCTATATATCTGTTCATATGCAAAGTATAAGGGCACAGACAATGTTGCTAGAGGAAGGTAGATGAGAATTGATTATTTTTCCCTACTGGTGTCTCAGGCATCCCTGAGAAGAGGAAAGGGACTGTCTACCCTAATTTCTGTTAGCTTAAAGTTTCTCCAGAGGTACAAGTCCAGCTATCTGAAGCCTGATATTGTTGAAGTGTTCAACTGCTCCGTGCGTGGTTAGGCAGCGTCATGTCTCGCAGGGCTGCTGGGATTCAATACAGCTTTTTCAGCTTCGGCGTAGGTTCAAATCCACTTGCAGGCAGCAGCAGGGGAGTTGGGCCGGTCGTGCCGTGATGGCAGGATGCTGGTAGGCACTCGAGGGTCCAAGGCTGGCCTTTGGGCTCTCCAGGGCTGGCTGGGGACTGCTGAGTATATGAGGCCACCAGCAGCACGTGTTTGGTGGTTGTATGAGCCCTGCCAGCTGCAGGGGCCATCCCTGGGGCTTTCAGGAGGATGGAGGTGAATCCCTCCCTGAGCCTTCCAGGGCGTGGGGTGCCATGTAATCATCACATGCACAGGTAGTTCCCACCAAGCTCCATGCAAAATTATGCCCCTTCTCCTGTAACCCTGACCCATGTGCTGGTAGGGATTGGTAAATGCAAAAAGGAATGCCAGGAAGGTTTTTACCTAAAATTGCCTAATAAAAGGGGTTCAAAGATAGGGAAAAGGGTAATGCTGCACAATTTAATTTTTATGGGAAACACACCAACAGAGAAGCTTATAAGGAAAAGACCTCCTAGGGAACATACCCAGAAGTCAGCGGCAGCTGTAATTAAGACTGGACAGGAGCTGAAAAGAGCTTTTCATGAGTGAGGAGAGCCAAGACCTAAGACTGGAGTTGCTTAGCCAAAGCACGGCCTAATCTCATCTAAATCCTCAACAGCAAGCAAACATTTTAAAATTAATTTTCCAATTTACAAAACAATGCAATCTTTCAGTTAAAAGGATTAGTCACAACTATGGAGCAGGCAGGGAAATAACATCCCTCATAATCTTTCTGTAAAGAAGCTAAATTCTTCCAAGCTTACCTGGTAGGAAGATTTGACACTGCAATAATTTATTTTTTTTTTAGTGTATTACAGCAGAGGCTGGTTGTCCCAATCAAACGGGAGTTTCAGACAAGCATAGACTTCTCTGCTCTCCAGAGATGCATGGCCCAGGGAGGCAGGGCAGTCGCTGGGCTTTGGGATGCACCAGCCTCTCACATTTCAGGAGGGAACTAAGGTGTCACGCGCTATGAATCTGCCTAGGAGAGCACAACAGGCTGTAGTGCCTGTCTTGACTCATCACAGAAAAAACATCCTTTCTTGGAGAGCAGGGATGCGCAGGAGCAGGCCATCCCCATGAGCCGAAAGACGAGCTGGCGGGGAAGAAGACCGGCCTGGCTGAGCAGAGAGCTCTGGCTGGAACTTAGGAAAAAAAGGAGAGTCTGCCACCTTTGGAGGAAGGGGCAGGCAACTCAGGAGGCCTACAAGGATGTTGTGAGGTTACGCAGGGAGAAAATTAGAAGGGCCAAAGCCCAACTAGAACTTAATCCAGCTACTGTCATAAAAGACAACAAAAAGTGTTTCTACAAATACATTAGCAATAAAAAGGGGACTAAGGAAAATCTCCCTCCTCTATTGGATGCAGGGGGAAACATAGTGTCAAGGGACGAGGAAAAGGCTGAGGTGCTAAATGCCTTCTTTGCCTCAGTCTTCAACAGCAAGGGAAGTTGCTCTCTGGGCACCCAGCCCCCTGAGCAGGAAGAGGGGGAAGGGGAGCAGAATGAAGCCCCCGTAGTCCAAGGGGAAATGGTCAGTGACCTGCTACGCCACCTAGACACACACAAGTCAATGGGGCCGGATGGGATCCACCCAAGGGTGCTGAAAGAGCTGGCAGAAGTGCTCACCAAGCCACTTTCTGTCATTTATCAGCAGTCCTGGCTAACTGGGGAGGTCCCAGTTGACTGGAGGCTGGCAAATGTGACGCCCATCTACAAGAAGGGCCGGAAGGAGGATCCGGGCAACTACAGGCCTGTCAGCCTGACCTCGGTGCCCGGGAAGGTTATGGAGCAGATCATCTTGAGTGCCATCACGCAGCACATACGGGACAACCGGGCAATCAGGCCCAGTCAGCATGGGTTTATGAAAGGCAGGTCCTGCCTGACCAACCTGATCTCCTTCTATGACATGGTGACCCGCTTAGTGGATGAGGGAAAGGCTGTGGACGTTGTGTACCTGGACTTTAGTAAAGCCTTTGACACCGTCTCCCACAGCAACCTCCTGGAGAAACTGGCTGCTCATGACTTGGACGGGCATACTCTACACTGGGTAGGAAACTGGCTGGATGGCCGGGCCCAAAGAGTTGTGGTGAATGGAGTTAAATCCGGTTGGCGGCCGGTCACAAGTGGTGTTCCCCAGGGCTCAGTACTGGAGCCAGTTCTCTTTAATATCTTTATCAGTGACCTGGACGAGGGGATTGAGTGCACCCTCAGTAAGTTTGCAGATGACACCAGGTTGGGTGGGAGTGTTGATCTGCTTGAGGGCAGGCAGGCGCTACAGCGGGACGTGGACAGGCTGGATCAATGGGCCAAGGCCAACTGTATGAGGTTCCACAAGGCCAAGTGCCGGGTCCTGCACTTGGGTCACAACAACCCCAGGCAACGCTACAGGCTTGGGGGGGAGTGGCTGGAAAGCTGCCTGGCGGAAAAGGACCTGGGGGTGTTGGTCGACAGACGGCTGAATATGAGCCAGCAGTGTGCCCAGGTGGCCAAGAAGGCCAACGGCATCCTGGCCTGTATCAGAAATAGTGTGGCCAGCAGGACTAGGGAAGTGATCGTCCCCCTGTACTCGGCCCTGGTGAGGCTGCACCTTGAGTACTGTGTTCAGTTTTGGGCCCCTCACTCCAAGACAGACATTGAGGTGCTGGAGAGTGTCCAGAGACGGGCAACGAGGCTGGTGAAGGGTCTGGAACACAAGTCCTATGAGGAGCGGCTGAGGGAACTGGGGATGTTTAGCCTCGAGAAAAGGAGGCTGAGGGGAGACCTTATTGCTCTCTACAACTGCCTGAAAGAAGGTTGTAGAGAGATGGGGGTCGGTCTCTTCTCCCTAGTAACAGACAACAGGACAAGAGTAAGTGGCCTCAAGTTGCGCCAGGGGAGGTTTAGGTTGGACATTTGTAAAAATTTCTTCACTGAAAGGGTTGTCGGGCATTGGAACAGGCTGCCCAAGGAGGTGGTGGAGTCACCATCCCTGAAGATATTCAAAAGATGTTCAGATGTGGCGCTAAGGGTGGTGGACTTGGTAGTGATAGGTTAATGGTTGGACTTGATGATCTTGGAGGTCTCTTCCAACCAGAATGATTCTATGATTCTATGATGTAAATCAGGCTCTACACTCAATATTACGCTGTGCTGGTAAGTTAGAGCAACAAATGAAATCCACTTTGGAGGCTGTTGAGTAAGGACAACAAACAGAAAGCTGGAAGAAAGTAATGTTTTAAATGAAACAAAATGAAGCAGTAAAAGATGGTACACCGCCCGCCTGGATAAGGTCCCCCCCCAGGTGATGAGTGATCTTGGAGTACCAGATCACCTATGTCCTTATGCTGGGAAGGTATCTGCCTGCTCCCTGCTGTAGATGTGGAGGCACATGACCCTGATTTGTCCTTTTTCCTCTGAGGGTGCCTGATAGATATGTTAACAGTGCTGCTCATTATGAAAATATATACACTTTTTTTTTCTTTTGCTATATATTTTTTTAATCCTAAAATCTTCCATTTTTGACTATTGCAAACAGTGCTGCTATCCATTTTGCAGCCTAGAAAAGCCTCAGTTCTGATTTCACTGATACAATGTCGTAAGCAAGTATGAAACAGCTGGTAAAAAGATTGCTTAACTGGAATCCAAAATTAGCTGAGCACATTAGTACACTGAGAAATAATTTTCCAAGGGTGAAAATTTAAATGCTGAAGTTAAGACTATGCTTTAGAGAGGAGATGTGCTAGAAATGTTATGTTGGATAGACTCAAGCAAATGCAACACTAGGAGGAATTTCTTCGTGACAACATTTTCAAAGCTTAGCATCTCCCAGAAAAAAGAGTTCCTGGATGGTTGGCACCTCTTTGGGAATTAAGATCTCCATGACATTATCTAACAGTTTAACCTGTGGTAGTAAAATCAGGGAAAAATTGAGTAAAAAAATGAGCACATGACTTTATGCAGGAAGAAAAATGTGGCTGAGGCTGCGTGGCCGGAGCAGCCCGGGAAAGGAAAGCTCAGCGCAAAAGCATGGAAGCCACATACGTTAAGCCAAGTGCGTGCTTCGGCACAGTTGTCCTGAGGACAAAGAACATTGTCCCAGGCAAAATTATTCCAGAACCGCCCACAGTTTCCCTTTTCCAACAGATTTACCTCATTTCACGGTGGTGCCTATGAGGCCGCAACTTTTGTTTCTTGAGCAGCCATAGTTATTTACTGTCACATGCATGGCCTGGAAGAAATAAAGTCCAAGTGAGAACATGGGGATAAATTTGGTGATCGTTGAAGTAATCAGTGGGGGAAAAAAAGGAGAGGCATTCTGCTTTGCTTTTTCAAAAGCTTTGGCTCCCTTCTGGCTCTGCCAGGCCCTGCCGATGGCTTTGCAGCATCTCCACCATGTCTGCGGAAGAGGAGTGCCGGTTCCCAAACAAATATGCACGCAGCCATATTGCTGGTTTAAACAGGCATCCACCTCCTGAACACATTGCTCAGAAACACAACCTACTGACAGCCTGCTCAGGAGGACACCTCTCTCCATAGTTGTTTAAACAAAGTGAGTCTGCAAATTTTGTAATGAAGGCGGGGAGGAGGGGTTTGCGCTAGCAGCTTTCATCACTTGTCTTGGGTGTCTGGATAAAGGGAGCCCAAGCTCCCAGTTAGGCTGTTCTTACCAGTTTCTGGAGGACTCTGTGTCTCTCCATGGGTGATACTGGGTGTTTTGTGATACCAGCTTTAAGTGATGGCTGAAACTGGGTGGCGGGATTGTTCCCCGGAGTCTCATCTTTGGACACCTTTTTAAGGAACAGCGGCTCTTCATATTTAAAGTAGGTTATTTGTGGTTGAGTTTCTGGTTTGTCATCAGGAAATTTAGTTCACTGCCATGTAGTTAAGGTTATCCATCAGAAATTATGTTTGGATGCTGCTTTTTTACTCCTATCTTCCCCCAAGTAACTAATAACTGCACGTGCTATTACAGGATTGTTTGGGGAGGGGGTTAAGCCAGCTGCTGGTGTAAGGATGTCTTCACTCATGTGAATCATGACAGAGTAGCTGTTCTGCGTCATCATGGTAGCCATCGTGTCCCAAAATAACCAGGGCGTTATCTACCAACACTACTCATGCCATTCTTGGTGGATAATTGTTTGACTTGACCTTAAAGACTGTCTGTGATGGAGAGGGGGGACAAGCAAGGGTGAAGCCCACCTCTGTTACCGCAGCAGTAGGAACAAGGCTGGGGTGTTTTATTCCTGTTTCATGTGTCCCTGCATGGAATGGAGCTGAATCCCAGCTAAAGAAATGGTCTCCAGCCCATCTGCCAAGGGGTATTCAAGCAAACCGGCCACCGTTAGTTGATGGTGACTAAGGCAAGGAAGCGACTTAGCTTTCACTTCAAATCCAGCATGAATCACTTTTAACACCATGAGGACAAAGTGGCAACACACTGTTGACTCACTTGGAAACTCAGCTGGCTGGTGGCAAATGGCTCACTAAGCAACCTGTGAGAAAAGGAGCATTGACCCTCCCATGTTATTTCCGAGGTAGCGCCGTGCCCTTTGTGCGGCTCAGCAACCACAGAGAGGTGTTCGGCACGAGTGCCAAGAGCTGGACGTGATGTGCAGTGGCCTCGGCCAAGCGTCGGCAGCTCACTATGGAGGGAAGGGGGACCACCATGATCCCACCCCATACGCACAGCTGAGCGCGTCTGCATGGCAAAGAGGGTCCTGCTGTTTCATGTGAGTGATGCAATTTTGTACTCAGTTTTGGGTTGCTTTTATTTTGCACTTTTCAATTCTCTGTCGAACAGTAGAATTTTCCATCTCATTGTGGTGGTGATTACGGTCACCTACTGGCCAGCCACACAAGCAAAGCAATTGAGAAAATGAGCCTTTTGATTCTTGGAGACTCCCACTTTAAAACAATGAAACAATTTTTCCTCTCTCCTGAACGTCACCAAGTGGCATTAATCTGTCACCTTTCAGGCTCTCACAGCCACAGGTGATGTCCCTCTTGGTCTCTCTCAGTGAGGAAGTCCTTGAAAATTACAGTTAAGTGCAAAGCCTCTGAGCCCCAGTGGTGCAAAGAGCAGGACCAGGAGGCCGAACTAAGAACCTAGGTCAAAGAGATGTACATGTTCGTCAGGGCTTAGTGGCTGTGGAGAAGAACTAGCCTGACTGCCCAGGTCCACCAGGCCCTGTGGAAGGGGAAGGGTCTGTTGGCTGGAGGGAAGGGACATCAGCAGCCCTTTTAAACTTGCATTTAAAATGAAATCCTCACAACATTACAGCATTGCAGAACTCGGAAAACCCCAAACCACCAGACTCCTGATAAAGTCCTAACCGGTTGCCACCAATCCCAGTTGAATGAATGTGGGAATATGTATGGAGGTGATTTCAGGTAGAGTAAGGTAATAAATATAATATGCATATATTAAAAAAAGAAATGAAATTTTACATAGCACCTACTAAGCACTGGAAGAACAGTAACAGCTTAAACACCATGTCCATCACTCAGTTAATAATTGACCTAAATAGAGAGATCTGTTGTGACAGTGTGTGTGTTGTCTGTAGTGTCTGTTTAGGACATATCACTAAGTGTAAGACAATTTTTAACTTGATTCTTTCTGTAGAGATCTATAGCTAAAGCCAGGATAAACCATTAAGTAAAAAATTAACAGGCCATTTTGGTAGTCGGGAGTACAAGACACTAAGCCCCATCCTGGCAGAGTGATGAACCGCCCGAGGCTCTGCGTAACACCCCCGAGTGCCTTTCTCAGCTATTTTGCCTGTCACCTTCAGCAGGGTGCCAGGTGGGTTGAGGGCAAGGAAGGCTCTGATTAGTAATTGCTGGGGAAGAAATGATGGCTCTTAATTGAGTGACACTTTTTTACCTACACATTTGACTTTTTGGGGAGGTCTTGAAAGGAAGCCAGGGCTGGAAATCCCCTTTCCACCAAAGCTGGGACAATATTCCTGGGAGATGCAAACAAGCCAGCAGGTGTTCCTGGGATTGGTCCATAAATATCTCCTGCAGCTGGTCAGGCGACCCGGCTTTATAAACCCAGTCACTTCCCTTCATAGGTGGCTGCAGGAGAGGCAGTGCTGGGGTAGGAGGAGGGGACCCATCCCAGGTGAGTGGCTGAAGGGGCTGAACTTGTGTGTTGTTACCCACTAGTGTGTAGTGCACTTCTTGCTGGGCTTTGTTATGCTCCTTAAAGGTCTGTCCCAGGTGTAGGAGGTCTCACAGTGTGAAAATCCCTATCGCTTTTGTCTTTCCCCACCCTTAACAGGATCTCTCTTTCATTTCCTTGGGGGCTGGCAGTGCCTGGTCCATGCCAGCTGTGCTACAAGGCTTTGTCATTATAGCAATGGGTGCTCCTTCCTTAGGAATGAAGCTAATGGCATAGTTTGGAGAAGTTTTGTAATGGGAACCTCTAGTGATTCTGATGGTCTTTTTTCTAGCGAGTGATGCTCTGTCTGCTCTTCCTACCTTGTTCCTTAAGGGACTTGCGGTTTTGCCTATCCAGTCATGTAAATGAGAACTGAGCAATTCAGAGCAAAATTGATCTCATCTAAGCTGTCTGGGGGATAAAAATGGGCACACAGGCAAGTAGCTTTCAGACCCCAAACCATAAAGCCAAAGTCTTGGGGCAGCCAACAGTATTGCCTGCTGCTGTAAACTGTGCTGATCCCTCCTGATGTGGCTCACCTGTGGGTGTTTCATCTATTACCAGCCCAGTGCTGGTTGTGTAGTGCTTGGCATTGGTGGGAGCTGCAGAAGGATGCAATTAAACTAATTACAGACTGGTGATTTTGCAGTCAATGAGATAATTACTCTTGAAAACTGGCAGTATGGATGAAACTTGCTCCCAGCCTTAATATCAGGTTTCACCGTCTTGCCAGAATGTGTGACTGACGTCAACCTGTGATTGTGACAAAGGCTATAAACTCATAGGCTCATAAAATAATTTAGGGTGGAAGGAGTCTTCAAAAGTCATCTGGCCCAGACCTTGCTCAAAGTAAGGGCAGTTCAAAGGCTGCTTGGTGTTGTGCAGGGTCAGGAAGGGGAAGCCCATGGCCAGTGCTAGCCAGGAAATCTGACCAGAGATCATAATGCCCCATTCTTGCCTCAGATAATCTATGAATACACTCACTAAGAAAAGCTTTTGTCTTTCCATTGTTGGGTGGGAGAAAAGTAAAATAACACAGGCATGCCAAGCCATAATTATCTTTCAGTTCATCCCTTAAGAATGACTATTTAAAAATTAAATTGGGATATATTTGTTTACTTAATAATTTTTCCCAGCAAATAGAAAGAATATAACTTGGCAACCACTTTCTACTAAGTCTGGCAGTTCTTGTGGAGATACGGTTGCCAGCTAACCTTATAACTTGTCACAATGGAGCTGAACACATATTAATTGCAAAAATTTAAGGTTTTACTTGCTAACAGTATTGCTTCACAGTGGCAGGTGGGGTTGGCAGTGCGAGGGGTCTGGTGGGCTTTAAACTGGGGCGAAACTGCAGTGGACGAGCTACTCCATATTGTGTGGATGTCCTCTTGCTCTGCATGTGCTGTGGTGCAAGGCAGTGTATGCTGCCTTTTGGGCAGCTTAGGGTACCTGTGCTGCAAACGCATTAAATCTCCAAACCGGGATCTTGTGCAATTGCCTGTGTGTGCTGCAAGTTCCCAGCTCTGCTTGCTTGCTCTGGTGTCCTGTGTAACCTTGATGTGAGAGGGTGCATTAACTAAGCTTTTTTTGTATGTGGTAAAAGAATACACAATCAAGAGGAGAAATGGCTGTGGAGTCGGTGGATAAGAGATGCTTATCCTTAAGTTACAGGCTTGAAGTAAATGAAGATGCGAGTCATCTTCCTTTCAGCGCTTTTTAATTTGAATGGAGAGGCTACAATCAGCAGGACTTTTTACCAAGAAACCAAGATAAGTCTTACAAGCTGAGTCTGGCTTATAGGCACAAGAAGCATTACATGGTGCCTTCATGCCTTTCCTTTGAAAGAAAGCATGATTGCCTTGCTTTCCCTCAAAAAGGAGGACATTCTAGCAGGTGCTTTGGCAATTTCCTTAATCATCTGAGTTGTGACCATGGACTCTACACTGAAGAGCCCAAGTCCTAAGTCCAACACTCTCACGATGGACATGGGACACACCCTAGGAAGGCTTTGACCATTGAAAGACCTAAAATGTGGAGAACAGCATAATCTGACAATAACAATTAAAATAGTTATATATTTCAGTTTTTTCCCAATTTCAAATCTTACCTGACACGTTTGCTGCTGTGAGCAGTCCCCACCAACATTACTGAGGACCTGTGGATATCACGGTCTGTTCAGTAGTAAATGCTTTTGTGGAATTTAATTTTAAACTTCCGTCAAACAATCTACCCATGTCTGATATGGCTTTTGAGAAAGAAAATACTTCTTTCTGTTTCATAGCTGGTCATTTTTTTTTTTTGAGTAATCTATATTTAGGGTGAAAATACCATTTCAAATCTGTGATTCAACAAATGGTAAATTTAGGTTTTGCAATTCAAAAATACTCCTACCTCATTTCCAAAATGGGATGTTCAGACACAATTCAACAGACTTTTTTTTTTTTTTCTTGGCAAAGCATAATTTAATTCATTGTTCACCTCAGTAAATGAAGGGCAGCAGAGCAGGGTAGAACATCAATTGCCTAAGGTACATTTTTGTTTATTAAGTTATTTAGCCTGTACGCTTTGTTCTCACTGCTTCGAGTATGCAAATTGTCTTCTGAAAAGGTACCTGACCTAGTGGCTTGGCCAAAGCACCTCCTGGCATATTGCAATTGTGCATGCTGCAAGTCCTGGCCTAGGAAGGATGTGTTTTTGGACAGCATGAGTGTGATGTCCCTTGTGTCTTCAGCTAAGAAAGAGAACAAAAAAACCCAAAGAGCATCACTCATTTGACTACTTGAACTTTGGGCAAACTGGCTTGTCTAGCTCTGCTTGTCCCTTGGATCCTCACATGTCCCTCATAGCTAAATAGCTTATTAGCTGCCCTTCTGACAGACTGCTGTGCGGTCTCTCCCATCTCCCAGGTTCTTCTGGGGAGGCCAGGAGGTGCTCTTCCCCTCATTCAGTGAGGGGAAACTAAACCAAAGAGGTTTAGACTTAGAGCCTCTAAACTACTTGGGTACCTGACTCACCTCCACACCATTTGGTGCCTGGATGCTGTTGTGGACTTGGGGAGAAACGACTTACCTGTGGGCTGAAGACTGTGGCAGAGTAGAGATTTGGTCCATAGTCCCTTGAGTCCCAATGATTGCCCATGCTTCAGGGTAGGTCTGTCTGCCAGGGTCAGCAATTCCTGAATTCCATGGGAAGAGTCACAAGTCTTGACTCCTCCTGCTTTAAATACACAATAGAAGTCAGTGGCATGAGATATGGGTATTATAAATATGGCATAAGTAGAGAGGACTTTTTAAAACCCAGTCTTGGATCAAGTTTGTAAGCATTTTCCTTTCAGGAGGAATGACATGAGTGTGCAGGGCTGCCTTTGTATAACCTGGACTTTGCTGTAGCCGTGCCTGGCATTGGGCAAGGGCATCCACAAGACCCATGGAAGAAGGTATCACACTGGATAAACCTGAATGCCTCCTGGCTACGGTTGCAGCATCCTGGGGAACAGCTCAACCAAGATCTGTCGGGTTAATAGGAACTTACTTAGCATTAGGTTTAAACCCAGCCTGTACTAACTAGTCTGTGACATGTTTTATTTCTTTATATATTTTTAATGGAGTGCCGTTGAGAGACCTTAGGAGGACACAGTGTCTGATTGGGGGGAGGGGGGGGGAATTTGATGTTGTCAAGGGTGGGTTTTCTCAGTGCGTGAGAGGCAGCCACACTTGGTGAAGATGCCGTAGTTGTTGCAAAAGTTGCTAGAGAAAGGGCAGATTTTTTTTTTTTACACTTTTGTGATATTTGGATGGACTTTTGGAGGAGTGAAGGTCTTTTTTCCACAGAAGCTTTCTGAAAAAGGAAATTCTATAGTGTCAAAATAGCTTTGCTCTGGCAGAATCCTGTGACAATATCTGCGCTAGTGAAGCATGGCTAAGCTCTTTACCACAGGGAAAAGATGTGCAGTGTATGATTGCTCGGTGTTTGAGGTTCCCACATACTGTAACCGAGAGCATCACTTCAGCGGTGGTCAGTGAAATAACACTATTTATTACAGAACTGGTCAGGCAGTGCACCTTGCCACACAGAACAACATATTCACTGTATTTTCTTGAGCAAGGACTTTTCTGTAGCATCATATAACACTTGATACCCAGTAACATTTCTCTTTGAAGGGCTGCCTGAGCACTCTGAAGTTCTTAAGCAGATACAAAGAGTTCATGGGTTAATAAAATATTTTCCCCAAGTAACTGACTGAGCTTTTGATTTGGTTTTGCTTAAAAGCTGCAAAATTGGGTGAGGTATATGTTGGATGTTTCTGTCAGCTTCCTTGAGGGTCACTGGAACAACACTTAGAGATGCTACTGAAGAGAAACTCCTGCTGCAGCAAATAGTGGGTGAAATTATTCAGGAGTACTCATGCTCATAGCAATTCTGCCTTTAAATCTATTGATCTTTCTTTGTGTGTGCTCCTTTTCCACCTAATTTGGCACAGCTCTGTTGCCACTTGGTTGCTGATATTACAATGTGGGGGTTGATAAGCACTTGCCAGCATTCAGAAACTTTCCATTCCCACACTTTACAAGCCCTGGCCGTTTTTCAAACCTGTCATTTGAAGCTGTTTGAATCATGGAAGAACAATGACAAGCGAGGGAGAAAGTGTTACTACTGATATTTATCCGAGAGCCTTCTTTGGTGCAATTACCAACTGGGGAGATAAAAAGTGTGGTGGAAAGAGTGTATTTGGATGACGGTCATGCATGGAGGTTTGTGCCCTCTAAGAGAAGCCATACAAGTGCTGGATCAGCACCAAGTAGTTATAGCGTATCACACCATACAGACTGGGCCCTCCACATGGGAAAGCGTAGCCAGGGACGTCCCTGGGACAACGGGCAGGGAGCCATGACTGCACCAGTTCCCACTGTCACCGGAGATTTAGGGTTTAGAGGTGGGACTCCCTGACCTGTGCAGGCAGGAGCAATATTTCATCTTGCTGCATGGGTAAGGTAGGAGTCATGGGCAATCAGAGCACCTGCTGGTGGCATTTCCAGCCTGTGCCTCCTATATCTTTGGAGACTTTGAGCTTGTGAACTACCAAAAAAAGTCCTTGTGTAGACATTACAATGAGCCTGCTCTTCACTGCTTAGCAGATCAAAGTAAACCCTTCCTCCTCCCTGGTCTTGCACACAGCCTGGGTTAGGGTGCGTGGTCTGGCCAGACAGCCCCAGGGATTGATGTGCATATTAACGACCAAGCATTTGTATTGTCCAACATTTGCCATTGATGCAACACCTCACTACACACTCATAGGTAAGACCAGAGAAAGCTCGCCACGTGGCTTTCTCTTCCACAGTATTTTCCCCCCAGTTTCTTCTCCTTTCAGCTTTCTTACATGTGATTTGCCCTACTCCTGCTGTTGATCCTGTACTGCTCGTCTCAGGATGAGATGTCAGTGGGTTGCCTGGGGATGGGCTCTCGCAACAGGAGGTGTTTGGCTGCTGCACTGACCCAAGGTATATTCCTGCCCTGCATTCCACTTCTGCCTGGGCTGTGGTGTGCTGCCTGCACCACGTGTCAACACATACATAGTGACTACTCTAGGTTAGAAATAAATGACTGGTGGTTTTGACTTGGGAGAATTTCCTGATCTGATTCATCCTATAGCTACAACAATGGTTATATTGGCTGAAGACAGTGTGTTTGAGGTGGCTGGGGAAAGAAATGCATATTCAAATATAACGGTAGCAACCTTGCATGAAAAGTGTGTATCTTGTCTTCCTGCAGACAATACTGGAGAGGTCAGCAACGAAGTTGTGCTTCACCCTGGGGAGCTGGTTTCTTTTTCCAGTGGAGTTTGAATGAGAGGCCAGATCTCCAAGTATCAGCATCTCCCTCAGCCTCCAGCAGTAACCCCTGTGATGGTTTAACTTCACCCCCTTCCTACCGTGTTGCAACTACAAGGCTGTGACTGCCCTCTTAGTCCCCCCATCTCTTCTCATCGCCCAGGGTGTCTCTGGCACAGGTGGTGGTGAAGCTACATTGTGAAAGGGGTGGGTGAACTGAGCACTTAAAGAAAAGCCTCTTTTTTTTTAAAGCAGAATCAGTTGCCTGATCTGATTCCTAATACCTCCATCCCAGGCTGCTGGAGCCCATCAGGAGGAAGGGCTGGGGTGCATGGCTTGGCTGTGGCCCTGCAAAGGCCAAAGGCTGCCCATGGCAGAAGCTGCCACCAGCGGGGCAGGGCAATGCTGGGGCTGGGGACAGTCTGTGTCGAGGGTGGCTGTGTCAAAAGGATTGCAGGACTGAGGCGCCTGACCTCCCAAACAGCAGAGCTGCAAGGGTGGAGGTGGTCCTTTTGGCGCTCTCCTGTGCTGTTGCAGACATCTGTGGCTGAGGAGCAAGAGGCCATGGCCACCTGTGCTGTCTGCTACTCCCTTCTTAGCCCTGACTGTTTTCTTCTCTATAGGGAATTTGAGCATGGGCTCTGGAAGCTGCTTGTGGATCTGACTGAGGTCCTCAGCTAGGGATGAAGCAATTAACTAGTAAGGGTAGCTTTAAAAAACCCATAAGCCCATAGAAAAATGGAACAAAAGTCTATTGAGGGAGCAGGCAGCAGCGTGGATCCAGAGCTGCTTGCGGCTTCCTGCTGCAAGTATGGTGCAGCACACGGTGTGAGGAGGTGCAGCCCTGGCTCCTTACCTCTTGCCCTTACTTTAAAAAGCAATGATGTGAGCAGTGTTATTACTTGCTGTGAACCATTATTCAATCACCCAGTGGAGCTCTCCCTGTTTTCATGCTTCCACTAAGTACAGCTCCTTAAAAGACAGACAAATCCACACTTTCTTTTGTTTTCCCTTGAGAGAAAGCTGGAAAAGATCCAAAGCCCTCAGTGTCTCTCGATGACTTTGAGAGCCCTCGAAACGTCATACTATGTAAAGCTTTAGGATTGCTCAAACCAGGAAACCTCACACAAAGAGCTCTCATTTTTATCTGCAACAACAGACATTGTGTCATTGGTTTTTAAGAATAAAGCTGCAAAACAGCTTGATGTGGGTTTTTCTTTTAACCAAAAACAATGTGTTAAAGAATTCAAGATGTGTCATTTTAGTAAAGTTCATAGAGTGCGTAGAAGTCTTAAGATCTTCTACCTGCAATGACACATAAATGCCAGCACCACTAACTTTGCTTAACTTCTTATGTGCGACTTCTTCCATAAGGTTTGAATCAGAACTGCTCTTTCAAGATGAGTTATGACTGCATGAAGTTCTAGCAAGACAGCATGACCGCAGAGGAGACTCAGTGCATGTGCTTGTTAATCATCACAGGTAGCCCTGCTGTGGCAAAACTACTTTCACATGGGATTTGGCAGCACGCAAATACAAACTGGGAGATGTGGTGACTTGGCAAAAGTGAAAAAAATTGGTGCATAGACCAAATCCTTGCACTGCAGTATTTTTTTGAGGTATTAACTGGAAAAAACCCAAACCCAGAGTGCCTGTCATTCTGCAAGGCAGCATGGATTGTCATTTTTATTTAATCCTGATTGCTGCATTCCCACTTGCTGTCTGTTTTGTGCAGCAAGATGGGAAGCCACCAGCCTGCTGCTTCCTTCAGGAGAGGTGGCTGATGTGTGGGAAGATAGAGTCACTCCATCCCTTTGAACTTGGTGCGGTGCAAGTTTTCCTTGGTGTGCTGGCCATTTCTGCTGAAAGAACAAACTAGCTTGCTTTAGCCTGCTCACGGGCCTTTTTAAACCCAAGTGCTGATTGCAGGGGCAGGAAGTTCATCCCTATAAATTCTACACAAAATAAGGGCAGTGACAGAGAAACTGTAGATTTTCAGAAGTGAAGGAGAAAACTACTAATCACACCAGATTTGGGAAATTGCCTTTCAGAGCTGAAAAATTTACCCTGATCTTGTTTTTAGCATGAGTGTTGCTTGCTGAACGTAATGAATATTTTCCTGGAGGAGTAATAAATGAGAATTGATTAGGAACTAGTTTTTGCTAGAAGAGTGTGCTATATCATCAAGCTTTCTGGTAAAGAAAGAGTGGATTGAGTTCTCCTATGATGACAAACTCAAAGTTGAAAACAAGACAAGGCAATTCAATAATTTCTGGCTATGAAAGGGATGCAGGCACATGCCATGATTTGTGATGTTCTTCCCCATCACATATCTAAAGGTGTTTATATATGCTGTGACTATAGTTAGACAATGCATCTTAATTCACAATAGGTCATCACTTGAATTCCACTCATATGCCACTTGACCTAAAGCAACTGGATTCCCTGAAGGGATGGGAAGGTTTGTAGGCAGAAGGTAGGACAGAGGTAATCAGGGTAAGGTTTGTCGGCAGACGGTAGGGTAGAAGTAGCCTGGCCAAAGTTTGTAGGTAGAAACCACACCTTTTGTTAAACTGGCTGTTATAGTTGGAAAAAGTAGGTAGGTTTTCAGGCATGAAAGAACACTTTCAGAAATACTGTCTTCTTACAGACATTGCCTTGCCTGTGCCCTTAGACCATCACAACCACTGCTGTTTTCTCAAAACATTCATTCTTTTAGTTGCCTTCAAGAGTTACCCAAAACACTTCTTGTGTTTCCCTTAATTTGCAACTCAAAATACAAACAATATCAGCTTTGGCTTGTGTTCAGCAATAATCCTGATAAGATTTCTCACGAGCCTAGACTGAACAAGTTAAAAGTCATTTCATTGACGCAGTTCAGTGGTATACCAAAATACATCAAGATGTCATTTATGACATACTTGTTTTCTTACTTTGACTCAATCCAAAGACATAAATAATTGTAATGGATTATTCATCGTATTTTAAGAAAAAAATGTTCTGATCGTATGTTTTAGGTTTCTTTCAGCATTCTGCTTTTTGCTGCAAGGTCTGGAAATAATTAAACCTCCTAGACTCCAAAAGAAATGCATATGGAAAGGAAAAATCTGGAGGTAGAACTTCAAATATCTTATATTAAAGAGAGTGAGGAGTGAATAAATAACATGTCGAGATGAACTAACCTGAGGATCACTGGCTTTGGGCCCTGGTTTTCTGTAACTGATAGCTATCTGTAAGCCTCTGACGAGCACTGGGTAACTGTGGATGTGGCCATTGATGTGAATAGTTCCTGGGAGCAATATCTGTTTAGAGAAGCACAATGTCAACCCTTCTTGACTGCTCAATGGGACTGTGTTTTAGGCCGTGACAATTTATTCCTCTTTCTACGTGTCTGCCCTATCCATTGAGAAGGGCTTGGTTCCTTACAGCTGCAAGCATCATTTTCACCGCATGGTTGACTTGTGGTAAATGTGCCTTGCTCAATGGCATGGAAAAATTATGCTCAGGCCTGAACCAAGCTTGTAGGTGTAAAGAGGCCCTGCATGAAAGGCTACTCTAACTTGGACATCATTTCTGTAGGTCTTACTCATTAGAAGAGATAGACCCAAGGTCTACATAGTGAATGACCCCAAAGCTGGGGTATTAGAAATCTAATTTGAAACCATCTCTAATGAAGATACTGAGCAACTGAAGAGATGGTTTTAAAATATCCATATAGTTAGTAATGAAGAGGCTAAGCATGACCTTAGTCTCCTTGAAATGCCATGAATTGGGAATATGGGTAATGCTGGTTGGGAGTATAATTGCATATGAATTAGTCTACTGATGGTGGGGGAACAAAACTATGGTGTATACACACTATTACTAGTTCCTGAATGGCTTCCAAATAATAGCAGAAGATAATTGTCTGTACAGCTGGGTCTTCTCTATCTGCTTGTCAAATGCCTCCGCAACCATGCGGACAAGACTTTTTTTTTTTTTTAACCTGGGTATCTCCAGGATTTTCCAACGCTTCTGGAGCTTGGAAGAAAAACTCTAATTATTGCATTGCTCCAAAAACTCTGGACTGGAAACATTCGTACATCTCCAAGGCAGGAATATAATTCCTGTAATGAACCAGGCTTTTAAGAAACCAGAGAGGTTTCTACTTGATATCTTAAGGCTCTCTAAGAAAGCTCAAGAGAAGGTGTTTTTCACTCTTTTGTTTCATTCCTGGCTGTATACTTAGTGATATGCCTGTATGATTTGAGAGTTATTGAAATGGATTCTCAGAGTCATGATGGTATTTCAGTGGTGGATGAAACAATAATATAACTGTCATGAGAATGTTAGGGATTTTGGGATAAATTATATAGTAAACAAGGTAGTGGCTTACATGTTCTGAGCAGTGACTGGTTTTTTTTAGTAACTCTCGGTCATTTTTAATATATTTTCCATACACAGATTCCTTCAGTTGCAAGCCTTGACCTGATAAATATCTGGCCTTAATATAAATTGATCTTTTTATTTCACAACATCAGGCTCTGAAGAGGAGGACATAGTGGTGACATGTAGAATGTACCATTTCTTCTTGGCAGGGGTGGGCATTTCACTTCCCAAAAATCAAATCAAGATTTATAACAAAACAAACATATTTTATTGAAATGAATGGAAGGTGGGGGCTCGCCAAGATGAGTAATATACTTGTAACAACCCTCCAACTTCTTCTCTGGCTGACTAGATCCATCCAGAGAAAGATTCTTCAACTCCATCATCAACACACAGAAAAGCTTTTGTAACTGCAGAAGTACCCTTGTGCCAGGCGTGAAAAAGGCAAAAAGATGAGAGAGGAAGAGGGTGTTGGTGAAAACAAGGCAACCTGGCTTTTTGTGTGGTCTCAAATATTGGAGAAGCTGCCTTGATTTTTTTTTTTGTGGAAAAAGAAGGATTTTCAGAAGATGTCATGCTGATGTGTTATTTATAGTTCCTCTGATGGGGAGCACTGGGGAAGCTCCCTTTCTTTCTCTGGACCCAAATCTCCTCTAGCAGAACTGGCTCCTTTCCTTTGTGCTGCTGCAGTGGAAGCAGTGACAGCAAAGCTGAGCAGGAGGAAGAAGGATGGAGCAAGAGCTGGAGGCTGATAGTTGCTTTGGGACCTCGTTGCAGGCTCTGGTTCCTGCATTTCTTCTTTCTTATTCATTGTTTTCTTTTTTTATATCCCCCCCAACCTACGTCAAAATTCCTTAGGTTGCAAATGCCAAGGGCTAGTTTGAGACAGATACTCCCGTTAAATTTTCAACTCCTAAGCATTACTGCCCAGCAGCAATCTACTTCAAGAACAAGTCTGAGCCTCAGCCTTGACATATCCTGGCCCTTTATGGAAAGGTTTTTTGGGACTGTGGTGCTGGGGAGGCAGGCAGCTGCATGCAGGGAACCAGCTGGGCCGTGGGATGTGAGCAGGACCGGTGGCTTGCACCAGGCATTGGACAGGTGGATGGATGGGAGATGCGGGGATGCTGTCTGCATGTGAGCTGGGGAGGAAGCTGTCTGGGATGGGCTGTGAGCAAGGAGGACTGTGGGAGGCGACAATAGAGGATATCCCCTAAGCCCAAATTGAAAAATACTTTATCCTACCCTGCAGGCCTGAGAGGACTGCTTGGTGCCACTTGCTGCTTGGACGCAGCAGCGCGGCTTATTGCCAGTGTTATCGAGCCATGCAAATTGTTAGGATCATTTGTCATCTTGGTTACACTGTCCTACCACAACCCCAATCTTCGCAGAAATATGCAGGAAAGTAGACTTGAGCCCTACCTTTGTTTGCGATCACACTGGGCTGTAGCTTGTGCTCCTGTACGTTTGATGACTGACTGTGATGTCTGTCAATCACCATATTCGAGTAAACCTGTGCTTTGACTTCTCACCTGCGTTTCCATCTGCACCTGCTCTATGGGAAGGGGCCTCTCCACTCTGCAGCAACTCATGGGGTTTTTGTGGTCTGAGCTGCTTGAAAAGTAGTAGAGATGCAAAAGGAAGCAACCAACCCACCCATTGCAGAGAAGTGGTGCAGTGCTACCCTTGTCTACTCCCCTCTTTTGGGTCCTCAGTGGCTGCAGTTCGGTTTCCACCAGAAAGGTCTCGCAGGGCTGACCCTTTGCATCTGACTGTGGTCTGATGTCCTCGATGCTCATGTGGTTGGCTGGTGGGATGTCTGGGGAGCAGCATCTTCCTCTTTGTGCTTCTGCAGAAATGTTATATTTCTGAAATGAAGTATGTTCTTTGCATGTCAAATGGCATGGGACATTTTCACAGCTCTCCTGGCAGCCCACAGGCTTGGCATGTCGCATACTGAAGAGCTGCCAAGGGCAAGCATTTAGAAAAAAATAAAAAAAAACCCTTGTAGGCAACTGCCAGAGTTTGGTGCCAGATTAATCAGAACTCCCCATTGTCTCTCTGAGACAAATGTTCTGATTAAATCTATTGTTGTTGGGCTTGATGGGACAAAGTGTTACTGAGTTACATCATAGCTATAATGTGGAAACTGGAACACAGCACAATTTATGGTGGAATGTTCCCTGGTATTGTTCAGAAATATCACCACAGAAGAAGTTTGTGGGAATGATTATTTGAAATCTGCTGGTCTAACAGTGGCTTGAGCCCAGCTCCAGGATGCCTAACTAGGCTCTGCTCCATAGCTTAAGTAAACTACTTAACCTCCCTGCCTCTGCTTCACCCTTTATTAGCAGTGGTGTTGAAGTGCTTGTCTGCCTTCCTGCAAGCATTTGCTCATGTTTCCAACTGGCTCCGGTTCAAGGACCAGTGCTGGTATTGCAGGCTTTTGCCATGTGCATTGGACTGGTTGTTTTCTCTTCCTTCTGTTTAACCTGGTCATCGTGTTCTCATCACTGCAGCATCTCGGAGATGACTTGAGGTCACTCCGGGTGCTGCTTGCTCCCCTTGTGGGGGGAGATTGCTTCCGATGGCTGTCACGCTCCAGACCCTCTACTGCCTGCTGGGGCTTGGAGCCACGAGGTGTGTTGGGCGCAGATGGGGCTGTTCCATTGCCCTGGCCCTGCCACGCTGCTGGGGCTAACGTGATGGGCAGAGCTCGGCATCCACCGTTTCCATAGTCTCCTCCTGCAGGCCTGCAATCCAGAACCATGTGAAGAGCACAGTTTAAGGACCACCTGGTCCTACACATGGAAAAGAAGCAAGTAAAGCATAGGTTGTGCAAGAGGCAACAGTGACAAGGCCTCAAAGAAGCTATTGCAGGACATGAAAAAGGCGGGAATCGGACTGTCTCGTCTAGTCACCTTATGCGACTCTTAATAAAAGACATATATATCCATGAGAGACATTTACTGCATGGGATTGCATCCAGATGTTGTGGCTCCAGTTCATCTCCACCCAGACTGAATCCTGCCTGGTTTCTGGGACTCCTTAGCTCACAGGGCTTACAGATGTGACAAAGCACACCAGATAACTTGAGCAACTTTACGGTCATCAGTATTAAGCTGAACACTGAAACTCAGAGAGAAGGTCAGCTGCCTCTTTCTCACTCACAGTTATGGGATCATGTAGCAAAACAACAAGGTTTGTATTGAGTGCCTTCTGACATTTGGTAACTGTGCAAAAAGAATCAAGATGTCTCATCTACTTCAGTTGCAAGGGGGAGAAATTCTATTCATGCTGCAAAACCCTTCCTTTAATTTTATGGCAATTTGAATTTTAAGTTCTTATTGTCATGAACAACTACTTACACATGAGGTTCCACAAAGCAAATTAAAAGATTTTCTTGAGAGGCGTTGACCTGTTGCTCTATGGGTTACATGCAAGGCTGCTGCTAAAATCCGATTCTGCAGTCGGAAAGCTCAACTCTCATCCCTGTAAAGTGTCATTGTGTTAGGGGACAGAGACAGACTGGACTAAAGGCACAGGAGACTTAGGAAAACAATCAACAAAGCATACAGGGGTCTTAAATGTAGTTTGGGTGGGATTTAGCTGGTCAGGTTTATTATGATGGTAAATCATAATGTCTCATCTTATTTCTGTAATTGTTTGAGATGCTCTAGGCTCCCAAACTCTGGGGAAAATCTTTTACACGATGCCAAAAATGCTGAGCCTTTGAAGGACCTCCCTGGCCTGGCTGAGTCACCTGCTCAGATGCTTTTCTCCATCCTCGTGCTGTCTGGGGTGGAGAAAAGGGACGTGTGTCTCAAAGGTGCATTAGTTGCTGTATATGCTCAAACTGTGTCTAATTCTTTTTAACACTGAGTTTGATTAAAAGCAGTCATGGTGGTGCTCAGTTCTTATGTACCGAGTTCTGTTTTGGGAGGCATACATGTGCAAAGTACTTGGGTGTATTATAACTTGTTATCTTGAAGGCCTCTAATGATTTCCTCATTTACAGCATCTTATATCCATGAAGAGAGTTATGGTCAGCCGTGACTTATTCTGGGATAGGGGGCTCCAAGTCAAAGACGCACAAATTAATCACACAAAAGTAAATGTTCTTGAGGAAAGACTTTTTTTTTTTTTTTTAAAGGATTTTCTACTATAAATGGCCAATGTAAATTTACAGGACTCCAGAGCTTAGAAGAGGGTGGAGAAGGAAGTTTTCTTTATGATGCTGTGTCTTTTCTCATGTTCCTCTGCGTTGGGGTCAGATGAGGCCTGGGAGCTGGGCTTTAGCCGCGTGTATGAGCCATGTTCAGTATGGCTCTCGCTGGCACACCTGATGCTGGCTCACTGAGTCTGACTGCTGGAAAGGAGATCCTTGACCCTCAATCTCACTCTATTTCTAAACAGAGGAGGAGAATAGGCAGGACCAGTGGCTTTACCTGTGCTGGGCTGTAGCAGAATGCCTTCATTTCCTTTGTCTCTTCTTCTCTTGTCTTTGCCTTTATCTTTGTTTTTCTCTCTGTTTTTTGTTTTGTTTTGCCTGGGTTCTGGGAGTGGGGTGAATTCTAAGCTAAAAAAACCGCAACCCGTGGCATCAGCAGGCAGCTTTCATTTTGTAATCTCCTGGATTGTGTTGTCATAACTTTGTTGGCATTTTGGCCATAAACACACCACTCTCACTTAAGACACAAAGACCATGCTGTATGTTAATTTTGCCTGACAGTATGCGCTTAGAAAATAAAAGATTTCTCTTTGTCACATGTGTTTAAAGGAGAAGCTAATTAGAAAAGAATGTTAACATACAGCATTAGCCACCGATTGCAACATAACAGCAAAGCTAAATTTGGTAATAGTGAAATGGCATAAGCCAAGTACCTAGACCAGCAGACAAAAATCATTAGTGTTACCAGAAATGGTTAGTGATATTGAAACAAGTGACAACAGTTCAGCTGACAGCTTGAAGATCAACATTAGGACCAGAAGTGTAGACAGAAATTCCAAAAAAAAAAAAAAAAAATGATAGAACTACTTCAAAAAGAGAGATGACTGCATGCGTTAGTTGCCTCATCAATTGATGAAGTTAGCTTGAATGCCAGCTGGTGAAACTATACCACGGACTTCCACGAGCCATGACAATTTATGTCCTCTGACAGCTCCCTTTTGAGGGGCTTAGAGAAGGTCTTTGTTTAGATCTGAGAATGTGCTGTGCCATTCAGATCTGGTATGTCATCTGAGCCGCAAACCCAGCGCACCAGGCACGGCAGAAGATGTAAATCTTCTGCCGCAGAATGTTAAATCCATTAGGGTAATAAATTGTGTCTGTGCGTGGTAAGCAAGTCGCCATGCCACTTCTGGGCTTGTGGGTTAACTGCAGCCACTGATGAGGGCAAGGGAAATGCACAGTGTTATGGGATGTATCTTCGGATGATGCAAATGAGCTACAATGAAGGAAACTGCTGAAAATGTGTGTAGTGATGTGAAGACTGAATTCAAGACAATATGAACTAGGAGTGTGTGTCCTCATCCCAGGAGGGGAAGAATAAAACTGTCTAAAACTGTTTTAGGAATAGCAACTCAACATAGCCACAAAGACACCACAAGAAATAGCAAAATAGTAGTTGGAAAGGTTCCAAAGATGGAAAATTATTGACCCAGAAACCCCACTTCTTCCAGAGAGCAATGAAATTAGAGGAGGTCATAAAAACACAAGGAATGGGGGGAGGGAAGTCTACCAGAAGTGAAGCTGATCATAGGACCTGAGCACTGAAACTAAATATTGTAGCAATGTATAGCCAGGCAAAACAATGATCTGAGTTGTTAGTGTGAGAGTACTAGTGATGTGATTTTGTCATCAATGAAAATCAAGGAGGGAAAGTAGCTCAACAGACAGAAGGAGTGAAGCCTTCCTGAGGGGAAAATAAGGGGGAAGAGCTTGATGTGTGCAAACAGACTAAGATGCCTTCTAACATTAAGGAAGACATTAGTGGTTGACGGGAAGAATGAGACACTAGACTCATGCCTTCAGAGAGCAATACATACCAATTGTTTGACTCAAGAATACAGACATGACTTTTGGTGGATAACAATACTTGCTGGGATGTGACAGTGTAATGCTGTTACCAAGCCTGCTGATTTAACTGGGTATTTTTCTCAAGATCCAGGCTTGTTAAATATCCATAACTCCTATTTTTTTGGTGAGATTATTTACTATACTCTGCCTTTTCTAGAAGACATTTATCAGACAGAGACTGCCAGTGGTCAGAACAAATCTTTCCTCGAGGGTGAACTTAAGATGTTTTGGACGTAGTCAGAAGACAACTCTAGCTAAGTTGAATGGGGCTCAGGAGTCACTGGGCAGACACGATTGAAAGAAACCCTCTGTATTCAGTAACACAGCTCTGCACAGTGCTCTGCCTTCCAGAAAAATGCCGTCTCCATTGCCTGAGAAACTGAAATGCTTAAAATGGGCAGTGGCTCTGGAACAGCATGGGACCAAAAGTAGTTTTACTGTGGCTGCCAGATCCAGTGCCTGATCCTGTTGTGTCCCAATGCCTGGCAGAGGCAAGATCTTGACATGCACAGGCTGGGTTTCCATGTGAAGACCTGGATGTGTTGGCCTGTAGGAGGTATGGCATTATCCAGTAAAGGAAAATGAGACCTGGTAGATCAAACAGCAGCACCAAAGCCTGGTCTCGGGCTCTGGCTCACTGCTGTCCATGCTGTTTAATCTTGAGCACGCTCCCTGGTGCGGCCTCAGGTCATGCAAGGGTAGGGGCAGTTTGCATGCTCTCCTCCACCGAGAATCGCTCCCAGGATGGGCCCCTAGTCCCATCATGGCAGGAGAGAAGGCTTAGCTGCAGGGACACAAGGCCAGCAGAGCCACGTGGCCTGTTTTATTCACCAGCCTCGGGGCCAGGACCCCAAACAAGTCCTATGGCTCTTGTTCACGTTGAAGGTTTTTGCTCATAGGATCAAGGAAATTTGACACACCTGGACTCAGAAGTGTTTGCTAGCAATGCTCAGCCTTCTCTGCAGCAGCTTGGATTTGAAGGTCTCCTTCAGTTCTGCCACTCTTTGGAAGAAATAAGCTCAGTAGACCAGGCAGTGCTAGGTCCTGCGGCTGCTCTGTGCTGCCTGCTGCCTGGCACTAAGACCTTTCCAGGTAAAATGGCAAACCATGCTTACGAGTCATCTTTAACCATCCAACAGTCAAGTATCTTATCTGAGCTAGTGGTATCCTATCCCACTATGGCCAGCTAGCATGGAGCAACTCCTCCAGACTGCTTCAGGTCTCCACATCAAGTTGAGGTGAATCCTCTTCACCCATTGATATGCAGAAGGAGCCTAGGTGACCAGCTTACACTGGTGGCTAACTTTTAAATGCTGGAGATGATTGAATTAGTTGAGCCCAGTCCTCCCTAAGTGTACCCCTCTCTTTTCTGGAAGGTGGAGAATTGCCCCTGATCATCTTCTCTCAAGGTCCCCCTGTGCAAAGGCCGTGGGTGTCTCTGCCTGGTTGCGCCCATTGCACGGATGGGTCAGTGTGATGCTGGTGAAGTGGGAGCCTTCCTGTGGCCTCATTTCAGATAGGCTTCTTGTTTAGCTTGATGTTACCTGTTTCATAACATGCTTACAAATCCTGACTTCCTCTGATCTTGGTTTCTGCCATTCTAGGCATTTTTATTTTCAGTTTTCTGTTACACAAAATGTCTGCAGGTTTTAATGGGACTGCTGTGTACGCTAACAGAGCTAAACATGCATCAGTCAAACTTTGAAATCCTTTTAGGAGCTATTTCATTATTTTAAATATGTTTTCAAGTGGCTTGTTGGATTGCTAGCAGTGAGACCAAGCAGTTACTTGCCTAAACAACACCTTAAAGTCTTTAAAACCCAACAAACTATAACCTATGTGACTGCCATCCCATGTGTCACATGAACTGTGTCCAGCAAAAATAGACCTGACATACGAAATCGTTGCTTTGGCTGTGTTATCTCCAGCTCAAGGAAGTGAGAATAAAAATACAGATGTATTTCTCATTCAATTTAAAGAACTGCACACGCTTTGCCCTAGGGAAGACACCTTTTCTTATTCCACCAGCATGAGGCCTTTGCCCATGCTGCAAACTTGACCAATGTCCTGCATGTCGCTGCTCATTTAAGACCAATAAAAACGGTTTGGGACTTTCTCTTTTATTTCTAATTCTCAAAGAACCTTTTTAGATTCTTCCACCAATATTCTTCTGTAATGTGTTATTGAGCACCTTGTTGGTCCTTTTCAACAAAACCCTGCCTGTTACTGCAACCTCCACCTTGAACTGATGGGAAAATGCTATCCTGACCCAGCTGCACTTTAATTCATGTCTAATTCTCAGCAGTAACTCTGGCAATTGTGGTCATCATTCATTCTGCGATCAGACAGGTTTTTCTTGATAGAACTGTCATATGCATAGTATCTGTGGTCTCTGCTCCTCTCTGCTTTTGTCAAACCCTTTCTTCAGTCCCTCACTCTATCCCACATTTGTCTTCAATTTGCAGAGTGCAAAATCTCTATAGTTCTGAACTGGGGGCACTATTTGGCAATATACATCAATAGGGGATTGTATGGTACATGAGGATGCAATAGTTTTTACCCCTAAGCCAAAGCTGCTTTCCCTGTTTCAGCACGTTGGCATTGCAGTTATTAGTGTGAATACACAAGCCACTTGTCTCTGCTTTTGCTGCTGCTCCAAGGGGACGGAGCCAGTGTCCCATTTTTCTGCGTCTGGAAACATCTTAGTTTTATGTTCCTGTGTACTACTGCAGGGCTGGCGCTTTGTGAACTGTCTCCAACTCTTTCTCAAGATTTGCCTACTCAGGCTGCGGGACACTTTTGCAAAATAGATTTCAGTTTCCTTTCTGGGCACACAATTTCCCTACATCACTCATCACTTTCAGGACTCCTTATATTCCTCTTTACCTGTTGCAGTGGGCACGTTATGCAGATGATATCATGCAGATTATCCTGGTTGCAATCAAGCTGTGTCCCATCCCGCACTAATTGCCCTCTCCCTGGGGTTTATCTTGAAATTATCGTGTCGTTCTAATTTCTTTCTGCAAGCTTTGCTTTGGCCGTGGGTATTCTTTGCAAAACTTCCCATATCCTCCAAACTCTGATGGCTTTTCTTTAAATCAAGCTAGAATCAAAAGAAACTCCCTATAAACATTATTTAGTGGCTTCTCATGAAGCACATCAAATGCTGAGCATGAGCCAAGCAATGGCCTGTGGCAGGTGGGGGCACACCTCAGCGAGCCACGTCCACGCTCGTCCTTGTCTGGGAACCAGAGGCTGAGAAACATCTGAGGTGGCTGCACAGATGTCAGGGCAGATCCTGGAGCAGTGCCTCCGCTGAACAGAAGGTGTCTTTGTACTGCGTGCCTCCCCCATGCTCCCGCACTTGGGAAGAGACAACACTTACAGATTCCTGATACCTGGAGGTGTCAGTGGCTCTTTTGTTTCTCAGGGCTTTTTTCCCCCCCTAACCTATGTGCGTGGATGGTTTGAGGCCAGAACAAAAGGTATTTTTAGTAGCCAGCTGTAGCCACGATGACTCGAGGTGCTCTCTGTTTGCTCAGGAATAGCATTTTCCATTAGTCTCCTCTGCCTGCGGTTATCCAGTTTACTTGGGCTAGAAGATGGTTATTGCCTCATAAACAGAAGTGTTCTCCGGTAAAACCTCTGGTTAGATGTGATGGTTTCTGGCAAGGATTAACACGCAGGTACAGAGTGTGCCCCCACGCTGTGGTGCCTCTGGTGCAGCAGAGCCATCCCTGAAATAACAGCTGTGTCACCAGTGAGAGCCATGGGTGCCTCCTTGGCACGTGCTGCAGCCCAGCGCGTGGGCAGCTTCAGTTCCCAGGGTGTCTGAGCACCGAGTGTGGGGCTGCCTGCGAGGGCCGGCAGGGCTGTGGGCAGCACCTCAGCCACTACAAACTGCCGTCTGGTCCTCCAGCCCCACGCAGACCAGTGTCTGTGTACGTCCCTGCCAGCAGACACGACACCCTGGCACAGGCCCTGCTGGTTGTCCTCTCTGTCTCGAACAGAAATAACCCCATCCCTCTCTGAACACTGCCCAGCTGGCTGTGCCCGGAAAGACTAGTCTCAAGACGTGGGTACTCGTCCAGGTTGCATGCTAACCTGTGGCTTCTACGCTGCTGGGTAATTCAAAAACATTAACGTGACATTATACCAAAATGTATTATCTGTGAAGAGTACTCTATGGAATCCAAAATCTAATACCAGTTTAATTCAAGAGACAGCTGGCTGTGAGCTACACCTGTGGCTTGTTATGGCGGGTCCTCCATAATTTGTTACAGTGCTGTAGGACCCTTTGCTGCTGAAAATGGCTGGTGGCATCAGCAGCAGCGGCTGTATAAGGGTGCGGGCACTGGCCTCTCAACAAATGCAGCAGCTATTTGCAGAAGGCAGGAGGTCTTTGTGGTAGTGGGGCAGGACCCAGGGAACACACCATCTCTGAGGAAAGTGTATTCCTGTGCTTCATAGCTAGGGTAGAGTTAGGTTTCCCTTCCTTTTTCTGGGACATAAATGCTGGATATCGACACCGCTCCTGCCTATTGTTATGATCAGCTAGCGTGGAGCAATTCCTCTGTCGTGCTGGTTTACGTCTCTGGTGACTTCCAATCAAGGAAAATGAACTAAAACCAGAAGAGAGGCAGAGAAGCACACCCAGGACAATCAGAATAACAGAAGGGCTGTATTGAACAAGGAAGGTGAAGGAACATGGCTTGTTTGTACATTGTTGCTGTATTAAACAAAGTAAATTGTCAAAGGATGGGAGTGGACATGGCAGTCTGTCCTCTTAGTTTCGTTTCTGAAAGAGACTTTCCTACAGTTGCCAGAAATAGTGGGGGCCTGGACTGAATGACCTAGTGCGTCCCTGGTTTCTAACTTCAGTTAGTGATGTTCTTGTAAACATGCATGCATATAAGATTCTCCTTTAGAAAAAGTCCTGGTAGCACTAGCGTGATTTCTGCCAGGCTTTGGACTAGTAGGTGGAGATTAGGGTCTGCTGGAAATGCCTGGCACGACATGTCAGCACATCACAGCAGCTTGCTGCACACCCTGCCTGCTGCACAGTGCAGCCCTCCCTGCCAGGGGGCTCCGAGAGGGCACTGCTGTGACCATCTAAACCAGCATGTTGTCGCTCCTCCGTCTGTCTTGTCTTCTCCGGTGCATGACCACTTGTCTGAAACTGTCTAAGGTGACCTCTAACTGACTGAGGATTTTGTGTGCCCAGCTTGAGATATGCCATCGCGCACCCTCACTCGGCTCCTACTGATATTTTAAAGTAGCAACATATAAATCCACGTGTCACCTGTAGAAAAGTCCCTGTGATTTTAGCAGTAGGAGGGACCATGTGCCCATAAGCGCGGCAGGAGGGGAAGCTGCATCGCTGCACTGCCTGAACCCCACCTACCTGTCCCACCTCAACCGGCACTTGCCTCCACCTCCGGCTTTGTGGCAGGTAGTTGGTGCTGAGGTGAGCTAAGGACGCATTTACAACCACTCATACTTCTATATATGGGTTATCTGAGATGCAGTTTATATGTGTGAAAGTATAGTAACCCCAGCCTGATGGCAATCACTGTTATTGGCAAATAGTATCTACTTATTGTCACTGTTGGGAGTAGTGTACAATTAAAAGGATTTCCATAGCCACCCAGAGTGGTGTTTCAAGGATCATTTCCCTTTAGCTTTCCTTGCAAGAGACTGATTGCTGATAGAAAGGACATAAATCTCAACCTGTTTGAACTGGTTGTAGCCAGTTTTCCATAAAACACATTACTGTTTTGAAACCAAGGAATGCTCTTTAGAGAGGATAGTGAGAAGGGAATGGCATACATTCAAACCAGCGTGGCTGAAGAAATTCTGGGTATGTTTTTGCATAATGAACATAATGCATGCATATGTGTGTGTGCATACATATAGGTAGTTCTTTCATTTACATAACTCTCTGTAAATAATCTTGACTCATTTTTCAAGAGTCAAACAAATACGTACAGAAATATCATATTTTAATGCTGTTTTGATCATTTGTTCAGTATAATATCAATTTTTGCTCTTTCAGTGACAAGATGGAAATTGTTCGCACAGAGATATGGTAATTGGAAGTTTATTGCTGTAATTCTTCTGTTTTATTTTTAGAGTCAGGATATGCAGTGTGCAGATGCTGACACTGTCTGGAAAATATTGTCTTCTTTCCTTTATCACAGTGCCTGTGGTACAATGGGCTGCCACTCATTTTTTAACAAATTCAGAGTATCTATATTTCAAAATCAATATATTCAGCAATATACAATCCCTATCAGAGCATTGCCTTTCTGTATGAAACACAGGTTTCCTCTGTCCTAGTTTTAAGTTTTTAAGCACCCATGAACAGAATTTCCTATGTGCCGCATTTAAAGAGACTCTAAGTTGTTCTGCTGAGAAACATGAATAATAATCGGCTCTAGAGCTGACCAGTCGTGTTCAGACAGCTCCATGATTCGCACACACATGCCCACAGTCATACAGGCTCCTCCTTACACAGGCTGTGTAAGACAACATCAGTTCCCCTAGCAAAGGTGGTCTGCGGTTCGAGTTCTCAACTTTGCCCCATCGCTTAGGCATGCTGACAGCAATTTTTACACTTGGGGACAATTGCAAACCTAGCCAAAGGCTGGTGTTTCTGCAGAGTTTCTGAAATCGTGATGAACTCCCTTGTTCCTGCAGGAGCTTTCAGAAAAACCTTCCCCTTAGTATAATCCGATCATCTTGTTTGAATTAGCTTGTTGTCAGTCTGGGTGTTGCTTCTGCTCGTCTTTAATTTCTAATCTAGCTACAAGCTGTGAGTTATTCAATTTGGTTCTTATGGCAGACTCATGGAAAAACTGCAACACGTTTAGGATCATATACTGTGTGGCTGAGAGTGAAAAAGCATGCCCGGTTTGGAAGTATACTTTTAATGAACTCCTCAGTGATGATATGAAGTGCAAACTTGAATTCCCTGCCAGAACAGTCTGAGAAATACAGATTTTACGAGATACTTAAGGAATTTCCAAAGATTTTTGAGGGTAGAACCAACAGTCATTTCAAGTATATTTGTCTGTGACCTAGAAAAGATTGTTCTTGGGGTTTTGTGACCTAATGTGGCTTGTGCTATAGACATCTACGATTATTTTAACAACCAATTCATTACCAGTAGTCCAATTCTACTCATCAAAGACATCTTTCACAGGCATATGAGTTCTCAGAGGGCACTTTGATTACGTTACACAAACAAGATACTACCATGTATGACACAGCTGCACGACTTGTATTTTTATTTCAGTTAAAATATAACCAAAATATAATCTCTTGTACATGGCTGTATGAGAGACTGAACCACGTGCAGCAGCACAGACATAGTGGCACTACCATAAAGTTAAGTGGTTGTTAAAGGATTTAAGATATGGCACTCAAAGATTGAAAAAGGCTCTTCTTCTAAATGTGGGGATATTAATCTCTGCAATTCTAGTAATTATATTGTGCTATGTATTATATATATTTTATTATGTATGTATTAGATTATATTTTACTGTGCTCTTTGTAGTGCTCTTTTCATCATGGCCAAAGCAAATGGTGTGTATTTGAAGCATAGTTTTAAAGCCCCAATAGCGCTTTTGGAAGTTGGCTGCGTTTCAGTGATGGTGAAGTGTCAAGTATGTGACTAAAATTTCAGTAGATTTGTAGCTTTTAATTCTCTCATTCATTTGCCTGTTCAGCTGGATTATGCTGCTTTCATCGGGTATTGGTGAGATTGATACTGGCATAGTACCATCACCTCTAGAGCTTTTTAAAGAAATAAAAAAATGAATGGTGCACAGAAAAGTGCCCCAAAAAAGGCACTAGGATTGTAGAAGCCTCTTTTTACAGTGAGAGATGTAAGAATCCCTCTGTCTTTTCTACTTACGGCGGGACAGGCTGACTTTACCACCCTAAGTGCTAGCAGAAGTGAGAGCAGCATGCCATTTCTTCTGGAAAGAGCAATAGCATGAAGCGTTAGCAGCCAGCTGAAGAGAGGTGCTGGAACTTAAAAATAAAGCATAACTTTTAATGGGAAGGTGGTTAACCAAATTACTATGGGATGTGGTTGATTATCTGCCTCTTGGTAACTACTGAATGGAGTCCTTGCTGAAAGGTATGTTTTAGTCATAGCAAGGTACTATTTAAAGCAGAAAAAGCCATTTCGATAAATAGAAAGAGAACTGACAAGCAAGATGGTTCCTTTTGGCTTTAACTTCTCTGAATTATCAGGGTGTTAGTGGTGTTTTTCAGCCATGCCGTTTATGAAGTTCAATATACCTTCCTCAGTGTTCAGTCCTGGGAAAAGACCCAAGCACGTACTGGGCCAGATGCTTGAAGTTTGATGCTCGATGTTTATTCTTTTGTGCTATATTCAGCAGGTTTTATGCCATTATATTCTTCATAGTATCTGAGCATTTCTCTCCATGATGGTCCCTTTGATCCTTTCCAGGGAGGGAGGTGCAGATGTGTGTTTTGCTTTGTTTTCCCCTCTTTTGGAGAGAGGTGTGCCTTTCAGTGAGGATGGAGGTACGTGACGGAGAAACCCACCCTGAGCTTTCTATGAGACATCAGCCCAGTGCAAATACTAGGCTGAATATTCGCGAAAAGCTGAGTCTTTGGCTAGTAGTGTGTTACAGATGTACAGAATTTTGCACTCCACCTCTTGGCAAACGCACTTGTTAGTCCTCCATTTCGTTAAAAATCCACATATGTGCTGGTAGGAAAAAATGACAAGGGAAAACCTTTTGCTTAATACTCAAAACATGGGAAAGAAACAAGAACATGTGAATAGTACTTTGGAAACATTTGGATGAGTGCTGGATGAGTGTACATTAATTAATTCGTGATAACGTACGAATGTACATTATTACAAAGTACTGCAAACACTGAACTCACAAGAATGGAAGCAAAATCCTAGTTTTGATCATTCTCAGGTGTTCCTAAGGTAAAGAGGTAACTTTTTGTTATATACAAATGACGCATGCTGCTCACCTTCCCAGATGTGCCAAGCAAGGTTCTCTGAAACTGAACTTGAGGCGAGGAAGTGAAAGAGCTCAGTCCTGTGGTGGAATATAAGGAACATGTGCTACCACCGCTCTTGGTGGACGTTAACACCTACCAGCCCTTGCAATGTTAGCACAGACTTCATTCCTGGGAACACACATGGGAATGGATGAGGTGTGTAATATTGCAGGCTGGCTCTGCCCTCTGCATGTGGCTAAGAGCTGGAGCTTCCAGCATGGGCAGCTGTGCTGCCATTAAAGACGATGTTCTCCTGGGTTTTAAAGGCAGGCAGTGCATGCAAAACTGATGCATCTGCAAAGATGGGTTTTTCCAAGATCCTGCTTCTCTGCTCTGATTTCCGAAACCTGTTACTGGACACTTGTGGAGGAGAAAGAGTTTCACTGTAAGAGGGAATTGATGTGAAAGATTAAAAGGGTGTCAATGGATCAGGCTCAGAAAATCAGAAAACTAAATACTTTATGAACAGTATCTTGAGAAGCATTTTCAGCAGAGGTGTAAATAATTAGTTTATGTTGGTAGGTAAAACCCACGGAAAGAGGGCAGGTGTGCCCAGAGCATTGAGAGTGCTCAAACAACTGCCGGTGCTGCACATGCAGGCCACAAACATAGATGAATATAGCCATGCTGCTGGAAAGGCAGTGAGAGCACAGGGCTGGAAAACACAGGGAAGAACATGCACACCCCTAATACCATCTGTGCCTGAACACAGTGTCGTGTTTAGCCCTCTCCCTCCTTCCCTCCCTCCCAGCAAGTGCTGCGTGCATACAGAACTCCTCTCTCCCTGTGACTAGCTGTAGGGAACCCCAGCTCTTCTGTGGTCTCCAATAAAGGCACCTCTTAAAACCCCCCCAAATTGTCTCACACAGCCCTGGGCATCCCAGCCCATGAACTTTTAGAGCACAGCTTCCTTTTTAAAAACTACATCAGCTTTCTTTCTGGCACTTTGGGACTTACATATAATGCCTCCATGGCTACAAGGATCTTGTGTTCTCAGCTGACTGCAGCACGAGTTGGTGAGGAGCACTAATGTCAGCAAAATGTGCCAACGCTCTCCAGCACTTGGTTCCCTTTGCACCGTGTCTGGCCTCCCCTCTTGGTGCTCTGCTCTCTGTGCCCAAGTTCCCATGACCATTTCTGGTTCTTATCGTGGGGTGGAAAATCTTCCCTCAGCAAAAAGGTCCTCCCTTGACCATCTTCCTTCATCTCAGTTTTTTGTTCCCAGATGAGTTATTGATCTGGTGCTGGTAGCCTTGAGCATTGTTTCCAAACAGCAAAGGCAGAAGCCACTTGGAAAAGCAATGACGAAACCAGAATGATAATTTTTGAAGCATTTCTGCAGTCTCAACCAGGCAGGGGCCAGTGGGTGGCCAAGGCATGGCTGAGGGGCAGAACTGGTCTCCAGACTGAGAAGTTTGCTCATTTAAAGGTGAGTCAGGCATCTGTGTGGTGCAGATGAATTATTTGCAACAAATGTCAGTCCATAGACCTGTGTTTTCTTCAGCATGAGAGAAACAGGGTGGTTTCTGAGCTTGTAGGTTGGAGCCTGCTTGAAAATGGTCCTTCTTGACCATTCCCAGTGGGACCACATCCCTCCCTCACTGCCTCAGCTGTGAGCCTGCTTTTCAGCAGCCTATACAGAGATCCCCCTCCTGAAATTTCTTAGAGGAACAAATTGTTAACACTGGAAATGACCTACCTCACCTCCAGATGCCTTTATGCAGGCTGTGGTCAGGGAATTTCATTTATTTTTTTTAAATAATGAAGTAAGTTGGCAATGGAGGGTTTTCTTTGCAGGACATATCATTAAATAGCCCACGTGCTGTGCTGGCCATTACACGTGTGCCTTCATGCCTTCTGTTGGACCCAGTAAAAGGTGTGTCATGAAGCACATTATTCCCACAGAAGAATCAATTCACTAACCCATTTTTGAGGGTCAGCATTAGGTTTCCCTGTTCCTTGTCACCCTGAAGTGCCGGGTGAATGCTGGCTGTGGCTGGATGATGTCTCTGAAGCCAAAATGACCCAATGACCAGCCTAACAGATTTTTGTCTCCAACAACTGTGTGCAAGAAGCCGCCGTGCTGGCGCGTGCATGGACTATTCGGAAGGTGTTGCGTTAGAGTCTCTTCCTAATGAGCTGTGGGATCTGGGAGCTGTGCATTAGGCTAATCTTTCCAGGAATTTGACTTGAAAGCTTACCACATTTCCAAGTATAGGACATGCCCATGCAAACAAACAGTTGGGTGTCTGAACTTCTATTTGACTGTATTTATTCTAGATATTTAACGGCCCTTGTTCCTGCAGGGCTTTTCAAAGTCCAGTATAATGTCGGACGTGCCGAATGCCGTAAAAAAAAGATTCATCAATCTTGATGGATTTTTGTCTGGCACTTATAAGTTAGCCCTGGAGACTCAGCCCTTTTATGAGCATACTGTGTGCTTTTAAACACATGTATAAGGACATTAAGGCATGAGGTTTGCATTTGCTTTGCATTGACCCATGCCTGCAAGTGAACCAGTTGTATAAAACACACAGCGATGCTGTATTTTCCTGCTCACCATGATGGTAGGACTCCTACACCCTGCTGAGGCTGGCTGCCACCAGCCCTGCGCCCCAAACCTCTGAAACTTGGGGCTGAGACACACTAATGGCGGGGACCAGCCTCCTGTCATGGAAGGACAGCCCATCTCCTGCCGAGTCTTGCTGCAGCTGCTCTGACACCCAGGCCCCGTCCTCTTCTCGCCGTCAGACTGTTTTTGCCATTCCTGCCCGTCAGTGTACCGCAGCCATCAACATAGACATTCCAGGGGAAGTTGTGCAACTGTCCCCGCTTAATCATTAACTGGGACATTCTGGCTGTTAAATTTTTTTTTATTTCTGGATTTTGTGAGGGGAGGCACTCGTTGGACAGGGCGGGCCGAAACGCACGCAGAGGTCTGGTGCTCAGGTGTGCGCTGCAGGCTAATCCTTGCCTTCTGCTCGCGATGCAAGCCACCCCGTGTACGTGAAGCTGAGCGGTGCAAGGCTAGCCAGAATTGAAAGCAGGGTTTCCAGCGACCAAGTGAGTGAAACTGGCTGTTACTCATAAGGAGCTCTGGCTTAGCTGTCTGAAGGTCCTGGTTGGGGCTGCTCCATGCTTGGTGTTGCATGTGGCAGCGTGCTGGGTCGTCATGAAGAGCCTGCCCTTGCAATGGGCAAAGCAAAGGCAACGGGGGTGACCCACGGCCAGGACTTGGGCATCTGCACACGGAGAGTCAGGTTGTCAGCAAGAACCAAACCCCCATCACAGTGTGAGGATCCCTGGAGGAACACCAGGGCTGGGGCAGTGTCGGGAGGCGGACAGTCACAGGGCTAGAGATGTGGATGGAGTTTCCTCCCTCCAGCATGTGGGTTTGTGGCTCTTGCAGTGTGGCTTAGAGCCCTCTTTTAGGCAAGTGCCGAGCTGGTCCCAGCTCATCCCTGGCTGGAGGTGGCTGATGGGGAGATGACCCCTGCTTCTGCCTTCATCCCCCACCTAGGGCCGCATCTTGCTATTCAGCTGGGGCATGTCTTGGTTTGGGTCGGTATTTCAGCCACACAGATTAATTTTGAGACTTATGGATTTGCAGCACTGAAACGATGCGGCTTGATCAGCAGAGCGGCAGTCTGAGTCCCTGCTCCTTTTTCATGGGGTCTACCACATCCCCCCTAAGTGCACCTCTGTGACTCACCATCACCCTTTGCAGCGGGTATTTTGGAAGGTGTGAGTGACAGCAACTACAACAGACAGCTTTTCAGCCTGCATTTTCATCTCTAGCTTGCAGGGTCCGGCAAAGCAGTGTGAGGATCGCTCCTTCCCCCTAATGAGAACGTAGGAGCAGAGGTGAGAGCTGTCCCTGGAGCAGAGACAGGAGGGAGAATCTGTGTTGCCATCTCTTCTGTCCTGCGCTGTTACCCCTGGGACCAGGAACGGTGCAGCAAGGTTCAAGCAACTTACATTGCACCCAAAATATACTGAGCAAAGAAAAATTCAGTCTAGCAAACAGTCTCATGCTCCACACAGAAATATTTGGGCTGTTTCTGCTGTTGGTTACAGCCGTGCCACACCATGGCTTCCCAGTGAAGTCACTGAGCCCAGCTGGGTGTAACTCAGGGTGGTGCTCATACTGTCTGGGCTAAATGTCAGCAAGGAACAGCAGCAGTCAAATGAGAAGGATTTCTAAGCATTTCCCTTCTCCTGGTCACACAGAGCCCTCATTCTTAGACAGTTGAAGCAAAAGGACAAGAGCAAAGTTATTTTAGATGGAAAGTACCTAAATGTTTTGTTCTTTGTGCGTAGAAATGAACAGAAATGAGCTCTGGGTCTTGTAAACATCAACACCCAGTTTTCTGTGTATATAACCCAGCTGCTAGGAAAGCTTGATGAGTTTTGCCTCTGCTTTGAATTTAGGGGATAAGCAGGATCCATTGCTCAGCCCACAGGGTTCCTGTCCATGCTCCTGAAGATGTCGAGGCAGGTTTTGGCCATACCTGTTCCTGGCTGACCCACAGCTCTGCTGGGGGCGGACTCCATTGTCCTACCAGGCCCTGGACCTTGTGGGCACTCCTTGGCCACTTCGATGCAAAGTTGGTTCTCTTGGTTGGGGACAGATGTCTGCCTCCTCTGGTCACCACCAGCCTACCACCATCTGTTAAGTTACTGTTTTCTTCCACCTTGGCAGTGGATGTGATTCTGCCCTTCTTCACATTGGGCAAAATCAGCCGGGCTGACTCAGAGCTGTCGCTGAAACTGTTTAATGCAAGTGAGTGGTCAGAGTGCTCTTTGGCAGATGGACTGTAACAGGCGGCTGGAAGTGTCAACCACTCCTCTCTGAAGGGATCATCTGTCTGTTTAATCTGGTGGAAATGGTGTGCCCTGATCTGGCTGGTCTTGCACTGGAACAGCTTAGGGAGTGCCCATGTGCTCCAGGTAAACTCTGGCAGCACTAACACTGAGCTAGGGAGCAAAGACAAGCAGATGGACAGTAAATGTCCATGGCCGCTCCTGCTAGACCCAACAGGCATGGTTGCTCTTGGACTTGAGAGAGGACCTGCATGCAGGTTAGCCACTTCTTCTGCTTAACTTCTTAATCAGCTTGCAGTTAATGGGCAAATGTCATTCAAACCCAGGTCTTCAGTCTAATCATTCATGATAGCTCCTAAACCTGAAGCCTCACCCGTGGAGAAGAGGGGCTTAGTGCACTCCTCATGTCCGTTGTGTCAGGCTTCCTGCAGGTGCAGGCGGACTCTGTGCAACCAAACTGCTTGTGTTGGGTGTCCAAGGTTTCTCAGCTACTCCATCCACTAGTGACTAGCATAGGTGATATGAGAATTTTGATAAAAGTCCATAGTCCTAAGCCTTCCCCAAGACTGTGACCCTGATTTTGGGCCAGATGTGAAATACCAGACCTTTCTTTCCTCTGATACAAGTTTGTCAAGGTCATGTGTAAGGCACTGACTCTCCAGTGGTGGTGTAGAGGGGCCTGACCCGTGCGCTGAGGGGAGCTGCTGTCAGATGAAGGTAGGTAAGAGCAGGTCTCCAAGCAGTTAAAGATTGGCATATTTACATTGAATGTTTTGCTAATGTTGGTCTTCCAAGAAACCAGTTTCAACTGTGTGCCAGACAGCAGCTGAAGCCTTGTGTCCGGGACAGGGGTTCATGGACTGCTGTCTAGGAAGCTCTTTGCACCAGGCAAAAGCTTGGTTTTCTGTACTTACTGTTCTGTTTTATTGTGAAACTTGTTCTGAAATACTGTCCCTAACTAGACATGATTTAACTAGGTTCCTTCTTGCTATTCGTTTCATGGTGCTCAGTTAAGACTTGATTTCTCAATTCTTGACTGCAAATTTGATATGGGGACCAATATATCCAAGTCAGTAGGGAAGGGGAGATTTCAATTTTGGTCTTAACTTGTCCTACCAGTAAGCATAGATACAGCTACATTTTTAGAAAAGTATGTGAAACTGGACTTAGTTTATATTCCTTTTACATAGGATTGAACTCCTCTGGTGTACACGTATTTATAAACTGGAAGTACATCAGCAGTGGGAAAGGAAATGGACAACTTGTACTGTCTTCATGGACTGGCATGGTTATATGCTTACAATTTGCACATGTAGAGAAACCTGCAAAGCCTCAATTGCCCAGGCTACAAGATGATGTTGGTGAGATTTCTTAATCTTGCAGTTGTCATATCTGTTGGGAGCCTGGCTGCGACATACCTACAGCAAAGCTAGGTTCTGTGTGGGACAACACTGTCCGCAGTGCATGCGTTACTTGGAGCTCTTCTGCAGGTCTCTCCTGCTCCCTTCTGGTGAAGTCTTGAAATCCAAACCAGAGAAGATTTTCTCCACATCTCAGTTTGATATCAGGATTGCTCTCAGAAGCTCTATGGTCAACACAATCCTTGATGCATGGAGGTACATGAAATGAAGGGTGGGGGTGAGTGTGCCCCATCAGCAAATAAGTGGAACCATTCATGGGTTCCATTTCTCTTTCCTTTTCAGGGGGGGAACCCACAAAGCTTCATGGTAGCCAGTATCTTCTAGAGACTTTTGAGGTCCTCAGAGGGTATGTGCTAAAGGGTCACAGTTACTGCAGTGCTGCAACAACTTCTTCATTTCTTCTCCCCTGCTTGGGGCTTGCTTTTCACGTCACTTCCTTTGCCTGGTTACTCTCTTCCTAATGTTTAAACCTGGGGACTTCCCCACTAACCCAGCAGCCCAGATCTCACAGTTAGGGCACAGTCCTGTCCTATTTTTTGACAGTGTAGCTGAATTTGGTACAGAGACAGGTTGTGTCTCACAAGAGTCAAGAACTTTTGAAGTGGCAAGGTACTGCCCATCTGTGCTGGTTTAGGCTGGGATAGAGTTCATTTTCTTCCTAGTAGCTGGTATAGTGCTGTCTTTTGGATTTAGTATGAGAATAATGTTTATAATACACTGATGTTTTAGTTGTTGCTAAGTAGTGTTATACTAAGTCAAGGACTTTTCAGCTTCCCATGCTCTGCCGGCGAGGAGGTGCACGAGAAGCAGGGAGGGGGTACAGCTGGGACAGCTGACCCAGACTGGCCGAAGGGATATTCCATACCGTATGACGTCATGTTCAGTATATAAACTGGGGGCAGTTGCTCAGGGAGGGATCGCTGCTCAGGGACGGCTGGGCATCAGTCAGTGGGTGGTGAGCAATTGCATTGTGTATCACTTCTTTCATATTCTTTCATTATTATTATTATTATTCTCTCTTCCTTTGCTATCTTATTAAACTGTCTTTATCTCAACCCATGAGGCTTTTTTTTCGATTCTCTTCCCCATCGAACTGGGGAGGGGGCGGTGTGTGAGTGAGTAGCTGTGTGGTGCTTGGTTGCCAACTGGGGTTAAACCACAACATCGCACCTTAGTACCTGAGTGCTTGTCTGCAAGTCAGTGTGCTTATGCTGGACCAAAATTAAATATACTGTTGAAATAAATGAAAGAGCATTTATAACCATGACTGAGTTGTGTTTGCAGGCGAAGCTCTTACCTTAACCTGTTTTACATACTATTCAGTTGCTCTGAATAGTTGAAAGAGACCAGTGGGGACCTATGTAGGATTATTGTCCCCTTTGATGAACAGGGAACTTGGACACAGAGATATAACACTAAGATCATATAGGGTCCTATAAGGAGCCAAGGCGACATAGGGAGCTCCAGGTCCTCTCTAGAGTCGTGACCCTGTGACCCAGGCATGAGAATCCTCTAATTTTTTGGGAAAGAGGGCTGTACGAGATTCAGGGTCTCTCCCTTGTGTGGCCAATGCCACTGTCCCCACTGGTGGCTGGACCTGGAGGGATGGCTGGTTGAGCAAGCTGTGGGTGCTGCCGTGGGTGCACATTGCCGTGCTGCTCTGCTCTGGGGATACGCTGAGCTAATCCTACACACCTGGCTTGGGCTGCAGTTCCCAGGGTGAAAAAAAATCAGCTTTATTTGTAATCAACGTTCCAACCCGCACAACTGACAACCCTAAACAAAAGGCAGTTAAAAAGCAGCCCAATGTTTATTACCTAACATTTTTTTTAAAAGCCCATCATGTTTAACCTAAGCATACAGCTTTTAGGGGGTGTGACTCGTGTCTTTAGTCATTGAGATTTGACAACAGCAGGTAAATTAGCAGATTGCAATACAGGAAGCCTTTCCTAGAATGTCACTTTGCTGATCCTGTTGCAGGGTTGGGACCTAAGATAGGTGTATTTTGCAAGAACCTACCTATGCTATTGACCAGGAATAGTTAGATATGTTCACGTCCAGTGGAGCTGTGCTGGCAAATGTTCCTGTGTACAAAGCAAGATGGTAAAAAAGCCTTTTGTTTGGATGAGTTATATCACTCAGGCTAAACTATCCCAGCAAGACAGCTTTTTTGTAAGCTGTCTGCACTTGTTTCTTCATGCTGATATAGTTGCATCAGAGAAATTTTTAGAATAGACTAGTCTTATCTTCCTACAGACATTCATGTCTCCAGACGTCCATGGCATGGAATATAAATGGGTTATTCATCATCATTCACCATCTACAGTTAAACTTTGCTGGGAATTAAAATACCAACCTATTGGTTTTCTACCATCTTCCTGTCTACTAAATGGCTACTGCCCAGCTTACATGACTCTTTTGTCTTTTCTGCTACATACATATAACCTATATCAACATTTTTATTAGTTTTATTATGTTCAGCGTGCTCTCCCTCCTCCTTTTCTCACCTTGCTCTTCCTTCTCAGCCTCCTGCTAGCTTTCCTTTCCTCATCTAACCTCCCACAGGCTACTACTGCTAAAGGTATGGAAGCTGGATTATCACTAGGAAGATCTACTGGCTTATGATGTTGGTATTACCTATACCAAGTATGAGGGTCTCAGGCTTGTCTTTCAGACCTTGTTTGCTTTTTTTTTTCCCCCCTTCATTACCTAGTCCTCTGCCCCCTACTCACCTGTGACCTACCAAACACTTACAAGGATTCTCAGTGTCCTCCAGCTGTGCTCATGCACTTATAAGGAGCCTGTGTCCAGCAGAGATCCATGGCAGGCTTTCAAAGGAGACTGTAAGAAACAGAGCACAAACCCAGTTATTTTCTCTCCAAGGTCTACATCTGTAATAAATAGTGATTGTCCTGGTTTTGGCTGGGATAGAGTTAATTTTCTTCCTGGTAGCTGGTATAGTGGTGTCTTTTGGATTTAGTATGAGAACAATGTTGATAACACACTGATGTGTTAGTTGTTGCTAAGTAGTGCTTACACTAAGTCAAGGACTTTTCCAGGTTCCCATGCTCTTCCAGTGAGGAGGTGCATGAGAAGCTGGGAGGGGGCACGGCCAGGGCAGCTGACCCAGACTGGCCAAAAGGATATTCGATACCATATGGCATCATGCTCAGTATATAAATTGGGGGAGTTGGCTAGGGAGGGATCGCTGCTTGGGGATGGGCTGAGCATCAGTCAGCAGGTGGTGAGCAATCGCATTGTGCATCACTTGTTTTGTATTTTCTATTATTGTTATTGTTATTATTATTCTCTCTTCCTTTGCTATCCTATTAAACTGTCATTATGTCAATCCACGAGGTTTATTTTGATTCTCTCCCCATCCCACTGGGAGGGAGAGGTGCGAGTGAGCGGCTGTGTGGTGCTTGGTTGCCGACTGGGGTTAAACCACGACACTGACATAAAGAACCAGTGGGCTAACAGCCAAGGGGAGGTACTGAAGGAGTTCATTCATAGGTACTAGTTTAGTATACCTATAGATTTTCACACTGCAAACTGACATTGAATTATATATCTGCTTATATCCTTGCCCAGTTCCTCCTTTATTTCCTGTTCATCTTTACAGATTGTAAACTCTCTGAGGCAGAGTATTCACACTTTGGCATAACACCTAGCAATCTTGATGAGGTACCTATGACACAGGTATTTAATAATGATGTTATTATTAAATAAAAATGAGTGTGCTGCTCGTGACTCCAGGGCCTCTCTTATCCACACCTCCATGGCAATTTCATGATGAAAACCTTCTTGGAAGCTGAAGAAACTGGAGTGTCTTGGGCTTGGCATGTGACACCAAGAATCTGGAAAACCTTGGAGCCTTTATTGAGAGTAAGTTAAGAAATAAACTACGTTTTTGAATTTCTGGGCTTCATGCTATGCAACTGGGTTCTTGTAAGACCTGGCTCCCATCTCACATGGGATGCCTCAAGCCTTATGAATTCTGCCTAAAGTAGCACTGCAGTGTGTGTTGTCTTGCAGTATAGATCCGTGGGCTTCCAAGGGCAGGACTGGAAGTTGTCAGTTTTAAGGTTTGTCTTTCCCTCGTACTGGAACTGCTAAAATTTGAGCAACTCTAATTTTGAGTACTGTTCACCACTGACTTTGCTTATTTTCTTCCTGGACTTCATGTTTCCTCACTTTAGCTAAGAGGCAACAGGTGGAGATAGGGGAGGCTTGGTCTGACCCAGCGAGGCTGAGCTTCCAGGAGCACACAGCCGTTAGTGATCCCTTGTAGTTAATGAACTCAGATCCTTAGAGGGTCCTGAGTCTTGCTGAAGGTCTGGGTAGACATGTCTTACTGCAGAGACTCATCGCATCCAGGCAGGACTTGTGACAGATTGTCCTCTCCATGCATTGGAATATGCTGTATTTTAGTCTTGAGAAAGAACAAGAAGGGAGTTAACATATGAGGCTTTTTCCATGTTATTTAGATTCTAATGTGTCCTATCCAAAATTTTAATAGAAAGCTGTCTTCTCTATTCCTGTGGGCCAGATACTCAGCTGGTGTAAACGCAAATGCCATTGCTGCTGTGTTCTTTGACGCAAGGTTAGGGCTTAGCTCATGGTGGTGTTGTGTCTGGGAATATTTTTATCCTTTAGAGATATTTACCCCCTCTCCCCCTCTGTCTCCTCAAGGATTCTTTCTTCTCGGCAAACATACTCCTCTGACTGGAACATATGGGAAAAGTATTTTCTTCCATTCCTTCACCACTCAAAAATGGTCAAATCAATTTGGCTAAAATTAAAACCTTTTGGGTTGAATCTTAGCCTAGAAAACTTCATCTCCCAAAGGAATCCTTAAAGAAAGTTGTGAGCAATTTCCGAAAAAGATGGAGTTGGCTTGGAAAACAAAGCTGGGGCAGAAACCAATTGGAAAAGCCCTTTGACTTTGGTAGCAGTCACACCCATGTCTTCTAGCGTGCAAATCTCACTTTGACTGTCACAAGAGAAGTAATGGTGGCTGTTGACTTCTGTGGTTCTATACAGTCAGCGTGGTAATCAATTCCAGTGACCAATGCATGCGCTTCTCCACCTTGTTTTTCATCTATGTAGGTCTTTGTGCTTCTGCTTTTGGCTGGAAACGTAAATGACTAAGTATTTGGTACCAGACCTTACAGATTTAAGAAGGTCAAATAGCTTGGACAAACTTTCCAACTTTTGGATCGTTTAACCCAACTCTTTGAGATTCACCCAAAGTTACATAAAAAGCTGGCATCTTTGTGGATGAAATAGTGAAGGGCACACTGGTGAAGGAGCAAGACGACTAATTTCTTGCAGTAAAACTTAGCTGGTTTTGTCCTGATTAAGTGAATACTGTCCTGATAACTGTCCTTCCAACTTTCTTCTTTAATTTTCTTGGATATTGAATTGATTCAGAGTAACCTCTATACTTGGACTTGTACCAGTTACAGTAGTGGGTGAATCACTGGTAATTTGATGATTTCAGTGTGGGAAAGAGCTAGCATGTTGTTGCAGCCAGGTGAAGAACATTATCTGATTTGGGGTGGATGATTAGGATGATTAGAATCCAGAGTGATTCATCCAAGGAGAGAACCCATCCAAGGAATGAGAGTTGTTCACACCAGATGAACTTTCAAGCCCTGTAGCACATTTGACATCTGTGTTATACACAAATTTCTAGCACTTTATATCGAGGAAATAGGACTGGCAACTTGCATGAAATATCTGTTTTGCAATAACATTAGTTTCTTAGTAGCACTGGTGTCTTTGTTCCATGCATTAGCCCAGGTAGGACTGAAGTCAAGTAAAGTCTGATTTCTTATGTGCCTTCAAAGCTTCCACAGCAAACCCATAGTCATCATGACTAGAGTAATCCCTTGTAGCGTATCCAGCAGGGACTTATGTAAAGAGCATTGCTTGGAGCTGAAACAAGTACTTTATTTGACTGTCTTCGCCAAGAGTAGAATTCCTATCAGAATATCTAAATGATAGCTTCTGCTGTTTAAACATTAGTCTTTACCTTTTGCAGATGCCATTGTCCTCTTAGGACTTGGAGCATGTTATCTTATACTATGGCCCAGTTTTTGCCACTACATACTGTAGCACATACCACAGTGTTAGGTATGATATCATTAGAAAACAAGAAAAAAAAAAAGCTTTCTGGTAAATCCTAGTTGTTCCTCTAAATCCCATTGTTCCACAATACACATATCTTGAGGGTTGGTTTTACGTGAATGAGAGACCCTCTGCAGGGTATACTTACCCTCGTAGCACCCATCCCCTGCTTTGTACTCTGTGTGTCACTCAGCGTATCGATGAAAATGTCACTCTCCTAGGCACTGGATACTCTGATCTACCTCTTCACTGATAAAGAACCATTATCCTCAGATTGAATGACAGTATCTTGAAAATGAAACCTCTCTAGAATAGCTGGGGGATATTTTAATTGCCTGTGGATTGGAAGACAGAAGAATACAGACAGAACAGTACCAGGAGTCTGAAGTCCATCTCTCAGCTCTGAGAACTGGCCTGTCAGATGTCTTTGAGCTATCTGCTTGGCAATGTGTGCCTCAAGGCCATCCTCATTTGCTGTACAACCAGCCAGTGACCCGTGCCTGAGGCATCATCCAGGGCATGCCTGTTCTCATCCGCCCAGGCACACACAGCAGCTTACTGTGCCCCCAGGCAAAGCCAGCTGGGCCTTCTACAGATAGCAGAGGCAAGCAAGTGGGAGCCTGCGCTGCTCAAACCTGCTCTTTCAAACCAGGATAGGCATGACCTCCCTTTCTCAGCTTTCCCATCTGTCAATTAGGAACTGGGATACTGACCTTCTTTATTAGATATTTTGACGTATACTGAAGGGCTTTTTTCCTTCTGTCAGGAATCCTAGCCATGCAGAAAGATCTTTTTGGTTCTTTTGCTGGGCTGACAGCAAAGGAAATACTGTCAGGGAGCAAAAGGATGATCTCTGTCCATCCAAAAGCTTGCAGTCTTAGTAGGAGATAGACATTATGGATAGATAGATGTTTTGGGGTGGACATGGGGTAGCTGTCATGGACAAGGTGATATACCTCGGAAGTGTGTGTCTATACTCTTCCTGCCCTAGCATCACCCAAAAACATTGCTGAGTGGTGTATATGAAGACTTACATGTTCATGCAAATTTAAAGATTTACTCTACATTAAAATTGAAAAAGAGATTCTTCAGGTCATTGCTTCCTTACAGTAGCTGTAGCCTTAGTGCTTCTTGCATCTTTATGTTTTTTCACTCACATTTGTTTTCATAATGCCCACTAATACTGAATTTCTGTTACAAACATTACAAAGAAAGCAGTGCTGCAAGATTGTTATCGGGCGCAGCAGACTGATAAGGACCAAAGCGCCTAACTTCAGGGTAAACACGCTACAGAGCAACACAAAGGTGTCCCTGAGGACACAGACCTGAACAGAAGCTGGATGCCAACAGGATCAATGAAGGGCTGGTGCTTGTGTTGTAGATGTCTTGTGTCCATGCTGGTGTTAAATAATCCTTGGTTGTGCTCATTCATATTAAGTTCATCTAGTTGTCTTGTGTTTAAAACAATTTCCAAAATTCTGTCAAAACATTCTAGCAGCTTTTTCTAATGAATTATTTCCTGAATTTTGTACTTGCTTTCTTAGTTCAGCTTTTCGTTGGCTGAAATTTGCACTTCTAATTCTGGGGAAGGAAGTGCAGAACCTGGGTTAGCTTTTTATTTACAAAAAAAACCCAAGAAAATGTTCTTGGTTCATTGTAATTTAGGAATAAGGTTGGGAAAAGGCAGGACATTTCCAGGAAGCTGGAGATAAAGGTGAGGAAACTGCATCGCCAAAGCAGAGCTGTAGGTGACACAACATCAACTTTAGTTAAACTGGAAGACGTGACCATGGTCCAGAATGGGACTGGTTTGAGCCAGAGTGTGAACTTCTGCTGGACCTGCTAGTGTTCAGGAAGAGAGGGAGCAGAATTAGGCCATCAGCTCCCTGGAGGGAGTCAGAGTTGTCTCTTACATGAGAGTTGAGGAATGGTTCCTCCTAGGGGTGATGGAAAGTGAATGTTATCCTGAAATGTCCATTAAGTTGAATCTCGGTTGCTCTCAGGTCAAACCCTGCCTGGACTCAGTCCATGAACTTGAGCACCTCATGGAGATGGGAGGAGGCAGCTGTGTGGGCAGGGCACTTGCTGGGTTTGCAGTACATGTGCAAAGGTCGGGCAAGAGCAAACTACTGCCATCGTCCCCAGCTTTGCTTAATGCAAAATGCCAGGTGCAAGTGATGGATTTGTTGTCTCCTTAAGCTGGCAGATGGGCATGGGAGGTGCAGCAGGCTTGTTCCTCGGCTCAGTTTGCATGGCACCTGGATGGCATTATGCTTTCAGGGGAAATCCAAACTGAGCTTTCTGCAGCTGAGGACTTTTCTTTGTGCAGGAATCCCAGATGTCGGAACATGAGACCTGCTGCCTGGATTTCCCTGCATGCCCCATTGAAGCTAGATGGATCCACCGCAACTGAGGGATGAGCCATCTGCATGTAGGCTTAAAGGGATATTTAGTTCCATGTTTGGCTCAGCAGGTCTGAAAATAAGTAGTTAATTTGGATTAAATGTCACAATGATATTTAGGTTCCTAAATAGGAATTTGGGTGCATTGATAAGAATTAGGACCTTGAACAGTTTCAAGATCACACTGTGAATCTATGATGCAACTGCATCTTGAAAATGGGAGGTTTCTTCACCCCGTTAGGCAATTTGATAGGACCAACCATATTAAGAATTTAAATACACTGAGGGAAGGAGACAACACAGTGGAAGATTTCTCACGGCTCCAGTAAAAGCACCCAAGCAGCCCCTCTCTCTCCCTCCCACCCTCTCTTTACTTGATGTACCCAGATGGCCACGTAGTAAGTGCACTGTAAAAGACTGAGCCACAGCCTCCCTTTGCTGATCTCAGCAAGGTCTGGCTTGCTTGCTCTGTTTGCTCTGGATTTCCTCAGGCACAGCCAGCGTGCACAGCTCTGCCCCTGACCACTGCTGTGATCTGAAGTCATGTGGGATGTTTCACTTGCTGAGCCACCTCCAAATCCCAAACTTCAAACAATACTCTGGCTGAAAATCTCATCCTTTGAACGTGGCTTATGCTAGTTGAGAGTACATATAGAACAAGGAGGCTACTGCCAAGCACGATGCAGTCCCAAGGAATATACTGAATTTGGTTAGATAAATGGATGATGTAACTGGACCTCACCAGTTAACACCAGTTCAGGACTTGGGTCTCTGTGCTTCAAGGAGAACGCAGTCAGCTTAGAATGCGGAGCCTTCCCTTGGCAATTTAGTGTTTCCCTGGCTTTTTACAGGTTTCCCTCCAACACCAGATACTTTTTGTAATACCCTGTGGGGTAAACAGGTCTACCCTGCAACATGACTTTCCTGTCCCCAGGTTTCACTGGAGGGAGTGATTCTCCTCAGTCCTCCCAGCATAGCAAAGTAACCTGTATTGTTCACAGAGGTGCAAAACCAGAAGAGACGAGGGAATCGGAGGATTCTCAGTACCCATCCCTGGCCCGCGAGCAAGGGACATTGACCCCTCAGCAGCACCTCCCCAATACCTGCATCCCCATCCTCCACAGGACCCATGTTCTGCCACCATAGAGGTGTGGAAAGGCACAGGGGAAAGCAGAAGGGGTGCATTAGAAGCAGTATTTTAGGGGAAGAAGGGACACTGAAAGCTATTCCCGCACCAATATTCCTCAAGCGATGTCAGGGCTGGAAGATGTAGTTAAGTGAAGGCCAGCAGTGAATGATTTGCCAGCTGGGGACAGAGCAGTGCCCAGCAGTGGACAGACTCGACTCCTCCGTTTGTTTATTTAGGTTGTGGGGGCTGTTTAGATCAACAGAAGTTGTCTCCTACTCTGCATTTGTGCCGTGCCTGCTGCAGGGCTTAGTACAGGGTGGTTATTTTGGAGACACCATTCAGTGGACAGAAGTTAGAGATCAGGACTTCCCGAGTGGGAGTCCACATACACAGGCATAAAATGGCAAGTAAGCTTGTAAGATTGATTTCAATAAACAGGTCAGTACAGCGCCAACAGGTCCTTACAGATGATGTTATGGGTTGTTCCTTATGTGAATCATAGGGGGAAAAAGGCACTTTTCTACCCTACACTAACACAAAATTTACGTTGAGTCTGAAGCCATCCTCTTGTCCCTCTGCTCAACTTTTAAATAAATTGACTGATGTATTCATGTGAACTTAGAAAACACAAGGGCTTGTGTACTGCATGTAGCTGGTTGAGTCAATAGAACGTCTCTCCTCTTCGAAGGTGTGTGGGAACGAGATCCCTCTGTGCTGTGCAGGGTTTTTGGAGGTACCCAAGCTATCCTGGAGCAGATGGGTACATCCGTGTCTCTTAGAACAGCATCTTGCAGAGACACCAGCTCAGGTGCCTGGAGTGGTATGAGAAGTGCAGTTAATTATGTGGGGTTTAATTAAGGATGTCCTGTCTGTGTGACGTGTCAATTAGGGATGTGTGGTGTTCCCAGACTGGGAAAGGCTTATTGCTCTAATGACAACAATTCCTGCATAAAAATAGGTTTGGCATATACTGAGAGCTATACGCATTTATGACTGCTGAGAGAGATCTCCTGTGTGTTTGGGCTGCAGAGCTGGAATTTGCGAAGGCCTGGAGTTGTTTAGCTGAAATGAAGGGGAAGAAGGGAAATTTGCACTTTTTGGCCATAATTATTACAATGTTCTTTGCAAAGTTCATAATAAATTTCAGTGTAAACTCTCATGCTCAGAATGAGCAAATTGTCCATACTCAGATGACCTGCTGCTTCACTGGGCTTTTGGATCAGACATTTGAGTCAAGGAAGGCTCCTGCTGTCTTTATGGGCTTTGTTTAAACCTCAGATCCTCTGAAAGCAGCAAGCTTATGCTGAACCTTTGACTGCTGAACATGATATTTACATCTGCTCACATCCACAGAAAGCTGCACATGCCTGCAATTACTCAGCCAGAGAAAGACCTGAAAATCCCCATTCCATTCAAAGGACAGAGAGAGATTTGCCTTCCATTCCTCTGCCAGGAATTCTTAGTCAAATCCTATGGAAAATAGTCCTATCTGAGTAGTAAATCTCAGATGCTTCTGCATGTTTATTCTGTATTTCCATCTCATTGGCCCAAGTTCATTTTTAACCTTTGATTAGGGCAGCTATGTAGTGGAGGCAGGCTGGGTGGGGTATGTATTTTTTTTTTCTTCCTAGCTGTGCTTTTTTTTTTTTAAAGCCATCTAGCCAAAGAGCAGGGCAGATGGTGATAGGAAGATTGGCTTTGCTTAGCAGTGCAAATAAGTGGTCCCTCTTTCTTCCCCTCCCCTGAAAGGTTAGACTGGAACCAACTGACCTGGTTCTGCCTGAGCCAGCTCCGGAGGGATGATAACAGCCAAGGGTAAAAACAAATGAAATACCTGCATGGTTGTAGTTTGCAACAAAGCCCTACAACTGTTTGTGTCAAACCGAGACCAGCCCATTCCTCATCTGACCGAAGGAATTTATTGTATTTTATGCAGTGCTTGCTCTTTGATCTCTGGTCTTCAGGGTATAGGTTGAATTTCTGGCCCTCATTCACCTTTAGGTGGGCTCCTGAAATGGGACCTGAATAGAATCCAATGCAATAACTAGACATGGGTAGCTGCCATGGAGCGATGCCTTTAAAATTCCTGCAGTTTGCATTTTGGACCGTGTGCTGGGGGGTGCAGATCTGCCTTTAAAGTAACTCCTTGCTTCCTCCAGGTATGAAAAATTTAAATTATTCCCTACTAGAACATAGTGGTCTTGGCCGAATGTGGGATCAGCCGACGTACAGAGGGGCAGTGCTGCTCGTCTGCCCTGCCTGCTGCCTGTCTTAGCAGCTGATGTGTAGGGGCTCTTCATAAACAGCAATAACCTTTCTGTAAGACCTACAGGAACGAGGTACTTTCCCATTCTGTGACTGCAGCTGTATGTAGAAATCACATTGCACTGTAAGTCAACCATTTTAACGTTGTGCGTTTTCCAAGGAAAGTCCGCACAAGGGATGGCTGCTCGCCTGTCCCGGTGCTGCTCTCAGTGCTGATTCAGAGACGGCATTTCAGGGGCAGCATCTGGTCCCTAATCCCGAAGTTTCATGTCATCATTTCAGTCAGATTTATGTCTCCAATACCCTAAAAGCCATTGATAAATAACTTGAACCCCAAACTACGTTCAGCCAGAAGACAAATGCTGTACTATCAACCTGGTGATCATTCTAGTGACTTGATCCTTCCTGGGGGGAAATTTATGGCTTCCCCATATAGGTCCTGGCCCCTTCCTATCTTGCCCCACGAAAGAAGTAGCTGGGAGCAGTCTGCTGCCACCAGAACAGTTTGTGTTCCTGGGAGACTCCTTGGGAACAAGGGAGGGCAGGTCGCAGGGCACAGGCAGGGTGAACCACACTGGATGCAATTTATATTAAACTTGGCTGTTGCCTCGGGTTTTGGCTCTGTGCTACCTCCCGTAAGAGTGTTGGGGGGGTGATTTGGAGACAGGGTGCCAGGCAGAGACTTCAGTTGTAGGTGCGGTTTTTGACCTCTGCTGGGTGAGAACTCTGTGCACCCACCTAACCACAGGCGATCCCTTTCCTGGCAGTGTATTTACTATAAGCAACATTGCTACCTGCTGCAGAAGCTCTTGGGGTCTTCACCACTTCCCTCACGCCAGTGGGGACGTGACATACGTAACCAGATCACTGTCTCCTGCCTTCGCTGTGCCCACTGTCCTTGCCTGGAGCAGCCACCCACCCTCTGGAGACGTCACTCAGATGCTGCTAGGTGACAGGCCAGTGGCAAATGACACATTTAGCAAAAAGCTGCAAAACCACAGTAGCAGACCCAGCATGTCTTTCAGCTGTTATCACACCGAGTTTGGGAACAATGTGGCATTAAACTTCACACCAACTAAAGGTCGACAAAGCAATAGTGTATTCCAGTTTCTTGGATGGCTCTGAGGCATGGACTTGCTATTGACAAATATTTGGTGCATTCAAGAGATATTTCACCAATGCCATCTGTGCATTGAACTGCACATCAGATGGTAGGGCAGAATTTACAAGATAATTTGGAGCATGCAAGCATCCCAGGCGTGGCAGCTGTGATTGGCACTGCTCTGGTGGTCTCCAAAGGCAGACAATAGGACAAGCCCAGCAACACTTCTTTGGTGACCTAAAAGATGTAAAATCAACAACACCAAGTGACAACTGCTGATAACAAGCAGTTCATGCTGGTGCCGGACAGTTCAAGTTGGAGCGTCTCAGTTTGCAGTGTGATGCTGAGCTGGGAAAAGAGGCAGCATGAAAAGATGGAAATTCTGCCAGTCGGTAGCCACTGTGGACGAAATGCCGTTTACAAACAGAGCTTCATTTGCAAGGTGTGATGCGGTCACCAGCAACTTCAGTGCAGCCACAACTATCAGGGTAGTAAAGTCTCCCTGTAGAGCGGACCATTCTTTATCTCAGCTGATGAGCTAAAAATAAAGCTTAGGAGTTATTGCCCCACTAATTGTTTATAACAACGTTTCTATATATCTCCCTTAACCTCCTGCAGGGGAATGTACGTACTGATTAGTATGAACTTTCAGCTGTCCTGAACACAAATTAAAGGCAGGACCTTTGACGTGATGAAGGTGAGTGTACCAATGTCATCCTTTTCTTGCACCTGCATTTCCCCATTGGGCTCCATTTATCTCCCCTCACGACACTGCGATGTCTGGGAGAGGGCAGGCCAGACGTGTTCATTCTTTACATAACTCTCTGGTCTCCAGCTCTCATTTGCTTGGATGTGTCAATATGACTTCCAGATGTTGCGACAGACCAAGTAAACCGCGTTTCTTAGCCAGCTCATTCTGTAGGCAGACAAGACAAGATGGAGAGGGTTTTTGCAATAGGATTTTTCTAGTGCTGACAGAGGAATCCTGCGGGCTTTAAAAATGCGTAGAAATCTCATTCCTAGTAATTTTTCTGAACCAGCTGGAGGTTGGTTTGTTGTTAAACGAAATATGCACAGGTTCTTCTTTTAGTTCACTCACTTCTGCTGCTTTGAGTACAGGTATAGTTTCCTTGGCAGATGATATAAGCTTTGCATATGGCACTGTTGAAAAGGAGCCTCTTTTGCTAGCCAGGCATGTACAGGAAATACATAGCTTTCTGGGGTTTATTAAAAACACTGTTTTTAATAACTTTTCTAGTGTGACTGATGGGAAGGAAAAACTCTATAGTCACACAGCAGAGGATTCCAAACTGTCTGCGTTCGGGGAAATAGGAGATTTATGTAGTAGTTAACATGGAGCTGTTTCAGCAACCATTGTGAAAAACAGTGATGAACTGCAGTCAAGATTCAGAAGCCATCAAGCAAGTCTGCCCCAGTACTCAAGGGATGGCCATCAAATAATGTAAAAAGCAGTGAAAGTCAGGAGAAAAGTCTTCTGATGCAGAAGTTCACAGCTGGGGAAAAAAGGTTCCACAGACTCCTGCGTGGCTATGAGGACAGGGATGCTGCAGAAGACCATTAGAGCTTGGGTCTTATCCTTAGAGGAACTGGGATATTATGGTGACACAGAGCTTTTAAATTCAATTTCATGTGGCCTAAGACTAAAGATAAATTCGTGGGGTAATCTCAGGGAGATGAATACATTTCCATATATAGGTAAGTGGCCAGTTCGTCCTCTGATGTAAATGAGCATAGATCTATTATCTCAATGGTAATGGATATATTCCCATGTAGTGACCTGGCACATAAGATTTAGAAATGTACAAAGTCTGCTTTTCAACTCTAGAATGGCACCCATGTAACTCAACTGCCTTATTTGGCTCTGCTGGCATTACCTCCATTAAGTACTTTGCATTTCATCTGTAAACAGCTTTTGGTCCTCCATCAGTTCCTTTCCCATACATGGATTTTTTTCATGTACACTTCACATCATTAAAATAATAATGCAAACAACAATCAGAAGAAACACAGAAACCAGGGACTGAGTAAAGCCTAAACGCTGCAACCATTTTACTTACACCCATCTCTTTGGAGGAGACTAATCTGCACTAAAAAAAGTAAAATTGTCCAAAGAGCATCATATAAATATTTGAGCTCACATAAAAAGAGAATGTGTTTTTAATATTGGAAGAGCTATAAGACACATGTGCCAGATTCTCAGCTGGAGTAACTGAGCACAGCTACATTGACTTACACCAGCTGAAGATCTGCCTGGATGTTCAGAGAAGGGTGGATGGAGAAATCTTCCAGTTAGTTACATGTAATTTAGATTGGCAATTACTTCCCAAGCTCAATAGTTTTTCAGAGGTTCAGAACTACCTTGTAAGCCATCTAGATGCAAATGTCAAATCCCCATTATTTTCCATGGATCCCAGGAAGTAGACAGGATTGTAGACTCATTCTGCAATGACCTGGGCGAAGTCCACACGAATGCTGTAAGCCTGCTGAGATACCTACATCCAACTCTGAAAACAGGATCTCAGAAGGATCCGTGGGGAGCTGTGGGTCAGGCGCAGAATTTTTCTGGAGACATGCATTTTTGTTGTGCCATGGTAGTTGCTGGAAGGTAACATGCAGGGAGGAAGCAAGGCATAGCAAGGTCAGAATGGAGACTGTCTGACTTGTCTAACTGGGCTAAGGGAAGGGAAGGGCAGGGCAGAACCATCACCACAGGGAAAAGGAGAAAGAGAAAAACATGCTACGCTTGGTCGTATCCTCCGAGGAGCCTCCCCTCTGCTCTGGGGCAAACCCTCCTCAGCCTTGCTGAATGGGAGGCTGCCTGCAACCCTGGGCAATGCAAAGGGCAAATGGAAAGAGTTAGCACATACCATTGCTGCTCTGTGGAAATGTTTACTTAGAAAAGCTTGAGATTGTGCTAAGATACCAAGGTGACAGGGGCGTGAGATCAGATAAAAGATGAAGCCTCGACCATCACAGCTTCAGGAATTTTGATGTCCCATCGTTAGCTATAGCTGAACGAGGACAGCACATGTCCCTGGCTGGAAGGTATCCTGCAGAAGTACCACCACATCTGCTTGCCCCACTTTTACCCAGGTCACTTGCATTGTAGAGGGTCCTGTGCTTTTCTCTGGACAGTCTCTTGCTTTAGGAAACGTCACTTGGGGTGCCTTTCCCTTTTAATGAGACAAGATTTGCAACAGCAGGTGCCTCACTGCTTAAGCACTTGTCTGATGTCTTCTGTGCATTTCAGGGTGAATAACACATTCTGTGACCTGTGTGAAGCAAAAAGGCTTTCCCTGCCCCAGGGAGAGGGACGTCACAGTCTGTAATGTTGTATCGTGGATGCCTGAGAAGCTTTTTAGAGTTCCAGAAGCCCTGGCAGAGTGAAAACATGAGGTGTCTTTGAGTTGAGGGCATACAAATTCTTGTGAGTTTTGACTTGCCAGTTCAGCTTCTTTTGGGGCAAAATTTGGGCTGCCCAGTACCACATCTGGTAGGAGAAAACACCTAATGAATACAACAAAAGTCTTCACATTCTTACCCAATTTAGCTGCTATTTGCAGGGACAATAGTTGTCCTCAACAGTTTCCAAAGGCTTCTGCACGTGATGAATCATAAGGTTATGCTTAGAGATGGCAGAGCTGATTTTATGTGGTGCACCCAGTAACCACATGCCTGCTGGAGGACTTCTCCTTGGCTTGTAGGCTTCACCTCTTGACCTCGTTTTCAAGCAGGAGTTAAACTATAACTAAATTGCTTTGCAGGTTGGTACAAACGGAGCCTGAGGCGCTTTCTGCATTTTCCTCAATTAAAACAGAGAGTAGAAGCACTTTGGACAGTGGACCAAATCTCAGAGAGACGTGGCATGGCCAGAAAAGCAGCTCTGCTGGCTGGACCTATATGCTCTGGCTATGGATCTCATGGATTAGAGATAAGGAATACAGGTTATTTCCAGCTGTGCTCCATAGGAACAGGGGTGGCCCTCCACAACCTTTCATGTTTGATAGCTTTTACCTCAAAAGTGGTCAGGAACTAGTTTGTGCTTCCAGATTTCCACAGCACCGATCACAGTGATGACGCTGCCTGTGATGGAGGACTCCTAGGTTCTAGCACAATATATAGACTAAACCCATGAATATTTGCATTAAGATGCTGTGTATAGGGCCTGACTGAGAGCAGCTGAGGAAGAGGAGGAAAGAGAGTGACTTCCAGGTGCACTGTGTAGCTCTGGTTTCCCTATGTTACTCTCCCACAAATCCGGCCAATCTCCAGCTTTTGTTGTCTGTTTGCAAGACAGATTTAATTACAAAAAAGAAACAAACAAAAGGCTTTCTTCCGCACTGACTTGCTATGTTTTTTTCTCGGGTGGAAAGAAGCTGTGGTAATGAGACAATATAGGCTTACACCACTCAAAGTACATTTCTTCCTCTTGTAGTGTTTTTTCCATGGGTACAACCACAGAGCTTTCAAAAATGCTGTGTTAATAGGTGGGACTGTGAGACATACTTTGGTTTTCACTCTTTAATTACACCTCTTCACGGAACGAGCTAAGCCCATTAGTAACTGCCCCTCCCTCCTCTGCACACCTCTTGAAACAAACTTGTTCAAATGATGTGGCAAAACATTGCACATTCCTCTGAACGTTGAAGACCTGGTCGAGAGGGGTCACACTGGTTCCGCTGATATTGTGTGGCTGGAGGGAAGTTTTTTCAGGTCTTGGTTCATTTCAGCAAACACGTTGATCTTGGCAAGACTTTCTCTTTGTGATGGAGAGAGGCAGAGTGTGCGACAACAACATTAGCATTTGCAGAATAGCTTTGCTGCTTGCTAGCACCTGCGACTATAAGGCATGTGCAACAGGTTCCCTTTCCTGGGCTTCCCAGTTGGATCCTGACTCCAGCATCTCCACTGCTCTGGGTGGCAGAGGGCCCACCATGGGCTACGGACCTCCCACTACATGTGGAGGCCAAGTGACTGTAGTCAGACAGGGAGGCCTGTGTGCAAGAGGCACTGAAACCTGCAATTCTTTTTTTCCTGAAACCCCAAGGCTGAGAACATTGTGACAGCAGCAAAAATCACACGGACAAATAACTTCATTTATTATGGAAGAGATGGTAGAACACTCAAGCAGCATATGAAGAATTGGTGGGGAGGGATTCTGCTCTGCCCAGAAATAACATCCGCATTTGTGCTCCTTATTGAAATAACATTTCTTGCTGGAATGCTGGCAGCTCAGCTCAGGCCCCAACTCTTCCTTTTCTTCTGCGTTACTGTCTGCTGTGATGTTACCATGCAAAAGCCTGCCCAGCTGTTGGTAACAGTGAAAATGTCCTGTAGGATTTTGGAAAACATCTGTGCTTTTCTCCAGTCAAGCTTCTAAAATAGTTGTGCAGCACTGGCACGGAGCTTTACACAGATGTCATTCTACAGCCAGCCTGGATCCGTGGTTAATGTATAGACAGGGACTGTTTTGGGAGAGGTATGTATTTAATGTGCTGTATGCACACATTCACTCTGCTGGTGTGCAGTCACCTCTAGGGGTCTGGGATTGTGGCTGTTAAATGCTGCACAGCAACGTTAGGTAACATGTAGAAGAGGACGAGAAGAAAACAGTCCTGCTGAAGTCTATATGGACATATGGTAAAGAACTGCTGTCACCCAGATCCCGCTCCACAGCTCTTGCTGAATCTCACTTTGAATTTATTGGTGGGTCCTTCCTCTTGGAAGCAGTCTCTAATCCCTCTTCGGCTGGAGCAGGGTTGTTCATCTCTGGCTGTTTGTTCTCATTTAGCCTCTGAGGAGAAAAGGCACTTTATCAGTCAGCCCCTCAGGTCATCCTTTTTCTTCCTCTGCGTGTTTTCAGGGCTTGGGTTTTCTTGTACTCGCAGGTCCCTCCCACCACCCCACATTCGCAGTAAATCAGTTTTGACCTGTGTGTGCTCCCTCCCTTCCTGACATTTGCATCTGGGCAAAGAACCAGTCTGAGCCGATGTGCCAGAAGCAGCTGATGGCAGAGCTGAAATCGCAGCGGTGTGTGCGATAGCAGGGGAGAGCAGGCAGGTGCTGAGCCTTGCTAGTGTACGGCTCTCCGTCCTTTTACCTTTGCAGTCGCTCCAAGCTACAAGCTCAACATGCATTCGGGAGCAGAGACAGATCTGGGCCAAACTTCTCCAGCCTAAAATACCCTGACTATTTAGGCAGGTACAAGAACACTAGCAGAAGCTTGGTCTTAGGCAGGGGGCACAGTATGTCTTGTTGCGCTTGTTTGGAAGTGGAAATTATGTTCAGCTTTGGGAGTGCTCAGGAAAGTTTGCCATAGTTAATGTGATTTTAGTGAATTGGAAATCTGCTGATTATCCTGATTAACTGGGGGTAGGGGATTTGATTCGGGAGTTAGAGGCACTGATTCGTGTGAGCTCCTTCTGTCACTTGATACTGGTTATATATGTTTGTACAACGTTTTTTCCCCACCTTTTTTTTTTCCCAAAGAAACATTGAAATCAGCAAATATATCCGACGTGGTATATCAGAAGTGAAGTGAAGGTTCTTGGTTTCTCCATCTCTCAGTTTTTCCATCTGTAAAATGGTTGCAAAGGTGCTGGGAGAATACTTTGGTAACACACTTTGAAAATACACTGATAAAATCAATCATATGTCATGCCTACATGCTTTGCAATGCATATTGACCCTTCAAGAGCTGTCAACCTACCACCTAGTCGACAGGGGTAGGCTGGGCAGGTCATCTCAGTGTCCCCTGGGAGGTGTTTTGCTGCACAGTTCCCGGTGTCCATGGAGGTAGGGGCCAACGGGAGGGCAGCAGCAGCTCCATCTGCCTTCGTCAGGACCAGGCATCACAGGTACAACTTCTCTTTGGTAGTGTTGGTCAATTCTCTTCTTGCACTGTCAGCTCAGAGACTTCTAGATCCCTTTTAGAGGTTTGTAGTGATTTTCAGAATAATTTCTGCCCTACTCCCTGCCCTAGAAATGATTAGCATTATTCTGTTAGCAGCTGCAGCTCATTCCGCCTTTGCTTGTTGAAGGTCTTATTCAGATCAAATGGGCTTTCTTGACTTGTGTGTAATGAACTCATGTTAACGTCTCTCTCAGAAAGCAAAGGTGCATCTCCTTTTTTTTTCTGATTTTGCTGGCATGATGCTTTTTCTGTGGAAATGGTCACTAACTAATGATCAAGAGTGGTTTGGGGTTAACAATACTCAAGGTTCTTGCCTTACTGTTCAATTACATCTCATCAGTTTTGACAGGTCCAACAATATGTTTATTTGGGTTTTATGGTTATTTTTGCTAAGGAGGTAGCTGAGGTCCTCGGCTGCAGATGCAAAAGTGGCTGATGTAGAAAGGCAAATAAAGTAGTGAAATCCTGCATTCAATAGCTTTGACTGTCTTCTCACAGAAAAATTATTTTGAGATCAATACAAAGTTTTATTTTATAAGTAGGGAAAACCCAAGCTAAACTGTGCTGAACCTTGTCTGAAGCTCAGTGCAGCTCCAGGGAGGAATTGGGAGCTCTCATACTACAGAGGTTTGGGGAATCTAGTTCGCTGTCTTTGGGTTTGTGTTGTTATAAAGGTAGTTTTTTCCCCTCAAGGATCCTTGGCATCTCAGAGGGAGCTGAAACTGTTCTGCACCTCTGAAAATGAGGGAAATTGCTGCCTGGCCTTCAGCACTCAGTATGTGGCTGGAGTGTAGGCATATGCCCAATCTCAAAATTAACTCTACCAAAACTGTACGGATGTGACTTTTTACTCTGTTGAATGTGTAGCTGAATGCCTTTTTGTCTGAAATCGTTAATTGTAAGTCTCAAGGTATGATAATATAGGGGTTGAGAAGAACTAACTGAGATCTTAAGCTTCCAATTTTCCAACTTAAAATGGAGAAGCCAAGAAATTCCTGAAAGATCTCTCCAACAGGTTTTTTTTTGAGGAGCTGTGCACAGCTGATGGGCCACTGGGAATATGGGTACTGCTTTCTTTCTGGGAGCATCCTTTCCAAGTGGGTGTGTTAGAGTAAACCCGGATGGCTATGGGAGAGTGCCATTCTTGCATTCAGAGTGCTACAGCAGCGGTGGCTCATTGCTGGGTGCTCTTGGCCTCATTTTAATGTTTCTTGAGCTGAACGTTTCGTACCTGGAGGGTGCTCATGGTAGATCACCTCCAGCCTTGACCTCTTCCCGCAGGCGGGAGTTGGGAGGCGCGTTGTGGGCTCAGCCTGCAGCCTAAAAACTTGAGGCACTTCCTGGGAGGTGACAAAGGGAAATTTTTGTCTTCCCTTATAGCAAGCTTTCTTATATTTATATTTCCTTATTTATTTCCCGTCTTATATTTATAATTCCCCATACTGGGCTTGCTTTCCTTCTTGCGTTAGGCTCTTTTTCTTTATATTGTATTATTCAACCATCCACGTCAGGTCCTGCTTTTGCCTAAAGCCTTCCCGGATGTAAACCAACACAACCGCACTAGGCTAGCCATTATTTAAGTTATACATTAATTCAAAGCTATAGTAGGACTCCATTACTTGCCTGTAACAGATTACTTATAAATAGTAAAATATTTAGTGGTTTTGGTTTTGTTACTCCAAAAAAACTCCAATGTCTTAAAGCCAAACTCTACTAACAATCCATGACTGGGAACCAAAAGGAGTTAAAACATAATTACAGGGAACTGTTTTCTTCTCGTCCCTGAGGATTTGGACCTGTCTTAGATATACTATTTTATCTTCAGTGAAGAGTTTAAGTGACAAATTCTGCTTTCTTCAGAGTTTGTGCTGATTTCTGGTCAACTAAGCAAACACTCAGGCCAAACACCAAATAGGAAGCCCTGCCAACTTATCCAGGGTCAACCTCATGGTTTTGTAAAGAAGTATAAGCCTTTTTCCAGTTTTCCACCAAAACCCCCTTGCTGCCATCACTGGGAGTCTGCTGCACTTCAGCCCCCCTCGTGAAACTGCTATTTACCTTAGCGAGTCACGGCTCCCAAGTAGTAAAACTGTCATATTGTTCCCGTTTCCCAGTTCCTTATTTATAATGTAAACATACATCCTTTTGGGAACCTGACCTTTTTCAGTGTTTGCTTTTGATTATAATTGAACTATTTGCATAGGAGACCAATTTTCATTCTCTGCTCTTGTGGTGAGTACACCGCGTTTTCTATTAAAGGAGTCGGTTTTTTGATTACTAAGGAAACTAAGAAAGTTTACAGACAATAATGTCATAAAACATGCGAAGTTATTAAATGTACAGCCTATTCTTTCATTTTATGGGCAAACCAGTATATTAAAGGAGTTTTTCTCCACTCTCCCAATCCCTGCCTGGTTATTTACCAAAGCGATCAAAGTTCCCAGGCTCAAAGTTCTGCTTTGCCTCTCGAGGCTGCCTTGTGAAGGGTTTCAATGTCTGTTCCCTCAGGCTCCAGCCTTGCAAGCTTAACAGGCATTCAGGAGCTAGGCCCTGGGCTTTCTGCCTCAGCTTGGCCCATTGTAGCAAAATGCCGGTGGGAGATGTGGGTTTGTTCTGCTGGTGTAGCACAAACAGGAGAAGAAACCCTGGGAAGGCTGGGTTTGAGTCAGCTGTGATGCACAGGCTCTTCTAGGTCCTCTGCCAGCTCCAGCGATGATCTGTACCAGCTGGTTGGCAGAAGGGATAAGCTAAATACCAGGAGAAATCTGGCTGCAGAGCCTCTGGTCAGGGCTTGGAGCACTGGGTGGTTTAGCCTCTACGGGAGGTGCATAGGAAGACATGGTGGTGGCCCAGCATAGCCTCCCATGGCGCACGAAGGTAGCATCATGGAATAAATCAGGCTGGAAGGACCTCAGGAGGTCTCTGGTCCAACTCCCTGCTCTAATCAGGGCTCACTTTGATCTCACGTTGGGTTGCTCCAGGCTTTGCAGGGTTTGTAAGGCTTGTAGGTGAGGACAGAGCAGCTAGGGCAGGGGGGTTTGCTGGGAGTAGCTCGAGGCGCACAGCTCCTCTGACGACCCTGTGGGACATGCTCCCTCCCTCGCGAGGCTGAGAGGCTCCTTGGTCACTCTGCACTCCTGCCCTGTGCTGGAAATACGGGTGCTGGACACCTACAACTTGTGTGGGCTGTAGAGGTGGGCAGGGCACCGCAGGATGTCCACTCTGCCAGCCCATGAACTCCTAGGTTGTTTTCCTTCATGGAAATTTTTTAATCTCTCTTTCTTGACAAGCAGGAGCTGAGCTGGAGTGTTAAGGGACTGTAGGGGAAGTGGTACTGGCATGCAGCGGGGAAGGTCTCGAAGGATGGGCTTCGTAGGACACTGTGCTGGCCTTACCCAGGACACAGCCGCCTCATCCACCATGCCATGTGGGGGGCCCAGGTGCCACGGCCCACCTCGTCCTGCTGCTCAGCCCCGTGGTGGGGCAGCCATCACTGAGCCATCTTGCCTTGTTAAAGCCTGTTTCTCAGGCTGCGACGTCGCATGCCACCAAGTGATCTGGGGACAGTGTTGCCCGGGCCAGATCTCAGAGGGTGTTGTACTTTGATCTTTTCTTTTCTTCCCCCAAATGCAAGAAACCACAAAGACTTCAACTCCCTCAGAAATTGCCGTGAGATGAAAATCCTGCTGGAGAACAATAGCTGCAACATGGTTAGAACATGCCTTTATTTTTGTTCCTACGTGTTTCGTGCAATGTTAGGCTGTGGTTATACTTGTGGAGCAAATAGCTTGTTCCCTACTGTTACCATGTGGCAGAAGCACTCCAGAGATGTGAAAGCGAGGAGGAGCCGTTGCAGTTTTATGTTGGCTCACATGTGCCCTGAGCCAAAAATTCCTCCTGAGTCCATAAATGAGATGATAATTGGGATAGCCTGGACCTGGCCTGCAGAACAGCTTTATCCAAACCTCTTAGGGTCTGTAGGGCTGCCAATAGTTCAGGGTGCGATCCAGCCCTGCGCTGAGCACTGGTGCAGACTCTTAGGATGGTGTAATAGCTCAGCATAGTGTACATGTAACTGCACTGCAGTTATTGCAGAAGCAATAAATTAAATCCGATGGCAAGAATACAGTTTATCTTTAAATGTGTTTCTCTTAAAACTCTTCTGAGTATGCCCATGGCAGATGCTGGGGTGTCAGCCAGGCCTGCCCCAGAAAGTGAGTTTGCCACCGCTGAGGAACCCCACAGGAGGACATGGATCTGATCCGTTCAGGATGACAAATCCACCCACTCCCTGTGGAAGTTGTTCTGCCAGTTGGTTGTCACCCTCACAGTTGAAAATTAAGCTAAGGAGGGCTGTGTGTGAGCTTATTACACTGAAGTTATTGCTTTATTTCTTTTATAAAATCTCTCACAACCTGGGGCAGTGGTATGTTGAGCATTTGGCGAGGAGATGGATGAGCCTCCCATCTGTCGCAGGGTCAGCCTGGCCTCGCTGGCCTGGGCACCCTTGCATCCGTCTCTCTCTCCTTCTTCCTTCCTGTGACCCAAACACCATCAAAGAACACTCCACATCCATAAAACTTACGTTAATTGTAATCACTGACTTCATAAGGGAGTTTTATAACCTACCAAAGCAACACGTGTAAAGCATCACCTTTGGGGCTGCTGGGGCCAGCACCAGAGCCCCGCGCTCCTGTGGCTCAGGGCTGGCCAGCTTTGCCCTGGAAGGTGACCCTGGGAATATCAAAAAGCCCTTGATAAGCTGTGGGTTTGCTTTTTGGCTACGAGCAGGAGAATGTTAGCTACCACAGAAAGCTTTTGCAGGAGGCTTTAGGATGGAGGGTATCTCGGGGGGCTGCCAGGGGAAGGGAGGGACAGGGACTGAGGGATAATCCAGAGTCCATTTGCTTGGCAATTGCCTAAGTTCCCCGGAAAATGGTGAAAGGCCATTTCAGGTGTTTCCCTGAGTGATGTGGGCAAGGCTGCACACGAAGCCTGCGGTGGCAGCGGGGCCGGGAGCTGAACACCACATCCCAACCTCGGAGCATCCGTCTTCTCTGTAAAACCCAGCAGGCTCTGCCCCCTCCCAGCCTTTCCTCCTGGGTTTGAAACAAACATTTCCTTTTCTTAATTTGTGACAGGGAGGGGAGCTTCAAAAGGCCACATTGAGCTGAGACGTTCCAGCTCCCCTTCAAAACGGAATGTTTCCTTCCCCGGGCAGCGCGGAGCCGCACCGGGCGCCTCCGGCCCTCACTCCTGAGCTCGCAGCCCCACCTGCTGTTGCTGAGCGCATCCCGGAGCCGGGCTGCAGGCCGCCGAGCGCGTGCGTTTTCCTCCCTGGAAGAAGGATTAGGCTTAGATTTACTTGCTTCCCACAAGGGATCTAAGGATTTGTGAATAAAGATTCATATTTTTGTTCTGCGCCGGGGAAAAAAATGTTTCGGCTCCGATTCAGCTGGAAGGAAAACCCCAACTCTTGCTTGCACCAGCCAAGCTCCCTCGCGGCCCGGTGGCAGCTTTTGGTGGCGGCAGCAGTTTGGTGACTCTGAGGAAGGCTGGAGGTCAGGAGGCCCAGGGCACCCTCAGAGCCCTCAGATGGCTGGATGCTGCCTTGGGACTTTGCCTGGGACCCAGGGATGCCGTGGCTGGTTCATCCTGAGAGGGAAGCCCACCCTGACCCCTTTTCTCGGTGCATGGCCTCGGAAGGGGGCAGCTGCTGCAGGGGCTGGTGCAGGGGCTAGAATCGGACCTCCTTCTCCCCCAAAGTGCAATCTTGTCATTTTTAGTCAGATAGACAAATCCCATCATTTTCAGGGTGATGGGAGTAGTAATTTGGGAATAATGTGGGGTTATTATTTTCCTCTGGGAAAAGGCTAGAAGTATTCATAGCTATGAAGTGGAAAATGTTTGTGGATTTTTTTTTTTAGATTTCATGTTCTCACAAGCCCTTCTCCCTGCACCTGTTCAGATTGCTTCCCTGCTAGATAGTGGGAGAATTTCAATGGTTTGTTTAATTCCCAGTCTTTATTACTCAGAACTTGAAAATGTGATGATGAAAAGGTCACAAATACACCTTTTAAAATTAACCCTCTCCCCACTCTGATTCAGATTTTGAAGCTATTCTAACTTCTAAGTATGCAGAGGTGTGCTCCTTGTACCTTTTCCACTGATGCTGAGTAACTTCCTCTGTGCCAATGCTAAAACACCTTTAATGTTAGCCCTCTCTGTCTCTGTTTCCCATCACCAAAATGGGGTTAATATCTGCTAATCTCAAAAGGGTTTTGTCAGGCTAAAAAAAAAAAAAAATAATGATGTGAAGCTGCTCAGGTGCCACAATAAGGGCACCCAGAGCATTCCCTTGGCAAGCAGCAAAAAATTAGTGCGTTGAACAGATATCACAAATCCCTTTGGACAACTAATGGAAAATACTACGCCTTTCAGTCGAGAGCAACCTGGGCAGAGGATATTCATACCAGTCTGTAGCCTGCCACTCCCCTAGCTAATGTTTGCTGGTTTTCCTTGCACCCCAAAAGCTTGCCTGCCTCCCCAGCTGTGTTTTCTCTCGGCTGCTGCAGATGTTGTCGGTAACATCTGCATGCTGCTCCTCTCCTCTCTCTGCAGGCTGCCACTAGAGAGCACCCCTAGCACTTCTCCTCTGGCTGGGAGGTGGCAGCAACATAAAGGTCCTGGCCTCTGCCGAGAGGCAAAGGACGAAGAGCCCTAAAATCTTTCCAGCTCCTAAAGCATCTGTCAGTTCTGCCAGAGGTTAAACCAAGCCCTAATCCTGCAGGAGCTTTGAAGGTTTAAAAAAAAAAAAAAATCAAGCTGCTCAGAAACTTGAGGAACGTGGGAGTTGTCTTTTAGGCAATCGAGCATTAAGGAGCAGCACTGCACAGGAGCCTGCCGAGCATTCGGACTTGGCTTCATCTGCTCAATCCTGAACAAATGCCAAAACTGTTTGGCCAGAGAGGCAGGGGGAGGAAAGGCTCTTGCAGCCCTCCCCTGCACACAGATTTAATGACCAGGCTTTCTTCCATCCCATCTCTCAGATGTATCGGGGCAATTAGCTGGTTGGTTACTCATGTGGTCAAACAGTAGGGCTTGTCTCCTGAGTAACTCCAGGCTAACCCCCACTGTTGTGGAAGAAACCCATATAGTCTCTCTATAGCTCATTCACCTTTTGAGGACCTTGAGATGTGATATTGCTCTTTTTTCTGGCATAAAGTTAGTTGTCTTGTGGATAGTAACATCAACCGATACTGGTACCAGTAAGAGAGCTGTGTCTAGAGCTCTTTCTACCCATGAGGAGTCCCTCAGCTCTCTTGATGGGAAGCTGAGCAAAAAGTCTTCTCAGCAGCCCTCCTGCTGAGAATGAAGAATAGCAAAGTTACTAGCCCTTGAAAGTCTCGTCTCTACTCATTCATCCACCTCTTAATCTGTGTCGCTGTTTAGTCTGGTGCTCTGTGCTTTGTAGAGGCAGGAAACCTAGAAAATATGAAATCAGAGGTCTGGTCCAGTCAGAAAATGAAACTCTAGTCTGGCTCCAGAGTGATTTGTGGTTGATGCAAAAGCTTGAAACATAGGAGAGCTCCTGGTTGTGCCCCAACCTTCATGATCCACAGGGAGCCAGCTGTTTGGGGTGGGTTTAGGTGGTTTCAGCCCAGCTGAGAGGTAAGAGGAGATGGAGGTGCCTGGGATGGGTGTGTTGGCATGTGTCTGGATTTCCACCAGGTCCTGCCCCAGACTTGTGCTTTTCTGGGGTGACCATGTCTGCAGAGATGGGGGCAAACCCATCACTCAGGGCTGGGTTCATCACTGCAGCCCCACCGGCACTACAGCTATAGTGGAGAAAACAGGGCTGGGAGGAAGAGTTGTTGTTGTTATTGTTCTTGCTCCAAACTTAATTTTTTAAGCTCTGAAGATCAAGCTGAAAGCTCAACAGTTTCCTTGAAGCTGCGTGTCTGTGGGAGCGCCTCTGGGCAGCCCCTCGGAGCTGCTCGGCATGGCCCTGCTCTCCAGCCTTGCACCTCCAGCAAGTCCTCAGTGTTTTGTGTCAAGAAATGATTTGATTAATGAAGTCAAACCTAGGCAGAAATCTGTTCCAAGGCAGCCTTTCCACCAGCAAATGTCTCCAAAGGCCATGAAAAGGAGCTGATTTTAGTAGCTGGGAAAACAGGAACATATGCCCTGACATCTGCGGCAGGGACGGTGTTGGGACCGGGTGCTCCTCACAGCCGCAGCCACCGTACAGTGGTGCAGCGCGAGCCCCCATGGCCTTACTGCTGGTTTAGCCCCTGCGATGTGCGAGGAGGGAGCTGAGCTCTGTGTTTTGGCCAGAAGGAGCAGTTTTAATGGCTGCTGAAGGACCCAGCCTATGGAGGGATCCACATGGAGGGGATCCTCCTCATTGTGGACTGGGATAGGGGTTAGGCACTGGATGGGCATCCCAGGAGGGGCAAGACTGCTGCACCCACGGAGGTTTCCAGCTCTGCCCATCACTGGTGGGCAGGACACGAAGCTCAAACACCAGCGAGGAAGAGTTAAACACTTTCTAATGGGAGTGCCAGCATGGAGGCACAAGGTGTCACCTCCAGTGCTGGAGGCTCATCATGATGGGTCAGACCATCAGGCAGACATACACAAGCACATTTGGTCCTGCATCAGGGATGGAGCAAGCTGGGGACCTCTGGAACCATGTATCTGCAGTTCGGTGATGCAGATCTAAGGCAGCATTTTATTTTATTTGTTTTCACACCCAGACAACTTGCCTTCTCAGCTCATCAGCTGAAGGATTTTCTGGGTCATCACAGACTCTCTGCATGGCCCGCACCCTGAGGACCTGGGTCGCAGCAGTGCAGGTGTGCTGGTCCCAGGGACAGGAGGACACAGTGGGGGATGCAGGGTGACATCTCTGGGACCTGCCCCCCGAAACTAGGTCACCTCCTGTGACAGCAGAAGTGACTCCCGGCACAGATGGCAGGTGGTACCTGGGAATGACCTTGCCTTTCGGTCATTTTCTCATGCCCAGGCTTAGCTTGAGGGCTGCACTGCAGGCAGTTCCTTGGTGACATGTGCAGCTGGGACCGAGCTCGCTGTGGCCAAGCAGTCCCTACAGCCATGGGGACGGCTGGGACAGCCACTCACTCGTGCAGGTCTGGGTAGAGGAGATGGAAATAATAGCAATGGTCTGTGACCCCCTTTGCTCTCTGGGGCTTTTGGGAGGCGTTGAGGCATTTTCACCTCCTGTGGTAGAAGTGCCAGCCTTGTGTCACAGTGTCCCCCCTCCGGAGCAAAGACGTGTCCTGCCACAGCTCACCCCAGGAAGAAAGCGAGTCCCTTTCCCCTCTCCTGCTCTTCTCTGTCTCCCTATCACGCACCCTGTTCTTGGGAGGGGCATCCCTTAGGAAAGGATGGGTTGACGCAGTCCTCTCCACCTCTCAGTCATCAAATTCCCATCAACGCTTTGAAGGCAAGAAAAAGAAAACCATCACTGGTTGCACAGAGGCAGCTGGAAACGCTGCAATGGCCATTTAATACTCACCAATTTTACTCATGTCTAGTTATTGCTGGGAAAGGCTCAGATAATGCAAATAATGAAGGTGCTTATCTCAAATCTGGCCTTAGTGGGCAGTTTTAAATGCCTTAACCGAGCTTAAAAGTGGTGCTGTTTTCTCTTGTTTGAAAGTGCACTTAACAGAAGTTATACACGTTTGAGGACTGTGCTGATTGACTACAGGTGAAAAAAAGGCACAGGCTTGTATTACATTGTTATGCCATATAAGCACCTTGCATAATTACCTTAGCCCAAACATAATTTTAATTATGTTAGAATTAGTGCAAAGAATTTTATCTGAGACTCATGTAAATATTTTGTGCTCTCAATACTTTGATGTGCCTAGAAAGAGATTAAGATTTGCTTTGATAATTAGTCTGTTGCATGTGGCCAAAAATTCATTATAAACACAGTTAATTAAGTTGTCAACAAAGCTTTGGTCTCCGGCGGGTGAGAATAACTCAATAATTTTGTTTGGGTTGACAGGGGATTTTCATTTTATTGCTATCAACCCCGGCTGTCCTTAGGGGTCCACGGCAGAACGGCATTTTCCGGGAGGCCACGCAGAGCCGTACAGGCCACGGTGCACGCGGTGCCACCCGGGGACGTAGCACAGGGAAGGGAAACGTCAGATTTGAGCTGAAGCGAAGGGGACTGCCAGTCCAGATGATGGCATCATGGCTCTGTGCCACAGAAGGCAGAAGCGCACAGGGGCTCCCGTCCTGGGACTGGGGAAGCAAGAGACACCGATGCTCATCCCCATAAAGTTATCTGGTCCTCCTAGGGGATGAGGAGCCCCAGGGCCAGTCCTACCACTCAGAGCTGGAAAAAATGTTGTGGAGAGCCCACTTTGTGCCTGGGGAGGTTGGCTGGAGCACTTCTACTGCCTGTTCATATCGTGGGTCCAGACAGGGACCAAATGCCTTCACATGCTCTGAGAATACAGCTTATGTGACAGGAAATCAAGGTATTTTCCCCAAACACCCTTCCCCTGTTGCAGGGTCTCTTCAGGTGGACTCCATCCTGGCACGAGCCCTCTGTCCCCTTGCAGCACCCTGCCCCGGTGCCACTACCATGGTACGATGGGAGCACAGCCCTCTCTGGTGACAGAGACCTCTTAGCACCGTGACTGCACTTCGAGCTGGTGTGCTGTACCCCATCCTTCGGGTCTGAGAGCCACGGTCACCGCTGGACTTGGTCCCAGGTAGGTGACAGGGAGCCCCAGGAGGAGCGTGAGTTTGGGGCATCACTCAAGGACCAAACACTGAGTACCTCCAAGTGACTCATTTCCATTTCAAAGAGCCCATTTGTTTTATCTGGCAATTAGCTTGCACCCTCTGTAGAAAATGACTCCATAAATACGACCGAGCTCCTGGCCAATCTCCCCTTTTAAACATTTTTTAAGTGCATGATTAATACACTTTCCCAGCCCCTGTCTGGGACTGCGCGGGGAGGTCAGGGAGCAGGTAAATGAAAGAAAATGGCTTCACTCAGCATTGACTGGGCTATTAATCACTGCCCGTTTTCTATAAATCATAGCAGATGGCAGAAACAGGCAGGTACTCATGGGAAATGACACACTGTGCATGACGGGAATCGCGGATCGCAGCAGACACCGCGAAATGAAGAGGTCGCTCCTCACCCTGCCGTCCCTGGCGGAGGATGGCCACTTGCACTGCACCTGGGGTTCACCTCCGCGTGACAGCTCTCCCCTGTAAAACCAGCCATAAAAGTTTGCAGGAGCCCTGGAAAATTCCCCGTGTCGCAGCTGGGCTGGATGGGCCCATCCGGGGATGTCTCTGTTTCTCATGAGGTGCGGAGGCCGCGGCGGGGAGGGTTTGCAGTGTGTGGGTAGTGAGCGTTGGGGAGGATGAGCCCTGAGTGTTAGCATCTTCTAGCTTTTGTGTGAAAGATAAGGCAAATACAATTTATGGGCTCTCCTCTCCTGCACGTTGCTGGCCCCAGTGAAACCAGTTGGAATAATCCACTGTTCATGTGGTATTTCTTCCCCAGGGAATGGGATTTTTCCTCTCACCTCTCTTTTCTACCATAGAGGCATAGGGATGCATTCTTCCCTCCTTAGGCGCAAGGAGAGCGTACGTTGAGCTAATCAGTTTTGCTTTCCCATACTCTTGCACTCCCCTGCTGACCCCAGCCAGACCTGCAGCTGGATGCCCTTGGTGCTGCTGGGCAAGGAGAGCAGCATCGCTGCCCGCAGCGACTCCTGCAGCTCTCACCTCCAGCCCTAGTAACAGCAACGGATCCCTTTTTGCTGGCAAAATAGTTGGAAGAGCAAAATGGGCCTGTGCCAGGCAGCTCAAGCTGGGGCTCCCAGCTAAGGCACCACCAGCGGGGAGAAAATGGTCCAGAGCAGGGAAAAACAGGGTCAGCTGCTCCAGGTCAGAGTCTGTCCTGTCAGCGAGAAAAAGGATGAACAAAGCTGGGTGGTGGACATTGTAAGTGGGTTTAAGACTGATGAAGGACAGCTCGTGTCCATCCCTGTGAAGGTTAATATGGAGACACAGTGGATAGTTGAGTGTGCGAGGGTGAGTGTGTGCTGGTGGGCTGGCTGAGTGGGCATGAGGGCGAGGGAGTGTGGGTGTCAGAGGGACCTGCAGGGTGACAGACTCAGAAAGTGAGCTGGGAAGAAGATAGTCCTGCAAGCGTGTGACCTGCAAAGGAAGAAGGAGCCTCAAAGAAGCCAAAAGGACCCATAAAGAGAGCGAGTGGGAGATGTGAAGCAGAAGACGTGAGATCCGGAGAGGAGAGATGAATATGCCGCAGCCAAGAAAGTTTCACATTTAAAGAGCAGGCGGGGCGATGGAGAAGATGGCATGGGGACTTCAAACACCAGCTGGGTGGCCCTGGCGCTCACCGAAGTCATCTTCCCCAGCCCAGGAGCTGCTCGGGGATGTCGCGTGGCTCCTGCTGCTCCCGCCGGCGCAGCTGGATCGGGCGAGGAGGAGGGCCGGTCGCCTCCACAGGCAGCTGCGTGCAGATGTTTTCCAGCGAGGGAAGAGCAGAGAGGGCGTAGTTTGAAAGGAAAGGGAAAAATTGTAGCGGGACCTGGAGAAAAACTGCCGCTGAAGGAGACTCTGCTCTCAGGGGCTATCTGCAGCAATGCAGGGTGAAAGCCTTTTTTTTGGCATCAGGGTCCTTTCTTCCACTCAATATGTTATTTAAACCGGATGTTTCTCAGCCCAAACTGGCCCTGTTTGGCTGCACCGGGCTTCCCAGCCGCCCTGCATCCCTGCTGCCCTGGCCACAGCCAGGCTGGAAAATCTGCGAGGAGCTTTGGGGGGAGGGCTGGGTCCACCACCCCTTCCTGATCCCCCCCAGCTCCCCCGCAGGCCTCACGGGGGCCTAATATTTGTGCGTGTGTGTTTTAACACGGCATATGGTCTTCATTACACGCAGACTTCTCACTTCCATAATTATACCATGATGGGAGTTCCTGTCAAAGCCATAAAGCAAATTCTCTTCCCCCGCCCCGTCCCTCCGCCCCCACCAGCCCTCCCCATAAAACTCGCAAGGGTCTCCAGGTTGCAAGGAGAACCCCCCCTCGGCGGTCACACCGTTAACCCTTTGCATCCCCTGTTTCGGCAGCAGTTGGAGGAAAGACCAGCTTTCCCCACTGGCGCTTGCTTACCAGGCAAGGGGAAGGGGGTGTCCAGATTTTGGCTGCGTGAGAAAGAGCGTAGAGAGCCGCCGATGCCTAAACCGTGCCGGGGAAGCGAGGAGGCAAGCGGCAGCCTAACCCAGCGCCCTCCTTGCCTGCTTTCTCACCCTACATGAAGCGTGCCGAATCCACCCACCGCCGAAATACAAGCCCCTCTGGGTAGTGCATGGCAGCTGTTTAACAACACGCTGCAACACTACCCTACAGTTTAGGACAGGAAATTAAGGCGGCTGTATCTGCAGGGGGAATTTAAGTACACAGACTGCAATTACCTGCGCCGGAGTTTGGCCAGTGCCCCGCTCCTCCGAGAGCCGCCACGGGGCCGGATGCCGATGGCCGGCGCTCAGGTGCTGCGGGGCCGTCACAGCCCCTGAGGCTGCGGGCAGCTCGGGGCTGCGCGGGTCATGCCCAGGTGTTGGCTGGGGTGGTTGGAGGCAGGAAAACATGGAGAATTTATGCACAAGTGGGAAATTCAGTTTTTTTGGGGGGAGGCTGCTGCATTGAGAGGCATTGAGATGCTGCAAGTTTAGGTGCCCTTTTGCTTAGTGATTGACTGGACAATAGGGTTGGATAGTGCCTATTTGCACTAGAAACACAACTTCTCCCAACCATGCCTTGCTGGCCCCTACACCAGAGTGCTGCTAAAGGGCAGGAAGGGACCCATCGCCCCAGTGCTGCTCTGGCCTTTGGGGGCCGTTGGGATGTTCCCAGTGGGTATGGGCAGATGGGCTGCAAAGGGCTTGTCCAGGCATCGTGGAAGCGATCGCGCTCAGCACTGTGCTCGCCATGGTGGGAGAAATCTGATTTCCCACTAGGTGGCAGAGAAGAGCTTGGCTGAAAATCCTCCTGCTTCTCACAGCTGAGCACAAGGGAAGGGAAGTCATATAAAACTAAAGACCTCTGTTTTAGCCGAGACTCCAGCAGACCCAAACAAACCAGGGGTGCAGCTGCAGAGGACTGGGGGAGAGGCAGGGCGTGTGGAGGCAGGGAGCGGGCAGGGTGCTGAGCAGGGTGCGGGTGCCAGCAGCCTAGCAAGCAGCAGGTCCCGCTCACCACCAGCCTCTGTCCCTGCTGCACCAGGCACAGGCGGCACATTTGTTTTGACACCTGTGGGTGTTTTATGACCCTTTACTGATTGGTCTTAGGAAATGCGGTTTGAAATGGGCTGTATCTATTAAAAAGAAAGAGAGGTGGGGGAAGAAAGCATTCATGCTGATTGCAAGGGGGCCTAGCATCTCCACGGCCCATCAAGGAGCTGGTGAGCTTCGCCCGATGTCCGCGCTGCCTGCTTACCATGCGTCAGCACCTTTAGTGTTTTCCACTGAGGTTAACTCCCTGCATCTCCCATTTTTTCCCCCTCCCACAAGTCAAATGCATCTGCATTGGCAGCAATTTTAACCAGCTGTATGTGAGTTATTCCAAGGTAGGATTCATACCCAGCCTGGATGGAGAGATGAGCAGGTTGGCAGGAGGAGCCCTGCCACCTCAAGAAGGTGACATTTCCCATTGAGATCTCCAGTGCTCCCCGTGACAGCCCAGGGCTGGGATTCACAGCAGCCCCAGGTGACTGGTGTGCCTGGGCTGCTTTGATGCACCCTGGAAGATCAGAGGAGTGGCACAGGCCTGAAGAGGTCACACCTGAAGGCAGGATCAAATACACCCGGCTCCTGCCCAACAGGTATTTATTCATCTGACTGGTTCTTAAAGGTAATGGAGGGAATTCTGCAGCTTCCCCACAGTCAGCATTACCCTTATCGTTAGAGGGATTTTCTTGCTGTGTAACCTAAATCTTTTTTTGCTGCACTTGATGTCCCTGACTTCTTGTGCAATACACCTTGGGCAGGAAAACAGTGTTTTTCCTTTTCACTGTAGTTTATTGCATATTTGAAGCCCACTACCACACCTGCACTCAGAAATCGGTACTTCCTGATCTGTCCTGTATCCCTCGCACTCATCCTCAATGTGCCCTTCCCCATCATCCAAATCTTCCTTGAGGTTCAGGCTCAGTGGGACTGGGCAAAGTGGCAGATGCAATCATGGGTCAGCACCTAGGACCCTTGACTGCTGCTAGACCAAAGACTGGCTTGAATTTTCAGCCCTTGCTCGCTTCAGTTTGTGCTTGCCAGGCTCCTTTGTGGGGGTTCAGAGCTGGACCCCCAGCGAGAGGCTTAGGCAGGGAGCGAGGCACCAGCCTCAAGCATCCCGTGCTCTCCCCCGACTCTGGTGTATCACATTTCGCCTTAGGAATGTTTTGCTCTATCTAAAATAATAGTTCAAAGGAGGAAGGGTGACAGTTGCTGCAGTCTGGGGGTATGTCAGGAGCCCATCACTCAAACGTCATGCCTGGATTTATATTTGCAGACCTCTGTAATTCAGAGGAGGGTGGAAGCACTGGCTCTGTCTCTTTGAATTATCTGAAGTGTAAATGGACGCGCTACATGTGATGGTATGAAAGCAGGGACTCTCTCAAGCTCCTCTGGGCAAGCTGGATGAACAGGAGCTGTGCAGCTGAGCAGTCAGGGCTCGTCTTGTCCTGGAGCACTCGTGATCCCAGCGCTGTGCTGGGATGCATAGTGTTGGCTCGGATGCCTACATTTCCCATGCAGTGAGTTTCCTAAGCATGAATAGCCATGATCAGGATGGGGTGCGACGAAGGTCTAACCCAGCTGAGAGGAAGTACCAGTGATATGTTTGAATCTGAAGGTACCTGCAATTACTTTGGAAGGTCCCTGCAGCCCTGAGGTGGTTGCTTTCATGGCATGAGGATTCAGAGGCAATGTCTCCTGTGCTGAGGTGTCCAGAATGAGTCCTTAAATAGGAATAGCTCAGTTTTCTTCAGACAGGCTCATGATAACGGTAGATATTTCCTAATAGAGCCCAGGAGACGGTGGACCTGAATTTTAGACTTTTTTATCAGTTGAAGGAGGCCTGAATACGTAGTATTAACTTCCCCGGACAGAAAGGTCCCCCCTCAGGAATATGCGTCTCATGGGTCCAGAAGGAAAATAAACATGCGGCATGACGCTGCAGCCTGAACTGGAGGGCGTTCAGCTCCCAGCTGGCTCCACGCTTCTTAAACAGTGGCTGCCTCGTGTGAAAAGGAAAGGTCCTGGAAGCCCCATTGTCCTGTGCTAAAATACGACACCACAGTCCCCATGTGATGTGACCCTGGCCAACGCATTCTGTGCCAAAACACACTGTTAGAGTGAGATTTCCTCCAGGAGAGGCAGAGCTACAAGCCTTCAGGTTTGAACGACGATGAAGTGGAAGGAAGGAGGGTTGTGTGCTTCAGGAGCGGGATTATATTGCAAAGGGGTCTCTAACCCTAACTCTGCAGGAGGTTTGTGCCAAGGTTTTTCAGAGGTGCCTGGTGGGTTTTGGGGCCTCAACGTGAGCTACCCTGAAGCCACGATAGAGCCAGGCAGAGAAGGGACAGCTTCGGCACCTGGGGGCTGAGCCCCTTCAGGCTATGCGCCTCTGGGCTTTGCCTTTGGGTCAAAGAGCAGGGAAGTCTGTGTCCACCAGCCTCTGCCCATGAGGAGATCACTGAGTGGTTAGCAGTGAAGGCTCCTTGGGGGATTCAGTAGGTTTCACTTCTTCTTGACCGCAGTTTTCACAATAGTTTCCAGACCTCCTATTCCTAAGAGTGTTCCTATGTGCCCACGCACTGAGCAGTCCCCTCTGGAGCACAGAAAGAGATGCATTTATTCTGCTTTAATTTTAGCCTTCAAATCTCCTTTGGACAGGAACAATATGGAATAAACAAACCTTGTGTTGAAACACACTCCTTCTCAGTGCTATATTGACCTTCTAACTTTTCTTTTGGAGAATCTTGACGCACTGTTCTTTAATGCATTAACCTTCAGAACATCCCAGGGATGCCAGAAAATGCTGTTACTTCTCTCTCCCTCTTGTTTTTATGGATAGGGAACTGAGGCACGGATCAGTTAAGGGGATTACCCATGGTCAGGCAGCAAAACCCATGGCAAGGCAGGACTGAGATCCTAGGTGTCCCACAATGAGCTAAATGCCTTCCAAAGCACTTGTTTTGTACCTTTTCATAAAACCCAGAGACTATGCACAGAGGGGTGTGAGCCAGGGTGGAGAGGGCTCTGAAGCTTTGTTTTTCTCGGGTGGTTTCATGGTGCGTGCTATGGAGATGGAGTAGACGCAGGATTGACTGGAGTGAAAGGCTTGGGTTGGCCTGAGGGTTTTTTTCCTGCAAGAGAAGGTCTGAGGCTCCTACTGGACATTGCTCACCTCCCAGCACAGAGGAAAGCCGGTGTTCCCTGGAGATGGAAATCAGCAGTTGGGTGGTTTTGAGGTGTCCCTTGGTGTATTACCAACTAGAGCAGCAGTTTTGAGATGGCTGCTTCATGACCTTGAAGCAGTCAGGCAGACCTCCAAGCACTGCCTGCTCTGACACAGTGGGACTTCTCTTTTCCCTTTTTAATTTTTTGAAGTAAGGAACTTTCCAGACAGTTGTAACATCAAGTGTCCATGTTGGTGGGAAGGGGGCGAGATGAGACCCTATATCATTGCAAGTGCTACTGGACCCCCCAAAAGGCTGAGAGCTTGGAAAGTGTCTGCACAGTTGGTCACTTCCCTGAACTATCTGTGCTTCATGAGCCTCCAGCTCATGAATCTTGGAAGGAAAGCCCTTCTCATGAGATTTGTGGCGCGTCCAGTCCCAGCTAGAAATACCACAAGAAAAGCCTCTCTTGGGGAGATCCCAGCTCTAACCAGGAAATGAAGAGTAATGTGAGAGCGAGAAAAAATCCAGATGTGGCCACTATCTGCTTTATTTTTCTCTGGGAAACCAAGTTCTCCTTTGTGGAGTATAGTTTTGTCAAGCATCATTCTCAAGCGTATCTAACCTTTGCGTTTGCCAGCTATAATTAAGTCAGACCCACATATCAAAGCTCTGTGTGTGTGCGTGTCTGTGTGTCTGCATGCCTGTGTGCATGGAGACAGCTTCCAACAGATCGCTTTCAGTTATTTTTCTGCTAACAGACTGAACGGAGCTGCTCACTCCCACATACAGAGCGAGCTCTGGCCCAGACAGCTGCCTTGGGAGAAGCATTGGCTTTTCTCCTGTTGGGCCAGTGTTGCATTTTTGAATTACTTTAACAAGAAGTGCTTAAACATTCAAATTTTTCAAAGTGAAGCAATTTCTCCACCACCAAGCCTTTGTTCTCTTGCACGCTTCAGGAGTTTTCTTTGCAGAGTTACCTTGCTTGCAGTTCCAGGCCAGCCTGGGAAACAGAGTGTAGATTAACGGTGAGGGAAGTACCTCTTTCCTTTTAAAAGAGACTAGTTGGTGTGAGTGGCAGCTACCCAGGGGGTCAGAGATGTTTCCTGGATCTTGGAGGGGTTGGTGGTGGACTCAGGCTCTGAAGGGGTGTTTGCAGGGAAGGAAAACATCCTGAACTTGCCAGGTAAGTGCAAGCCTGAAGATGAGTTTGGGAGGCGTGTTGCGACCTCAAGTGATGTTTGTGCCTGCAGTGCTCCTATGTGAGCTCTGCTTTTCTTGGCCATTGGTCTGTGAGATGATTGTGATGTCCAGGCTCTAATGATGTCAGGGAGCAGGAGGGCATCATACACATACCCACGAGCAGCCAAATCTTTATTACACCTCAAAAAAATTATTAATCTCACCCAAATATTTGCTATTTGTTATGTTATGTATATAAGTAGGGGGTAGATACCCTCAGGTTTTTGGCAGCTCACACTTACAATTAAAATTAATAATAATAGGAACAACAAAGCGGAACTGCTGGCCATAACTCCCCTGCCCCTCACACACTTTCTTTGAGTGTGTCCAGTTGGCTCCAAACCAAAAGTGCTATTCCCCAGCAGAAACTTTCCAACATTTATTCATCACATACAGAGTCGACAAGTGCCTCCAATTCTCTAGTTACCAATGCACTAATGAACATCTGCTAGCGTTTCTTGCAAGTTCAAGGACTTAGGCAGGGAGTAGACTAGGGACTGAATTTCTCTGTGTGTCTGAATAAGGTAAAAAATGGATTTTACACAATGGCAGAGCCTTAGTCTGGGGTTCCTCATGCTTCTCAGATAATGGCTTCCAAAGTCCCAACCCTTTGGTTTACACCTTCTTCTGGTAAGTGGGGCTTTGAGTGAAGCAGTGAATGTATCATCTTGAACTATTAGAAGAACAAGAGATGGGGATCATTTTTAATTTGTAAGTAAGTGAAACTATTCCAAGTAAGTAGCATTTGCTGTTGCTAGTCCTGGAGATCTTGAAAGCTTCTGGCTACCATGAAAGATCCTGCTTTGCTGCTGCTTGCTAGTGGAAATGTAAAAATTACGCAGCAATGAATATGCAATCAAACCAGCCATTAGGTCCCACAATGAAGATCTCTGAAACACAGCTAATTACTTCTCCAAAAGCTGGGAATATTTGTTCTGGAGAAGCATCAAATAGCGAGATCTCCCCTGTACAGCAGTAATTGCTATAGAGCTTCCGCAGTGTCACATTAGTCCTAGCACTGTTGTATTGCTGGATGTTACATACAGGGGGGAAATTCAGCTTTGACTTAACCCCTTGGATTAACAGCAGGTACAAATTGGGGTGGTATTTAACTCAGTCTTCTAAAAAGTCATTTGTGTGTGCATTTAATCATTTCTGTTTGTTTTCCTGTACACCAGCCTTTTAACTCCCTCATTCCGTGCCTTGTCACCCATTACTGCCCAGCCTGTTGTTTCCCAGTGCGAAGCTGGGATGTGGAAATGGCTGGAAATAAGGAATCCAGCTTAAAAGACCATGTGCTTCCTGGTGGGTATTGCTCAGCCATGCAAGGAAACTTAACAGCTCTGAAAAATAAGAAAGATACATGTGAAGGTTGATGCATTTAACCACTGGGGCATCTCCTTTAGGAGGTCACCGTCAGCATTTTTCTTCGAGGCTGGAGCCGTCTGTAGGTGGTTGGTTACAGGTGCCTGTGCACTGCAAGGCGGTGGTGTCAGTACGAACTGCTGTGCAGCACACAAATCATTTCTGATGAAAATTAAATACCCGAAAAAGAAATTCCACTACCAATGGTGTGAGCAAATCATGCACAAATGACTAATAAATAGCACCGCAATCTCTCCTTAAGCTGTGATTTATCTGTCTGGAGACTTATTAAAGAAATGTTCCTGCTGTTTGCACAATTTTTATCATGGTGCTGCCTTTTGACACTCTCAAGTGTCAGAAACCTCTTTCCCTACTCTGGCAGTCCTAGCAAAAGCCCCACGCATGACCCTTCCACTGTGCAAGCCTGTGAGCAAGCGTACCCGCACCCCAACACCCTGGCCCTGCTCTCCCCCAGCCTCACACTGCTGCAGCGAGATGCACTGGTCATGGTCTGTGCCAGTGAATGAGGTCTCTGTGCTCTGCCTCCTCCTGCTTTTCCCTTTTCCAGGATCATTGCATCATCTGGGGGAGTAGCTTATGTGAGTGCCCTGTCCCTCCCCCCAAGCAAAACCCACCCAAGTCTGTTCAGACCAGTAACATATGCAGCGTGAGTGGGTCAGGCTGTTTTGGGCAGAGCTGCAAGAGCAGTAGCTCCTGCTGGAGGGGTCAAAGCGGAGAGGGGAACCACAACCTGTTTCACCAACACCTGGTGTTGAAATGTGACCCTCTCTGTGTTTAGAAATCCAGTCCTGTGCTTTAAGGGGACCAGACCGATGGCCCCTGCTGTTGCATTACCTCTTCCCACATGTCCTTCTGTGCCCCATCACCCTTTGAGCAGCTCCCGATGGTGCTCATGCCGGGAGCCCAACACCCTGCATAGGCTTTGTTTGGGATAGCTGCCTCTTTAGAGACATGTGCTTTGGAGCTCAGTGCCCCAGGGGGGTGGTGGCAATTGCTGCCCCACACCAAGGCCGGGCACTGTTGGGTGCTGCATGCCACAGCCCCCAGCTTATCCCCGCTGCCATCCCAGGCATCACCCCCCACTGCCATCCCAGGCATCACCCCCCGCCGCCCAAGGGCTTGGCTTGGATTTTTGCTCTGTTCTCTCTGCACACGTCTGGGTAAGAGGGATGTCTTTCCTCTCACCAAGCAAGGAGGTGTTTTTAGTTTTTCTTATGACAGGTTGGTTGATATAAACAAAATAGATAAAAGTAAGAAGGTTACTGGTATGGCAGTAAACAAGTTATTTTAGAAATTAAAAGTAATCAGGCTTCCCTACCCTCCTCCTGGAACATGCCAGGGAGGCTTGTACCGCTGGCCCCATCCCTTGCCTTGCCCGGAGCAGCACAGGGATGCAGGCTGGCTGCTTTGGTACCCAAAGAAAACAAGCCAGGCATTTTCTCTGAAAATACCACAAGTTTTCTTGCCACTTCACATTTGTTTTGCAACCTGGCAGCCTATAAGCAGGGCAGGGAAATGCGGCCACGCTGGTGACAGCCAGCCCAGGGCTATTCCTGCCCCAGAAGAAGGGGAAGGATGGGGAAGCCAGTGGCGGGAGAGGGCCCCCCAGCTGGCATTGCCCTGCGGCAGTGCCAGGCCCCAGGGATGGCAGGGAGAAGGGCCACTCTCCAGCCCCAGCCTCCGCCTGGGTTGTTGCTGTTTTTGCAAAACTCTGCCCATGCCTGGCCGCTGCTGCTCCATCAAGGGCTTCCTCTGCACTCTTCAGTGCACTCAGAAATACTGAGCTTAAGCCAGATAGAGGAAAAATCTCAAATATATGACTTTAAAAATATATCATTTTTTTCCCTTGCTTTTTCTTTCTTTTAGCTAAACAAGTGCACTTTGCATGGCTGGCTCACCAGTTCCAGCACGTTTGGGGTCAGCAATACTTTGAGGATGCCAGTGTCTTGCTGAAATTATCGGATGATGGGACCCTTCTTGTCTTTTCAATGTGAGGGACATGACAGAAGCAGCTATAGTTGTTCTGACTCAGCCTTCAAGCACTTCTGCCATCAAAGTGTAGACACAGGCAATGCTGGATGATCAGGAGTTTGTGCTGGATCTTTTCTCACTGCTGTCTGGGGAAAAAAATCTTTAGTTGCCAATGAGGTTGATTTTCACCCTGACAATAGCTCACCCTGGAGAATATATAGCATTATGTGATGTGTAAAATTGGGGTATGATGTAATTTCGAGGTTTCTGCCCTCTTTATGAGATGCACAGCCTATGCACGTATTCCCCTTTTAATAAACAGCGGAGTATTTAGAAAATCTCAGTGCTCGGAGGAGGAAATAGGAGGGAGAGAAAGAGGCTTGGGGGTGGAGAGAAAGGGGCTTGAGGGTAGCAGCTTTCATGGCCCTTTGCGGGGCAGGGGATGTTTGCGCTCATGTATCTGTCTTCCTTGATCCATGGTCAGAAGTGCCTCCAAACTTGAGCTCCCTGCACAGCCCCAGATGAATGAGTAGGTCCAGCTGCCCATCTTCCTCCTCTCTCCCCGTGGCTGAAGGACCATCCCAGGAACCCGCCACGTCTGTTGGCTTCACACCAGCTGGTCCCAGGTCTGCTCGCAGGAGCCACACTGCAGGTCGGTCTGTCGCATTTCTGACTGCAGGCAGGGCTGCAGAGGCTGTAACCTTGTAACAGCAACGCTGGGGACAGATCCGGCAGAAACAAGGTTTATTTCATGAAGGAATTGATGCAGGGGATGCTCTTCAATAAAGCCAGCCAACTCTCTAGAGCAACTGTATTTACTTGCTTTGTATCACTTCAAAATCACGGTTCTCTCTGTCAGGACCTTCAGGAGTACCATCCAGCATCAGCCGGGTGGGAGCTGGGGCTGCTGGAAACCATCATCTGGGCTGTGATGAGAGCTTCTGCTGCCCAGCTGCGGCCACCAGCTCCCAGTCCCTGTGGGGTCCTGCCCTGTGGCACCGCACACACGCTCGTATGCAGATAAATACACATGGCGGAGAAAGGTTGAAAATTTCCTGCTTAATGTCTGCTGTCAGAAAACGCTGCTCTGCTAAAATTGAACTATCCCGTGGGAGTGTGTCAATTCGGACAAACTTGAGTTTAGGGGAAAAAAACCCAGAATAACTCATTTCAATAAACGCACAGCAGCGAGCAGTCAGCTGTCAGAATGGGACATTTCAAGTTTTCAGTCTGAAGTGACTTCTCTTTGGCACCACTGTGCATTAATGTATACCATAGTACAAATTCTTACATGAAATAATGCAAAATGTTTTATGAAACAGAACAATACTATACAAGTCTGGCTGGGAATAGAAACATGGCATACTCCAAATATGAAATATACACTAACTATAAACATAATGGAATGGAAAACCTATAAAAGAAATAATCCAAAAATGCAAACAAATGTTTCAATTGACCTGAAGCATAGTGTTTCCAGAATATTGTTTTGTGAGGGATTGTTGACGAACCTCTTTTTTACATTTCCTAGTTAGTTTTTAGTCTTATGTCAGAAATCCTAGTTGGAGGGAAACGCAGGGCAATAGACGCAGGAACATTTCTATAAATGTACACAGATAAAACTGCATGCTCTTTCGTTCCGTTTGTCTGTCTTTCCTTCTTTTTCCCACATCATCCGTCCCATTCTGAAAACTGAAAATGTTTTTACTTTCTGTGACAGAGTTACTCACAAAGCGCTCAGCTGCCCCAGTTGTTTATGAGAGCTTTTGGTCAGACCACGGAGGAGCTGTAGGGCGGGCAGGCAGCACGGCGTCTCCTAGTCGAGCCCATTTTTCGGTGGGCTGTGGCTGAGGCCTGAATCTGGAGTAAAGCACTCTGCAGCCTGGAAAAGCTGCAGAAGCCCCACTATCGGCTGGGTTTGCTTGACATGTGTGTCTCCATGCTACCTGTGAGCATCCCTACACACTGGGATACTTGGCAAGGGCTTCAAGTGCCCTTCCTTCTTTCCTTCATGTCACAGCCAGGGCAACCACAGAAAATCTAGTGGTAGTACCCGCTTGGCAAAACCCACAGGTAAAGCTAAGACATATTATGGACGCTCTGGAGCCCACCTTTTATCAAAATGTCCTCCTCTGCAAAACTAAAGACCAAGGTGAAGAGAGCTCTGTCCTCCAAGGGTATCCCCTAGACATTTGTCTTTGCTGGAGACATGGAGGGTGTCTCCTGCCCACGTCTGGGTGAGAGGCTGGTCTGGCTGCACAAGGGACGTGGGCGTTTGATCCAGCGGCGTGACGCAAGTCTCCTCTTTTTCTCCACAGCTCTGGGCTGCATCATGCCCTGTCCAGTGCAGGATGCTGCTGCTTGCCAGGTAGGTGGGGAAGGTTAACCTCTTTCCATTTTTTTGCTTCAAGGGGGCTTTGGCAATCCTCAGTCCTTGTGCTGGTCCTTGTGGATGTTGGTGAATCCGACCTGCGTTGCAGGCACAAGCAGCAAATTCAGTACCGACGTCCCTGTGTAGGGGAGCTCGGGCATCGCGTGTGCGCAGAGGAGGCACGTGCAGCTGCTGAGCTTTTGCAACTCTTCTGCAAGGCTGAGGAGACACGGGATGCTTCCTTGTTGGCCTGAGAAGAGGCAACGTTACTTTACTGTAAACAAACAAAAGTAAGACTGGCCAAACCCTGCATCCAGCAGTGACTCCCCTGCATTCCCACAGGTCAAGGGCAGGGTGTCTATTTGAAGGTGGATGTTTCCTAATGTGCAGTCGTTGGTAACCTAAAGCAGGTTTATGACAGAGCCAAGATCAGGCATTAATGCAATAGACTGGTAATTCAATCACTTTATAGAAGTTGATCTGTCCTTTTTATTACAATTATTGTCAGCCCGGGTGTTTCGTTCCATCACTGAAAATAAACATCATTTATCATACTTGTAAAGATTAGCCCCTGACAGCTCCAGCTCTGCTTTGCATAAATGTGTATTAATGTCGGCTCTGTCTGAAGTGGAGAGAGAAGTCTATATTTCACAAGAATGATTAGACAGTGTCACCACTGCTTTAAGTAATGTCTTATCATGACGGATAATCAAACTGTGAAAAAACAACAAAAAAAGGCAATTTATTGCATATGCATTTTTTGCTTTATTGGGCTGAGAAATAGCAATAGTTTTGCTGCTGCAATACTGAGGTTCGCAATGTCCAAGCTCTGGGCTGGTGCTGCTTCTCAGGAGGCACGTGGTGTCGCAGCTCGTCGGCAGAGCTGGGACTTCCCCTCTCTGCGAGGCTGCCTGAGTCTTCCCATTTGAAGACCCAGCAGTCTACAACTTTGCCAGACTTTTAATGGCCCATGCCTCGGGCTGAATTTGATTTGGAAAGTTTCAGCTAAAATGCTGATGTCATTTCTGAGAGTGAGATTAAGGGAACATATGATGCCCAGGCTAAAATATTCTTACAGACATTTTCCAGAGAAGCTCTAGGGCTCCTGGACCTTGGAGCAAGACCTCAACAGTTGGCAAGTGCCTACCCTCAGGTCAGGGCTGCGCTTTTGCTTCTCCCTTCAAAATGCACCCACATTAATTGCAGGGAAAAAAAAATATCTGTTTGTCAGTGTGTACTTCAGAGATGTTAGAGCTCAGTGGCCAAACTCTGCATCTCCATGAGGCCAGTGAGTGCTCCAGCTCCCACCCAAATGCGCAGGTACCACCTCCCCAGCCAGACCGAGCCCACATCCCTGGCCTGCAGGCGTAAATAGGACTTTTGCAATTCTACTGGTGACAGTGTTTGGGGTCTCAGCTGACAGCAGGGACTCTGTTCTGGGGGCTATGTGTCCTTGCAGTCACCACGGAGAATACCTGCCCGGCATCCAGAAGGAGGAAGAATAACTAAAGACACGAGCTGAAGTCTTGCTCTTTGCCAGCTGAGCCGGGGCAATGCCAAGAACATGCCCTCGTTTGCTGGACTGTGCATTCGCTCGGAGAGAAATGCACATGGGCATCGATGTCCATCACACACCGACTGTAAGTCAACTACCTGCTGTGGTGCAGAAAAACGTTCATGCAAGAACGTCAGAGCTGAAGAAAAGTCCTTCTCATCAGTATCAGGTTTAGTATGGGGTCTAGTTTCATCAGTTTCAGAAACAGAGGAAATGAAACCAACCCCCATGTGTGTTTTCAGGTGCCATTTCTGGTGAGCTGGAGAAGTTTGAGTATTGCACTGAAAATGCTTGTGATCTCTGGCCATTGCATCTGGGTTTTGTGAAAGCCCCAGGTTGTGGAGTAGGGGTGCTTGTGTGAGAGCATCTGCTTTCATTGTTGCTGGTTTTAAAAAGTTATTTGTATATATCTCCAATGCTTATGCCTTCGGGGGGTGGGGGGAAACCTCCACCCAACAACTTGGAGGCATGGATCCTCAAAAGCAAATGTCAAATAAAACATTTGATTTATTATCTTATCATTTCTAAGCCAGCCACCTTATTTTGGAAGGCTTGTGATTGAGATCAGTGTTAATTGAAGACGATGCCTTAAAATTAGCCCACTGTGGAGGTATCTCATTGAATCAGATCCTAAAGGAGCAATAATACATCAAATATCATGTATGAAAATAAATAAACCTCTTCCCTGCATAACTAACAGCTACTTCTACTATTAAAACTAAAGTATTAAAAACACTGGAACTATACTGAGTGCTTATATTTCTATTTTCTCTCTTTTTTTTTGAATGTCAGCCCCAGTTTGTTCCCTTTCAGGTTATAGTTACCACCAGTTTCACCTCCTCTGCTCTGGTTTGGTGCTGGTGGTGATGCACAAAACACTGTGGTGCAGCCTCACCTTTGCCAAAGAACCTGAAACTGAAACTTCACTCTGTAATAAAACTGAAAAAAAAAACCCCAAAAGCTAAAAAAAAATCAAAAAGCCAAGTGTCTGCCTCAAAGCAGCCCAGGTGAAGGAGCCAGTTGTCAGTGGTGGAGGGAAAGAGTGGGTGAGGGTGGCATTGGGACCATTAGCCATCGAAGCAACGCTGACTTCAGCCAGCGGTATTAGCAACTGGCACTTTTTGAAGTGCTAAAAGCTTTGGACACAGATTACCATGCGCATATTTCAATTTGCCTTGAATCCAGGGAGATTTCCTCTTCAAGCGCGCTCCCTCTCTCTCTCCGGCTCTTTTTTTTTTTATTCAGCTAGATTGTGCTTGATGGGGACCGTTAACTGAATGCAGCATATTATATATTACTTCAATAAATCACCGACAGCCGAAGCATTCAATATCATGCAGAGCAGTAATCAGGGGAAGTCTTAATCACACTTTAAATGGTTTGGATTTATGCTCTGCTTTCCACGGGCTCCTGTCGCTGCTGGAAAGGCGCGGAGGCACGGCTCCGTGGTGGCCCGCCAGGACCTGGTCCAGCCCGGTGCCAGGGGCCAGGAGCACAGCCAGGGCGCAGGGTTTGTGCCAGGGGTGCAGCGCTCAGGCCGACGAGGATAAACAGCCGCAGGGTTATTCCTGGAGCTGTTTGTACCTATGCAATGGCCTCTTTAGATTGCCTGAGGATTTGGGGGTAAAAAGATGTCACTCTGGCAGTGTAAACAGCTGCTCTTATTGTGTAGAAGTTGCACAGATGTGTGGCAAGTCCTGGATTTGTTTTGACTGAAAAAATGTATTTCAACATAGAATTTTTTTTAAAGAAATCATCAGATAAGAGCAAACCCAGCTGCTGTAATCTTTTCTTTTGCTGCTCCGGCCTTTTGCATTTGGTCCAGGAGTTTAAAAACGCCTCCTGGATTTTTGTCGGGGAGTGGGAGAAGCAAAGAGGGAGGGCTGGCTTAAAAAAACCCAGACAAACCACAAAAATCCTAAATATACTTTTAAAATGATTTTTAAATGATTGATTTATGATTGATGACCCACCAAGACTTTCCACAAAAGTAAAACTTTCCAGCCGGGGGCTGTGGGCACGAGGTGCATGTGGGTTTTGGGGAGGCAGGTGCCAAGTGTCAGCCCACGGGCAGCCACCGGCAGAGGATGGGAACCTTCCTCCCCGGCACCGTCACGTGCCCGACCTTCACCTTCACCCTTGCAAAGACATGCAGATGTGCATGATGTCATCTCTCCCAGCCACGGGGAGAAAAACAGGAGAGATCATAGCAGAAAACAATAGCCCTTTTTGCGGGGGGAAGTTAACCGTTTTGGTTAACTCCACGCCCTGGAGCACGGTAGCGCCCGCAAGCGTGGCCACCGGGCATCGCCGCTTGCCGGGGACGTCTGTGGGGCTGGCGGGGAGGTTAACAGGCTCGTGAACCCCATCTGGCTGGGAGAGCCCTGCACGGGCTGCCGCTGGCTTTCCCAGCTCAGAAATACTTTGCGGGCCCCTTCAGCTGGAGAGAACGAGCCTCCCCCCGCCCCGCGTTAAACGTAGTCACGCTGCCTGCGCCATAAATTACCGCTCTGGCAGTGGAAATTTGAACAAGACCCAAGCAGGGCTGAGACGCAGCAGCTGAGATGATGGTTAAACAATAGTCCTACACACAGGAAACTCTCCCATAATGGTGGACTTAAGTTCCAAGGAGCTTTGGTATCTGACTGTTGGGTTCGTCCCCTCCACCCCCCGTTTTGTTTTTCATTCAATTCCATGTTGTTCGTGTCGCTTAATAGGGCATCTTTCATTATCATTATCCCTAATAGTGGTTTATTGTATTAGTTACAGTTAATTTAAATGTTACCGAAGCATTGAAAACAGATTGCAGATGTTTTGAAACAGATGTTATTTTAATGTTTAAACAAAATCATGAATATTTATGGATCATTATTGCCTGGGTTGAATTAGGCTCTTTAAATAGTAATGTATGGGCTTAACATCTTTTGAAGGAAATGCTCCAAAAAAGGTGAATGGAAAAACACTGTCATATAAAGATGTGTAAATCATTTCTTCTGGCAATACTGAGTTTTCCTTTATGAACAGTCAGAATTAATTACTGTTATATTACTAAACCAGGTACTGTTCTTGTTCTATAGCTGAAGTTAACCTAAGACAAATTTTTTTAGCTCAGAAACACCTTTCCAGCTCTGTTTCCTAGAGAAGGGGCCCACCAGCTCCCTGCAAGCAGACCTAAAACCACAGGAATATTTTGAGGTGGAGTCATCAGTATTAAAGCAAAATAAGGTGAAGATGATGCAAGTGCACAACTCGCTTGGTGTCAATCTTTCCTACAAAAACACAAAGAAGGTTTGTTAATGCCACATGCGGTCTGTCTCTGTTCGAGTCATATTTCTTTCTTTATGGAGATGAAGTTAGTCTTTAAGGCATCAGCTCAAAATGGCCTTTCATTCATTACAAAGTTATTTAGTTACGGGTAGGTAACTCTAAATGACATTTCTACATCTTGCACTTTATTAGTTGATCCTAGCTGCTAAATGACATGGAGAGATCAGCAGACTATGGCAGGGGAGTTCAGTGTGTTTTGGCCAATTTTGGATGGGGTCCAACCTTCTGGAGTTCAAAATTTGCCTCTGAGATGATGAGCTTGTGCACCTCCCTCTGGGAGAGCTCGGGGTGGGGTGGGGGGGAACAGCAAGAAGAAAAAAGAAATAAGTAAGAAAATATGGTGAAAAAATAAAAAATAAGAAGACTGTAAACACAGGGGTGATTCCCTGTTCTGCAAACAGACAAGCAAGCACTTCTGCTGCCTTAGACAAGTCGTGTCCTATTTAGGAGAGGAACAACCCGACCATTAGCTTGTCAGCACGGACTCTGGGGATGAGGCTGGGATGGGAAGGCTGGAGGTAAGGGGACATGCAGCCACCACCCGGCTTACTGCACTTTGCTTGTGTCCACTGGGACAATGTGCTCTAACCTGCAGCATTGAGCCTCTTTCTTCCCCCCACCCCCCTCCAAATTTACTACTTTGGAGGAGAGCCCGAGTCCTCCTGAAGCTGGCAGGACTCCTTGTCTACAGGCACAAAACCCCAGAGCAGATGGGCACAGGTTTCGGCTAACCACAGTGGCAGTTGTTGAGCATTAGTGTCCGTAATCTCATCCAGGAACATCTGAACAGCCGCCTTCGCTTCTCCCTCGGCCGAGGGGAGCGAGCATCACCCACACTGCTCGGGCTGATGTCGATCACAAATGACATTGCGCTGCTGCCACAGTGCACGTCGGGGTTTTGCCCCAGGGCCTCAGGACCTGCGTTGTCAGGGAAGGAGAGCAGTAATGCACGAGCCTTTTCAGCTTCCACAGTGTGACCTAGGTATAGGGGTCACAGGAAAAGTGCTGAAAAGCTGCACACCGCGTTTTGCTGCCGACCTGCGTGGTGGCATATAGCAGCCGTGACTGCTGGGTGAGTTTGCTGGCTGAGGGACGGCCGGGCTGCAGGGCTTGGTGGCATTGAGGTCCATGGAGCTCCACCAATTGACTGCCTTGAGGCACCTGGCTCCAGAGCCCTTGCAGGCTCACAGAAATGTTAGAATTTGTTTAGATTTCCAGAAGCTGGTCAACAAAGTTTTCTATTGTGGTCTCATCTCTTGATTTTAAAAGCCATACTGCGAAATGACATACATCCGAATGAAGAGATGTTCCTTCAACAGCTTGGACTTGCACTTCCACTGCTTTCATGTCCTGAGGATCACAGAAAATCTGGTATAGTACATTACATTCAGTAGGCTGCCAGAAAGGGAGTTCATTTAGTTTGATGACAGATTAATACTGATTCACAAATTAATTTTGTCTCTTTGTATATCAAGGGTGTCCGCAACTTATTTAATTTGTAATAAATATAATTATAGAAATGAATGAGCTATCAAGATTTTTAAAGTATGATCCATCAATGTTGGCATGACTTGTAATCCTGGTCATTATAAATAAAATGGGTCTTTTGCAATATGGAATGCAATTTTCCCTGTAGTTTGTCTCATTATTTTCTGACATGTGGGTTAATATTAAATTACAATGCCTTAATTTTCAAATCAGGGCTCAATTTGTAAATAAGAGGTTAATAAATAACCTTTCCAGCTGGAGGCCTTATTGTCACTTCATTAAAATAAACTTTTAAATGAGATATTTGCCTCTTGGTTGAAGCCTCGATGGTACCAGCATTGTCTCATCCTGTACATTGCAAAACAAAAAAAAGCAGCTCATATGGCTGCCAGAAAACCCTATCCAAAAAGTCATTGTGCCTCCAATATATTCATATGGTCTTTTAGATGTCCCACATAACTGGGCTATACCCTGACTTGCTCCATCTCCTGCTTCCTGACACACGGAGCACGTACCGAGCTGTCCTTCGTTGTACGTGACCTCGAGCACACTGTGAAGGCTGCAGATGGTTGGAGCCTGCTGTCACCTATTGTGCTGTACGTCGTAGCGGTCTTCCAGTTGTCCGTCCTACCTGGGTGATGCAGCTTGTCATTTCTGAGTCACTAAGCTCAGACCTACTCCTGCTTCTTTGTCTGCTTTCTGCTACGCTCCGTGCGATGCTCATTATTGCCTCTCCCACCACAACTTTCAGTAAAAAATAAAAGACTTTTCTCAGTAGGTGCCACATTGTTCTTTACAGAAATTTCATGTTCTGAGCTGTAGAGCTGGATTTCTGCAGTCTGCACAGGTGGAAGGAAAGCTCTGACTTCTCCATTGAAGGCACCTCCAACTGGCATTGTTTGAGCCCTGAACCTAAACTAATTCGGTTTGTGCTTTTCCAATTGCTGGTTGACCAGCTTGGACAAAGGCTATTTTCCCTTGCAGCTGAAAGGAAAGCAACATTATATGCAAGTTTATAAAAAAAAACCAACCACAAACCAACAGCTCCAAGATACAGTAGGAAAACTCAAAAAACCCCAACCCACTCTTCAAAGAAGCAGCAGGTTGCTCGATGAGGTAGAAGTTGAACTAAGGCAGCTTGCAAGAGCAACTAGGTCATTTGAAACAGCAAATTTTCAGGCCTGCGCATTGGAGAAACTATTTCCAGAAGAGACCAGTGTGTTCATGTCGCTTGGACCAGATCAGACCCACATCTTTGAGCACTGGCCCATAACGAGCAGCCTCACTCCTGCCTTGCAGCTGGGAAATATCAGCGGTGCCCGCCCCACTGGGCCAGTGAGAGCAGCCCACGCCACTGGCAGGGGCACTGGGCCAGGACAAATTTCCTTTAAGTGGCATGTCCTGCCCAGAGGAAACGACCCAAAGCCCCGGGAACACGGGGCAATTGTGACTAGAGAGGCCCTGTGTTTTGGTCTCCTCTCGCAATGCCAGATCAGCATCTCCAAGCCTTCCTCATCCCTGCTGCTTGTCTAGAGGAGCATTTTGGTTCTTATACTGCTGGCCACACCTAGGTAAAGAGCAACACAGTCTCATCTTGCAGCTCTACTAAGCTGCTACGTCCATCTGCCTCCATCAAAAATCCCTCTGAGGACAGAATTAGCTAAATCCTTTCTTGAGGTCAGCGAAATGTTTCTTGGCCAAGGTTTCAGCCTTTGGGCTAGTTTTGCCCGTGAGTACCATCTCTCTGTGCTTTCTTTAGCTGTGAGAAATGGTAGGCTCAAAATTTGGTGTCTTAAGAAAAAACAAACCACCACCACCAAAAGAAATATACAGCTCAGGCCTGGCCTCAAGACCTTTTCTGGCTTAGTTGTATGGGCTATGCGTGAGAAATGCTCCTGGTTGACACAGTGTGGTGACAAAACCCCTGGAGGGGGTCTGGTTTTGCTGACAGGGGAGAGTTTTGTCAGATTAAAGAGATGTAGCAGCACAAGGAGCAGAGGGTGAAAGGCACAGGGAGAGTGAGCAGCAGCCCTCTGCAGAGGAAAGGTAGCTACAAAGTGCAGGAGGAGCTCGACCTGCCACGAGCCACCGGCCACCCTGGAGAAGATGGAAGGGGATGACCGTTTCCCAGGGGAGTGGGGACCTCAGGGTAACAGTCCTGTGAGCAGAGGGTCTCAGTGGCTGGACCTCTACCCCCATCCTGGTACTCACCTCCCTCCTTCATAAAGCTGTTAAAAAATGGTCTTTCCACATTTTGCCTGTTTTTCCATTCTTTACACACCAAAGCACTCTCCTTGGGTCCTCGCAGGTGGCGGGATGGCCCTGCAGTAATATGGCTAGTGAGACAAATTATGCTGCCTCACTTGCACTATTTATGCTAGAGGAGAATCTTCTTTGGTTTTTGGCATGATACCCAGTTTGGTTCATTTGAGGACTTTTTTTTTCTAATTCAAGTAGTTTTCATTTAATCTAATAGAGAGCACCGATGCATGTTCACAAGATTAAGTTTACAATTGCAACCCCCTGATGGTTCTGCAGTTATTTTTATTCAAAAAACAGTAACGTCTTTTTTTAGTAGTAGTAAAGCTGTTTGAAATAGCTTAAAATAAATAAACCTCCTCCCCTCCATCTATGGGGTTTATTCTGAGGGGAGAAAAGACCTCCTTTGTTCACCAGTTGTGCTCCCAAATGAACCATTTCTGAGCCCTGCTGAATCTGCTGAAACATCTGTGGACCAGCGCTTTGCCTGAAGTGCCTTGTGTCAGCACTGAAATAAGGGCTGGGAAAGACGTTTTACCTTAGCTAATCTAATTGCAACACAGTACAATACTTTGTGTGGCAGCCGGAATAGTTTTAAACAACATTAACAATGTGGTTTTTCCTGTTATAAGTAGGGATGATGCTAATCTAAAAGGCCCTCAGCCCCTGACTTTATTTTACACCTTCATCTTTTGTGGGATCTGCTCGATCCCAACTTCTTACAAGTGGAACAACTTTGTAGGAAGAGCAGGAGTGGAAAACAGCTCCTCGTGGGCTCCTTGGAGACTTGACTTTTTCTGGTACTGATTCACCCGTGATGAAGCCAGCCCGGTTCTCTGCATACTAATTTTTTTTTTTTTTTAAATGTAAATGACAGTTAAAACATAATGAAGAAATGTACTGATAATATTTTAGCTGAAAATCCTTTTGATGTCACTTTTACAAGACTACTTGAGAAGTCATGTCTCAGCCCCATGCTCTTCTAAATTCTGGATTTGGAAGCTTTAGGCTAAACTTGTTGATGCACTGTTAGTATGTGTTAAATTTTGGGAAGACTTTTTGAATGGGATCAGATTTTAAATTTCCCTTCTAATTTGAGCAATTACAGGCCACTTTTTGGAAGTGTTCAGTGGCCACAAAGCTGGCTCTCGTCTCTAAGAAAAGCCTTCTCAACTACTTCGGTGTCATTGGTGCTTTCAGCACCGAGACCACTGCTGATCTGTTCAAAATGCTCCCACTTACTTCCAGTTAGTGATGGAAATGCTGGGATCTATTTTTTTTTTTTTTTTCAATTAAGTAGAAACCTTCACCTGGCTCAGCCCCAGTTTCTATTCCCTGAAAACATTTTTCATATTCACTGACAAATCTCCTGACATTGCTAAGACAAGCGATCATTTCCTGAGAGCTCCTCGAGCAAGGCGAGACCTGTTCAGTTCTTGGATGGCTGCTAACAAGGGAAATTCACTGGCCTGCAGGAAGCGATTAGGATCACCTTTTGGAGCACCCTCCTCAGCTGGTGCTGGTGTTACAGGGGTGTAGCCTCTTGGACTGCAGAGCAAAACTCGTTTTCTCACCCCTCCTTAAGATCTCCCAGATACGGTAACGCCGCCCACTTTCAGTGTGCCTGGAGTGATGTTTAATCCTCTGTGCATTTCATGCAGCGCTATCGAATTTCACTTATCGTCACTATTGATGAGTGACACAGAGGTTAAACGATTTGCAGCAAGACATTTTGCTCAAAAAAAAAAACCAAACCCCATCACTTTTCAGTCAGTTGAGACACTTTGCTCAGATGCCACTCAGATGGGTAAGTGCAGGAGGCAGGTACCTTCTCAGGGGGCCACTTTGCCAGCTGGGAAATAGGGCCAATAAAGCCACCTGGAGATTACCAGGTTCTTGCTACACAATAAAAGCGGGCAGAAAGGGAGAAGCACGTTTGTTTCCTGCAGCTTGGCTGAGCCGCAGAGGCTGGGAGCGCCTTGCTCTGAGGTCTGCAGCCAAGGGCAGAACACTGGCGTTGCCAAAGGGTGCGGCAGCCCACCTACAGACTCCAGGCCTGGGGCTGCTTCGCCTTTCCAGGCTTGCTGCGAATCCGTCCCAGCTGTGCTCCTCGGTCCCCGTCACTGCCACGGTCGTTTCCATCTGAGCAGGTGGCTGAAGCCCTCCAAGCGCTGTACGGCTGCTGGGCCACCAGTCACAGCGCCTTTTCAGGTGACGGCTGCTTGCACGACTGGTCAACCGAGTAGTGGTCAAAAGAGGTAACAGAGCTAAAAACAGTGCTTTTGTTCCCAAAAGCCCTTTATGTGCAGCTCTGCAGATCTAAACTCTTCAAAAATAACTCTCTCTCATATCCACATCAGCATCACTTCTTTGTTTTACTTTCGTCATGGCCAGTGACTCCTCACGGCCCCTGAAATTTTGCAGGTGGGAGACACACTGGGAGACACAAAGCCATGAAGAAAATTAGCCCTGCTTTGTCCAGAGTTTTGCTTCCTTCCCTGCCGCTCTCCTCATTTCGTTTGATCTATTTTAACCACTACCACCGCACTGTAGCATGAACCTTGGTGTTTTGGCCAACATCCAGCTGTGAAATGTGTGCTCTTCTTCTGCACGATTCCCTCTGCAGGTGTCAGGAAAGCTGTTCCTCGTGGTCCTGAGTCAAAAAATGCAACCGTCTGTCTGTCAAACCCTGGCAGAGAGAATGTTTGTATGGGCAGAGCACTCTGGGGTCCTTCCCAAAGAGGAACAGAGAAGGCATAGTAACAGGGGAGAGAGGGAGCATTTGTGAAGGTTGTCTTTATCTGTAGGCTTTCTTATCAGTGACCTGAGAGAGAAAGGGAAAGGGAAAGAGAGATTCCTTTAGAAGACATTCAGAGCATCAGATCAAGCTTCTGCTTTGAAGTCCTTCCTTAAACGTCCTTCCTCTATGGAGACCAGCCTGGGCTGTACTTAATAAGAGTTAAGACTAGCCAGAGCGACCGAGACCAAAGATTTATGTAGCCCCCTGCCCTGTTTCCTGGTGCAGGAGCTGCCTTTCGGGGTGTGTTGCCGTGCCTGCTGCTCCTTGCTGATACCACCCTACAAATGATGATAAAGGTGTGATGGCAAAACAGCCTCTGATGGACAGACGTAGCAGCCACGGAGTTGGCTTTTCGGTAAGCCATTGATACTTAGAGAGACATTTCCAGCAAGTGCACTGTAGCTGAGTGCAGCAGCTCTTTCAAAGCTGACAGCAGGCCCACCACCATGCCCCCTACATATCTGCCTGACAGGCCAGCGTGGGGAAAATGGAAATAGGGAGGGGAAGGGACCTGTGTAATGAATCAGAGGTGCTAGTGCAATTGGAGGAAGCTACAGTAGTGACAAACCTTCAGCATGTGTGAAAGCATCACTTTTTGTTCTTTTTTAATATTTTTTTTTAATTTTTACAGCAAACATATTTAATATAGCCATTTCAAGTTTTACATGAAGCATAAATCAAGGAGAAATAAGTATACTGGCCACAACATAGGTTGTTTTGTAGCTTCTAAATTTCTTAAGTGTTAGGTCATTTTACTTACAAGTTAAATAGCTGTCTGCAAGAGGCCTTGGTTGGTCATAAATTGTCCTTCCAATAATATAAAACACACCATTTATTTACAACACGTATGCTCTTCCAAGTAGATCCAACAGCTCGTAAAGAACAAGAGCTCCTATGTCATCCCTACTGAGACCACTGCAATAAAGAGCTGTTGGAATGACTCCGTACTCAGTAAGTGCAATCAGATCCAGCAACAGTAGCTTTTATGGGCTTTTTCTCCCCTCCAGGAAAACCTGAGATATTAGTGCAATATTAAAGAGCTGTGATGGTTCTACCCAGAGTAGGATCTTACTCCTCCTATGCTCCCACTGGTTTTGGGAGTGGAGTGAGGTTAACGCTCACCAAAGAGGGTCAGAATCAGCCCTGTTAGGATGGTTTGCTTTCATAAGGGATACGATTGATTAAAAAGAAGGTTAATTGAATATTATGCAGCTGTCACAGTAGTATAAACTCCAAGCTCTGGCTTATAAACAACATTTGTTGCAGAAGGGTTATTACCTGCTTACAACTGGAGCAATGAGCCTTTCGATCCCTGTTTATTCCAGGATGGCCGAGCAGTAAAAACGCACATGCTGGTACATGACCTCGGGTGGGCTCCTAGGAAATCTTAGCCCAGTTTAAGCAATAAATATGTTCTCACACAGGCAGAGGTGTGCCCTGATCGAACTCTGAAGTGAAATACCAGCTAAAAGCAGCATTTGATCTAGATTAGAAACCCACTTTAAGTGTTTGAAGTAGAAAAGCGGTAGGAGCTGATCTGAGTCTCCAAAGCCTTTTGTCAATAGAAAAGCTCTGAACAATTTCCTTTTAATAATATTACTGCATTTTTCTTAAATGTGATTTCTGTAGTTCTTGGACAGTACAGAGGGGTGTGATATTTATCCAATGGATTTGCGGACTAACATCTTGTTCACTGGGTCAACCTCAGACTGTGCTGAGGGTGACTAGATTGGTGCAAGAGAGTCACAGGAGCATGGGATTCATCTCACCCTCCTGGAGAAGGTATCTAATCTAAGCTGGCTACATGAGGTCTCTCTAATCAATGAGGAGAGTGACAGATGTCTTCCAGAGGAAAATCCACCCCATCCTGTGTGTCTAAAACAGGAAAGATTAATTCTGTCTTGGGATATGCCAATCTCTTGCCACAGACTATGAGGGAACCTTGATGATAGAGTGAGGATTTGTTCCAAACATACCTGATTCGACCAATCAGCTCAGCAGGGATCCTGCATGGAGGAAAATGAGGACATCCCCTTCAATTGCTTCTGCATGAAACTGCTGGTTCATTTGCACCAAGTGTCATGACTGATTCACTGGCCAACTGCTTTGCTCAACAGCTGACTTTATTCCAAACTCGTTGCTGTGCCAATGAGGATCACCTCTGAGCAGCTTCCCCACCCTCCCTTAAAGCTCTAGCCCTGTCCATACCAACCTGCCTCTAGGAAACCAAGTTGAAAATCAGTCGCTTGAGTGGCTGAGCTAACTCTTGCTGCAGTCAAATGAAATCTTTCTCATCAATGCTCTAACTGGATCACGACCAATGTGTCTGTAGCTCACCATATCATTGCTTCCCATCAGGTACATAGTGGACAGATTCATTTCTCTTTTCTCCAAACCCAATATTCAACTTGTCGCTGTCATGGCCCATCACAGCTCTGCTGATCTGTCCTATTTCTGTCTCCTTTTGGACACTGACCGAGACGGTCAACAAGCCATTTTGCCATGAATCTTCTGGTTGCCAAATTTCTCCAGCCCTTGCTTTGAGCCTTTCTCCTGTGCTGTCCGTGCTGCACTGTCATCCTCCTTCAAATCACCTCTGTCAAGAGGCCAGTGGAAGACACCTGGGCAGCGTGGCTGTGCCTGCAGCAGCACCTCGGCCTCGCTGCCTCTCTTTCTGCCACCTCCACCCATTGTTGGCTGGAAGCTCTTCAAGGCAAGACCATTGCACATCCGTGCAGTGACTCACACACCAGGCCCATCCAGCTCCTCATCAGCTGTTCCTAAGCACCACCAGAGTCCAACCAACTGTGTTGGTGTGGCAATGACAGGCCAAGACCAACCAGCATTACCAATAAAAAGCAATAACAACAGGCACAAGGAATTATGAAAAAAATTACTTTTTAATGTACAAAAGGTTTATATACAGGTTCAGCATGTTACCTCCGTTCTTATGATGTAGAAAACAGCTAAAAATGTTCTTAAGATATAAATTTGACAGAACAATTCACCTACAGTACTTTTAGTAATGATGTCTTCTATACATAATATATACAGTGCTGGAATGGTTATTATAATACTTTTTCAGTAAATGAAGGAAGACCACCACTGGAAAGTCTGAGAAATCTCAAGTCATTGGAGATTTGGTTTTGCTTTTGTATTTGATCTTTTGCTAATGAGATATCTGTGAAGAGGGACTCAGTAGCCGTCGTTGCCCTATGTAGCTGTTGAAAAAATCAGATTAGCAGTTGAAGGACACACGAAAGCCTGATCCATCTCACCACAAGGGATGCCCAGTTGTACTCCAAGCGTCCAGGACAACATACAATGTCCTAAAATATGTACTGCCCTCTTTTCATAAATGCAAAGGCAAGGGCAAGGTCAGTAACTGCAGGAGAATATATACAGTGGACTATAAAAGAATCCCTTTAAACACAACTTTCACGAGAGACACAAATAAACAGCCAGGCACCTTGCTTTGCTTTCGTGTCCTCATGCACCCCGGACATCAGCAGGAGTCACGGGGGCCTCGAGGGGCGAAGGGCGGGGGTGAAAGCATCCTGTGTGCACCCTCTGCATTTGGGAGATGCAGGATGCTGAGCAGCACCTCCCTGCACCAGCCGTACCCAGCAGCTGGGCTGTCCCAACCCACCACCGCCAAGCATGGCTGCTGGCGTATCTGATATCGCACAGTTTGCCTGGAGGTAACGTGGCGTTTTCATGCCAGCCCCTGGTCATGCCGGGAACAGGGAGCCTGACATCAGTTTGTGCAAAAGGAAAGCAGAGACACCAGAAAGCACCTTTATAGAGCTGTCCCTGTCCCGTGCAGGGGACGGAGTCAGATGCAAGTGAAAGCATCACATTGGTATGAGGGGGAGAGGGGAGACGGGAAGGAGAGAGTGAAGCTTGTCCAGTCAAACTGTGAGAACCTGGGGAGGGTGTCCCACTTGTCCCCTGCCCTTCAACATATGGGGTACAAAGCATCTGATGCTATGAGAGCAGGATGAGCAGTTGTCCTTGTCCAACGCAGTCAGAAGTTAAGCAAGGCCTCCTGCCCAAGTACATGCACCCCACCACTTCTGCCCTTTTGTCTAAAGACAGCAAAAATAAATAATGCAACTAAGATTGACTTCAGTGCCAGGTGGGACCGGCCTAAAAACAGCTGATCGTTATCACAAGCAGTTATATTTTGGTGGAGGATTTGGCTTTGGGAGGCCCTGCTCCTCCCATCTCTTCCCCAAGGATGTTTCCAAGACATTCTCACTGACTAAGCTACTATTTTGACTCAAATACCTGTTTTAAGACTATCCAGATGTTTGCCTACACTGTAGAGTGCAGGTGCAGCGCTGAACTGAACCAGGCTGGGTACAAGGAGTAGCTATATACCGTAGCACAAAGCACTAGCCAAACGAACACCCCGGGTTGTTCCTGGTATATTTTTTGGATACAGCAGCTCTTTTCACGCTGACCAAAGCTGTGGGACATGTTAATGTAGCGCTGGGTGCATGCCAACAAGCCTCCTTGCAGGGCAGGGTGTATTAGCTCATGCTTGGCCTCGCGTCAGTGCAGCCACGCGCCTGTTGTGTGCGTGGAGCCCAGGCAGAGCCCTGCATGGAGTATGTTACACAGACGAACCCTGGCCAGAGACACCAGCTCCCACAACGCTGCCACAGCGCAGGTCGGGCTGAAGCGATCACAAAACTATCTCCATCACCATCGCTTTTGTACGTGAGCACCTCAGCATGGAAAACCCACCGGAAAGCGAAGCCGTTGCAAAGCTGCAGAGGGATATGGTAATGCGTGCTTCAGAGATCTGACATTAAAGACGCATGTGGGGCCCTCGCAGAACGTCACTGCGCTCAGAGGGCGCAAATTTATGCGTGTGTGTCAGTCTGCACGACGGAGCCTTCCTGCCACGGGGGATTATTTCCCAGTGATTGCTGTTCCCAGGCCTCTGCTCCACTCTGCACATGATATAAACCACGTTGTAAACACATCTGATCAAAGTGTGCATTCACCTTTTATGTGTCTCATCAACGTGTCTTTCCAATGTTTTCTCAGAAACACCACTATGTTTTTATAAATGTACATTTTATATATGCTTCTGGCAATACACTATATTTGATTTTTAAAGGAAGAGAGGCCTTGGCTACTTAACACGAAAGCATGGTAAGGCACTTTGCTGAGAAGCCGTTTGGAATCACCGCTCTTTGCAAGGTACAAAGGTATTTACGGTATAAAACAATACTGCTGGCAGAGGGCTTGTTTGGAGACGTAACTAAACCCTACTCTCATCAGAGCAGAATACATAGTATGGCTTTTATTCTGATCAAAACCGCATCCTCCCGTTTCCTTCTGGGGTGGGTTGAAAATGGAATTTTTTGCAAACGTAACTAACGGAAAATGATGGGGAGTGCTATTTACAGGGCTGCCAGGGAGGGAGGGTTTCATCTTTAACCGCGCTCATGCAGTCTCCTAGCTTGGTGGTGATACCGTTCAGTGCTCTGGGAAACCAAGCCATAAAATAATACTAGAGGTGCACCCTTGCGGTGCTGAACTGCCTGGATATAGTTTACATAATTCTGTACAGAGACTTTTAAAAACTTTCATTTTGAATCCCTTTAATGTATTTAATACTTATAAAAAAAATCTACTCTATTGAAACAGGTTATTTTTGAAAAGCACATTCATAAACCTGCTTCACGCAGAGCCCCTTGGATAGCACTAAGGCCTTGTGCTTTACTGTTATGACATCATGTTTAGAAATTTACTCTCTTCTGCCAGCGTGGTTAGCATGGAGCTCATATCGCCTATTGCCATATTGCTTATTCCCGCGGGTATGGTGGGCAGTGTCAGAGAGTTTCGTGGAGTCGTCAGGCGAGAGGAGTTCTGGGAGAGGTTCTGCAGGATGCTGGGGCTCAGGGTTCCCGACATCAGGCTCGAATGGTCCCCATCGTCCATGATGGCATCAAAATCTATCTGGGGTGGCTCAAGACCTTGCGAGTCCACCGTGCTGGACACCTGGTTCGCGCCCGGGGAAGGCAGAGCGGCCGGCTTGCTGTTCAGCGCGCACTGCTGCTGTCTGACCCGGCAGTCCGCGTGATTATCGAAGCTGCTGTTCTGTTCGTACATGTGGATTTGACCATAATAGTACATCAAATTGTTGTCCCTCGTGCCATCCGCACACTGCTGGGCCGGTGCTGGCAACATATCACTGGTTCTTTTATGGGCGGCCTCCACCGCCTCCTGGCCCGGGCTGATGGTGTTTGTAGGGTGGGGAGTTCTCATGTAGCCCAGCTGCTGGACGGTGCGGAGGCCTCGGGGTCTGCTGCCCGGGCTCGGCTCGGGTGGAGGACGAGGTTGGACCATGCCAGGTGGATATGCCTGTGTGGCTGAGCCCATCATGCTCTGCTGAGGCTCAAAGCTGGGCTGGTTGGAGGTCATGACGGGCTGATGAAAGGCCTCCTGAGCCATGGGGAAGTTCAGGTGGGTCGGCTGAGATGAGTAGTTCTGCTGACTTGGTTCGTGCATGACCTGGCCCAGCATTGTGCACTCACTGTTGCTGCCGACCATTAAAGAAGGGTCAGTCGTCATGTCCATTTGCTGAGGGTGAAGGTGGGGTCCGGACTTTGCTGCCATGCTGCTACAAGAAGGCGAGATCTGATTTGGGTTGCCACTGATTGCACTGGGGCTCAGCATCTGATGAGGTTGGTTATACCCTGTGTGCAAACCCAGATCGGGGTTCATGCTGGGGCCTAGGCTCATCGGCTGCTGCCGCAGCTGCATACAGTTTAGCCTCTGCCCATCCATGCCCACATTTCTTTGCATAAAGCTCTGCTGTGTTACGTTCATACTGTTCTCCGGCAGCTGCATCTGCTGCTGGTTGTAGTTCTGGTACTGACCAAAGTTCTGCTTCTGCTGGACCACTGCTAAGTTCCCTTGCGAAAACTGCTGCTTCGACTGATTGGACATGATATCAACCGTACCCGAGCTGACTTCGTTCCACTGGACGGGCATGTTATTTTTATTCATGTCTGAGGAAGCATCAAAGCTCATGGGACACTCTGCCATCATGGGTCCCAAGTGGCTCATGCTCGCCTCGGCCACCGCCATCCTGCGCTGGCTGGGCAAGGCTGGAGGCTGCAGCTTCCCACTGCCCTGGAAGCTCTGCATCTCGTTGCTGTACCCCATGGACGTGCTCTCAGCTGCTGTCCCATTACTCTGGGATTTGATGTACTGCACCACGTCATCTGGCAGCATAATGTCATCGTCTCCAACAGGCGCCTCTGCCTCCCCAGCCATGGCTTCCATGGCAATGTTTTCGCTGATGCTCAGCGGCCGGGGTGAGTAGGTGTGCCGGGGGAGGCTCCCGTCCGAGCGACCATAGCTCTGAAGGCCAAAATTCCTCCTGTCCGCAGGGTGAGGAGGATGGAAGGGGTTCATGCTGTTGGTGCTGTTGAAGCGGTGAACTCGCGGGAGGGCCTGGGGGTCTCCAGCAGGTCTCCTCACTGGATCACTCGCCCGCCTCGTGCAGTTGCCCGGTACCTCGTGGGGAAATGCTGCAGCTGACGGGTAGCCATAGGTGTTACCATCGCTGCAACGCCTGGGGCCTGGCGGGAGGCGGATGGAGGGCAAGGTGGGGTCTGGTCCATCCATAAGTGAGATCCTGTTCTTCAGGGTCATCCTTTCCATGTTCGGCAGGGGAGTCGGAGGAGGGCCCCCCGTGGCAGCAGCGTACTTGGCTTTCAGCCTGTAGTGCTGAGCTGGTGTGAGGTTCAGCAGGCCCGGCATCCCGCTACACTGGCTCGCCTCGCTTGACCGACGGGAGGCATCCGTCGAAATTGGGTCGTAGGAGTCGGCAGAGCTTGTGTTATTGGGACGGTGCCCGAGCTGCGAAGCCTCGCTGGAACGGCGGCTGGAGAAGTACGGGGAGATCCCTGACGATCTGCGGCTGACGGTGTAGGCGGAGCTGATGGTGCTTGTTGTACTATCACGGCGCTCGTTGAGTTGGTTCAGCATCGTAACCTCATTGACAGACAGCTCCATTATTCTGGGATTAGGCAGCGTAGCAGAAGAACCACCACTATTTTCTAGAATAGAGCCTGAGAGAAAGGTTGCAGGGAGGGAAAAGATTTAGTTAGCTGAGGAATTCCACTTGGTAGTGTTCTTGGTGCCAGAACAGACACACAAAGCCACCCCCAAATATTTTACAGGAACAACAGTGAATTTCATTTGCTGCCAGTGAATGCAAAGCTTCATCTCCAGCTCTGTGTCCATGCACAAAGAACAAGGCTGGAGAGAGACGACAAGAAGTCCCTGCTGCAGTCTTTGCAATGTGTACCCCACTGATGCTCAGCTGCTGAGGAAGAGCCTCCACATGGGCTTCTCTTAGTAAGGAAAAAAGTAGGACTGGTATGAACAGTGCCATGGGGACAGCACGTAGCTACAACCACAGCTGCTCACTGGGACAGATGCACAGCAGTCAAGGATAGGAGGCTGAGAGCCCAAAAGTTGACACCCAAAGGCTCTTCCCAGAGTAAACCGAGAAGCTCCAATATACTAAGCCCTGAGGTTTAATATAACCCAGGCCCTATGCCTTGGGACTTCTTGGCAAAGTTAGAGGAGCACTGATGGGATCATAAAGATGCCTTTATCAGGAATCCCCAGCCAGCGGGAAACTAGCGTATGAAGCTGTAGGCAATAGCCAGGAGCTCTCGAAGTGACAAAAGGCCTGTCAGAGCAAGATCAAGGACAAAGGGCTTGTCTGGATTGCTGCTGTGCTCCAGCAATCTCCCTGGAGGCACATCAGCCCTTGAGGAATTGTTACTGCTGGAACAAACCCAAGGAGTCTTGTGGCTGCCACCGGGACAGTGAGGACAGCTGTGGCTAGGTGCTGAGTGAGCTCAGGAACAAGAAGGACACCAACACCTCTGCCTCCTTTCTAGCTCTGTAGCACCGAGCATTCTGTTGCACATCACGAGGCGGCTGTGTTTACACTCAAGCTCTCCATTTTACCTGACATCTCTATCCAGCAAGGGCTGACTCAGAGGCAATAAGAAATGATCCTCCTCCAAGGCAGACTCTTGGTTATGAAACCAGAGTCAAACTCTGGAGGGTTGCTAAAGGACATGGTCCAGGCCCAGGGCTTACCGTTTCCTGAGATGGGAGGCAGCTTGGTGTTTCTGGCTTGTGGAGCTGGGCTCACCCATGAGCAGGAATCCTTAACTGTCTTGAGTTTCTCTTTCTTGAGCTGTTCAAGTCGTTGCATCGTCGTCATGTGTTTCCTTAGCTGCAGGCTGACTGTTGAATTACCAGATGAGACCGTTGAGTCCACAACAGGAGCGTTGTCATCCAACGCCGTCAGATCTCCCAGACTTCCCCCACTGTGCATGTTCATTTCTACTCCACTGTCATTGTTGTTGGTGCTGCCAAGGGGTGACGGCTCACTGCTGCACGATGACTGGCCACCAGGACTGGACTGACACATCTTGGGGAAGGAAAAGAGGAGGAGTTGGGCAGGTAGAAACATGGATGTAAAGAAACCAGGAGCCCAACATCCCCATCAGGCTCCATATGTTTGGCCCTATTCCGGGCTCTCCCCTCTCTTGTTACCCTTCCCTGCTGCAGGATCTCAGCTCTACCAGAGGGCAGGGGCACCTTCCCTAGGAGGGGAGGGCAGGGCAGCACCCCACAGCTGGAAGAACTATGGTGGGTTCAACTGGAGGATGGAGAGAAACCAAATGCTGTTCCTCCAAAAGATTAAGGACAGATGCTTCTCGAAGAAAAGCAGCATGTTACCTGGTTGTGCAAGGTATATTGCAGCAAGCATTGGCTTATCTAACATAGGATCAAGGTCTAAGTATTTCAGATACAACGTATTTCTGTCTTTAAAATACCCTAACATATAATTAGGTTAGCTGACAAACTTCCCAGCCAGATAAAAACCTGGTTCACTGTTTGCAAACTCCCACTTGCAGATAAGGCAGATAAGCACCATAAATATTTATTTTATTTACATTAGGAATTGCATTTCACATTGAGTAGTTTATTTGCAGCAGACACTAAATGGTCTGAACTTGCTCTGAGGTAGCTGTTGCTGCTACCAGATAGGATGCCGGGCTTCTCCGCTCGAGGCCCATGCTCCAGCAACTGTCAGAAAATGGGAGTGCTGAAAAGGCAACGTACTTTGCCCCAGGCCAAGGTGGGAGTGCAGGGTGATGCAGTGTTTTACTTTGCTCCGTAGCAGCCCTCACGGGCAGGGCTGACTGGCTCTGATGGCCTCATTGCCCTTCAATCGGGATGATAGAGATTGCAATCCCAGGATTTAATGGCAAGTTGTGATGCTGGGAGAAAGGCAGCAAAGGGAATCCTCGGGCACTGTGTCCTCCCACTTTCTGTACTCAAGCAAATAGCCCCCGTCCCTCCCCATTGCTCCACAGCCTCCACCTCCGCCCCGCGGGGGTTAGCTGGAGACAGGAGGCCTGCAGGAGACCATGCTTTATACAGCGATTTTAATACAAAGGATTTCTTTGCTCACCTTAGTACCGACTGTCCTTAGGAAGGTAGAGTACGGAAGGGTAAGTGGAAATAAAGAACAGGTTGTTAGGACAAAGACAGCATTAGCAGAAAGGACCATGTTAGTAAAAAGAGGAAGAGGGGAGTGAATATAACACAAATTGCCGACATCTCCCCCTCTCCCGTACCCCATCTTCCCTGCCTTCCCTCTTTAGGGTCCCAGATAAAAATCCCTAGGAGAGACTTCCCACCCATCTCCGTGGGTTTGGGCTGAGACCCAAAGATGGGTCAAAACAAGGGTCCTTGGAGGGATGGGAACAGTGAAGCATCTCACCCCTCCCACCACCCTGACCTTAACCAGGAAACAGGAGTTGGACGTGGGCCCGTCAGGTCAGACGCCGCCCGTTAGACGTGCACGAGTGAAGTACGCAGTGCTGGGCGGAGCGCGGAGAGGAACATCCAACCCACGGCCCTGCCGCCAGCGAGGTGGCTTGGCTGCAACTCTGGGAGTGCAGAGCCCTAGGAAAACAACCCCACATCTTTGGGAGAAACAGGGTGGGGAACCATGATTGTGTCCGTGTTTGCATAGAAAAAAACCCCAAAACACATGAAGGAAGAGTACTGGAGAGAGGTCATTCTGTCCAGTGGTTCTCACACTCAGTTTTTGTAACCCAATACAGAGCCTCATCACAGTAAAACTATTCCTTTAGTCAATCAGAGACACTTTGGATGTGAAAATACTAAATTCCTTCCTAACCAAAACATGCTGCTCATTAGTAATTTGTCCAGCAACAAATCCCTTAACTTTTTTTAGAAAATCTTTGTAGCTCCAGGGCATGTTTTTTCATAGGAATAACAGTCTTTTAGCCTGGATTCAGATCAAGAAAATATATATTTTGGAGCTCAAAGTCCTTTCAGCTCTATTGAGAAGCCTGGAGACTATGTGAACACTCTCCTTTGCAGGTGAAGGTCTTTTCTGCTGTATCCAGCCCATAGCCCGCCCTACTCTGAGCTGGTGCAGCAGAACAGAACTTTGCGTACGAAGGTGAAGAGAAACATCAAAAGGCAAAAGTGACCCATGTGTTGCAATGCTCCATCTCCTCCACCAGCAATGGTGTGCTGAGGAGCAGGTGGGCTCACTGTATGGGGTGGAAGAGGCTGGAATGGGTTTGGGCCCATCACCGTACACACCTCGTTAGCACCATAGACCACACTGCTGCCTACTGTGGAGTTGCTGTAATGGCCAGAAGGCTGATAAATGGTCTTTGCTTCAGCTGGTGGCCGCTCATGGGGCTGTAAAGCATGATCATGGTTGACTGCAAGCCTGTACTCTGTGGGCCACAGCATTGCTCCCATGTTTATTCCTGGTTTCACTGCACTGCCCCATCGTCCCACTACAATTTTCTGTGGCAGCTGGGAGTTGTGTATTGAACTCGTGTACTCCTGAGCAATCTACTCTAGCCAACCTTGCTTGAGCAGGGAGGTTGGACTAGACGATCTCAAGATGTCTCTGCCAACCCCAGTGATTCTGTGCTTCTATGTATAGTGGACAGGACCAAGGAATTGAACTTGCCTTAAGATACCCAACAAAAATAAACCAGCTACTTTTATCCCCACTGGCTTCATCAGACAGCCCACAACAGAGCTGTGCCAGCAAAACTGCTGCCCAGGAGCAGCCTGGAGAGAAAAACAGTGAAGGGTGAAGGGAGGAGGAGAAAAGGGCCTGCTTAAGCCAGGACTTCTGCTCCAAGAAGCATTCATCAATCTGTGCCCTATGGCCATTGCTCAATTTAAATTGGTGAGGTAGGTAAAGCTCATTTGACCACAACACTCTGAGTTTCACCCACTTTCACAGCACAGGGAGGCCAAGCTCAACACTGGGCATCACGTGGCCCCCATGACTACGAGGGTGGGAATTTGTGATGCTGGGTAGAAAGGTGCAAAATGTACCGGACTGTGCCCTGACCTGCAGTTTCATCTCTAGACTTGAACTCTAGGGTGTTGGCAGGTGAAGGACAGCTGCCCAGAGAGGTAAATGGCATGCAAATGCTTTATGCCCCCATTGCATTGGAGAAATTAGGGGCCATGTCATTTCTGTCAAGAGCAACTGCTCTTACCACAGAATTCTCCGTTTTTATCGTTTTAACTTGTAAGCAATCCTCCATGCTCCTCGTGGTGCTGTTGGCCTCAGGGCTCTCCTCTGAAACCTTGCTGCTCTGCTTGGCGCTTGCCTCATTGTCCCCATTCTCCTTGAGTGGAGGCGGCCGTGGGTGAACATCGTTGCGCTGCTTCTTCGTGACGTGAGCGTCAGGCCCGTGCACAGTCTTGACGTGTTTCCTGAGGGAACTAGGGTCTGTGTACCGCTTCGTGCAGCCAGGGATTTTACAGACGTAGGGTTTCTGTCAACAAAAGCAAATCTTGGGTTATATTTAGAACGAGCCCAAATATTCCAGGTACAGTGTATGGGCCAAGAAAATACAATGAGCATAGTGGCTGGCAGCAGCAAAATTTGGAGCATCTGCTCCACAGGATTCTGTAAGACTGAGATCTCTAAGATGTGATATACGGGCTGCTGCTGATCCACAGACTTGGCCAGTAATTTGATGTTGGCTAAATTCCTTGTTTTCAGTTTCTGGATTAAAAGACAGCTAAGAATTCATGAAATACTTTCCTAATATTACTTTCCCATGTATGTATTTGCTTGGTGGCCACAGGAATGTTTCCTGATTACGGATGGGAGGGAGGTGATGTAGGAGACTGGCTATAACACATTCTCTCTGCTAAGGTGGGGTCTACACCGAGAAAATGTCTGAGACCTTCTGGCTGATGGAATTCCAGCAAAACCAAGCCAGGCTGGATTCACCGTACCCAATCTATCATAGCACTCCAGCACCTGTCACCTTGAAACCTGTTATTGTGCAAAACAAACCACAGGCATGCAATGTTTTTTTCAGACGATAGTACTCTAGTCCCGAATTCATGAATCATTGATAGCCACAGGAAAACAAGGCTGAAGCCATGCTTCTGAAAACAGAAGTCAGCAAACAGATACTTTTCTTCTTTTAACTTTTTTTTTATTGAGTTTCCAATTCCAAAGTGTATTAGCACGGCAGTTGTTTGAGCTGGTGCTGCTGCGCTGGAAGCTCTGAATTCATCACAAGTTCCGTTTTCAGCCTCATAGCTACTCTAAGTATTTTTCTGCCAACACACTAGGACAGATCCATGAAAAAAAAACAGATAGACGTTGTTTGAAGGCTACCCAAAATGACCATTCCTATTCTTTTTTTTTTTTTTTAATCTGTTTTGTAATTTCATCCAGAAGCTTAAGTGAAAAAATACAAAGGAGTATGTATTCTTTGCAGAAAGCCAGCATCATCACATGAAAAACACTGGAAGTCTGGTTTTTATTCAAAAGCATGCTTCCTGACTGATCTTGGCACATCACTTGAACAAACTAAATCCTCGTAACACCCCACTGAGGTAAATATTTAATATATTTTAAAGTTGGGTAAACCAAAGCACAAAAAGTAAAATAGTTTGTTTATAAATCTCATGCAACCTTTTGGATGAGGCATTATAGAAATATTATTGCTGCTATTAAAACCTGTTCTAAAGAACAGAATCCCCATCACACATGCTAAAAATGTCTACATAAAACAGTTCAAGGATTTTTTTATAAAGATCCTTTAGGGCCAGTAGTTCTGATTTTTCAGACACCAGTAACTAGGGTGACACGATCACTGTTGCTTGGACAGCAGACACTCCACCTGACGGGGTACAACCATCCTCTTCATCAGGCCATACCTCCTGCAACTGGACTGAGCACAACTGTTGTTTTGTTGGCATGCCTTCATATATCCCCTGGGTTATCCGGATTCTGACATCTAATGCAGTGTATGCCCTAGTGAAGTCAACGATTTAGATATCTCAGATGCCTCCCTCCTACTCCCATACACATACAGCACGATACTTCTTAGGGTGGGAGAACTGGAGAACTCCCCAGGCACTTAGCAGAACTGAATTTCTGCATTTTACCCTTTTTTAGCTTGAATTAGAGAAAATGTCACTCTGAGCCTTTGGCTGGCCTTGAACTCCTGCCACTTTTTTGTGTATGCACTGGAGAGTGGTCACGGGATGAAAGCCGTTTTCCCTGGAGTAACTCTGAAGGTATCCCCTGAAGGGATTCAAACAGTCACTGAAACTTTAAAATGAAATAGTGCATGTGACATTTCAACAATCAAACAAAAGCCAGTGCGGTCATATATCTCCAGCCTTGAACTTCAGCATGTTTGGACCATACACCTACGTCCTGTCACACAATGATGGAGGCAAATGCAGGGAACCTGGAGCTTCCCCCTCAGAGGAGACATGGATGACTAACTCTGAAACTGTGGTGTATCCCAAGTAAACACTGCAAGCAGAGGAAAATATTTAGTAGGTAGCTAGGAACCACAATAGAGTTACCAATGGGTAATGGGAAGTATTCACAGCCACAAACTCCTGCTTTGCATCCTTGTGGTTTTGTGAGCCAAGGTCTCAGTGCAGTTTGCTAACACACTGGTCATGGCCACAGCTGGTTGCAGGACCCTCACCTGGGCCTGCTGCCCAATGCAATGAGCTTTGCCATGAAGGATGTCATTTGTTGTAAAGGATCATGTTATATGTTCCTCAAAAAGAGGGTGTCAAATACGTGACCTGAAGCCATTATATGCAGCCTAGAGATCTCCCACAAGTCTTGGGGCATGCCTGTGTTGCGTCAAGGAGGTTGAACAGCAGTTTGGGAGTGAGCATGATCTCAAAATGTAAGATCATGCAGTGCCATGTAGTTCCCATGGTAAGGCTCAGCTGGCCTGGTACAAATCTTCCACTAGTGGCTATGCTGTTTCTGCACCTGAGAAGGCTTTGGCATCCTCCAGGGGAAGCAACAGCAGAGGATAAAATCCCTATCTGTTATCTGAGTCGTTAATTTGTGTTGTTGGGTACAGCCTGTGCCAAGTGTCAGCATGTTAGATCAGGGTCCGCCATAGACAAGGAGTTGGATGCTCCTGCCCTATCGCCTCATCTTCTTGCACAATGGGAACCCAAAGGAGCAGACCTTCAAGTGTGGGCAAGCTCTGCTCATATGAAGTGAGGAGTCATCCCAGATCCAGTGCAGCACTTGGGAAACTGAACCCATCAAAGAAATGACATTTAATAACACAGCCAAACTAAAATTCCACATGTAGGAACATGGGACACCAGTTTGCCCAACAGAAGGGAAATTCTGGCCTGCCTAGGAAGGATCCTGGAAAAGCTCTAAGGATCTGAGCTCAAGTGATCTGCGGGCAAAAAGTAGCTCACATTCTGCTTCAGTGTGCACAAACTGGGCAGAGTGAGTCTGTATCCAGCACTAAAAGTTGAACCAGCAGTCTTGATCCATCCGTGTGAGAATCCTTAGGGATGGAAGAGAGATGTAAAATTGATTTAAGGACAGGAAAAAAATGCTGCAGTAATGGGAATCTTCAGTGGCTTGATTGCCTTATTTAGCTTAAGAGAAAGAAGATGGAGAGTGACTTAACACTGTAGTGTTATGAGGTAGAAATAGCAACAATGAAGGGGACACACTGGAGGAAGGCAGAGAAAGCATCCGTGGTTGGAAAACAAGCAATTTCTAATACCTGAAATGTGAGATTAAATCGTGACTGCCTACCTTTCAGGGGAAGGATCTTTAACAGAGAACAAATGATGTTTTAGTCAAACACCAGTTACTGGGAATACAGGTTGCTGAGTAGATGAGAGGTTGCATGTCTTGTTGGTCCCTTCTGGCCTCAAGGTCAGCGTAGCCTTAAACCAGCCCCAAACTACCCAGTGCCAGTGTGGATATGGGTTAATTTTAACCTGTGTCCTGCTGGGGAAGTAGTTTACTGGTGAAGGATAGTCCTGACATTTTGGGTTCATACCTAAACCAATTCAAATAACACTGGGATCCCGGTCATTTGTTGGTTCCATGTCAGCATCACACAGCGTGGAAGGGCATCCTAGACTTTGAGTCCTTATTCTGACTCCAACAGAATCTCTGAAACCTACAGAGCTTTGGTTATTACTGACTGATATTATGCCAGAGATAGAAATACTCCCAACAAGCCCTTTGTAGACACAGCATCGCTTTAAAAAGCTGTCATCCGTGGCAATTGTGTTCCATTCTCCAATAGTCTATATTTAACTGTTGCAAATTAGGCTACAGACTGAATTCTTCATGGCTGCAAACACTATTAGAACTTTGGAGTGTTGTTTTTTCTTTCCCTGTCAGCTAATTAGTGGTAATATAAATTTCAATCGTCGGCCGTGGTTGATTGCACCAGACCATCACATGCGTTACAATAAAGGCAATTTCCTCTGCTCCCCAACTACTAATAGTGGGTCTTAATTAGCCAAGGTTAACAAAGCATTGCATTGTGCTCTATCATTGTACATCAAATGATGGAGGGAGTATTATTTTCAGAGTGTCAGGATCCAGGGTAGCTGTTATACTACTGCAAGTCTGCTCCACAGTAATATTAAACAGCACATGCACAACTGTACAATCCTATTTGCGCTATTAAAAATTATAAATTTGGAAAATGCTTGCTTTAATTTCCAAAGCCGATTAAAAAGTTTGCATACTTTAACATCTGTTTATGATTTCAAACATGGCTTTCATAAATATAAAGCTAATGCGGTCTGGCTCTCCAGCAAAATAAATCCCATTAAAAAATAAGAAAAACCTCTCATTACAGTAGGTTTCTTTTTACATGAGTCCAGCGTGTAAAGTGTATGTTTATTGTCAGCAAAATTAAAAAAAAAGCCCTCCGTTGAGCTGCGGTGAGCACAGGCTTACCTCATTGGAATGCGTCCTGTTCTGGTGCTTGGCTCTGTCCGAGGCATTGGAAAAGGCTTTATTGCAGCCTTCGTGTTCACAGACATAGGGTTTTTCTCCAGTGTGGGACCTCAGGTGTGTCTTTAAGTTCTCCAGGCGGGAATAGGCTTTGGAGCAACCCTCAAACTAAAATAAAAAAAACACAAGAGGAGTGATTAATTAACCAGAAAAATCTGATTTTCCCCCTGCCTAAACGTTTCTCATCTGTTTCTCATTCTTTCTTTTTTTCTTCCCTTTAAAGGGCTTGTGTTTTAGGGAACAACATCCACTTTGTTGGGAGAATTCACTTCCCTAGGCAGGCTGAGAGTTTCAGCAGTGAGTCATATTTAAGGTGCTGCTCCTTGTTGGGTACCCACCTGACATTTCAACAAGAGACTCTTTTTTCCAGCACGGTTGAACGCCCCTCCACTCCTCCAGGGCTCTCCTAGACCCTCCTGCCATCCCTCTGCAGCTAACACACTCGGCAACGGAGGCCCTCTCCTTCCCACCCAGACGACTGACGGCTTCTTGAGAGTTTGACCAGCCTTGCAACTTCACTAGCACCAGCGCTGGAACGGCCAGACCATTCTCTAACACACAAGCAGAAATCTAGCAAGCTTTGAAGTTTCCCAAATTACAGCTTGGGTCTACTCTCGGAGGATGCTGTGGTCAGGCCGTCTGACATTACCAGTTTAAAAAACAAGACTCTCAATCTTGAAGACAGATGGATTTTTGGATGACAAAACAGGCCAGGAACCTTTCCCCCTGGAAGGAAACCAGCTGCCCACACAACGAGAAGGAGCAGCTTGGGAGACACGGTGAGGCTTCGGGTGATGTAAGTCCTGCCGCCCTCCGCTCTGGCTGGGCTGGAGGCTTCTCCCTGCACCTGCCCTGTCTGCAGCATGGGAGGATTTCTCCTCAAACCAAGGAGGTCGTCTTAAATGCTCTTTGACAGAACAAGTGGGAACTTACAAACACTAGAAGAGGTTTTAAGAAATGCAAGGCTCCCTTCCAAATTCTAGCTAAATGCTGCACTCTCTGTTCAGCTGGGAGCGTTGAAAAGCCCATGCTGCACCTCCTGTGCAAGCACCTTAAAACACACTTTTACTTTCAACAAGTAGCCCCTCCTGTTGTAATGTATGCAAGCTGCAACATGTTGTATTTTAGTCAGATCACTTAAACGTGTCTACAAGTTCAGTCCAGATGTGACAGGACTTCACATTGCTATGTTTGAGTCTTGGTCAGTGAAGAAATCGGTGTCATAGCAGGACAGGTCATGCCACAGCTCAGTATCTGATTTCCCTGTGGGCAGCTGAGTGGTCCTATACGTGCAGAGATCCGGCCCTTTTGCGCAGAGGCCAAAGGCAGCTGCAAGCAACAGCAGCGGTACCTGTCTCCTTGTGCTCCACGGGCACAGGACTCGCCTGCCCTGCTAAGGAGTGAGGCAAACATGCAGCCCATGAAACCCATGAAGCGCATGGGCACAGGTTGATCCCATATAACTTTGTTGTGCTGGAAAAGAAGTAGGGTTACTTAAGCTTCCCTTTAAGGTCTAATGTAGGGATGATGGACATAAGGAAGGCAAACTTGCTCTGCTCTCTTAAGATAACCAGATCTCTTCAAGGACAGTAGGAGCATCCTGCAAGAGCTGATTCCTTCCACAGCTTTGTTGGGGCGGGATGGATCCAGTTCCACTCCCTCAGACAACTTTCATTAGCCCATTTGGCCCGTAGAACATGCCACAACTTCGAGGCAGCACAGTATATCCCTTTCTTCTCTTGCCCTGTGCGAACAGTCCTTCACAACTCAAGTCGCTTACGGTTATTGAAATACATCATTCCACTTGCTGGAAAACAAAGGGAACTCAACACGAGGCAACTCGTGTGTCCATTCTGGTTTTGCTGGATACTGACACAAAAATGCAGTTATTAAGAGCAAAAGTACTGAGACCACATTTTCAAATAAGGGCTTCTCAGCAAAGCAGCCTGAGCATGTTCAAAGCATTTGTTCCCGCTCTTACGCGTGGATTTGATTATGTCAGTGGGAGTTCTGGCTGTCATCTGTTGAAATAATCCTTGACCGAATCTCAGGCTGCAATTGGGCTCATCTGTAGCTTTATGTACACCACAAACTTCTTGTCTGAAACAAATGGCGCTTTGAAAAATCGCTGCCAGGCTTGGACAAGGAATGCTCTGCCACAGAAGGGCACTGTCTGCAGAGCTGCCATGTATCTCAGGCAATTGGAAACCAGTGGCCCTCCAGCTTGGGGAGAGTTGCTGTGACATATTGCACATAGAGGGACTGCAGTTCTCCAGGAGGCAGAGGATGACTTCCGACTCAAACACACACAGCCTTGCCATTGCTCCAGCGCGACACAACCGAGGCGTGAAAGAGGCAGGATTGTGCAGCGGTGCTTTTTCCTGCTCCATTACAGCACTGAAGAGGATGCAGTCCCTGCTGCTTTTTGTCTTCTGAGTCCCTCTACCTGCAAGGGCAGGGCTAGACTTTCCCTCACTGCTCGCTTTGTAGCACACCGACGATCAATATTCCTTGATACTTTTAAGGAAGATTGGTAAAGCACTAGAACTGGGCAAAGTGCTTTAGAAGATTAAAACAAAGGACATGGCCCTGTGCCCCAGGGAGCTTATGCTCTAAATTAAATGAACACAGGGCTGGAAGATTGATAAAGGAGTCATGCAGCAAGCAAATCATACATATCCTAATATTTGTAAGCAGGAGCTGGGGCAGAGCCAGGGAAGGAGCAGGGCTGGAAGTGACTAATGGAGCAGAAGAGGAGGAAGATATGGGAGGAGGGCTCAGACATCTGCCGAGTAGAAAGAGAGACTCATCCCTGAGACTCTGGGGAGAGGAACGGCATAATGCTGACAGCAGAGGAGGTACGAAAAACAGGCAGGAGGAGAAGGCAGGGAGCAGAGGATATCAAAAGTCAGGGATGGACCTTTGGGAGGAAAAAGGGCTGAAACACAGTGGAAAGAGATGGTGAACACCTCTCCTCTCCTACCAGTTGGCCAAAGCCACTAAACTCCACAGCTCGCTTCTCTCTTGTGCCCCCCATCAGGCATTCTTGGCTGCTCCACATCAGCCAGAGGTGTGGTGGGAGACTCCATGTGTGAGGGCAGATATGGGCTTTAATATCTCAAGGTTGAGGAGGAGGTGAGCCCAGCTATCTCATGTGCTAGATGAGCCTGTACCCACAGGACTGAGATACAAAATAGCACCCCATGCTCTTCCTCAGGCAGTGTTTAACACTAGACTCAGTGCTGCTGGCATGCAGAAGGTCTGGGGACTGAGCTCCTTGGGATTTAAGCATCCAGGCGTTCACCTCGCCTCTGGATTAAGACAGCAGAGGCAGGAGGTGTTGGTCCAGTTCTCCAGGCTGGAAGGAGGCTTCTGTGCGTACTGGAGTGCACGGGTGAGGGAAACTTGCAGCCCCAGCGGCAGTAGTGGGTGATGCTGAGTTAGACATGACCAGGATTAGGTGGTTCCCCACAGTGTGGGGTTACTGGATTTCCTTCTTGGATGTAAGCAACTAAATTGGCTGGTTTTCCACCTTAAGTGACTTGCCCTGAGTCACTCTGGATCTGTGTGGTAGAGCTGAACCCATTTTGCCCAAGGAAATGCAGTTTTGCCCACTAACACCGCGACCACCCTCCTTGACCACTTGCCCCGTCCCCAGGGTGCAACCTGCAAGTAGCTACAACCCGGACACAGAGAGCTGGACTGGCCTTGAGCTGGGTGCCGGCAGGTACCCTGGGAGAGCCCTGCCTGAAGCCATGCCTGTGTCTGCACACCCATTTGTGTGACCACCAAAGTCCAGTGTCCCACTTGCCAAGCTGAGATGCACCATGTGTCCCTGTCAGCTCACCGTGCACTTGTGTGGCTTTTCTCCGGTGTGCCTTCGCATGTGCACCACCAACATGTACTGAGCCTTGAAGGGCTTCTGCTCCCGCGTGCAGTCCTGCCAGCGGCAGACAAACTCCTTCTTCTCCCCGTGGATGTGATCGTTGTTGATGTGCTGGTGGGAGAGAAGGGAAAGGCAGGTCACTCCTGGAAGAGCTGACGCCAGCGAAGCACGCACGGTGCTCCGACAGCCAGCCGGTCCCTCCCCAGTGCTTGTGGTCAGGCGTTGCAGCTAGGTCCCAGGTGCGCAGATAACACCAGCGACACGCAGGGACACGGGAGCCAGCGCTGCGGTCTGGTGTGTCCTGCAGGAGAAGGCGGGCAGCACCCAGCACACTGGGCACTGGGTCCAAAGCAGTTATAAACGGGGCATTTGCCCTACATGCTGTAAAAGCAATGGGGACCTGTGGTGCCAGCGAGAGAGGAGCCCTCTTCTCGGTGTCTCCCAGGCTGCCTGATGCCACTGTTGGGAAGGACGACAGAGTCATTTTTGTCTCTGCTGAACCCTCCGTGCTGCATTTACACAGCTGGGATCCTTTCCTGGGGTGCTGCTGGAGGATGGGAGAGGAGGAGACAAGGCTGCCTGCGCGCCAGCCCGAAGACATCCACCTGCTGTCCAGCGCAGGCGGCTGGCAGGAAATGACAGCATCTGCGAGCTATGCGCCAGGGAAAGCTCCTCGGCCTCAATTACTCCTAATTACTCGGGTCCGTGAAATCCTGCACCAGGGTGTTGAAAAGCCAGACCCAGAATGGTGCCTTCGTCCACCCTGGGAGGAAGACGAGGGTTGCTTTTTCCCAGCCTGGGGCAGATGAAGCCCTGCCGAAAATAAACAGAGCAGGAGACCAGCCCGTCGGCAGTGCTGTTCCCGTGGCGGTCTTGTCTCTCTGAATGGGGTCTCGCTGCCAAAAATAATGCCTGTCCTCGCTCCTGTGTTTTCAGCAGACATTCACTGACAGGAAATCCTAAAATAAACCACTTTGGGTTTGGGTTTTGTTTTTTTGCGCTGAGATTTTTTTCCAGCCCCTGCCTTCATCCCCGGGGCCAAGGCCAGGCACACATGCTGCGGCTCGAGATGAGACACTCTCAGGGTGGCGGGGCAGCACGAGGACACAAAAACATGTTAAAACAGAGACATCGGCCTTCACAGTCCCAGCTGAATCCAGCCCTGGTATTTTGTGTGCCGCAGCCCAATCCTGGGGACAGGACTGCTTGGGGCACCAGGTCTACCCAGGGGCAAGGGGAGGTGTGTGGAGCTCAGCTGGTCACTCGGGCACCACGGGTAAATACCGAGAGCCAAAGCTGCGTACCGGGAGGGTCAGGAGAGGCTGGGTTTGGGAGGGATTTCGGATGGGTTTGGAGCTCAGCTGCCTACAGTTCTGGTTTTAAAACATGGCATCGGTGTGAGATTTTAGCCTTAGATGGTGGAAATCTGGTGAATTCCCCAGGAGACCTATGGACATGCTAAACCACACCCAGAGCAGACTGGAAAGATATGTCTCCTGGCTCTGTCGGCGTGGGAGCCTGACTTGCAACCGAGACTACAGGCAATGCTAGGAGTGGGGGAGTGCACAGGCTCACCCGTTCGGTCCTGCTTGGGCCAGAGGAAGACACGCTTATGGGAGAGGGACTGTAGCCCCCCTTCAGGCCTATTAACTCACTGTCTGGGCAACATCTGCTTCCCATCACACAGTGGAGGAGCAGTTGCACAACTCACCACACTTCAACTACAGCTCCTCAGCCCCCATCAAACCCCCACCTGGCCTGAGGCTTTGCTGGGACTTCTCTCAAGTTGTGAGTGTGACCTTCGAGGCTGGGAGCAGCAGTAGTGCTTGCAAAAATATGTCCTCACTCCTGCTGCTCCTCGTTGACATGCACTCCTACCACTAGCACACTGCCCACTATGTGTGGAGAACGGACCCTGCACGCCCAGGTACTTTGCTCTGCACACAAACTAGAGTTTTTCCATGCATGGTGAGATGCTATCTTCTCAGAAGTTGGCCCACGACATCTGTATTTCATTTAAATGTGTATTTTGGGCATCTCAAATCCACAACTCCATGTTGCTAGTAATCATAGCACAGAAGACTCTGTTTTTATAAGCTTCCAAATTTAGGAAAATCTTGGACATTCCGTCAAATATTTTTCTTTGGTTTTTCTCTGGAAATAAATTGTGCTGAGCTGCCTGGATCTGCCCTGCGCTTTGCTCTGGGCAGAGTTAAAGAGTTTTTCTTATGTCTGAGAGGGAAACACACAAATACTGCAGGACAAATGTGAGCCCAGCCCATCCGACAGGGCTTCTGTGGTTTAACCCCAGAAAAGCAACGCCCCGTGGCATGCAACGTGCAACCCATTAAGCACCTTATCACTCATTTGGCCCTGGAAACCATTTCTAAAACTGTCTGTTCTCAAGGACTTGCTGCACTGAACCACTGACTTCTGATAGAGGCGTGCAGGTGCTAGCCTTAGATGGAAGAGTGGGCACATGCCCAAAATTATCATTTAGAGTGTGGTCCCTCTGGGCTAAGATAATATTTGTGTGCAGAGCTTGGGGAAACAGAGACTGACACCTACTTGGTGACGTCTAAACATGACTAACATGAAGATATGTGAAAAAGGGTGAGACCAGACACGAGCCCTCAGGAAGAAGGCTACACATGAGTCACACGTGGGTGGCCCCTGGCAGGCCTGGAGCCCAGCTAAGGCAGGCAGCAAAAGGCTGAAAGGAAAGGAGAATACAGTGGGTCCTGTCGCAAAATTTGCTCAATCCAACATTTTGCTGCAAGCAGCAGGGTTGCTGGGGCTGGTGAATTCCCAGCAGCTCTGGGTTGGCTTCAAACAAATGGGGCTCACACCACAAACCCAAAATGAGGACTGGGAGGGTGCTGTGCTGGGGGCAGGTTGGGGCTCAGACACAGATCATGTCTGATTTCACAGGCGCTCGCACTGAATTTGAGGGAGTTGTTGACCCCAGAAGCCAAAGGAAACCAAACGGTGGATTCCCAGATGAAGCAAGGCACATAAAAGGTTCTTGGAATTAATTAGAACTGATAATCTGATTAATGACTTGGTTTGGGGATCCTTCAGAGAGCAGTTTTGACACTGGTTTGGGGATATCACTGTGATTACGGAAGCCCCATTTCCCAATTTTTAAAAAAATCAACCCACTTTCTATATTTCAGGCCCTGATGGAGACACTGGAGCATGTCTCCCAACTCTGGAAGTGCTCTATTTTTGTGGGATGGATGAGTTGAGCAGGTCAACAGCCCCTAAGTGATATGGCCCCACAGCTCATGTCACAGCAGCATAAAAGGCTTTTACAGCCTGGACAAGGACTGAGGACAGTATGGATGATCCGTGACCCATAGCTGGTGTAGGTGCATGGGGAGGCTCAGTGAATATGGCCAGCAAAGAGGGAAGGGCTCAGCCCCCTTCCTCATTTTCTGATCAGGTCCTCTGCACCGAGCCTTCTGTCATTGGGTCATGCACAAGGGAGACTGAAACTGCAGCCTCAGCAGCTGAGAAGAGAGCAACATCAAATAATCTATGAGAGGCTTCGTGCAGCTAAACTCCTCAGGGAGCAGCGACCTGCTTTGGCAGTGTTTACACACCGTATCTCTGATTTGCACCTTTAGTAGCTCCCAGAGTGAGCTCTGGCTGTACAGCAGCTAGTGATAAAAAATGAGGACAAGTGCACAGAAACTCAAATTTATCGCTGGGGTTTCCTCCCAACCATTACTCACATGGACGAGCTGCTCTTGAGTGTCATATTCCTTTGTGCACCCTTCCCAGTGACAGTTCGTCTCATAAATAACCTCAGGCTCCTGTTTACATTCATCCTTATCTAGATCTTCTTTCAGGTCTGTCAGATGCTCCTGCAACACACAACGGCGCATTGTATAAGGTGAACTTCTTTCATCTGAATTCCTCCGTCACTCATAGATTACAGGGCAGGTATCAACTGATCACAAAACCGTGCTCATTGTGGCAACACAACATCCTTGATTACTGTGAAATAACGAGTTACAGAGTTTTGGTAGAAACGGATCAGAGTTAATGACAAGACACGAAACACCCTGAAGCCACGGTAGCAGCAGCGGCTGGCTCCAGCCAGGTCATGGACAGTCTCAGGAAAGGCTGGAGATAGGAAAAGGCTGGATTTTGACCTTTGGGTTCATCCTTTGCTGGAGCAAAACTTCTGATCTGGGGGGAGTGGAGACATAGGAGCATGAAGAAACCACAGAGCAGCAGAGCTACTGGTTACCACACTCACCTGACACGGGTTGGAGAGGGGGGTTCCTGTTTTCTGCATCTTTCAATAGATGAGAAAATTATGCCTAACCCTTACCCAAAGATTTACGCCTGTAGGGTGCTCCGCAGGGACAAAGTGATGAGCCCCTAAAGCACTCCTCTGAGGTTGGCGAATTTGGGAAGCTTGAACAAGACCCCATGATGAGTGGGTTGCAGAGCAGAGCTCCAGGGTCTCTGGACTCATAAATGAGTTAGTTTAATGCTGGGCACGCTGTGAGCTCTCTCCTTAACTTCTCTGTCTAGCCAGCTCCTCAGTGCTAAATGAAGCACAGAAGATTTTTTTACGGCTGCTATGAGGATTAAAGCATTGACACCTACACAATAGTGTAACATACAACATAATTAGTACAATCCAGAGGTAAGGACAACTGCTGGCCCTGTGTGTGTCAGACACTTGCATTACGGACAAGGCAGCCAATATCGGCTTGGGAATTCAGCAATACAAAACCCTGCAGGTTTTGATCCCCTTCACTCCCTGTCCTCCCAGTTACTACTACTACCCAGCACTGAGCATCCTGCCTCCAGGGCAGCTTTAGACAGGAGCGTCTGGGGTGACTGACCACATCAGATGCTGTTCCTCATGATCTGATGCTCCAGTTGGCCCCATAACTGTGTAGACACAGTCAGACCCGTCTCAAACTGCCTCTGACCTGCCTAAATGGACCTATCTGTCTGCCATCTCCTTCCTTACCAACACCTTCCCAATGCCTACGGAGGGGCTGCAATGATTAATGACTTAATGGCATTACATGGCCTGGAAAGTGAGATGTACTGTACGAAAGTTCAACACTTTTCATTAACTAGCTCATGACATACATGCCAGCTGTGACTTTTCAATTCAAAAGTTTAGATATGGAGAGGAAGAGATTTGTTTTAATTAGCTCTTAATTTAAAAAAAAAAAAAAAAAATTGTAAAGTGGCTCTTGGGACAGGAAACTCTAGTAATTTACAGAAAGACTTCTGGAGATTCAAACTGTATCGGAGCCCAGAGCAATAGTCTGAGAAAGTTCAAACAGCAGGTTCTTTTTCCTGCAATTCCTATTTGGTTGAGCTGTGAACATTATTTTTGTTGAAATGTTTCTCTCCATGTGAAGTGTGGTCTCTGGAAAAGTGAAATTTTCTACTAAAAATCTTATTTTGCCAAAATTTGTATACTTTGTGTTGGAAAAATGGAATTGAAACCATTTTAATTTGTTGAAGAGGATTGAATTGTTTCATTTCTGGCTAATTCAACATTAATCTGAATCTGTACTGGAGCTATTGTGGTATCATAAGAGCACAGTAACTCAGGTCCTTCATGCCTGGCGCTCCACTGTGTCCCACAAATCTTGTCTGGATTGCATTTTTTATAGCACAAGCCATCATGGGAGATACTGTCTGGCCAAGGATCTTAAACACCCAAACCACAACTCACATGAGGCGTTTCCAGTACAGAATTTCCAAAACAAAACACACACATGCATGCTTTTTTTGGGATGGATGAGGTTCATACTCTGCAAAAAATGTATCAGTCAATAATTAACTGACTGTAACTCAACTTTTCAGCACAGTCTCCTGCAGAACAGGAATCCCCAAATTTAACAAGTTGCTGTCGCTTAGACCAACTGAAGAGGAGACACCCACTACGTTCGGTCTTTTAATCTGTTCTCCCTGCCAAGAATGGGCTGTCTCTTACAAGGTACTTTCCAGTAATTTCCCCAGTCAGTACTGAAATGCTGCAAGACGTGAAGCCTCATTTCCCTTGGGGTATTACTTCACAGATCTCCTCATTAGGAACTATTAGACGACCAGCGTGCATTTTCCTTCCCTTAATTTCACCTTGCTATTCTAATCAAACCTCCTTGCATCACTTTAAACTACTCACCCCCTTCTTTCAGTGCTTATTTCAGATAAGACCCAGTGGCTGGAACTCTGGGGCCGGGCTGCAGGGGTGAGCCAAGCACGCCCTGCGGTTGGGTGCACACCTCTTCACATCGGAGCAGAGAACGGAGGGTGACAGCCATTGAGCAAGCAGCTGTCTGTCTCACAGCTCCTCTGCTACAGATGCTTTGAGAAAGCAGGTGATGGCTTTCAAATCTTTTTTCCGTTTGCTGCAAGAAATAAACACGTGGCCCTCTTAGCCCGAGTGGTGGCCAGATTGGTTTTTCAGGGCATGTGCTTTTGCAGCAGCGTGTAGATCCACTCCTAAACTCAAAGCTCCAGAGAGGTGCCTCTTTGCCCTAATCGTGCTGACTACAGCATGTTTATCTTTCCCTGATATGCTATCTTCATCAATTTACCAGCCCCCTGATGACTGCACACGTTGCTGTCCCCATGCATCATGCTGAGACCTGCTCCTGAACCAGGGCAGAAGGAGAAATTTGTCATCAACTCTTCCATTCGCTTGACAATAACATGGCCTAATATTTCATGAAAATGAAGTGCCCAGAGCACTCTTGATAGTTTACAGTTGTGATAAAGGACGGTCAGATGGATACTGTCAGCCATTAAACAGTTTGCAATCACAGAGCTCCGGAAAGAAAGCAAAGGCCTTTGGGCCTTTCTTGGTGTCAAATGTTGTGTCACCGGTGTAAAGGATGTTTCTAGGAGCAATTCCTTGTTGAATCAAGAAGTCGTCCTTTTTTTTGCAAGCTTTCTACCTACATGCAAGATTCCCTCATAATCTGTGCTTGCTCTGAGACACTAATGCTGCTTGCTTTGCAGCACAGAAAACTCAGACATCATTTTAAAATTATCACTCTTGAAATATTCCCTCCCTCCTTTTTTTCTATCCAAGCACAGCAACAGCAATCTGAGTCCCAAGCACCCACCGAATGCTTCACTCAGTCACTGCAGCTCTGCCCTGTACCTTGCTGGGCTTCATGCTCCCAGAGACCCCCGCCTGCCTGGCAGACTTTGATGCCTTGCTCCCAGATGCAGCAAAAGGTGCCAAGAGTATCGTTCCCAAAGACAATGAGACCCAGCAGCTCACTGCCTCGGCTCCACAACACGTCTCGCACCAGGAAGGTTACCTGTGTGGTTGGGGACGCTGGGGGCAAGCCCTCGACTTCGGTCTTGACTTTGCTGCGCTTGTTAATTACTGGATTGACTGTGCTGCTCACGGCCGACTCGCTGCTCTGCTTGCTCTAGGAAAGAAAACCAGGCAAGATACGGCACCGGGGTTTGGGATGAGAGACAGACTGCAGCCCACCTCCTCATTAAAAATTAACTTAAAAATCAGGCAAGGTTGAACTTCAGGGGTGGCCAGGGACAACGGGGTATTGGCCTGCTGGCCTGGGTTTCGCAGGAAAACTAGCCCGTGTGGGTTTGTGCGAGGCAGAGCGGTGGAAGAGAGGGAAGAGTCAAGGGCAGCATCAGCTTCTGCAGGCTCACCAGCGAGCTTGGCCTCGCCGCTGCTGCTCCATTTCAGAGCGATCCGGTCCCTGTCAAAGCCATCAAAACCTTATGCAACCCTCACCCAAGCCACGATTTTATTTCTCGATGCGATGAAATGATTTGTTGAGAAAAAGAATTCCTGGGAGGAGTGGGGGGCTCTGGTTACGTGCGAGGGCTCCGGCGTGCTGGGTGCATGAAAGGCTATGTGTATATTTTGCTAAGCTCTTAAAAAATGTGAACAACTTCAGGAGAAAAAACATCCCATTGTATGTGCATAAAATTGGAACATTAACATTTTAAATACACTCTTGCTAATTGCTCAAGATTGGTCCTGCAAGTTATTAAACAGAGGCATAACTCCTGCCAGCCACATTATTTTGGTAGCCAGTTTGTAAGAAGAAAACAAAACCAATCAATCAAATAACCTTCAATAACAAACAGAGTTTGCAGCGCAGCAGCCATGAGAAACCCTAAAACAATAAACCAGTCTGAAAAGTTCAGTATGATACAACTAAAACAACAATTCGAAATGGGTGTGAAATGAGGTGAAGTAAGTCTTTGGGGAGAAAAGCAACTGCAATTTAAACTTCCAAGGAATGAAAATGGGAAGGAAAAATGATTAAAAACGTGCTAGACATATTCACTAACCCTGTGCGTGTGGAGGGCTTGTGCACACATGCATGTGCCTGTGTGAACTCACAGGTATTTGCAAGGACGCATTTGAGGTGTGGGGTTTCAGACACATCACAGCTTTCCTAGTTTTCAAAATCTGACCCCTGGTTTTGCAAACCTTAACAGTAAAGATCAACAGCAGGGGTGCCCCAAGAGAGAAAGCTACTGAAAAAGAAGGAACAGTAAGTAAAATAGCTAGAGATCCTAGGTAGGATGCACTTATTTGTTAAAGAGGAAAGGAATAAGGTGTTTTAAGACCATCGGCATGGTTCACGTCAGCAGAAAAAGGGAATGAGGGACCGGTGAAGGAACTGATGAAGCTTGGTTCGCAGTGCTCAGGTGCTTATCTGGCAAAACACTCCAGTGTGTGCTGAATTCCCTCGATTTCAATAGCACATAACGTGTTCAAGGAGATTTGCTGCCTGAGATGACCCTGCATATCATGTTCAATGCTTTGATGGATCAAGGCCTTTGGTTCCTGCATGTGTAGGTATGTATGTGCAAGGAAGGGAGGTGGGTGCAAAATTTGGCTGTGACTAGTCCAGAAACACTTTGCCAGGAGGAAGAAAAAGCAACGTAAAGGGAGAGTGTGAGTAAAAAGAGAGTGGGTAAAACTCCCACAGCCAGCATGAAGGGCAGCGCTAATCCCACAGAGAACGTGCCTCAATTTCCCTGTGTGCCATGCACAGAGAGAGCCGGGACGGCCGTCCCTACCTGGCTGGAGTCAGAGATGCAGTTGCTGTTGCTGCTGATCTGTGCCGGCGGCGGGTTGACGGAGATGACCGCCATGTGCTGCCGCGGGGGGAAGGTCGGGGACGGCTGGATCAGGGGAGGAGTGTGTCCGAAGGCTGAGCTCAGGCCTCTCTGCTGCGTCAGGATCTGCTGGTACGTCACGGGGTTGATGGGGTGGGGGAAGCTGAACGCTGGACTGCAGCAATAGGAGGAGGAAAAATGATGAGGAGTTATTTTAAACAATATTTATCACATTAGCTAGCAACTGATTCAAGTTTGGCGTCCTGCGGACTCTGGGAGACAGGCTGCAATGCCCCAGCTAGATGCCTTCAATGCCACGATAAGCCTGACAGCCTGCTTTACTGAAAAGACAGGATTCGTCTTGTGTGTGCCTCAGCAAACTTGTGAATCATTTTGACCCACGTATCAGACTGATTGTAACTTCTTTGCTTCCTATGTTTAAAACCAGCCAAAGCCCTTGGCAGGGAATGCAGAAGAGGATGGGACCTGGACACATCTGGCTTTGCAGCCCCCGAGGCTCCTGGGTTTTCCCAGGCAGACCTATTCTGCAGACTTGCAACCTTGGGGTTATGCTACCCTGGATATAAAAAACCAGCATCACCTGGCTCAGCTGGCACAGATCATAGCGGGGATGAATAACTATCCATTTAACATAGTCCAAAACCGCGCAATTTACTCTGCATTGGGGTGAGGGGAGTGCTGGCTCAGGGGACTGCTGAAGTATGTCACCCTCCCTGTGTAGGTCACTGGTTCAGCTCCAATCTGGGTCAGTGGTGACCAGAAGCACCACCAGCTCCTGGCTGCTTGGGCACTAACTGGGGGTAACAGGTCCGAGCCAGGATGCAGCAGTCGACAGCATTAAAAATGAAGCTCTGCTTTTGGAAAGAAGGGGTTCGCTCCCAGGGGTGAGCCCCCTTGGCAGGGATGGAGAAGCACAGGAGATGCTCTGCTCCCTGTACTCTAGGCGGGTGATGCAAGGACCATGGACTCTCAGCCCCAAACCCGATTATTTGCCCCTTTTAAGAGGTGGCTGCCCTGAACCTTTACCCTCATGGTATTTTCTCTCACATCACTAAAACTGCCCATGGTGTGAGTACTCAGAGAATGGGGCCATAATTAGCAACATGCTTCATTTCCAATTTTGCTTTTAGAGAAAATACTTATTGCTGGTGACCATAGAATTAGTATTTCTGTTCCAAACCAGTTAATGACAACTTGACCAAAAGAATAAAGGGCAAAAATCACTACAATGTAAAAGAGCTCTGGGAGTTAAATACGCGCTGCAGCAAATGAGGTGTGATGGCAGCTGCTGCACAGCTTTGTTAGGCTACAGCAAAGTCCAAAAATGACTTTCTGAAGCGCTACTAGGATCTGGGTCTGAGAGGGTGAGAAAGGATTTCATTCCTGCCACTAAGACATTGTTAAAATAATAACAAAAAAGTCTTTTCACCCCAAATTGCTGACAGTTATCCTATTATATATGTAACCCATTTTACAATTCCTGACATTTAAGATATGCCTTTAGAACATTGAGAAGAGTTTCAAATTCTTTATTATTACTTGATTATTCCCTCAAAGGCCAACAACTGACCATTGGGTCAGACTCTGCACTCTACTGATTTGTTGAAAATACCAGGTGTTACCCTGAAAAGCTTAAAATCTGAGTATAAGATGAGATGCTACAGGTATGCCCAATTAACGACAATAGGTGAAAAGACCAGAAAAATATGATTACCAGACAAGGAGTTGCAATTTGTTTCAGTTAGCATTATGTTTGATTTTACAGTCAATTTCTAAATGATGCTGCTGGATAAAGTAACTTATAAAATTAATGTTACAGTTACTAATGGCAATATCTCTGTTTTCCCCTACAAATTTTAGGAGTGCATGATCTTTATAAACCCTTGCTTTGCAACATCAGTGTTAATTAGATCTAACATTTTTAACAGTTAAGTAATAAAAAGAATAATAACATTGTGAAACTTGGGTGAAGCAATCATGGCAGGAATTGACAACAGTGAGCTGCCTAGCGTAAGTGCTTTTTAATTAAGATTTGAACAAAACTTTACTCAAGGGCTTAGATTTGTTTTAAATATGTTTTTAGAATTAGGCTCTTCAATCCGCCCAGACAACATTTTTTTTAAGAATGTGGGCCAATAATTTGGAGAATACTTTGGGGCAATCTTTTCAATCAGAGGGTTTCTTAACCAGTCCAACCACTCACAATAAGCATTTTGTTAGACGAATTTATTCTCTGTTTCTGCTTGCAGGGATGTGTGATCATACTGTGATTACTGGAAACCTCGTAACCAGTAATCCCAATCCAGCAACATCCCCCCCCCCCCCATATGCCACGAAGTCCCCTTCCACATGCAAACCCAGATGGGGGCTTTGATTGAATACACTGCCCAGCCCCAGCGCACAACAGCAGAGGTTGCGAGGAAGGGAAGGTCTCCGTGGCTGGAGGATCACCCCTCCTTTCGGGGAGACGGTTACGCAGCTGGACGGGGCTGGTCCCCAAGCTTTACCTGATTGTCCCGGCAGATAAATGGCCGTAGGAGCCACTCGCCGCTGAACTGCTTCTGGAGTTGTTGATATACGCCACGAGAGAGTTTGGGGAGGTCCTGATCATCGTCTGGAGATCAATGCTGGCATCAGATAGCGGGGAGATAGACAGGGCTCTTTTTCGGCTTAATCTCGGAGTTACCCGCGGGCTCGAAAACCGGGACACTGTAGGAAAGAGAGACTTTTGGTCAGACAAAACCAGAGGGCTGCTCCCTTCCTGCGGGGGTGGGAGGTGCCGAGACCTGCCGCACTCGTGACTGCTGTGGGATGTTCAGGAGCCGGGAGCAGTGCAGGGACCAGCTGCACTTTGACGGGAGGTTTCCTCTCTGCTGGGTGCTGAATGACAGGGGTCAGGCAGCACCGCGAGCGCCTGCTTGCTTCGCCCTCCTCGGGGGATAAACAGAAGCCTGTCCATCACCCCCTTTCATCGGCACTAAATTAAAATTAAAAGGGAAAAGGCCCCACAAGGTTTCCACGAGCGCAGCCGTCCCCGTTGACTCGGTGGCAGGAGCAGGAGGCCAGAAGAGCCGTATGTCAGAGCCGGGGTGGCTCTTGGAAATGGTGTGTGTGCTTGTGTGCGGAGAGAGCAGAAACCAAACGAGCGCGAGAACAATGCTGACCATCCAATTAATGAAGAAGGCGAGGATCCAGAAGCCCCAAAAGTAAATTAAGAGTTTTGAGAAAACCAATTTGGCAGTTCAGGCACAAAGTTCAAGCTCTTGCCCTCCGAGGGGACCTGCCAGTGCCTGGACCCTATTAGCGATTGTCAATCATTCGGGCATGAAGTCATTTCCAACCCTGCCAGTCCCGTTTGTGGATCTGCAATACATGGCCAGTTACTACTGTACAAATTTGGCCTCCCCCAGCGTTTCGGCACTGCTAACTGGAATGACTGACTTCATCCAGAGGAAACTCTGCCCAGGCCTGACCCACCTGCAAATCTCCGGGGTGGCATGGACGGGAGCTGGGGATGGGCCACATCACTACCTTCCCCAATACCAGGGTACCAGATCCAAAGCCTGCCCGAGCCCGAGCCCTGCCTGGAACAGCTCATCCCTCCGAAGCAATGAGAGCAGCGTTTAGGTTGCCTGTTTTTAAAAAAAAGATTTCTAAGGGTAAAATCTGCCATTCAGCCATGGGATCCTGCTGGTAATCCCCATCATCCACCCAGGGGTGCATGAGGGCTCAGCTGCTCCAGCTCCTTCCCTCGATGAGTGCAGCACTATATTACTACCTGGCTTTTCCAGCAGCAGTCTCCCCAGAAAGCTTGCTGCGGGTATATCCTATTAAATACTGTAAATAAAACAGTAACTTGCCTAGACAGGGAATATGAGCTATTTTCCTCTAGTTGGTCGGAGGGACTGATCTTGGTTGCATATCACCAAATACAAGCCCAGCACTTTGCAAGAGCATAAACTTCCCGTCCTGACGACAGTGTTGGTATGTGAGAGGGTGAATGGGATGTACAAGGAGGTAAAATATATCCCACCAGCATGTCCAAATAGTTCCCTGATTTGTGTTGGCTCGCAGACGTTTGTGTCAACATTTCCCTGAGACCAGTGGCTGGGTTGCAGTCTCCCAGTCTCCACATGACTCACCCGTGTACCTAAGTGGCTCTGTCATTACCATGCCTGGGTGCTGTGTAATCGGTGGGGTTTAGTACCACCGTCCCCTTATTACCCATAATGTCCCTCATTGCACAAGATAAATGGCTTGCCCAAGGTCCCACTGGAAGCCCAAAGCTACGTTGGTACTTGCACCAAGCACTCTTGTGACTTTTGTCCCACACCTAAGAAGCTTCAAGAGTTGCTAACTGCAAGGCCTTTACTGCAATACTGACAATATTAGGAATTTCTCCTAAAAATCAGATTGTTGCACATACGCTGAACACGTCCTTCTTATAGTATTTTGTATAACTACATTTTGCAGCCTCACGGGGCAGTGAGATGCCATAAAACACGACTCAAGGATCAGGTAGCAAACAAAAAGAGCACGCAGCGGTCTATAAAAATCACCTCCTGAGCGTTAAAGCTGTCCCATGATTTGGAAGGACTAGACTCAAACTTTCCTAACGCTTGTGGCTAGCAGACTCCAGCCCTGCTCTGCCGTGGTGAGTGGCACTTCCCCTGGGAGCTGGAAAAAGAGCAGCCGGTTTGTAGAGGCACTATGGACGCAAAACCAAAATGAGCAAATGAACTCCCCTCAGCAAAGGCTGGCCCTGCCTGAAGGCTGGAGCGGAGCATTCCCAGACTTCACATCTGATTCATGAAATCTGGGCCCTGCCAGAGCCCTGGACCAAGCAAGGTGGGGGCTGCTTGGGTGCAGATCATAATGGTCAAAACTATGTTCTGTCTGCAACATATTGATGTAATTGATTTGAACTAATTAAACATTTTCTTGCCCCCCCCGGCCATAAGGCATCTTGATTCAATACATGGGCCACAACCTGGAAAGACCTGGGTGCTGTTCCCAGTCCCCCCCAACCATACCTCCTTGAGCGAGATGCTGCTTCTTTCTGTGTCCCGATTTCCCAGTGCCATCTATTTAGACGAGCTCCTTTAGACAGGGTTTGTGGTTTATTCTGTATATATTGCACCACGTGCGATGGGGCTCCATCTCAGCTGAGCTGTCAGTGTTTCTGTCCTACAAATACTATGCATCTTTCCAGATATAGATATTGTTTTCTGCATTTGCATTCCCACAGTCTCCTCCTTCTCTAACAGAAGGAAGCAGGCCAGATTTGACAGTCATATTTATCTCTGTTACTCCCACACCTCAAGGGAGATCTGTTTATTAATGTGCCACTTCCCTTGATAAATTACTAAATAGAAAGAAAAGTCTTGTACTCATTTCTCGCTGTTCCTTCCCATGATTTATGTCCACAGTGCTGGTTCAGCCATTGGTTGCCATTAATTTGCAGAGGGAAGAAGTCCCGATGTCCAACAGAAACCTGGGTTTTAGCAGTGAACCAGCGTGGGCACCCCTCCCCGCTGCACACAGGTACGTCATTTTTTCCCCATGTAAAACTCTGCTGGAAGCTGTCAGATTTGCAAGCTGGCCTGGGAATTCTCCAGCCCAAAACCAGTAACATGCATTGCGTTAGTGTCCGCTCTAATTTAGATCCTGCGAGTACCGCGGGCTATCTGGCTAGCAGATCCAATAGGTTGGGCTCATGCTTTACACAAAAGCCTCTTAGGTCTTGCGGGCTTCCAGGGAAAGCTGTGACCTAAAATCGTGCTAGGGATGAACAATTCCTCTCTTCTCAATGACAGCCTGCCCAAGGTGCCCGGGAAGGGAAGCGTCTGGGAAGCGGAAAAGGAGTTTAACCACATGAAGATGCGCTCACTAGTGCATTTAGGAAGAGGGAATCTTTTCAAAATCATTATTCAAAAGCAGATTAGCAGCACTGGGGTCGTTCTTAAAAATAAAATTGCCCTGACCTAATCCCCTGATCTGAGGACACTGAGCACGAACGCTAAATGATACCAAGCAGCGGCAGATAGGCATTAGCGTAGCTGTACACATAGGCAAGGTGTTCAGTGCGGGCTGACTGACAGCCACTCGAGTACATAAGCAACATCCTCTGTTGCCTGAGGTCCAGTGATGTTTCAAAGGAAAAACCACATACGACTCCTTCAGCAGTGACTGTGCCCAGAGAAGTAAATGAAGGCGGGCTCCATTTTTCAGACACAGAGACGGAGAGCCTCGGGAGGATTTATCACTAGCACTCCCTCTCTCATCTCCCCTTCAAAAATGCTGACTTATCAAAATGAACAGGGTTAGTTTCAAGACTTTTTTGATGTTTGGAAAAAATGTTGGGGGAAGTTTCTAAACTGTCAGAGTACCCCCTTCAGCACTCTTGAAAGAAAAAAAATCTGGTATTTTTCAGTTGTTCTAAAAGATGTTCTGTTCAGAAACATAAAACTGTCATAGGTTAAAATGAATTTTAAAAAGTCACATATTGAAATAAAAGTAGGAAATTATTTTAAAATTAATTCCACTTATCTACCGGTGTTTCAGTTTTTAAAATTAATTTCTCTATGCCTCTCTACCTCAGACCTTTTTCACCTTCAGTTTCTTTTCCTTGAATACTACTGAGAGATGGGAAATCTCTCACCCAGGTCCAGAAAGAAGTGATGGGCCAAAGTCCACACAGCAAAACCAGAAACAAGACGACTCCATGAGATACTCTATAGCATGGCCTCCTCTGGTGTTTGGCAATATTTCGCTTCACAGCATGCCCAGGACGGGTGGTGGCTGATCCTGTATCAATTTGCTCTGCTACTTCCACCTCTCGTCTTGCATGAACAGCTATTAAAGCCAGCAGAAGCTTTCCATTGACTTCCATGGACTTCGGAACATGGAATAAATATGATTTTAAAAGCTGACCTAGAGACACCCCTGTTTAAGATATCTCATCTTTACTTTCAAACTAGTTCTTTCCCACTTGGAAAACATGCTATGTTTCTGCACTCATTTTTTGGACATACTAACAGCTTAGTTTTTATTTATTCGGTGTATATTAAACAATTTAGCTCTGAATGGAAGAAACCTGATTTTTTGTTTGGTTGGTTGTTATTGCAACAGCTAAAGATACCTTCTCAGAATTCAAAACTGTTTCAGATTTCAAGCAACAACAAAAATATCCTTTGGCCTGAAGTAAGACACAGGAAATTTTAAGCCAAAAGACTGTTCCCTTTTCTCTCAGAGTTAGGAGGAGACTAAAATGGAGATGCGAACTGGTGAACAGAAGGGTGCAATAAAGGTTGAGCCCAAAGCTCTGGGCATTGGTGACAGCGTTGTGGATGACAGCCCATGAAGGTCAATTAAAAATTTACCATAGGCCTTTGCCCCCTGCTGCCTCTTCTTACAAAAAGTCAATTCCGGATACATTTTACAGTGTTTTAACTGGTGTGCACTGGCCTTTCCGTACCGTTTCATACACAGACCCAGAGAGACTGACTGTCACAGGCTCAGCTCTACATGCTAGAGAATAAATATAACTACATATTTTAAGAAACCTTTTAAAACTGCCTGGAATAACTTACCAGTAGAAAAAGCTTGACTTTACAGCAGCATTATATTTGTAGGGTAAATGTAAATGCCACAGCTCACAACTGAAAGTCATTTCTTTCCTGGGGGTGGTGGTGGGGGGTAAATATCCCGTTTATAAACTAGCAAGAATTCAAGGCTGAATTTTCAAGTGGCACTGGCCACGTCTGCCAAATGTCCCAGCCCGGTCCTCCAGCCAGCCTACAGCCGGGAGGAAATTCCAGATTTCTTGGTATAAAGGTAAAAGTTTCCTTGGCAGTTTCCTACAGCGTCTACAAATTATGACATCCATGGGTTGCTCAGAAACTGGGATTTTCTTCCCAAATTCAGATTTGTCCACAACGGGCCGGTGATGAGCCAAATGGTCAGCTTTTACACAAGTGGCAGCTTGTGCTCTGACGCCCGTGGCTGTTCCCAGCGCTGTTGTGCCGAAGGGCAGGATCAGACCCTGGCTCACGTGGGAGGCGGGAGCAGAGGTTCCTGCTCCGACCACTCACTGTGGCCATGGGCCATCAGGGGAACACTACAAGAGATGGTTTTCCTGGAGGGAGATTTCAGACCTCCTATCACACTAGAAATAGTGGCAGCAAAGCCCTCCTGAAAGGAAATGCCATGCACTCAGTGGGAGCTCCTTCAAGGCTCCTTTGAGGCAAGGAAATCTCAGGCATCTCTTTAGGGACGAGCACGTCGCCGTGATCGTAACTGCAGAGGAACATTGGGGGAATCTGCTTCCAAACGATGGAGCTCATAAGGCATGTAGGCTCACCGCCCCTCCTCACTGAAACACGGCCAGGGCCACCACTTCCCCTGCATCCCCTGGCCAAGTCCCGGGATAAATACACCGTTATCAAAGTGGTCCCTCTTCCTGGCCACTCACCAGGAAAACTCCACCCAGAGCACACAGAAATATCCCCCTCCTCCTGTCATCAGATTAAATCCAAGGGCAGCATAAAAACACAGGATGATCCCTTAATCAATAAGCAGCAGCAATAAACTACAAACACTCTTCGCATAACCAGTTCCTTATTCCCCTCTCCCCTTCCGCAGCGGCAACACACGTCTTACTTAGACTGCAGCAGATGCTGGACATTTGTTCTGGCACCAGACGCTGTCCTGGGACCCTTCTTTCTTCCCTCCCCGGGGCCCAATCAACTTTCCAGTTCAAGGAATACTAATGCTTCCCTCAAATCCTCGCTGAAAGACAAGGCTGCATTCTTCTACTCCCAATCCACAAGGTAACTGTTTAGACGACCCAACTTGCATATGTAAATTGAATTCTTTAGAAACCAGAGTGCAGCGGGATTCCAGACAGAGTGCTTATGGGATGCTCTGAGACTTTTTCTCTCTTCTGCACATATTTTTCTGGGGAGGAAAACAGCATTGCTGGCTAGAAATGGGTGGGAAATCGTTTCCCATTCTCTGAACCTTTTCTGAGATTTCAGCAAGTTTCCATTCTGTGCTGGGACAAAGAAAACAAACAAAAAAAGATCTTTCAGAGTTTTTAAGGAAGCGACTACAGGGCGCGTCGTCTGTCCAGAGTAGCCAACAGCTGGCTTGTCTGGGAGTTCATCTGCGATCCAGCATACCCAGCCTGCAAACCCCAAGCTGCCGGTCCCTCGAGCCCCAGGCGAGGCACTTCTTCCCTAGGTTGCTGTGAGGCTGGGCTCTCTCTGTCCATCCCGATGGAGCAGTCGCTTCGCATAAACCTGCTGCGGGAGAGTCCTGAGCTCACCTCTCACAGACACACGCCTGCTGACTGCGGTAACCGCTGGGCTGCACTGCCAGCCCTGCTCCTTACCCCGATGCCTATTAAATCATTTACTTGAAGTAGAAAGGCTCCAACAACACTGACTGAAAGAGGCCAGTGAAGCTGAATCACTGTTTGACCTGGGGGAATAAAGTCCTGCTTGATGATTTGCCCACATCCCAGGCAACTGCGCCAGCCGCTAGCCAGTTGGCTCTCCTGGGCTGAGCAAAGCTTTTCCCAGTTAAACTGCTTGTCATGATCAAGACATTCGTGACTGCCATGCACCGGGCAGCAAGAAACAGGGCAGGGATTCCCCATCTAGCTCCACAACTGGATGAAATGCCAAGACAGCACCGCAGGGTCATCCCTGCTGTCAGTAAATGTAAGGTTGCACAAACACATCTATGCAGCCCTCCTGACCTGAGTGACCACCCCTGTGCAGCGCCGCTTGGTCGTAAGTTGAACTCAAGACCTTTTTCCCCCATGCCCTGACTCGGTATGGACAACCCACTCACGCTTTCAACACTGTGCAAAAGGAAGTGATGGATTTAAAGATGATCTCTGCTTCCCACCCTGGCCATGAGAGTCCTTATTCTGAAGATCGGGGTCTTGTTCCCAGAGCTGCCACTGCTCTGCTCACTGATCATTTGATCTCCTTTCACTTCTGGGTCTCCAGTAATGAAACAGCTTTGCTTTGTACAGTGCTTTGAGATCTTCTGATGTACAGGGCTATAACAGTATGAGCATCGAGTCAGTTTGGATACGCTCCTCTTGAGAGCAAATGGCACCTCCTGAAGGGCTGTGGGTAATTACAGGAACCCTTGTGCTTAGGAAAAAAAAAAGTCGAATGCACTAAACATGCTCAGAAATTTGTAGTCAGCTCCAGGTTCATCTGTGCTCCCCACCAGTCTTTGCTTCCCCAGAGACGCTCTTGTGCAACCACTCTGTCACCCGGAATAATCCACCATGTGGCACTCACTTCTATGCAAAAGATTGTTTTGATCTAGTGAATAGATCCTGTAAATTAGTCTCAGAAGTGTCCCACCAGCAATGTTGTGACATTGGAAAGCAGTTAACTTTTGATTTGAAAGTGTAGGCTTTCCAGAAAATGGTTTTAAGCCTGGATTTAAACTCCACTCTTGGATTTAGAGTTCGTGTTTGAATGACAGAATGAAACAGGACAGCTAACTGAAGGGTTATTCAGTCTCCACTGGCACTGGCCTGAAGACCCCAGCAATCTGGTGTATAAAACTTAAATTTGGTCTACTTTAGCGGCTTAACTACTCCTAGGTGCACAGTGAAAACCCTGCTAAAGAGATGCAGCTCTGGGGCACCCCAGCTCAGTCACCATTGAAACACTCAGCAGACCTGACACGTGGGTGGTACCAATAAGCTCTAGTCGACACTGATGCCCTAGACCCCAGACACCTGAAGGGATGAAAAAACACCAACATACACGGAGGCATTGAGAAATTCTCAAAGAAATGCAATTACAGCAACCAGAAGGGCCCAGGTATGTGTCTGTGGAAGAACTACCATACCCAGTGTCTAGAGCTCCCACGGACCTGCAGATGTTTGGAGGTGACGTACATGACACTGAATAGGCCAGTTTTAATATATGCTTATCTGCTGCTTTTTCTTTTGCAGGTGTCAGTGTTATCACAAATGTGTGATGGTGCTGCATGTGGTTTGACAGGAGCTACCTGCATTTTCAGCAAACTAATTCTTGTAAAGTTCTTGTGTTCTGGGGCTCTCTGGGATGAAAAGGGCTCTCTGAATCAAAGACGCTGCGAGGCGGTGACTCATTGGGGTTTTGTGCATGCTACTGATATTCTTGTCTCAGAAAAGCACCATAAGAGGATGCTTTATTAAATTATCTGTTCAACTATTTACTTAGTCCCTGCTGATTTAAATTTTTGAAATAACTTTCTAAAAAGAGAGAGAGACACTCTGGTTCCTCAGCTAGGGTTTCAGAGCCATCCATTTTAGCCTCCGCCTTGATAATGCACAATTCTCTCTTCTCTCCAGCTGATGGATAAACTCGAACACGTAGACCAGACACTGGCTGCTGCTCCTTTTCACGTTTTTAAAAGGTAGCCTTCCGGTGTCTCATGGCATATCCTCATGACGTTTGAAAGTTTTCATCTCACTTAGAGCATGTAAAGGCCCAGAAAAGGCTTTCCAGCTACTCATCAACAAAGCTTTACTGAAAGATCAAAACAAATGCTTGGCGAGCCCTGGCTTTCCAGTGAGTAATGGTTATGAGCTTGGCTGCATGAAACCGGGACCTTTGATACGTGATTTACTCTAGAGCTGTTTTCAGGAGAAGGCAAGCAGGAGGAGAGTCTTCTGCCAAGGGGAGTATCTCAGACGACTTCAGATAAAGACCGATCTCCAGCAAGCCAGAGGATGGGCGTCTTGGTGTGCCGAGAGTGAGCCTGCGCTAGCATGAAAACAGTTGTGTTTGCTTCCCTTACTGGCTGTTTGTCTGGCACTTCAGTAAGGCACCGCTGGTCAGAGATGGACTAATAAGGAGGCAAGGAGGAAGGAGTCTTGTTCATGAGCCCGAGGAGAACTTGGCAGGGCTAGTTTGCGCCCATCTGCTATAACCACAGATATTAACCCTTTGGAGGGAAGATAGAGCAGTCGTACTGTGAGCTGCTTTGTAGCAGAGAAGCTCAGAATGTATTTTGGGTGTTAGAGGCAGGATGGTACCAAGGAGTATGTGCTCTCCTTTTCAGACTAGGATCCAGGTTCCTGATCAATCTAGGAATTGGCAGCAGAAAATGACTATTCAGGTAAAACTTCCGCAGCAGCTGCAGACGAGAAATTGTTTTTTCGTTAGAAATATCTGTAAGCCCCTATCACTGAACAGTCAGAGCAGCTTTTATCATTCTAAACTAGTCACTTTATGAAGCAGCAAGGCCGCAAAGTCTTTCATCTTAAAAGCTCAACAACAGAAACTTCGAAGCGGTAACGAAACGATGCAGATCTCCACTCCAAAAATTATAACAGTCCACAGGCAAATCCGAAGGCAGCCCAGGAAACAGAAGCCGGTATCTGAAAGTCGAGACGAGACTTCTCCTTCTTACAGTAGAAATAGTCCCCAAACTGCCCTCTGTAATATCTGCGCAACTCCAGTTCTTACAAGATGTGGCATGAAGTGAAAGGAAAGAAATTTCTAATGGCTCTAAAAATCACTTGGACCTTGGATACGTTTCCACATAGATTTTAGCCATCTCACCAGGGCAGCGGTGAGGCCGCGGGGGTGACTTAGCACTGCAGCGCCTAACATGATTTTATTTCTTCTTCATGCAGCCAGAAGCCAGAACTTTCTGGACTTATAATGCCTGATACTAGCATAAATACCACATTCCTGCAATTTTTTTCTCCTGCAAAGTACTAACACATCCTCTCTGCCGTGGCTCCCCGTTAACATATTTTTTCTCCTTGGGGACCTGAGGGGTCCCAACCCAGATGAGGAGCCCAGCGTGCCGAGCACAGCTCCGCATGGAACGGCCAGCCTTTGCCCCAGACACCAACCAGGCTAAACCCGGGGGCAGACAGCGTGGGATGGGGAGCTGGAGATGGAGCTCGCCCCCAGGGACAGTGTGGTCGCCCATGGCCGAGGCAGTGGGATGGCAGCAACACCCTGCCTGCTGGACCGGCCTGTCTCCTACCCATGCAGCAGCCATGCCATCCTCCCAAAGAGGCCACAACGTATGTATTTCAAATTATGTATATTTTATACATATATATGGAACAAGGCAATCTTTTAAGCCAAAAATTATAGTGCGGTACCGGTGGGCCGGTGGGTTTTGGCAGGGCAGAGGGACCATGTACAGCAACCTCCACCTGGAGGACAGCCCCATCCATCTGCCCCCAAATTTCAGCCGTGCCAGGGAGGACCCAGACCACTACTCACCGTCGACAGGGCTGAGGTAATCGTGGAGGTGGGCTGTGCTGGCTGCTCCCCCGCTCTGCATCAGGAGGTCCCCGTACGGGTTCGGATGGCCGGCCATCAGCGTCATTTGGTGGTAGTAGTCGGCGGGGTTGGCTCCCGGTGGTGGCGGGGGCAGCCCGAAGAGACCTCGCTCCTTCAGGTGCTCGTGAGCCACTGCCGGAGCCGCAGGCGAAGAGAAAAACATGGGGAGAAGGTTCCCACCGCAACGTTAGACCTCGGCGCTGACGTTGGCGGCCCCGTCTCCCCCCCGCGCCCCCCGCCAGCCCTGGCCGCACGGCTCCGCGTAGGGCTCTCGTGACGTGCGCTTGGGCGTGCTTCTGCGGACAAAAGAAACTAAGCTGGGGCCTCTGCATTCCTCCATTTCCGCAAATTTATAAACAATCTCTCGTTCCCCCTTCTAATAATCCTCCCGTTCGGACGCAGCCGGCACCCCGGGGAGGGGGGAGAGGGCCCAGCCCGCCAGCAGCAGTAACCCTGTCAGCATTAACATCCCTGCCTATTAGGAAGGAAAGACAAATGCAGCCCAGTTCCCGATAGCAGCGCGAGGAAATTAAAGCCAAGGTCTAATGCATAGAGCTAGGTTTAGTGTCTGGCAGCATAAAACCATTTTGGCTGCCAAAGCCAATTACGCTCACTTTCTCCCAGCTGTAATTTTTCAAACCTGCCTCCCCACCCGCTTGCCCCATTAACTTATTTACCACCGCCTTAAAAAAAAAAAAGAATAAAAGGAAAAGAAAAGCAACCCAAAACACAATGCCTTTTTTTCATAACAAATAACAAAACTGGCTTCAGAGGAGGAGGATGGGGCAGAGCACATGCACGTCAGCCATCAGACCTCTCCACGGTGGGTGGCTGGGAGTTCAGATGACGTTTTGGGGGAGGGAAGAAGACGCATGCATCTCCCCATCACCCTAGCGACTTTTTTTTAGCCGTAGAAGATGGGTTTATGCTGCCAGACACTAAGCTGGGGCCTTGTGGCTCTCTGGTTCACTTCACTTTGCGGTGGCGAAGTGCTGCTTGCCCCCACAGCAGCTCGGGAGCCAAGAGATGCTGAGGTTTGCTGGGTGGGCAGAAATCGGGTCCCCAAACCCCAGCTGCTCCCTGGGCACTAAGCCAGCTGCCTGCAATCATGTAATGATGAAGCAAGTGGTGACGTGCACCTCCCCAAGTGAAAGCAGAGTCGTCCATTTTTCTCCTTTCCCTGCTTGGCCATTTTCGTCCCCAGCTCCCCAACGTGGGGTCTGCCGGGGCTCGGAGAGCATCACCACCTCCGCGTGCACCCAGTGCCAGCTCCCCGCACGCTCTCGCCTCCTCCTGAAAGCTGCTGCAGGGCAGCTCAGGGGTAAGGAGGAAGAAAGTACGGCCCCTCTCCTTCACCCGGGAGTCATCCTGCCCCGAGACACAAAGGCGACAGGGCATAACCCAGCCCACGTTGCATCATCTCTGCAATGTCAATCCCAGCTGGGCCAGGCAGCCGGAGCAACTGTGACCCTGTTTGGGGGAAGCAGTGCTCCCGGTAGAGACATAAGAGTGGAGAAGCTCGTAAGAGAGCCGAGAGCGCTGCAGAAAGGAACGTACTTTAAGCAAAATATTTATAATATGATCCAGCGGTAATAGCTATTCTCACGCTCTGCTTTCTCAGTGCAATGATGCAAAACAAATGTGTAGTTAAAGGCGGGGCGGGGGGGGGAGAAAAAGAGACAGTTCTCCCACTTCAGAGAGCAGCTGTGGAGCCTTTGCAGCTGTAAATCCCTGGGTTTTAGGGAATTTCAGTGCTGGTGAGCTACGAAATGGTTGCAGTACCAGTAGCACAGCGTCTTACCGTCGGCGGGGCTGAGGCCCCTGGCAGCGGAGATGACGGAGAGCGTGGGGCTGCCGTGGACAGAGCGGAGGTAGTGCTCCATGTGGGGTGCCACGTAGGGGTGTGGCGGGCTGAAAGGCGACTCGCTGGGCCCGGCGGGGTGTGGAGACAGGCGGATGAGGGAGATGTCGGAGATGACAGGGCTGCCGCTCAGGGGAGGAGGCCTGGGAAGGAAACAGAGACACGCCGTCACTCACAGCCTCGGAGCGGGCATGGCCACCTGCTGCCCTTCTCCCTCCCACCCCACCGCCTTCACCCATGAGGGAGGAGGTTGAGGACATGGTGGGAAAAAATGCCCCTCTTGGCATACGCAGGGCCTGAAGCCAGCGCAAGCTTCCCGCGGACGTGCACCCGCATTGCACTAAACATGTATTTGTGCAAGATGGCTCACCCCAGCACGGCTGCCTTGAAAAGGGGCACGAGCTGCTTCGGGCACCACCTGCACACGCAGGCTGCGCGGAGCATGCCCCGTGCTAGAGATCTCACCCCGTCTCCTTGCACGGGGAGGCTGGCTACATGAAAACATTTGAGGGAAACCCAGGGTTTGCAAGCTCCTCGCTGCGCCTGGGTATCCAGATGTTTAGTGCTGCCACGTGCAGACAAAGCCCCGGACAGGGCTGCCTATGAAAGGATGCAAAAGGCGCAAGGAGTACTTATATGATCTGGAGGTGACGTGCTGTGCTCGGCCCAGCGTGTGCAGCTCGGCCAGCGCCGGCAGAGCAGCCCTCCCCGCCTGCGTCCATCACGGCTTGCACAAACCTCCTTGACAGGCTGGCGGTAGGGTTCAGAGGGCAAAAGTTCACGAGAGGTTTTATTGCATGCTTTCTGGGGGCCACCTCTGTTAAATCCCTCAGATCTTCCTCAGGCCAAGTGTGACCCGAGAAAGAAGTTAGTAAATGCTGAGGGATTCAGCAGGTAACAAAAAAAATCATAGGCGTGTTTTGGCACTGGAGCAGTTTTTGCAGGGTGAGCAAGGATGGAAGAGAAAGCGTGCGGACATCTCCCAGACACGTCTCCTACCGTACCCTCCAGCCTCTTAGACAAACCGCAGAGGGTGCAAGGAGGGGAGAAAAAGTTACACACCCTGACCTGAGAAGCAGAAAATCAGAGCTAGACACCAAAAGAGGCAGAGCTGTCATTAGGGAAAATGAAAGAGCAAAATCTGCTTCACATTAGCTCTCTCTGTACTCGCAGACTGCTGGAAGCGGAGCTGGTGTGAAGACGCAGGTCACAGCAGGGACAGCGTTCGTCCCTGGCTGGGTGCTTTGGCAAAGCTGAGGGAGATAGATGTGCACCCCGTGGGGCTGCACCCCGGGCACAGGAGACCGCAGAGATTCGGGGTTTTGGAGGTCAGGGATGTGGGACGTGGGCTGAGTTAAGGGACGGTATTACAAAGATCTTTCCCTAAGAATATCCAAACGTACCATTAGTGAGTGCATGTAAGATCTGTCTCTCTATGCACAGACAACAACAAACACGAGGGTCTGAGCAGTTTAGACATGCCACCTGCACCTCAGAATCTCGGTCCCACCCTGCCTTATCAACAGTTCAGGTGCATTTTAATTTATTTGTAATACTTGCATATCAACAAAACCACACAGAAATGTAATATAAGCCTTGCAGACTTATTCAGCAGTTTACGAGCATGTTTGTCTTTGTTTGATCTTCCGCGTGTTTCTGTCTTTCTGATAAATTAGTAAACCTTGTGGCTTTTTGAACACTTTCTGCTGAGGGGTAGTAAATTAAATGCCTTTTAAAATATTTATAGTTCAAAGTACTTTCCTGTAGTAATACACTCCGTGGCGTACTGGTGTGAAATACAAGGCAGCGAAAACCTATCAGATATAAAGGACCTGCGGAGATGCCCAGCCACCGACACACGCGCTCATCGGACCCAGACCGGCGTTTCGCTAGAGGAACACCCACCAGCATCGAGCCTGTTTTCTTTTACGGCACTAAAAGACAAACTTATGATGGCATGGCTATTTCAGACCTCATAACCTCCCCACCTGTGTCGCCGTGGCCTTTCGTTACCAAAATTATGGGGCAATCGAAGTCCCTCTCCGAGCCACTCTCCGGTGCCTCTCGCCATGACGTCAGCCGCGGCGGCGGCAAGCTCGGGAAAGCTGCAGCCGAGGCCGCCGGGGCTGGTTTCTGTCGAGGCTGCTAATAAAGGCGGCCGAGCACGGAGCCGACCAATTTATTTCTACCGGGGAGGAGGGAGAAGTGAATCAAAGTCTCTGTTCCAGATTTAGTTTCAATTCATTTCTAATAATCTCCACCGCCTCATCTGGAAAAAATGAAACAGGATTAAAAAAAATGATGTCATTAAGAAAACATCTGACTAATTTTTCTTCTGACGAAGACTTAATATAAGTGAGGGGGGATGTAAATTAAAAGCAGCCCCAATCTTCCCTGGGCCACAGAGCCTGCCTTAATACATAAGCCATGAAAGAAGTTTTCTTACATATACAATAAGTTCCCTCTTTCATCAGTACTCACAGCTTCTCCCAAAAGGGTTGTGAACTTCTTTGATGCAGGCTTGAAACTGTGTATTACCAGGTTTACGAGCCTCCGGAGCCTCCGCTGATCAAACTGTGAGGCCGACATCTAAAATGTGTATAACAATATGAAGGGTTTGCTGTTCATTTTCTCCACGCTAAATTGGGCAGAAAAGCTGGAGTCCCTCAGAACAGGAAAACTCCACCCTGGCCAAAAAGGTAACACTGGGAAAAAGATCAAGAATTCAGCCAAAACGCATGCAGCTGGAGACCCGGGCGGTGTTTCAACACGATGCTGGCCCTGTGCATAAAGACTGGGTTGGAGAGCAGGCTTCTCCTTACGGCTCTGCTTGAAGCCTCTCCTTGCCACATCTCCCCATCTGTGGGCTAGGACAGCCGTACTCCCGGCCAGGTCTGGCTCCTGTAAGCCCTCCCCGGCAGGGGCCACCTCTCACCGTTGTACACCTACAATTCTAGCAAAGCACTATCCCATGGCGCGGCACGTCCCAAAATAACGTGGCTTCTAGTAGCTGCCTACCAGGAACGGCTCACTCAGCCAGAGGGATCCCCTGTTCCTAACTCCCCAAAAGTTTGATTTTTCTCCCCTTTTCTCCCAGTTGCACCACTGGCATTATTTCTTATCTAATCCCCAAGTCCCACATTGTGCCACCGCGTCGGCACTCTGCGCACACACAGCGAGAGGCAGCCACAGCCTCGCGGGTCTGCTCCTGGCAAAGGAGAACAGTTAGCTGCTGCTTTTTAAAGGCAGTGGCTTAAACGGATGAGAGATGAAGCGGCGCTGGGGGAAGGTGGCTCTGCCCGCACGCCCAGCTCACCTCCTGGCCAAGCGGGGCTCCTCGTCTCCGTGCCCTGAACCCTGCAGTGGGACAATCTCCAGCTTGGTGCGGTGAACCAGCCCGTGCAATGGTGCCATGGTGCTGTCGGTGTGTCCATAGAGCTCCCTGCCCAGACCTCCGCTATCCGTACGTCACTCCCTGCTCCCTCCCTGGATCCCGTGGACGGCATGAGGAAAACACCCCAGCGCCTGGGGGAGAGCTCCTGGCTTTGCTGAAGCCAACGCTGTAAAAATCGCGCTGTCTGCAGGGGGATGAGGGATTTCACCTGACCACATATATTTCTGAAGAAACCGGGATTCTGGTTTTCAAATAGGCTAAGGGAATTGGGTGTCCAAACGCCATTAAATTTAATGGGAGCCAGGGGCCTGTTTTCCCCGCGGCTCCGGCGAGAAGCCCAGGCTCTATAATTAATGCTCAGGACTTGTAGAGCAATTTGCATCTCTGACGAAGCACGCGAGGCTGGATTCATTTCCTCCCCCACCCAGGAGAGACTCTCCCTTCCGTGCTCTCTAACAGAGGGAGAAACCGAGGTGGGGGAGACATTACCTGGTCCCATCCAAGGGCTGCAGGGCCTCATGGTGATGCTGGGGGCATGCACACTGCTGAAGGCTTTACAGAGCAGGTCTTTACCGGTGCAGTGGATAACCATCCCCAGAGAGCAGAAATCCTTACACTATTTACCTGGCTCCAGCCGCCTGCAGAGCGGGACCGTGGGGCAGTGGGTACATGCGGCAGCAGAGGAGCACGGTCAGCACAAGGGAGCTACCAGCATCCGAGACGTGACACACACTGCCGGTGGGACACCGGGAGATTTTCAGTGGTTTCCCAGGAGCTGGTCACTCCTTGACTGTCCTTCACCGGTGAAAAGAGATCTGCTTAATTTTCCTGCCACCTGGGTTTTGATGAAAGGGGAGCCAGCTTGTCCAAAGCCCCACAGTCTCATCCCAAAGTCTGGGGGAAGGAGCTGGTAGTTTTGATTTGGAAAGCAAGGGCTGGTTTTCAGTAAGGTGGACCAGTGTGCCCCTGCGTGCGGCTCAGAGCCTGGCAGGCGCTCGTCTCCGACGCCGCTGCGCTCACTGCATCGCAGCTGGACACGGCGCTGAGAAAGGATCCTCGTGGTCCCGCGGCGGAGGAGCAGCATCATCTCTGAGGAGCTGGGCTGGGCTCCTGGGAAGGGAAACCACTCAGGGACCGGCAAAACCAGTGCTGGCTGCTATGAACAGGGCCTTGGGGTGACTTTTTCTCATCCTGCTCTCCCCCTGCGGTCACACACCAGCAATCCCAAAATTTGGCGTGGTGGAGATGCGGCACCATCTCCCCGCTGCTGCATGCAGGTCTGGAGCCTCTGCAAGGGGCACCCAGCAATGAATGCAACAGTTAAAGAAGTTGCATATTTCTGAAATAATCTCCATCAGTTAAATAAAACCCAGAAAAATGGGGACAATTAACCAGTACTAATGTCCCATGACTAGTCTAAATTAATACTTACGTGCCAAATATATTCATTCAGTGGAAAACAAAGGGCTGAATACTTTTCCATATGCTTAATGGAATATGGACACTTGCAGGCAATTGTTTTGCTGTACAATAAAAAAACTGCATAGCTGCTACACAGAGATGGAAGTTAGGAACAGAGCTGCTCATGGGGAGGGATATCATAGCCTGCTAGAGTTTTACTGTAAGAAAAAAGCTTTTAAAGCCAACAGTCCCCTCTAAACCCCACATAAAAATCCACAACGCTTTTGTTTTGTTTTAAACAAAACTTCCTGGCCTGCTTTTTGCAAGTCCTTTGCACCCAGAACACCACCCAAAGTCTGCACGAGATGGAGGAGAGCCATATGGATGCCCGAAAAAGGGACCGCGCTCATGGCAGACACTCTACATATGGGATGTCAAAGCTGTATCCAGCAGGAAACCTAAAATGCCCCAGGATTCATGCTAAACGATTCAGTCTAAACAGCTCTCGCCAGCCCCTCAACTTCACCTCTGTTTATTTCTGATTTAAAGTCCCTTACAACAGGAAGGGCGAGAGGTCGCGACACTTGTGCGGTACCCTCAGAATTAAACCCCACGAGGTCCCTCAAAACAAGGTACCTTTCAGAGGTCAAACCTGGGCCACAACTATTGAATTCGCATGGCATTTGATCATTCACAACGATTTCCCCCCCTCCCATTTTTTTGGCTCAGAGAGCGAAGGATGCGCCGGGAGGAGCAGCACGGAGCTGCCTTGCAGCCGCCTCCCCCCCAGCCTCGGCCAGGGAGCACGGGGCAGCCCGGTAATGAGGCGATGGGGAATCACTCACGCTTCCCAGCTCTCCCGGCACTCCAACAAGTTGATAATTATCCAGTAAAGTGACCTGATGCTCAAATATAGGGCTATCAACTCAAAGATGCCAGCTTATGTGTCCCGCTAGGAAGAGATCGAGATGGGGATCCAAGAGACATCGCTGCTAACTCCCAGCCCTCCCCTGCCGGGATGCTCAGCACAATTCATTTTATTTCTTTTTCCTGTATTTTCTCAGCTCTAAAATGGGGTTAATAATATCTTCTTTCTTTTTCCATACCCACAAAAGTGAATATTATAGAAAATCAGAGCTACCTTTGCTAATATCAGCAATTAACGCACTCACTTATAAGAAGCTGTGAAGCTGGACAAAAATTGCTAAATCTTCTCTGCAGAAATTTAACGGGCATGCTTTGAGCAGTTCCCGTTCTCTCCTTTCCCCTCAAAAATGGCTCTAAGGCATGGAAAGCATGAAAAATAAAAAAGATATTTTAACGGCGAGGGCAACTTCCCATTAGATGGGTTTATGGAGGGAAGTGGTAAATTCAGCGCTGCTGCAAGACTTTACGGCAAAACTAGATGTTTTTCTAAAAGATGGGCTCTAAGTGTACTGCAAGGTTTGGAGTTTTAATAGTAGGAAAGAGTAATTTCTCCCACTGTAGAAACTGAAGGGGGGAATCCTATGGCCAGTGTCGCAGATGTCAGATCAGATAACTGCGGTAATTCCTTTGGGCCTTAACAGGCACAAATCTCTGAATATAAAATCCCTTGTTTGTGGACTTGTGGTTCGGGCATTGCTTTGAGAAGGATTTAGGTAGACACGATGAAAAATCCCACCATGCATCCATTGGCAATGGTAGTTGTCTAAATACCTTTAAAAATCACGCCTTAAAGTCTAATCTTGTAGCACTGAAGTCCAAGGAAACTCTGCCACTGCTGGCAGGAGCAACCTGCCAAGAACAGCCTCCGATTTGTCGATCCCTCTGTTTTCCATCTGCACCATGGAAACAGTATCGTAATCTAAGGTGGGTGCCATTTCTTAGCACAATTTTTATTCCATCCCTTAGAAAAACATACTCAAGATTTAATGCAGCTTCTAGTGTATGAGGTCAATTTAATATATTTGCTCTAGGTAAGAAAAAGGATTTTTTTCATTCCGAATTAAAAAAAAAAGCTAAACAACTTTCATTTTTCCTTTCAAAAGACCATTCTGTTTTCAAACATACCTGGCTTAAATCCTAAGTTTAAAATATCTAAACCCCAAACCAAATGGAATAAAAGATTTAATTTCACCTGATAGAAGAGTATTATTATTTTTTATCAATGAAATCAAAAGTATTCTGGTTTAGAGCTTGAAACTTTTTTTCCACCTAAGATCCCCCGGAAGTTAACAATGTTCTTAAGCTCACAGGTTGTTGGCAACGTCATTTGGAGGGAGCGAATTTGTGAGCCTAAGCACAGGAACAGGCCCTCAAATTAGAGACTCTCCTAACTACATATAGTTTCTTATTGCATTTATGCCACATTTGCCACAATGCAGGTCTAGTTTTGGCTGACACTTGTAGGCACAACTGCAACACAATAACAACAACAATATCAATATTTGCTTTTAAAATGGAAGAAAAATGCAAATTTTTAATAAGTAAGGTTGCCCTCCATTATACAACACACAAAGAAGCAAGACATCAAAGGCAGAAATTAGAGTTGATACGGGACCTTCAAACCCAAATCAAATTAGTGTCTTGAGGAGAGATCTTTGATTTAAGCTTAATAGTGGTGATTTTTTCTTGGGTTGTTTTATACTTAATCAGCCACACAGCCCACTGTGCAGACATATGTTCCCAAAGCACATCAAAGCAAGTAAACATTCTGTTTCAGATCCTAATATCCTTTTTTATCCAATTATCTTACTTACATGATCTTTTAATTTAAGTTCTGAAAGCCCACCTTTTCACACAAGCTTTCCTTTAGCGACGGCGGTAGAAGGATGACCAGCTCAGTTCTTGTGAGATACCCGCCAAAACAACCCCACAACGAATAAATCAAAGCGCAGCAGATGAGTCTTTAAGATAGTTTCTTGAGAGATTAATGATGAAAGCCTTCAGAGAAGCAGCATATTTTAAGAAGGGGAACTTCAAGGAAGGTAGCTGAGGGGGAGAGAGGGAAGGCGAGTGAGAGAAAAGGCATGAAAGAAAGCGTGGATAAAAGTGCAAGAGCCAGTGGAAGTAGTTCAGCGACAGACCGAAGGAGCAAGGCAAACCTGGAGGCACGTGAACTTCAGGTTGAAACCGCCAGGCATGAGAACTTGATTCCAGTAGTAACAAAATCCGAGAGCTGGGGTGTCGAAACGCTGTGGGCCCAGGGTGGGGAGGGGATGAGGGCTGGGCAGCGGTACTGAGGCTGGAGGGGGGGCAAGCAAGGTGGAAGCAGTGGGGAATGAGGTGGGAAAGGTGTGGACACGGACCGGATCCTCATGGCAGAGCTGAGGAGGAAGCTGAGGGAGATCTGAGAGGATTCTGCGCTGGTGAGGGCGTGTGGGAAATGGGTGTTGGAAAGATGTGTCGGATGCGCCACAGCCGTTTCTCCGCATCCACTTGATTTCCCTTGGGACACATGTTGAGGATATTAGCACTTTCGAGCGAATACTTTGCTTGTAGCTGTGAAGACACTGGGCTTGGGAAAACAAATGGGAAGTGTACGTGTGTGGGGAGGAAATCTGAATTTTTGATCCCTGCCTAGTGCCTTTTTGCCGTGCTACATTTGGGTGGGGGCTTTTCTCCCTTAAAAGAAAATAACGTTCAAGTGCTACAGAGGGGTTTAACATTTAAAAGGCTATTCCTATAGTACTCTTGAAAAGTCCCTTTCCATGTTATGCCGGTACTAACCTGTTGTGGAGAGGGCAAGTCAGTGGCAGCAACGCCACAGCAGTGGAGCTCGTGGAAGAGTCAGGGAAACCATAGAAAATGCTTATTCATTCATTACACTTTAAATCTGCCTTGGCTCTATACCCGTCATATCCCAGAAAAGCAAAAAAGGACCATTCCTCTTCATCATGACTGTAATACAATCAACTGGCTGCGGCATTACTCTAACCAACGTTAACTAACAGAGTCTATGTCTGACATCTATAATTTCATGTTAACAAATTAGGTAGACTCCTGCATTTCCTGGTACCTTGAATGCCCAAGAAGCTCATAACTTTTCTTTATATGCAAAATGTCAGGGAAAGGGCAAACAATGTTATGCCAGAAGACCATAGCCAAATCACTTGGTTGGAATGTGCTGTAAATCACGGGGTGAATGGAAAATGAATCTTTGTTCCAGGACAGCAACTTCCAGCTTTAATGTTGCCGTTAATATGCTCCTTTTCTACTGGGAATGTCCTCTTCCCATAATCCAAGGTCCTTAAATCCTATAACTAAGCAAGAGACCAAGGAAGGAAAACCTACATCCAACTAATTATAAAAAGCCTGAAATGTCCTACTTCTCTTTTCTGCAGTACAGGGGAAAACCGTCGGTGTTCAGGCTTTAGAAAGATGTTGTGCTTGCTACAGGCAGCAGTAAGCTGTTGTAACCAACTGGAAGCAACCAGAAAACCACGGCTAACAAAGGAGAACAAAAAGTAACGGGAACAGGTACAGCACAGCTCTCTACAAAGCCTTCCTAGACACAGCAGTCAGAGGAGCTCTGTGTGCAGAGGTGGCTGTGATGGCCACACGGAAACACGTCTCACACACGCACGTACCCCCCCGTCACGCTGCTGGCACGCTGCGTGCGTACCTGCCTCGGGTGCAGCGCGGCGCAGAGAAGTGAAAGACATGCATTCCTATAATAGCAAGGCTTTTGGTTGGGGCTCCCTGGGTTTTCTGCAGGAATTAATTTTACTGGCATTTGACACATTTTAAACAGCAACGGCACTCACAGTAACCTCCAAAGGGAAATATTCCTGAACAATATATAATAAATACATTGATTTCTAGTAATAACCATCTGCCCTAAATCTTCTTGCTGACAGGTTTAGTTGGACCAAAGGCCCTTTTCACATCTACTTCATGACAGTTCCCATCACTACATAAAGACTTTGAAGTGCCCTAACGTGCACTAAAATGCGAGATAACCTACCAAACTGTCAATATTTCTTCACTTCTAAAAGGAAATGCTAATGGCGCTCAAAGAGCTCAAGATGTAATGTAAGATCTGATCCAGCAGGCTGGCTGATCTAACCATCCTTTCCTTTGCTACGAGTATGCTGAAAAGCAAGCAATTATATGGTGAAGAGCAGAACTAGGTAAAAGTTTTTCACTGATATGACTACAGGGAGAAAAGCCTTTTTATTCCAAACAAGCTTTTCTCTTGGAAATGTCTGGAGTTTTCTGTACAAAATAAGGGAATTAACAATAAGTTAGTGCTTCCATTTTAATTTCTTCATTTTAACCGATCACTTTTTTTCTTTCCTTTTTTTTTTTATCATTAGAAAGAAAGTGAACCAGAACGAAACATGGATGTTTTTAAAATCTGGACAACATTCAGCTGGGATTTAATTTTCCACAGGGAAAAGATAAACACAAATAATTCAGAGAAAGCTGAATCTCTCTACAGTTGATTGCGACAAACAACTGGCATTTCTCTACCAGCTCTAGCCTGCAGTGTAAGACTGAGAAAGGCTCTATAGCAGGAGAAACTAATGCAGTAACCAGAAGCCCAGGCCTGTGGCAAAGCCCCAGCACTGCTTGCTGAACCGCACAACTCCAACAGACTTCAGAGGAGCCAGGATGCTCTCCCCACGCCCCAAACCATCAGCGCATGGGTGAGGTGCTTTATATCTCGTCATCCACGTACCACTCGAGAAGCCTTCCCTCCAAAACCCTTTTGCTCCCAGATCCGTTGGTGTCATTCTCTACAGCCGCTCTCCTATTTTTCCAGTTTTCCAATGACACAGGAAAGTATAACACATTTATCGAGGAAGGAATAGGGATCTGATGCTCCCCAGCTGTTTACTGCTGAAAGTTTACACTAGTGCTTTTCAACCTGTGCTTTGCAAAACCCTTGGGAATCACAAAAACCTCCTTCAGGTGCTGTGAAAGATAGCAAAAAACCCCTGCAAACCTCTTGTTACTTGGGCTAAAGTCACTATACCGTGTTTGACAACCCTGCTGGAAAATTTTTAGGGAGGCCACAGACTGTAATAGCTTTTAAACCCCTCATCAACCCTATGCTTCCCGAAATCAATAAAAAATACATACGAGACATTCTCGGAGTAATCACTGACCACCGCCCCAACCCATTCACCACCCACCGATGTCCGCTAGCGCCGGAGCACGCACGCGTGATGTAGGCACCTTTGCTACGCCGGCGCAGAGGTAACCCTGTCTCCCATGTCAGCAGCGCCGTATACCCACGGCGACACCTCCCTCCCACCACCATGCGAAGGGAGACCTGCGGGCCTCATCTTTCATTCTCTTATCTCATGCAGCTATTCCTTATGCAGACACATTTCTGTATACAAATCCCATTATACTTGACCCTCGGTTCACCCTGTTTCCATTACAACGCTGTAGACTCAACCAGACTTGCTCCAGTGCCAACTCTGTGCTGTCATTCCTTGCGCAGAGTGGTAATAAAGAAATCACTGTTTTAAGCTGACAAAGAACAGATTTCTTACTAAGTAAACACTGATGTTTTGGTAGGGAAATTAAGTTATAAAATTGTGTCTACAAAGGGAGACCATACAGATGGAGTTTGTTAAGAGACAGCAATACAGTCAACAGTGGTTAATTCAATTGCCTGCTACTTATCAGATTTTTTTTTAAAAAAGGCTTATCGAGCTTTTGTAAATGCAAATGCAGAAAAACATTTCAAAGAGTTGTTGTCATCTTAGCTGGAGAGTGATGCACACACGCCGACAGCCTTTCGAGGCCGAAGAGCCTGCCCTTGTGCATCTGCCGTGGTTGTGCTGGGGTCCAGCGGGTCTGGCACTCACCAGCCTGGCAGAAGAGGATGGCTGAGCACAGCACAGCTCAGCACCGTGCCACCACTCTCCAGTGACCTCCATCCTCATGGTTGTGCCGTGGCCTCGCTTCCTCTGACCACCACCCTAGCCTACCTTTCTGCCTGCATAGCACCCCACACCAATTTTAGATACCCCAAACCTTCCTTTGGCTCAGGTAAAAGCAGGGCACTAAGCTCAGCTGGGTAAAAATAGGAAATTCAGTATCTCCAGTCCTCAGCTGAGCCTTAAATGACCCCAACCCAACATTAGATGCTGCATCTAATTCCCAAAAGCGCCAGGCTGATGCCAAGTCGCTGAAGCTGTTTCTCTCCTAAACACAGCAAAGGCAGAGGCACAGTCACTCTGTACCCTCCCCTTTCCAGGGAATTACAGCTGGGTTTGGGGTGCTGCCTGAAAAAGAGGGGTTTTTTACAGCATCAGTGCTAGCAAAGGCCCCCAGACATCCTCCTCACACTAACAGTTCTGGTGACGGTCCATACTACTGGACCGGGAGCAGAAGCAGGAGGTTCCTCATCACTCCACAAACCTCAAAACCCACTATTCTTGCATCTCACCAAACACCAAACAAGAGCTTACGCTCTTCTTATGGCATGTAAGTGAAGAGGGATGAGACCTCCAGCCCCGTTTCTAGCAGAGCCAAGGAAGAGGTGGCTGCTGTACTTGCATGGCCACCTGCAGGTGCTCAACTCACCCATTATAGCCATCGCCTTCCCCAACAGCAGCCAAAGTCTGTCTGACGGGATGCTCTAGGTAGTCTGAATATAACCTCAATGAAAGCAGGTACGTTTTGAGAACGGTTTAAAATGACCAGAGAGTTGTGGGGGTTTTTTTTAAACACTTTATCAGGAAGAATAGAGAAAATGATTTATTTTTTGCATAGGATAAAGTTCACTGTGGGATTCAGTGTGTAGCATGATGTAAAGCCTCAGGCGAGCCAAAAGGTGTTAACATTGTGTGCCCTTTAAATGATGCACTTAGTTGGTAAAATGAGATGTGCTTAGGTTGTAACTATGTAAATACACTCATTTTATTAATATAAGGTAAAAATCTAAAAAAGAGATATTGCCGGGTAATTAAGTCACCAAGTACTGGTTCTATTTAAAATTCAAGAGAAGACATATTAAACATACTCAAATTTTAATGAAAACATTTGCAGTGGCTTTAATAATTCAGCACAAAATTTTAAACATTTCTCTCCAGTTTTGGAAAAGGCAAACACAGGGCCATTGTACTATGGTCCAGGAATGAGAAAACAGCCCTGTTCAGGTGCAGTGGGTTATTTTACCTGTTTAGACAACACAGTGATGAATAAACCAACCCTGGAAATCAAATCTTTGCTGAAATCCCAGCAGTGAGATTTTCCATGTGGTAGCAGCTTTTGAAAGTCCCTTCAGTCATCTTTTCGCACCTTCAAGAATCTTTTGCAGCCCAAGTTGATTTCAGTGGGGTGTGAGCTCCTACATGCATTCATTGCGGAAGCAGGCTGCTGATGGGATTTTGATGTCTAAATACTTCTGGCTCAGAGTTTACTTTGAAAATAGGACTTAAGGTCCTGCACTTTGCATGTTTGGGGTTTTTTTTTTTAGTTGTATCTGCTGCTTGATTTTCTAAAATAAGCGAAGGACATAACAGGTGAAAATAAAGCAGATTTTAAAAATATTTTATGGTTTAAATAGTCTATAGTGTTATTGGTAACCAAGGAAATTCAACTATCCAGAACTGAACTTCTAATATTAACAATTCCCTTTATGCGTGTGACATTACAGTGCAAGTTTTAAAGCTGTTCATAATGTAATGGCAAAATAATTACTCTTACCCAGCACTGCAGTACACATTTGGTACTCAGGAATGCTGTAAGGATTAATACAACCATTCACACCTGCTATAAAAGAGATTCTAGCCAATAAAAAAAGGTACAAGAAGGCACAGGCCATTTTCTAAGCTCAGTCATAGAGTATCTGAGGGACAGAGCAAGTGCAAGAAGAGTTGTAAGGACCTATGGGTAGAACATAAACTTTTAATTACACAAGTCCCACTTGAAAGCTCTCATTCTGCTGTTCAATGAAGCAGGACAAAAGTTTGACGAGCAAAAATGAACAACAAGCACAGTTCACGCTATTGTACCCATGGATTTTTACTGCCATATTTTGTCAAGCTCTTGTGGCACGCCCAACAATGCCAGATACCCTGGCTGCACCATCTCTGTCTTCTACCTTCAGCCTCCAAGAACAGCTTCTAAAAGTCTCCAGTTTCATTTCAATCAAAGATTTGCTCCTGGACTCCAGAGGCGTTTTCATTTGAAACTCAAATGCAATCAGGGGGAGTGCAGACCATGACGCACTCTAGGCACGGGGATTATCTATCAGCCTAGCTTTCACCCACTGAGGATGATAACGGGAGGAGGAGATTAGATTGAGACCTTGCACTGGTAAGTAAGGGAGACTGCACACACACAAACACACGTTCACACAAATCCTTACTGCACTGGAAGTTCATAGATTGCAGCAATTTTGCTGGTGAATGTGTGAACCACAAAATTGTCCTGCCTGGGAGAAAAGCCACCAATGCACAGAGTTGGTAGGGTTGGGGTTGGGTTTACGAACGGCAAAGCAATGAAATCAATCACAGCAACCAGCGTCTGGAGGAAGGCCAGTTTGGCAACTGTCAAAAAACAAATGAAGGGATAGGAAACCACTGCATCTAGTGCAAGATTTTGGGAGGAAGCATGGTCTGCTCTTCAGCACAAGGCACCTCAAGGAATTTTCTGTCCCTCGGTTTGTGCCATTTACTCACCGAGTCCCCCTGGAAAAGGTCACTTGCCCAATACGCTGCACCAGCATGACATACCTGAAGCAATGCGACATCCGTGTGCAAACCAAGCCCAAGTCTGTGCTCACCATCTGTCCTTATCAGAAACTGTCATGTAATTCACCAGAAATGCAAACCCTGCTCCACAGAGATCAGGCGTGGAGAAACCAGGCTGATAGGATCCTGAGGTCCATCAGCACATCAGGACCTGAAGGGAAAGAAGCTACAGCTCACAGCGCTCCTACCTTCTTCACATTTGGCAGAAGCCAGCTCTTAAAAAAACAAACAAACAACTCTTTGAAGAGTTTCTTATTCTTGCGGTAACACCCCTCTCGGCACTGACAGGATTCAAACCAGACGCGGTCGAGGGAAGTCTGGAGTCATACCAGGTTTAGATCTCACATGCCAAGAGAGGTCAAGACCTAGCCAAGCCTTGAATAGATGACTTGCAAAGAAAATCCCAGGACATGGAGGAAGTGGTGTTGGTGGGAGAGTGCCTTTCCCTCTGACTCATTAGGCAACGCCACGTGACGATGCTCTGGTGGGGAATATGGAGCGGCCGTCATTCCTATCCGCTAAAGCCCAAAAGTCCAGTGCATTTGTCCTCAGTAAAGATCCTGTGGGACTCCTAAAAAGACATGGGTTCTAAAATATCTAATCTGGCTCAATTCCATTTTAGTCTCCTACATTCTGGTCATCTCACTGCTCTCTGTCCTGAGGGAGGGTTTGAACTTTCCTGACCTAACCTGAAAATTGGTTATGTGTGTGTGTACGATTTCTTTTCCAAAGATGGCTAGAACTTTATTTGGAGTTTGGAAGTCTTCTATTTTTTCAAGTGAATAAAGTGGTTTGGAGTCTGCTGACAGTGATTTCACTACGAGAATTTTTCTGTTTAGAGACTTCTACTGGAAATAACATACAAACAGGTAATAACTATTTAAACGTTCAAACGTACTGGATAAAACTTTGCAGATACCTCACTTTTCATCAGTTCCTGGCATTACTTCTTACAAAGAAACAGTTGGGCTGGAGGACTAGGAAACAAGGGAAAAAGCTAGAAATAACTTTTATACGATTTCTCCCTTGGGAACCGACTGCAAAATCCTTCCCACTGGTCTACAGATAATAGAGTTATTCACCCTGACCTGGTCCCTACCATAACTAATTCTCATGCTGTACCCTGACCTCCGCAAGATGCCATCACAAAATGGGTGCCTCATGATCAGGGTAAAACTGCAGCAAAGATCTCATTTTCATTCCTTTCAAAAACCTGAAAACATTGTTGGCTCCTTGAGGGTCTTTTCAAACAAGCAGGACAACCACACTGTCTCACGCAAGTGGTGATCGGTTACTCAAAGCAGCACCTCAGACACTGTTAATTCCTTGAAAACTTGCTCTTCCTAGGAAGCAAACACCGGGACATCTTGTCTGCATGGTACCATTGTGGCTAGGCTCTTCCAAGTTGGCCTATTTGACACCAGTTCTGGGATCTCTGTGATGATGTTGGACTCAGCAATGTTATGTGGAAGTAACCACAGAGCTCTAGTCCCTCTTCATTAAGCCGTGACTTCTACTTTGCCAAAATTATCTAAAGAAACATAACTGAAGTGAAACCTTTCATGAGAATACCAGCAAACAATCCATTACCATAACAGGTCTGAAGTCAACTGCCAAGACCATACTGGCACAAGAAAAATCTCTAATATAAACTATTTTTACAGCAGGAATATACAAGTGGGATTTAGTAGACATTTCTATTTTATGGCATCTTCAGAAGAACACCTCTCTCCAGGACAGTATGTGAACGTGCATTTAAGTTCCCCTGAAGTCAAAGGACCTAAGCAGGTATTTCTAATTGAGCATATACTTAGGTGTTTTCCTGAATAGGGAAAGACTTAAAACCGGTTCTAGATCACTTTCTGTATATCCCTCTGCCTCATCAGCTCATCATTTATTTTCAAATATCTTCTACAAATACCTCTTCTCCTTCTTTGCTAATCCCCATTAGATTGAGCTTCCTTTCATTTACTGATTTGATGACTGAACGCGTTAATTCCTTCACCACCCTATCTTTCCACACCCTACTTTTTGCCATCTACAATGCAGTTTTCTCTTGTAAAATACCGTACTGCACTTGAGTTGGGATGAAAGACAGCGTATGAAATCAAGTGTTTTATCTCACAGTGAAGACAAATAGTCTCAAACAAGAATATGCATGTAAGAACATCGCCCTAATGCAGCTGTAAGCTTGAAACTTTCCTATTTTTAATATATTAACCACACTCTGGTAGTCTTTCCTCTACCCGTGGTAATTTGGGATGTGTGGTTACTCTGTGGGATCTTAAGAAGCTTTCAGATGAAGCATTCAATCAGCAGGTACCCTGTCCTGCAGCTCGTTTGCAAATCAAAAGCCATGTAAGTAGCTCCAGAACCAAGCTAGGAAAGCCTCTCTTGAAGGGGCAAGAGGACAAATAAGACAAATTCTTCTCCAGGATATTTTACAGGATCGAAAGGGAAATATTTCAAAGGCCCTTGCAGGATTTAGGAACACACATTTATTTCTCAGGAAACAAACTCAAAAAGCTCAATATGACTGCATTTCATACAGCCCTAACGTACTTTTTCAGGCATGCCTGACTGCACCCAGGTGCTGTTATGAGTGACTTGGGTACGTGTGTGCGGGGTAGGGAGACGTGTAAGAGAGAGAGAAAATGAGCTGTGGCAGGCAGAAATACCTCTGCTGTGAGGAGGCTCCACCTGTACGAAAGAAACACTGATGCACTCGTAGAAAGGGCAGGAGGTGGTGGTGGAGCCTAGCTCTCACATTTAATCTAACAGCAGGCACTCAGCAGCGGGGAGACCATGGTACAGGTCCTTCTGCTGCCCAGGGGGCGGAAAGGGATAGCTCCGACCTCCCAGGCTCCTGCCATGTTGTAAGGTGTCCCCCTCCCCCAAGCATCAGCTTAAAAAAAATCATCAAAAGGCCCACAATCTCCTGGTTTCACTATCAGCTACCACGATCAATTACATCAAAACCCAACCCCACACATGCCAATAAAGTGAGTGCAGGGAATGCAGTAAACTTGCTCTTGAAGCGGAGTCTGGCCAACTGATATCAACTAAACCTTGAATACGTTTTTTCCATAGCACATCCTCCCACGAGATTTGCCATGTGCATGCTCCTACAACAGAGAGGAGACAGGGCAGAAAACATCCCCGTCGGTCCTACAGGACCGGTATGAACTGGACGTGTACGCTGGACTCCAAGCACGCACCAGCCACCTCATTAACGTTTGTGTTTCTTAACTCCATTCCAGCCATTTTCTTAATTTTTAGGTACCTAACTCCTTTACTAGGGCTAGCTTTGGGGTCCTGAGTCTCAACGAAGGCTGGGGGAGTTAGACATTGACTGGGATCCAGAATGTTTGAAAAACCCACTGTACCTCTGCATTAGCAGCGCTTGACAAGCCAGCCCTACGGGTCAACATCATTTTGAAACCCACAACACCCACTTTCAAAACAGTGTTGTTAGCCAGACTCAATACAGGGGGATTTACAATCTGAAATCGTACAGGCACTTTTTAAAATTTGACCCTTGAGTAATGCTCTACATTTTAGCTCTGGTAGTTGTCTATTTAATATCAACGGTGAAACATAAAAGAACAGGCATGAAAAGCCTCCAAGGCAGAAAACTGTGTAAAATCACAAATTCTCAAAATGGTCTGGCACACAGAAGAAAAACATACGTACGTGGTTTAGTGTCAAAGCCAGGGATCTAGAAAGCTCAAACGCACGCATTCCCGCAGGAGCGCTCTGCAGGTCTGAGATTTGCCAGAGTTACAGCACCCAGTTCTGCCCTTTGGTTTGTGCAGATGTGTGCGCGCGGCGTCAGCTGCAGGCAGGGTATCCAGATCCACAGTTCTGCCAAATAGGGTCCTTTTTTATTAGTATTATTTTTTTTTTCCTTTCCCCCCAGCCATCTGGGTGGTCCGAGAATCAGACCCGAAATACCTAGGATCCCTCGAACCACATGTTCTAATCCCAGCAGAGTTGACTCAGTCCTTCATCCTTCCAGGGTAAATTGACTTCTCTGCTCTTTATTGCGTGGGGGGAACTTTTGGATGAGATTTTAAAATTTCCGCTCTGTATGGACATTAAAAATCCTACATTTTTCTTCCAGTATCACAAGCCAGCATTCCTGCCATTAGTTTTTATCTCTCAGCACCTTGCGTTATTTGCTTCCCATGGCCACTGGTAGGTGGGAACCCAGATTAACCAGCACCTGAAAAGTGATATGCCGCGGGCTTCATTTCACAAGCCAATGGGATGGATGAGTTTTGTCCATTTATCTCCACACACACTGGAAGGATTTCAGAGAAACACGGTGAAAATGAGGAGGCTGAGCAGATTGATATTTGAGCATATGCTGCAGGCTGCAGCCTGGCCAGTTCGTTAGTGCGGGGAGGAAGGATATGACAACATGCAGCAAGTATCTGGAGGGACGTGTTACACAAGGAGGTGTGCTACGAGCAGAAGGGTGAAATTCAGGGAGAGAAAAAAAAGGAGGGCGGACTAGGAAGGTGAACTGCATGGAGAGCTTTTTATACTGAGAAAGGATTTGCTACAGGCTAGAGTAAAAGTTTGACCAGGAGATACAGGACCCGAAAGGGGGAACCCGTGCAGCCCTGTGCTGTACGGGAGAAGGTGCTACGCAGGAGCAAAACACTGCAACAGGTCATCGTCTCTTGTCCTCGTGACTGTAAGAAGCTGGTGAGAGGTGAAACACCATCTAGAAAGGGGATTTATTTAGGATTAAGAAAGCGGAGAGGCCAGGAGGGGCAGTGCTCCACATTTAGCCAGGAAAAAACTTGGGAAACAGATTTGTAACACTGGAGTTCAAAAAGGCAGGAGATTGGCACTGAACATTTATCCGTTTTCACAGGATGCTGAAAGCAATGGGGAACGGGCAATACCATTGAGATAGCTTCTGAAAGACCCGCACGCTCTGTTTAGAAACTCTTTAGAAAGCAGCAGGAGAATAGAGTTCAAATAAATTTTTCCTAAAGCGCAAGCTTAACAGCGGATAAGGTGGAAGCATGAAGTCACTTTTAATCTACTATAAAGTGAGGTAAGCAAAGGGATTATCACTTAAGACTTGCTGACATGAAGCTCTGAGAATGACATTTAAAAGCAATGGTGGATTACAGAGTGACATCATATTAAATGAACACATGCCAGAGGTTTACATAAAAGACCTCAGAGATCAGGCTCTTGTTCTCAATACTAAAACCTCGTAGCCGTTTTTACACTTCTGGCAGTGATTAAGCTAAATTAGAGCTGCAGTTTTTCATTCAGTAAGTTGTGGTGTCACAGCACCAGCAGCTCGGTGGCCCAGATTCTCACTGAGTGCTAATGGGCACGACTCCATCTGAGCTCACCGAGGTCCCTCACTCCAGTGTGATGCCGCTGACATTCAGCAACTGAAGATCCAACCCAAATATTTCTAAGTCCAATCTGTGTATTACTGCATAGTTCAGTGAAACTGAAACCACGTACCTTCGGGTGCCTCTGGACTTCAGGTTTGAGTTTTTCAAAGCATTCTGAGGGCTATTTAACTAAACACACACGATGAAACTATCTCCTCAATTTAAGGAACAGTACAGATGTGCAAATCTCTTTTATAGTGGAAAATGCTTGAAAATTGTTAACAAGATTCGAAAGAGAAAGCTGTGGGGTTTTGTGGTTGGTTGGTTGGGTTTTTTTCCATAGAATAGTTTATCAGATTGGAAAAACCTACAGAAACATTCTAGCCCTGATGAATGTTTTGGATTATGTCTGCCCCATTTTGAGAAGACCTGATCAGCCTGTCCTCCCACTGAGGTCAGAAGATGTTAAGCGTGTACCTTCGCAGCTTCTGCACAGGTAGGTAGCGCTGTGTACTTCTTTCCTGATGCCTGAAAACACGCCACAAGCCCCTTCTGGGGAGCCGAACAGCTCACAGACCATCTGACTTAGCTCTCAAAACATCACGAGGGTGAGTATTACTGTAAAGGCATTTTAGAGATGGGAAAACTAAAGCACAGACGGAATTAAAGTAATTTTTCCAGCTCCCAGAACAAGACAGCAGCAGCCCCGTATTTAATCTGTGGTCTCCTGGAGATGGATCAAGTGACCATCGAGTATTAATCCTGGTAGTTTTACAGTGAGATCGGTATTGATAGTCCCCCAAATCACCTCCTGTAGGTTACCAAAGAGCCACCTAAAAGCAACACACTCCTGCTAATTACAGACCAGGGAGAGGTTTGAACCAGCCTTCTGGAGGGGACCAGCCTCTGCAAACCAGCGCATACTCACACATTCTTATTTTCTTAAATAAATAAAAGAAGCATGTGGGAAAGAAGGGGACAGAATAAATTGGATGTGGGAGCCCCCAAACCTGTTTCCCAAATGAGCAATGTATCTATTTGGTGAAAGTCGTAAAACTTTGCAAAACACATAAGAAGGCCTCTCTGAGCAGCTGTTTGCTTTGACTCCTGAGGGAGCTCGCTCTATCTCCAAAGCAGCACAGTACCATCAATCACGACCTGCCAAAGATTTTCTACTCCGGTAGCAAAGTAAATATGAAAACACACAGGTTTTATTGGCGTGTACGTTCTGTGGCTCAATCGAGTGGCGTCCTTGCTGCAGGAACGACCATTACCTGGGGTCCCATCCTAAACTGCCTGATGGGATCAAAGCTGCAGCCTCGTGGGAGCCGTGTCCCGCCGAGGTTAACCGAAGGTGCTTTACGCACACCGATAATGCACAAAGGCGGCTCCGCGAGCGTGCGATGCAACCGGCTCCCCTCCGCCATGAACCCCCCTGGGTGGAGGGGACGACCGAGAGCCCCCGGCAGAAAATGGGGAGCACTGGCAGGAATGTCCTGGCAGGGCTCGGCTGGAGCGTGGTCAGGACCACGGGGGCGCTCAGAAAATTTTGCTGCAAAACTCCAACACCCCTTCACTGAGTGAGGGGAAGTGAGGTTTTTCAAAAGATTTCTATCTGGCAAAATTGAGGGCGTTTTTGTGCGTGTTTTTTTTAAATAGGAACAGCAAAAGGCACATCTGTGACAATAGCAAATTCCACCTCTGAAGCAAGGGACACTGGCGTTTCTCAAAGCACAGTTATAAGATGATGATGATTATTTTTTGTATGGCTAAACAACATATTTTCCCTTAACCCCACTTGGCCTCCTTTGGCTGAATCTCACAAAAACAACAAAGGAAAGAGAAAACCAGCCCAAAACAGATATCCAACAAGGAAAATCTTGGGTTCGACATTAAACTGGCAAATTTGTAAACAGTTGAGACACAGCCTTTTTATGATGAAAAGTTTAACAGTCACCTTGCCCACCTGTGAATTATCCTGCCTAAAAGGCTCGGGAACATTGGAACTGGTCCTGAAAAGGTATTCTGTAATTTTTAACACAGTAGAAAGAAAACAAACTTCAACAAGGAGGGGTAATAGGATCAGATAAAGAAAAGAAGTGTAGGCTGAATATCAGGGAAAATCTGTAATATATTAAGATCTCAGGGAAATGGAGGAAGATCCGTGATTAAACCAGATAAAATCCCTACCAGAGGGAAATTAAGGGCAACTCCACATTATCATGGAAATGGAGTCTTCTCTATGTTTAGGTCTTTGGGACAATTCAGTCCTCAAGAAAGCCATGGAATTTGTGACTATCAGCTATGGGATTTTTTTTTTTTTTACTATTTTTATGTGTGAACAGAAGAGCAACAACAATATTTTGTTAATAAATAATGTCAGAACTGCATCCTGAAACACCACCAGGATGTCGGTAGAAAAACAAGGCTGCTTTTGTTTGTTGCACTGCGTAATGCCTGATGGGTTTTAACCACAGTTTAGGAGCTACTGTTAAAAAGCTTCTTGCTGAGTCAAGCCTAGGCATGCTGTTTACAAGGGTTAGCCCTGAAGGCTCTTCTTGCATTGGCAGGGACTTTTAAGCTGAGCTAAGGAGTTTTTAGTTATTTTTGTTGTGCTTTAAAAAAAAAAAAAAGTTGAGAGTAGCTAAGCACACCTAAAAGTGGGGAGTGGAAGGGAGCTATCAGTAATCACCTACCGTCTCTGCCAGCAGCTTTCCTCTGTCGTAAAGGGCTTGATCTTGCAAAGCTGATGCTAAGCATCCCCTTAGTTTAAAGAGGAGGGAGTTATTGCAGAGACTGGGCCCCCACTGGAGTAAGATTTTGTGAAGCAGCTCACTAGAATATGAAATAGCCCCTTTCTTAGAAAAGGGCCTGTTCTAACTTATGAAGTGAATTTGGTTCCGCTTTGAACTTGCTGAAACACCCTGGCTGATGGCTTTTGCTCCGGTAACGCTGATTTATGTTCTGCCTACAACCAACAGTGCAGAGTGAAACTCTGACGAACCGATAAAAGCTGCATGCAGGAAATGCATATAACACCCACCATTGCTCTTCCACACAGCCCGGGCCATCCTGCGCTGCGGAAGAGGCGAGGATCCCAGGGAAAAACAGTATGTGGCTGTGCAATTTAATGCATTATCCCAACGGCATGCAAAATGAGTCAGAATCTGCAAATTTATTTTTCTGTCATTTCTTAGCTTTTGAATGCTGTATTTTGCAACCTTAATATTACACAATGTTGCTTTGTGGAACTGGCACCTCATAAAACGTGTATGTACCAATACAATTTCCTTTATTTGTTCTGCTCTAACTCTACAGTCCTGGAAGAGATTTCATCCCATATTCAGTTTTACTCCATTCTGCATTACATCCTTTCTCAGTGTCCACTGGGCTCTAATCCTGCTCCTCCCTCCATCCTCCAAATGACCACAAGCTCAGAAGCATCAGAATCCACAATATTCCTGTTGGTTTTGCACTGCAGAGAGATCAAGGATCATCTGAATGAAATACTTTATTTTTCTAGACTAGCCAAGCAGGCATCATGATTCTACCAAATTGTTCTTAAAGCCAAAAAAAAAGACATCAAAAAAGGAAAGAGTAGTGTACCACCAAATGAGTAAAACCAACAGAGGTTGTACAGAAAAATGAGTTGTCCTAGTGCCTGGAGAAACACTATTTTACCCCTCAAAAAAATCTCTAGAGGTGTATTTCAAGGCAATACCAACATGACCTGTTTCTGGACATATATAATAAATGCTCAGTGATTTGGAAGATCCAAGCCCTGAAAATTATTTGTCATGCTATTTAACGAGGAAATGACTGAGAGATAAAGACTGACAACAGCAAGCAGAAATGCAGCAAATTTTTGAGGCCCCCACCTTGACATGTGGATCTTTTATTACTTGAGTTTTCCATATTCCCAACCATATTCTCAAGAAGAGGGTCCCACAGGTGGACCTGCTCAAGAGAGCCTTGCAGATGAGTTCCTTCCAGTTAGGATAAAATAACGTATGTTCTCATTAGGCCAAATGCAAACAGTGAGGAAGGGGAATGCACTGCCACGTCACATCGAGCAATCAGGAAACAAACCTTTGACATAGTGCAGCAGGCAGATAATAAGACCCCATAGTTAGCAACAAATGAGACTACACTTAATTTGCTGTGCAATGTTCATGTAATTAGATAAATTTGGTACCGGCAAGAGAGCAGACAGCTAGAATATGGACTTGATGAATTGGGGGCTCTCTGTCAGGCACCGATCACATTAATCATAAAGCCAAAATTCAGTGGCACAATTTTTCTTCCAAACATTTACCATAATTTTCTAGAGTGAAAATATGCACGTGCCTTTTTTTTTTTTTTTTTTTTGAGGTGTTTACTTTAAACAGCGGGATGGACTTCTGTACCACCAGGATGGAGTTCAAATTTCTAGAGGCTTGATGGTGCCCGCAGAGTCCACCCAGCCTATTGAACAAGAGACGTGCAACCTCTATGCGTGCTCTAGCCCAGCTCCACCACCACTGCCTGGATGATTTCACGTTGGACATCCGCCAGCGTGGACGGTGAGCACTATGTTATGATCTCCAGAGCAGAGACTGGGAGGAGAGAAGAGGAAGACAAAAGAGAAGTAGAACAAAAACTAGAGGGGAAAAAAGCAGGAGATGAGGTTAAGATGTTTGCAGATAAAATTGAAAGAGAAAAAATAGTGGAGAGACCAACTCCACAGCTGGTGAGAATTTTCCCAGTGTGGTTGTGCCATAGTCCAGGGCACTTGGAAAAGAGCCGAACAGCAGTGGCATTCCCTCGACCCTAAAAAATCTCCACAGACAAGAAGCAGTTGGCTGCTCAGCTTTGGTGCTTCACCAGCCACAGAGGCAACCTTCAGCGCAATGCCCAGGTAGTAAGACTGATCTTATCAAACGTTTCAAAGAAAACTATGTTTCCTCTTCTAAGACCAACAACCAAGTTTTCTCTCCAGTACCTCACAAGTTGTTTTTGTGAGAGGTGCTGCTGGGAAGGTGAAGGATCCCAAAGAAGAAAGGCAATAGGTATTTACCAACAACTCTACCCCAATACTAAGCAGGACACTCTTGGTCCCCTGAAAGACAAATGTGGTCCCTGCTAAGACGGTGGATTATTAATATTGGTGCAGATGAACTGAAATCTGATCTGCCAGCACTGTACACTTGGCCAGGCCTGATCAGTTGGACAACCCCAATATGATGAAATACTGGCTCCCATCACCGGGCGTTATGATTCACGGGTACGTGACACCAGCTGGCGAGCTCTCGGTTGCATTCTGGAGAAGACCCTGCTCCGTGACCCCACTGAAGAAGCTGCCGCAGAGGCAGTGCACCCTATCCTGCCCGCGAGGAGTGAAGGGGAGCACCGAGCGGGGCACACAAATAACCTGGTGCCAAACATCTGAGCACCTGCCATCTTCTCTTCTAACCACTGTTTTGAATATTGCCCCTTTCGGAAGTCAGTATGTGTTCTATCAGGCAAAACTGTGGCTTATTAACTATCTCCCAGTACATTTTTTTATTAATCTGTCTTTTTTTTTCTACAATTTTTGCATGTACTTGCACGCAAGACCAGAACTATTTCTTTCAGCCCCCCCAATTCCCATGTTAGCAACCTGCTCTGTCGTTCCCCCTTTGCGCGCAGCATGGAAGGAGCTGCTCTGCCCCTTTAAACATCCAGTCAAACTGACTGCCAGCCAAAAAGACAACGACTTGTCTTCTGGTAGGATCCAGGGGAATGCCCTATCATTTTTTCCCGCAGCATTTTGGAAGCAGAATAAAGCCCTGGTAGCTGTGGGACTCCACAGATCTCCCGCCTGCGCCGTCTGCGTTACTTGCCTCCCGGGGGCTGTTCCCCTGCTCACACCTATCCAGAAAACGCACAGCTCTACAAACAGCCCCTGCAAAGCTGGTGAGCGCTGACCCCGGCCAGACAGCAAGGCCACAGCAGGGCTCCGGGGCATCAACTAAGAGTTTTTAAGTGATGAGCCCTTTTTGTCCTTCCTTTGCTCTTCCTGAAAAATGGTTCCAGCCCTTACGGGTTCCCCTACACCGAGTAACCTGGGACCTGTCCCTCAGCTGATGGCTGAGTCCAGTGTTACTGCTGCAGGTTGAGGGATTTTTGGGGTGGCCGTGGGACCACCAACCCTGTCAGGCTGCTCCTCACCTCCCATGGGGATGGTGTGTTTCAGGGACGAGGAGAAACCCTCCTGGCCACACGGTCACTGCAGCTTCTGCCCACATCCCCACTGACTCCTTTTTCCCTGCCCTGATCAAAGCTTACAGGAGGTGAACCCAGATCTCTCTATAAACATGTCTTCCAAGGCATCAAGGACTATTGGGCTGTCAATGTCCTGGACAAGGAGATTAACCATGATCCCCCCTCTTGGGGTACAGCCCCCGACCGGCACCTGTGCTCGCTGCCCGTCAGCTGCCTTGGGGAGGGGGGGGCTCTTGCAGGGAGGTCACCACCGAAACCCAGGGTCCTGCCTCTCCAGAGTGGACACAGACACCCGCGCGAGGACCTGCCTCTTTACCACATTTTAGAAAACACTGCCCAGCCTGTCCGGGCCGTCGTCTGGTGAAATCAAACTGAATTGCAGCATTCCGGCAGCCTTTTGCCGTCTTCCCCGCAACCAGCGGGCAGGGAGGAACGGCACGTGAGGTCTCCCAATGGAGGGAGCAGCGCCGGGGCTTCGCCGAGATGGTGCCAGAAACACCCCAGGCACGGCATGATGTGAGAAACGCCGTGGGCGCAAAAACGCAAGTCAAGCCTGTCCCTGGGACCTCAGCCGGATAACGACACAGAAGCCCTGTACTCCCATCCCGCTGCTATATGGCACTTTTATAGGCTTAACGGAGCTGTAGAGCATTCCTGCCCGGCAGGTCAGTATTGTTACTGGATGGGGACAGCGGGGTGGGGGGTGGCCAGCGGGGCCAGCCTGCCAGGAGGGCAGCGAGTCCCCGGGACCTTAGCAGCGGGATTCGGCATATCGCGGGCGGCCGACGTTTTAGCAAGGCACGGGAGCAGAGGTGCAACACTTACCCGTGGATAGCGTGGATAGAGTGAGGTTCGTAATGGTATCGTCCTTCCTGGTGGCGCATGTCAATTGGCAAAGGAGCGTGGAAGGCCGGAAAAATGTGCTGCGGCACTGTTGAGGGGAATAGAAGAAGAAAAAAAAAAGGGACTTCAAAAACTTTTCCTTTCCTTTTAAAACAATTTCAAAGGCACTAAATCTCCATGAATTTCAGAGCAAGAGCAGTGCAAGACAAGGGGTCTTCATGATATCAGCGCTATCATACACCAGAGAAGTGGAATGAATAAATAATCAAAGTCATGCGGAGAAATCCTACATCTTCGACATAAAAGATCTCCAACAGGGTTTTTGACAAAGACAAGCAGCTAAGCGCTCTTTGAACTTGAGGAGATTATAGGAAGCACCAAGGAAAACTAGACTTGCAACGCAAATCAGACTCAACAGAGCCTGGCGGGATCCAGACCTGCATCGTCCCTCATGCCTGGAGTGGCAGCAAACACCTTTCCTGAAGGTCTGTACACACAGGTTGGAAATATTTACCTAAAAATGTAACAGCGGGAGCAGCACTAATGCAGACCGTCTAGGCAGTCAGAAGAGGCTCAAAAGTGCCTACTGCCAGGTTCTGAGAGAGGAGCCCAAATTGCTCTCACTTGTAATCACTTGAGGCCCTATTTCTTATTCATTTGAGAAGCTTGTTTCATCTTTGATGGAAAGATAAAGTGGTCTCAAAAGGCAGAGAACACCTACATTGACTTATTAAATCTACAGGTTTTAATATTTATTATTGACCCCAAAAGTTAACGGCGAGAATATTTGAGTGAGTCGAGCTGATGGAAAATTCATCGGGTTATTTCTCCACGCCACCCCCAACAACGCTGCCTGGCCGCTCGGGCCTTTCCTGTTAAAATTACAGAAGCTAAAGAAATACAATTAGCAGAGCCTCGATAACGATACCATACCATCGCCCTCTGACAGGGCTCATCGCATCCAGATTTGTACCAGCGATCGGCTTAAAAATAAAAGGCTGGTCTTGCTCTGCCTTTACAAACAGTCGCAAGTTCTTCATTAAAGACTACTTAATATTGTCGCAGGTCTTCCCTTTCCCTCTCTGGCTTCTTGGCCTTTCTGTCTAACTGGAGACTAAAAGCAAAACAAAACCAACCTCCTAAGTGAGCATTTCAAAACCCACTCTGCACTCAGTATTTCACTGTGACTTGCCTCCGCGACAGGTAGCATCTCTCTGTAGACTGGGGAAGCACCATCCAAAGCCAAAGTGTCAAGGCTTGGGCCAAGTCTCTCGCTGATGCTCAGCAAACTCCAGTAAACGCCAAATTCTTTTTCTATCAAAGACTTAAAATTCAGCCTTTCGCATTTGTGACTCCAGCTGCAACAGAGCTACGCCGACTCGGTCCAGCGAGGCTGTGCTCCTGTCGGGTCCGTCGTGCAAAGCCTGCGTGAAATCCCCGTATGCGTCTTTCCCGGCATATCAGCAAGAGGATCTGAGGCTCCTACTCCCATTGCAACGTACAATCCCCGAGCTCAGCGCGGCACAGGCGCGTCAGCCGGGCTGCCGGGAGAGGTGAGAGACTACACAAAAACAACCCTCCTGCCAACTCTGCTGAAAGGCGTTAAGCTAAGGTAGTCGGGGTGGAAAGTATTTAAGGCTCCGCAGCAGACTTGCTCTCCGTGCTCCAGTGAAGGGCTGGCACCGCACACTACCTGATACACTGGGAGCATTTTTGCAGCTCGCCTAATGTCAGGACACAGTAGGGTAACTGTTAACCGCCTTCCCCCCTTCTGCTCCCCTCCCCTCCTCTCCCAAAAGCAGCTCAGGGAAAGGATAAACTTGCATCCTTTAGGATTTGCTTTGGCAGGAGGAAGATTCACCCTTTAACCATCCTCGGTAGGGACAATCTGTTACATAAGGACACTAGTAAGGAGTCGTCATTTTAAGAGGCGGCCAGTGTTTTTCCAGGTCAGAAATGCAGCAGAGTTCAGCCGCCACATCCCACCCCCTGCTCACGCAGCACCACGCAGCCTCTGGTCTCCCCAAACCACGCTCAGCCCAAACCGCCGCCAGGGCTGGCAGACACCTAAAGCTGCTGCCCTCCTCCCTGGGGACACGGCTGTCCCTTAGCCACAGCTACGGTCACAACCCACGGCTGCCGTGGGGACCAGAGGGAGTGGGGCAAGGAGGTTTTACATCATCACCTACCAAGCACAGTCACAAAATCAACTGTCCCCGCACAGACATCCAATGCCAGACAACACCAACATCCCTTCCAGCCTGAGCCCCTAGGCTGGACTCCCTGTACTGCTCACCCCGTATTTACGCCATGCAAATAAACCCAAAGGAGCAGGGGCTCTCCTGCGGTCCTGGGGCCAACCTACACAGCCCAGCTGGTGCAACCTCCCAAAACAGCGTGGCCACTCTGCCTGTTATGGGCAGGCCCAGGGTTGGGTTAATCCCCAAACTGCGGGAAAGCGTGAGTTGACATGGGCTGAAACTGTGTTGGCCGTCACGGTAGCGTTTTGATAATACGGAGAGTCATATTCTAATCCTTGGGCCCATTCCCCGGGCCAGTTTAATTCACTAATAATGATAATACCATTAAGAACAACAGGTCAATTTGAATCTCTCTAAACCCAGGCCATTTCTGTTTTATCTTGTAACTGCGCATTTCTAAATGATTGATTGCTGAGGTAATATTGGAAATTTTTGTGCTAAAAGAATCTTTCCCTGTCACTCAGGAGAGCCGGGAAAAAGAAAACACGGGGTGTTTGTTGCTTGGCCTCCTTTCCTAGCTATCTGTTGGTATAAAAATGACATCTGAAGAGAATTTCTCCCTCCTCACACCTCTGATTATTAACGGGAGAAAAATTTCCATGAACTTCCTCCCTCCCCCTGGCACTGTTGGTTTGTTCTCAGCATTTCAACCTATTTGGACCGTGGGAGGGTCAGCAATGCCTCTGCCTTGGGCGCCTGTTTCACCCTGCCGCTCTCATTTCCAGCCCTGCCACGTGCTCCGTGCTTTGCTGCCGCGGAGGGCGAGGGGAAGGGCTGTTTTCGGTGACGTCCCTTTGCAATGTCCCACTTCAGGGCTTCCCCTCCACTCCCTGCCTGGGAGCACCAGCCAAGCCTACGGGCTCCAGCGGCTGGTGCTGTTCCTTTTTATTCTCTTCCAGGTGCTTGGTCAGAAATAATGAATGGTTTTATAGGCAATCAACTACCAATTCATAAACGTCAGCCCAGCTCTGCTTCTTGTTCCCACCCCTCCCGAAGAGGACGGCGAGCTGGCAGCAGGACAGCAACACATGCCGTTAACAAAGATGGATGTTTTACACATACGAGTTAAAAAGACAATTATATTCAATTACTTCAAGTAAGTCATGGTGATGTATTCCTGAATAGCCACGGGAAGGGCAATATAATGATTAGGGCAATGAATTTGCCGACTTTAATCTAATCAAGACAATCTTTTGTTTAGCATTATCTGCTTTGCTGTGGCAGAGGATTTACCAAACCCAAGCAATCTTTGCAGATTTAACCCCAAACCTGCCCAATTAGCGCTAATGATGATTGTTTTACACAGAGGGAGGAAGGATCTAGCAGGAGACCTGGGGAAAGCTTTCCCCCAGGAAAAAGTTGGGCCACACCAAGCCATGCGGTACGATACGCCGGGACGCAAAGGCACGACATGGCACCTCCAAAAGTCCCCTAGCAGTGGAACAACAGAAAAACTTTTTCTCTGGCTCTCGCAGAAGGAAGAGAAAACCAAAGAACAAATCGGCAGCACCCAAGAGGCAGGCAGGGACGATGGGAAAACAGGGTGTTTCGTACAGAAATAACGTGGCTCTTCGCTAAGCCTGCGGCCCGCAGCTCCCGGGGTGAAGCAGGGCGGCCGAGCAGCGAGGCGCAGCCGGGACGCCCCACCTTCCACCCAGCCGCTGCTCCTGCAGGAATGCGTCTGCTCCGCCGCGCCGTTTGATAAGGGGAAAGACGCTGCTACCTGTCCCCACTTGTCGGAGCTGATTTTCTGGCCAAGGTTTATGAGCAAGACGCGGACCTCCCACTGCTGTATTCTCATCCTTGTCTATTCAAAGGCCAGCCAACCCTCTGGCTTCAAAGAGAAAAGATATGAAGCAGAAACGCAGGTTTAAAGGGGATGTCCCTTTGCCGAAAATCCCAGGAATCAGGGAGGGAGGCATCAGAAACACGCATTTTTTGAGGATGATGCAGGCTTTTGATTATGTCCATAGATAAACCTGTGCTTCAGGAGAAACACAGACTGCACGTATGGGTTTGTACAGCAAGCAAAGGAGCCGTTTTGACATCACTCACAGCAGCACCTCTTTTTGAGCCCAATAAGGAGAATTAGGAAGGGTCAAATAAGCTTTTTCTATTCCAAATACTTCAGCCTACACACGTGATCGCTAAAAAAAAAAAAAAAAAAAAAGGCAGAAGAAAAGAAATCAGACCCCACGCCGCTGAATCGGGTTTCGTTTGCAGTTCACTTTGACAAAAACAATTCGGAAAGCCCTTGGGAAAGCACTTAAAGGACGTCCTCTGTTCCCACCTGCAACTGGGGTGTTGCAGCAAGCCTGGCTGGGGAGACACGCCGGGAAGCCCCACACACCCTCTGCACCATCCTATGTGTACCAGGCTCCCACTGCTTTATCGAAAGCACACGTGAGCTGCGCAGGCCACCAGGTGGGCTAAAAAAATGCGGGTTTCCTATGGATGTCCAACAGTCTTCTGTGGGAACAAGCAGTCCAGGCTGTGAGTGGGCATCTTTGCGATCAGAAATAGAGCACAAACATTTTGCAATCAACCGGGAAAGTCATTTGTTCAGGAAAAAAAAGTAAAAGTTTGCTGTCTGGGTAATTCAGTACCTGTAGTGCTTTTCTCAACAAATTTTCAAAAACACCCATAAAAAAAATCAACATTTTATAAAAGAGGAAAAACAAATACTGACTTCTTGAGATCCTTTTTGGCTTGAATTCCTATGGTTTTAGTGATGCAAGGGACACACATTTCATAAAGGCATCACAAGCTACCTTGCAAAGACTAACAAAGCTTCACCGCTCCTTGGGAAGAAAAGGAAACAAGCATTTGAAACACAGCCCTTTTTTTTTACCGAAGAGAGGCTGAAACAGCGTAACGTAAAATAACTTGCCCAAGTCTACACGGTCAAACAAGAGCAGCTTCTCCAGCGAACCTCAACCACAGCAGGCAGAACTGCAACTTTATCTCTAAAAGGCTTCGGAGCCCGGGGGTATTGGATTGATTTGGATTAGCAGGAGAAAAACTTCTCCAGACAACAGCTCAGGCACTCCTGTCACTGCGGTGTCATTAGCAGCTGTGCACAAGCAGCTGACACAGAAAAAAAACGGGAAGGGGATGTCCCAGAAGATGCTGGTGAGTCCACGAGTGCCTTCGCAGCAGCAGTGCTGGGCTGTCACGAGGCACATCCCTGTTACTGGGGGTGGTGGGACGCTGCTTGGTGCGACACGGCAGCTTCCAACAGCTTCTGCTTTTTTTTTTTCCCCCAGGTTCAGCTTCTTTGGAAAGGATAATAGGAGAATAACTGCTGTCTGCACTAGACGCTACACGGAAACCTCTAAGGCATGAGAGGAGGCAACCGCTAGTTTCCCCCATCTCCAGAGCAAAGGCCCTTCTCACTGTCCACATTTTCTCCCGGATGTCCAAATCTCAGTCTCTTCTCAAGGACAAGGTTAAAGATACAAAAACCACGAAGTGTCCTTCACTCAGTCATCACCCAGAGAAGCCCAAAGCATCAAGCGAGAAATAAATTGTAGGTGGCATTCGTTTTCTTGTTACGCTTTTTAAAGTCCCGATTTTACTCATCCACAGCGTACATTTTAAAGGGACGCACTTTGGCATCCAACAACCGTGGTGGCAAACATCAGGTTTGTTTTGAAACAGCAAAGAGGGGCTCGTGCTTTGCTCCCCAGCCTTCCCGCAGTGATCTTCCTCACGTCAGAGCTCCCCCGGGCTCGGTGGGCTTCGGAGCATCCCCGGGCAGCCTCGGCGTGCGAGCAGGGGAGGCAAACCCGGCCCCGGGCGACTGAGTGTGTGTGTGGCTACTTGAGTCCCTTTGATAGTCCCTCCTGGGCGTTTCAGTGTTGTATTTGGATGGCCGCCCCTCCGGCAAAGTGCTGCGGGGCTGTAGGTGACGGCAAGGGAGATGTTTTTGTGTTTGTGTGACGTCCCCAGAATAATGATCTCGCTGTTTAAGTGAGTTGAGCAAATGAATGAGCACAAGAAAAACATCTTCGCTGAAAGCACAGCCAAAGTTAATGCACCATTAATAATGACCCGGGTGAATTATTGGAAGAGATAATAGGCCTGGGGTCAGGGAAGGTCTGAGACAAAGAACGGGGAAAATTGGGTCACAGAAACATGACAGAGCAGATCACGCTGATGCGCTTGTGGGATTCTCCTTGGATGAAGTCATGTACCACCACGCAGAATATTAAGGGCTTTGCAGGGAAAGCCATTCCCAGAACCACCACTCGGATCGATACGGGAGGAGGGGGAGCAGACACACAAGGCTACAGTAGCTGCCTCTTAGCCTCCTACGAGCCCCTGTTTGAGAGATCCACTTTAATGTTGTTTAGATACTTCGCAAAATACGCCAACTGCGTGCCTACCTCAACAAGGGATAATTATGTGGTTGCTAATTACAGCAATCTGCATATTTTCTAAGCAGCGAGAGGTGTCTGGGGGAGTATCTGCCTTCCCTGAACGGCAGCGCCGTGCGTTTCACACAAAGCCATCTCAGGTGCTTCAGCAGCTCCGCTTCTGTGTCTCCAAAACCGTGGCGGGCCGGCCGTGGAGCTGCAACCTCATCTCCCGCCCCGCCAGCTGCCTGGCTTCACGACACTAAATTACCGACTAACCTCGCTTTGTCAGAATTTCCCCTCTTTAAAATGGAGATAATAATACCTCCCTACCTCAGAGGTTTGGTTAATGTTTATACAGCACTTTAAAAATGATGTGGTAATTAAGTGCTCAGTATTATTATATCAACGTGTATAATGATTCCAGCAGACAGCACTATAAACAGGGCTGCACCGTGCACGCTTTTCTTTTGTTTGGCTTGTTAGCATTTGGTTTGGTTTTCATACAGCATACTTCAATTATTATTCGTTAATTATCATGCTGCTTTATTACCTGCTCAGTGGCTTTGACAAAAATAAAAGAGGAACTACACAGGTAAAATAATAGTAAATATTCATTCTGGCCCACTATGCACATTATAGCAAAGATAAATGGGAGGCAGGCTCCCACCAGCTCACCTACAGAGACCCCTCTCCTGCCCCAAGTATTATAGGCCATTTTGAAACACATCCAGGCAGTTGTTTCCATCCAGAGGGACACAGGACCAGCTTTCTCTGCTTCTAACATACCTAACAAAGATAGATGGCGGCAGCCTGATTTACAAAACTGTTTTTTTCAGACAACACGTGCCAGGATGCTGGAGAAGGCAACGTGCTTAGTTTAACCATGGGTTGAGTGCAGCACGCCAAGCTTCCCAGTCAGGTAAGCGATGAAGAGCACACAACTAACTTCTGTTGGACAGATGGCTCAGGTAATGGTAAATACCTTGTAGGAGTGTTGGAAGGAGAGGGGGCCTTGCTAGGATGCAGATATGTGAAAAGTAAACACGAAATAATAAAAAATACGTTGCCCTTCAGCTATAAAATCACCAAAAATCCCCTTGCAACAAGCATTATTGTACTGACACCTCAAAGCATCTGCAGGACACAGTCAGCGTGACTCCACACTCAGAGAAACTGAGGTGCAGCGCGGAGCAGAGGACAACACCAAGAAGGCTTACCTCTTCTGCAGCAGTACTGCTGGAGCCCCCTTCACGCGCCCCACCAGCGCGGGAAGACCCGGGAGCCGTTTGTTTCCCTGCCGGCCGGCAGCGAGACCGCACGCGTGGCCGCTCTGCTCCCTGCGGGGACACAGACTTTGGATGCCCGCATGGATGCGGTGCTCACTCTACGCAGAATAAAGCCCATTCTTGGGTTTGCCTGCATAATAAAAGCCATTCTAAAAGCCATCAGACACAGCAAACCTCTCCATCAGACACTGCAAACGCAAGGCTGCCCCTCTCCAGCATCCCAGAGGAAACCTCCTTGGGAGCCATCACAACAACCATCCATCCTCCTGGGGACAGCCCAGAGGAGTTTATCCTCTTACAAAGTTTATTCTACTGCTTCAGCTCAGGTGGAAGAACAAAGAAAAAGTCTTCTGAAGATGCTGAGGGCTGCCATTACGCAGCCCCCACCTAGGACACGGGCACTGCCGGCACATGGCAGGCAGAAACGTGGTCCTGGTGGCCATGCAGCCAGGGAACGTGTTTCAGCCCAGCCACCGTTTTTGCATTCGGGCATCGCTGCTGAGCCGCAGGCTGTGGCCAAAAGCGGGACAGGCAGGCAGGCAGGCGTCTGCAGAGCGAGCTGGCTCTTGCAGCCGGGACGGGGGCAAGATTAGATCAGCGAGCTCCCCCCGCGGCCCCGTGGCCAACTCGAGGCAACACCGAAGGAATTTGCCCATAAATTTCCTCCCCACCCCAAGAAGGAGGCGGCGCGCTTAAATGAACCCAAGCCCTAATGGAAGTACGATATTCTTGTTCATCTTGATGTCTAACCTGTCCTGAAGCTCCTGGCAGCTCTCCTCAGCTCGGTCCCGTGCACTGCCTGACCTTTGTTAAGGGCATTAAACCTCTCAGTCTTTTCCTGGGCAAAAGAGCTGGAATAATTACAGTAAGACTAAAAATGGCCCTTCCTTCTACATGGAAAATTTAGATTAAAAATATAACAGTTCACTGGCATTTTCTACAAGAACGTAGAATTGTTGTTAAGAAATCAGACCCTGAAATACCTCAGCTGCTATCTACCATCTCTGAAGCGCTGCATGAGGGGCTTTCTGCCTCGGCCACGGGAGGCCTGGGGACAGCTGTCCCGGCGGGGACAGCCCAGGGACGTGAGGACACCAGGAAACCCTGCAACACGCTCCCACGCAGGAGCTGGCTTTGCAACACGCTTCAGGTGTGACCAAAAATGGGGCACTTTTCTTCTTGGTGAGAAAACAGGAATTTTCTGAAGCCTGTGCACAACCCCCATGGAAAGGTCTGGTTTTGCTCTTGCAAAACAAATTATACCCAAAAATTTCAAAAACGTCAAAATGGTGTTGGGAGGATGAATATATTCATGTCTACAGAAGTATTTTCAGACATACAGGTGCGCATCTGTGAATAAAGGCGATGCATTATTTATTATTCTACATGAATTCCTGGGGTCTTCGGGTTCCTGATATGTGGTAGCCTTAAGGGGCCAAACCATTATTTTTTATACCTCCGGGAAGGGTAAATAACATGAAAGCAGAGCTGTCCTGCAGCCAGGGGGAACCCCACGAGCACGAGGAAGTCCTGCAGCGGGGTGCCCAAACCCCGAAGCTCTGACGGCTTTCAAAAGAGCAATAATTAGAAAAGTCTCTTGATTGGCCTTGCTGCCACCAGCCATCGTCCTCAGTCCTAAATAGCCTGAGCTGGGGGAAGGTTTCAGGCAGAACAGTTTTCCATCAGAAAACATTTTCCAGGACCTGCAGCTGCTGTCAAAAGCGACACAGAAGAGATCAAGATGCTTTATGATCTATTATATTTTAGACTACAAGAAGAACGTGGAAGTGATGAACTTGAAACGCCTTGACTTTATTACAACAATATCTGCCAACATGGGAAGTTTCTGAAAGAGATTGCTGAGAATTTTTGCTTCCTGGGAAACTAAAAAGAAAATAAAATTGCCTTTTTCTGCTAAGTAAGCATTGAATTCTTCTTTGGGACACAATGAAACTGGAAACATCAGCAGCGCGATGGCACACGGCAACCCGCTCCGCTCACAGGCTGCTGCTGGAGAAGCCGCCCAGGTTTCGGCGTCCGAGCCGCACTGCACGGGGCTGCTGCCAAGGCCCCTCTGCTTCAGTGGCCAGAAGCATCCCAGGCTCGGCGCCAGACCCTACGCAGGCACGGCGAGCCCGCCGAAACGTAAGCCTCCGAGGCTGGGATGGACATGGACAACAGGATGCACATCCCACCTGGGACGTGCCGCTCCGCCCCGCCACGCCTGATCGGGAGCTTCTACCTCCACGCTGAGGATTTCCAGAGCGAGACGTTCCTATCGGTGCCAGCTTTTTATTAGATGGACGAGGAGCTGCGACCACCAAATGGCAGAAAACAAACCCAAAAGGCCTAACGCAGCTTATTAATTCCACAGGTCTTGAGCTGCAAATGTTGAGAGTCTTGAAAATCACTTAATTGCCAGGCTGTCAGGCCAAGATGGATTTTGAGGACAGTGCCAATCTGACAGTTATTAACAAACAAAGAGGCCACAAGCCCCGACTGCACCGAGATCCTTGTTACTTCTACTCATGTGCCGCCTCCCAACAGGAAGTACTTAATAAGAATAATAATATCCCGAAAGGCCAACCTACGGCAGTGCAATTAAAAAGCTTTTCTGTCTCACTTTGAGGGGGGGAAAAAAAAAATGAGGGGGAAATTAAAATCAGACAGGAAATTCCACTAGAACAAGCTGGCTTATGGCCTAATAACACAGGATTGTGCCAACTCCTCCAGAAAGCAGAGGAGGGAAAGAAAAAAAAAAAAAAAAAAGGGAGGGAAAAAAGAAAAAAGCAAAAGAGAAAAGCAGCCCTCTAGACTGACTCAGATCTGAGGCTACATTGTGGTTCAGCTGTGGCTGCAATTCTAAAGGGAGAAAGGCAGCACCAGCGCATAAAAGGCAGTTTGCTTTTCGGGCAAGTTGCTGTTACATAATGTAACTCTTGTATGAAAGCGCGGCCGCTGCCGCTTTGTCCAGAAAAGACACAGCCCGGTAAGCTCGAAGGGCCAGATGGATCCTGGGGCTTGTTCTCCCAACAGCTGCTGCCAGAGAATGGAAAGAAGAACAAAAAAAAAAAAAAAAAAAAAAAAAAAAAAACCCAGCCAGCGAGGAAGAAATCCCGGCGTGCGAGGGGCAGGCAGGGAGGCGGGGGCAGACCAGATGGTGGTTCAGCTTGTGCCTGCCTGGACGGGCAGTAGGAGAAAAAATCAGTATGTCAAAAACATCTATGCAAACTTACGGATCCCTCAAGAAAGACACGTTCACGGAAGAAAAAATGCCTACAGGTGTAAGGCAGAAGTTTTCTCCAAGTTGTTACCATCCTGCTTCCTGGGAAGCCAGTAGCATCCTGGATTCAGCAACTGCCCGCGCCTCCAGCTGATGCAGCAACTTCCAAAACAACCGGGCCAAGGGGATTTGCCATTGACTGCTCTGGGACCAGGCCAACGAATGGCAAACTCTTTCATTGCCCCATGTATTTCACATTAAAGCTCATTTCACAGTGGGAGCTGCATCCCTTGAAACGGCTGGTGAAAAGGGACTGTGTGAACCTCAGCCGACTGCTGAGTACGCAGAGTATTCCCCGATGTCCCCTGCCTTCCTCCAGCGGTCCCCAAAACCCGGCTGTGAGAGATGCCCCAAGTCCTCAAGATGTTTCTTTTTCTGGGTACCCCAAGGAGAGAGAAACGCATTTAATGCACGTGCAAATGAGGTCCTGACAGGGGTCCTGCCTGCCGTGTCAGGGACCCTGGGGGACAGAGAACCAGAGCACGAGTCCGTAGGCAGCTGAACGTGCTGCTCGATATGGCTCAGCTGCTCCCAGAGCTTGATTTTACATCTGAGTAAACTTTTCCTTGGCTCTCAAAAGCGCAACTGCTTCAGATCACCTATAATACAAGGCTAAATTGTAATTTGCCATTAGATGGAGGCATTATGGGAGAAAGCACTAATTGGCATTTATGCCCAGGAGGCAGCAGGAGCACCAGAGGACACTGATGCCCTCAGTTGCATCCGACACGACTAAGCCCAGGATCTCTGCTGGTGAGATGTGGAGGGATGGGGAAGTTCAGCAGCCTCAGACTGGAGACGACAAGACTGCTTAAGCACCGAAGGGCAAAACTAGCGAATGAACAAGGAGGGAGAGCGCATCAGCTATCATGCAGTGCTCTCTGCATGACACTGTGCGCCTTCCACTCATGCAAATAAAAGCTTATAGAGGAGCGTCATCCCAAGCTGCATCCCTAGGAGCAGGCCTACAGATGGAGATGTCTTTTAGCATTCAAATCGACCCTGCCTCACGCCCCCAGCCATGCATTCACACCCCTCCCCAGAGGTGGCACTGGCACTCATGCAATCACACACCGAGCCAGCTCAGGGAGTTCATCCAGTTAAAAACTAATCACCTAAAATTCCATTGCATGGGGCTTTGACTGGATCAACTCCCTGAACCAGTTTACCATGAGATCGCTGGTGTGCGAATGAGCAAAGGCGGTCCTTGGGCAGCGGTTCAGCAACCACTTCCAGCCCAGGCTGCCACTGGAAGCAGAAGTCCTCACCTCCCTTGGCCACTCGTCCTCATGTCACGCCATTCTCCATTATGGTGGCCAGGCCGGTTTTGTGTGGCTGCAGGGCTGGCTGGACTGAGGAGCGCATCCCGCTGAAAGACAACTTACCCCTTCCCAAGGGCAGGTGCTCAGCTGGGCGAGCTTCTTGCTCACAGCCCAGCTTCCCAGGTGCTGGTCCTGGGGGGCATGACTGCTTCTAGCGTTGGCCAAACTACACGTATGAAGAAGCTGGGCTGACCGTCTGTTGCAAACTAAATACATTTCCCAAAATCCATCAGGTAGCGCACCAGGAGCTATCGGCACAAGGAGCCGGCACAGCTTGCAGGAGCTGGAAAAGCGCCTTGCAGAAGAAAAACTCCCAAGCAGATACTTCAGTCCCATGAAAGCGCAGGTGCCAGTGCCAACAAGAAAGGGCACGCCAGCCCGCCCTGAGCACAGACCTACCTGAACGGTCTCCCCCGCCGCAGGGCTGCCTGCTGCCATCGCGGGGACACCCGTACCCCCTCGCGCTACAAAGACTTTCTCAATCTTTCAGGACAAGGCTGTGCTTCAAATGCAGCGCTGGCATTTCTAGCCTCTCCAATCCAAACCACAGGAGCGAGTTTGCTTTCTTTATGCATACGCTCCTCCAGGCACTAAAACAAACTGAAATCAAACTGTTCCTATAGGCAATGGCTTGAAAAATTTCCCCTTCATATGAAAGGTCTGTTTATATTATTTGTAAAATTGAACAAATTGAGTCTGGAAAAACCCTGTGCAGAGTCTGCTGCGCATTTTGACCAAACTTCTTTCTGGAAATGGAAGCAAAGATGTCTGCTTTCTACTAGAGTCATGACAAAATTGCAGGGCTGGGTATTTTTTTGTTGCACTTATACCCAGGTGATAAGCATCTCAGTAGCCTTCAAAGAAGAGTTTTGGGAGCTTTCATGCTTCGGGACATCAGTCGCCAAAGTCCATAAAGACTAGGAGGATACTGCACGAGCTGGCTTTCAACCAAGCATAAGGCAGCCTGCTGCTCTTAACTAAGCAGAAGGTCTGACAAGGAGAGGGGTGAGGAAGTTATCTGTTTTATCCAGCTGTGGTTTTGGTGCAGGCTAATAACTCCCATGTATCATCCTGCCTGGGTATGAAAATTTTCCGCCTGGTGTTAAAAATGGTCCCAGTGCAGTTTGCAGTGGATTCACCAGGCAGCTCATGCAAAGCGCTGGTTGTTAGCATGCTGCTTGTGTAATGAGGGCGCTTAAGACTGTAAGGGGTCTCTGGAAGGTCCTGAAGAGTGATTGCAGTTCAGGAGACTCACCCACCTGGCAACACGCTGATTTATGGCCTGCTCAGTTAATAGCCCTGCTTAACACAGGAGTTTGTCGAGATTAAGTAATTGCCTGAAACAAAAAGTTTATTATCTTTAAGTCTCTGCTGATGAATGACTGGGTGTTGGAAGAATCATGTGAAAGATCATCTGTGATTCCCTCCCACTTGGGGGGGGGGGGGGGGGGGGGCGGGGGGGGGAATAATAAGGTTTTAAAAGACAAGCTTTTCCAAAAGGAGTTTGAAAGCTCACAACGTACACTGAAACACGGTCGCAGACAGTTACAAGCAGCAGGTTTCACGTCTTGGGTGCCATCTAATAAATAGCTCAAGTAATAACACGGTTCTGTGATGCATTTTTCTCCAAGAACTGCAAAATATTTTGTAAACATTAATTAATACCACCCGTTGAGAGATAACTGACTCTGTCACACAATAATAAGATTAGGAACAAATCAGGATGCAAAGCCTGTTTCGTTTCCATACATCACATAGTGGTCTTTCCCATCCTAGAAAAATCTGGACATTTTCCTGTCTAGAAAACACTGCAGATAACTGTACAGTTAAAAGATGCCGCATGCTAAATTCTTCTACAATTATTACTCATCTCTATTTCCAGATGCTTCAGCAAGGTTAATAATCTTGATTAAGGTCACACACTTACGCTGCCTCATGAAACCAAGATCCAAAGTGCACCAGAGCACGAGGCTTTGCGACTCGCCTCGGTCCACCCGCGCCCCGAGACAAGACGCCTGCCTGCTGAGCACCCCTCACAGTGGGGCTTGTGCTGGGACATCACGCGGTGCAAACCTCTCCTCCTTCGCCCCTCGTTTCCCTTCTACCCCTGAATTTGCTCAGAGCTGGCACACGAGCATGAGAGCGTGGACATGAGGGAAACAGGACTGACAAGAAGCCCCCGTCTCTGTTGCAACTGCTAAGTAACGTTCCCACAGCCCCAGATGTCAGACACGCTGTCCCTCCTCACATCACTTCGAGGCCTTCCTGCCATAAAATGGGACTTGGCTCCAGCTTTTCCTAGCGCTTCTCATATTACCTTTTAATCCAAATACATATGGTTCAGGGAACACTGAGAGACTCGCATGCAAGGATGTACACCAAGAGAATGCAAAGTCTGGAAAAAAAAGGATGAGATCTGCAAGACTCCCTCAGCCCCAAACATGTGCCCGCCCAACTCCCCAGCATATTAATCAAGAGCCTGATGAGATTCCTTTTGAAATCCCCCAAAAGATTTCCGTAGACTTCAGTGGTGTTTGGATCAGGCTACAAACTCAGAATAAATCATAAACTGGCTACATCTGCCAAGTTTATTTCTTTCTTTTCCAGGTTTCAGAACAAATCCATTTTACTGCTGGGAAAAAGCAGAATGAAATAACTGACAAGAGTTCAAATATCCTGTATCACTCCCCATATTAATTCAGCCAGTCAATCTATCCCGTAACTTTGGGAAGTGAAGCAGATTACTTTGGTCAGATCAAACCACAAAAACTGTGCTGTTTCATTTATGTGCCTTTTATCATTTAAGACAACCTATGCAAACCACTTTTACTCTTGGGTTAAAAGTGACAATTTAGGGGACCAAAGCTAAGCACAGTCTTAAGCTAAGCTAAAATAAATCAAATGACATCTGCACTGAAACAATCTAATGATCACACCCCCTTCCCCCACAACCGATTTTGGAGAGGCTCTCTTATTAAAAAACATCTAATCTTAAAGGATGCACAAAAGCAAAGGACTTCAAAACGTGACACCAATCAAAAGAGTTTTGTGACAGCAGGAGCATTTTTAATGTCACAAGGGACTCTGAAACAGGTCCCTGCAACCTCATTTTTTGCATAAATTGGGGTGGTTTTATTAATTTGTAGTTAATGCATTGCTTTTTTTAAAAAAACCTGTATCTATGACTGACAGCAAATTCCCCACTTGTAAAAGACCACGTTTAACTCCCAAGTTGGGTGATTCTGCAGCATGCCCCTCTATTAGCACACGTCTTCAGTGAGCAGAAAAAGGAGCTGTTTCCCCCCCTCTCAATTCAGAGCCTGGCTGATGTGTGCTGATAACTTCAAGCTAACTTGAGAGATTTGCAAGATGGGGAGCCTCCTATGGCAAGCAGCTTCAGATATCATTTAGGGGTTTATTTGTTCATTCACCATCTGCTGAAAGCAATGTTAGCACTGCCTGTGAGGTGGAAAGCCACTACACAACAGATATAGCATCATATTGGACTTTTCTCTCATTTTCAGTGTTGGTCTGGCATAAGATTAACAACTGCAATGTAGCAACACCTGCAGAGCAGCACGGGACAGGAGAAACAGCCAGACATCCTGGTCGGAGAGGCTTGGGGAAGACCCTTGGATTTGCTTTGACCCACTGCTTGGGGCTCATTGCACCATTTCAGGGTGGGATCTACACAACCGCTGGTGTGCTGGGCCCCCGAACTAGGGCAGCAGCAGAAATGGGCATATGAGGTTCTTCAGAAATACAGTACTGGCAGATCAAAACATCTGTGAACGCTGTGTTTTACCGACAGCACACTTCTAACTTTGAAACGGGTACTGCTATCAGGCTACTAGTACAAGCACTTTACTTTGAAGTATGTACTGTAATTCTTGCAATTTTAGTCCTGGCTCTGGTATTCATTTGGCTCTAGTTACTTCTATAATTTATCTTCCCGCTGCAAAATTCAGACTGTAATATGCTCATCCAGAGAGGTATGGGTACATGCACCCTCTTTCTGTGCCGTGCTTTTATCATGCATGATATTTTCAATAAGAAACTTTAAAAAAAAAAAAAAAAAAAGATTTTCAATCACACTGATGTTAGATCTCAGTTTTTCCCATGAGAAAATCACTTAGCACTTCTCTGACTTCAGGTGACTCATTGCTGTTACCCTGCTGAGGCTCCCGTACTCCCCTTGCGGTGTTTAACCCAGGCACGTACCTCGCCCCGGTGCGGTAGGCGTGCTGGCATTTGCTAATAGGCTTCCTGGGCTGTCACCTGGATGTGATGGGTGAGACAAAAGATTATGCGATGATTTCTGTTTACAGAGCAGTTATGATAAGCTGACATTTGCCTCTAGCTGTTGGGTTTGATAACTCAAATATGGCCTACATGAGCGGTTGTTCTCTGAGCTGGTGATGCTCTTGTTGAGAGTTGTTTTAGAGGAACTTTTCCACACATCCTCCCGAAAACTACAAGTGAATTTCTAATGCGTGTGAATGAGGCTGCATTGACAGCCGAGGAAGCCGCGGTGCCTTAATCTCTGCACTCACGTCATCCCATGTCACGTCACCCGCGCCACCTCGCCAGCAGCGGCCGGTGCTCTCACGGAGGCTCACTTTCCCGGCCCCCGCTCCGAGGACGATTTCCTTTGCCCAGCCCCACAAGAGCAGGTATCACTATAAACTGGACACGTCCCTAGGATGGGGCACCCACTGCCAGGGAGCGCCATCGGCCTCCTCAGCTGAGCAGCAAAGATCCAGCGGCAGATGCCTTTGAACACGTGAATGAGCATTTTCCCATTACCAACCCTGATTTCACAACTCCGCGCTCGTAGGCAAACACACCTGCGTGCGCTTAAAAGGAGACGGGATCTGGGTCAGGGACCGGAGGGACAGAGAAACCACTTTGCAAGAAGAGTGACTTTGTTCCACAGGGAACGAGAGCACCAGGTAGGTACCAGCACCTTGAAACATCGCCGGGGCTGCTGAGGAAGGGGAAGGAAAGAAGCGGCCTGGACGAACCTGTGCCGGCATCGTGCTGGTTGTCAAAGCCATGATTGATTGAGGTGATGGCACATCTAACCACACGGGTGGGTTCACAGGACCCTCTCACATTTCTCCAGGAATCAGCTGGTACCATAGATCCTGCCACGTTCGCTTACTAAAAGATGGGGGAGAAGAGGAGGAAGAAAAAGAGCGGGGGAAGCTGTGATGTGAAGGAAGGGGAAGACAGGCTATTGCAGATACCTTTCTAAACTATTAATTGAACTACAATGGCCACAAACGGCTATGGCTATGTTTAAATAATCACACACTTCCCTATGAGATTTTCAGTTACTCAGTTGGCCAGCAAACAAGTTTATGGGCACAATGATTTTCTGGATTACTGGGTTTTCTCCATTTCTCAGGATGCATTCTTATCTTACCTTCTCTTGACTTTGTTTCATCCAGTATCAATGTAAGCCACATCCATAGCCCAAAAGAGTTGCCAAAACCAGCTTTGCCAGTACATATAAGTGCTAATTATTATTACTAAACTGTTGCGACCGCAACTCCCAGCCGAGGAGGGACTGCTGGAGTATAATTTAATTCACAGGCACCCCTGTCACCTCTCCTGGCAAACATCATGAGGTTGACATACGACTGGGAAATGCAGGCAGACTGGTTAATACACTTTCCTCTGACTCAAATGACTATGTGATCATATGAAAGAAATCTGTTAATCACTGGGCAAATAGGGGACATTAATTGCTCCTTTGTCAAATAATGTTTTGTTGTCAAATCAACCTTCACCTTCGACTACATGATATTTTTTTTTTTTTTATCAGCATCTGGTCCCAAGAAACGCTTAAATTATTAGCTGTAAGTCTAGTTTTGCTACACTTACTTATGTCCGGTAATACTGTAATTTGCCAGCAGTTCCACCGAATTAACAGAGCTCCAGCTGGGGCTGGATGGCAGATTTGGGCTTTGGAAAACAGCTCTCAATTCAGGAAAGTGATGGTGCACGTCCTCGTGTCCGTCACAGCGCAGTTATCCCTCTCTTTTCATAGCCTGAACTTTCAAGTGATGCCACGCAAGTGTCCCAGCCCCAGTCACTCGCAGGCAGCGAGAAAGGCAGGGCCAGGTCTCCATCCACCCACGTCAGGCACGTCACCCGCGCTCCAGCCCTCCAGCCAGGGTCAGGAGGAAAGGGCACTTCTGCTGCCCACACCAAGACACCCGAGACTGAACCCATCACGGCTGGGAGTATATTTGGGCTGCCAAGAGGGGAGAAGAGCAGGGAGACGATCTGCATTGGGAAACGTCAAGGCTGCTCCCCCAGCATCCTAAGTAAAGTTCTGTGACTTTGGCTCCCAGTGGAAACAAAAAGCCCGTTTTTATCGCCTCATCTCATCCTGGGTCTATAGAGAAGTGAAAGGCGAACACAGCAACTGCTAATATCTTCAGCCGCATTTACGGAAACCTTTTGACACCAAGGCTATTTTTATTAGCTAAGTGCACTATGCCTGTATCAGAATGCAAGTTTTATTGCTTACAGTTCAGCCTTGCAAAAAGCCTTTTCCAATCACTGTCTGTGGCAATGATAAGCTTTAATGACATAGGGAGAGGTTACGGTACCTCCTAGCACAGCCTGGCACTTCGAGCAGCTACAGATATCCCACGCATTGCTAACCTCCACTCCCCTGCAGAGCTCTCCGTGCACCAGGGCTGCGGTTTCAAACACCCGGCTTGGCCAGTTAGCTGGACATGTCGAAAGCGTACATGCAAAACAGGAATGAAACGGGTCTACAGTTCTGTTCGGCTTTCCAAAACAGCACAACAAGCAGATTTTACTACTTAGAAGGGGATGGTACATCTGGTATCCTCCTTCTCCTCTCCGCCTCCTGATCCGCAGTAGCAATAGCCAGCAATACCCGAGGACCTCCAAGCAGCCCCACCAGGTCAGACAAGGCTCATGGTGTGCCGTCTCCTGTAATGGCCATCTCCCAGAGAAGACCCCAAGGCCAGAAGACACATGCCACAATACTCCAGAGAACTCCACCCAAGCAACTTCTCACCTCGGGTCCTGAACCAGAGATGTGCCTTTGTATTTAATAACCTTTGAGAGGTTTCCCTTCCAAGCTGTGCCTCAGTTTCCCCAGCAGCAAAATGGAGAAAAAGCTGCCCTTAGTTTTACAAAAATATTTTAGCAACTATAACAATGCTTGCAAATGGCTTCAAAAAAGCTTGGACAGAAATGCATGCATGTGTATGTAAAACCCTTAATTTTAAAATTTTCTTTTAATTACATGGGATTCCCTACCTGCCTATTTTTTTTTTCTTTTCTGGAACTGCTGTCTCTTTCAAACCAGTAAACTGCATCCCAGGTGAATAACAGTAGTTTAGAGTGATACAATCTTAGCGCCTAACACCCTCAGAGCATCGCATGCAACACCAACGTTGAGAAACCAGGAACGTGAACAGATGCAGTCAGACCGCTCGCGGTGGGAGTTCAGAGACAAATAATTCAACCTTTCATCACTCTCTAATCCCAGGAAAGATATCAAGGTTAAACTACTAAGAAAAATACAAGGAGTGTCAAGCAACGTGGATTTCACTTTGGAAAGGCTTAATTAGCCGGCTAGCTGTGGGCACCCATTTCAAGCATTTGAACCTACAGTAATTTCTCCCTTTACAGGACGCACGACCCAAGTAGGTGCATTCGCCGTCTGCAGCCACGGCATGGGTTTGGTGTCAGCCGCTCGCTCTGTAATTGGCCCTTTATTGTGAGTTACCACGAAGGGCTCCAGGCGGTCCCCGCAGACCTTGCCCTTGATCTGGGTTAAGATACTTTGACCCATGATCCTTTATAATAAATGATATCCCCCAGTTAAAGAATGCTGCCTTCAACAATATGGGCCTGCCCTCAGGAAGTGGGAAAGGAATTTTCCTGTAAAGGCAGATTAAGGAAATTCCACGCAAATTTCATGCATTTTGAATAATCTTCTGAACCGTGACGAACCAGCTTCCCCTTGCAGGGATCCTGCTCCAGATCGTTGCAGTCTGAAGACAAATTTAGCTGTCGCTTCCTTGGCGGCAAAGCACGCTGTTTTTCTTGGACTCGGCGTGCTGGGCTGAGCGTGGCGCTCGGTGCGGCTCGTCCCTCAGGCTTGTCTGCCCGGCAGACAGAGAGCACTGCCCCGGCACTGCTGCCCTCACGGGCAAGGATGGTCGTAGCTTAAAGTTTACACACAGCCCAATACTGCCCGTTGAGTTGGGATGAGCTCCTGTGCAGGGATCAAAGAGGATTTCTTTTTGTGCTGATACCCACCATGCTTGGCCCAGCAGGTAAAGAAGAGGCAGTAAAGCCTTCCCTCCTGGTACTGGCTTTCCTCCTCTGTTTTTGGTAGCTCATGCTATTCTCGGTTTGGGAGGGATCGTGCTCGGCAGCTGTGTGACCCGCACTGGTGGCGCCTGGCTGGGACAAAGCTGCTCGCCAGCTGGCCTCTCCCAGGCACCCTCCTCTGAGGCAGCTCTCAACGTCCTGCTCTCAATAGTCTCTTTTTGCTTCATTTCTGGCCTCTCTGCCATCTCCCTAAACATGATGACAGTGGGTGTCCCACTTTTCCACCTCCGAGCCCCTCTCCAGCTCCTTTCTTAGGGGATTGCCAGCTCTGAGGGTGTCTGCACTTGCCAGTCCCCCAATGAGCCCCTTCTCCAGCGCTCAGGCACATCACCACTGCTCTTGGGCACGTCTTCACCACCCTTAGGCACGCCAAAGCATTCCCCCTCCTGGACATGCACCGTCCCTCCCAACATCTTCCCTCTGAGGGTCAAGGCTGCGCCTCCCCCAGCACTTCTGAGGCTCAGCCCCTGGGTTTTGAACCTTCAGCCAAAATCCTCACCAAGGCACGGTCATCTCCTGTCCTCCTGCTAACCAGGGCCAAGCCAGGAAGCAGCAAAGGAACGTCATCAGCTTTGTAAATTTTAGTTTCCTAATGAAAACGGTCCATTTAAAGGAACATGGTTGTGTTAGCTGGACACAAGTATTTTTTCCCAGAGTAGTGTGTGGTGATAGGGAATCCCATGAGACCATAAGAATTTTAAAGCATTATGTATTTTTTTAAATATATATGTAATAAAAATTATAAAAAAATTTCACTGTTCCTCCATCAGTTTATATCAAAAGATTTCCCTGTGCCTCATGCAAATATCAGATGAGGAAACCTTTAGTTAAAAAAAAAAGAAAGTCTTAGGAGTCTTTTACATGCAGCAATGTTAATAAGACCGTAGCCACAAGGAGCAAAGGCATAGGAGAACAGTGTTTTAGTGTATATGTCAGCCCTCGTGTATGCTTTCAGCAGAGGAAGCAAATAAATATTTTGCCAGGCTCCTGAAATGGTATGATGTTAGGACAAACTCCTGCACAGCTTTACTTACTGGAAAATAAAAAAATGCAAGAAATCACCAATTGTCATTACTAAACTAGGTGATGTTCAAAAGTGATGCTGTTTTCCTAGCAATCAACATCACAATAAAAGATAGAGGGACAGTCATTCTGAAAAGGACAACGCTTCCTTGCTCTGAGCAAATCATTTATGATTTTGAGATCTTCTCTTAAATGAAGAAGTTTTGAAAAAGCATATCGCAGTTAACGGCAAAGCAGCCAACAGCACGCTAGCAGCCTGACGCAAAGTCTATTGAAATCAATGGGAGTCTTTCCACCGACTTCATTGGGGTATGGATCAAATCCTCCAGGAGAATAAGCTATTCTGCAATATCCATTATTATGGACCGCTTTGTCCTGGTAATTAGATGCCGGGAAAGCGCAGCGCGATTGTTTAAGGCCCTAATCATTCACCCATGGAGACCCACGTTCAGAGCCTGGGTGGGTCGAACTCAAAGAGGGGCTGCAGATTCCCACTGGCGCCTGCCTGCGTTCCCAGCCCCACCGCCGCCACCAGGTAGACGGGACTGGCAAAGGCGAGAGAAGGCAGAGGTCAGGGCCGAGCTGGTGGAGACATGCTGAGTGCCTGCCCAAATATCCCTGGCTCCTGCCCTTTCTCCAGCTCCTCCATTTTCCCCATGCACCGTCACGCACGCAAAATATTTTCAGGGGAAAAGTAGATAGCCAGCAGGTCGTGGGTCCGCACAAAGCACCTCTGTACGGCCCCAGGCATTTTGCACAGTGCGCTGAGCGTCATCGGTGCTACTAACTACGCAGGGAACACGTCTCCGTGTTTGCATCTTGCTTCTAGGGTAAAACATACTGCTCCTTGGAGGATATGTCTGAGGGAGGGACTGCAAATCCCCTGCAACCAAAATACAAACAGAAAGGGCAAGCCATGCAGAAAGGACTCCCACCATGAAGCTATATATTTGGCTCACTATAAATACAGGACTACATACCATTAACAGCCTACAGAAAAGACAGTATAGCCTGAATTCTCAGAGGAGACCAGCAATCACCAGTACGTAACCAGAGGGCTCCATTTTCTAAGTATCCTCCATCCATTCCTTGGGAAAAAAATCCAAAAACAAAACCACCCCCAAAACCCAGCCAAACAACCCCCCAAAACCAACAGCACCCTATCTGAGCTGGTAGGAACCACCAAAAACCAAGCAGCCCTCAGTCCTTTTGAAAGTCACAGACAAGAGCTGTTCATCTTACAGGGCGACAATCACACCACCTGGACCTTGTAGGTCTCCACATAAAGGGTCTCCCTATAAAGACAATGCGGAAAGAAAGAGGAAAGATGAGAGGATCAGACAGGGTGGCCCAGCTCTCCTGCTGAAGAGAGGCTTTTTCTCCCCTTTGACTATTGAGGAGGCCTGGAGAGACCCGTTTCCTACTTCAGGCACTTAAAAGCAAGGAGTGTCCGGTCCAGCAGACTGCGCTCTGCTCCTGTGATGAGGCTCAATGTAGATGCAGATCTACGCTCATCACTTTGGAAAAAACCAACCGAAGGAGGTTCAGCAAGCTGTGGCTGGGATGAAGACAGGGCTACAGGTTGCTAGTTCACAGTCTCTTCCCGTGCAAGACCTGCAAGCCATCAAACAACACTGAGGGGACACGGGCTAAGACGATCAAAGACGTTCCCTTGCGCAGTGCAAAGCAAAGCTGTGGCACTCCTCGCTGTAGGATGGTGCTCGCGCTAAAAAGATACGCCAGTTCAGAAAATGACTGCAAATTCGTGGAGGAAAAATCTAGTGATGCCACCTGCAATTCAGACAGTCCTTGAACCGGAAAATTTGCAAGGCTGTGAGAATAACTGCTGGGAAGCGGTGCGGCGTGCTTGCTCCCTTCTGGCACACCTGCCCTGCCATCGGGCGCTCACCTCTGTCCGAAGACGGAGCCAGGGGTAGACAGACCTTGACCTTGACCTAAACTGATGTTGCTGCTCCTGTGTTGACGACTCATGGAGCCCCCCTCCCCGACATGGCATAGCAGCGCACGGAAGCAGCGGGGAGGCTGGGAAGCGGCCGGCCGGGCTAACGGCAATGCCTGCTTGAGTTACGTATTTCTTACCTCCGATGGCTGTTGTTCAGCTAAACGTAACAGCTGCCCCATGGCTGCCCTTCTTTCCACCAGTGGGGGAAAAAAACAGGTGAGAAATATTCCCGGATGCCTACAGCGGCTGGGGGTCCTTCTCTTTTGCTATTTTGCTTGCTGAAGGGTAACCTCTTGCTCACTCAGCATGGTGCAAACCCCCAACTCCCGGCCCCAAACCAGCTCTTGGTCTGGGAGCTGGCTCTTTTGCGCCAGCAGCAAGAGGCTCTGCTTCAGTCCTTGATACTTCGGCAAAACTGGTGGCCTCAGAAGTGCCCCTAGCTCAGACGTAAAGCAGGTATCGTGCACCATGCTCCAGCTATGATGCCTGGTTATCTCTCTGCCACTGCTGGGCCTCGAAAACCCAAGATACAAAGCCTCGCCTCCATTGCGCCTCGTCTCAGATGTCACAGGATTTACGAAGGGAGGGTGGAAGCAGCCTACAAGAATAATTAAATCAACTGAACTAACTGAATGTGTTTGGATGAGCTTTGGTCACGTCAGCATGAAAATCCCCCCGCCGGCAGCAGACTAGCACGGGTCTGACGGGGGGAAACACGGAGCCTGGTGTCGAGCAGCGCCGCGGAAGCGAGCCCCGTGCAGCCGAAAACGCGGCCTCCCTCCCCACGCCGCTCCGACATCTTAGAGATCTGCAAAAGCTATTTGCAGTGAGAGGCTTTCTTGTAAAACATAAATGAATACCAGCTGCCCGGACAGACTGAGCGCAGCCTCCCTCCTTGGACGGGCTGCGATCCCCGGGGAAGCCGGCGGGGCTGGCGGGACGCGCCTTGTCTGTCCGTCTGGGGGAGACATGTGGGGAGCAGCGCGGTGAAAAGGCAGCAGTGTTTTCCTCCCGAGGTGTCAGTCGGTAAGCAAACTAAGTGCTTTTTGCCCTCAGAGGGGAAAAAAGGTAGCTTTTTATCATCCCTGATTTTTTAAAAATACACCTCTTTTTAACCTGAAAACAAATCCCATTTTATTTTACTCAAGAAGGAAGGCTGAGTCTTCCTCACTGGCCCAGAGTCCCGCCTCGGATGCGCCCGCCTGTCGCTCCCCTTCAAGCACAAGCGCATTCCTGCCCCAACGCCGGGCTCCGGCAGGGTCTGCCTCTGCATATCCCAGGGCTCCCGCTGGCTCGCTGTGCCCGTTTTTTCTTTTTTAATTTACCTTGGAAATAATATTTCCTGGCAACATATTAATGCCCTTTTCAATGCTCAAAAGAAAATCCAAACAGCAGCACAGACCAGAGGCCAACTGCCTGAGCAATGAGAGCGGTACCTGCTTTGTACCTAAATATTTATAACTTGCTAATACTCTCATTAATACTTAGTTTTATTTTACCTGTCTGTTTTATCTGTTTAAATACTTACTTGGCTTTCCCCACTATAAAACGTCAGGGACTCTAGCCAGTGTTTCCCTCTTCTTGCACTGACACAACAGACCTGACTTTGATTTGTGTTTTTTTTTCACTGCATACGGACAAACACGAACACATAAGAGACAACACTTTGCTCCTGTTGCTCTTCAAGACTTTCACAATTACAGTACAGAGGGACACTAGGCTCTCCCCGCTTCCCAGCGGGTCTGAGCAAGGTCCATCCATGTCAAGGACAGCACTCCAGACCCCGGCAGCTCTGGGCACTGGAGTGACATGGCCACGCAAGTGCATCGCGGTGACCGTGCAAGGGCGATGCTGAGGTGCTGGTTTTAAGAATTTGCCTGCTGGGAGTTTTAACCTCCGAAATTATTTGCAGGTGCAAACGGCAGCACGCATCCCTCTACCACCCATGTCGTGAGAGAGCTGACTCCTGACGGCACCTGAAGGTTTTTGCATGGGTAGGAAGCGGGGCAGGACTGAGGCAGCTCTGAAGGGTTGGCTGGGATCACCAGCCACAAGCTAACCCGAGCGAGTGCTGCTCTGGGCAGAGCACGGCAGTGTGTAGTTTGGAGCTGGTTACGATCCCGAGGAGCAGCTGACGGCCGAGCCGGCGGCCCCAGGGGAGGCAGGAGGCGGGCAGCGAGTGCCCGGCTGCGAGCCCCAGAGGAGCTGCAGGGCTGGGAGCCACTTCCATCCCCTCGCGGCAGAGACCTCTACAACTCGTCTCACTTGTGCCCTCAAACCATGGTGAACTTGAGGTATCAGGAATGCTAATCGCTGCTCAGCTGAACATTTCCCCGCAATAACCTTTAATGACTCTGTAATTACTCTTTAAACCATTGACTTTGCAATCATTTTTTAATTCCCCTTTGCCACATCTCTCCCTGTGCTACCAAGCTGGAAGGCTGAACTGTAAGGGAATATTAGCCGGCTAAGGCGAGGGTTGTACCATTACAACCGTGCTTAATGCAGGGGCTTTGAAAGAGTTGGGAGGGCAGGGGGAGGGGAGGGAGGAAACAAAAAGCACAGCAAGATTTTCCCCAAATTGGTTTCCCTCAAAACAAAGCCCTACCACTTTGCTAAGCTGCTTTAGGGAGCGTTTGGAAAAAGCAGGGATCCCTCAGTGACTTGCTCCGCTAACTCTGCAAACGGAGACTCCCGCGCTGCGAGCGCCGACTTTCAGCTGAAACAAATATTAGAAACTATATAGTGATAATTCAGGGAGAAGGCAAGTCCCTCGGTGAATGAACCCGACTGAATCTGCCCCATTGGAAACCCGTATTTCGTCGAGGGGGGGGGATACAGAAGCAGTAAAAGAAACTTGAGTGTCCAAGACTCAGCGTGAAGCCAGCACAAAGCAGGCAGGGACGGGCAGTTTCTTTTCAAGCCTTTGCCCCCAGGAACAATGGCCCTATTGCAACCACCCTTTGCTTTTCTTCCCGTGATTAACATGCAGCCCATGCGGGAAGAATGGGAATTTATTCTGCAGTTGAGATTCCAGAGGTGCTATCGGGTCAGGTGGCTAATCGTTAAATCAAACTGCTGTCATCTTCATTCAGGTTCTGTCACCCGGGGCCACATTATTACTTGGGTTTATGCAAAATAAACAGCTTTGCTAAACATTCCTCTAAAAGAGGGTCAAATAAAGAAGGGAAGGAGGAGATACACCACCGGCATCAAGTAGATCCCGCATTCCCTGCTAACCCTGCTCCCCCTCTGTCCTGGACTGATTAGATGGGGATGGGGGAAGGAAGGATTTCTTCGAGTTTTTAGGCTTTTGTTTTTATCAGCAGGCCATTTTTCTCTTTTCTAATTCCACTCAAGGCTCCTTAGTGAGTACTGTTAACTTATTCTTGTCTGGGTCTGGCTAATTCAGTTTCTTTCTTGAACTACATAGACTAACAATTCTGTATTTTCTATAGGTGAACTCAGCCATAAGAAATCTCTTATAACTCCTCCATAAAAGACAATCTCTCAGAGGCTTCCTTCAAGACACATATAGAGATGCTTAATGCAAGGCGCTCAGAAGGAATGTTAATTGCAGTTCGGCACACACACATTTTTGGATCAGTGGATTATTTGGAAATCCTGGGCTTGCTGCTCTAACAGGTAGCTGAGAAGAGAAGGTCTGCTGAAGCGTTCCCCATCGCTAACAGGACAAGGTCCTCGCGAGGGAGCAGACGTGCTGACTAGTACTTTGTGTCAGAGGGAAAACGGGGTGGGATTTTGCAGCAAGAAGAGAAGCAGCATCTCCTGCCTCCCTTGCATCACTTCACTTCCAGTTTGGTTTCAAAGAGCCCATTTTCAAGGATATCCAACTGCATGGATCCAGATACCGCTTCACCCCAGTCCCTCCTGCCACTGAGCGCCAAAGTCAAGGACCCTTCACAGAGACCGTCCCAGCACCACACTCAAGTGACGCAAAGGAACCAGCCACCCTGCACAGCAGCCTGATGTCCCTGAAATAGCCGGACACGATGTACAACCATGATTGCCTAAGAGCAGAAATACTGCCGTAGGTATAGGAGCAGAACGATACCCATTTAAAGCAGAAGGATACCGACTTCAGGCGAGGCTGGCTGCTGCTCCAGTTCCTCCAGA